>CM060704.1:144472233-145919108 GCA_030686995.1 Artemisia argyi
TTGTTCTTGATGCTCTATTGGGTGGCTATGAAACTACTTCTATTTTAATGGCTATGGTGGTATATTTTGTTGCAAAATCCCCAACTGTACTTGAACAACTAAAGGTATATACATACTTATCTTATATACCATAATTTAAGGGTGTGTTTGTTTTTATAAAAAGATGTTTTACTAGTCTCTTACCTCTTACTCAGTTAGACACAGGGTCGGACTTTGGGTTGTTTGTTTTTCTTTTTGAGTCAGACGCGGTCAAACATAATGCCTCTTACCAAATAAGAGGTGTGGACTTGTCTTATTGACTCTTATGATGTGTGATATTATTTTATTATCTTAAATTTATATGTATTAGGATAATTTATATAATGGTTTATGGACTATGTTAAATGCATGATAAAAACATTTGGTATTATGTTTATAGAAGTTACTTATTCATCGCAGTGCGATGGTTTTATATATAAATTTTGCAAATTTAAATTATTCAGACAATTTAACAAAAATAAATAACATTATTTGATTCACGATAAGACTTTCTAGCAACCTTTTAACAGTAAAATGTGGTAGTCAGATTTATAATCAAATCTTATTGAAACAAACAACACCTAAGACTAGCTTGTTGTAGTCAGATTTATAATCAAATCTTAATGAAACAAACAACACCTACGACTGGCTTGTTGAATAAATAAGTGATATAGATTATAGACTTCTCTGACAAAAAAAAAAATGGTCTTAAAAATTGTAGTATAGATAAGTGATCTTATAGTTTGTAGTCCTGAAATTTGGTTAATACATGTCATTGTTGTAGTTAAAATGTGGTATGTTTGACTTACGAAAGTCAATACTTTGAGATTTTTTATATTTGATTATACTAATTTTGAGTCATTATGTGTTAGGCAGAGCATGAAAGCATCAGGAGCAAGAAAAAGAAAGATGAGCCTTTGAATTGGGAAGACTACAAAATGATGGGATTCACACAAAATGTATTTCTATTTACTATAAGCTTATCTAGATATATGTATTCTTTGAAATTAAAAAAAAAAAAAAAAAAAAAAAAAATATATATATATATATATATATATATATATATATATATATATATATATATAATATCACCTGTGATAGACATGCATAATCCAGAACACAATCTATAAATCTAGAGATTATAATTTTTTTTTTGAAAGGCAAATTGTAGAACATAAAAAATACTGATAATAATGCAGAATCTTTTGGCACTATTTACAATTATGTAAAACATAAAAAATAGTTTTTCTTCTAAGAATATATTTAATTATGATGTCAATAACCTAGTACTCACTCAACATTTGTCAATTAGGTCATCAACGAAGCACTTAGATATGGCAACGTTGTCAAGTTCTTACATAGAAAGGCTCTAAGAGATATCAAATTCAAAGGTAATGTTTATTCAGTTATTTGTATCGGATTATTTACGTGATACTCCTTCCGTATAGTATTACTGTATTGTTTAAATAATATAGAGCTTTTATGCACATTCGTGAATCAAAATTACTATTTACAAGATTAAACGAAAGTATTAATTAGTTTTCAAATAGTAGAACCGTTTTTTCATAGATTTTGCAAAAATCAATGATTTAATAAATACATCTTATTTAAATTGTATGTAATTTATCTGGTGGACAATAATTTTTGGATGAAAGGAGTAATACTTGTATGTTTAACTAGTCGAAAATAGAGTCTTTACCAGGCACATTCGTGAATCATACACGAGATGAGAAGCGACTGCAAGACCATACATCTATACACCATCTATACTTTTCAAGAATTTTTGTGTTTAATCAATATTTTTGGGTATACATACAATTATATAATAATTCAAAAATCAATTAAATCTGTCTAAGTTATGGACTTTTCTAAAAATATATAACATAATGATTCATGTTGCATGCATGAGTCACTTTATGTATTTTATATGTTTCAATAATTTTTGATAGTTTTGTGGGTATTTCTAAATTAATTAATTGATGTTATTATTGATATCAGATGCTCAAAACAGAAATAATTTTTGTAGTTTATGGTCAGGTTATTTGATACCAGCAGGTTGGAAGGTCCTACCAATTCTAAGTACAGTTCATTTGGACCCATTTATCCATTCAAGTCCCCTTGAGTTTGATCCTTGGAGATGGGAGGTAATGTATTATTTAACCTTAATGTATATCTATAATCGACAATTATACACACGTGCTATGTTTAATTAGTATACTACTCAGCATTCTGTTGTTGATCGTTTAGCTAGCATTAACCAGTCTTAGAACCATAGAAACGGCTAAAGATGACATTTGACTAGGTAACAGTTATATTGGTTTTGTTAATGACATTATTCTATATGTGTAAGCGCAGAGACAAGATCAAACGGGGAAGAAATTTATACCATTTGGTGGAGGATCAAGATGTTGTCCGGGTTCTGAATTAGCTCGTGTAGAGGTTGCATTCTTCCTACATCATCTAGTACAAAATTTCAGGTGATTTTTGCTGTTTAATTTTTTAAAATTATTTCAATTTGTGTAGTATTATTGTTAAGTCACTAATTTGAACATTGTTGGTTATATTGCAGATGGAGTGTAGAAGAAGATGATCAGCCCATTGCATATCCATATGTAGAGTTCAAAAATGGTTTAGTAATTAAGGTGGACCATTTGGCCCTTTAAATCAAATCAAACTCATTATAATATATGATGGAGATTGAACAAATTTCCTGAAATGATAATGATGCACCAATACTATTCTGATCTTGTATCCATTAAATGTATCTCTAAGGTAGCATTTTGTTTCTTTTTTTTCCTTATAATTTTTTATATCAATTGTAGTTCATCCATAAAGCAAAGTGTCCTATGACACAAGTAGACTTTAACAAATAATAGTAGTAAATGTTTATTCCCATGTGCAAGTTTTGATACTGTTTTTGAGAATGATACTAATCTTACCCTGCAAGGCAAACATTAAGTCATATATTGTCAAGTTTCAGACCAAAAAACTACACCAATGGGAAACATGATAAAAAATATAATGTACCAAATGAATAAATTTCGTTAATTTCATTAATAACAATCAAAAAGTTATTTTACTGAAATATTTTTCACACCCCTAAATCATATGGTCTTAACCACAATGGGACTCCTAACATAATGTTTCCCATCTGACCATTTTAATTGTCCGAAAACATAGTCATTAGCCACTCTACCCTTTTTGGACTTGAAAATAACCTTAAAGCTTTTCTCTTCACCAATCTTATTAAACGTCAAGCTCTTTGGTCGAACCACCACCGATACACCTGCCAGCTTAAAGACTTGCGCCATGTAAGTGGCTGGTGAACCCACGTTTTTAACGGTTCTAGTTACTGTGATTGAGCCATTGAGGTTAGGCACGGTGATTGATGGATAGTTGAAGTCTGTAAGACTAATGTTCTTAGTTGGGCATTTATAGGGTGTTTCTGAGAACTTCTCGATTTGAGACTTGGTGTAGCCAAGTGCACACATCAAGTCAAGATAATCGGTGGTTTTTAGATCATAAACCAGACCAGGGTCCATGGCTCTGTTTGGCTGTACATGTCCTGCTCCATAGCTGAATGGTGTTGCTTTAAGGTGGGATGCATTTGTCATTGGTTTTACTTCGTTGTCCCGTGTTCTTGCTGCATGATGCACAATTACAAGAAAACAAACTAGATAAGTTTCTGAATACACGATCAATTTACCCAATAATTTTCTCTAAGTGATATAAATGTTTAACTATATAACAGATATTATAACAATAACATCAAGGGGGCAACTTACCAGTGGTCATGATGGCTGATCTAATTGCTGCTGGACTCCAATCTGGATGTAGGGTCTTTAGTAGCCCAACAATACCGGACACATGAGGACACGACATGGAAGTCCCTGATACACAATTATATTGAACTCTACGTGTATCAAAATCTTGATTTGTTGGCCCTTGAGATTCGGTATAAGCAGCTATTATACTCACACCGGGTGCCGTTATATCAGGCTGAACAAAATTAAGAAACACAATTATCAATATATATTCTGACAACAACCAAATGGCGGATATGCTTATATAACCTTAAGAATCTCTGGGGTGATGGTGTTAGGTCCCTTAGATGAGAAAGCAGCCATGAAAGGTGCTGGCTTTGTGTCCAATTGAGTTGATGGATGTGTTATGTAAGCCATTGGAGTCCTGTTGGAAGTCATAAAGATTGAATTTTAAAGTTTGAAAAGAAACTAGAAGACTAATAAACTTGCTTTATGTATATATTACTTGGTTGAATTGAGATAACGATAGACGGCAAGACCATCACTGTAAGTGATGTGTGTAGCTGGAAAGACATGAGGATCTGCTATAATTTCATTCCCAGAAAGATCATTATTAGCAAGAACCATTCCAACAGCCCCAGCCAAAGCCGCTTCCTGGCCTTTGTCAACCCTTGCATTATCTCCGCGAAGACAGACCAAGATTTTCCCCTTCGCTTTTACACGATCCAGTGATCCAGCCTTACAAAGCTGCCTGCATCAGAAACAGGAAAAGGTTCAGCCACTAAGTTATATGTATCTTATGCACTGAGATTTTTATATATATTCTTACGCATCTGTGGGGTCTGCATGGGCTGCTTTGGCTTCAAGAGAGCTCATAATTGGAAAGAACTTGTTTCTCGGCAGTGCTTTAAAAGAAAGACTTTCACCCTGAATCAAGGTTTAATACATGTATTCAGGTATAGTAGCTTTCATATTGCGGAAAAAAATAACTACTAACTAGGGAACTGACCTTGAAACGCATCTTATTGCCTAGAATGGCGTAACTAGGGAATTGCCGGTCCATAGTGCTTGCTCCAACTGTGATTTGCCAGGCTGCAACATTTGATACGGTACTATCTGCAGGTCCAGAATTTCCTGCTGAGCAAACCACAGCTATGCCGTGCTTAACAGCATGAAAAGAGCCAATGGCAACACTATCGTTGAAAAATGGAACAGCATCCCCACCAAGAGATACAGATAACACATCAACTCCATCTTGAATGGCCATATCAAATGCTGCTAATATATCTGCATCAAAACACTCGTTTCCATTCACAGGTGGGAAGCAAACTTTATAAGCAGCAACCCTGGCATTTGGCGATCCTCCTTTTGCTGTTCCGTTTCCATATCCAAATACACTGGCATCCGATACAAAGTTACCTCCAGCAGTTGATAAGGTGTGGGACCCGTGGCCTTCATGATCACGTGGCGAATCATAAGAGGAATTTAACCGTCCCACAATAGAAGCATAACCTTTGTTGAAGTATCTTGCTCCCACCAGCTTCCTTCAAATAGGAAAAGAAAGTATGAATAAACATAGTTTTGCTAGATCAGAGATATACTCGGATAAAAATTGTTATGCAGATGTTTTAGTCCGATTGATACTTTGATTTTTTTCTAACTCTTTTTTGAAGGGCGGATTGATATTTTGATAGTTCTTAATGTTACATGTAACTTAATGATATATAATATATGTAGATATGACTACATAAATATCATAAAATTTCAAAAAGAAAATTTATATCAAGATGTGATTGAGCTTATCCAGTTACTAAATTACATGACAGACAGACAATTTGAATGTACGATTTCAGGGCATGCCACTGAAAACCCGCATATTAAGGATATTTTTCTACTTGTAGGCAGAAAACGAAAATTTAGACATTTCAAGAGTTTGAGGCCAACTTGGAACAGAGCAAGTTACGTCGTGATACTTTTTATGCTTTCTAAGGAAAACCTTTTCAGAAATTGAACATATGAGAAAAGTTACAGATATAAACTGAGGGTGCATTATTGTGGTAGGAACCTGACCGATTACAGTGGAAGCTAGCATCTGCACCATTTTGACAGACTCCTTTCCACTTTGATGGAATTGGTCCCATTCCTTCATCGCTGAAGCTTTTTGACTCTGGCCAAACACCTATATGAAATTGAATAACAAGTGTGAGGTTGAAGATTGTTTAGTATGATTATTATAGATGGCAACATGTACTACGAATTTTGTTAAACGTTGACAATGAATGATTACATTAGGCCATTAGAGAGTACTTCAATGATCTTGTTGGCGTTAGCTTAAATGATATGCTAATACATATAAAGGCTTATAGTTATAGTTACTACGTAGAAATTGCAGTTACGTAAAACCAATATAAGCATTACTTCTAAATAAGTTGCAAATAATAGCAAACCACACAACTGAGTTTAGTTTGTCCAACGAATATATAGATCCCAAGGGAGAAACTCTCTCATTGGTTTTGGTTCAGTCTAATTAAATCCATAACCCATAAGCTTTTTAAACTGAAACCAATATAAAATGCCAGTGCATAAACCATGTGCAGGCATGATAGTGGCCAACAAATTAGATTTTTGCAGTATAAAAGACCAAGTGCATGTTTAGACAAACTAGATCATATATGTTTGCTATTTCATTAAACTAATTATTGCTTAGTGACCCCCACAACATAATCAAATACCAATTGACATATGATGAACAAGGTGCCACTTCAAACACCCAAAGGATATATACATATAATATTTCGGAAGTTTTTTGGATGCTTATGTACAACTAAGCCATTTCAGTAACCACATAACGTGATCAAAGTCAACGATCCAAAATGAAAGAAGTTAAAAGGAAGCTTTCTTGGAAGAATATAATTAATAACAAGTGGTCTTTAGTAAGTAAATCCATATCACAATCTTCAACAAAAATGTTGGAGAATTGGTCAGCACTACATAAATAACTAAATAGAAAATAATAAGAGACTGTAGTTTTGTGTTGCAGTACACTTTGGACCAATTAACATGCACAAACTTTAACAAATATCACAAGCATTAAGATGAACTAGAGTATGAATGATCAAATTATAAGCTGACCTGTGTCAAGGTTTCCTATGATAATGTTTTCACCAAATCTTGCCTTCTTCCAGATCGAACCCGAAGGTATTACACCATTATTTTCAAGCCCCATAAAATCCCATGATCTAGTAGTATGCAATTTCCTACCTCTGTTCAAGAACACTGAGGCTACCTTGGGATTCTCTGCATTGCATAATCATTCACATAATTCAAACCATCTACACACGAAAAACAACGACATTGACATCATTATCAAGTATCAACTACTTACTGGCTAACTGGATAGCTTCCTCATCTTCAAGTATAGCAGCAAAACCATTGATATGCCTTGTGTATGAGTAAAAGATAGCATCTTTGGCCTTGTCTTTACTGTGGATTCCAGTATATTCAAGCAAAAAAGAGTATTATTATCGAATAGTATGCCTAAGGCTGCAAGAAAAAAAATAAAGGAACATTCATATGCACACGTAAACAAACTATTACCTTCCCAAACAAGAGCCAAGAAAGTCATAGTGAGTATCCCTTGCGCGATCTAAATCGGTTAGTGAAACTTCAGAACCATGTGAATGAGCTCCAAGGTACACAACATATGACTACAAGAACAAATGTGAAATAAATTATCGGTTAATGGTACAACCATAACAAGTATTGCTACATTGATGGTACAAAACATAAGGCAATAATGGATGCTTACCCTTTTAGCAGCAAAGGTGGGTCTATACAACAGTGCAGAAAAAAGAAGAAATGAAAGAAGATAAAGAGGATTAGCACTACTTGCTCTCATTGTTGGTGTAGTAGTGCTTGACCCCTCCTCCTCTGCTATCCTCTTTCACAGGGAAATATTATGAGTACATGAACATCCCTTTTGCTACAAACATGGTTTCTATTTAAAGACTTCTGTTTCACTTCTGTTGTAGTCCATCTTCAGTGGACTAAAAAAGGGAATGTGATGTACAATAATATTGTAAATGTTAAAAAATGGTTAAAAGATACAGCCTGGTGATGTAAGACAACAATGTTCTACTAATAGTCTAATACCCGCATAATCCGTTTTCAACCTTAAACAAAAGCATATTAGCTTTTTTACATATTGGTTTAGCTAATTGGTAGTATATACTATCTAGTTATCTTTCTTTAATGCGCACATGATTAACAACTAAAAGTCCATGTTATGTCATAATTCAAAAGGCATGTTCCTTTAATGACAATTAATGGCCTACACTATATGACCATACACCTCTAATGGGATGTTTGAGATTGCGTTTTTAGAACAGATTATGCATATGCAAAACTGCATTTTCAAAAGGCAGTCTCAACCAACCTTTTCAAAAGATTGTCTTGTCTCAAATGGTTTGCCAAACACCGCTGTCTGGTTATTTGCGTTTTGCAAACTCAAATTCACATAATCTACTCCCACGGACGGAGCCAGGAATTTGCAATTTAAGGGGGGCCAAAATTCTTTTCTCAAACTAACAAAGTAATATAACTAAAACTTTAAATGGTAGGTTCTAATGAACATGTACGTAAAATTTTGAAGAGGAAAATATTGTGCATGAAACGGTGTCAAGTTTCTCTTAATTCTTTTGTCATATAAAGGTTGGGGGGTCACTTGCTTATAGTTGGGTCATAGGCTTAATTTTATTAGATAAATAGCAAATCGATTGAGCGTGTTGGAGGATGCTGAACACCCCCGGCTCCCCCACCGTCTCCGTCCTGTCTACACCAAAACACACTTTAAACAGCCTCTAAATTTTTAACACATATACTATAAAAACTTTGACAAATTTCTGGATGCCATGTGACACACTTATTTGCATTTTGAGAGTTTAACACGAAGTATATATCTTATGACAGATTGACGGATCCGCCACTAGTAAACCCACATAAGATATGTACAACATAAACTCGATATCTTTGAAGTCTTAATTACATGCTTTAAACACAAAGAGTTGATTTATATGAGCCATTTTAACCAACAGTTGATATGTGCAAAAAGAGAACCCACAACAAAAGATAAAGAAAACAAGTGGTGGTCCATATAACAAGCATTAATATTATGAGTGGAGCAAATGTTTTAAAACTGCAACAATGAAATCCATACCTTTCTTGCACAAATCAATAAATGCCAAATATGAGTAAATTTTAAGTTTTCATATAATACTAATAAATGCCAAAATATAAGTTTCTGGTGATGAAGATTATGGTAGGGGTGAGCAAATAGACCGAGAACCGAATCGGAACCGAGAACCGAACCGGAACCGACCCAACCCGAACCGATTTTTGGACCCGCGGTTCGGTTCTCGGTTCTTAACTATTGATAATTGCGGTTCTCGGGTCGGTTCGGTCCGGAACCGACGGGTATCGGTTAGGACCCGAAGAACCGAACTTTAAAAATATTATTGGAATTTTTGGGCTTTCGGAGTACAAATAGTCGAGAAACCCATTATGATTGGTCAATAAAATCAAATCTTTGTATGTTAACTAGAATCGTTCCATCTGTCTACCCATTCTAACATTTCTTTTTCATTGTTAAAAAAAAAAAATAAAAAAAATAACATTTCTTTTATGCCAGGCATCCATAGCATTCATATTTACTCCATGCTTCATATTCGTATAATGTATACTAATATAACGTTTGTCATCCTTTACTAACAAAATGGTGGCACAGACATTATTAAGAGTGTCGTTACAAGAAGACGTCACAAAACAATATTACTACAATTCGTTTCTAAAGCCATCATTTTTTAATGGCACTCTCAATTTGGTTTTCAGTGCAAAATGCTACTTGCCATGCATTCATGACTCAAGAATGTCTACTGTTAGGCCATACACTGATGGCTTTAAATAAATGTGGTACCATTTTTAGGATGATCTTTGTTCTAACAATACTTTTGGTAATAGTTGTGGTTAAATTATACTAGTAGTAAAAGAGTCCTAAAAAATATTAATGGCGTAAAAATTATATGAACCAAAAAAAAACAGTGAAACAATGCAACTTTCTAAAATTTCAAATATATGTTGAAAGCGTGTAAAACTGTAAATGAAAGCGATTCATGAAAACATACATATTGCGTGTAAATGAAAGCAATTCATGAAAACATGCAAATTGCGGTTCCAATCGGTTAGACCCGCAAGGAACCGAACCCGAACCGAGAACCGAACCGGAACCGAGACATGCTACTCGGTCCGGTTCTCGGTTCCTTGGTCATCCATTTTTCGGTTCTCGGTTCTCGCGGTTCCGGTTCGGTTCCGTGCGGTTCCGGAACCGCGCTCACCCCTAAGACCATACAAGTAGTACAATTTTGAAAATGGGAAATGGGTTCACATGGAAGTCAACTAAGATCCAAAAGGCTTATCGACCAATCCTATCTTTTACGCAAAATTCGCCACATATGGGCAGTAGAAAAGTCAATAATGTAGTCATTGTAAAAATGTCAACGGATTGGGTGTTAGGATTAGTTTGTTATTCGCAATGAATTACGAGTTTTATGAAAGTACATAAAATGTAATGTGTTACGTAGTATAAAATAGTGAACAAGAATACAAAAATGAAAGAGGAAAAGATAAGTTTTATCTAGTTGAATTATTTTGGCAAAAACTGAGGGACACATCCAAACTGTTCATTTCATTCGATTAAATTAACAATGTTTAAGTTTAAAAAAAATATGGAGGGACCAAATTCACACAAAACTCACCACAACCACTCCCTCATTATCTGTACATTTTAGTACATTTTATACGTTTCTGTACTATTTTTAACTTTTTTATAAGCTTTCATACATTTTTGTATGTTTTGAACATTTTTGTACGTTTTTAAAAACACTTTGATTTACTTTTTAATGATTTTATGGCTACGATCATTATACCCAACCAACCAAACCAATAATATCCAAAAAATATATATATAAGGTAGTTAAGATAGGTATAATCCCATGGTCCAGCCAAAGCCGGAAGGAACTACACAGGGACATTTCAAATAGATAGATTAGAAGTCCTTAGGTGATGGAGAAGTATGAGAAAAGGGAATAATGTTATTAATATGAGAACTATAACCGGAAAAATCACAACAAGGTGATAGTCAGGACGACATACTACCCATTGAAGGGGTTGAAGAATGAAAAAGAAAAGCTATGAAAGGGTTAAAAAAAAAAAAAAAAAAAAAAAAAAAAAAAAAAAAAAAACTCCATACACTTAGGTGGAAACCAGGTCAATACATCTGCTATTGATTATCACAAAGAAGATACTAGTATTGAAGAATAGACATCATGAACCCAGTGGTGCAATACACAACCCTTCCCCAGTTACTCGAGTTCCTCTCAAAAGGTTCTTGTTTCATTTCTCATAGAGACAAACACTTAATCTATCTACCTCTCACTCCGAGATATGTTGGTATTGAAAGGTAGCAGTCCGCTCCAGCCTCCGCTCACTGAAACCAAAGCTCACTTATCGAGTCTAGAGCCATGAGATTCGACAAAAGATCTCTTAGGATATAATTTCCAAAAAAATATACTTATTGTTCACCAATAAGAACACAAGTTGTACGAGAGTCCTTCACAGATCTTAGTAATCTTGCCAAGAACATTCATAGAGGTAATAAATTATTATTCCTCGATAATTGAATGGAAATCCTGCCAGTGTTAACATTTAACAACACTGACAATGGGTCTCCTAGTTAATGCATCATGGATTAACCATGGATGTTCTTCATGGTGGTTAATTATGTCTCAAACGGTCTACAGTCGTAGAGTGCTACTTATGTATACTCTAGCGGCTAGCCTTTATTGTAATTCAGGTAACAGCAAGTGTGAAGATTCAAAAAGTGTTGTTAGCATCTTGGGATGCATCCGTTCTAGATATCCAAACACTTTGAGCCAGAAACCTTACCAAGGAGATTCCTTTCAAGAATTTAATCCTGATGACGTAGGTCTATACTTGGATTTATCCAATGTATTGATAACTTTATTTAACGGGATTCAGAGGCTGATTCGCCCGACCAAGGTGAATGGAATCAAGACATTCATCAGTATAACAATAGTAGTAGAACAATTCTATAAAAAAAATGTCCCAGATGATTGATTGGCCTGACGTTAATATCTACATTTTATGTAACAGGTAATGATAAATGCTACCACTCCTGAAGCACCACTATATACATCAACATCTTCACACTCCATATACTCATACTCAAGTGATCAATCCTCGACAAGTTCAAGACAAAGAAATACATCAAAATTCAAGGTCAAGGACAAGTCAAAGTCAAAGTCAACATAAAATACGAGGAAAGTTATAAGAGTAAAGATTAGAATATTAAGACCTATAATAGGCATGAGTATTTCAAAGAGAACACAACAACATATCAAGTGAAGATATTGATCGAAGGCAAGATGAAATATCACAAGCATGAATGGAGCAAAGAAGTCTATAAAGTCTATTAAAAACAAGGTTCAAGGTCAAAATACAAGTGCTACAGATTCAAGATCCAAGTATCAAGATTGAACATGCATTATTATAAATGACCACGCCATAGAGGGAGGGGGATTGTTAGCATTTAAACTAATGATCATATATTATGAAGTGATCATTCTTTATATGATAGGAATCGTGTACTCACATAATAGCTTATAATAGCCTAGTAAGTGGGCATTAGGACTTGGTTAGGTCTAGTTAACAAGTTAAGTACTAGGTCATGTAATAGTATTAGTCCAAGTCCAAACGTAAGAAAAGTCCACTAAAGCCCAGAGGGGAACTAGTCTTGCAATATGTTGAGAGACGTTTGGACATATCATGCGCAAGTATAAATACCTCTCAAGTATCACTTGAGAGGGTGTGTGTGTGAGAAAATTGTTTTAGTGTATGAAATAAACAAGCACCACCACCTTTCTCTCCATCCTTTTTCTACACCGTCTTTCTCTCACTGCTCTCTTTCTAAAACCTTCTATAATCATCCTTTATGTGAAATAATAAGATTTGTAATGACCTTACACATGCGCAAGTATAAATACCTCTCAAGTATCACTTGAGAGGGTGTGTGTGAGAAAATTGTTTTAGTGTATGAAATAAACAAGCACCACCACCTTTCTCTCCATCCTTTTTCTACACCATCTTTCTCTCACTGCTCTCTTTCTAAAACCTTCTAAAATCATCCTTTATGTGAAATAATACGATTTGTAATGACCTTACACATATGCAAGTAGTATTCTAATAGAATCAAGCCTAGCAACAGAAGCGAATGTTTCATCGTAGTCAATGCCTTCTTGTTGATTATATCCTTGCGTGAATAGCCTAGCTTTGTTTTTAGACACGACACCATTTTCATCTAATATATTACGAAAATCCTATGTTGTCCCGTTGACGGTTTGATCCTTTGGTCGAGGTACTTAAATCCACACATCATTAACAACAAATTGGTTAATTCTTCTTACATAGCTATGACGCAACTTTCATCTTTAATAGCCTGATGCGCGGTTAGCAACCATGTTTTAAATTTATAGAAACAAGAATTACCGGTTAACTAGGAAAACATACAAGCAAGTATACTCGTCCGTCATAGTAAAAGGGTTGGTAAGTCAAGGTTGTCCCAAGAGACTTGGTTGTACTTAAATGTTGTTTGATTGTTTAAGCAAGTAACAAAGGTGATGGTTATGATTGTCACGGATCAAACCAACAAGTAAAGCAATATGGAAATCATGATGTAAACACACAAAGAACATACTTGTATGGACAAATGATCACAAGGATACTAGGATGTTTAGTTTGGAAAACATATTACCATTGGTAATCCTTTCGACCTATAATAAGTCTAGTGTTTTATAAATCAAATATACATAAATCTCAATCCAATGGTCATGTCATGAGGCTTATGCCTAAACCAACAACAAACAAAGAGTTCTTTCGACCCATAAACTTTGATATCATTAATTTGTGAAGTTTCATTTACTTGAAAGATGATGGAGAACACATATTCAAAAGACACCTTTAGACCTGTAATCTTTATTAAACTTTTACTTGTTATGTTTATTAATTCTCTTGAACAATCGTCACAAAGTACAAGATCAAAATCATTTGTCGACTAATGAATTGAAACTAATAACTACTGAGAATCCTTTCGGCCTTTAAACTCAACAATGATTAACCAAAACAATAAACAATGAAAAGTTCCAATTTAACCAAATATGATGTCTTTCATTATAATACAAACAAACACTAATTAAATCCAAACATCCTTTTATCACAAGTTCTCATATTAACCAAACAAACATTAAGAGATTATCATTATCAAATACATCACATGAAACACAAAAGAACCAAACATGAGATATAAAGTTCAACATCTTGACAATAATAAAGGTTTACCTAAGTAGCAATTACAATGAGTAAAGAATAGGATTTAGAGAAATCCTACGAGCCTCCAATCAACCGTTACACATTCTAACCACACTAGAGAAACGCTCCAATACATCTTGGTGATACGTCCTCCATGAATGGTAAGGTGAATAGGGTCTTTCGGGTTTAGAGAGTTGTAGAAAATTTGCCTTTATGGTGTAAGGGAGAGTTTTCCATTTGGTTTGATGATCAAATGGTGATTTGATGCCTTTGATGCATTGTTGATGCATAAGAAATACTTATCCAAGTACTCTTATTTGTAGTTGAATGATCCTTGGTCACCAAGCATGTTTATTGGGCACAAAGTGTTATAAAAATGCAGGAAAAATGAGTTATGGAGGGTACATGATCGGACTTAGAAGTAATGGTACTTAATTCCACACTTAAATGCAACTTTGGAAGACTTTTAGTGCATGAACCTGCGGTTCAAACATGAACCTTGGCGGTTTGGAACATTCTGACCACCAAAATCAATCTAAACCCAAGGTTTGGGTGTGAACCCGGCGGTTTAAATTTTTGCGCACCTTCAAATTGAACTTTAAGCCTTGGGTTTGAACCACAACTTCAACCTTAGGTTGGAAATTGGTTTGCACAATAATTTCCACCTTGGATTGACATAAAACTCCATCTTTAACAAACATCTTTGGCACTTAATCTTGACTCTTTCCTTCATCGAATAATTTCATAATCTTTACTTGAACATGGAAATAATCATAGCATGAATCTTTATCTTGGACGGAAAACTTCTCTTCATGCACATACTATTGATTTGTCGACTTTTCTTCATTTTTTCGTTATTTCCTTTGACATAGTTGTACCTGAACCTAAATACATCTTTTGCACCTTTTAAGCGTAAAATGTGCACAAATAAAACCAAATAACATGCACAAATGTACGAATAACGTTACTAAAATATGTACAAAATGAGCGTTATCATAGCCTCATTTACATTTTTGGGCTTAATAGTAGACACAAAACAAAAGAATTACATTGATTTTGAACTTGTGACCTTAAATTCTTTCATTTAAATTTCTTATGACTTTGTCTACCGAATGATTTTTGGACTCTTTAATATTAACAATTTCAAATTCCGCCGTTCAAAAACAAGTATTTAACAATTTCAATGTTTAATGGTCAATTTTCATTTCCCATTATATATGTCGACATGGTTTTCAATGACTTTACTTTCAACTAAGTGATCATCTACCAAAGATGATGTCTTAGAAGGAGGTGAACTTTCGTCAAATGTTACATTCAACGATTCCTCGACTCTCATAGTATGTTTATTTAAAACAATGTATGCTTTTTGATTTTGTGAATATCTAAAGAACACATCTTTATATGACTTTAGATCAAACTTGGTGAGGTAACCCTTATTGTTTATGATGAAGCACTTACTTTCAAAAATTATAAAATATCCTAAAGTGAGTTTCTTACCTCTATATAATTCATATGGAGTTTTACCCAAAAATGGTCGAATTAACATTCTATTTAAAATGATGTATCTACGGCGTTACACTAAAATTCTATTTAAATGGTTTTACGTTCTACTACTCCATTTGATTGAGGTGTAGGAGAAGCCGAGGAATTTTGTGATATGCTGTTGGCATGACAATAAGCTCTGAATTGTGCCTCATTATCAAATTCCTGACCATGATCAGTATGGATCGACACAATGAAACAACCTTGCTGGTTTTGAATTTTTTTTACTCAAAATTTCAAAATGATCAAAGGCTTTAATTCTATTTTTCAAAATTTTTGTCTAAGTATACCTTGAATAAACGTCTACTATAACCGAAGTATAGAAATTACCTCCTTAACTTTGTATAGCGGACGGATCAAATAAATTCATATGCAAAAGTTCTACCCACTTATATGTAGATAACATGTTTTTAGACTTATGACTAGCATGAACTTGTTTACCAATTTTGCAAGCATCACAAAAGTGTTGGTTGTATTTCAACTTAGAAAAATTCCTAACAAGGTTTTTAGATGATAGAGATTGAATAAGTTTCATATTAGCATGACCCAAGCGTTTATGCCAAAGAGTTGAATTATCATCTACAGTGGTTAGAAAAAGCTTATCTCTAGGTGTTTTACCAATCTTCATAACGTAAAGATTGCTCTTCCTAATTCCTTATCCTATGGTTATGCCTTCTTTTAATATTTCACTACCGTTTTCGCTAAAAAGTACCTTACACTTTTTTTTAACATATTTGACTAATACTTAGTAGATTAAATCCTAAGTTGTCAACATGATCAACATTTTCAATAGTGAGTGAGTCATGAGTAATCATTCATTTTCCTATGATTATGCCTTTAAGTTGCTACCAAAGATAGCATTACCCCCTTTATAGGCTTGGTAGGTTGAGAAGAGATTCTTATTTCCCGTGAGGTGCCTGGAATAACCGCTATCTTTTATCTATTCGTTCGGTTCCAATCCAGCTTTCAAGCAGACCTAAGTAACAAGACAACTCAAAAGTTTGGTCCCTAATATCTCATGGGTCCATTAGAGTTAAAAATGCCATTCATTTGGTTCATGTATGGGAATGGAAGACATGAATTCCATGGCATATATTTAGGTGTTTGGAAATGACTAGGAGGTTTATAATTCCAGCCCATGTTGTGATAGTTTGGTTGGTTGTTATAGTTACTCATGGGGAGGCATCTAGGAATAGGTGTTTTAGGCCTTGGTTGTGGCGTTCTAGACTTAAACTCGTTCTTCACGAGACCTATACCTTGTTTTAGAAATGGTTTTGTTTAACTTGATTTATTGAAGCTTTCGGTTTTCATGTGATAATAACAAAAATCAGTTCGAGAAGAGTTGCGAGCATTATGTCCTGAATCTATCTCAGTACCCACAAATCCCTTTCCTCAACATATAGATCCTTTTGAAAGGATATGTGGGATCCGTGATCTGTTGTTGTAGACATATCAGGTACAATAAGCTGTACTTTCCTGATTTTCTTGGTTTGACTACTTGAGGGTTCTGAAGTTCATAAATCCTAGTCCGGTTTTATCATTTGTAGATTTCTTGGCACTTAACATTTCATTGATACAATGAGTATTTTTGTCAAACTTTGTGAACTTGGAATTTTGCTTAATAATTGTTTCTTGTGTAAGCTTGAGTTTTTCAATTTCAAGCCCAAGTTCTTGACAAGATATGGACTCTTCGTCAATAGCTTAGCTTTTCTCTAAAGGTTTCATTTCTTTTCTAATTCATAAACTTCATTTTTTAAAAACTCCTTTTTAGTTTTCAATAATCTTTTTTGTTTATGATTTTAAGACTAAGTTCACAAATCTTGTTATAGTCATTTTGTTAGGTGTCATCGTCAATAGAAGAATTATAATAAGATGAATCGGAGTGTATCTCATTAGAGTCTTGAGCCATGAGACAAATCTCTTCCTTTTATAGTCCCTCGTTGTCATCTTCACTATCGCTCCAAGTACCACTAACAAATTCCCTTTGGTTCTTGTTTTTGGGTGGCTTGGGACAATCTCCTATGAAGTGACTTGAATCTCCACATCTAAAGCATTTTCGATCATTCTTTCCTTTCTTATCGTCACGGTCCTTTCAGGATGGTTTCTTTTCGTCCCATGGTTGTTTAACAAATTATTCTCGTCTTTTGAAGAACTTTTTGATGTCGCTCACGGCCATGACATGTTCCTCATCCTCACTACCTGAGGTAGATTCCTTGTCATCACTTGACTCCATTTTAGCATTTAGAGCAATGGACTTGAGCTTGTCTTTTTTTTCCCCTTTGATGATCTCCAAGTCTTTCTTCATTATCATTTCGTGAACTTTGAGGTTCCCGATGAGCTTGTCAAGTGACATACTTGATAAGTCCTTTGATTCTTGAATGGCCTTTTTGCTCTCCACTTGGTATGAAGTGTCCTAAGGATTTTCCTAACAAAGTTCTTGCTATAGAAAGATTTGTCATTGCTTTAAGAGAAGCAATGCTAGTATTAAAGCGATCAAATCAACTAACAAATTGTTCTTACGAAGAATCGACAAATTTTTGTTGAATGAAATCATAAAATCGTTAGATCATAATGTCATAGTTTCTAACTTTCATTTTTTTTTTGTTTTTTGTTTTTTTTGTTATGTGAATTTCCGACTCGGCATCGTCTTTCCTTCTAAATGATTGCGTATGGACTCTATGTTTTTCAAAGAAAATTCTCATTGTCTTGCAAAAAGTATATATTTATAATCTGCATAATCGCATTCAAGTCAAAAATGCAAATTTGGTAATCAATGTTGTCGTTAAAAGAAAAGGGGGTGATGGAAATTTGATGATGTCACCTAACTTTTAATCATGAAATCCTCATTGTTTATACCTATTAATGACATGCTAACATAAGATTATTTGTACGTAATGATGGTCATGACTTTAATGTCAAGAATTATTTGTTATTGATTCACCCATGCACATAATAAGACAAATACTTTTTATATCAGAAAAATAGATAACTCAGTCTTCATATACAACATGTTTTGAACTATCAAATTACTCTTCTTTTTAACATCATACGATCAACTTTACCATGGGTAGCAAAATGTAACATTGCAGATATAACAATCATGTTTAAAAAAAGTCCAGGATCATATCATTATAAGTTTATAACTACGAGCATTTCATCATGATATTAGAGAGGATTTTTTTAATCTCGAACCACTATCGCGTCACTCTTCTCTTCGTTTTTTTTCCATCCATGTATCAACCTACCGTGATCTCTGCACAGCTGCACTTTTTTACTTTTTTTTTTTTAATCTTTTTTTCAAATCAAGTTACGACAACTGTTTTTCTTCGTTGGCATGTCGTAGTTTCTACCATCGCTTACTTGCTTTTAAATTCTCCATGTTAAGAGCACGTAACTTTTTTCTTAAAATTAAAGAATATTACGTTTATCATAAAGAGAGAAAGTTAAAAAGATATGCACATGCAAGTATGCAACAAGCTGGAGGGGATCAAGCCAACCACAGTAAAAAGCATAACTTTTGCGTTGCTCACCTTAAGGGAGTACACACGCACAATCAGCTTCTTACTTTGTATTGATTTCATAAAATTTTCAACTTGTACTCCGTAATTGATTATTTTGTTCTAGTTTAGATGTCTATTTTTGAATCAGTGTGAAACTATATCACCCGTATAGATTATCGCAATGCTCATGACAGTATAGTCTTTTAAGAAACATCATTAATTTGTTTAATACATGGGATTGTGATTACTAAAAACATGCCTAATTATATGATTAAACATGAAAATCATTTACTGGTTTGTAACAAAAGTGGTTCCAAGCTTGAGTGAAGGTCACATCTAATTGTTGGAGAATCTATCATAATGGCTAGAGATTGGGGACTATTTTATCCAAGTTTGAGTATCGTATTCCTTTTTTTCACTTTTATGGCATGCACGGTTGAGGGTCAGAGATCCATATTCAATTATTCATGCTGGAAAAAAAAAAAACGGATTCAAACAAACAATTGCAATGAAAGAAAATAGATGACATATAATCGATGTGGTGTACACAACGGATAGACAAATGATACGTCCACGGCCGAGGTTATATTATATTATTATCAAATTTAGAAAACATGTTTTTAACAAGGGCTCGTTTTGTTCGTAAAATTGCGGCATGTTGGGTATGTTTATTATTAAAAAATTGATAGATATCTTTGTTTTTTCTTGAAAGTAATATATGCTCAATTTCAACTTTTTTTATAAAAACGCACGTTTGTCAAAAGTATATTAATATTAGATTCGTTTTGTTTGTAATGCGGAGGCGTTACTAGCGGTATAGATCGTTAGATATTTGTTCTATATTTGGTAAATAAACTTTGCTATATAAACAAAAGAAAATAAATATATATAAACATAGTTGTACGTCTTTGGCCCTTATTATTTTTAAAAAATTTAAGATAATTTTTAAAATTATTTGATAGGTTAAGATGACCCTTTCTCCATCTTACTTCAATCATTATTTGTTTTACATCGAAGGAAATTATACATGCCACCATTCTTTATAACGAACGATAACAACTACCACTAGTGTCGATTTCATAGTTTCATTTACGATCATTATTGTGTATCGTATTGGTATCTTAGATTCTTGTTGCGTTCGATGTGTATCACTATCATTTTCTTAGTATACTTTACGATCTACATGTATCCATTCATCTTGTGTATATCATGTATCGGTCCTTATCTTGGTTTATTTTTACGATCTATATATATATATATATCATTTATTCTTTTTTATCATTGTCTTAGCGTATGTGTATATTGGTTTTTATAGGCTCATACGCAACTTTTGGTCTTGATTTCATAATTCTAGTCTACGTCTTGCACATGGACGTGGGACCATTAGCTAATGTGGTAAAGTTTGTGAATTATCAATAGTCTGTCATACGTATCATGTTGAAAACTTATGAGTTGATGTAATTGTAAGAGATTATCAATTACCGGCCCTATACTTTGCGCAATCGTGTATCAATTGTATGATATTTTTAATAGAAAAAACAAATGATGATATTTAAGAATTAAGATGTATGAAACGATCACTTAAATGTAGTCCATAAATTCAATAACATTCAATTAAAATATGTGTTTGAAAAAGCCTTTGTAACCTTGAACCTCTATGAACCTTTTTAGGCTTATTTGAACCTTTCATGACATATGTCATCTGCTTATTACTCAATATCTTCTTACCTTAATCTACTATCTTACAATAACGCTCCTCTAGAATGAGGTTCATGTAAGATAGCTCTTATAATAAGATAGTATAGGACGCAATAATAAAACGCCATGTGTTACAAGAGGTTCAAAAAATTGTAAAAGGTTCAAGTAGGTTGAGAGGTATTTAAGGTACTAGTCCACTTCCACACTCCACATTATCTCCTCCTTTAGTAGTAACTTACCGTAACTTTCATAACCGTCCCCATTTAGCTTATTTTTTTCTTTGTGTGAAAGCAACAACCATGTTAAACTTGTACACGCCCACTTTTCTCTTGAACCATTGACAGTAAACATAGTTTAATTATCAATGTATCTCAAAACGTTAATCATAAACAATGATCGATGTTCACATCTAACTTTCACGTTGAACCGTTACCCGCAACCATAATGAACAATTTTCATTTATGAAAAAAGTTTTAAGAGATCATCATCGATGTAGAACGGGTTCAAGACGACCTTTTCTCCATCTTACTTCAATCATTATTTGCTTTGCATTGAAGGAAATTATAAATGCCACCATTCTTTATAATGAACAATCTATATATATATGTTAATACAAATAATGTCAAAAAAGTTGTTTGCATTATTCGGTCTCTACATGTTTTGATAATCACAAAATATAAAAACTCGATACGTCAAGTAACGGCTAATAAGTCTTTAATCAAGAAAACTCGTTTCCTCAACGTATCTTCTACAATGTCACTTCAGGTATGAACAAATTCGATACCGACACTAGTAAAGTGATCAAAGTTTTTATTTTCTCAAAACTTCACATTTTATGTGACAAAACATTTTTACTAAAGTATTATTGTAATTAAAAAGAAATATTTTATTTAAAAAAATAAATTTGAATTTCAAATATCCCAACAGCCATTTTTCCCGCCTAAATCAATTAAGTTTTTCACCAGATAAACTTTCACCATGTCAGAAAAAAAATTGGAGCGTCAGTCGGGACAGTCCCTCAAATGGGAAGACGGTCTCTTAGTGATAAAGGACCGTCCGCCTTTAAGGACCGTCCCTCCGCTCCTCCCGGTGGTTATAAATCATACTGCACTGTTTCATTTAGTAAAACAACTCTCTTTGCAAGAAAAATTTATGTTCTTTCTCTTTTATTGCTTTGATCACTATAACATGTCGGTTAGTGTTTATAAGTGAATCTCGCATCCTCTACATCATAGTGCAAGAGAAGAATACTTGAAGTCATCAAGAATCGATGAGTTATTGAGTCCACTTAAAAATGTAACAAGTGTTACGATTCTCTTCTTCCTCCAACTCTTTCTACTATATATATTGTAAGATTATAGATCCGACTTGTGTGTGAGTCGTGGATAGATGTGTTAGGGTGTATCTGGACAAAAGTGTAAGTCCGAGAAGTGTTGTATCTAGATTAGGACTTGTAATAGTTTGTGTGTTGCTATGTGAAGGTGATGACTTAGTGTAGTTCTAGTGTGAAGTTCGGGACTTAGTGAAGTCCGTATGTGAAGGCTTGAACCGGGTGAAGGTTCAAGTGAACGGGAGTGCTTGTTCGTGTGAAGAAGTGGATGGTGTGATCGTTCATGTGAAGACCTAGATTGTCGGTCGATCTAAGAGGACAAGAGTGCTTGTTCGTGTGGCCACGTGGGCCTTGGTGTAGATTGGTTCTAGCTAGGATTAGGACTCGACATTCCGCTTAGTGTCGTTAAACTTGGTGTAAGCTCGTGTATGGTTTGCTCTGCCTGAAGGAGTGTGTTGACATAGTGATTGAAAACTCTCGAGTGTGGTACTCGGGGAGTGGGGTAGGATGAAGATTGAGCTTCGTGCCGAACCACTATAAATCTCGGCGCGTTGGTTTAGTTGTGTTCTTTCCTTACCTTATTTACTTTTATTAGTTGTAATTAGAGAACTAGTATACATCACATAACAATCAAATCTAACGGTTTAACAACTACAACATAAAAGTGGTAAAAGTTTGTTAAACGTAACAATAAATGGAGAAACTATTCAACTGTCACACCCCGCCACGGCGGAAACGCGCGGGTGTAACTTCATGGATATCATCACAACACATGGTTTCTATATAGAGAATAACTACATGTAAATAAATATGGCAAAGTATAGACACAAAGTGTCATAACAATACCCGGAAGGAAACAACATGATAAACTCCAAACACAGCAGATAAACCACTTTTACACCCACAATTCACTATCAAACTTTTACCCAAATTCTGTCCCGATTTGACATCTTTGACACCTTAACAAAAAAAAAATCAAAAGACTAACTTCCCCACCTTGAAATCAATCGTGGCTGGACTTTTTGGAAAGCTCTTTCATTATACTTCAATTTAGACAAAAAATTCGTGATCTAACTCATCACCATCTATTAAATACATTCAAATCTTTACAGCACTTCTTTTATGTCCAAACCCTAACTCAATAACTAGCATGTTTTACGCTCAATTCTCTTCACCAATCACCATAATACAATCATTAATTGATCCCAACATGTTTCATAACATTAATTTATAGAAGTTAACACAAACCCTAATCCATCATATAATTATTACATGAATTATATTAATTAATCAAACAATTGAACATGTATTTTAAGAATTTTACCTTGATTTGATTATTGCTTCACAATTATAAACCCTAATTTTTTTCTCCCTTCTCTTGCTCCTTGGATCGACTCAATATGCAGGAAAAACATTTGTGGGGCGTTTGGGTTTGTTTATATATTATTTATGGATAATCCTTATCATTAGGTGTTGTAATTGGGCTCAAATTTGGTTTCTTTTTTCCCCCTTATCCCTTCTAGCTGATTTTTATAACACATACATATATATTTTTATTTCTTTTATTACATTTATTTATTACACACAAAACCTCATACTTTTCATATTTTATGTATTCCCATAACGAATCCTAACGTCTTTCGCGATAAACCTTAATTTTACGACAAACCGGAAAATAATCATTTTCAAAATAAAGTTTCCAAAAATAGATTTTCACACTCTTATATAAGCATAACACATCAAAACAAACTCCTCGTAACTTGCTAACGCTCAAATACATGAACAAAGACTCGTTACGCAAAAACACAAAAACACCAAAACTTCACAAGTCATTTCTACACCACAAAGGCGATCAAAATGAACTTTCCCAAATATCAACATTACTCACTCACAAAACAACACCACGCAAAGGGATTTAGTGCTAAAACTCACCTATATCACACATATAACACTTCAATCACCTAAGACACACCAAACAAATTTCAACCGAGTCAAGACTATCAGTCAAACTGACCTGCTAAAACCATAGTTGTTACATCATCCCCCACTTAGGGAAATCGCGTCCCGAGATTTCAACTACACGAGTCACCACTCACAACAGCGAAAGAAAATTTATGGATATTTAAGCGGAATAATACCACACCATAAAATCACAGAGAAAGAATCACAAAAAAAATGTGAACCGACTAAATACCCGAATTCACACAATAGAAAACATTCCATCACTCCAACAATACACGCAAATAGATACACTCCCCGATCAATAACACCAATAATCCAAATGACTTCTCACAGGTAGGTACGATACCCTCGAACCAAATGAAAATCCAAATGGTAACCGCAGGAAACACCACATATAATGGATACACACAAAACAAACATTAATTACATCTGATCCTCACGTTCCCAAGTAAACTTAGGACCACGCTTAGAATCCACCATACCTTTACCAACGTTATCTCACCACACTTCAACCCCTTAACATCTCGATCCATAATCTCAACAGGTTTCTCGACAAAACTGTGGAAAACTAGAAGGGGGGGGGGGTTGAATAGTTTTACGTCTTTTTAATTTTATTTTGAAAACTTAGTTTAGTTTTAAAACCTTGTTTGCTTTTAAAACTTTGATTCAATCTTATGTGAACTCAAATCTTGAACAATATGAACAAGTATATCTAAGTATAAACAATATTAATAATGTATGCTAAGTATGTGAAATCAACACATGCATAATATAAACAATTGTAGCTATATACGAGAGATAAGTACGTAATCGTTTATTTTATAATCCTTAGTTGTATTTTGTATGAAAACTATACTTGATCGAAATGATCAATTATATGTATGTAACCTTTTTAGTTTGATTGTAAAAACTTTGTTTTGTGAATAAAACTTTCATTTGATCTTTAAGTAAAATCAATACTAGCACTATATGAGCAACTATATATATACGTCTACGTCTACAAAAGTAATAACGATATAAGCAAGATAATAAGTAAGATATGGAAAGATCTAACCGCGAGACAAAGGATTTATAGTGGTTCGGCTACAAGGACACCTTCCTTGCCCTACTCCACTCCTCGAGTCACCTACTCGAGAGTTTTCTTCACTATATCAACAAGCTCCCTTATGGCGGAGAAAACCTTACACAACTTGGCTTACACAAGTTAACGACACTAAGCTAAATGTCGAGTTCTAATCGTAGCTAGAACCAATCTCACACCAAATATCACACCACGTGATCTTCACACCTTAATCACACCTTCACACCTTCTTCACAACTACTTCACACCAATCTACTACACACCTATCTTCACAACTACTTCACACCAATCTACTACACACCTATCTTCTACACACCAATTATCTTCACTACAATCTACTAGCCAATCACACTATCTATATTCCTAACACAACTATCTATAATCAAATATTCACAACACACTACACAAAGATATATGTAAGTATTCTTGATGATGCACCAACAACTTGGATGTGGAGGTCACAACAAGTTGTAATACTTCTTATCTTGGAGGATAGAAGTATTCTTCTCTTGCACTTGAGAGGATGGAAATTGGATCACTTTGAAACAAAGAATATATATACACTTATGATCAAAGGATGAGAGAATAGAGAAATAGATCTAGATCAGAAAGTTTAGAAGTGCAAAAGGTGAGAAAAATCTGAGGGATGAATCAGTATTTAAAGGGGGGGAAAATACTGTTCTGGAGCGTGGCCGGTCCCCTTAATTGTAGGCCGGTCCCCTTAATGATTAAGGGGGCCGCCTAGTAAAATTAAGGGGGCCGCCCTCCTGAACGTTGGGTTTATTTGTCTTTTTGTGGGGAAGGTTTTTCTGGATTAGATTTGCCATTTTTGGTTGGAAATTTGAATTCATATATTTATAATGAATTAAACATATTCCTTTAATTCCAAAAATGTTTTATAAAAGATATAAAATGTTTTGTGACATTTTATAAAAAGTCTAGTGTTTAAGAAAATTGTTCCTTTGATCATAGAATGCAATAAACACTTTGTTTATTCATACCTTAAGTGATTTGGATGTAAAGACAAATGTTAAGCAATAAAAACTTGTTTACGTCATAAGTTTTAGATTAATGAGTTTATGCTTTGTAATTATCAAAACATAGAGACATTGTTAATATGTTAACAATGTTTTTAGACATTATTAATTAATGTCAACAATCTCCCCCTTTTTGATGATTACAAAACCTTAAACTCTTTAAACCTAAAAATTAATTTTTAGACAAGTATTAGAGTTTAACATTCACTTCTCCCCCTTTTTGTAAAATCAAAAAGGTTATGCCGACTAGCTTCGTAACTGAAGTTAGACGGGATAAAAGCTCCCCCTTGATGTGTGCTCCCCCTTGTTCGATGGTACCAAGGGATCGAGATATGGAATGCTCGCAAGAAAAATATTAGAAGCACAAGCATATATAGAAGAATATGCAATATACAAATAACAAGTATAGTAAACAAATATTAAGGATACATAACAATTAATTCAAAGTGATTATGTTAAAAGATCCTAATTTGCCAAAGAGAGCCATCGGACTTGCTTGTAACAAAAGGTTTGTTGATTCGTATTTGAAAGTGAAAATCATAAGCATATGGTATGCTTAGATGGTTGATGATGGAGTGTTTGGAATGAGGATGGTTGAGTTATGATAAGGTTGTTGGATTAATGGGGGTATATGTTCGGGTCATGAATGTTGGATAGTTTGGTGGTGGAGAGTTTGTAGCGGAAGAGGTTGATTGAGGTTTTGGATGTTGTTCAAGTGAGGGTATTGGATGTGATCTAGTGAGAAGATATTCAATCCAAGTGTTCATTGAATGCAATGGTTTTTAGGAGAAAGATGCAACAAGGTCAATTGTTGACATGCTTCTCAAGTTTATTTATGTTGTGTGGTGATGAGGGTGATCTAGATGAAGGTGGATCCAAATTGCGTTGAGCAAGATGTAAGGCTAAAAGAGCACTAAGCTCATAGGCTTCTTTTAGCGCCTCAACGAACTTCAAGTGTTCGGAGGAAGGTGATGGTGGTGGAGCATGATAGTTGTCTTGGGTGATGGTTTGAACATGCAACATAGGAATGGCATGTGAAGTTGTAGGATGTGGTGGTGATACTCTTGGTGGTGGAGACATGTTTGAGCTTGGGTAATCATGAAAACATGATATGGGTGAGTAAAGGTTTTTGATATGTAATGTTGGTGAGAAGGAAAGTGAGGTGTTAGGTAAGTAATGTTTGAAAGCATAGGAGGAATTTGGTGTTGGATGTTTGACAACGTCATTTGATTTGACGGAATTTTAAAGGAAGTTAGGCTTTCTTCTTCAAACAAGTTTCTTGGTGGTTTTGGTTTAATGGGAAAGGAAATGATGAGATGAGTGGAGATTGAGAGGAATGAGAGTGTTTATAGAGTAGGATTGGTGGGATCAAGGATGGATAAACATTGATGGAAGGTTTAGGATAAAATAGGTTTGTGAATTTTGGGAAGTATAGGATGAAATGGGCTAAAAAATAGAAAAGGGAAACAACACCTTCGACCATCAGATGGCCGGTCCCCTTAATTGGAGGCCGGTCCCCTTAATAATTAAGGGGGCCGCCTTATGATTTAAGGGGGCCGCCCATCTGGTGATTCCCAGATTGCCAGAAAAGGGTTTTTGGTAGTGAATTGCAGAAAGGTTGTGTTTTTGGTTTCAAACAAGTCCAACTCTTTGAGGCAATCAAGCATATACTAATTATGTAGGCAATTATGTAGCCAAAGCATGTTAACCAAAGAGATTAAGTAAACAAGCAATTTCATCTAGCATGCAAACATACTCATCAAGCAAGTAAAATATAAGTGCTAGGAAACAATAAGCAACATCAAGTATTTCATAACTACATAACAATGAGGATTAATCCTAATGTGTATCAATGTGCAATAAGTGGGTAGTTATGATAGCATGTATTTCTAGATTTGTTACAAACAAAGTCTTAATGAACAAACCATGGTCCTCTTGATTTGATTTAGTTCACTTATAAGTGTCATTTATATAAGTAAAGATGACAAATATGAGATCACCATGCATGATTTTAAAAGAGACGTTTTTAGCATTATTCAACAATGTTTGAAAGTAAGTTTTCACTTGGATGTGAGAGTTATTTGAATAAAATAGATTGGGTTTTTACTTCAAAATGTGTGAATGAACGGTAAAGAATATTTTCCCAATCTTTAGTTTTGATCAAAACAAAATTGTGGATATTGATAGTGAAAACATGTTATTTAAAAGTGAGATAGTTATTTGAAAGACTATTTTCCAAAATGTGAGGTTTTTGCATATTTTTAGAGATATTAGATTTTTGACAACAAATATCATAAATCAAATATTTTAAAAAATGTTTATTAAAGATCTCATGCTCAAGAGGATTGGTTAAGCCTATTATTATCTCATGCTATCGTTTCTACATATCCTATGATCCTAAAGAAAATGAAGACGATAATTTATATGTTAGATGCGAGAGTGTTGAATGGGGTATAACCTAATATCTATAGTTCCTTTGTTTTCGCACGCTTATCTGACTTAATGCCATAGTCTACGAGAGCTTGTTTCATCCATAGTTTTCTTACGCGAGGGATCTAATCCTACTTCTATATTAATTATTGATCCACTTAACTCATTTCACTTCATCACCATGAGTTTCCTAATAGTGGATATAGAAGATTTCCATTTTCTATTTTGTTCGGCAATGAACAATTTTATCTTATTCCTAGGAAAGTCAACCAATGATGTTTCTAGGTTATAAGAATATAATCAATTAAGTACTAAGCATTAATCTAACTAATCATTTATCTAAGCATGCAAATTATAGTAATGAACTTAAAAGAAACGCGTACCTTTTAGTCTTCAAGGGAATATCTTCAAGCACTTCAAGTGACCATGTTGACTTATAGAAGTCATTTGTAGATGAAATTCCAACTTCTTCCAAGATTGACAATTTAGCCACTTGGTCCCCATTGTCTCATTGGTCCAAAGTTGTTTGGACCAAACATATTTAACATTTGGCAAGGATGCATGTATGGTGGTAATATTTCCCAAGGATTGTAACTTGGTTGATAATTCCACATTTGATTTCTAGTGTTATTGTAATATTGTCTATTTAGATTTCTTCTAGGTTGAGATGTTTTAGATCTTGGATGATGATTTTTAGGTTTTCTTGGTGGTGGAGTTTTAGATCTAAATTTAGGTTTAGAGGATCCTACTTCGGTCTTTAAGGATGGTTTATAAAAAGTTTTTACTTTTTCATCATTCGCAATGGGTATTTTTCTATCTTTTGTAAGTATATACTTAGGATTTGATTCTAATGATTTTTGTTTACTAGATTCACATTCAAACTTTATACTTTTATTTTCACTAGTTGAAACATTAGTTGAAGTTAATCCTAGACCGGTTTTATCTCCCGAAGTTTCTTGAGCACTTAGTATTTTCTTAAGTGGGTTATTACTATTTTTAAACCTGTCAAGTTTGAAAATTTCATCTTTAAGTTTTTCGTTTTCATTTTTAACCTCTAAGCAAGTTTTACATTTTACAAAAACTTCTTTTCCTTTTTCTAAATGTTGTAGTTTAATTTTTAATTCGAGTACTTCATTTTCTAATTGATTATTAATATGTTTTAGTGACTTATTTTTAGCTATAACCTTTTGACCTAATTTGCATAACCTATTATATTCACTATCTAGGTCTTTTTCATCTAATGATAAATTTTCGTCACTAAAGTATTCGGTTTCGGAACGTACCTCGCTTGATGTCTTAGCCATAAGACACTTTTCTTCATTTGTGGTTTCTTTCTTGTCCTCATCGCTATCACTCCAAGCACCTCCAATAAACGCCTTTTGATTTTGATCTCTTGACATCATTGGACACTTTCCGATGAGATGATTTGGATTGCCACATTTAAAACACTTCCTATCATTATATGGTTGCCTAATGTATCTTCCTCGTCTTTTGAAGAATTTCTTGAAGTCTCGTACTGCCATAGCATACTCTTCATCGTCACTTTTGGAGGTTGAGCATTCTTCGTCACTAGAGTCCTTTTTAGCTTTCAACGCAATTGATTTGCTTTGCTCCCTTTTTCCTTTGACCATCTCGAAGTCTTTCTTTATTATTTCTTCGTAGACCTTTAAGTTACCGATCAATTCGTCAAGTTGTAGAGTTGACAAATTCTTTGATTCTTCAATAGCCGTGACTTTAGCTCGCCATTTTGGATGAAGAGCCCTAAGAAATTTCCTGACAAAATTCTTACTAGAAAAATTCTCATCAAGTGCTTTTAGACTTGTGATAATAGTGTTAAACCTAGCAAAAGCATTATCAATTGATTCCTCTTCCGGAATCATAAATTGCTCATATTGTTGCATAAGTAGATCTATTTTGTTATCCTTGACTTGACTATTACCTTGGTGAGTTATTAGTAAAGAATTCCAAATTTCTTTTGCGGTTTCACACATAAAGATCCTTTCGTATTCTTTACGTGGTAACGCATTGTAAATAACCATTTTTGCTTCATTGTTTTTAGAAAGTCTTCTTTTTAAATCATCATTTTGTTTTTCAAAAGGTACTATTTCATCTTTATTTGTTTCGGGATTATTTTGAGTAGGTAAAAAATCACCATTAGTAACAACATGCCAAAGATCTAGATCCTTTGATTTCACATAAGTTTCGAATCGATTTTTCCAATATAAAAATCCATCACTTTCAAATAGTGGTGGTCTTTGCATAGATTGCCCTTCTAAATATTTTTCAGATTCCATAGATCGTTACAAGTTTTAAAATACAATATATTTTAAAAATCTTGCTAGACGTGGCTCTGGTACCAATTGTGGAAAACTAGAAGGGGGGGTTGAATAGTTTTACGTCTTTTTAATTTTATTTTGAAAACTTAGTTTAGTTTTAAAACCTTGTTTGCTTTTAAAACTTTGATTCAATCTTATGTGAACTCAAATCTTGAACAATATGAACAAGTATATCTAAGTATAAACAATAATAATAATGTATGCTAAGTATGTGAAATCAACACATGCATAATATAAACAATTGTAGCTATATACGAGAGATAAGTACGTAATCGTTTATTTTATAATCCTTAGTTGTATTTTGTATGAAAACTATACTTGATCGAAATGATCAATTATATGTATGTAACCTTTTTAGTTTGATTGTAAAAACTTTGTTTTGTGAATAAAACTTTCGTTTGATCTTTAAGTAAAATCAATACTAGCACTATATGAGCAACTATATATATACGTCTACGTCTACAAAAGTAATAACGATATAAGCAAGATAATAAGTAAGATATGGAAAGATCTAACCGCGAGACAAAGGATTTATAGTGGTTCGGCTACAAGGACACCTTCCTTGCCCTACTCCACTCCTCGAGTCACCTACTCGAGAGTTTTCTTCACTATATCAACAAGCTCTCTTATGGCGGAGAAAACCTTACACACCTTGGCTTACACAAGTTAACGACACTAAGCTAAATGTCGAGTTCTAATCGTAGCTAGAACCAATCTCACACCAAATATCACACCACGTGATCTTCACACCTTAATCACACCTTCACACCTTCTTCACAACTACTTCACACCAATCTACTACACACCTATCTTCACAACTACTTCACACCAATCTACTACACACCTATCTTCTACACACCAATTATCTTCACTACAATCTACTAGCCAATCACACTATCTATATTCCTAACACAACTATCTATAATCAAATATTCACAACACACTACACAAAGATATATGTAAGTATTCTTGATGATGCACCAACAACTTGGATGTGGAGGTCACAACAAGTTGTAATACTTCTTATCTTGGAGGATAGAAGTATTCTTCTCTTGCACTTGAGAGGATGGAAATTGGATCACTTTGAAACAAAGAATATATATACACTTATGATCAAAGGATGAGAGAATAGAGAAATAGATCTAGATCAGAAAGTTTAGAAGTGCAAAAGGTGAGAAAAATCTGAGGGATTAATCAGTATTTAAAGGGGGGGAAAATACTGTTCTGGAGCGTGGCCGGTCCCCTTAATTATAGGCCGGTCCCCTTAATGATTAAGGGGGCCGCCTAGTAAAATTAAGGGGGCCGCCCTCCTGAACGTTGGGTTTATTTGTCTTTTTGTGGGGAAGGTTTTTCTGGATTAGATTTGCCATTTTTGGTTGGAAATTTGAATTCATATATTTATAATGAATTAAACATATTCCTTTAATTCCAAAAATGTTTTGTAAAAGATATAAAATGTTTTGTGACATTTTATAAAAAGTCTAGTGTTTAAGAAAATTGTTCCTTTGATCATAGAATGCAATAAACACTTTGTTTATTCATACCTTAAGTGATTTGGATGTAAAGACAAATGTTAAGCAATAAAAACTTGTTTACGTCATAAGTTTTAGATTAATGAGTTTATGCTTTGTAATTATCAAAACATAGAGACATTGTTAATATGTTAACAATGTTTTTAGACATTATTAATTTATGTCAACAAAAACGAAGAGTCTTGTCAACCTTAATCTCATCTAATGGCACTTGCAGACTAGTTTTCGTCAAACACTTTTCAAATTAAATACATGAAACATATCATGCACTCTACTTAACTCCTCAGGCAAATTCAACCGATATGTCTCAAATCCAATCCTTTCCGTAAATCCCAAATGGTCCTACGTATCTCGGTGCTAGCTTGCCTATCTTACCGAAACGCACAACACCCTTCCAAGGGGATACTCTTAACCTCACAATATTACCAACACCAAACTCTAAGGGCTTACATCAATAATCCGCATAACTCTTTTGGCGATCTCTTGCTGCCTTAAGTCTTTTCCTTAGTCAGAAAACCTTATTCGTAGTCTCTCGTTCCAGTTCAGGATCAATTGGTTGGCTTGTTCCAACCTTTGCCCACAGAACAGGTGACATACATTACCTTCCATACAACTTTTCACACGACCCATACTCCATACTAGAATGATAATTGTTGATATAGGAGAACTCAGCTAAGGGTAAATATATACCCCGGCTTCCTCCAAAATCAAACACACCCATGCTCTCAGCTCACCATCCAACGCTTGATTTGTACGCTCACTTAGTTCACTCTTTGGGAATGATAAGTCGTACTTATCTACATACGCGTTCTCAAGACTCTATAACCTCTGATACCAATCTGTCACACCCCGCCATGGCGGAAATGCGCGGGTATAACTTCATGGATATCATCACAACACATGGTGTCTATATAGAGAATAACTACATGCAAATAAATATGGCAAAGTATAGACACAAAGTGTCACAACAATACCCGGAAGGAAACAACATGATAAACTCCAAACACAATAGATAAACCACTTCCAATGCAACTAAGGTCTCGTCTAATCACTGCCCTCAACTTTGGCCTTAGAATGCTCACCTGAAAATGATGCTTAAAACGTCAACATAATGTTGGTAAGATTCATAGGTTTAGACACACATACATTCACAAGGTAACCAGTTCACTGTGACTTTAAAACATAGCTGGACAAATAATTATAGTTATCATACAAGTTACATATGTTCATAAACCAACCATCACACAAAAGGCAACCATCGGGCAGAACGTGCCCACCGATCCAAATTCACAACATCCGAGCCGGAACGTGACCCCCGCTCCAAATAATGGGTAATTAATACCCTCCGATCGGACCACACAGAATAAAAGTAAGTAGGAGTACTACTCTCCAATTAGGTCGTATGCACGAGCAACAGGGTAAGCACCCTCCTAATTGGACCACATAGCATCACACAACATATCCACATCGCATAACCATTCACATATAGCACACATACGATAACAATATAAGTCCAAGCTCTTTGACACACACATAATCACAATAACCCAAACTATTTAAGACAAGCATCATTCCCATCCCAAGTTTAAAACAAGGTAAAAATATGGGACTATGAACTCACCTCAAACCTGGCAGCTTCCACAACACAAATCACAAATCTAAACAACACAAATAAGTCCACGTTACACAAGGCCAAGCTAAAAGCTACAACCCCATGTAATACACATATGATGGATGTCTAAGACTCATATGACCCACCATGGATCCCCTAGACACCATACTAACCATTACCATAACCTAACACTCACTAAATCCCTTGCACTTTTAAAATCAGAAAACACAGAATTTTAGGGTACATTCGCCCACATGAAATCACAACAATTAAAGCTCAACAACTCACACCAAAAATTTACCATGGTCTCTCATAAGCATATAAGCTAATCCCAGAAAGCCATGGACCAATAACACACACAAGTACTCAAAAGAAAATCAAACTTGTCAACTATCCAAATTCGGATCTGAACGCACACCTAAAAATAAAAATAAAATCTTACTAGAAAGGAATCTAGCAAGTAGACCTAATAAAAAGAGATTCTAACCTAGACAATAACTATTCCCCGGGCTGCGGCGCCAAAAACTTGATACGTAGGGATCGCACCAGGCTTTACCTCTCAAGGGATCTTGAGAAGCTTACAACCCCCGCCAGGCAGTGTACCTGATCGTTGTAGTATAGTATAGTGACAAGTACCGGAGGATTGATCGTTCAGCTAGGAATAGTGTCTCTAGGATTAGAAAACCTAAATACTAGTTCTAGAGATGAGGGATGATTCTTTTTGTATTTTTATATTTTTATGAAAGCAAATTAAAAATCTCGGGTTTGAAGGATTTGGGCGGAATTAGTTACTAGTCAACTAAACCAATACTAAGATGCAATCAAAATAAAATACTAAAATGAAAATAAACTAATTTAAACTAAGGTTGTGAGCAATAAGTGGGAGAAATGTGTTTACTTAGATTTCACTACTCCCTAGATATCTTTTACACGTTAATTACTTGTTATAGTTGCGTGGATGACGGATTGTATTCCTTAATACCATTCATGGGGTGGCGTACTTACTTCCCCAATCCTATGAGTGCCTACTTCACTCCTATGTCGAGCCTGCAAGAAGCTCCTAACATGGGATCATTAGAATTTACTCATGCATTAAATACAACCAATAAAACCTAGTACACATCGGTTCATGTTTCCTAAGACGTTCAAGCATGTTACCATTTGGAGATCTGCCAGTTTTCTTAAGCCTAACATTGAAATCATTCATCCAATACAACCATAAACAAGTAATCAACACATAATCAACATCTAGGTTTCATTAGATCTAAGAAAACACAAGATAAATCTAGCCTAGCATGGTGGAATCAAGACAAGCACAAGATATAGACAAACAATGTTGGGAATTATACTAACAGTTACCATGGCTAAGAGAAGAAGTTACAACTGCAGAAGATTGTACTTGCAGTGGAAACTCATTACCACTGCAAGAACATATATTACCACTGCTTATTAGATAACTGTTAGGAAACATGTTATAGATAAATATAGAATAGATCTTGTGTATATCTTATTCTATTAGCTTTATACTTATCTTGTAGAAGAGGATTCCTTGTGCTATAAAAGGAGATCCTAGGTTAAAGGTTTTGATATACGTTTTTCTAGAGCTTCAAGGTGTAACCCTAGTGATATCAAGATCACTCGTATTATTATCATTAATAATATTGGAGCTAATAGTTTGTTTACATACATTGTTTATATACAACTGTCTTACTCACAATCAAACTTCTAAGTGTTACTAAGTAGATTCCGCATACTTAGTGATAAAATTCAAAGTATCAATCTAACACAAGTTCAAGGTGTCTAGATCCATCAAGTGGTATCAGAGCCAGGCTTTGATACTTTGATTTAGAAGACTGAAGTTCACTTAGAAGAATCAATGGAGACAGAAACCAGTAACTCAAACATTGCTGCTAAGCTTCCAAAGCTTAAGTTGAATGACTTTGAGATGTGGAGGCTAATGATAGAACAATTCTTTATGGTCCAAGATTACACACTCTGGGAGATCATTATGGTTGGAAATTCTTTCAAACCAAGTTCTACTTCAGAGATGATTGGTGGCAAGGAAGTAATTAAGGTCAACAATGGACCTGTTACTAATAATGAAAGACTTCAGTTGAAGAATGACCTCAAGGCCAGAGGTTTGTTGCTGATGACACTTCCCAGAGACCAAGTTCTAGCATTCAGCAAGTACAAGACTGCAAAGACTCTCTTTGATGAGATCTGTGAAGTTTTTGGTGGTAATGATTCCACCAAGAAGACTCAAAAGACCTTGCTGAAGCAAACTTATGAAAACTTTGGTTCATCAAGTAATGAATCTCTTGATAGCATCTTCACAAGGCTACAAAAGATTGTTACTCAACTCACTGTTTTTGGAATTGAGGTGGAAAGGGAAGACCTCAATCTAAAGTTCTTAAGAAGCTTACCCTATGAGTTTGGAACCAATGTTGTTGTGTGGGAAGATAAGCCAGAGTTGGAGACCATGAAACTTAATGACTTCTACAATAACTTCAAGGTTATTGAACAAAGATTGAAGAAAGCTGGCAAGATAAGCTCAAGTTCAAGAAGTGTAGCACTCATATCATCATCTCTTGATGATAGTTCAGATGAAGAAAGTGATAGTGATGATGACTGTGCTAACATTGTTGTTTCCACTGGTAGTGGAAGTGTTTCCACTGGTAGCTCAAAGAAACAGATTGCAGGACTTAGTGATACTACTTTTTATGCCTTTATATCAAGTCAAGTGGGTGGTTCAATCCTCAATCATGAGGATCTGGATCAAATTGATGAAGATGATATGGAGGAGATGGACATTAAATGGCAAGTGGCATTACTAAGCTTAAGGACAAAGAAGTTTTGGAAGAAGACTGGAAGAAAGATCAACATCAGTGGCAATGAAACAATAGGTTTTGACAAAAAGAAGGTGGAGTGCTACAATTGTCATAAGAAGGGGCACTTTGCCAGAGAGTGTAGGAAGCCAAGGAAGTCTGAAAATAGGTCAACTTGGTACAAGCAGGACAAGAAGAAGGAACCTACTACTGATGAGCCAAAGGGGCTATTGGCCATTGATGGAGTGAGCTTTGATTGGAGCTTTATGACTAAGGAAGAGGATGATGATTCAGAGTCTGCAATGGTTGCTACAGAGCTTGCACTAATGGCTTTTTCTGACTCTGAGGTACAAATTGATAATGCTTGTTCTAAATCTTGGAAGGCCTTAAAAGAGTATGAGAAACTTAAAGCACAATTTAATGAGCAACACATAGAGTTAACTCATACTAATTATAACTTAGCAAATCATAAAAGAGGCCTAGGAGTTTTAGAAACTCAATTAGAGCATTATAGGGCAAATGAATCTAAGTTCAATGATGATATTGCAGTATTAAGAAGAGACTTAGATTATCAGGTTGCTGTTAATAAGGTTCTTAGAGAAGAACTAGAAAAGGTTAAAGTGGCTAGTGAGAATATAATGATAACTAAGCAAACACTGGATCATCAATCCAAGTGTATTGATAAAATTTGGGAAGCCCAAATTGTGAGCAAAGCTAAATCAGGTCTTGGATACAAAACTGTTCCACCACCTCTAAGAGGTGTTCCATCACCTCCTGGCATTGTCTTAGCTCACACAGGTTTAGAAGAATTCCAGGAACCACCTATGACCTATGGACCAAAATTTGTTAAACTAGTTGAAATTGAAAAGGTTCAGGTTGAGGTTGATGTATTTGATAGTGCTAGTGACTCATCTCTTAAAGATGAAAATTTAAATGTTGAGTCTAAACCTAGTGTTCCTGAGAATGTTAAAGTGGAGGTTAAAAGAAGTATTCCTGATGAAGTCAAAGAGAAGCCTAGGTCACAGCCTAATTTCACTAGGCCCACTACTAGATATGCAGAGATGTACAGAAGTAGGTCACCAACTCCTAGGGGTAATATGAGGAGTTGGAATCATGTTAAATCCATGCAATTTGGTAGTGACTTTGTGTTCAATAACAAATCCTGTCATATATGTGGTAGCTTTGACCATTTGTCTTATAGCTGTACCTACCACTTGGGAAGAAGGGAAGTGTTTGGGAATACTAGGGTGAATGGATAAAATGCTAATAACTTAACTCACCCAAATCCACTTAGCAAGATGATTCCCAGGTCTGTTTTGCTTCATTCTGGCATAAAACCAATTTCCACTGCTAGACCAGCAGTTTCCACTGCTAGACCAGCAATTGCCACTACCAGAAATAAAAACAGAGTTTACCCTAAGCCCCCTGTTACTACTTTTGTTAAATCTACTCAAACAGGGAAAAAGACCAATTTTGAAAAGAAAGTTAACAATACTCAGAAGTGGGTACCTAAAATTTCTAAGCCAGCAGTTTCCACTGCTAAGGCAGCAGTTACCACTGCAAGGCCAAAGGTTACCACTGGTAGGTCTGTTAACAAGAAAAGGGTAAATGTGGGAATGGAAACCAAAAGGAACCATCACCTCAAACAATCCCAATGGTGTATCAATGACCTTTGAAAGATATAATTATATTGATACACGAGGCAGATCCAAGTCATTTGTGGCTTGGGTCCCCAAAAAGAACTAATTCCTTTATTTTGTGTGCAGGGACATTCAAAGACTACTAATGATCAAGGATACTCAGACAGTGGATGTTCCAGGCACATGACTGGCAATAAGTCCTATCTTTCAGACTTTCAACCTTATGATGGACAATTTGTCAGCTTTGGAGGAGGAATTGGTGGCAAAGTTTCTGGCAAAGGAACAATCAAGGCTGGAAACATTGATTTTGAAGATGTGCAGTATGTGAAAGAACTCAAGTACAACCTCTTTAGTGTGTCACAGATGTGTGACAAAAAGCATAGAGTTCTATTCACAGAAGATGAATGTTATATCTTATCTAAGGATTATAAGCTTCCAGCTGAAAGTGACATTTTGCTTAAAATCCCTAGAAAAGGAAATTTGTAAAGCATTGACATGCAGAACATAGTGGCTAATAATGATGTTACTTGTTTGCTTGCTAAAGCCACTTTGGATGAATCAATGCTTTGGCATAGAAGACTTGGTCATGTTAACTTCAAGACCATCAACAAGATTGTGAAAGATGGACTTGTCAGAGGACTACCAGAGAAAAGATTTGAAAAAGACCAAACTTGTGTTGCCTGTCTCAAAGGAAAGCAACACAGAGCTTCATGCAAGACCAAGGCATTCAATTCAATAAATCATCCACTCTTTATGCTGCATATGGACTTGTTTGGTCCTACCTCTGTGAGTAGCATCAATTTGAAGAAGTATTGTCTAGTTGTAACTGATGATTTCAGTAGATTCACATGGGTTTTCTTTTTAAGTACCAAAGATGAAACAACAGGCATTCTCAAGACATTCATCACTCAAGTTGAAAATCAATTTGAAAAGAAAATCAAGATCATCAGGTGTGACAATGGGACAGAGTTCAAGAATAAAGTTATGGATGATTTCTGCAGAGACAAAGGGATTAAAAGAGAATTTAGTGTTGCAAGAACTCCTCAACAAAATGGAGTTGCAGAAAGAAGAAATAGAACACTAATTGAGGCTGCTAGAACCATGTCAGTTGATTCCAAGCTTCTAGTGACTTTTTGGGCTGAAGCAGTTAACACTGCTTGTTACATTCAGAATAGGGTCTTAGTGGTCAAAACAAAGAACAGAGTTGTTCAGAGGAAGACCTCCTACTTTGGAGTTTATGAGGCCATTTGGGTGTCATGTTACTATTCTCAATACCATTGATCATCTGGGCAAATTTGAAGAAAAGTCAGATGAAGGCTTCGTTGTTGGATACTCTATGGTTAGCAAGGCTTTTAGAGTCTATAACTTAAGAACAAAGAAGATTGAAGAGAACTTGCATGTTCAGTTTCTTGAAAATAAAGCAAACATGGCAGGTTCAGGACCAGATTGGCTATTTGATCTTGAAACATTATCAAATACAATGAATTATGTTCCTCTCACTTCAAGTACTAGAGACAAAGATCTTGAAGATTCAGAAGAATTCATTGATGAAGATGAAGCTTGCAAAGATGATGAAGATCAAATTGTTATGCCACTTTGGGACTTTGGTGATAATTCTGAAAAACCAAGTGATGCAGATGGTGTGAATAAAGAAATTCCTACTAGCAGTGGAAACTCAATTCCCACTGCTACACCAGAAGTGTCCACTGTAAGCCCAAATGTGTATCATACTTCTCAGGAATCACCAAGTGATAATGTAGAGATCTCAAACATGCCTACAACATATGATATTCCTAACACATCACAGTCTACAATTAACAAAGTGCATCCACTTGATAATGTTATTGGTGAACTTCAATCAGGTGTGAAAACTAGAAGACAGACAAAGAAATATGATATTCATGGGTTCATAAGTGAAGTGTATGAGTCCAAGAAACATAGCAAGAAGAATGAGTGTTTGTTTTTCTGTTTTCTCTCACAAGTGGAGCCTAAGAATGTGTATATGGCTCTAGGAGAATCTAGCTGAGTTGAAGCTATGCAAGATGAGTTGCTGCAGTTTAAGCTTCAAAAGGTTTGGGTTCTTTGTGACTTGCCTGATGGTATGAAGGTCATTGGTACTAAATGGGTTTTCAGAAACAAGAAAGATGAAAGATGAAAGAGGCATTGTAATCAGGAACAAAGCTAGATTGGTTGCTCAAGGATACACTCAAGAGGAGGGTATTGATTATGAAGAAGTGTTTGCTCTTGTTGCAAGGATTGAGGCTATTAGATTATTCTTAGCCTATGCATCATTTATGGGCTTTACAGTCTATCAAATGGATGTTAAAAGTGCCTTTCTGTATGGAACTATTGATGAGGAGGTATATGTCTCTCAACCTCCAGGCTTTGAAGATCCTCAACACCCAAATAAAGTTTACAAAGTGGTTAAGGCTCTTTATGGCTTACATCAGGCTCCAAGGAAGTGGTATGAAACCTTAGCTACTTATTTGTTGAATAATGGGTTTCATAGAGGTAAGATTGATCAAACTTTGTTCATCAAGAAAGACAAGGGTGATATCCTACTTGTGCAAGTATATGTTGATGATATTATCTTTGGATCTACTAAACAAGAGATGTGCAAAGAGTTTGAGAAGTTGATGAAAGATGAATTTCAAATGAGTTCTATGGGAGAACTTACATTCTTTTTGGGGCTACAAGTACAACAGAGTAAGGAAGGCATATTTATCAGCCAAGACAAGTATGTGGCTGAGATTATTAAGAAGTTCTAGTTTACTGATGCAAAATCTTCCAATACCCCTGCTGACAAGACCACTCACTTATTGTTGAAGAATGCAAGTGGTGCTAATGTTGATGTTCACACTTATAGATCTATGATTGGTTCCTTGATGTATCTTACTTCATCAAGGCCAGACATCATGTTTGCTATATGTGCTTGTGCAAGATTTCAAGTGACTCCAAAGACATCACATATGACAGCAGTGGAAAAGATTTTTAGGTACTTGAAGACTTATCCTAATCTTGGATTATGGTATCCAAGAGACTCTCCAATGGAATTGATCACATACTCAGATAGTGATTATGCCCGTGCAAGTTTGGATAGAAGATCAACTACTGGAGGATGTCAATTTCTTGGATGTAGATTGGTGTCATGGCAGTGCAAGAAGCAAACTATGGTGGCTACTTCAACCACTGAAGCAGAATATGTTGCAGCTGCTAGTTGTTGTGCTCAGATCCTTTGGCTTCAGAATCAATTATTGGACTATGGGTACAATTTCATGAACACCATTATCTATATAGACAATAGTAGTACCATATGCATTATTAAAAATCCTGTGCAACACACTAAAACTAAACATATTGAAATTAGACATCACTTTATTAGAGATTGTTTTGAGAAAAAGCTTATTAATGTTGTCAAGATCCATACGGATGACAATTATGCCGATTTATTAACAAAAGGGCTTGATGTGGGTAGGTTTCAATACTTGGTAACAGGTATTGGAATGCTCAATCCATAAATTTTTTATGTCTAAATACTTTTCAGTGTTGCAGGATACTTTTTAGGTACTAATATTGTTTGTATTGTATGTATAGTTTTCTGCTAACTTGTATGCAGAGTTATCAAGAGCACAGTGGTAATTAACATACAACAGTGGAAAGATTGGTGATAATAGCAAGCAGAAAAGAGTACTTTTATTGATTATAAAGAAGAGTACATCACAACCATCAACAAAACATTGTCACCAAAACAGAAAACCATTACATCTGACATGAACCTACAACCTAACACCTACTCCATAGGTTTCTTTCCTTTTCCCTCATACTGATGCTTGCCCTTGGAAATTTTCTTTCTCTTGTCATCAAAAGAGAGTTGTTTCCTTGGACAAGCAAGTCCCAGAACTTGCTTGGGAGGCCTTGGTGCTTGAGTAGGCTTCTCTACAGCTGGCCACTTCATGTTGTTTATTGCAGTTGTCAGTGCTGTGGTGAGGGCCTTTGGGAGTTCCTTGGAAAGATCAAAGGTTGGATCATTGTCATCATCTGATGAAGAGCTAGATTAAAACTCAAGAGATGGAGCAGGATCAGCTGATATCTTCTTATTGGGCTTCATGCTTGAAGATGTAGCAGTTGCAGCACTTGGTGGAAAATATCCACTCCATCCAGCAGAAAGCTCTTCAGAGTCTGAGTAGTAACTGATTTCCTCATCAGAAGAATCATCTGAGGAGATGTAAATTAATGGAAACCAACACATGATGATGCTTTGGGTTTGTGTTATTACAGAAGATTGTTGATAAAAGATAAAAGATGTTTTGAGCCCCCTTTTATATGCAAAGTCAAGGTCGAATTCTAATTAATGAAGGATATTTACTCCTACTTGTTTTGGTAGGTTGGAGGAGTAAATTTGGATATTATCGGGTTGACTTTTGGAAGATATTTTTGTGAATAGTAACTTGGTTAAAAAGTTACTTTGGGTTAAGTTTTATGGGTTAAGTTGAGTTGCTGAATACAACCCATATTATTGGAGTCATTGGAGTAATAAGGTGTGTATCATGGACACACAACAAATGGTTATTGATTCACCATGTCTAATCCACATAAGAATCAACTAGTCCAGAGCAAACGGCTACTGGTAAAGACTTATCAAATCCGTTTATGGTTGATAGTTTACCAAAAACTAGGTTATCAACTCACCATACATCCATGTGATCAAGAGTTGGCTAGTCCATAGCAAACGGCTAATGGTAAAGACATATCAAATCCGTTGATAGCTGGTAGTTTGCTAAAAACTATAATAAGAGCAGCAAATTTTCATGTTTTATTAACCACTGCTCTTTGATATGTTGTGAAAATTTTACCACTGCTAGTTCATTAGTTACCACTGCAAGTGTAATTTTTCCACTGATGAACTAGCCGTTACAACTGTTGTGTCAGTAATCCATTTTTTTTACTAGCCGTTGTAAAAAAACCGTCATTCCTTATTAATAGGGTGAAATCTTTTGTGAATTATCTACTTACTTATTATAAATTATTCTTTTTCTAAAGATAATTCTTTCTAAAGATAATTCACATTGCGCAACCTCCTCAAACCCTATTAGTATAAATTTATCATCATACGGCTTGCTTTTTATCATGATTACTAACACTTTTATTCTCTTTTTCACAAATATCATGGCGATTCTAAAATTTGTCGAGGAGCACAACCAAGTGGCCTACTTACAAAAGTCGAATGAGAAGAGTGGCCCTGTTTTTCATCAGATTGTGGATTTTCTAAACACAACTCATATAAGGTATGCTTAACTATTAATCCCACAATCTATGTCTCTCATATCAAACAGTTCTGGAACACTGTGGAGTCCATAACTCTTGAACAGGGAGACACACAAGAATCTGTGGATGCTCTAAGAGCCACAGTTGATGGGGTAACTATTGATGTTACTGAGTCATCTTTGAGGAGAATTCTCCAATTGGATGATCTCAATGGTATCATCACATTACCCAATTCAGATATTTTTGCCAATATTGCTTTAATGAGGTATGATACATCTGAACAAAAAGTCACTTTTAGAAAAGGATGTTTTTGTCCTCATTGGAGATTTTTAATTCATACTCTTTTACATTGTCTGAGTCCTAAGAAAACATCTTATGAACAATTTGCATCAACCATGGCTTATCCTTTGGTTTGTTTGGCAACAGATAGGACTTTCAATTTTTCAAAGTTTATTTTCAATAATATGAAAGGCAATGTAAAGAGTCAATATAAATTTTTGATGTATCCAAGGTTTGTGCAAGCAGTGTTAAATGAGTTTCAACTGCACCCTCACAAAAGAATTTATGAATCTTCCACTCTTAAGCCAAAAGTTTTTCAAAATATGTCTAAGGCTTCAGAACTTTGGAATGGGGAGGTTCATCCACTTTTCCCTCAAATGCTTGCTAAAATTTCTCAAGTACAGGGTGAGGATGCACCAATCCTAGCTGCATCTCAAAACACACCCACTATTGTTGTTCCACCAATTCAACATACCCCTGCAGTCACTCACACTTATGAGAGAAGGTCTAAACAGCCAACTTCTCTCATCTTAACATTGCATGTTGCTGAGCCTTTTGGTTTAGGAACAAGCAGTGGTGGTTCAAGGCTTAATCCTAGTTCAACTAGGGAAGAGCCTGAATCAATGCCTCATGATTCACCTCTCCCAGCAGGTTACACAGTTGGAAGTAATAAAGGCAGTGTGCAACAACATGAATTGATGGACATTTGTACCAACTTAGTCAAGCAGGTTCAAGCTCTGGAGAAAGATCTGGCACTGACCAAAGAACAACATGCCACAGAGCTGAATACATTGAAGGCTGAGGTTCAAAGATTGCAGATTGAAGTTGAGAATCTCAAGAAGCAAAGATCTCAGGTTGTATCATCATCATCTTCACCTTCAGATGAGTTTTCTGCAAGTTCTACTAAAGTTTTGGGAGATTCTTCCAAACAGGGGAGGAAAATAGATGCAGAGCTTAAGGGGAGGAGTAAAAGTTTTGATAAAGATTTTGCTGAGCTCAATGATTCTGATAATGCTCAAGCAAAAGATGATGTAGCTGAGACTGAGGGGAGGAAATTGGATTTTGAAGATATGGATGCTGATGCAGGTTTTAACTTTGATAATTTAGTTGGAACTGCTCAACCAATTTCCACTGAAGCAGAACAAGTTCCCACTGATCAACCAATTACCACTGCAAGTGAAAATGTTCCCACTGCTAGTCAAGAAATTACCACTGCAGAGGAAGAAGCTGCCAGAAGAAGATCAGTTAAAGGAAAGGCTATTGTAATTGCTTCAGATCAAGAGTCAAGAAAGATTTCTAAGTATGAACAAGCTCATATTGATTTTGATGCAAGATTAGCAGAGCAACAACAAGCTGAAGAGTATGAAAGAAAGAAAAAGCTTAAAGAAGATGAAGTTGCTAGCTTTATGGAAGCAACTAAGTTAGATAAACTTGAAGCAGTAATGGCACAACCACTTTCAGTTGTTTCACCTATGATCATGCATGAGAAACCTCCATTGTTTACTTATGTGCCTACAGAAGAAGAGATTGATTACTTGATTAACAATGATCAAATAATCAGGAAGAAGGCTATTGAACTGATTGCCAATACAACCTTGAATGAAGAACAAAGGTCTGCTCAACTTAAAGATTTCATTCAGATGAAGAATCAGCAGGCTCTTGATGAAATCATTGGGGATGTCAGAAAAGGTCAAAAGAAGCCAAGAAAACCTACAAAGGCACAGATTATTGCTGAGATGAAGACTTTTTGTTGCCATGTTGGTAATATGAAGATGGCTCAATTCAAAGGAATGTCACATGATCAGATTGAAGGAATTTATTACAGAATCAAAAGACAAGATAGTAAATTCATTCCAATGGATCAAGAACCAATAACATTAAAGGCAAAAAGGACTGGAGTGAGTCTTGAATCAAATGAAGCAAAGAAGTTGAAGACTCAGAAATCATCTCAAGCAGAAGAAGGTCCTAGCAAGTTGACTGAAGAGCAAGTTACAAACATGTTGTTTATAGAGACTGATGTAATTAACATTGAACCTATACAAGCAAAATATCCAGTAGTTGGTTAGGAGATCTTTTCTGATAGTTTTGGTGTTGCTTGGAAGATCATCAGAAATGGAAGTGTCACAAACATTTGCAGAGACTTTGAAGATATTGTTAGATGTTGTGATAGAGAAGATTTGGATACTTTGTGGAGAATTGTTCAAGATCAGTTTAAGAAGGATGAACTTGTTGATGTCAAAGCTAAGGAGTTATGGGTTCACTTCAGAAGATTATATGAACCTGACCCAAGTGATAGGTATTGGAGATTTGAAGCTCATGATACAAGAACTTTGTGGAAATTCTATGATTTAAGTTCTGTGCATCATGTTTCTACTCAAGATGGAGTTGATGTCTTTATGCTGGCTGAGAAACAATATCCATTGAGAGCTGGAGTATTAACAGTGATGTTGTCAGAAAAGCTTAGGTGTTGGGAAAGAACTGAAGTCATAGATGATTTGCTACAAATGATTTATGATCAAAGTGTGAGAGCTGATAGAGAGTTAAGAAGAAGAAGATAAGTGTTTGGAAGAATTCCCATATCCTCATGTTTACTGAATACTTGAAGAAACTTATTGATTTATGTATTAATCATAAGTTAGGGGAGGATTGTTGGGAATTATACTAACAGTTACCACGGCTAAGAGAAGAAGTTACAACTGCAGAAGATTGTACTTGCAGTGGAAACTCATTACCACTGCAAGAATATATATTACCACTACTTATTAGATAACTGTTAGGAAACGTGTTATAGATAAATATAGAATAGATCTTGTGTATATCTTATTCTATTAGCTTTATACTTATCTTGTAGAAGAGGATTCCTTGTGCTATAAAAGGAGATCCTAGGTTAAAGGTTTTGATATACGTTTTTCTAGAGCTTCAAGGTGTAACCCTAGTGATATCAAGATCACTCGTATTATTATCATTAATAATATTGGAGCTAATTGTTTGTTTACATACATTGTTTATATACAACTGTCTTACTCACAATCAAACTTCTAAGTGTTACTAAGTAGATTCCGCATACTTAGTGATATAATTCAAAGTATCAATCTAACACAAGTTCAAGGTGTTTAGATCCATCAACCAACACATAGACATATTGATTGAATTAAGAAAAGACTTATCTCAATAACACATGTAAGGTTTCAAGGGTTGAAAACCCTTGAAAAGCTGTAAAATTCGTATATGGTTCGGCCTTAGGGTTTCTCCAAACTTCTTTCTCTCTAATGAATGAAAATTAGAAAACTATATATAGATATTAGCGGCTGACGGCGTCAAGAACAAATGGGTGACGCCGTCATCTCGCCGCCAAAATAATCCTCGGACTGCCTTGATTTACATCTGACGCCGTCATGTTGTCCATTTTAGCAGGCCGTCACACTTTTAACTCTTGACGCTCTACTTGTGACGCCTTCATTTCTGTACTGGGTCGTCATGGTCTTTACTCTTGACGCCGTCAGGAAAGTCTTCTTGACGCCGTCACACATTGTTCCCAGCATGGAAAATTAAGTCTTTGGCGTTTTCTTCACTTTTATGCTCCAAAAACGTCCGAATTGCTTTCTTTTCCAGATTTCACTCCCAAAGTACCTAAAATCACAAAAGGAACGATTTAAGGCAATATTTGATCAAATAATTTCAATTCCGGGCTTAAATGACCCCCTAAAAACGGATCATTTTTCGCCTCATCATATACCCTTACACTTGAGATTTGCTTGTCCTCAAGCAAATGCGCTTTTATTCTAATCAAAATACAAGTTAGGGGTCATTTAACACTAATATAAAAGTAATTACAAAAAATAATCGTTCCACTAAAGACCAAAGACAAGCACGGAGGTCATATACTAGCACCTTTCAAATAGTGTTTAGATACTCACATCTCTCGGGTGTAATAAAGTATAAATTACAATATGGAAACGGAAGATATCTCTCACTACCTGTCATAGCAAAATAGATTACCATAGGCTTGGGAAAGGATCAAACCTCCACCACATGGCGTAAGCATCTAGGATAAACTATCAAAGAGGTCTTTTAAAAGGGTTGTAACGTTAGGTGTAGGGATATGAAATACACGGTTTTGTTGGATATATGCATTCTTTACTGGTGGCGAGTTAACAATCTTGGTTAATTACATGTACAATATGGCGTTGCTAAGCCAAGACTAGACTCGATTTAAGCTAATAAATGAAAAATAACAAAAACATAAAATGAACATAGAATGAAACGGGATGGTAGTCCGTATGTTTTTTCTCTTTTTCTATTTTTTTTTCTTTTTGTTGATTTTTTTCGATTTTTTTTTTCATACACTCTTACCCTACCATCCAAAATAATACATCATAGGGAATGAACATTCCCCTTACACTTGAATTTTTACATACTTTACAATAAACTAATCTAATGACTCGAATTAAGATAATCAAAACACTTGGAGTACTTTTAAGATTAACGCACATACGGGGGTAATAATATTATTTTCTTCCCCATTACTCCATAGAATAAGTACTTTACCCAATCGTCCCAATCGTCCCAAAACAATATGTACAAGGATATGACTCGACTTAGCAGCCATGTAATCAATTAGATAGTTAACTTAGGGTTTAACAAATAACAATAATGCACTAAAGATGAGTGCATACACGGAAGGCTAAGGCGATTTGGGTGTACATTTAAGTGGGGTGTAACAAATTCTTCCTTTAAGTAAAATGCTTAAAGTTAGAAACGAAAAGATAGGCTCGGAGGGGTGTACTAGGGGTTTCGTGTACTAAAAATGAGTACAACGCTAAGGTGTGGGAAAAATTAGTTGACTTAACTAGCCAAGTAATATGACATAAATGGTCAAGTAATTATGATACGGGTTTAACACAAGGGTGATCCTAATGCCTCTTATCATGTAGTAAATCCTACTACACGAATGTAGTCTCACTAGCGGTCTCGGGATGCATCACTAACGCAAGTTCTAGAATCTAAATGCTACCGGTACACTCATAAGCACTAATAGTAAATGCTTTTCCTATCAAATCTAAAGGCGAACCTCACATATTTGGGTGGAAAATTTTTCTGAATAGTACGGTTTTGTGCTAGTCATACAATCTCCTATCCATGAGACGCTTGCTATGGCTAAAGTTTCACTCCTAAATGTTGTAAAAAAATTTAAATTTGGCGCTAAAATTGCACTAACAAGTATTTTTCATAGTTTTATTACACATCTACTATTAAATAAACAAACTCAAGCGAAAGTGTTTCTGTAAGGTATCATCATTTTACCCTCCCCTTACACTTAAGGTGAACATTGTCCCCAATGTTCAAGTAAAGAATGTAAAAGTGAAAAAGTAAAAAGAATGAAATCAAATACTCCCCTGATTCGTTCGGTATGGATAATAGGGTGGCCAGGTTAAATCTTCCTCCAAGAAAATGAACAATCAAAGCTTCCCTTCCAGAAAAATAATCATCTTCTTGTCATACATAACCTGTATATCCTGAGAAAACAGACAAAGCAACCTCGCATAAAATCTGCGGCAATCTACATAAGTTACTAAATCCTAGAAAGCAAAATAAGATATAATGCTTGTGGAATGAAGTTTGCAGATTTCCTGGAGATTATAAAACTTAATAATTCAGCAAAAACATTAAGAATCCGTTAGAAAAATAAAGCCGGTAAAATTTTCAGATTTTTACACGTGACGCCGTCAAGAGTAAACTCATGACGCCGTCAGAAGTGACATGCAGAAATTCTTATGTTAAGTTTCCGGAAAATTTCTGGAAAAACTTGGTCCTACTTCCTGGAAAATCCTGCAAAACTTCATTATGACTCAATACAAGCATTTGACTCTAACAAATACGAATATACATGTTCACTTAATATTGTGGAGAATCGCGATCGGTTTGTTTCTTAAAAACATATTTGGGGTTTCCCCTTACACTTATCTTTTGCAAAAATACCTTTTGGGTGAAGTTAAGACTAGGCCAAACAACAAAGTAAAGTACTTCCACTTTTTAGTTTAGAAACATGATCTACCAACAATAAAAATAAAGCATGCATACGGAAGCAAATAACAAACAAACAAAATAAAATCACACAAAGCATGGGTTGCCTCCCAAGAAGCGCTTTTCTTTATTTACGAGTCTTGTAGCTAGACTCAAGGCCATGGGTTACTACATGACCTCATCGTTGGTTTCATTCTCTGATTGTAAATGTTCTTTGTAGGAACCAATCACCTTTTTCTCAATCGCTCCTATAATCCTATGGGCAAATTCCTTATCGACTTTATACTTTGGTCCTAGAGTCAAGCAATCTTTGTAGAAGAGACTCCTCTTTTCCCATATATAATCCATGCCCTTTTTCTTTTCCTCTTCATTGATGTCCTCAAAAGCACCAATGTTATCCTTGTCACATCGGGATATAAAGCGAAATTCTTTCATTCTATTAGGCATCCTATAAGTGATCCTATTGGTGTTACTTGCAAAAACGGATTGTCCCTTCTATCTCATCATATTCTAACTTGGACTCCTCAACAAACGGTTTACTAAACACAACGTTGGACAATCGACAATCAATAACATTAGCAAGATCTTCCACAATCATAAAGTCGGTGACAAAAGTGAAATTCCCAACAAAGACATGCAGACCTTTAACTCTCCCGACAAAGTTACAAACTCCACCGGGGTATTTGGGATCTCTTCTAGGTTCAAGTCTTGTTTTCACTATATCATTATAAACACTTGAGGACATAATGTTGATTGGAGCTTTGAAGTCAATGTAAGCATTGTCAACGTGTCTATACCTAATCATACATGGTATCTTAGCATTCTTAGGATCGCCTCTCTTTATCTTAGGTTCGATTCTAGTAAAAGGAGATCGAGGGTCATCAATAAGATTATTATAATATGCAATCTCCTCCTTAGTGGGATATAGATTAAAATAATCATTTAGCTTCGGATCTATTTCCCCCTCTTCAAGTTCCTTAACGACATTCACAAAATCATTAGGCCCTAGGTCCTCATTTGAATACAAGGCGGTCGCTAGGTCACTAAATGCATGGTCGAGCTCAACTTTAATCAACCTATTAAGCTCCCTAAGTTCCCTAATCTCACTCTCAATTTGTTCGCGTAACACAGCTACTTCTCTAGTGGAAAGGGGTGGATTCGCGTTTTCTATAATGGTCAACGGAATAGTCAATGAATTTAATTTACTAACAAAGGTACGAAGAAAAAGATAGACTAAAGAAAACCTAAAAATAAAAATAAAATCTTACTAGAAAGGAATCTAGCAAGTAGACCTAATAAAAAGAGATTCTAACCTAGACAATAACTATTCCCCGGGCTGCGGCACCAAAAACTTGATACGTAGGGATCGCACCAGGCTTTACCTCTCAAGGGATCTTGAGAAGCTTACAACCCCTACCAGGCAGTGTACCTGATCGTTGTAGTATAGTATAGTGACAAGTACCGGGGGATTGATCGTTCAGCTAGGATTAGAAAACCTAAATACTAGTTCTAGAGATGAGGGATGATTCTTTTTGTATTTTTATATTTTTATGAAAGCAAATTAAAAATCTTGGGTTTGAAGGATTTGGGCGGAATTAGTTGCTAGTCAACTAAACCAATACTAAGATGCAATCAAAATAAAATACTAAAATGAAAATAAACTAATTTAAACTAAGGTTGTGAGCAATAAGTGGGAGAAATGTGTTTACTTAGATTTCACTACTCCCTAGATATCTTTTACACGTTAATTACTTGTTATAGTTGCGTGGATGACGGATTGTATTCCTTTATACCATTCAAGGGGTGGCGTACTTACTTCCCCAATCCTATGAGTGCCTACTTCACTCCTATGTCGAGCCTGCAAGAAGCTCCTAACATGGGATCATTAGAATTTACTCATGCATTAAATACAACCAATAAAACCTAGTACACATCGGTTCATGTTTCCTAAGACGTTCAAGCATGTTACCATTTGGAGATCTGCCAGTTTTCTTAAGCCTAACATTGAAATCATTCATCCAATACAACCATAAACAAGTAATCAACACATAATCAACATCTAGGTTTCATTAGATCTAAGCAAACACAAGATAAATCTAGCCTAGCATGGTGGAATCAAGACAAGCACAAGATATAGACAACCAACACAAAGACATATTGATTGAATTAAGAAAAGACTTATCTCAATAACACATGTAAGGTTTCAAGGGTTGAAAACCCTTGAAAAGCTGTAAAATTCGTATATGGTTCGGCCTTAGGGTTTCTCCAAACTTCTTTCTCTCTAATGAATGAAAATAGAAAACTATATATAGATATTAGAGGCTGACGGCGTCAAGAACAAATGGGTGACGCTGTCATCTCGCCGCCAAAATAATCCTCGGACTGCCTTGATCTACATCTGACGCCGTCATGTTGTCCATTTTTGCAGGCCGTCACACTTTTAACTCTTGACGCTCTACTTGTGACGCCTTTATTTCTGTACTGGGTCGTCATGGTCTTTACCCTTGACGCCATCAGGAAAGTCTTCTTGACGCCGTCACACACTGTTCTCAGCATGGAAAATTAAGTCTTTGGCGTTTTCTTCACTTTTATGCTCCAAAAACGTCCGAATTGCTTCCTTTTCCAGATTTCACTCCCAAAGTACCTAAAATCACAAAAGGAACGATTTACGGCAATATTTGATCAAATAATTTCAATTCCGGGCTTAAATGACCCCCTAAAAACGGATCATTTTTCACCTCATCATCCTTACGCTTCCTCTCAATGAAACCAATAGCTGGTCCGCAAAGTACATTCCTCCATCTTCGTTCCTTTCCATTTACTGGTCTAAACCAAGTAATCATTCTTCTTACATGTTCTCATCTTTGAACCTCTCTCTCTAGGCTGTCAGTATCATCCTCTTAACTCCGAACTGAATTATCATAATCATTGCTCACAAACATCTAAGTTTCACTCGTTCACTCCCGCTCAACGCTCTTACCACGATGTCCGCTCTTCCTTGACGGTAGCAAATCAGACAATCGTAGCCACTGAGAAATTCCACACCTAACTTCTGTTTAACATATATTAAACTCTTGTCAAATATATGCTAAAGATTCTTATGATCTGGGTAGATAACACTTTCTGCTCCATACAAATATCATCACCAAGTTCTACTTCCCAACTTTAAATCATGTACCACGCAGTTCCTCTTATGGATCTTCCACCTCCGTGATGCCTACGCAATCTATAAAAAGATAGAAATGAATCGTGAATAGTACCTGCATATCCTGAGGACAACCATCTCTCAGATGGTGTCTTAGGTACTGTCCACTCTTCACCACTTTTATCTTACTAATGTCCACAAACACTCGCTATCGTTGACCACCTTCCTGAAGAACGTACATCTTAAAGCTACACCTCTCACTTGAACAACTTGTCAAACACCCTCTTCTTCTTTAACGAACATATTGATAATCAAAATGACAATCTGTCCTAAGTAAACGACATGAACCATGAAACCGGTCAGACTAAAACGTATATCAACGAACTCAAAAGGGGGTACGAATTACCGACTAGCGAAGTAACGAACATCAAAATCAAAGCTAGAAAAACACAATGAGAAATTTTTCCCCCAATAAAAGTAGACACAGATAAAATGTTCATGAAAACCCATACAAAGAAAATATAAAATACACGTACCCATAAAACATCCACAAGCGTACCTCAATGAAAGAAACACTCGATGAACCAAATACATAACAAGTTTGGTAAATGAGAACCATAGACAGTTCTTATTCCCGTACTCGACCTTCCCAAAAACAAATGAACACCATTTTTCACAAGACATATCTTAAACTTATACATTTTTTATAAAATATATATATACCATTTTATGTAAGACATCAACATAACCATTTTTTTACACTTCCTTTTCACCATAAAAAAAATAGTTTCCAACAAATGACCTTGAAATACCCAAAACGAATTTTAAAATACCATAAGGACTTTAACACAATCCCTTTATTGGATGCGAAAAACACAGAAGAATTACATAATCAAAATAATCATCAAACGAATCTCATACCAGGGAACACTCACGCAAATACATTTCAAACCAAACGATGAACTTACAGCCTCATTCGTACAACGATCAAACCAAAATCATAGAAAAACACCGATACTAACAGGTCACAAAATATGTCATGAAATTCAATTGGTGTGTGTAAATGAGGGATCAAATATCCGCACCAACTCGTCACGAACCAACAATACTCGAAGAACAATATAATATTCATTCACGGAATGAATGCAAGGAATAACCAAAGAAACGAACCAGTATCCAACAAAATGAATTCGATTACCCAACACCTATCATGACGTCAAATAGAAGGAATATAGCATCTATACCATCATGGTACGAATAGGAATGCTAACCAAAGAATTAGGTATACTGATGAGTGTGTAAATACTCATCATTTTTGTCTTATATGAACTGCCAAAACATCCAAAAACACTCAAATACGCATCAAAATACAGAAATTATTCCAAAAGTGTGTTTTATATGTTTTAGATGCAAAATGTTTAAAAACAAATGAAAAACGTACAAAGTTTGCATAATTGGCAGTTTCAGTCCCTCAAGTTTCATAAATTGGCAAATCTAGTCCCTGGAAGTTTTAAAATGAAAGAAAAGTCAACCCAAGGCAAAGAAAAGTAAAAAATTATCAAAATAAGTCCTTGGGTGAAAAAGTTTGAGAAAATTACACATTTGGTCCCTCAGAATCCAAAATTGACATAAAAGGTCCCTGGAGTTTTGGAAATTGACAGTTTTAGTCCCTGGGTGTTCAAAATGGGAAAATTATCATTAAGGGTCCTAGGGAATTCATAATTGTCACTATTAGTCCTTGGGTGAAAAGTTTGGAGAAATTGCAAAAAGGCCCTTCAACTTTACAAGTTTGGCAAAAATAGTCCTCGGTATTTAAAAAATGAAAAACATCAAAAATAAACCGTGTACTATTCAATTATGGCAAAATAGGTCCTTGTGATTACATATGGGAATTTACAACAACAGCCCCTCAACTTTTCCCTATTTACAAATTTGGTCCTTGTGATTTATTTAACAAACTTACCAACCGGACCCTATTATAAAACCTAATCCAAACTAAACTAAACTACCCAAACCCATTCAACCCACTCCAAGCCCAAACTAAGCCCACCCCGTCCCCATGTTTGACCCCGGTCAACACCACAATCAAACCACCCTTCCCACCAAAACCACCCTCACCCCTGCTAATACCATCCCTGGTTTCCCCCCCCCCCCCTTGCTCAACTTGCCATCCACCTATTCACCTTATCCCTTCACACTTCCCAACATCCAATCACATCACCCACCCCCCCTAGGGTCTGATACAGACCCAATTGGCTCAAAATTGCCTTCCCGCCAAAATTGAGGAATGAGACATGACAATCAAATTGATGATATTCCTGGTGGGATTTGACCTTGTGGGTCCCACAAACACATAGGAAGGCTTATAAAGCATGAAGAAGCAGGGGAAAGAAGACAAGTAGTGTAGTATTAGAAGTAGTCTTAGTGTAATGTAATCATAGTAGTGTAATTCCTTTTTTAAATTGTAATTTTAACTTTAAAATTATTGTACTAAATCTTTCTAATGCAATTTCAGTCATTTAAGATCTTAATCTCAAGTTTTCTTTGCCAATTTAGTATTTGCTGTTTTAGTGAAAAGACAATTTTTACTTTTAAAGTTGTTACAAGCTAGTGTTTATTGATCTTCTCATTTCATTTCAGTATCTGATAGACTTTTATAAGCTTATTAAGCCTCAAGTTCAGTTTAGTTCAAGTTTACAAAAAAAATCTAAAAATACAAATAAATAGTGAAAAAATAAAAGAAAAAGAAGAAGAAAGGGAAGTTGCTAGGGAAGGAGGTTCAGGAATTGGATTAAACATGGTTTGTAGTACCTCATGGGAGGTGTAGGTGATGGTTTTGGATCCATTGGTTATCAGCTTGAAGAGTTTTGTAAGTTAAATTTTTGATTTTTGGCAATTTACTTTACAAGCCTATTCTGTCATCCTTTTCTGTTAATTTAAGCTTTTTAATGTTAGTGTAAGTCAATTTAAGAGTTTCTAGTTTGCATTTGTCAGTTTGCCTTCTAAAAATTGAAAACAGTTAGTTTAGGGGGTGTTTGGATTAGTATGGCATGCTGTGGAGTTTGTGTTGTTTTGTTGTTGTTTTAGTACAAGCATGCTACCCTAGGCCAATATAGGTTAGATAAGGTCAAAAATCCAGGTTTCCCTAAGCTAAAGTCAAAATCCCCACCCAACATCCATGACAGTCCACTGATGGACTGTGGGGTGTTCCAAACCATTGATTTCCATTTGAAATTAGCTTAGATTTCTTTATTTTTCTTCCATTAGGTTAAATAAACTTGTATTAATCACTTAGATGCATCAAAAGTTCAAGAAAGTCAAAATCTTAAGTTTTTCTCAAAAGACAACTTTACCCATTTCAGATTTTCACCAAAATAGAATGATTTTTATAGATTTATGTGTATTGATTCATGCTTTGAAATTTTGAGGTATTGTAGCCCCCCACCTCATCTTCATGTTCCCAACTTTTTCACAATTTTAGGATTTTTGTAGTGGGCCCCACTCATCACCAAAGTAGGCTGCAGGGTGGGTATATCCCCTGCTGTGCAGATCAGTGGCCACACCACCACCTTTGGTGGTGGTTTCTGGCCTCCATAGTGGGCCCCACATCCAAAACCTTGTTCCTCCCAACCCCCTCCTGGTAGGCATGGGAAATTGACTAATGTTTTGACCTGGGAACCCCTGGGTCCCACCTGAATCAAGCTCATAAAGTTGTCCCATTTTCAGTCAAGTATCAAGTAGCAAGTGCTTATTTTGAGCTTATTGGCTATTTGTGTGGAATTTTTTGGTTGATTCTAGCTTATACATGTCCACTAAACTTGTTTAAACCAGAATCATTCATTGTGGGTCCCACCTAATGCCATTTTAGCTTATTTCTCATCTTGGTCAACAAAAGTCAACTATGAGGACTTCTTAGCTTAATCTCAGCTTATTTTCAAGTTGTAAAATGGTTGTTTTCATAAAAAGTGTTTATTTTTAGGTGTAAGTCAAGTTTGTAAAAGAAAAATCCAAAAAAAATTAATTTAATTATAAGTGATAGTTTCTATTTAATGTAATTTAATTTTAATTTTCATTTTTAAATTTTAACCAAGTAATTAGCTTTTTTATATTTTTGTTAAATTACTCATATATTAAAGTAGTTATAATAATTTTTTCATATTTTTATCTTTTCATTTAGTATTTATTAGAATTAATCTTAGTTTTATTTATAATTAATTAATAATTAGTTTAAAATAGCATAATTAGTTTTTATTAATTAAAACCTAGTTTTTATATTTTTTATAGCTTTTATATGTTATAAAGTAATTTTATAAATTTTATTAGAATTTTTACTGTTCATTTAGTATTTTTCTTAATTTAAAATAGTTAATTAGATAATTAGTAATTAATTAGTAATTAATTAATAGAAAATTCACAAAAAGACAAAAACACTTATTTTTATTTTTAAAACTTATTTTTAGTTATTTTATAATTTTAGAAATTTTATTTTCATTTTTCTAGTATTTAATTAGTATTAAATTATATTTAAGTGTTTTAGATATTAATAATTAGTAATAATTAGTATTTAATTAATATTAAATAATTAATTAGGGTTAAAATTTATTTTAATTTTCTAAAAATTTTCTTTTACCCTTAGGTTTGTAAAAAAGTCATTTTCACCCCCTGGGTGTTTTCAGATTTCCGTTTTTACTTTTTATTTCGTACGCTTACGTTTTATTTAAACGTGAACGTACGCGTTTTAAGTTTTAAACGTTTCTGGTTTTCCTGACTTTCCAGTCTTGTTAATATAGTGTATTTAAGCTATTATCCTTCATATTCCAGCAGTGTAATCATCACAACTCACTTTAAACCCTTTCCTGTCCAAATTCACCCGATCACAAACCCGTTTTAATACCATCCACACCTCGTCGGGACATAACGACCCGGGGAAACCCTATACTTCCACGGAGATTGACTATAGGCTGTTTGACTTTGTTGACCATTATTTGGTCAATATAAGTTAGGTGGTTTAGCATCAATCATATACAAACGGAGCGTCTAGCAAACGAATCAACTTAAATACCACAACATAAGTACCCACCGATAATTGAGGTATCAACATATGATAGGTAGGATGGAATCTTACCACCTACACACCCCAACATATAACGATTGCCCAAACGGTTAAGAGAATACTTCTCTAACCATACAACCATCACCAACATGATATCACATACCATCTACCACAATGTATAACAACAAACATCAATCAATGCAATAATGGTCACAAGTCCACATGTGTGATACCCTTATAACTATGTTCGCGACCATAGTTATAAGCCTATTCCACACGCATACTTACTTCCAAAACCGCACATCTCAATGAAATGCACATATACCACATAACACCTAATACACCATGCAATCCATGCTATCATACTTGCAAGTCCACTTGTGTTGTGACGCATGTATAATTATGTTGGCCACCAAAATTATCTATGCCCTCTTTCACAAGTGTACTCCCTCCTATGACAACACATCATGCAAACAATTACGCATACAAAAACAAAAGACGTCGTAAACAATCATCTCGCATGGAAAAATTCCAACGATCACGTAAACTCTATAATCAAAATCACTTGGATAAGGTCGATCCAATATCCAAGAGTAATCACGCTCCAACATGGCTCCAGACGGCAAAAGACAATATACGAATTCCAAAACATAACACAAAACAAAAGACGTCGTACAATGGCTCAAACTCCACTCTCGCACTTATTTCCCCACTTAGATCAATTCAACTTACTACTCGCTGTGGACTCTAGTTCCGAATCCACACCATTCCATCCTAACTCCCTTTCATCTTCACTCAACCACCCATTCATGTTTCCTACATGTTGAGGTAGTCGACAACATACAAAACCATCTCTATTTCTTTCTTCCAATTCCGTATGATTCACAAGTGCATACAAATCACGAGGTTTAGACAAAACCACCTCTCCTTCCTATGTGGAGTGAGGACACTACCAAGGGTATTTGGTAATGGCTCCATCTCCAGAAGTCACCGTGGTTCCAAACCTCTCCACTTCTTTTCCACCAACGTTTCCCATAAACGTCCTCTCCTTGTCCGAACATGGATACACGCTATCGGAAACTCGAATTCTGCGGTTAGTCCGTTTCATCCTACCACTTCTCTCGCATCCGATAGCGACAACGGCAGTCCAATGAAGCATCTTATGCGCGAAAGATGATATAATAAAGTCGATATATACAATACTACGTATAGGGGATCTCAATAAAACATCTCATAAATATTGGAAAATAGACATATAAAATACTATACTTACACATAGATCCTAAATGCAACAATATGAAGGACTCCTAGGTTATAGTCTAGGTTCAACCACCTACTTCTCTATAACCAAGCCTCTGATACCAATCTGTCACACCCCGCCAAGGCGGAAATGCGCAGGTGTAACTTCATGGATATCATCACAACACATGTTGTCTATATAGAGAATAACTACATGCAAATAAATATGGCAAAGTATAGACACAAAGTGTCATAACAATACCCGGAAGGAAACAACATGATAAACTCCAAACACAACAGATAAACCACTTTTACACCCACAATTCACTATCAAACTTTTACCCAAATTATGTCCGGGTTTGACAGCTTTGACACCTTAACAAAAAAAAAATCAAAAGACTAACTTCCCGACCTTGAAATCAATCGTGGCTGGACTTTTTGGAAAGCTCTTTTATTATACTTCAATTTTGACCAAAAATTCGTGATCTAACTCATCACCATCTGTTAAATACATTCGAATCTTTACAGCACTCCTTTTCTGTCCAAACCCTAACTCAATAACTAGCATGTTTTACGCTCAATTCTTTTCACCAATCACCATAATACAATCATTAATTGATCCCAACATGTTTAATAACATTAATTTACAGAAGTTAACACAAACCCTAATCCATCATATAATTATTACATGAATTATATTAATTAATCAAATAATTGAACATGTATTTTAAGAATTTTACCTTGATTCTTGATTATTGCTTCACAATTATAAACCCTAATTTTTTTCTCCCTTCTCTTGCTCCTTGGATCGACTCAATATGCAGGAAAAACGTTTGTGGGGTGTTTGGGTTTGTTTATATATTATTTATGGATAATCCTTATCATTAGGTGTTGTAATTGGGCTCAAATTTGGTTTCCTTTTTCCTCCTTATCCCTTCTAGTCGATTTTTATAACACATACATATATATTTTTATTTTTTTTATTAAATTTATTTATTACACTCAAAACCTCATACTTTTCATATTTTATGTATTCCCATAACGAATCCTAACGTCTTTCGCGATAAACCTTAATTTTACGACAAACCGGAAAATAATCATTTTCAAAATAAAGTTTCCAAAAATAGATTTTCACACTCTTATACAAGCATAACACATTAAAACAAACTCCTCGTAACTTGATAACGCTCAAATACATGAACAAAGACTCGTTACGCAAAAACACAAAAACACCAAAACTTCACAAGTCATTTCTACACCACAAAGGCGATCAAAATGAACTTTCCCAAATATCAACATTACTCACTCACAAAACAACACCACGCAAAGGGATTTAGTGATAAAACTCACCTATATCACACATATAACACTTCAATCACCTAAGACACACCAAACAAACTTCAACCAAGTCAAGACTATCAGTCAAACTGACCTGCTAAAACCACGGTTGTTACATCAACCCACTTCTAGTTTCTACAATTGGTATCAGAGCTACATCACCAAAGATATTTAAAGTATGATGTGCTTTAAGCTTGAATCGAGTATTTTTTTTTTTAGTAAAGAAATGGATAGATATCTATTAAATATTTGGTAAATAAAGGTTGTTATATAAAAAAATCATAAATATAAAGAAGTTCTGGGTATGTTTTATAAATTTTTTTAGTAATTTTTGCAAAACTAATAGAAGCGCATAGCAGAGTGATGGGCAATTTGATGGGCTAAAGTGAGCCCATTAATAGGCTAACATTTTCGTGAATAATACAATACAAAATGGATGGTTGTCGTTCCTATAGTATATATAGATAATTAGATGGCCATTTATAGATGTAGAAATTACGTCTAGTGATGAACTCAAATAAGTACATTTCATTGTCATCATTTATCCTATTTATTTGACTTTTTTATTATATTATTTATGAGAATCGATACTTAATCATTTACTTTAATAATTCTCCGGTAAAAACAAGCAATTAGTGAAAACTTAATGATTTTGGACGAAATATGAAGCAAAACCATAAAGATGTCAAAAGTCTACTAAAATCCAGAAGATGCGCGTATCTCTCTTAACAGATATGCCGCAATATTACACTTAGATGAATTCGAAGACCATTGCCTGACTTTGAAGAATGCGCCGCATGCAATTCTAGGATGTGCCACATGTGAAACTTTTGTCAACGAAGAAGATCAAGCTTGTTCTACTCCAGATACGCCGCAACATACTTCTGACATACGGCGTATCACTATCAAGACTTCACCAGATATAATCCAAGATGATAAAGGACATGCGCCACATACAAGAATCAAGTTACGCCACATCTAAAGGCGGTGTACTAATATTCCAGAATATATTAATCTTGGAGCCCACGCGAAGTTAAGTCAATGCGCCACATCTCATTACTCAATGCGCCACATCTAACCCTCAGACAGAAAGTATAAATACCCTAAGACTGTTACGAATTTAGAGAGAACCATAACCCTAAGGAGACGAATTCAGTCGAAGAAGCTTCACAAGACACACTCCAAACGAAGATATTAGAGGTGTAAGAAGGTCCTGCATGTATTTAATTCATTAAGTAGTTTTGTTTTATTGTAATAGTAAGCTTTAATTCATCAGGATTGATGAGTGATGAATGTCTAAATACTCATCATTTTATACCAATCTGAACTGCCAAAACATACAAAAACACTCAAATATGCATCATAATACTTAAAATATCTTAGAAGTGTGTTTTATATGTTTCAAATGCAAAATATGCAAAAACAAATGAAAAATGTACAAAGTTTGCATAATTGGCAGTTTCAGTCCCTCAAGTTTCAAAATTTGTCAAATCTAGTCCCTGGTAAATCAAAACATGAAAATTATCATCAAAGGTCCTTAGGGATTCATAAGTTGTCAAGTATAGTCCTTTAAAGTTAAAAAAATTACAAAATGACAACTTTAGTCCCTCAAGTTTGAAAAATGTCAAAATTAGTCCTTAAGGTTTTAAAAATGGAAAATTAATAAAATAAACCTTGAACTATTCTTAAATGACAAAATTGATCCTTATGATAACATTTTGAGAAATTACAACCACAGTCCCTTAAAAAATCCAAATTTAAATAAATGGTCCCTGGAGTTTGAGAAATTACAGAAAAGGTCCCTGGATATTTTAAATGGAAAAATCACAAATTTGGTCCTTGGTTTATCATATTTGGCAAGTTAAGTCCTTGAAAACACTTTGGGAGAATTACAATTCCAGCCCCTTAACTTTGCTCAAATTGCAAAATTGGTCCTTGTTTACTACACTAAACCAACCGGACCCTTATTTATATTATAACCCAAAACCAAAACCAATCCAATACCTTTACCCAGCCCACCCTTTTTTTTTTACCAAGCCCAAAGATAAGCCCAGTCCACCCCCTTTATTATACAAACCAGGTTTGACCCTGGTCAAACACCCCTAACCCGCATTCACTGTAGCACCTCCACCCTCACCACTGTAAACCCAATACCAGGTGGTTTTTCCACCACCTCACCACCCTACAGCTCACCCCCTACTCCCCCTATCCACCCTTCCACCTCACAGCAATCCCACATCACCAATTAATGCAATTCCCGCAACTTTTTCACTTCAAACCATACTTATCCTCTGTTTTCTTCCTTATTGCCCCAACTAGCCTAAAAACCTTCCCATTTGTCCCCTGACACCTCCACAATACTCCAATAATCCTTAATTGTTCACCTTTGGCTCCAAGTTAACTTGGAGACTTTTGGCGCCATTTTTCATTTAAACGGCTAGGATCGATTCAGAGATTGGAGGGTCAAGATTGAAGTGGGAAAAGCTCAAAGTCACACAAGGAACCCTAATTGGAGCTTTTAAAAGGAAGAGAAGCAGAAGAGTTCACAGTCTAGTTTATTTTATATAAGTGTATGTCGTTTAATGCAATCTTAAAATTCTAGTGTAAACCTAAGCTTTTAAGTAGTAAGTTAATCATCTTTCATGTATTGTAACTCTGTTTGATCAATCAAAGTCAAGTTTCTTTAACTATTTCATGTTATGCAATTTCATTTAAAATTTCCAAAAAGCTATTTAGTGTAATTGTTGTTACTGTGAAGTGTATTGGATTTCTTAGGTCACTTAAGCTCCTAGATAGCCTATCTAAGCTATTAGTAATAACTAAAAGTAGTTTAGTAATATAAAAAATCAAAAACACAAAAAGTCAACGAAAGTCAAACTGTCAAGTTATTGGTGATAAGCAATCGAGCAAGGTTGATTTTGGAAGGCCTTGGGTTCGTGGTTCTGTGGAGAGCCTATAGGTTTGGTATTGGTTCTTGATTCATTGTTTTAAGCAGGATTGCATTTGGTAAGTTTCTAATCTCATTTCCTTGTTTTCACTATAGCATACCTTATTGATCTACTTATTTGATTGTTTATGCTTATTTACTGTTGTTTAGTCATAATATAAACTAAAATAGATAGCTTGTTCATTTAAAATTCTAGTTGCTAAAAATCAAAGCTACACAGTCAACATAGCTTAATTAGTATTCTTATGTATTTGTGGTAAATTTCTGTTTCTAAGTATTTGTTTAGATCTCTTACAACATAATAAGTCATTGTGGATTAGTGGGATAAGCTCTGTAAGCCATTTACTTAAAAAAATCATAAAACAGTCAAGTTAAGGGAGTGTTTGGCTCAGGTTGTATCCCTGGGATCTAGGTTGGTTTTGTTTATGTTAGTTGCTAAGACTAGTCTAAATAGATCATAGTAACTTTGTTAAGTCATAAAAGTTTAGGTCTAAACCACAGAAAGTCAAAATCTAATTCCAAATTCCTTGACAGTTAACTGTCAAGGATTTTAGATCCACAACCTATCATTTTCATTACATAAGTTGTTAAGTCCACTTAATCTAGGTCCATTTCATCTTATAACTTCATGATAAATCAGTAGGATCACTTAGAAGTTCATAAAAGTCAAACTAGTAGTTAATTTCAATAAAGTCAAAAGATGCATGTTCAGAATTTCACCAAAATGGCATGAATTAATCTGATTTTTGTGTTTGGATTTAGAGTTTGAAATTTGTTGTGTGATCAGTCTACCATCTGTACTTGTGATTTTCACAATTTTTATAATTTTGAGAATTTTTTAAGTGGACTAAATTGCCCTTGTAACACACCTGCAGGGCAAGCTTGTGCCCTGTGCACTCAGACCCTATTTCACCCACCCAACTTTGGTGGTGATTTGTGGTTACCCCAGTGGGTCCCACACCTCACTAATTGGTTCTTACAACCCCCCTCCTACCAGTGTTTGAAAGTTGACCCTTAGTTTGACCATTAGACCAGTGGACCCCACTTAGTTTTGCATCAAAACTCTGTCCCATTTCTGACCCAGAAACCAAATAAGCAGTTGCTTATTTTAGCTTTTTAGCTTATCTCATCAAATTTAGTTTAAATAAGTCCAAGTAACTTAGGTGTATCTGATTTAACCAGTGTGGACCCCACATATACTCAACTTAGCTTATTTCTTTGTGTGTTCAACTTTAGTCAACTATATAAGCAAATAAGCACTCACAGTGCTTATTCTGAGTTTCCAAAGTAGTTGTCTTTGTAAAAGTTTCCTATTTTAAGTATTTTAGTAGTTTTATAAAAGAAAAACCAGAAAAAGCAAACTTTAATTATAGTGATAGCTTCTATTTAATAGAAATTATCTATTTAATTTTCATTTCAGCTTATTAATAAGCACTTTTCCAATTTTATAATTTTATTAATTTCCTATTACCTTAAAGTAGTTAAAATAAATTTATTAGATTTTTCCTAAACAGTTTACTATTTATTAGATTTAAAAGTAGTTTAAATAATTAAATAGGTAATATTAGTAATTAAATAGTTTTCTTTAATTTTAATTAACAACAGTAGAATTTTATATTTTTCCTAAGTTTTATAAAGTAGTTAAGACTTTTAGAAAATAGTTTCATAATTTCTACTGTCCATTCTCTAATTTTCCTATTTAATTTAATTAAATTAGATTTAAATTAATTAATAAGTAATTAATTAGTCAATTAGCTTAAATATAATTTTTAGCAACTTTTTATAATTTTTTAGGATTCCTGTAATGGTTAAATAGTTTTATAAATTTTATCATAATTTTCTAAGGTAATTTAGTATTAATAGTAATTTAAAATAGTTTAATTAGTTTAATTTAGTTAAATAGTTTTTAATTAATAGAAAACTCATAAAAAGACAAAAATATTTATTTTCATTTTTTATACTTTCTTCAGGTTCTAATTAAGGTTTAGAAATTATTTTTGTAAGTTTTTAGGTTAATTTGTAATATTTATCATTTTTAGTTAATTTAATTTAAGTTTTAATTAGATTTTAAATAGTTTTATTAATTAAATAAATATTTTAATTACTTTTATAATTTCATTTTCATTTTCAAATTTCTTTTCAATTTTAAGTTTTCAAAAGTTTCAAAAGTACCCCCTGTAGTTTGTAATCTTGTTAAAACCCACTTTTCTTTGTCTGTTATCTGATTTTCTTATTTGTGCTTTTACGTGTATCTCTGTTATTGTTTATATATTTTCATATTATCTAAATTCCAAGCAATTAGTAGTATAATCATCCCTCAATCATTTTTGTTACTGACCTCAGTACCACTCATTCTCCTAATCGTTCCAAAATACAATTTCAATCTCGTTAGGATTTAACGACCTGTAAGGAATTATTGAAGATACTACTGACAGATACTGCTGACAGGTTCCTGCGGAAGGCTTAGTGACTTTCTGCTGATGATTAGTTCCTGCGGACGACCATAGATCCTACGGATAGAGTTTAACCGTGGATATAACTTATGTATTTTAGGACAAGATATGTAGAATATTTTTTATTAGTTTTTCATTATTCGTTTCTTGTAAGAAAGGTTAGGGTTTCCACTAGTATATAAGGAACCCTAGGTCATTGTAATAGACACAAGTTTTAGTACGAAGTTTTATTAATATTATCGATCCATAGAGGATCAAGTTTAGTATACGTTTGTTTTTATATTCCGCATAATTACAAACTCTCAGAGATTATCTAACTTAGTCTAGCTAGTGATTACATTAGTTGGCTAACGATCTATTGGCTCGTGATCTATCAAGGTATAGATCCCTACAAGTGGTATCAGAGCCACTAGATACTCTCTGTAACCTCAACACAATCACATAACTATTCATTCAGTACCAATGGGAGACAAACCAGGCGGTGATGTTGTTCTCTCAGAAGCGGGCTCTCTTACTCAACAACTACAACAAGTGGCCTTCTCCAACAGCAATGCAAAACTTCCTTTTCTTAGGAAGGATGAGTATGAGATCTGGGCCATGAAGATGCAAAACTGGATTGCAAGTGTTGACTATAACCTCTGGAATGTTATACTCAATGGTTGTCGTCCTAAAAAACAAAGTGTTGATGCTGCTGGTAAAGTCAATATTTTGGAACCTGTTTCTGCTGAAGAAATTCTTGCCGTTCAAAGGGAGAACAAAGCTAGAACCATATTGCTGCAGGCAATCCCTGATGACCACATGGGAGATTTTCATTCCATGACTGATCCAAGAGAAATCTGGTGGGCCATAAAAACTAGATTTGGTGGGAATGAAGAATCAAAAAGGATGAGAAAGAGTATGTTGAAGCTAGAATTCCAAGAATTCAAGATTACTGAAGAAGAAGGTCTACACAAAGGTTATGACAGGTTTCAGAAGATTCTGAGTCAATTAAACCAACTTCTAGCCAGACCTGACAATGAAGAAGTGAACTCTAGGTTTTTAAGTGCCTTACCTCCCTCATGGTCTCAAGTGAGTATATCACTAAAAACCAAAGGTGGCTTGGACTACCTCAACTTTGATGACTTGTACAACAAACTCAGAGCTTTGGAAGGTGACATAAAGGGATTCTCTCCATATACAGCTACTCCTTCACAATCTGTATTTGTCAGTTCTAACTCAAACTACATGCCACATACCTATGCAAGCCCATCCCCAACACCACAGGTTTACTCAAATCCATCCACTCCAAGCCAAAGTCTTCCAATGACCACATTGTCTTTTTCAAGTGTTAATCCAATAACTCATCCAAAGATTAGCAATGTGATGGAAGATGTACTTCATTCATTTGTTGCTGAAGTTGATAAACAGCAACAAATTGCTTATGAAGACTTTGAGCAAATTGATGAACTTGCTTTAGAAGAATTGGACTTAAAGTGGCAAATGGCTATGCTATCTCTCAAGGTGAGGCGATTTGAGCAAAAGGTAGGTAAAAAGCTCAATGTTGAAGGAAAAGATGCAGCTAGGTTTGATAGAAGGAAGGTGAAGTGTTATGCTTGTGGAGAAATTGGTCACTTTGCAAGAGAGTGCACAGCCAAGAAAGGTGAAGCCAGTACCAAGTATTCAGCATACAAGAAGAAAGAATTGGAAGCTGGAGAATCAAAGGCCTTGATCACTGCTATTGATACTAGTGTGGACTGGAATGAGCATGATGATGATACAAGCAACTCTCCTCAAATCTCCTGCATGGCTAGTTGTGATGATAGCTTTGGTCTCATGGGAATCTCTCCTCAGGTATCTACTTGTGCTTGTGATTGTGATTCTAAATATACATCTCTAAAAGAAGCTTATGATGATATGGAACCAAAATATAATGCTTGTTTTATTGAAGCAGCAACTTATAAAGAAGCTTTTAAAACTTTAGAACAACAAAAGGTGTGGTTTCAACAAAATCAATTGGCTTATGAGGAAAAGATTAGAGTTTTAAGTAGAGATTTAGAATGTGCTAGCAATGATTTGAAATTTTCTGAAAAAGAAAAAGCAAGAATTGAGTCTGAGAAAGATGTTTTACAAGAGAAATTGAATAAAGAAGTAGCTAGGCATAAAGAGTGGTTAATATCTGGAGGTAATTTAGCTAGCTGTCTTTTTGGTAGTCAAGCTGTCAATTCTGGAATAGGTTTAGGTTTTCAAAAATATGTTGGTTTAGAGGCAAGGAATGATATAGGTAAATCTACACCAGCAGGCTTAGCAAATTATGTTAAAGAAGGAGATTTGCATGTTGTACCAGGACCTATTAGAGGTGTATTTATGCCTACAACCAAAACTTCTGACTTTGATGGTTCACACCATCTCTTTGGTAAAAAGTCTAAAGACTTGCCAAATAAGTCTGAAGCCTGTCCATCCATAGGAACACCAAGGCCCACATTCCATAAGGTTGACTTACCAGAATCAAAGGAAACCACTGGCAGTAGGATCAATGACTCCCCTGACAATAGAAGTATATCTAGTAATGATTCTAACAATTATGTCTCTTGTTCTTCCAGGGACAAGACCTCAGAGACCTCTAGTTATGCCAGCTGTGATTCCAAGACCAAGTCAGACTCACCCAAGTCCTCAATAAAGATTTCTGACAAGTCATCTTACAAGTCTGTGGACTCTGAAGTTGCTGCTGATGAAGTTCATTCTCAACCAGCCTCTTCTGAAGACTTGTTATTTGCTTCTTATGAAAACAATTCCTTTCAGTGTTTACAAAACAATTATGTTTATGATGTTTGTTTTAATAATTCTATGTTTAATAAGACATCTTTTGGATTTCATAAATCTTATAAGAAAAAGAAATGTTTTGTTTGTGGTAGCAAGTTACATTTAATTAAGGATTGTGATTTTCATGAAAAGAGGATGGGTGTTTCTGTTGTTAACAATATACCTAGACATAAGTGGACTAATACCAAACCCTCACTAGCTTCACAGGCCAATTCTCATGTCAGCAGAATGTATTCCACTCCTGCTGATTGGCCTGTTTATTCCAATAGGTCTGTTTTTAACAATAGATCTATGAATACCAATAGAACTAGATATGGATCTCAACCATTTTTTGGTGCTAATCATTGGTATGAATATACTGACCCAATGAGTATGGGAATGGGTAATTGGGATTCTGCTGAAAAGTCCTCAGCAGATTGTTCTTGGACATATAAAAGACCACTTAACTACAGGGAATCCAGGAATAATTGTGGATCTAACTCATCATCTTGGGTTCATCAGAATGATTCACAGGGCAGGCTTAAGTCTTTCATGACTTAAGTCTCTATATATTTGTTGTTGTTGTATATTAACTTTCTTTGTTGTAGGAACATCCTCTTCTTAATAAAGACTTAGGTATTGTTGAGAGTGGCTGTTCAAGAAACATGTCTGGTAATGAAGAGAAGCTGGATGACTTTGTACCTATTAATGGAGGCATTGTGAGGTTTGGAAGTGGAGTAGGAAGGATTACTGGCAAAGGAACCATTAGAACTCCAAAGGTGGATTTTGAGAATGTCTACTATGTGAAGGAGCTTCAAGGATTCAATTTGTTCTCAGTCTCACAAATTTGTGACAAAAAGCTTCATGTGCTTTTCACTGAAGATGGTTGTTTCATTCTTTCACCTGAATTCCAAATGCCTGATGATAATCTTGTGTTACTTAAGGCTCCAAGAAACCATAACCTTTATACCTTTGACTTGAATTATGTCAAGCCAGAAGGTGATCTTACTTGCTTGGTGGCTAAAGCATCCTTGGATGAATCTACAAAATGGCATAGGAGGATGGCACATGTTGATTTTAAAGTCATCAATAAACTTGCTAAAGATGGACTTGTTCATGGACTTCCTTCCAAGATCTTCACCAATGAGCATAATTGTGTGGCTTGCAACAAGGGAAAGCAACACAAAGCTTCTTATAAGGCCATTACTACTGTGAGCACTATCTCAGAACCATTGCAGCTGCTTCACATGGATCTCTTTGGTCCTACATCCATCAGGAGTATTGATCATAAGTACTTCTGTTTGGTGATCACTGATGCTTTCAGCAGATTCAGTTGGACATTTTTCTTAGTGACTAAAGATCAAACCTTTCAGGCACTCAAAGAATTTATGGCTCTGGCTGAAAATCAACTTAACAAGAAGATTAAAAGTATTAGGTGTGACAATGGGACAGAGTTCAAAAATGCCAATCTAATTGAACTTTGTGGTTTAAAGGGTATTAAAAGAGATTATAGGACTCCTAGGACTCCACAACAGAATGGAGTTGCTGAAAGAAAGAATAGAACCCTTATAGAGGCTGCAATATCAATGCTTGCTGACTCTAAACTTCCCACCATGTTTTGGACTGAGGCAGTTGGTACTGCTTGTTATGTTTTGAATAGGGTGTTGATCACTAAACCTCACAATAAGACACCCTATGAACTATTGACAGGGAAGAAGCCTACCATTGAACACTTGAAACCTTTTGGTTGTCAGGTGACCATACTGAATACGAGTGATCACCTAGGCAAATTTGAAGCTAAAGCTGCTGAAGGATATATAGTTGGTTACTCAGCTCATAGCAAGGCTTATAGGGTCTATAATTTGGCTACAAAGAAGATTGAAGAGACACTTAACCTGAAATTTCTGGAGGATAATGTTAATGTACAGGGCAAGGGTCATGAATGGTATTTTGACCTGGATTACCTTACTGATTATTTGGGGTATGCTAGACACACAGCTAACCCATCTGCAGGTATACAAGTTTCATCTTCTAACAATGCAGGTACACTAAAGGATGATTCAGACAGTGATTCAGACAGTGATGAACCCACTATTGTTGTAACAACTTTACCAATCAAGATAGCAGATCCTCCTACCAAAGAAGCCTCTGATGCCAAATCTGCTGATGATGTGGAAACTTCAAAATATGCAGAAGATCTTGCTAGACTCAAAAAGCAAGAACATGCAGCTGCTGAGGAAGCTAGAAGACTTGGTCTTGAATTTGCTCAAGACACTGAAGCTCTCTTAAAACAAGCTGCTGTTGAAGAAAGCAGAAAACACAGTTCTGCTGATACATCAGCAGATGCAACTAGAGATTCTGCTGATGGAGATTCTGCTGAACCTAGTTCAGCTGCACTTCCTGTTTCCACAAGTTTAGATGAACCTTTTGGCAGGTTTCCTACTCCCTCAAATCTTGCTAATGTTGAGCAAAGTGATGGTATTTTTCAATCAGCTTCTTATGATGAAGACTTTGCTCCTACCTTAACCAATCTTGATACCTCCATTGATGTGAATCCTGTTCCAACTAAAAGGATTAACATCATACATCCACAAGATAATATACTTGGTGATCCAAATGCTATGGTACTCACCAGGAGTGCTATTAAGAATACCAAGTTTGGACAATGTGCATTTTTGACCTATGTATCCACTCAGAAGAGAGACAACCACACAGATCAGAAGCATTGTTTATTTGCTTGTTTCTTGTCTCAAGTTGAACCCACAAGCATTAAACAGGCTTTGAGTGAGCCTAGTTGGGTTGAAGCTATGCAGGAAGAGATGCAACAATTCAAGAATCAAGATGTTTGGGTACTAGTTGATCTACCTGCAGGAAAATTTGCAATTGGGACAAAGTGGATCTTAAAATGCAAGAGGGATGCCAGAGGTATTGTGGTCAGAAATAAAGCAAGATTAGTGGCTCAAGGTTTCAGACAAGAAGAAGGTATTGACTACACTGAGGTCTTTGCACCAGTGGCTAGGGTTGAGGCCATTAGACTGTTTTTAGCCTTTGCCTTACATATGGGGTTTAAGGTTTATCAGATGGATGTCAAGAGTGCCTTTCTCTATGGCAAAATAGAAGAGGAGGTGTATGTTACTCAACCGCAGGGATTTGAAGACCCCCATCATCCTAAGAAGGTTTACAAAGTTGTCAAGGCACTTTATGGACTTCACCAAGCACCAAGAGCATGGTATGCTAGATTGTCTACATTTCTTTTGGAGCATGGATACAGAAGAGGTGCTATTGATAAGACTCTCTTTATCAAGAAAAACTCCAGGGACATCATTCTAGTACAGGTCTATGTGGATGACATAATATTTGGATCCACAAAGGAAGCATGGTGCAGGGAATTTGAAGATTTGATGAAAGGTGAATTTTAAATGAGTGCAATGGGGGAGTTAACCTTTTTCTTAGGGCTGCAAGTCAAACAACATCCTGAAGGGATCTTTATTCATCAGGAGAAATATGTTAAAGATATTTTGAAAAAGTTTGACTTTGAACATTTGAGGACTGCTACCACTCCATATGAACCACCCAAGCTTAAAAATCCAAATGAGCAAGATGAGGCTGTGAATGTTCATCTTTATAGGTCCATGATTGGCTCACTCATGTATCTCATAGCTTCTAGGCCTGACATTACCTTTGCTGTCAGTGCTTGTTCAAGGCATCAAGTCACTCCACTGACTTCCCATCTCAATGCTGTGAAGAAAATCTTCAAGTACATAAAGGGCCAACCCAAACTAGGCCTTTGGTACCCAAGGGATTCACCATTTGTGTTGGAAGCATACAGTGATAGTGACTATGCTGGAGCTAATTTGGATAGGAAATCCACAACAGGAGGTTGTCAATTTCTGGGAAGAAGACTCATCTCTTGGCAGTGCAAGAAATAAACCATTGTAGCCACTTCTACCACTGAAGCAGAATATGTGGCTGCTGCCAATTGCTGTGGTCAGGTACTTTGGATTCAAAATCAGATGTTGGATTATGGGTTTAACTTTATGAACACTAAAATCTACATTGACAATCAAAGTACTATTTCCATTGTTAAAAATCCTGTTTTTCATCAGAGAACTAAACACATAGAAATTAGGCACCATTTTATCAGAGATGCAAATGAGAAGCATCTAATTCAAGTGCTTAAGATTCACACTGATGATAATGTGGTTGATTTGTTAACCAAAGCTTTTGATGGACCTAGGTTTAATCACCTGGTTGTCAATATTGGGATGGTTAACCCTTGAATGCAATGTTTGAGGGGAGGCATACGCCTCAGGGGAGGATTATACATGTTGTATTTATTATGTATGTAGATTATTAGGTTTACTAACTTTCTTTTGCAGGTTTTTACTAATCTTGTACAATATTATGGTTGTTCTTTTGTGTTTTTGTGTTTTGTGTAAATGTATGGTCTCAGGTCATGTTCCTGCTGATGTTCAATGGTCTACAGTCAGTGGAATAAGATGTAAAGACATAAAAGTGAATTTTATTCATTTGTGGCAAGCTTGGTACATCAAGATCAGTCATCAGAAGAAACACAGAATACATAAAACATCAACAAAATACACAACCACCATCCTACCACCACATCCCTAAATTGCAATCAACCACCAACACACCCCCAAGAAACAACCTAATCCATCTTTCTTTTTCCTTTACCCAAGTCATTTGGGTCTGGCATCTTTTTGTGGATTCCTCTGGAATGCATGTCTTTGTTCCAGAGTTTGGGAGCTGCAAGACCAAGCACCACCTTCAATGGACCCTTCTTTCTACTTGAGGATTATGGCTCTTCAGGGACAGAGATTCTTCTCATATCAGCACAGACTCTTTCCATCTCACTTGTTAAGAATGCTGCAACAGGGGTGAAATCAGGGACAACCATAGCTAGAGGAGTTGGTGTTTCCTTAGCCTCAGTGGTTTCTTCTGATGAGGTAGGAGATGGGCATAACTCTGAAGGACCTTCATTCAAATAGTAGTATGATCTTTGTATTTGAGGTATGTCAAAGGTAGAGTCTGATGAATCAGAAGAAATTTCAATGACATTGGGGGATGGCTTCATGGTGTAAATGTGTGAAAGACTTTGGGATATGTTATTTGTGGAATGGTGAGTTAATTATGACTTGAAGACTCTTTGTTAAAGAACTAATTTGGGTTTACTGCGAGTTAATGTAAGTTAATGGGAGGTAGTTGAGTCAGTAGCAATTACTAAGTGTGCAAGTTGTCCACTTAATTAGATACTTCGGATGAAAGTCAATGGTTTGACCAACATGCTGCTGATACCAGTTATCTTGTAGTTAAGTGTGTTCCTGCTGATGGATTAATCAAGTTCAAATTATTCAGGGGAATGCTACTCAGAAGAATTAAAACAAGTAATTATAAACCAAAGCAAATTTTATTAATTCTTCAGAGGTACAATACAAGATAATGAAAGTGTAAGACAAACAACAAAGTCCCTATTCTACTTTACTCTTGCCCTTGCCTTCTACAGTCTTCTTTTTGCCTTTGTTGTTGATGTTGAAGAGTCCTTGCCACTGAGGACAGGGCAAACCTAACACAACTTTTCTAGTCTTTGGTAGTGGGAATTCACTTTTCTTTTCCTTGGACGAGATGACTGAGGCTTATCAGAGGTTGTAGGAGTGTAAAGTTCATCATTATCTTCATCAAAAGATGTAAAGAAGATGAGAGACTCATCAGGACTGGGAACTCGGTTTGCACTCTCCAATTCATTCCACTTTCTCTCCAACTCTCTCTGATACACAGGATCATCAATCTCAGAGGGATAGGGTGGAAGATCTTCAGATGATAATGAACAAGGTGCAGGCACATCATGTTTCTTCTTCTTAGCTTGTTCCTTTGTAAGACCACTAGGACGTGTTGGCATATTCCATGGTGGTGGAGATGTTAATGAGTCAGAAGTATCTGATGATTCAGAAGTAAGGTTGATAATGGGTTGATTGGAAGCCATGAACGTATTTTTGGTTGGCGATATGATAATTAGAGATTTGATTTGAAGTTGAGAGATTTGGGGATAATTAGTCTTTATTTATAAGATCCCCCAACCGCGTGTCTTTATTACCATTAATGCGAGGCAGTTTGGAGATAATTAAGGTTCTTTGAATTTTGAATTAAAAGATCTTTGTTAAAGATATTTGGTTTCCACTGAAGGGTAGATTCTGCTGAGTGATGCTGCGGATGGATCTGTTGACCATAGTCAACGTTTGACTATTTTCTGCGGATTGACCATTTGTTTTCAGCCGTTTGATTTGGTTTCTACGGATGAGTCAGTTAATTGGGATTTGTTTTAGTTGATTATTGGTCAAGGATTTCTTTCCAATAATTCAAATCAGTTTCATTCCACGTTTGGTAACTTCCATATTTACCAAAGACGTGCATATCCCACTCCCAAATTAATTGATTCCCTCTCACTATATAATTTTCAAAACCATTTCAACATCTTTCAGAACTTCTAACCCTAATTTCTAATTCTCAATCAATGGCTGAACTATATTTCAAAGCAGATCATAACAAACATGCCTTTCTTGGTCGTGGAAAGGGTGATGAAGATTATTTGGGCATGATGGAATTTCTTCAAAGGTCCAAGATTCGATATGCTCTGCTTCAATACCCGAATGTTATTCATGAGTCTCTTGTTGTACATTTTTGGGAAACCGCTCAAACAAGGACTGCTGAAGATGGATCAGCAGAGATTGTTGCTGAAATAGATGGGGAAGAATATGTGGTTACTGAGTCATTGGTCAGGACAAAACTACAGTTGGATGATGAAGGAGGGGTGACTGAGTTGCCTAAGAGTGACATACTTAGGGGGCTACAGGCTGCTGGTTATAGTGGTGATGGGAAAACATGGTACAAGAATCTGTTATGTCCAAAATGGAGGTTCTTGACACACACATTGCTTCAGTGCATGGGTTCTAAGTCAGGTGGATGGGATCAGTTCTCTACAGACATTGCTCTTGCCATTGTATGTCTCTCTCAAGGAAGAACATTTAACTTTTCTAGGTATATCTTCAATGCTATGCTTGAAAATGTTAAGGATACAAAACTTAAATATCTAATGTATCCTAGGTTTCTTCAAATCATTTTAGACATATAGACCAATGACCCCACTCACTTGCCTGTTAAGGGTTTATCTAAAAAGTTGTTTTCCCAAATGAAAATTAAATTTACTGGTGAACAAAGACCCTTACTTCCAGCTATGTTGCCTGGTGGCAATGCTCCTGATGGAGCAGCTGCTGATGTAGCTGCTGATGCCCCGGTGGGCAATCCTCCTGATGGAGATGCAGCTGATATGGCTGCTGGTGGTCAGGATTCCCCTGATGCTCAAGCACCAGAGGATTCTCCTGATAGAGCTGAAGATGCTCCTGATGCAACTGCATCAGTTGCTTCTGATGTTCAGCCTCCACTCTCTCCCAGGCTACCCACACCTGTACATTCACCAATGGATATCAATTCTCCTGAGCATGAGTTCAATGAGAATTTAGGCTTTGACCAACCTGTAAACTCACCACAATTTACAAGACTTCCTTCACTCAGTCCTTTGAGACCTCAATTTGAGGATCATGTAAATGTAGATGTAGATGTAAATTTAGATAATTCCTCTCACAGGACCAATGATGCTCCCAATACTACAGATATCCCTGTTGGTGGAGCTAAAGGTCTTGTTACTCTCACTTCTATATCAGCTTTGTTGAACAGGTATGTACTAAAGGTGGACAAATTGGAGAATGATCTGAACTTCACCAAAAAGAATCTTAGCAGTGTTGTTCTAACTCTAATTGGAAGAGTTAAAAAGTTGGAGGGTAAGCTGAAGCAAAGAAAGAGACAAGGTGTAGTGTATGATTCAGATGAGGATTCTACTAAAGCATCTGACAACATTGATTTAGAAGGCCTTGAACTTCTTGCTGCTACTACTTTGGAGAGTGTTCAGAAGAGTGCTGACATCAGACCTGAACCATCTGTTGCTCCAACTGCTGATGTTGCTCGAACTGCTGATGTTGTTCATGCTACTGATGCAAGTGTTTCCAAGGAATTCAGAGAACAGAAGTCTGCTGGTGTTGCTCATTATGTCAGAAGGAAGCATTCTACTGATCAGAAGTCTGCTGATGTTCCTAGTCAGAAGAATTCTGCTGATGTTTCTAGAAAGGAATCTTTTTCTAATCCCTTGCCAGAAGTGGGTACTCCTGGTCCATCAGTAGATATTCCAGCTGATCTTCCTCATGATTCTTCTGCTAAGAGTGTTGTCCCTCCTCAGAAGCAAGATAAAGGAAAGTCTATTTTGATTGATCAAGACATTCCTTCTAGAGTCAAATCCAAGGAGGAACTTGATTATGAGAAACTTAGTGAGAATGTTGCTGCACATCTACAAGCTAAAGAAGATGCTGCAGTTACTAAAGAGGAGTTGGATTTGAAAGCTTCAGAAGCATTGGCTAGAAAAATTCAAGATGACTTGGACAAGATGGGACCTCAGTATACTACCACCTTGCCTGCTGAAAGAAAGAAGGAGCTTGAAGAGATAGCTAAGAATCTTACTGCTGAACAATGGGAGAATTTGGCTGAACAGGTTGCTTCCAAACCTAATTTGGATGACTCTGAGCTTGGAGTTGATAATCTTGATTTTGTTATGATGATGGTTGAAAGAGGAAGATTACTGAGACAACAGGCTGCAGAGATTAAAGCTAAGTATCAAAAGGAAAGACCTTGGACTAAGAATGAAATCAAGAAATATATGAGGAACTTTGTGAAGAATCAGGGATGTTCTATGTGTTAGGTCACAATTTATGTAAACACAAGTATAAGAATGATAGAAAAGATATGAGAGTGAGAGATGGTTGATTAAGACAATATGAGAAATAGAAATGAAAGAGTTTTCTTAGAATTATGAATTAACCAACCAAATATTACATGAGACTAAGGCTTCTATTTATAGGGAAGGAGCTAGGGCAACACTCCCTCTCCTTCCACTATCAATTCGTGTGGGCTTCTAAGCCCATGGACTAAAATGCCTGAAGTCTAGTAAACATGTTACATAACATAAATGTAAGTAAATAGTAACTTAAGCAACCTATTATTACAAATGACCGAGACTTGATAAAATAGTGAAAACTATGATCCCAACAATCTCCCCCTAAGGGTCGGTCATCACGGTTGCTTGACGTCTTCATCTTTGTCGTTGACTTGTGACATGTAAAACTCTAGACGTCTTCAAAATGGTTGAATGATAATGGATGTACTTTTGCTCTATGTCTTTGTTCTTTGGTGATGATGTAGTGATTGTGTTATGAAGTAATCTGCCGTTCGTCACTCCTGCGTCTGTGGTGGTTGTCCGCCATTCCAACATACTCATACATCTTTGGACTTAGACTTTCACGTACAAGAAGTTCCTTTTCATACATTGAGATCTTTGTCTTTATACTATGTAGATTCTTCTTATTGGTGTAGAATCTTTCTTTGAACTTTGTGTTGCTAAGATCATTGGGGGAGCTTTCTTTGACTTCAAGATGTATGTATGAGCATGTTGGAATCTACCATCATGGAAGTGAGGTACCTGCGAGTAAACAGTTAGCAATAAATAACCGGTACTTACAGATAAGGAATTAGAGCTCATCAACAGCATATTGTGAAAACTCCTTCTAATCCTTATCCAGGCCGTTCCCATATCAGATACTCCCGAGGGAGCTTATGAGACCTACCAAGTAGCTCAATGACTGGGTGAGTCGCTGGGGATCACTCCACGACTGTAGACCGTAATGGAACCACCGCAAACACTAAGCGTAACCCTTGTGAGGTTACCGAAGTGACCTGCTGTCAGGGCTGTTTGATGTTGACCCTGGCAGGATTTCCGTTCAATCATTGAGAAATACTTACGTAATCCTCTCATAAACGTTCTCGGCAGATTGCTAAGATCTGCGAAGGACTCGATAGTTTACAACTGATGCCCATTGATGTAAAACACCAGTTGTAGAAATACTAAGTGTTCCTAAGAGATCTTTGATGTATCTCAAGGCTCTAGACTCTATAAGTGTACACCTAGGTTTCCTATGCGGAGACTAGGGAGGGGTCTCCTGCTTCAATATCAACCGTCTCTAAGAGATAGGTCGATAGGTTATGATGGTTCCCCGTGAGAATGAAACAAGTCCTTTTAAGAGAACTTGAGTGGTTAAGAAGGTTTAGTGCTTTGCGTCACTGGGTCCATGACGACTTTGTCTTCAATACCGGTGTTGTCTTTTTCAACAACCAGTAGCATACGTATTGAACCCGGTGTCTGCCCTAAGGTTGAACATATGGAGGGTTATTTCTTTTCACCCTTTTCTTTACTTTTCTTTTTAATTCTTCAACTCCTTCTTTCCCTTTCATTCTTTTCTCCTTTTTTCGTATCATACCTAAGGACTTCTAATTCTAACTATGGGAGATGTCCTTGGGTAGATCCCTCCGGCTCTGGCGGATCATAGGACGGATATTCCTATCTTAATCACCTTATAACTCCGACAGTAGCCAAGAAACCTTTGATTGAAAATCTCTCAAAGTGTTTGAGATAAATAATTTTGGTTAACACTTTGAGAATTTTGTGTACACTTTTGAAGGGCTCCCCCTGCACATGTGGTCATAAGTATTTAATAAATTTGCACATGCGGGAGGAGCAAGCACTTTTGAATTGATCCACTTTCCGTGAACAAGACCGATTCGAGACACGCTTACATCACTAGTTAGACTAGCTTGAAGTTATTACCCGGCCTGGTCAAGTCCACAGAAAGTTTCTCGAGACGGTACATTTCTACTAAGACATATCCTTTTCGAGACACGCTTACGTGGTTAGTTAAAGAGATACATTGTCAGCTTTTAGGTGACAACTAGCTCTAGTAACTAACTTGATGTTATTACCCGTCGAGGATAAGTCCTTTCGATATTACTAACTTTTATTGTCTCGTCAATTCCTGGGTCAATACTGAGTCTAGCTCGCACATGATACAACTTTTAAGCTTTGACTTCGTATATTTTAATCACTTTTTCATTTTCTCCCCCTCAAAAATAGCATATAAAATGATGTTTTTGACAATCTTTTAGATTAAAATATGCCTTTTGAGTCTTGCGGGGAGATTCACCAAGAACTTATAATTTTGAGCAAAGTATTTAGTTTTGACAAGTGCTCCCCCTCAACAAGTGATTAGGTCTTATTGAGGTGAAATACTTGTCCTTTTGAGCAGAATTATGAAAAATCATAAATGTTTGATAAATTCTACTCAAAAGTAAGAAGCCTTCGCTCCTTATATTTAGGATTGAGGCACTGATGCGTACCTCAGGGTCCTTTCTTTACAAGTACGGGTTGTGCACTGTAATACGTACACAAGCCATAAAAAACATGATTTTGACAAAGCATTTTGATTTCAAAATACTCCCCCTCAAAACGAGCATGTGTTTTGACATTTTTTTAAACTGTGGATCGAATTGGGGAGTAAAGATTTGAAAAATCTTGAGCAAAATTTTGAAAAGTTTTGAAAAACCTTTTGAAAAAATTTTGAATAAATTTTGCTCAAGATTAAGAGAGTTAAAGATAAGCTTTGCATGAGAACTTCTTGTTTTCAAGGAAAAGTGCACGTTTTGTTTTTAAGAAATGGTTTAGCAAGGCACTTTCCTTTCTTTGAAAACCAACTTGTACACTGAAATGAGTGCACAAGTCGTTGTTTTAATACAAAATTAGTTTTCTTTAAACAAAATACTCCCCCTCAAATAATGAATGTTATTCGAGAGAAAGTCTTCTTGAGCAGAATTTTGAATCGTATTATAAAATACTTTTTGAAAATTCGTGAGACGACTCTGCTCAAGGTTTTAGAAAACACAATCAAGTATTATTCAATAAAGAATGCTTGAAATTCTAAACTCTTTTACTGTTGAAAAGTTGTTTGAGACCCGGAGTCTCTCTTTTGAGTTTTAAAATCTGAAAAAGATTTTCATCTAAAGTTGAACCTCATGGGTTCTTTTTGAAGATTCGTTTTTGTGATGCATGGAAAACATCCGGTATTTGGGATGTTCAGATCAGAGACATTCTTTTATTGTGTTAAAGCATTCCAGATTGTGAAAATTTGAAAGGTTTTGAATGACTTTGCTTTGGTCTCCACACTTGCTTTACCGGTGTAAAATGAGAGTGTAGAGTTTGGAAAAATTTGTTTCTCACCATTTTGAATCATTTTACCAGTTTAGCCTTTAAACACATTTTGCCCTTTGACCTCAAAACATGTTCCATAAGAAACATTTTGTCGAATGTTGAAATTTTGACTTTCAATGGGATGACATGTACTTGCACACCGAGAAAATGCATCAGGCACAAACAAGTATACAGATGAATCAAGAAACTCTTTCTAAATCTACCAAAAATGCTCAGAATTCTCTAATAAACACACAAGATCACAGATTAACTCATCCTATCACTCGAGATTATCCAATTATGATAATGGTTAGGGGTTATGATTTGAGTCTAAGCACACTTGTTAGCATCAAAATGCAAGAATATTGTACAAACAAACGCCCTAGTACTAGCAGCAAAGACATCGACATCTTAAACCCTAAATCACTTGATTTCAAACCTATGTTGTATCTAATCGTGCAAACACACCAATCAAGCATTCTTTAGTGTTCTCTAAGGTTATATGAAATGATTAATTAGGCTAAACACATAAAAGAAAATGCCCCGATCGATAATTACTTGAACCCTAGTTTCTGATTATGCCTTTTTGACTGTTGAAAACATTTGAAAAATTTAGGGAACGATTAGATAACAACAATGAAGAAATTAGAAACTCACAATCGAAAAGAAATCGAGGATAAAAAATTGTTAGTCTGATTATGTGTGAAACTTTTTGTGAAAACATTGATGCGAGCCTGTTTTTTTTTTTTCATGCAATGTCCTTTTACCTGAGTTTAAGACTTTTATGAACTTTACTCATTAAAGGTTAACTACTTTTCCATTTGAAGTCTAAACATGGTTAACTTGGAATCCTTGCCGAAAAAATTTCTTTTCTCCCCCTCGAATTAGCATTTATTTTGTGAAACATTTTTGCACATTTTAATTTGAGAGATCATAGAACTTTTTGTAAATGAGTTTTTAATCCGAATGATGAAGAAAACATTTTGTCCTTGAAGAATAATGATTAGGTGTGCAAACTTCATGATTTTGTGAAAAATTTTCTCCCCCTCAAAACATGTTCCATTTTGACAATGTGAAGCAAAATTTGTTTTAATGGAGGAACATAGTTTTGAAGATTAGAAGTTTGTACACAAAGAAAGAAGATTCTTTTTGCAGGTTTTTTTTTTTTTTTTTTTTTTTTTTTTTTTTTTTTTTTGAGGTTTATAAGAAATAAAATAAAAGTTATTATACAAAGATAGTAAAATTGTTGATGTTTGACACTTTACTTTTGTTTTAAAAACTTTTGTAAATCAAATGGTGTCAAACATCGCAAACCAATTTGGTGAACTAAACTTGCAAACCTTGATGGAGCTAAGGGTTTTGTAAGTAAGTCCGCTAATTGGTGCTCAGTACCCACAAAATATAATTCAACTGTACCCTTCTCGACATGCTCTTTGATGAAATGGTATCGGAGATCAATGTGTTTGGATTTGCAATGATGAACTGTGTTGCAGGAGATTGCAATGGCACTTTTAGAATCGCAGTAAATCGGAATCTTGTTGAATAAGTAGCCATAGTCTTTAAGTTGTGATCTCATTCAAATGACTTGAGCGCAACAAGCAGACATAGCTACATATTCAGATTCTGTAGAGGACAGTGATGTGCAATCCTGCTTCTTTGATTGCCAAGACACAAGTTTATCTCCAAGAAACTGTAAGCCACCTGATGTACTTTTTCGCGAGTCTAAGCATCCTGCATGGTCAGTGTCTGAAAAAGCTATAAGTTCAAAACCAGAATCCTTCGGATACCAGATCCCCAAGTGGATGGTTCCCTTTATGTATCGAAGGATTCTTTTTGCCTCATTGAGGTGTTTTTCAATTGGATTAGCCTGATAGCGAGAACACATAAACACAGAAAAAACAATATCAGGTCTACTGGATGTGAGATACATGAGGGACCCAATAATACTTCGGTATTTGGTAGGGTCAACTGGAGTCCCATGTAAATCAGCATCTAGTTTAGTAGATTTGGCCATCGGTGTATTCATAGTATCACTACTTTGCATACCATGTTTCTTTAAAATCTCAAGAGCATATTTGGACTAATTTAGAAAAAATTCCACGGGGTGATTGATGAACTTGTAGTCCTAGAAAGAACGTAAGTTCACCCATCATGGACATTTCAAAAATTATCTGTCATTAATTTTGCAAAATCCATTGAGTAATTTTTGTTGGTTGAAGCAAAAATAATGTCATCGACATAAACTTGAACAATTAATAAGTCCATCCCGTAGGTTTTTGTAAACAGTGTTGGATCCACCGAGCCTAGAGTAAAATCATTAGCCAACAGGAATTTAGAAAGTTTGTCATACCACGCCCTGGGATTGCTTAAGACCGTAGAGAGACTTCTAAAGCTTGTAGACATGATTGGGACATTCTGGATCAACGAATCCTTCAGGTTGACTGACATAAACCACTTCTCGGAGTTGACCATTCAGAAAAGCCGTTTTCATGTCCATTTGGTAAACAATCATATTTCGATGAGCAGCAAATGCTAAGAACATCCGCACAGCTTCAAGTCTAGCCACAGGAGCAAATGATACTTCAAAATCAATACCTTCTTCTTGAGAATAACCTTTTGCTACCAAGCGTGATTTGTTGCGTATGACTGTGCCTTCTGCATCCAATTTGTTTTTCCAGATCCATTTTAAACCAATGACGATGATGCCTTCAGGTTTTTCAACCAATTCCCATACTTCTAATCTTTGAAAGGTTTCGAATTCTTCTTGCATAGACTCAATCCAGTTTTCATAAGTCATTGCTTCTTTGACATTTTTGGGTACGGTTTCACAGACTGGGAGTGCATAAATACAAGTTTCACCGTTTGTGTGAAGGCGTTGTCTTGTCATGATAGGTGCATCTGGATGGCCAATAATTTGAACTAAGGGGTGATCTCTAGTCCATTTATGTGTTGAAGGATGAAGTTGATAAGAATCTCGCAAGTGAGCAGGACCCAAATTGCGTGTTGATGACTCAGCAATGTCGGGGACAGGTTGAGCATTTGCAAATGGATTAGTGAATGGTGCTGGGTCATGCTCTGCGGGTTATGGAACTGATAAAGGTATGGAATCTCCAGCTGATTTTCGTGAGTTGGACCCGGTTTGTTCGGTTGTTGTAGGTGATATGACTGGAGGACCGTCTCTTCCAACAGAAGTTGTTGTTTGTTGAGGTGTATCTGGTACTTGATGTTGATCAAGGTTTGCAGCGGAATTTGGTGTGGCCTCAGGTGGACGGTTAACAGGCGTATCATCAAACAATGGAGCAAACAAGGTTTCCACTTATTTACGAGAAAGTGACAATGGTTCAGCCAAAGAGACCAAAAAATTAAGACGGTTGGTTGCGGGTCCTAAGCCGTGTTGCTCAGAAGCCATTGCTGAAGTGCTTTTAAAACGGTTGATTACGGGTCCTAAGCTGTTGTGCTCAGAAGCCATTGCTGAAGTGCTTTTAAAACGGTTAATTACGGGTCCTAAGCTGTTGTGCTCAGAAGCCAAAGCTGAAGTGCTTTTAAATGGTTGATTACGGGTCCTAAGCTGTTGTGCTCAGAAGCCAATCCATTAAGCTCGGGTCTGAAACTGATTTGTTCCGAAGCCATTCCTGTTAAATCTGAAAAGAAGAAAGAATAGACAAAACAGAGAACATGGATCCCTAAATGTAATTGGGTTCCGGATGTTAGAAGCATAAAGATGTAGTGTCAATTATCTTCTTGACACTCGGACACACTATATCAATGATTTCCTTTCTCGCCTCAGGGATCGAAGTTGTGGATTTCACATTAGTTTTGGTGCAAATGTCTAAAATCTTTCCTGTAGGAATCCACTTAAGACCGATTGATTTGAAAATTCTACCCGTGGGTACCCACCTAGTGTTAGATCTAGGAGATGTTTTCCTTTTAGATGCAGTTGAATGAAATGTGGGAGCATCACTTCTTAGAGAAAACCTACGTCCTATGTTGATTCACTTCTTAGGTTTCTGACTTATGACTTTTGGTTCAACGGGTTTGTTTGTCTTAGTCGATTGAGCCTTTTCAAGTGAATTTCCTTTTTGAAGATATTTTAAAGCACAAACAACATGATTATTTACGCAACTACTCTTAGATGCTAGCCAATTCCTATTAGTTTGTTGAGAACTCCTAGGTTTTGGTGTGCTACTACTGGCAGTGTTTTGCACTACAGTGGAAGGCATCACACGAGGTTTTGAACCTAGAATTCCATCCTTTTGAAGTAGCGCCTTTTTCCTAGCCTTTTCTAGATCATAGTTCTTGTACATGTCATATTTGCCATAAAACTCTTTACTTTTAATGCTCGTTTTAGACACTGTTTTCGAACTAATCCTAGATGAACCAGGTATAATCACGTGTTGAGATTTGGCAGACACAGATGCATTTTCCTTAGGCCAAGAATGTGGAGTGACTGGTTTTGTCAAATTGTTTTTCTCAACAACTTGGGAGGCAAACCGAGGTTTTGAAAATTTAGATTGTTCAGATTTAAATGCAGTAGGTTGTCTAACCACTGCTTGTTTTCTGATTGTTTGAGAAGGCGGTTTCCCCAAGATTGATGGTTTTGCAAACTTAGTATCCACACTCTGGCCAATCAGTCTTCTTAATTTGTTTTGTAATGCAGCATGTGCAAACACCTTTTCTTGAATTTGACCTTTTAAAAGCTCATTTTCTTTAACTAATGTATCCACACGTTTTCTTTGTTCATTCAAAAATTGACCATTGTTGCCCGAATTTAGAGATTCGTTTTGCATTTGAAGTTCAAGTGAGATGCAATGTGCCTCTAGTTTTGAAAAAATTTTATGACACTGGGCAATGGTCTTTTTGAGAAGAAGGTTTTCAGACTCAAGAGTTTGATTTGATGTTTCAGTCATTAGATTATCATGTAAAGACTCAGACTCAGAATGTTTGTCAAGACATTGTACAACATCCTGGTCAACCTCTCCTTCATTACTAAAGTTAGGTTGCTCAAATTGTTGTTTCTCATTTGCAGGCATAATATGATCAACAGTAGATTGTACCTCAACCATTTGCTCTTTGTCAAAGTTCGGTTCTTTGTCATAGATAGGTATGACATCTTCCTCATCCATCTGTTCTTTGTCAAAGTTGGGCTCTGAGTCACGGGAGGGTCTGATCTCTGCACAATCTGCATCTGTATCATCCCCTAATCTACTGCTGTCATCCTGATCTTCTAATTCTGTCCCATTGCTTTCCATGACAACCAAATTAGCTTCCAATACATCATCTTTATGAACTTGCTCTTCATGAATCTGCAACTTCTTTTTATTTACCCTTTTGTCATACTCTTCTTTGTGAAGTACTCTTTCAGCAATTGACTTCTCAAGAGTATCCAGGTGTGGGAGCAATATATCTTTGAAGATTTGAGCCTTAATTCGAGTGTAATAAAAAAAGTACTGGCTTACATCTTCACAGTCATAATTGATGAAATGTTGAAACTGTTCCTTGAGCACTCTGAATGCGGCCTTGGATTCATTCTCGTGAAATTCTTCAGTTGCGAGTTGCTTTTCAAGTTGATTTACATTGTAAAACATCGTATTAGTGAAAACATCAATTTCTTCTCCAAAGACGTCTTCAAATAAGATATTTTGTACAAGCTCGGAACTAAATTTAGGAAAGTTATTTTTAGACAGGAGTGTAAGGTGTTACTGAAGTAATCTAAAAGATGTCATGCATTTCTCCATGTGAAGTTCCTGCATGATTGCCATTAACATCACATCTGTTGTATCGGCTTCCAAATCTGCTGTATTGGATTCCAAATCTGCATATTCATCATTAGAAGGAATATCTCCCATGAAACATTGCAAAACATCATTGAGATTACCCCCTTCAACTTCCATTTGACTAAGTGTGGCATTGTATTCAACATTATCGTCAGAGAGTGAGGTTGAATCATAATCTTGAGCTTCCTCTTCTGCAATATTTTCCGTATATGCCAAGAATGCCATGCTCGGTTCGATAAGATCTTCTACATCATCAGTATCTTTCATTATGTTTAAGCATTCAGAAGTTGAAGTCATAGCGCCATTGCCTTTCTTAGAAGATACTTGACTAAGCTTCACTAGATTTTGTAGAAGAGATTGCACATTATTATGTAGTGTAGCAGGATGGTACTGAGGAATGAAGAAAGGCTCAGGTGCATTCGGAGGATTGAAGAAGAGACCATTTGGAGTGTAGATTAGTGATCCATGATCAACATCTGGAGATGGTAGAGCAGGGAGAATGGTCTTCAGTGGATTCATGCTTAAACAAGATTCAAGAATTTGCTTCATTCTGATGTGATGAAGTTCTTCGGTATGATGCAGAGCTTCAAGATATTTCCACATTTCATAAGCACTGGCTTGAAAGTCCATATTCATGTAAATTGAGTTGGGAAGTGCCAATGTTATGAACCATACAGCCTGTTGGTCAGCATCATACTGAGCAAGTTCTGAAGCATTCAAATCTGCAGTAGTTTGTAACCTCATAATCCCAGTTGATTAAGCAAGAAATATCATTTTGTATGGACCTTCTCTAATGGATTTAAGCATGAGATCTGCAGCAGGACGATAAGTGAGCCATTGAAGAAATCTCCGTTTCCAATAAGCATACGTTCCTGGTAGCAACATTGGAGGCCTTGATACATTGCCGAAGAGCAGAATATGATCAATGAGGGAGCTGTTGCTTTGTTGTTGATGATACTGTTGCTGATAAGAATATTGGTGAGGAAGGTAGTTGGAAGAAGGTACTTGAGACATTGTAAATGACATTTCTCTCCCCCTTGATTGTTGCGACGTAATCGAAATAATCAAGCAAATTGTCACACACAAGGTCGAAATATTGAATTCAGATTGTCCCTCCAAAATTAATTTGAAAAATTTTCTGTTCCAAAATTTTTAAAATCACTATAAAATGCCATTCTAATGTCACAGGAAAAATTTGAGTTTAAAAAATTTTGCCGCCAAATTTCACCGAAAAAATTTGAATTTTGGCCTAAAAATTTGAATTTTGGGCCAAAATTTGAATTTCGCGTAAAAATTGAACGTTTAATCTCCTGTAAAAATTAAATTTTACTCAAATTTTAAGAAGATAGTAAGGAGAGATTTAGAAAGAAACTTGTGTTATAGATGGATCTTGTAGAAGGTATAGATGTAGCCAAATCTCGAAAACTTGCAAAACTTGTAATTGCGAAAAATTGTCACTTGAGATTGCGAAAAATAAAGTTTTCGAAACTTTTGCTGATTGCGAAAATGTTGGAGATTACGAAACTGAAGATATTCTCGAAAACAGTGATTTCGAAAAAATGAGTTTTCGAAAATAGTGATTTCGAAAAAATGAGATTTCGAAAAAAATTGTTATTTCGAAAAATTTGACAAAAATTTCGAAAAAATTGTGATTTCGAAAAAAGTGAGTGATTTTCGAAAACACAAAAGTCACCAACACACTTTTCGAAATTATACAATTTCGAAAGTTTACCAAAAGTCGAAGTACTTTTCTTCCTTATACAAGAGAGAAAAGACTGAGTCCACAATTCGTAAGTCGATTTGAAGCACCTTCTTGTGATTTCGAAACTTGGACAAATTGGTGATTTCGAAATTTTGGCAGATTTTGTTTTTCAAAGAAAGCAATCCAAAAACTCGTTTTTATTTCAAGATTCTTGTACTTTTAGGTATAAAATGATGAGATCTTTAAGAAAGTTGAAAACTTTATTAACTTTTTCAAAACTACAAAAGATTTCGAAAAATAGTACAACAATCCTAAATCGATTTTTTGTGACAAAAGTTTGGAACTTTTTGGTTGTTTTGATTTTTTAGAACAAGTTTGTAAGCAAAGATGTGCTAAAAACCAAGAAAGGACAAAAATTTTAACAAAAAATCGATTTGAAAAACAAGTTTAAGATGGAATTCAATGAAAACAACAAAACTACACCTTCTTCCGGCGAATGATACCACTTGTTAGGTCACAATTTATGTAAACACAAGTATAAGAATGATAGAAAAGAGATGAGAGTGAGAGATGGTTGATTAAGACAATATGAGAAATAGAAATGAAAGAGTTTTCTTAGAATTATGAATTAACCAACCAAATATTACATGCGACTAAGGCTTCTATTTATAGGGAAGGAGCTAGGGCAACACTCCCTCTCCTTCCACTATCAATTCGTGTGGGCTTCTAAGCCCATGGACTAAAATGCCTTAAGTCTAGTAAACATGTTACATAACATAAATGTAAGTAAATAGTAACTTAAGCAACCTATTATTACAAATGACCGAGACTTGATAAAATAGTGAAAACTATGATCCCAACACTATGTTTGGGTCAGGTTGGACTCAAAAGAACGTTTGGGGATATTCTGATAAGCAGCTCACCTTCTACTATGACAAGATCATTTCAAATCTTCATTCCTATGGTATAACTGTTCAAGATGTGTTGGAGTTTAGAGGAAGATTATTGGATGAGCCTCAAGTTAAGAAAGCTAAGATTCATGATACTGCTGATCAATCAGCTGAATCTATTGGGTCTGTTCATGTTGGTCAGGAGAATGTGCAACTTCCTTCAGTTTTGCCTCAGAAGAATGATACTTCTGATGCTCAGAAAGATGACACTCCTGATGTTCAGATGGAAGATATTCCTGATGATGATGATTCTGCAGATGTTCCTGCTGATACTTCCACACAAGTGCCTAAAGAAGAACCTGCTGATGGTCCTTCTATTCCTGTTACTGGTACTAGGAGAAAGACCAAAGTTGTCAAGAGAAAGGCTCCAAAGGATATTCCTTTAGAGGATAGTACTACTTTCTTTGATTATGCTTCTGATGATGGTCAAGACCCTGTTGTATGGGAGAAAATTGTGAAGTAGGAACTGGTTGATTCTGAGCTTGGTCAAGGAAAAGTGAATGTCATAACTAGACAAGATGGAACTACTAAGACATTCTTGTTTCTGAGTCAGATCTTATATATGGTGGACAAGCAAGATCTTCTCTCACTTTATGATTGGGTTACCAAGTATTATCAAACTCATTCCCCTGATGACATTGGAATGTATTTGATGGGTGATTTGCAAATTCTATGTGATTCTTATAAAGGTAATTCTGGCATAAGGTTTCAAGCATGGAAAGGTCAAAGTACATGGGTGGTTGACTATTGGAAGTTCTTTCCCCTACCTAATGTTCACATGATTGTCACAACCACTGGGAAGACCTTATATTGCTGGGCTGATGTTCTCTACCCAATCACAAAAGAAGTTATGAATCTCATGCTGGAGACAAAGTTATCTGTTCCTTTGGATATGACTGAAAATGATCTTCATCTTGCTGAACAATTGGTAAGGTTCATCAGAAGAAGCATCTTGACCAAGAAGGAACTAGCAACAAAGTATGGCATTCAAATGGATTCATATCTGCAATGAGTTGATCTTGATATTGTATTGTGTTGTATTTTTTTTTTCAGTTTAGGAAAAAAAAAAAAAAAAAAAAAAAAAAAAAAAAAAAAGAAAAAAAAAAAAAACTAACATTTTGTTGTATAATATTGTGTTTATTATCTGCAGGTTTGGTTATCAACTTACCTGATGTTGACTATTCCATCATAAAGTTGGCTAGTCCAAAGGGTACAGCTTTGGTAAAGACACATCAAATCTGTTGATAGCTGTAATGGTTTGCTCAAAATCATAAGGTTTTCAACTCACCTATGCTTTGTTATTGAGTAGTTGAAATGGTTGTCAATTGACCATGGATTTTTCCTTTATGGATTCCAAATAATTGGCTAGCCCACATGTATATGGCTTGTTGTAAAGGCAGTGGAAAACCATATTTGGTATTCAATTGACCAAGATGATAATTCATCAATAATTGACTAGTCCTGAGCAAACGGCTCCAGGTAAAGACATCTCAAATCCGTTTATAGCTGATGATTTGCTAAAAATCATGTGGTTATCAGTGTACCTTTGAACACTTAGCTACTCCAGTAGTGATGGCTATTGGTAAAGAGACATCAAGTCCATTATTTTCAATGATTCACCTCTCACAGGAGTTAACACACCTGGATGTGATGAGAATAGTATGAAACTTCTATGTTTTGATGTACATTTAGTCTTGTGTTGCTGCAAAGAATGGTGCTTTTTAATTGGTTGCTGATCATAGAGATTTTGCTTATGAAGATTCTTTGCTGCTGATGTTCATCGTCAATCCTCTGGTTTATACTATTGGCGATCTATCAAGAAATCTTGAACTTAACTGTGTCAAATTCAAGATTAGGGGAGTATTGTAAGGAATTATTGAAGATACTACTGACAGATACTGCTGACAGGTTCCTGCGGAAGGCTTAGTGACTTTCTGCTGATGATTGGTTCCTGCGGACGACCATAGATCCTACGGATAGAGTTTAACCGTGGATATAACTTATGTATTTTAGGACAAGATATGTAGAATATCTTTTATTAGTTTTTCATTATTCGTTTCTTGTAAGAAAGGTTAGGGTTTCCACTAGTATATAAGGAACCCTAGGTCATTGTAATAGACACAAGTTTTAGTACGAAGTTTTATTAATATTATCGATCCATAGAGGATCAAGTTTAGTATACGTTTGTTTTTATATTCCGCATAATTACAAACTCTCAGAGATTATCTAACTTAGTCTAGCTAGTGATTACATTAGTTGGCTAACGATCTATTGGCTCGTGATCTATCAAGGTATAGATCCCTACACGACCCGGGGATTTCCCTATATTTCCACGGTCAATAATAACTTGCACTTTCTCCCAGGTGGGCCTATCAGCTGCACACGGTTGACTGGTTGGTTTGGGAGGAGTCAAAATTTGGCGCCGCTGCCGGGGAGGTTGTTGCGTATTTCAAAATGATTTAGGTATAGTGGTTTTCAAAACCCCTCCTGTACAAATACCATCACTTTGTAAAAATCAAAATCATATCTGAAAAAGTTTACTAACACTTTTCCTAAAGTGTTAAAAACACCAAAAAAATCATAAACAACAAAACAAACTGTGAAGTTAAATTACTTCGTTGTCTTTAAGATTACAACCTGAAACAGCTGGTATAAGGTAAGTTCTGACATTAAATTGCGAACTGAAGAGGGATCCATTTATTTCCTCCCGCTAGCCTGCGAGTAATCTTAAAGGAACGATTTCGGTTAACGAATCAGTTCCAAAAATATTGTCCAAGTTTTTTCACCCATACACGAAAAGCCAAAAACATTTTACTGTGAATATAATTACATAAAAGTTTACCACCGCAAACCAAGGCAGAACACCTACCAACTGGGGGTGTGAACATAATAAGTTCCCAAACTTAAGATTTAAAACTTACCATTATATCCTTGTGAATAGTGTACCTTTTTTAAATGAGTTGTTCATTTGTGATTAGTGGATTCAAGTTCACTGTCGTTTTGCCTCTGTCTTGTTTTGATTAATACCGTTTTTAGTGCATGCGCACTCGTTCGCAAACAAAGCGTAATAAAGGAAAAAACGTAACTAAGTTACGTACTGTTGAAGAAAACCAACCAATAAAAATGAACGACGAGCCCCCATTCCTTCCCAAGGATGAGCCAGTTCCTGACACCCGAACAATGGAGGAACTGTGTCAACCTACCATGCAAGGGAGGGGTGGACCAATTGCACCACTCACTATTGGAGCCACGGATTTTGGATTTAAACACCACATGATACAACAGATCCAGAATACGTGCCAGTTCCACGGATTGCCGGGTGACGATGCTAACAAACATCTTGACAAATTTTTAACTGTCACCCAAAGCATGAAACAAAATGGCGTCACCGACGACAGCCTACGTTTGTACCTTTTTCCCTATTCACTCACTCATCATGCGACTTCATGGTTCGATCGACTTCCAAAGAATTCGATCCACACTTTTGATGAGATGATCACTAAATTTCTGGCCAAATACTTTCCACCATCTATGGTTACAAAGCTGAGGAATGATATCAGCAACTTCAGACAGCTTCCCGAAGAGTCCTTATTTGAGGCATGGGAACGCTACAAACTTGCTATTGATAAGTGTCCCAATCATAACATGCTTCTTGTCACCATTATTGATACCTTTTATAATGGTTTGACACTCCGTCATCGTGACACCATCAATGCTGCTGCTGGGGGCACCTTTATGAAAAGGACCCCTGAAGAGTGCTATGACTTAATCGAAAAAATGACTGCCTATCATAATTTTTGGGACTCCTCTGCTGAGAGGAACGACTCATATAAGTCAGACACTCCGGCAAGCGATGAAATATCAATCCTAGTTAAAAGGCTGGATGATTTGTCTACAGCAGTTTTGCGTATCCATCCGACAAATCCTAATCAGGTCAAAGTTGTTAACCCAAGTTGTGAAACTTGCGGTGGTCCACATCCTTACACAGAGTGCCCAGCCTCCGGTGGCTCGGCTCGTGAAAACGTGTATGCAGCTCAAGGTTCCTATAATACGGGAGGTAATTCTTACCAACCACAAGGAGATCGAAACCTTTTGAGCTACCGATCTAATAACTACATCGGACCACCAGGGTTTAATCAATCCCAGAACCTAAATGGTCAAAACAGAAACCAGAACTTTAATCAGAATCAGAACCAGAACCAAATGAACCAAGGTTATAACAACCAAGGGAATTTCAACTCTGGTCAAAACCAGGTTCATCAAAATCAGAACCAAGGGAATTATATCAGAAATCAAGGTCAGAACAATTACCCACAGGGTAATTCTCAACAACAAAACCACTTCCAGGGTAATAACAATCAGCAACATGGGAATTTCCAGAACAATCGGGCTCAAAATTTTCCAAACCAAAATCAAGCCATTGTTCCAACTGGACCATCACATGATGAGTTATTAAAACAGTTTATGAAATCCCAAGAAGAACTGAACAAAATGCTGGTTAGTCAAATATCTAATTTGCAGAAGTCTTTAAATGATCGACCCTCGGGCTCAGGTACTACTTTACCTAGCAATACGATCGCTAATCCGAGGGGCGATGTAAAGGCGATCACCACAAGAAGTGGAGTTTCTTACCAAGGACCTACAGCTCCTTCTACCTCTTCTCCTATCCCTGTAGAGGAATGTGAAACTGAGGATACTACGGATACGGTACTTCCTAATAATAACGGAGCTACCAATGACATCCCTCTTCCAGTTATCCCGGTCCCGACTCCTTCTAAAAGAGTCGTGTTTGAAACTACCGAAGGTCCTGTTGAAAATTCAAAAGCCAACCCAAAACCAACAATTCCATATCCATCACGATTGCAAGACCAGAAGCTCCGTGAAAAAGCTAATCATCAAATGGAAAAATTCTTTCAGATTTTTCAAGAAGTACACTTCGATATTAGTTTCGCGGATGCTCTTCTTTTAATGCCCAAATTCGCATCGACAATCAAAAACCTGTTGAGCAATAAAGAAAAACTGTTTGAGATGGCACGAACTCCACTCAATGAAAACTGCTCTGCAATTCTGTTGAAACAGCTTCCCGAGAAGCTAGGAGACCCCGGGAGATTTCTAATACCACGTATTTTCCCGGGGATGGTTGAGTGTTTTGCCTTGGCCGATCTTGGTGCAAGCATCAACTTAATGCCTCACTCAGTTTGGAAAAAGCTCTCTCTTCAGGCACTTAGTCCCACATGCATGACTCTTGAGCTTGCAGACCGTTCAATTTCACGTCCCCTTGGTATTGCCGAGGACGTGTTTGTAAGAGTGGGAAAGTTCCATTTTCTGGCAGACTTTGTCGTTGTTGATTTCGATGCAGATCCAAGAGTTCCTCTCATTCTTGGGAGGGGATTCTTAAGAACGGGACGTGCATTAATCGATGTTTTCGATGAGGAAATCACGTTACGAGTTGGAAATGAAGCAATAACGTTTAACCTTGATCAAACCTCGAGATACTCCTCGAATTATGATGCTGAATCGGTCAATCGAATTGATGTCATTGACATTGCATCCGAGGAGTATGCTCAGGAATTCCTTGGATTCGCTGATAATTCTACGAGTGGCAATCCCACTACTTCTTCTGATCCCATAATCGCTAATTCTTCTCCTTCCCTCACTCTGTTTGAGGGAAGTGATTTCGTCCTTGAGGAATTAGAGGCCTTTCTCAAAAGTGATTCAGTTCCCGAAGGAATTGATAACCAAGAGATTGACCCGGAGAGGGATATACTTCTCCTTGAGAAGTTATTGAACAAAGATCCTTCTCCCATTCCTGTTCTACCTCCACAACTTCATAAGGCGGAAGTCAAATATGTTGAGAAAAATGATGATTTCCCCGAGGTCGAACTTAAGGACCTGCCTCCTCATCTAGAATATGCATTCTTGGAAGGTAACGATAAGTTACCAGTCATTATTGCAAAAGACTTAAAGGATGAGGAGAAAACCGCGTTGCTTAAGGTTTTAAAGTCCCATAAGCAAGCAATTGCTTGGAAGCTTTCAGATATAAAGGGTATTAACCCGGATTTTTGTACACACAAAATCCTAATGGAAGAGGACTTTAAACCTGCCGTGCAGCATCAAAGAAGGGTAAATCCAAAAATCCACAAAGTTATAAAAGCAGAAGTTATCAAACTTCTTGATGCGGGATTGATTTACCCTATATCAGATAGTCCTTGGGTTAGCCCAATTCATTGTGTTCCAAAGAAGGGTGGCATTACGGTTATCACAAATGAGGATAACGAGTTGATACCAACTCGTTTGGTTACAGGGTGGCGAGTATGTATCGATTACAGAAAGCTTAACGAAGCCACCCATAAAGACCACTTTCCTCTGCCCTTCCTGGATCAAATGCTCGAAAGACTAGCGGGGAATGAGTATTATTGCTTCCTCGACGGCTTCTCGGGTTACTTCCAAATTCCCATTGATCCACAGGATCAAGATAAAACTACCTTCACATGCCCTTACGGAATATTTGCCTATCGTCGCATGCCTTTTGGGTTATGCAATGCTCCAGGCACTTTCCAGAGGTGCATGATGGCTATTTTCCATGACATGATCGGAAAAACCATGGAGGTATTCATGGATGACTTCTCAGTCATCGGGAATTCTTTCGACTCATGCCTCTCCCATTTAGAAAAAATGCTTCAACGTTGTGAAAACACTAATCTTTGTCTAAACTGGGAGAAGTGCCATTTTATGGTTAAGGAGGGCATTGTCCTCGGGCATAAAATTTCAAAAAATGGGATTGAGGTCGATAAGGCCAAAATTGATGTTGTTGCTAAACTGCCTCATCCCACCACTGTTAAAGGAATAAGGAGTTTTCTCGGCCATGCCGGGTTCTATCGGAGATTCATACAGGATTTCTCCAAAATAGCCCGGCCCATGACTCATCTTCTTGAAAAGGATGCTCCTTTTATTTTTTCCCCCGAGTGCATCGAAGCTTTTTCTACTTTAAAGAAAAGACTTACCGAAGCACCAATTCTTGTTGCCCCCGACTGGGACTTACCCTTTGAACTTATGTGCGATGCTAGCGATTATGCTATTGGTGCAGTTCTGGGGCAACGCAAAACCAAACATTTCCAGCCAATACACTACGCAAGTAAGACCATGAATGAGGCTCAAACACACTATACCACCACAGAAAAAGAATTATTAGCTGTGGTATATGCCTTTGAAAAATTTCGGTCTTACTTAATCTTAACCAAAAGCGTGGTGTATACGGACCATTCGGCTTTGAAATACCTGTTCACTAAACAGGACGCAAAGCCAAGACTGCTCCGATGGGTCCTGCTCCTTCAAGAATTCGATATTCTCATAAGAGATAAAAAAGGAGCAGAGAACCTTGCAGCTGATCACTTGTCTCGGTTAGAAAATCCTCATCAGGATATTCTCGAGAGAAAAGAAATTAATGAAACTTTTCTTCTGGAGACTCTAAATCTAATCTCTACCCGGGATGATTCCAATACCCCATGGTTTGTCGACTTTGCAAATTACCGTGCGGGAAATTTCGTTGTGAAAGGGATGTCGTCCCAAAAGAAAAGAAAATTCTTTAAAGATGTAAAACATTACTTCTGGGACGACCCCTATTTGTTCAAAATATGTGCGGATCAAGTCATCCGACGTTGTGTCCATGGCCAAGAAGCCATGGAAATTCTTAAAGCTTGTCATGATGGACCCACGGGGGGACATCATAACCCAAACTACACCGCAAAAGAGGTGTTTGATTCAGGATTCTTTTGGCCCACGATCTATAAAGACGCCCATGAACTTATCAAAACCTGTGAGGCTTGCCAGCGTCACGTAAATATTTCTAAAAAGAATGAGATGCCGCAAAACGCCATCCAAGTCTGTGAAATATTTGATATGTGGGGCATTGATTTTATGGGGCCATTCCCTTCTTCACGAGGGAATAAATACATACTCGAGGCTGTCGACTATCTGTCAAAATGGGTTGAAGCAAAAGCTTTACTCACCAATGATGCCCGAGTAGTCGTTAAATTTTTAAAGTCTCTCTTTGCCAGATTCGGGACTCCTCGTGCCATTATCAGTGATCGTGGCACTCACTTCTGTAATGAACAATTTGCAAGAGTGATGCTGAAATATGGTGTAACTCACCGTCTTTCGACAGCATATCACCCCCAAACAAGTGGGCAGGTGGAGGTCTCAAATCAGGGTATTAAGAGAATTCTGGAGAGGACGGTTGGTGAAAACCGTGCCTCTTGGTCGGATAAGCTGGACGATGCATTATGGGCTTTCCGCACTGCTTACAAAACACCCATCGGGTGTACTCCATATAAGCTAGTGTACGGGAAAGCATGTCATCTTCCGATCGAATTAGAACATAAGGCCTATTGGGCCTTAAAACATGCAAATTTCGACCTTCAAACAGCGGGTGATCACCGTAAAGTTCAACTAAACGAACTAAATGAATTACGTGATCAAGCTTACGAAAATTCTTTAATCTATAAAGAAAAGACTAAGAAGATACGTGACTCTAAAATTAAGAGCCGCGTTTTCAACGTTGGTGACAGAGTTCTTCTTTTCAATTCAAGATTAAAAAATTTCTCGGGAAAACTAAAAACCCGTTGGTCTGGACCATTTACTATAACAAAAGTATACCCATATGGAACTGTTGAGTTATTGCAACCCGACGGTCCCAATTTCAAAGTAAATGGTCATCGGCTAAAACACTATTTTGGAGGGGACATACAACCAATGGTTGTCCCGGATCTCCAAACTTACCCCATGGACCAATAAATTCGGGGTCGAGTCGAGCTAGCGACTCGGTTAACAAAAACAGTAGCTTCCCCAAGGACAATTTTAATTCAGGGTCGAGTCAAGCTAGCGACTCGGTAATCAAAAACAGTAGTAATATGGGTTTTCACCCATATTTCTGTCTTCTCATCCCTTTCTACCACCCTAGTGTGGGGGAGACGAACCACATGTTGTACATATGTATATATTTTTTTCAAAAAAAAAAAAAAAAAAAAAAAAAAAATTAGTTAACTTTGTATGTAAATAAACTAAAATAAAAGGTTAATAGTATTGCCTTCTTACGTTCTAAGTCTTGGTGGGACACCAAGTACTTTGAATATTGAGGGCAATATTCAGTTCTAAGTGTGGGGGAGCGTTCTCACGAATGCAAAACACATGTTCCATCAAGAACCCCCATTTGATCAAAATTACCAGTTTTTTCACACTTAGAAATGCAAATAATAGTATCAATCCTCCATGTCTAACCCACAAAAGGATTGGCTAGTCCAGGAGCAAACGGCTCTTGGTAAAGACATCTCAAAACCGTTGATGGCTTGCAATTTGCCCAAAATTGTATGGTTCCTCAACTCCCCATATCCCATAAAGCGAATGAGTTGGCTAGCCCGCAAGATTATGGCTTGTGGTAAAGGCCGTGGAAAAACCATAATTGGTAATCAGCTCACCAAGATGTTGACTATTCCATCAAGAGTTGGCTAGTCCAGAAGCAAACGGCTTTTGGTAAAGACAAATCAAATCCGTTGACAGCTGGTGGTTTGCTCAAAATCACACGGTTATCAGATGTGCCACAGTTCTTACATCTGGCTACTCCAGAAGTGATGGCTTTTGGTAAAGAGTAAAAATCCATTAATTTTTTCTCAAAAGATTGCTAGGGACTAGCAATAGTTTAGTGTGGGAGATTGATGAGTGTCTAAATACTCATCATTTTATACCAATCTGAACTGCCAAAACATACAAAAACACTCAAATATGCATCATAATACTTAAAATATCTTAGAAGTGTGTTTTATATGTTTCAAATGCAAAATATGCAAAAACAATTGAAAAACGTACAAAGTTTGCATAATTGGCAGTTTCAGTCCATCAAGTTTCAAAAATTGTCAAATCTAGTCCCTGGTAAATCAAAACATGAAAATTATCATCAAAGGTCCTTAGGGATTCATAAGTTGTCAAGTATAGTCCTTTAAAGTTAAAAAAATTACAAAATGACAACTTTAGTCCCTCAAGTTTGAAAAATGTCAAAATTAGTCCTTAAGGTTTTAAAAATGGAAAATTAATAAAAAAAACCTTGAACTATGCTTAAATGACAAAATTGGTCCTTATGATAACATTTTAAGAAATTACAACCACAGTCCCTTAAAAAATCCAAATTTACATAAATGGTCCCTGGAGTTTGAGAAATTACAGAAAAGGTCCCTGGATATTTTAAATGGAAAAATCACAAATTTGGTCCTTGGTTTATCATATTTGGCAAGTTAAGTCCTTGAAAACACTTTGGGAGAATTACAATTCCAGCCCCTTAACTTTGCTCAAATTGCAAAATTGGTCCTTGTTTACTACACTAAACCAAACGGACCCTTATTTATATTATAACCCAAAACCAAAACCAATCCAATACCTTTACCCAGCCCACCCTTTTTTTTTAACAAGCCCAAAGATAAGCCCAGTCCACCCTCTTTATTATACAAACCAGGTTTGACCCTGGTCAAACACCCCTAACCCGCCTTCACTGTAGCACCTCCACCCTCACCACTGTAAACCCAATACCAGGTGGTTTTTCCACCACCTCACCACCCTACAGCTCACCCCCTACTCCCCCTATCCACCCTTCCACCTCACAGCAATCCCACATCACCAATTAATTCAATTCCCATAACTTTTTCACTTCAAACCATACTCATCCTCTGTTTTCTTCCTTATTGCCCCAACTTGCCTAAAAACCTTCCCATTTGTCCCCTGACACCTCCACAATACTTCAATAATCCTTAATTGTTCACCTTTGGCTCCAAGTTAACTTGGAGACTTTTGGCGCCATTTTTCATTTAAACGGCTAGGATCGATTCAGATATTGGAGGGTCAAGATTGAAGTGGGAAAAGCTCAAAGTCACACAAGGAACCCTAATTGGAGCTTATAAAAGGAAGAGAAGCAGAAGAGTTCACAGTCTAGTTTATTTTATATAAGTGTATGTCGTTTAATGCAATCTTAAAATTCTAGTGTAAACCTAAGCTTTTAAGCAGTAAGTTAATCATCTTTCATGTATTGTAACTCTGTTTGATCAATCAAAGTCAAGTTTCTTTAACTATTTCATGTTATGCAATTTCATTTAAAATTTCCAAAAAGCTATTTAGTGTAATTGTTGTTACTGTGAAGTGTATTGGATTTCTTAGATCACTTAAGCTCCTAGATAGCCTATCTAAGCTATTAGTAATAACTAAAAGCAGTTTAGTAATATAAAAAATCAAAAACACAAAAAGTCAACGAAAGTCAAACTGTCAAGTTATTGGTGATAAGCAATGGAGCAAGGTTGATTTTGGAAGGCCTTGGGTTAGTGGTTCTGTGGAGAGCCTATAGGTTTGGTCTTGGTTCTTGATTCATTGTTTTAAGCAGGATTGCATTTGGTAAGTTTCTAATCTCATTTCCTTGTTTTCACTATAGCATACCTTATTGATCTACTTATTTGGTTGTTTATGCTTATTTACTGTTGTTTAGTCATAATATAAACTAAAATAGATAGCTTGTTCATTTAAAATTCTAGTTGCTAAAAATCAAAGCTACACAGTCAACATAGCTTAATTAGTATTCTTATGTATTTGTGGTAAATTTCTGTTTCTAAGTACTTGTTTAGATCTCTTACAACATAATAAGTCATTGTGGATCAGTGGGATAAGCTCTGTAAGCCATTTACTTAAAAAATCATAAAACAGTCAAGTTAAGGGAGTGTTTGGCTCAGGTTGTATCCCTGGGATCTAGGTTGGTTTTGTTCATGTTAGTTGCTGAGACTAGTCTAAATAGATCATAGTAACTTTGTTAAGTCATAAAAGTTTAGGTCTAAACCACAGAAAGTCAAAATCTAATTCCAAATTCCTTGACAGTTAACTATCAAGGATTTTAGATCCACAACCTATCATTTTCATTACATAAGTTGTTAAGTCCACTTAATCTAGGTCCATTTCATCTTATAACTTCATGATAAATCAGTAGGATCACTTAGAAGTTCATAAAAGTCAAACTAATAGTTAATTTCAATAAAGTCAAAAGATGCATGTTCAGAATTTCACCAAAATGGCATGAATTAATCTGATTTTTGTGTTTGGATTTAGAGTTTGAAATTTGTTGTGTGATCAGTCTACCATCTGTACTTGTGATTTTCACAATTTTTATAATTTTGAAAATTTTTTAAGTGGACTAAATTGCCCTTGTAACACACCTGCAGGGCAAGCTTGTGCCCTGTGCACTCAGACCCTATTTCACCCACCCAACTTTGGTGGTGATTTGTGGTTACCCCAGTGGGTCCCACACCTCACTAATTGGTTCTTACAACCCCCCTCCTACCAGTGTTTGAAAGTTGACCCTTACTTTGATCATTAGACCAGTGGACCCCACTTAGTTTTGCATCAAAACTCTGTCCCATTTCTGACCCAGAATCCAAATAAGCAGTTGCTTATTTTTGCTTTTTAGCTTATCTCATCAAATTTAGTTTAAATAAGTCCAAGTAACTTAGGTGTATCTGATTTAACCAGTGTGGACCCCACATAACCTCAACTTAGCTTATTTTTTTGTGTGGTCAACTTTAGTCAACTGTATAAGCAAATAAGCACTCACAGTGCTTATTCTGAGTTTCCAAAGTAGTTGTCTTTGTAAAAGTTTCTTATTTTAAGTATTTTAGTAGTTTTATAAAAGAAAAACCAGAAAAAGCAAACTTTAATTATAGTGATAGCTTCTATTTAATAGAAATTATCTATTTAATTTTCATTTCAGCTTATTATTAAACACTTTTCCAATTTTATAATTTTATTAATTTCCTAGTACCTTAAAGTAGTTAAAATAATTTTCTTAGATTTTTCCTAAATAGTTTACTATTTATTAGATTTAAAAGTAGTTTAAATAATTAAATAGGTAATATTAGTAATTAAATAGTTTTCTTTAATTTTAATTAACAACAGTAGAATTTTATATTTTTCCTAAGTTTTATAAAGTAGTTAAGACTTTTAGAAAATAGTTTCATAATTTCCACTGTCCATTTTCTAATTTTGCTATTTAATTTAATTAAATTAGATTTAAATTAATTAATAAGTAATTAATTAGTCAATTAGCTTAAATATAATTTTTAGCAACTTTTTATAATTTTTTAGGATTCCTGTAATGGTTAAATAGTTTTATAAATCTTATCATAATTTTCTAAGGTAATTTATTATTAATAGTAATTTAAAATAGTTTAATTAGTTTAATTTAGTTAAATAGTTTTTAATTAATAGAAAACTCATAAAAAGACAAAAATATTTATTTTCATTTTTTATACTTTCTTCAAGTTCTAATTAAGGTTTAGAAATTATTTTTGTAAGTTTTTAGGTTAATTTGTAATATTTATCATTTTTAGTTAATTTAATTTAAGTTTTAATTAGATTTTAAATAGTTTTATTAATTAAATAATATTTAAATAAATATTTTAATTACTTTTATAATTTCATTTTCATTTTCAAATTTCTTTTCAATTTTAAGTTTTCAAAAGTTTTAAAAGTACCCCCTGTAGTTTGTAATCTTGTTAAAACCCACTTTTCTTTGTCTGTTATCCGATTTTCTTATTTGTGCTTTTACGTGTATCTCTGTTATTATTTATATATTTTCATATTATCTAAATTCCAAGCAATCAGTAGTATAATCATCCCTCAAACATTTTTGTTACTGACCTCAGTACCACTCATTCTCCTAATCGTTCCAAAATACAATTTCAATCTCGTTGGGATTTAACGACCCGGGGATTTCCCTATATTTCCACGGTCAATAATAACTTGCACTTTCTCCCAGGTGGGCCTATCAGCTGCACACGGTTGACCGGTTGGTTTGGGAGGAGTCAATGGGCTTGTGATATTTGACTACGGAACATCGTACACTCCCCTTAATATTGCTTTCCCATTAATTAAAGTTTATATGTTGATGTCTTTGGTGACTTATATTAGTGCTTTGATAACCTCTGTGTCTAGCTGAGCCCGTGGACTGCCATATCTGCCCCTCGCCTATTTAATCTAATGTCTTTAGATAAGTAGGATAGACATAAGGGATCATTAAGGGTTTACTCGCCGATATACTGCGATCCAACGAGAAAGACCTGATTATAATACAATTCATACAAAACTAATAAAACAAGTGACAAGCTACTTAATTATCAGGACAGGTCTTCTTATAGTCTTTATTATCTATCTGTGTACGTGTTGCTATTTGATGATTCGTTATCACTAGTTTTAATTTACTATTTAATAAAACCAAAACTGTGCTAGTCTCTCAGACTAAAACCCCCTTGCATTAGATTAGATTGTAAAACTAACTTAGGATATTAAAATACTGATAGACAAATTAAGGTTTACATTCCACTCTTAGTGATCAACACTCTACTTACCACTATATACATATTGATCGGATACACTGTCCGTTAGTGTGTGTGTTATAGGATAAGTCGGCTAAATATAAATGTAAAACTTGAAATAGGCAATTACCCCTATACTGCATATGACACAATACACTCATCATCTAGGAAGAAAGCTTTTTCCAAAGTAAACTTGATCCTCCCTAAATTAATTTAATCAAAAAAACTATGATTTCGGGCCCAAAATTTCATACGAATCAAAACCATGATTGTAAAACTTAGAGTACTAGGTATGGGGCGCGTGAGTCTTGTGCGCCATTCTAACGTGACACCCAACTAGCACGACCAGTTGGGGCGCTACCATACCCAAGGTGGGTTGTGTGAGTTGTTTTCTGTATTAATTGGCGATTGTAACTTTGAGAGAGTAGGGAACGACTAATTTTTCAAAATTATTTATTTATTATTTTTTAATTCCAAACTAAATTTTTTACACAGTATAGATAATATCACATTTTAACCACTCTAACAAAAACACACTCTATACCAAAAACACAATTTCTCTCTACCAAAAATTATGGCTTGTTCACTTTCACATATCATCAATGAAATCAAAGATGGCATTGAGAAACTAATTGATAGGGATACCATTCGTCAGGAAACGACTATCAAGTTAGCTAAGCAGTTTAGCAGAGCACAGTATGCTAAAGATGATCTAAGGAAAGCATACGCGAAATGCAAATTCCACCAGAAAAACTACCTTCGATTAAAATGTTTTTAAAAGACGAAGCTTGGAAAGATTGGGAGATACATGATGCTTTGTATAAACTAGAGTCAACAATACAAGATAAATGAGTCCTAAAGTTAGATGATGCATTAATGAAACAAATAGAACGATTGTGTTTTTCTTTTCGTGTAATGTTTTTTAATTTCCGTATTCTATTTTAGATTTTTTTTTTTTGGATATTTTTATTTGATGAATTAACGAAATTTAGTTTGATTGAAAAAATGAAAAAGAAAAACAAAATGATGGGGGAGACATTTTTAGCATGTTATGAGGGAGGTGGTATTTTGATGTGTGAGTGAATTGAGTGTGTTGTTGATGTGACGCTGAGGTGACAAACTGTTACGTGTGAGTCGGTGCCACGATACACAATGCCCTTAGCAAGATTGCATACGGAAGCTACCACGTACTGTAAATATATTCTTTTACACGTTATTTTGCGTAGGGCATGTAAATTAGGGCCCATGATATATTGACCCTCTCTACTATGATATACTAACCCTCCCTACTTAGAAGGGAGGTACTTTCCTCTTTTTTTTTCTTTTTCTTTTTTTTCCCCCTTTTTGATACTTTTTGTCTCTTTTTTTTTAATGTATTTTGTATAATATATTTTATTTTGTGTAATATTTTATGTTGTGTTTATATTTGTTATGTTTATATAATTAATGTCTAACGTGTTTTTATTCAATTAACAACAACAACAATAGCACATTAAACATTACCACATTAAATAACTAAAACGGCTATTATTATTCAATTAAACAACAACGTTAACACATTATTTAAAAACAACATCTACGACATATGAAGATTATTTATTTCATTTAAAATATCATGGAGTCTTGCACCCGACTGACAAGCGTGATCCTCAGGATTCCTTGCCAATTCTAACTCCATCTCTAGTGACTTTATTCTTGTCATCAACAGCTTATTTCTTGCTTCAAGTTGGTCAATCTTATTAGCTTTAGCAACGCAGTTTGAGCACTGCGTTGAAGAATAGGCTTGATTAAAGTACCTCCTTTGAAATTCATCTTTCCACATGAAGTATTGACATTCATAGTCCTTTGTGCCTGGCTGTTACATGTTAAGAAAATATTAAGAAATGTATTCTTAATAAGCAAATTATTTACATATTTACATAACTAAGCAAATGTATAATTATTTACCTTTGAAAAAGGACATGCGTAATACGGTACCCCATAATTATCTTTTGTACGGGATATCCTTTCTATAATTAATCCTCTTTTACAGCGACACAAGAAAGGATTTTCTCGTTCTACCTGGTCAAAGAATTTGCATAATAATTTACAACATCAATCAATAATGTTATTCTTAATTTAAATAAATTTTTAATCATTACTATATAATACAAACAGTTACTTACAACATAAATCAGTAATCATTCACTATGTTTTGTCGGTATAATTATTTACAACATAAATCAGTAATCATTTACAGTGTTTTGTCTGTATAATCATTAACAACATAAATCAGTAATTATTTACAATGTTTTGTATGTATAATTATTTACTAAATTTGTCGATGGTGATATAAAGTTTCCCATTTGGATGCATTCGGCTCTCTGTACCTCTTCCATCGTGGGTGGTTATGCGAAAGTGGAGAATCTCGGTCTAGCGTCAGACAAATGTAGTGAGCACATCTGTCCTGCCCCATACGGGCAATCACAAGGGGGTTAGTTCCTTGTGATAAGTTTGGACCAAAAAATAGCGGAAAACATGTGTTCTCTGGGATATAAATACAACAGGTCGGTTAATCGCTGAAGCGACAACCAGCCGCTTGTTTGGCATCGTCATCCAGCGATCTAAAGGTGCACTTCCATCGAACCAGTTTATAGAATAGCAAAGCCAGTTAAAGTCATCTTGCGACCACATACTCATGTAAGTTAAACTATGTATGTCTAACTCTTGCAATAACATATGTCTAACATCGGCCCACCTATTTTCGTTGATGCGTGGTTTTGCAACCTTACAAAAGGTTTTACTTCTCAAGAGATCTTGAGAAGCTTACAATCCCCACCACCCAGTGTACCTGACCGTTGTAGTATATTATAGTGGCAAGTACCAAGGGATTGATCGTTCAACTGAAAGAATAGTGTTCGCTAGGGTTAAAATTCAATTAAACTAGGTCTAGAGGTAAGGGATGATTCTTTTTGTATTTTTATATTTTATGGAAAGCAAGTAAAAATCTCGGGTTTTAGAAGAATGGGCGGAATTAGTTGCTAGTTAACTAACCAAAATAAATACAAATGCAAATAAAATAAAATAACACTAAAGTAAATGTGGAGAAAACAATAATAAAAGAAAATTGTGTTTACTTAGATTTCACTACTCCCTAGCTATCTTTTACCGGTTGATTAGATTGTTACAATTGCATGGATGACGGGTTATATTCCTTAATACCATTCGTAGGGCCGTGTACGATCTTCCCTAACTATATAAACTTCTACCTCTTCCTATGTCGAGCAGAGTACTAGCTCCTAACATGGCCTCATTAGTATTTACCTATGCATTAAATATAACCAATTTATCGTAGTACACATCCGATCATGTTTCTTAAGACGTTCAAGCAAGTTACCAATTGGAAGTCTGCCAGCTTTATTAAGCCTAACATCAAAATCATTCATCCACAACAATTATAAACAAACAACCAACGAATCATAAATATCTAAGTTTCATTACATCTAAGCAAACACAAAGAAATCCTGGCCTAGCATGTTAAAGTGAAGACAAGCATAAGATAGAATCAAACAACACATAGACATATTGAATGATTATTGGAAAACTTATATTCAATTAAGCATGGATGAAACAAGCGTTTGAAACCCTTAAAAATAAGGTAAAATTCGTCTAGGGTTTCTCCTCTCAAAGTTGCACCCTAATGAATGAAAAATCAAAAACTATATATAGAGAATTGAGTCTGACGGCGTCAAGAGTAATTTATGACGCCGCCAACTCGCCGCCATAACTATTATCGTATTGCCTAGATCTAATTCTGACGTCGTCATGTGTAAACTCCATCTCGGCCATCACATGTAATTTGCTCTTTACAGCCTTGGTGACGCCGTCACGTGTAATTCCTCCAAAAACATTCTGGCGCGTCACTTGTAACTTGATTATCCACCTCTTTGTCAAAGGGTGATGGCGTCATAAGCAAATCCTGACGCCGTCAGGTACTGTTTTCAGCATGAATTTGAGACTTTGTTGTTTTCTTCACTTTTTTGCTCCAAAAACGTCCAAAATGCTTTCTTTTCCAGATTTCTTCTCAAAAGTACCTAATATGACAAAAAGAACGATTTAGGGCAATATTTGATCAAATAATCTCGACTTTGGGCTTAAATGCCCCCTAAAAGCGGTACACTTTTCGTCTCATCAAATACCCTTACACTTGAGATTTGCTTGTCCTCAAACAAATGCGCTTTTATTCTAATCAAAATACAAGCTAGGGGTCATTTAACAGTAATATAAAAGTAATTACAACAAATAATCGTTCCACTTCAACCAAAACAAGCACGGACATTATACACTAGCACCTTACAAATAGTGTTTAGATACTCACATCTCTCGAGTGTGATAAAAGTATATATCACAATATGTAAATGGAAAACATCTCTCACTACCTGTCATAGCAAATAGATTACCATAGGCTTAGGAAAAGATCAAACCTCCACCACTTGGCATAAGCACCTAGGATAAACTATCAAATAGGTCTTTTAAAAGGGTTATAACGTGAGGTGTAGGGATATGGTAGACACGGTTTTGTTGGATAAAGACAATATTTACTGGTAGCGAGTTAATCATCTTGGTCAATTACATGTACAATGTGGCGTTGCTAAGCCAAGACTCGACTCGACTTAAGCTAATCAAAAACTAACAAAACATAAAATAAAAATGAAAGGAAATGGGATAGTAGTCCGTATGTTTTTCTTTTTTTCTTTTTCTATTTTTTTTTTCTTTTTCTAGATTTTTTTTATTTTTTTATTTTATTATTATTATTATTTTTTTTTTTTGCATACATTATTGCCTTACCATCCAAAATAATACATCATAGGGGAGTTGCATTCCCCTTACACTTGAACTTTTACATACTTTACAATTAACTATTCTAATGACTCGAATTAAGATAATCAAAACACTTGAAGTACTTTTTAAGATTAACGCACATATGGGGGTAATAAATGATGTTCTTCCCCAATACTTCATAACACTAGTACTTTACCCATGAGTCCCAATCGTCCCAAAACAATATGTTCAAGATACGACTCGACTTAGCAACCAATCAATTAGACAACTAACTAAGAGTTTAAACATGTAACAATAATGCACTAAAGATGAGTGCATACACGGAAGGCTAAGGCGTTTTGGTTGCACATTTGGGGTGGATTGTAAACAAATTCTTCCTTTAATTAATATGCTTAAAGTTAGAAACGAAAAAGATACGCTCGAAGGGGTGTACTAGGGGTATCATGTACTAAAAATGAGTACAATGCAAAGGTGTGGGAAAAATTAATTGACTTTACTAGTCAAGTAATTATGACTTCATTCGTCAAGTAATTATGATACGGGTTTTACACAAGGGTTATCCTAATGCCTCTTATCATGTAGTAAATCCTAACTACACGAATGTAGTCTCACTAGCGGTCTCGGGATGCATCACTAACGCAAGTTCTAGAATCTAAATACTACCGGTACACTCATAAGCACTAATAATGAATGTTTTTCCTAACAAATCTGAAGGCGAACCTCACATATTTGGGGTGGAAAATTTTGAGTGGTACGGTTTTTGTGCTAGTTATACAACTCCTATCCATGAGACGCTCATTAAGGCTAAAGCTTCACTCCTAAATGTTGTAAAAAAATTTAAATTTGGCGCTAAAATTGCCCTAACAAGTATTTCTCTTAGCTTTATTACACACCTACTATTGAACAAACAAACTCAAGTGCAATTGCATCCTCTAAGGTATCATTATTTACCCTCCCCTTACACTTAGGCTGAACATTGTCCCCAATGTTCAATAAAAAAGATGTAAAAGTAATGAAGGTAAAAGAATGAAACAAATACTCCCCTGATTCGTTCGGTGTGGATAATGTGTTAACAAGGTTAGATCCTCCTCCAAGAATATGAACGTTGAAAGCTTCCCTTCAGAAATATAAATCATCTTCTTGTCCAATATAACCTGTTGAACCTGAGACAACAATCATGGCAAACCTTACATAAAATCGGCGGCAATCTATATATATATAATAAGGATATAATGCTTGTGGAATGAATGGTTGCAGATTTCCTGGAGTTTATAAAACTAAAGAATTAACAAAAACTTTAAGACTCCTGTAGAAAAACAAAACTCGCAAAATTTTTCAGATTATTACACCTGATGCCGTCAGGTTATAATCCTGACGCTGTCAAAGTGTTCTAACAGAAATCTTGTGTTAAGTTTCCGGAAAATTTCTAGAAAAACTCATGCCTTAATTCCTGGAATTCCTGGAATTCCTGCAAAACATCATTATGACTCGATACAAGCATTTGACTCAAACAAATACTAATATACATGTTCATTTAATATTATTGTGGTCCATGTTCAATTTTGTTCTTAAAAACAAAATTAGATTTCCCTTACACTTATCTTTTGCGAAATACCTTTATATGAAGTTAAGACGAAGTTAAACAACAAAGTAAAGCATTTTCATAATTTATTTTGAAACATCATCCACAAACAATAAAAATGAAGCATGCATACGGAAACAAATAAAATCAAATAAACAAACAAACAATAAAACAAATAAAGTTTGGGTTGCCTCCCAAGAAGCGCTTGTTTTTGTTCGAGTCACGAGCCTGACTCTACCCTTATTTAACGGAAATAGGGGAGGTTTTCCCTACACTTAGGATTAAGTGCGGGTGAAAGTAGCGAAACACACCCTTAGGGTGGAAATATGCCACGTAAGGGAAGAGTGGTGGATGAATTATATGCTCAAACGGGTGTGCTCCTCTTATCATAACCTTACCTAGTTTATTTGGGTCAATAGGTGAGTTGAAGTTTACTCCTAAAAAGGGATCATCTTCTATCAATTTCGAGAGACTCCTAGTTGGGAATCCATCTTGACCTAATAAACCCAGTTTAAACCCATAATGTTTGTTGTGATCAATCATGAATAGGTGATGTAAGCATGTAAGGTTATGTTCCACTCCTATATTGGCTTCCTCTCTACATGGCTTAAAGTCTACCACCTTTATCCTAAGACTACCCGGACTACATGGGTTGATGGGTGGGTCGGCTCCTCTTGTCTCCTAGATGTATATCTAAGGATGGAAAGTTGTGTGAAGATTGAGGTTCCGGCTCATCAACACTAGGTAATTCCCTAGAACTAATAGTAAGGTTATCACTACAAGCATTCAAACCTATATCCTCTAGTGGTGTTTGGTACAAGGGTTCTACCTCCATCGGGATTCCTAAAGTTTCTTCTACTTTTTTCGGGTAGGTCATGGGTGGTGTGTGTGCCTCAACTGGTGGTGAGACTTATGGAGTACTTAGTGGACTTAGATTTTTCGCCTTATCTTCCATCACATCTAGATCACCTATGTGCTTATTATGTATTTTGTTGAAGTCAATCCCCAACATGCACCTAAGTACCTCAAATCCTTTTCTATTCATCTCAAATTCTTGGTCCGATTCATAAGAATCATTCTCAATAACTTGATCACTATGTTCTTTTTGCCTAAAGGATTCCTCATGTTCATCATATGTCTTAGTGAAATCTAATCCAAGCATGCACCTAGGTGGTTTGACATCAACCATCTCATAATATTGGTCGGATTCATAAGAAGTTATCCTAGGTGAAGGCTTATATGATGCATAAGTTTCACTAAGTGAGGTATTTTGAGGGTTTGATGGAGCTCCTAAGGTGAATTTTTTAAAAGCTTTATGCACTTGGTCTATTTTCTCAAGGTACTCACTAAAATCAATGCAAGATCCAATTCTCATCATTTCACTCCTCCATCTTGAAATGTCCAAATTAGTATAATTATATTTCTTCATGTAAGATTCTAGTGTCAGATTTTGTGGATTCACGTTCTCCATAATGGCAAACGGGATAGTTAATGAAAATTACGAACAAACACACAAAGAAAAAGATAGACTAAAGAAAACCTAATAAAAATAAAATAAAAATCTCACTAGAAAGGAATCTAATGAGTAGACCTAATAAAAAGAAATTTCAACCTAAACAATAACTATTCCCCGGGTTGCGGTGCCAAAAACTTGATGTGTGGTTTTGCAACCTTGCAAAAGGTTTTACCTCTCAAGAGATCTTGAGAAACTTGTAATCCCCACCAAGCAGTGTACCTGACCGTTGTAGTATAGTATAGTGGCAAGTACCGGGGGATTAATCGTTCAACTCAAAGAATAGTGTTCGCTAGGGTTAAAACTCAATTATACTAGGTCTAGAGGTGAGGGATGATTCTTTTGGTATTTTTATATTTTATGGAAAGCAAGTAAAAATCTCGGGTTTTGGAAGAATGGGCGAAATTAGTTGCTAGTCAACTAAACCAAATAACTACAAATGTAAATAAAATAAAATAACACTAAAGTAAATGTGGAGAAAACAATAATAAGGGAAAATTGTGCATACTTAGATTTCACTACTCCCTAGCTATCTTTTACCGGTTGATTAGTTTGTTACAATTGCATGGATGGCGGGTTATATTCCTTAATACCATTTGTAGGGTCGTGTACGATCTTCCCTAACTCTATAAGCTTCTACCTCTTCCTATGTCGAGCTGACTACTAGCTCCTAACATGGCCTCATTAGTAGTTACCTATGCATTAAATATAACCAATTTATCGTAGTACACATCCGATCATGTTTCTTAAGATGTTCAAGCAAGTTACCAATTGGAAGTCTGCCAGTTTTCTTAAGCCTAACATCAAAATCATTCATCCACAACAATTATAAACAAACAACCAACGAATAATCAATATCTAAGTTTCATTACATCTAAGCAAACACAAAGAATACCTAGCCTAGCATGTTAAAGTGAAGACAAGCATAAGATAGAATCAAACAACACATAGACATATTGAATGATTATTGGAAAGCTTATCTTCAATTAAGCATGGATGAAACAAGGGTTTAAAACCCTTAAAAATAAGGTAAAATTCGTCTAGGGTTTCTCCTCTCAAAGTTGCACCCTAATGAATGAAAAATCAAAAACTATATATAGAGAATTGAGTCTGACGACGTCAAGAGTAATTTCTGATGCTATCAACTCGCCGTCATAACTATTATCGTATTGCCTAGATCCAATTCTGACACAGTCACGTGTAAACTCCATCTTGGCTGTCACATGTAATTTGCTCTTAACGGCCTTGGTGACGCCGTCACGTGTAATTCCTCCAAAAACATTCTGGCGCGTCACGTGTAACTTGATTATCCACCTCTTTGTCAAAGGGTGACGACATAAGCAAATCCTGATGCCGTCAAGTACTGTTTTCAGCATGAATTTGAGACTTTGTCATTTTCTTCACTTTTTCGCTCCAAAAACGTCCAAAATGCTTCCTTTTCCAGATTTCTTCTCAAAAGTACCTAAAATGACAAAAGGAAAGATTTAGGGAAATATTTGATCAAATAATCTCGACTTTGGACTTAAATGACCCCCTAAAAGTGGTACACTTTTCGTCTCATCATTCGTCTTGATCAATATTGTAGGCAACGCACCGAAACCCACAATTTTTCTTACCTAGCACATTATCTATACTTATTACGTATGGACCGAAAATCTCTGGAATGCGCTCAATAAAATAGTCACTATCACTATCTCCAACGTATAATCTGTGTCTTATACTATGACCCGTGTAAGAACTATGTCTTGCACATTCTTGGCTAAATTTTGGGACTTTTTTAGATCTTGGATTTGTGCTTCTTCTGTGATTTACGGTTTGTACATCATTCAAGTTCGGGACTTCATTCAAGTCCGGAACTTTTGTAGCCTTGGACTTTTTGTCCTTTGCACTCGGACGTCTGCGGGTACTTTTCTGAACAGTAGGTTCATGTATGTCAACAGATTCAGGTTGAATATCCATTTCATCTTCGTTAACATGTTTTTCTTGACAAACGACGACCCTTTGCTAAAAACATTTTTGAATTGTCGCATGTTATTTTGAAAAGCAAGATCATCTTCATGTTCACTAGAAGGACCATCTTTAGGTTCAATAGATGGACAATCTTCAGGCGGTGGCCTATTGATAATAGGTCACGGAACAGATAGGGTTCTCCAAAAAATATCAACTGCATCCAATGGAATGGGACATTCTGCATTCATTAAAAGTGACTTATGTAAATTACTGATATTAATGGGGGAAAATAACTTGATAGTCATAAAATTAATATACTTACCATGAATTGCATAGTAACGCATTTCGTGAAAGCATGGTAGTCCGTAAACTGACCGCAACTTATGGCTACAGTCATCTACGTCGATCGACAGGTGGAGTTCTTTGAACATGAGTTTGAAAGCATGTTTGGAAACTTTATACCACAATTCTGCAAATAGTGGTATATCACAGTTATTTATTTTCTCGTGAGAAAAGTCCAAAATACATCCCTGTGGTATCGCAAAATCTCGTTTTTCATCCTTTTTCTTTTTTTTTTGGAACAAAACCACCCCTCCGTTAGTAAAGTTGGCAAAAATACATCTCTCAGTTAGTAATATCAGTTACTATGGACTAATGATGCTAATGATTTTTCCGTTATCTCCTAACAAGAGTTAAAATAATTACATCATAAGTCCTCATTAAGTTAAAATATTTGCATCATTAGTCCTCATTGACTATAAAGTTAAAATATTTGCATCGTTAGTCCTAATCGAGTTAAAATATTTGCATCGTTAGTCCTCATTGAGTTAAAATATTTGCATCGTTAGTCCTCATTGACTATTCTTAAGTTTTTATCCTTTTTCGTCCGTTTTTCTTACATTTTCTTTCGTTTTTCTCACGTTTTTATCCGTGCTCATACATTTTTATTCGTTTTTGTCTATTATTCAACATTTTCATCCATTTTTCTTATATTTTATATGGTTTAATCCATTTTTACATATATAATATGTATAAAAACGGATAAAAATATATGAAAATAGATAAAAACGTATGAAAACTTGGCATTTGATATAAATGTTTCTGAATCGATTTTAAATCACGATTTAGACCCCTTTCTGGTCTGAATCATCAAAAGTGTAAAACACAAAAGTTGTCCGAAATATTGTTTTACATCAATACACGTGAGGTTTTATACCGAAATTGCAAAATAGTGGTTGTTTACTACCAAAACTTAAGCGGTTTTCGACGAATTCATAACCGCTTAAGTTTTGGTAGTAAACAACCACCGTTTTGCAATTTCAGGTTAAAATCTCGCATGTCATGATGTAAAATATTATTCCAAACAACTTTCATGTTTTACACTTTTGATGATTTGGACCAGAAAGGGGTCAAAATCATGATTTAAAATCGATTTATAAACATTTTTTTATCAAATGTCAAGTTTCCATACCTTTTTATCTATTTTCATATATTTTTATCTGTTTTCATACATATTATATATATATTAAAATGGATGAAACCAGATAAAATATAATAAAAACGGATGAAAACGTAGAATAATAGACAAAAACGAATAAAAATGTATGAGCACAGATAAAAACGTGAGAAAACCGGAAGAAACGGATAAAAACATGAGAAAAATGGATGAAAACTGATAAAAACATGAGAAAACGGACAAAAACGGATAAAACTGACAAAAATGTAAGAAAATGGACGAAAAAGGATAAAAATGTAACAATAGTCAACGAGGACTAACGATGCAAATATTTTAACTCAATTAGGACTAAAGATGCAAATATTTTAACTCTATAGACAATGAGGACTAACGATGCAAATATTTTAACTCAATAAGGACTAACGATGCAATTATTTTAACTCTTGTTAGGAGATAACGGAAAATCATTGGCATCGTTATAACTGAGAGATGTATTTGTGCCAACTTTACTAACGGATGGATAGTTTTGTTCCAAAAAAAAAAGAAAAAGGATAAAAAACGGGATTTTGGGATACCACATGAATTATATTTTGGACTTTTCTCTTTTCTCGTTGATGCTTCTATTAAAACTCTCTTTTATGGCACTTTCTTGCTAAATGAGAATCTTATCGATCGAACTCAACAACCTATCTAAGTTGGATAGTAACATCCCACCTACTCAGACCACAATGTTGTCCGCTTTGCCCGAAGGCTCACGGCTTAGCATTATGACCCTCATGTGAAGACTTCCCGACAGGTCACCCAAGCCAGTACTACTCTCACATGAGCACGCTTAACTGCCAGTTCCTAAGAACTCCACCCGCAGTAGACCACAAAACGCGTTGTGTCATTATAAAGCGAATGTTATCTTATGAACCCAGCATCAGTCCAGCCCACAACCGATGTGGGATTTGCCTAGGGTGTTACAATCACCCCCCCCCCCCCTCTCAGGGACTCATCGACCTCGATGAGGTTTTCCCCACCATCCCGAACTGCTTAGGAGTGGCTCTGATACCACTTGTAACATCCCGCCTATTAAGAACACAATATTGTCCGCTTTGCCCGCAGGCTCACGGCTTTGCTTTATGGCCCTCATGTGAAGACTTCCCGGCAGGGCACCCAAGGCAGTACTACTCTCACATGAATCGCTTAACTGCCAGTTCCTAAGAACTCCACTCGTAATAGACCACAAAATGCGTTGTGTCATTATAAGGCGAATGTTATCTTATGAACCCAACATCACTCCAGGCCACATCCGATGTGGGATTTGCCTAGGGTGTTACATGGACTGTGTGCCGCCCAAATATAATTTCAACAATGCGTGGTGACTCTCAACTCTGCACGTTGTTGTCTGGCCGTAGAAGTGATATCGATCGGTAATATACGAGATAAACATGTATGAGTAATCTCGCAACCAATTATTCAGATACTGAGCAATATCTGAAAAAAAAAATGAATTAATTAAAGGTCATTCGGGTGCTTATTTATTAAATAATAAAATTAATGAATTAATAATTAAGTACCCGCATGGTTGACCAATCGCTGTTGTAGGCGTTCATAATGATGCTCGAACATGCGGCGTATCGGAGCTTTAACCATCTGATCCCATCTCCATTTAATGGAGTCATACTCCTATAACGAACCGCATCTATTTCTGTAATACTGAAGCAGATTTTGCTCTATATGCCATCGACAGAGTAATTTGTGTACGTTTGGAAATTCTGCTATGCATGCCCCAACCAACGCTAAATCTCTGTCAGTGACGATAACACGCGGGTAATATCTTTCGTCTATCACATCCTTCACACATTGCAATACACATTGAAAATTATGCCCTTTTTCACTGTTTAAAAAGCTATACGCCATTGAAATGTTTTATTTGTTGAAGTTACTCCGACAATTTCCAATAATGGCAATTTAAACATCGTGGTATTGTATGTGGAGTCCATCAGCATAATTTCAGGGAAAGTACACCATAGAGCATATGACGTGGGGTGAACAAAAAATAGTTCCTCAAGCTCATTATACTCATTTACCCTCTCATAATATGTATACCCTGAATGCATCAAATGTGAGTAAAGGACTTGAATTGGAGTTCTATCACCCACTATGGCTCTCCGGATCTTACCTTGTGCATTATATATAGTTCTAACGCTAGACACGTTATCCGGATTACGACCCTGTATTGTTGAAAGTATATGACGTGGTCGTATGCTATAATCTGTCAATTTTTAGACCAAACCGAACTCATCATCCTTTAATCGCATTCATATGGGAAACCATGCAACGACTTTGCAAAAGGATGATTATGCCTATCATCCTTCACCCTTAAAATCCAAAAATCACCCGTTTTATGATATTGCACCACTAATTTAAATGGACAACCCCTTTTAGAGGTACTGGTCTGCCGTTTTCTAGTACCTTCAGGTTCATAATTTCCACCCTTTGAAGACCTATAATTGATTTCGTACAAATAACCCTTTTCTGATTTGGTTCTTTTTTTAACAATGACAAAACCGAGCTCACGAGCTATATTTTGCACCCACTCAGTTACTTGCTTGTGAGAACCGAACGCCTGAAAGTACATAACAAATTTTATAACATTTAAAATGTTTTTTACAACTATTTTATAACATACTTTTTTAACAAATACTTTTTTAAAATTTAACAACTTTTACAACTAATTTTTAACTTTTTACTACTTACTTTTTATAACTTTAACAAATACAAATACATTTTTACATTTTTACAAATTTATTTTACAGCTTTACATTTTTACAAATTTACATTTTTACAAACTTTGATTACAAATTTTTATTACAACAACTTTTAACAAACACAACAATTTAAAAAAAGAAAAGGCAAAAAAAAAAGATAAAAACGCATTTACGCGTTTACCGGGTACAATACCTCATTTTGGACTCTCTCTCTCTCTCTCTCTCTCTCTCTCTCTCTCTCTCTCTCTCTCTCTCTCTCTCTCATGTGTGTGTGTGTGTGATTTCCCTCTCTTTTCTCTCTCTATCTTAGATCTAAAAACGTTTTTAGATCTAAAATCAGTTGTTTGTGATTTGTGATCTGTGGTTGGGATTTGTAATACGTGATTTTCTGTGATATGTGATATGTGATCTTCTGTGATGGTTGGGTCTTTTTTACCAACGATTTAAAAAAAAATAATAATAAAAAAAATAAAATAAAAACATCCGTGATTGATTTTTTTTCTTTTTTTTTTTTTTTTTTTTTTGTGATATGTGATCTGTGATGATGGATTTTCATTTTTTTTATATGTGATATGTGATCTGTGTTGATGATTTTTTGATAGATCTAATTTTTTTAGATAAAATTAGGGTTTCAAAAAATTTTTGGGGTTTTTCAAAATTCGTTTGATATATTACAATTAACCTTTCTTAATTGAAAGATATATTATCTAATTGATCAGATCTACAATTTTTTTATAAAACACCTAATTTTTTAAAAATTAAGGTTTGGGTTGGTGGTTCTGTGGTTGGTGATTATACGATGGATTTTTTTTTTATATGCGATATGTGTTTATGTTGGTGGTTATGTGGTGATGATTTTTTGATACATGTAATTTTTTAGATACAAAATCACTTGTTTGATATTGTTGGTGGTTCTGTGGTGGATTATATGTGATATGTGATCTTTGTTGATGATTTTTTTTATAGATCTAATTTTTTTAGATAAAATTAGGGTTTCAAAAAAATTTGAGGGTTTTTCAAAATTCTTTTGATATATTACAATTAACCTTTCTTAATTGATAGATATATTATCTAATTGATCAGATCTACAATTTTTTTTATAAAACGCCCAATTTTTTAAAAATTAGGGTTTGGTTGGCGGTTTCTGTGGTGGGTGATTATGTGATAGATTTAGTTTTTATATGTGATATGTGATTATGTTGGTGGTTCTGTGGTGATGATTTTTTGATAGATCTAATTTTTTAGATATAAAATCACTTGTTTGATATTGTTGGTTGTTCTGTGGTGGATTAAATGTGATATGTTATCTGTGGTGATGGATTATGTGATGGATTTTTTATAAAATGCCGAATTTTTAAAAAATAAGGGTTTGGTTATGGTTGTTGATACGGTTGGTGGTTCTGTGGTGATGGATTATGTGATGGATTATATGTGATATGTGATCTGTGGTGATGGATTTTTTGTATTAACCGAACCCTCCCTATGGGAGATATACATGGGTGATTATGTGGGTGGTTCTGTAGTGATTATGTGGGTACGTTAACATCTTGATCTGCCACCTTTGAGTGGTATGAATACCTGCTCTGGCCTACCCCAGTCCCCACAGGCTTGTGATGAAACTGTTTTTTTTTTAAACAGAGGCACGGCGATGATGATTTTATTAAAAAAAAAAAAAAAAAAAAAAAAAAAAAAAAAAAAAAAAAACTTGATTTTGACGTGGCATTTCCGAATGGGCGGCAAAAAAATGATTTAGCAACCTTTGATGTTGCAGCCAAATATGATGAGCAGTTTTGTTATTAATATGAGCCTTTACCTCTTGTGTGTAAAATGGTGAATTCGACATTTGTTGTAGTGTTTCTTGATATGGTGAGTATGTGATGGTGGATTATGGTTGGTGGTTCTATGGTGTGTGATTATGTGATGGATTATATGTGATATGTGATATGGTTGGTGGTTCTGTGGTGGGTGATTATGTGATAGATTATATGTGATATGTGATATGGTTGGTGGTTCTATGGTGGTTGTTGATATGCTTGTAGTGTGTGTTGATATGGTTGTAGTGTTTTTTGTGATACTGCTTTGTTTGTGATTGAGCTTTGTTTATAATCAAGCAAAGCTGCAATTTGAGAATTTTACTGTTGAGCTTGTGAGTTTTTTACAGGCTTGTGATACTTGTGTGGATTCTGCAGTTGAGAATCTTATTGTTGAGCTTGTGAGTTTTTTTACAGGCTTGTGATGCTTGTGATTAGGGGTGTCATTCAGGTCAACCCGACCCGATAAGCCTCTATCGGGTCGGGTCTATCGGGTTTTCGAAAAATAAAAATTAACCCGTAACCCGATCCGATAAGGAATCGGGTTATCGGGTTCGGGTCTATCGGGTTATCGGGTTTATCTGGTTGGGCTTATCGGGTTATCGGGTCAACCCGATAATGAAATAATTAAGCTTGAAACATGGTTTAATTCAAAAATTATAAAACTTTTAATGGGTTATTATAGCTTATCAGGTTATCGGGTCAACCCGATAACGAAATAATTAAGACCCGCAACCCGACCCTATAAGGCTATCGGGTTTATCGGGTTGACCCGATAAGGTATATTGAACCCGAATCAACCCGACCCTATAAGGCCTTATCGGGTTCGGGTCGGGTCGGGTCGACCCATATGACACCCCTACTTGTGATACTTCTGTAACATGTGAAAGTTGTGGATCTGCTTTTGTGGATTCTGTAATTGGGAACTTGTGGAATCTGCTTGTGTGGAATCTGCAATTGGGAGGGTTCTGTTAACATAACCCTTGTGTACAATTGTGTGGAATCTGCACTTGGACAAAACCTTCACTTGCTTATAAGGTGATGACGAATGGTTTTCTAAAAACCGAATGGTGGCAAAGTGATATTTTTATCACTTTACAACCTTCAAATCCGAGCCTTACTAAAAATCTACATTTTTTTATTACGTTTTCAAATCGAAGCCTATAAGGCGATTGCGAATGGTTATAACTTTGCTTTTGATTTAACTTTGTGTTGTGTGGAATCTGCACTTGGACAAAACCTTCACTTGTGTTTGTGTGGAATCTGCACTTGGACAAACCTTCACGTGTGTGGTGTGGAATCTGCACTTGGACAAACCTGCACTTGGACAAAATACAGAAAAACAAAAAAGTTAACCACCTTTTTAACATTGGGGAAAAAAGTACAAGAAAGCAAAAGTACAAAAATGTACAAAAAAAACAGTAAAAAAAGTACTACCTCCCCATAGGGAGGGTTTTGTACCACCTCCATAGGGAGGGTTCGGTTAACACAACCCGTAAATTAGTCGACGTTGTCGAGTTATCAGTGCTTTTGCAAAAATATATAATTGTTGAATGATAAAACCATATACTACATAGTTTATTATCTTATTATTGATTGACCATTTATAGAGATGATACATAACTTTAATTATAAAACCTAATTGGTCCAAGCTCACATGCGGGCATATGCCATAAAATAAACTAATAATCTGAGTTTTTCATAGTAGCGAAATCACGAAAACTCATATTATTTACAAAACAAAAAAATATTAAACCCAATAACTAATACGGAGTACATAAAATTAGAAAAATTGATTTTTCAGTTGACCAATAAGAGAGATCAATCTTGAAATCAAGTTTTCTGATTGGCTAATAAAAAGTCAAAATTGACTACAATTTAGTCAAAATAATCTTAATTTCATCCAACAAAAAAAATACATCTATTAATAAAACAAAAGATAGTAATCTATAAAACTTTGGTTATTAAAATTTGAATAAATTATAAAAGCTTAAGAAAACTTATCAATTTTCATATTAAAAAAAAAAAAACTTTATAAATTCGATAAATACCCTCTAGATTTTATATATATATATATATATATATATATATATATATATATATATATATATATATATATATATATATATATATATATATATATATATATATATATATTAAGGACTTGTTATTTACAAATATTATTATTATCATTATTATTAAATTAATGTATATGAACTAAATTATAAACATCAAAATGAAAACTCATGTTACTTTGATATGTAAATGTATACATGAGATTGTTCATATATGAACAACTCATGGTGTTGGAATAATTTTTTTTTTCTTCTTTTATTGCCCACGTTCAATAACAACTCATGTTATTTCTTTTTATATGTTTAACCAGTGCGTACATGAGTTTAAAATTTAAATACGACTAAAATTATTATTAACAAGAATATTATAAATATCAAAATACAGGCGGGACCAAACGGGTGATTGTAAGATGAAAACATGTATCAACCTCAAGACCATGCTATTAAACATATTTTAAGGGTCATTACGTGCTATTAAACACGCGCAATATCTAAAATATGATATAACTATTTAAATTTAAACAAATATCAACATCAAGACCATGCGAGTTAAACAAAGTCAAGACCTTAGTTTAACAAAAATTGATACAAAATATTGATCGATATTATTATATAATAAAAAATTTATGTAAAAAGCATGCATACACGGTATTATAACTATATGAGCATAAAATATTTTACATTAATGTTATAAAAAAATCTTAGTTAACAAATGCACCACGAACATGCTTTATTATGCCAAAATATAAAGGGAAAAAGTTATAAATACATAATGTACTTAAAAAAAAAAAAAAAAAAAAAAAAAAAAAAAAAAAAAAAAAAAAACTCATTATGCATCCTGAACTCTACATATTGTCATTATACATAGCATTTTTCATTTTATTTTGATATTTACTGACATGGATGCCATGTAGGATTGCCAGCGTGGACAAAGACCCAAAACACCCTTTTAATTTGAAAAGACTTCTCGGTACTCATCCAACTAGCCCATAGTCTGAATGTGCAATCCCCCTGGTTTACAAGCCTTTCTTTCTCTTCCTTTTTCTTTTTTGCCCATCTCTTTTTTGTTTGCTTGCTTATTTTACTAGCCTCTGAATCACCCTCACCAGCTTTACTACTCTCAGCCTCATCCCAAGTGTCCATTTTCCCCCTTTTACCAGCGCATTTACCTAAACTTACATCTCTACCACAATACACAAGCAACTTATGGCTATCATTTTGCATGTACCAAAGCTGGTATCCACCTGCAACACCATAATTTGCTAAGCATTGCTTAAGTTGAGTGGGAGACTCAAACCTCATACCAAAAAATGGTTTACATTCATCCCAGTGTGTCTGTGGGTCAAAAGCAAGATATTGAACACCTTTTTTGGCCTTATACTTATTCTCTATTATATCATCCTCTGGGTCATCAACCTCTAGCATATACCTACCATTTAAATTAGGTATAGGATCATCAATAAAAGCAATGAACTTACCATCCCCAACTAGCTTATTCAACCATGGATCATCATTAGAAATTTTGGGGATTTGGACCTCTTCCTCACCCTCTGTTTGAAAATCCACAAAATCCTTAACATCATCTAAGTTTTCTTGTTTGTCATTATCAGAGAAATCATTGTCACTATCTGGACTAACCAAATTATCATTTTTTACCATTTCCATAACATTATAACCATTATGCTAAGAATATAAGTCCATCTTACAATCATTTTCAATGGCTGCTATAACAAACTCAACTAAATGTTCATCTGTTTTAAGCTCTTTCAGACCTATATTTAGTGGGACACCAGGTTTAATGTAGTAAAAGGACTGAGGAGACACAAGTACTAGTCTGCGCATAAGTGGAAAAAACTCACTAAATATTAGCCCTTGGAAATCAATGTCTTCAATTACACGATGGTCGCCTTCTAGATACTGAAGTGGGTTAGTCACGAAACCACCATCGTGGTAAAGGTTGATGGTGAAATTAACCATCTTTCACCAGATCTGCAAAATTAGGGTTTCATATAAAAATTAGGGGTTTAAAATTTTAGCATTTACAAGACCAATTAACAACTATAAAATGATAAATACATGTTTATATCAACATACCTTTAAGCAATCGAAGCCAACTTTGACAGATTTACTGGATATGTAAATTAGGGTTTCGTGTGTTTTTAATTAGCGGGAAATGATAGTTAGTGTGATTATATAGGGTCTTTGTCCACGCTGGCAAGCATACATGGCATCCACATAGATAAATTACAATTTATAAAAATGGAAATTGCATTCCACGTCAGTAAATATCAAAATAAAACGAAAAATGCTATGTATAATGACAATATGTAGAGTTCATGATGCATAATGAGTTTTTTTTAAGTACATTATGTATTTATAACTTTTTCCCAAATATAAATCTACAAGATAGAAATTTATATTTTTAACCAATTGTACTATTAAAATCAGATTATATACAATTTGATTGAATTTAAACGAGTCTAGCTCGAGCTAGGTAGTGGTGGTGGAGTTACGTGTGTTGAAGTGGTAACATTTCATTTTGTCATAGTAAAAGTTATTGATATGGACCATTCGGTTAAAGAATGTCAAACATGAAAGCTATATGGACAATACTGTTTTCTGCACCTTTATTCTGCCTATATCCTAAAAGGCCAGCCCTGCCCCTCACCCCGAAATAAATTATTTTTCTTGCTTGGTACTTCGTATACAAATATACAAGCGCGCGCGCATAGACAAAGCATCAATGTTACTTTTCTTATATCACTTCTTGCAAAATGTTGATAAACCGATCTTTTCACAGGCTAAGAGTGAGGGGTACCATTGGCTGCTAGGGTGGCGCCATCGCACCAGCCCAAAAAATCCTTAGGCGCACGACACCGTGGGTGGTGCCGTCGGCTGTTGCGCCGTGGTGGCCAGCCCACGCCGTGAGTTATATTTTTTTTTTTTTTCTTTTGAAAAGAAGTTGAACGTTGGAGGTGTTTGAATTTTTTTTTTGAACGTTGGCCACCTTTACAACGGGTATATACCCGTTTTAAAAAAAAAAAAAAAAAATTAACACCCCAAAAAATTATAAATACTCCCCAAATCAATTCTAAAACTCATACACTTCTATAAAACTTATCTCTATTATTTCTTTTGCATCCAAAATGAACCCCAACCAAAAATGGATCAACCAAATGCTAAACGACCCGAGCAACCAAATGAATCCCACCCAAACGCCGGGTTCGTCTTCTCAATCGGGTTACCTTCCAAGCTTCCAAACGCCATATATGAATCCCGAAGATTTGGCATTATTTAGTCAATAGAAGATGAAGAAGAAGAAGAAGCGGAGCCGACACCGACATCAAAAAAGTCGAGGGCAAAAACAATGGCGAAGAAGCCAAAGGCAAAGGCAAAGACGAAGAAAACCAACAAAGAAAAAGAAGTTGATGAAGATGGTGTCCCGTCCCGAGCTCGCACTTTTTGGACCCAAGGCGAGGAGTATCTATTGGCGGAGTGTTTCATTCAAATTTCCGAGGATCCAAAGGTAGGGGCGGATCAAAAACAAGATACGTTTTGGTACAAAGTGCTCGATGTATACAACACCGAAGCCAAGCGGCTCAACTATGCACCTCGTACCAAAAACATGTTGACGGGAAAGTGGACTCCAATGAATAGAGATGTGAAGAAGTGGAATACGGTGGTGGATGAAACGGCCGTGATGAGTGGGGAGAATGATAGGGATTTTATGACCCGTTGTCACATATTGTTTAAAAAAACAACGGGTAGTGATTTTAAACACTTAAGTGCTTGGGAGTTTTTGAAAGACAAGCACAAGTGGAAAAACCCCGACTCGACTTTGGCAAGACGTAATCGTATTCGGCACACTCAAGCGGAGCCCGAGCATTTTGGACCCGACGAGGTGCCACGGCCCGACGGCATGTATCGGGTTTCGAAGAGTCAACGTTCGTCTAACTCGACCGCTAGTTCCGGTTCAAACCCGGCATTGTTTCAAGAAATGTTGCAAATGCAAATCGAGTTAGACCGTAAGGCAAAAATGGATGTACTCGAGCGAGAGTCAATCGCACGAGTTAATTTATATGAATCTCAAAAGATTGCCGAGGAGATGCGGGTGCTTGAAATGGACACAAGCAAGATGAATCCGGTCAATGCAAGGATCGTGGCAGCACAACAAGCTCGAATCCGGGCAAAATATCCCGAAAAATATCTCGAAGAGGATTAAGCTTTTATTTCTATTTATGTATTAGGATTTTAATTTTATGCATTTTTAAATGTATTGTGTGCTTTTAATTATGTAATGTGTGTTTTTTAAATTAATGGAGTTTATTTTAGTTAAAATTATGTATATTTTATTTTAAAGTGAAAAAAAAAAAAAAAAAAAAAAAAAAAAAAAAAAAAAAAGTATGCCCACGGCACTAGAATTTCTGGTGCCAACGGATACGGCCAGAATGTGGTGCCGTCAGATTTCTGGTGCCATAGAGATTTTTGCTGACGTGGCACCAAAAAAAACCCCATGGCACGAGCCCTACGGCTCAAGGGTTACCATTACTCTAAGCACCAAGAACAAAAACACGACGATATTTTTTTTTTTTTTTTTTTTTTTTTTTGTAAAGTTATCTTGTCCGGGCTGCACCCTAAATTACTACAACGAGGAGTGCTTCTTTAATATCATAACTCTAAGACAACCAATTTATCTCCGAGACAATGGTGTGTATTATTAGTATGCTTAACCATACCTGGGATGCAGGTACCGCTACAATGGAATTCATCTCAATGTGAATTCTCAACAACTTTTAACGAGTATGAATGTTATTTTTTAAAGGGGGAGTTTATACGGACCCTCTCATAGGGGGTTTCGTGAGGTCCTATGCATTGCGGGTTTATACAGTTTGCATCGCGGTTTGTACATTTTGGTCAAATCCCTTTATTATCAAATCACATGGGGTCTTAATAATATAACCCTTTTTTAAGTTCAATATTTTAGTACTATGCAAAAAAATAACCTAAATTGGTAGCCTTAGGACAAACATACTAAATTGGCATGCCAATAAAGCTAGAACAAAGAAATGATGATTTACTGCACTTTGCATAATGGGAAAAAGGTACTACATGATAGAAATGTAACACCAATAGTGATCAATAGTTCATCTGATGTATATATTAATTTGAGAACAACGTTTTTTTGTTCTGGGAACCAGGTAAGCATCAATGATTAACGAATATTTTCTGAAGACACTGCAAGCTAAGTTACGTGATATAAAAGAAAAAAAGAAATGAGAACGAGACTTGTATATTTATTATTTTCATTTGATATGCCTGAAGTTTTGTCATTTTCATTTTATATGCTTCAAATTTTGTCCAAATATTAATTTATTTTCTATCTTTGCTATGAAATGTGATGCAGCATGTATAACATATCTAATTTATTAAAGGGTTTTGGATGTTGAGTTACAGAATAATACATTCGGTTTATGTATGTTACACGTTTCCCGGATACAATTAGGCCCCACCTTAGATGAAATCAGGGACGGAACCAGGGGTGTCTCGGGGGCCCCGGGACACCCATGAATTTTTGTCTCGTAATGTTAATTTTGTTATAAAACCTCTATTTTTTTATAAATGCACCTAGTCCTAAAAAGTTATGCATGTAGTCTTGTTTGATTTCTCATAAATGCACCCGGTGACTTTGTCTTCTGGTTCCGTCCTTAGATGAAATTGGTTAAGACTTTACGTGATTGACTAGTCAAACACGATAGTCAACCTTATAGTCAACGGAAGTGTATTATGGTTATAAATGATATGATGCATAAACTCAAGTGACTTAAGTTGACAAGTGATTAATGATGTTATAAGTTTAGTGACTTAAGTTGACAAGTGATTAATGATGTTATAAGTTTAATGTGGCTAAAGTAGAAAGAAGATGACTTGAGGGGCCATAGTTTCCATGTGGCCAAACCAACACCTAAGTCTAGATAATTCTACCATTCTCCTCCAAGTTCTATCATTTTATATAAGGGTGTGTTTATGGTTCGGTTATAAGAGAAAAATGAAGGAAAAGATGGAAGCTCGATGAATCAAGGGTTTGAGGATTTGGTGTCCTAGTGCTAGAACCTTGTATCTAGCAATGATCCATCACAAGTAAGTAACCTTTTTATCTTGATTCAATGAGGTTAAGGTTTATGGATAAGGTGGGATTTCATCATATGATCAAGGTGTGATCATGTGATGATCAAGAAAGGAAGATGGGTAAGTTTTTAATGGGTTATATATACCCTTGTTTATGGTGTTGATTTATTATGTTGATTAGGTATTGATTCATAGTGAAGATAGATGATGAGGATAATGATGGTGATTGTATGAGTGGCATCTTAGCTTGGAGCTAAGGTAAGTAAACCGGTTATAATGTAAAGTTATAATGAATTCTATGCATTATGTGTTATGTGGCTTGATGTGCTAAGGTTAATGAATAGCTTGTATAATTGTGTTTATGTGAAAGTGAGTATAAGGCTAGTTATGCGTTAGACAAGAGTGGAATAAGGAAAAAGGAAGGTTGTGGCTTTAAGTAGTTAAGGTGTGTGTTTATGGTTAATGTTGTATGAGATTAATGGTTGTTATAATGTGTAATGCGTGAATGAATTATAATGTTAAGTTATACCCGCTTTTCTTACTAAGCATTCATGCTTATTGTTTAATGTTTCAATGTTTTGTAGGCTATGGTGTTATTATGAAGGCATGAAATAAGGGTTAAGGTTTGGTTAATGCGAAAGGCTAGAAGTTGGTTAAGGAAATAAGAGCTAGGTAGAATACCGAGCTCAAGATCGATGTTGTACCCCCCCCCCCCCCCCCCCCCCGCCGTGAGTCATTTAATGGTTTATAATGGGTAAACAAGTGTCAAAACGTATGTCATGATTGGTATAATGAATTGGTGATCAAATGATGTGTCAAAGTATGATTGAAGTGTTTATAGTAAAAGTTAAAGGGGCATTTGGATTTAGCGTAAATATACCCATTTTGGGTTGTAAACGGGTCATTTGGTTATTAAATAAGTTTATTATGTTATCCTAATGGTATTGGTAAAGTTTGGTGTGTAATTGAAGTGGTAAAGGTCGTTTGTTATGAAATGAGTCAAAACAGGTATAATACACGTCTATTTGTAAAGTACTATTTTAAAGTGTCAATTGGGTAATGTTATTGAATAGAAATGATGTTTATGATGTTTTTATAAAATCTGGAAAGTTTCGTGGGTTAACGAGTCTTGGAAGTCGGCTTTCCAGAATAAGAGCAAATATATTCTTCTTTGTAAAAATCTGCAGTAGGCATATGGCCATATGAAAATATCAGAATATGGCCATATGGTTGCTGCAGGGATATTGTAAAGGGGCATATGGACAGCATATGGCCATATCGAATTTCAGCATATGGCCATATGCCATCGTCAGAAAATAAATAAGAGATTTTCAGTTTTTGGTCATTTTCGGAATTTCATATCTTTTAAACTGTAAGTCATCACGGGTCACGCCACCTGTTTTTTCGAAGGTAATTGAGTCTAGTTTCATTTAAAAATGGTTTCAAGGTCTAAAATTTTACATATTTTTGTTAATTGTCAAAAGAGTAATGAAGGGTCCGTTAAAGTGAAGTCGTTTCCGCGTTAAAGTTTTAATTTTTTGTCTAAGCGGGCACGAGGTGTAACAATGTATGTGAGATAGTGTAATATTAATAATTTATTGAAGTGGTTAATATTTTTGTTAAGTCTTGGGCCCCAAATGAAATGAAAAGAACCTACCGATTGCGGTGCCAAAAATGGCATAAAGAATCGACCACACAAAAGGAACCATTATACAAAAATCATATAACCAAAAATTAAAATTGCCAACTCATGAAATGGTAGATTGGTTTTTGTGTTTATATATTTTAACGAAAAGATAATGCTCTTTTAGTTATACTGATATAACTAAAAGTTTTGTATTTGATTTGGTAATTTTGAATAAAGCTTCAACTTCGTTTGTCAGATTTATTATTTGTTTTGTTCTTTGAGTTATCAACAAGTGGTATCCGAGATAGGTCCATTTATCCATGAGAAAAAAGAGTTTGTTAAGGTTAGTTTGGACTGAAGTTCGATTGATTTTGGTTTGAAGAATTGTTTGGTTTTTGTATTTAAGAATCGATTTCTTAAATAAGGTTTGATCGTGATTTAATTGAAAAGATCCATTCCATATTTCACAAATTAGATGAGTAATCAAAACCAAATAACTAGAATTTCATCATTAAATAAGTCAAGATTGAAGATAATTGCTGGAAAAAGGAATTGTTATTAGTATGATGAATTACAAAGAATGAGAAGTTTGTTACAAATCTTGATAGTGAAACTAAATGACATGAAATGGTATTTAAAAGCTAAAACGGATACAACTAACTTTCCCACCAAGGATTTGTATCTAACAGACATTTGACTTTCATTGAGTTTGACTTTTGTTGACTTTACGATTTTTTGGCTTATAACAATTCACTCCCCTTAAAATTATTCTTCTCCTCAAGAATCAACATTGTATGTAGGGAACTTAGCCTTCAGTTGCCACATCCCAATTAGCATCATCACTAGTGCTATTTGACCAATGAATCAGCCAATAAACCACAACTCAGTTTCCCACTTTTGCAATCTTCTTATCCAACATTGTAACTGGTAATGCAATAATCAAGACATCATTAGTGTAGTGTGGTAGTGAATGAGTGTTAACTTGTCCCTTAAAAGTTTTCAACTGTGAAACATGGAAGACATTGTGTATGATAGCAGTATCTGGTAACAACAGCTTATAAGCAACTGATCAACACATTTCCAGCACTTGAAAGAGTCCATAATATTTAGGAGATAGCTTTTAACATTTTTGCAACCTTAGAGTCATTTGTCTATGTGGTTGTAACATGAACAAAACCCAATAACCCATTGCAAATACCCTATCAGTCTTGTTCTTATCAGCAAATATCTTCATCCTATATTGAGCTCTTTCCGAATGAAACTGACGCAAAGAGATGGCATACTCTCTTGCCACCAATGATCTATCCACAAATTCTACATGAGAATCACCAGCCATATATGAGACATGAGTAGGAGGACTCTAAACATACACCACTTTAAAGGGGAGTTGTATCGATGGTTGTGTGATAATTTGTATTATACCAAAACTCTGCCAAAGCAAACTAGTTTACCTAATCTTTTAGTTGTTCACTTGTCATACACCTCAACTAACACTCTAAAGACCTTTTAAAAACTTCAATTTCACCATCAGTTTGAGGGTGATAAGCAGTTGACATTGTAAAGTGACACCCAACTTGTTAAACAGTTCTTTCCAAAAGGTACTAATGAAGATCTTATCCCTGTCACTTGTGATGGTGTTAGGCAACCTATGAAGTTTGTAGACAATGTCTAAGAATAGTTGAGCAATTTTAGCAGCTTTGAAAGGATGGGACAGGGAATAAAATGGCCATATTTGCTCAATATGTCTATGATCACCAAAATAATTGTTTATTGATGAGTGGATGGAGGTCTTTCAATGAACTCCATGGAAATATCAGTCCAAATATTTAAGGAATGGGTAAAGGCTGCAATAGGATAGGATAATGGGCTAAATCGGGCTTATGGCCTGGCAGATGAAACATATTCTTAAATATTCCTTAACGTTGTGTTCTCGAGTTTTGTTTGAGAAGGAAAAGAAAAGAATTGACAGGAATCAAATTTTTGATGTGTTTTAAGTTTTTTATGAAAGAAAATGAGGGGAAAGGAAATGATTTGGTGGGGAAATAGAAGGCTTTTTTCTTGTCAAATTTTTTGCCCACTTTTGGGCTGATTTGAAAGGAAATAAGATTGTAATATCTCATACAATAGTCAAATGACCAATATGCCCTCCAAATTTGATAGTATTGCTTCGTTTTCTTTTCCCAACGCTCTACACCTCAAATTTGGTCATCAGTATTTATTAAATATTCAAGGTATATGTTTATGTTGTTAATTACATGTACAAAGCATGTCATATTAATTTAAAAATAATGTGTCACCAATTACAAGTTCGCATTTCTAACTCAGACATATTTGAGGTTTTGCTAATTTGTTTTTATTAGAGAATAAGTTGGCCCAAACCCGACTTGTGGGTTGGGTCCAATGGACCCAAACCCGACTTGTGAGTTGGGTCCAATGGACCCAACCTACAAATAGGGTTTGGGCCAACTTATTCTCTAATAGTTTTACCTATATTTATACATTATATTTATACATGCTTCAGTAGAAGCATCCGACAATCGTTCGTGAAGTTTGATTATTAAAAGCTACTTTATTTGTATTTTGCTAGCTTGTCTTTTGTATTTTTCCAGAATTCGAGTATTTATAAATGAAGGGTATAGATGTAAAAATATTGATTTCTTTTCTTTTCTATGCAACTCAAAAACACAAACTCTGTTAATTTCTCTTCCGTTTCATTTCTTTTCTAGCCATCTCGAGAACATGAGTTATGTAGTTCATTATTCTTCCATTTCTTTTCTCTTCTTTTTCTTCCCTTTTCTGTTACTTTCTTTTCCCCTCATTTACAACTCGAGAACACAGCGTAACTGTCCTCTTCATTCCCTTCCACTAAAAAAACAACTTTCTATCTCTTATAGGTTGCTTCTACACCAGAATGTCCCCCCATAGGCTCATTATGAAAATACTTGAGTAATTATTGCCTTAAATTGGTGTCAGTTCCAATTACCAACTTACCATTCCTTCTTAGTTGATTATTACACCACTTGAACTTTGAGTCAATGATAGCACCAGACTTCAATTTGTTGATGATCTGCTGAATACTAGAATTAGTCTCCCAACCAGCTTGAATTCTCTATAACAAATCATTGGCAATGTCTAAATCATGGTTTGCAATCAAGGAATAGGAGATCTAGAAAGTGTGTATGCAATTACATTCTCACTCCCCTTTTTAAAAAGTATTTCATAATCATAAACATTTTTGGAAGCCATTTGATTTGACATGGAGTTTTCAACCTTTGTTCCGTTAGGTACTTAAGAATAAAGTGGTCAGACTTTATCTTAAAGTGCCTATCAAGTAAATACCCCTTCACTTCCAAAGCATACACTATTTCCCATAACTCTTTTTCATAAGTGGATAATCCTATGCGTCGGTGATAACACCAGACTTCAATTTGTTGATGATCTGCTGAATACTAGAATTAGTCTCCCAACCAGCTTGAATTCTCTGTAACAAATCATTGGCAATGTCTAAATCATGGTTTGCAATCAAGGAATAGGAGATCTAGAAAGTGTGGTGCTAAAAACCCATGTGTCTTGGAGCTAAAAACCTGCTAAAAAAGCAATTGACAATGTCTTTTTCATAAGTGGATAATCCCATGTGTCTTAGAGCTAAAAACCTGCTAAAAAAGCAATTGGGTAACCTTGTTGCTGCAAAACTACCCCAATACCTTCACCTGATGCATCTGTTTCCACTATGAATTCAGATTCAAATTTTTTAAGAGCCAAAACATGAGCACTAATCATTTCCATTTTCAACTTTTCAAATGCCTCTTGGGTTGTAGCAGTCCATACAAAAGATTCTTTTTTAGTAAACCTGTCAATGGCTTACTAATTGCAACATAATTAAACAAATCTTTTGTAATAACATGTGAGACCAAAAAAAACCCTCAATTTCTTAATGTTCACAGGTAGAGGCCATTCTTGCATTGATTTTATCTTTGAAGGGTCAGTGGACACCCCTGAACCAGAAATGACATGCCCAAGATACTCCACTTGTGTTGTGCCAAACATACATTTACTCTACTTTGCAAATAACTAATGAGACTACATAGTGTTTAGAACCAATTCCAAATGCTTCACATGATCTTCCATATCCATACTATACACAAGAATGTCATCAAAGAATGCTAACACAAACTTTCTAAGATACTAAGCAAATACGTCATTCATAAGAGCCTGAAAAGATGATGGGGGTATTGGACAAACCAAATGGCATTACTAGGAACTCATAATGGCCGTGATGATTCCTAAATGTAATCTTGTGGATATCATCTTCACACATTCTTATTTAGTGGTATCTGGATCTCCAGTCCAACTTAGTAAACACTTTAGCCCCAAACAACTAATCAATCAATTCTTCTAATAATTGGTGCAGAATCAAACTAGGATGAATATAAGTAAAAGGTGCAAAATCAATACATATACTCATAAGTTCAGTTTGAATGCCATTGGCAAGGTAAACACAAATTGCCATTGATAGCAGCTCAGCTATAATCCCAAGCACTCATGGCCTGATGGAACTTATTAGGTTACACTGAATGCGTAGTACTACTGCTTCTCAACTGTCGCTAACGGTTAAGGTGTATCATTTAACATTGAACAGTGGGAATGCACGATAAGCACCACTTTGTACGAGCCAATGAAGGAAAGCCACATGTCCTTCTTATGTGCTCCTCAGATGATCAACACATGGTTTCTTCATAACCATTGATCATCCCTAAAAGGTTTATCTTTAAACCCTACTTGTCTCTCTATAAATAGAAGTCCTCACACATAACTTCACAAATTTTCACACATTTAGACAAATTTTGCATCACACACTGTCTACGCATGGTCTTTTTTTAAGTGTTACCCAAACTTCTTGATATCAATCAATTAATTGGGTCTTTACCCTTTAATACGGAAAACCAAACAACAAAACCATTCCAACCATTCTACCAATGTCTATATCATGCGTAAACAAATAATAATAATAATAATAATAATAATAATAATAATAATAATAATAATAATAATAATAATAATAATAATAATAATAATAATAATAATAATAATAATAATAATAATAATAATAATATTACAGGTTTGGTTAGGGTTTGTTTATCTTGCTTCGTGGGTTTTCTGCATGGTTTCTGTGATCAGTTATGCTTTGGTGGGTGGTGCATGATTATTCTTTAACAGTGAGGGCAGTGCATGGTTATTCAGTGCTAGTGTTTTGCGAATAGGGTTTCTGCTACAGTACCTGTTATTGTGGGGTATTTAGGAACCGTGTGAACAGCTTTTGGGCTTGGTTATTTAGCATTTGTGTTCCTGCTACAATAACAGTTGTGGTGGATTTCAGAAACAGTTTGTGAACATGCTACAGTGCTGCTGCTACAGTTGCCATACAGTTTTGTGAAGCAAGTTTCTGTTTTTGTATTTTCGTTTGGAGTTTATTTGGCTTTTATTTTTGGTGTTTAGTTGGTGCTATTTTCCTATGCCTATTGTAAGATTCCATTGTCCTTTCGCGGGTCTTAGTGGGTGTCGTGATGTGGGTGGAAACAGGCTTACCAAGACTTATTTGATCACACATCTTTGCGATCGACACCTCAATGGGGAGGCACGGGCTATCACTAGACATGCTTTTGTGTTGGATTTGGTTGTTTTTGAAAGGGCTGAGGTTACTCTTAAGCGTATGGGATTGTGGTTATGTGGTGGTTGTTTCAAAACGCATACTTTCCAGGCTAAGTGTCGACATGGTAGGGGGTCTGATTTTGTGTCACCTCCTGATTGTGGTGATGGTGTTGTTCGGTTCGTGTTGCATGATCTCACCAAACCTCATGCCCCTTCTCATGTTGCTCTTGTTGAGGATTTGGTTTCTGATGAGTTTGGTGGTTTTGATTTACATCTCCTTGATACTCTACTTTCTAAGGGGTTGCGTACTGTCAAATCCATCCCTCCTAAGTGTCGTTTGGGGTTTTCTCGGGTTTTGAAAGAAGCCCTTGATAAGGTGGTTTGTTCGCCTAATGACATTTCTTGTTGGGTTGGTTTGTTAGTCTTGCCTCTTTGTTTGCTTAAAACCTTTTGCCCGAGGAGTAATCAAGAGTGTAGGTCTGTTACCAAATGTCAACTACAGGAAGAGTATATTGTTAATGCCATTTCATCTTGGGGCACGCTTGGTGGTAGTTTACAAGTTGTGCGTGAGGTTTTAGCCGAACCCCCCCCCCCCCCTTTATGGTCTAATATTGATGAGGAAAACCTGAACTTGGGTGACCGTAATATCAAGCAGTGTTTGTGATGGCCATTATACTGTTGCTGTTAGAGTTCTTTCTTCTTCGGGTATTGCGGCTTATGATGATACTACTCTCGCGGATCTAAAAGCTAAGCACCCTTTTCAATCTGCCCCCCATTTACCAGATATACCTATTGATCATCATCACCTTTTGGCATCTTCTGCTATGGTTCTTGATATGATTAAGAGTTTCCCTCGTGGTACTTCTTGTGGAAGGGATGGTTTGCGTGCTCAACACCTTTTGGATTGTTTAAACGGTGCTGCTGTTGCCATCTCTGATGAGTTAGTCGCTTCTATCACCCAGGTGGTGAACCTTTTTCTTGAGGGTAAATACCCAAGGGTGTTAGGAGAGTATGTTGCTAGTGCTCCTCTCACGCCCTTGGTTAAACCAGGAGGGGGGATCCGTCCTATCGCTGTTGGGACTGTTTGGAGGCGTTTAGTCTCCAAGGTTTGTGCTTCTATGATTGGCCATTCTTTAGATGGTTATTTTGATGGTTTGCAATTTGGTGTGGGTGTTTCGGGAGGTGGGGAGGCAATCCTTCATGCTGTGAAGGGGTTGATTGAAGACCGTGGGGGTGATGTGGGTTTATCAATGTTGTTGGTGGACTTTAAAAATGCTTTCAATATGGTGGATCGGGCGGTTATGTTACGAGAAGTTCGCCTTCGTGTTCCGGCTATTTCATGTTGGGTGGAATTCTGTTACTCCAGTCCTGCTAGATTATATTATGGCGAGCATACTTTATGGTCGCACCAAGGGGTGCAACAGGGTGATCTGCTTGGGCATCCTCTTTTTGCTTTAGTGTTACATCCCTTGGCATGTAAGATTCGAGACTCCTTCGCTCTTTCTCTTCAAGCTTGGTATCTTGATGATGGTACTATTATTGGGGATACTTTGGTTGTGGGGAAGGTTTTGGAGTTGATTATGATGGATGGACCTAGTTGTGGTTTACACCTCAATGTTGATAAAACTGAGGTTTTTTGGCCGAAAGAAGACTCCAGGAGCAGGTATGTTGGTGTTTTTCCCCCTAATATTTCTCGACCTTCGCTTGGTGTTAAATTATTAGGGGGCCCCGCCAGTGTGGATTTTGAGTTTAGTAGTATGCTTGTTATGAAAAGGGTTGCTAAAACTATTGAGCTTATGGATGCTGTTGCTAAGCTTAATGATCCCCAGTGTGAGTTGTTGCTACTGCGTGCATGTGCTGGTATTTCCAAGTTGTATTTTTCTATGCGCACATGTCCTCCTCGGGTCTTTGAGAGTGCTCAGATTTCTTTTGATGCAGCACTTCGATCTTCGTTGGAACGTATTGTCACTGCTTCTGGACCTGGGTTTGGTGATTGGCAATGGAGACTCGCTACCCTACCTTTTGCTCTCGGGGGTCTTGGTGTGTATTCTGCAGGTGATGTCTTGAACTATGCCTTCCTTGCTTCTAGACTTCAATCTGCCAGCTTACAGACTAAGCTTCTCCGTAGTTCTGGTATTGTGTCTACTGGTCCCTCTTTTGATGATGCATTGTGTACTTTTAATGTGAATATGGATATTGACCTTTCGAGTAACCCTAGTGAGATCGCTGCCCCCAAACTTATGAAGAAATTGGCAGATATACATTTCGCACGTGTTGCCCAAACGGTTGAATCCACCTTCCATTTATCTTCTAGACAAATGGCTTTATGGAACTCATTAAAAGAGGATTACACGTCAGATTGGCTTAGGGTGGCACCGATATCCGGATTGGGACAAACTATGAATGCCAGGACTTACCGATGTGTGTTGTGTTATCGGTTGGGTGTTCCTCTTTTTACTGTCCAAATGCCATGTTCAGCTTGTTCTAAGGTTTTTCCTGGAGAAATTTTCGGAGATCATGCTGTATCGTGCGCTGGCATAGTTGGTATTAAACATCGGCACAATGTTGTGCGTGATGTTCTTGTTGATATATGTTCTCGGTCTGGAGTTTCAGTTCGTAAGAAGGTGGATATTGGGCTTCGTGGAGAGAAGGACAAAACCTTACGTCCAGCCGATATGTTACTTTACTCTTAGGATGGTGGCCTTGATGTTTGTGTTGATCTTACAGGATCGTCACCTTTGACGCGTTCGTGTATGGTTGATTTTATGCCCGGTCGGGTGGTTATTGAAGCCGCACAACGTAAACGTGTCAAGTACGCAGCTAAATGCGCTGATATTGGATATAGGTTCCTCCCCTTTTCATTCTTTTCTTTTGGAGAACTTAAAAATGATGCAGTGTCCTTATTAAAGCGCATTAGACGATTCTCTATGACCCAAGACATTAGAGCACGTGTTGCTCCGCATATTTTTAGTAGGATTGGTTTTGCTATAGCTAGAGGTGTGGGGGCTCAGTTAGTATCTCGGCTCCCCACTAATTTCTTGTAAAATCCTATTTGTTTATCAATAAAGTGATGTAATAATAATAATAATAATAATAATAATAATAATAATAATAATAATAATAATAATAATAAATAGGGATTTTTTAATTTTTAATTTTTATTTTTTATTTTTTGTTTTTTAATTTCGAAATATAATAAATAGGGATTTGAGAATTATTAAATTTGATACAAGTAGAAGTTAGGGGGTGCTTGGTAAGGGGGTTAAGGGAGGTGGGAATGAGTAAGGAATTCAAAAGGGCCCATCTTACTCAAATTAGGTGCTTGGTTAGGGGCGTGCAAAGGTATTGATTACCCCGTAGTGGGTAATCAACATTATAGAGTAAATTGAGAGGTAAGGTATTGATTACTCACCTCACTCAATCCTTTGAGTTCTCTTTTCCTTTTCCTTTACCTTTACCTTTCCCCACTTTGAAACAAGCGGACCCTTAGTTCACACGTATTTCATGTGAACTGTTTTAAACATTTAACATATAATCATCTCATTCAATATAAGTCGGCCTAGTGAAAGTCGTCGTGAGTGATAATGCTCACAAGAATACTTTATATTTTAAGATTTAAGTTACTCATTTTTAGATGGGTTTGTCTAACTTGTGTCCTAGGGGCACAAGTTAAGCACACTAAAAGACAGCGAGGTCTTACAAAAAAGGACATAGGGATCCACGAAACTGTACTTTTCTGTGAATCCCTATGTCTTTTTCTGTGGGGTCCCGTTGTCTTTTAGTCGGCTTAACTTGTGCCCCTAGGGCACAAGTTAGAAAAATCCTTTTTAGATTATATAACAACCTCACTTTTACTTATATAATAACTTATTTTTTAGATTATATAACAACCTCACGTTTACTTAGAAAAATTAATATCTCCTAAATAACTAATCATTAACCGAAAACAACTACATTATTGCGAATATTTAATTATCCTTATATAAATGGGCACTTTGATATATTTTCGACAAATTATTATTTTTTTGTTTATTTCACTTCACGTTTTTTTTTTTTTTTTTTTTTTTTTTTTTTTTTTTTTTTTTTTTGCTAAAACTTGTATGAGAAATCACATGTGATTAAAGACTAATTTGAATATTTGAATATAAACATGTAATAAAATTAATATAACTTTTTCTTATATAAAATTTTCAAAGTTTCACTATTTTTTTTCTTGAAAACTATACATTCATAGTTTTCCAACCATACGTAGTACATTATATTTCGAATTGTAGAATAGTTAAGTTAATCAATCAAAGTTAGATTAAGTAAATAAAATCATGTGTGATTTTAACCACACATGATCTCAATACCATGTGCTTATTACTACATGTGTTGTTATCACATGTAATTATAGAAATTTCACGAATGAAATAATATAGTATATAATTCGAATATAGTGTGTGATATATGGTTGGAAAACCATTGATGTATGTTTTGCATTGCTAAAAACAAGACTAGTTTGGATTTATATGCAAATACTTATGTCAATTTTAATACAAATGTTTAGTGTTCGTACTTTAATATTAGTGTTAAATCACATAATATATCATGTGAATTTCAATACCGAAAATAAACGTAAAGCTAAGACCAAAAAACAGTTTGCCGAAAGCATATCAAAGTGACCGTCTATTTAAAAAAATAATTAAATGATTGTCGTAATAGTATAATTTGTTTTGTCTAATGATAAACGGTTTATAAGATATTTAAATTATAAAAAAGATAAGTGTAATTGAATCTCATCTCTCTTTTCTCAACAGAAAAATGAATGATTGCGATTTATTATCTGAAAAAAGTTTGATATGTAAAATAACTCTCCCCTAAAATTAATCTCCACTAAAATTAGTTGATTTAACTTATTATCATTTGTGGGAATCTTAATAAAGAAATACTCCGTATTATATAATGTAATTCTACATAACGAAAGAATGAAGCCATCGAGAAAGACAGAGACAATATTAACTATGATGCATCTGACGGATTTTCTTATGACATTTTAACTTATTGAACCGAGTGTTCTAAAAGACGCGTCAAGGCATCGATAAGGTGTAATGCGTAGCCTCACCGCTACGAAATAGAATTTGGCGGCGGCTCTGCGTAGCGTGAGATAATGCGCACTTTTTGATAAGGTGTGACGCCATTTTTAGAAACATTTAAGGGATTTACAAATTTGGGCTTGAATTTCTAGTATTTGGGCTGTTTACTTATTGGGCATTATAATTTCAAAACTTTAATTTCTAGTTGGGCCTCGTAATTGGGTCTGGGCGTCTGGCTATTTGAGATTTGGGCTTTAGTATTTGAAATTACTCTTAAAAAAATAATATAAAATCATAAATATATAAAATTATAAATATTCTTTTGCAGCTTTAAGAAACACCGAGACTTCACAAAGATTTGTAATACTTAAGACGTGATTGTGCCACTACGTCACGCCTCACGTTATTTATAACATTGATTGAACCTTTAATATTCATTATTCCTTTAAGTTGATACAACACCAAGTAGATATTTTTTTTGAGCAAAAACACCAAGTAGATAGATAAAGAGCTTTTATCATTATATAATGACGCCAAAAGTTCTTTTATAGGTTTAACTTTTACCATAGAACCCATCAAGCAATCTTAGCCACTCATTTTTTTTAGAAAAATAAAAAAATAAACTTTCACCCTTTTTTTAAAACTTAAATATTTTGCAAACTGTAAATCGTCAAGCTACAAAAAAAATACCATTGCGACGAGAATTAAATTATCTTTCTATAGACATGCATTGTTATATACTTTCGACGAACTTTTTTTTCGCCCAGAAAAATCATATATGATTCGTAAGAATCATATATGATTCGAAGAATCGAATCATATATGATTTTTTACGAATCATATATGATTTTTTACGAATCATATATGATTTTTACGAATCATATATAATTCTTTCTGGGCGAAAAAAAAGTTCGTCGAAAGTATATAACAATGCATATATCTATAGAAAGATCATTTAATTCTCGTCGTGATGGTATTTTTTTTGTAGCTTGAAGATTTACCGTTTGCAAGATATGTTGTTTTAAAAAAAAGACGGAAAATATAAATGGATGGCTATGATTGGTTGATAGGTTCTATGGCGTGTATGAGTTCTTCATGGATCTCAACTCATATAATGACTAGCTTTTATCCATATTTCAATTAGACAAGTCATTATATTTTCTTTGATAATTTTAGTCACTCCAGTCAAGTTCAACAAGTACTCAACTAATATGAAATTTCATTATGTTTGACCGGCTCATTTTGTCAAAACTATTAAGTAAAGGAATCATTTTAGATTTTCCTCTAGGTCTTCCACTGAAACTATCATAAGTTAATATGAAAGCGAAGGATGAACCTTTCTCTTGGAACCCTATATTTGAGACATCCTGAAAAACACTTGATGACATTTGGGAATACTAAAGATGAATTACGTACGTAAATATGATATGGATCTCGAGCAAGCAGGTATATAAGAAATAGTCTTGGGATCGAGATCATATGAAGATGAATAGACCGAGAAACAAATGCAGACGGAGGAGGCCATCTTAAGTTATGTGAGTTATGTCTAGAAAACGATTGAATAAATATGGTGGAAGGCTAGAGAAGCAACATAACATTGCACATGACACCTTGTTATTAACTTGTTTATTCTAGGTGTCTGGTTTACACAATGCCATTTCAAAGCATGAATATCACGAGAAGCCCAAGGCTGTAATTTACTCTAGAGAATGTCGATGGAGTAATTTATGCGAGTCAATAATGACACGTTAATGAAATTTCTAACGCCGGGTGTAAGAAATTAAGCACGGTACACAATATCAATGGCGTGCCATTGGTATTTTTTGGTCTCCAACATGCCATAGTGCACCACCTTTGGTGCCATTGCATAGCCATTAGACATCAGTCTCTTCGTTGTTCCACTTGTTGGTTTTCTCTTTTTCTTTTTTCAGTGAGCGGAGTATTTTTGGTAATGTATTATGAGACCCAGGGACGGAGCCAAAGGATGCCCGCGGGTGCACATGCACCCCACGGATTTTTTCGATATAGTGTTAATTTAAAAAAAATATCGATTTTACCTAAATGTATCTTAAATGCACCCGGTGCATTAAATGTCTCTCTAGTATTATTTAGTTCGTATACTTTAAATATAAAATTTTGTAAACGCCCAAAGATAAAACAAGTTTAATAAATTCAAGCACAAAAACCCAAAGATGAAATAGGTTTATTAATGGAACAAGTTTATTCATCATCCTAACACTTTACAAAATCCAAAATTTAACCAACACACAAAGATGAAACATGTTCTTAAGTCGTAACATATATCTTTCATTTGTTTATTATGTCTTTTAAAGTTTTCATGTTTTGAAAAGTAGTGCTTAATTGAAGTTGGCTTTAGTCTTGCATGTTGCTACCGCTAAGGTTGAAAGATGTTTTTATTAAATGAAGCTCATTAAAACTGATTTGCGAAATCGGATGGGTGATGATTATTTTAACGGCGCTTTAACTTGTGTGCTATAGCGAAAGAAGAACTTATTAATATTAAAAATGAAGGTGCACGTAAGTATTATTTTGCTAAGGGAGATCGTAAAATCACTAATTAGAAGGTAATATGTTCATTTATTTATCGTTTTAATGAAATCTTCGTTTTAATTCACGTTTTAACTCTATTATATTACAGTTCAAAAAAATTTGTGCACCCGGTCATATTTCTTTGTGGCTCCGTCTCTGATGAGACCCACATGAATCAATAATAGTTATCAGGTGTAATACTAAGGATCGAGAATGTTTTAGTTATTGGGTTACTATTAAAGAGGCGCTAAAATGGCACACCAATAACAGTTATTGATTGTCTTCTTCACCTAGCTCTCTAGTGGTCAACATATCAACTAGTGCCACCTTAGCATTCACTTCTTTCACAAAACTAACATTCAAACAATAGTGATCACCAAACCAAACAACTAAACATACCTTACTTAAATACAAACGCACCTCACAATATACTCGCACACACACAAAATAAGTTTGGTGGTCTAGACAACCAAACAGGTGTCAAAACGAGAAGAGTACACGTGGTGCGGGGTGATTGTAATGGTGGTGATGCATGGGGCTGGCACCACATCACCCAACCACGCGTGTAGGGAGCAACCATTACATGGTCTAATCGGCAATTGAAGATGCATGCAGATGCATACATTGTAAAGCTATGATATCTCAGTCTTAATTAAGTACTCCTATTAGTTTAATCACAATACTCTTATAAGTTGTCACCATAAAAAGGTTTGCTATTTCGATATTGACGTATGCACAGTATCATGCGCATCAAATCTAACCCAAAATTTAATTAGTCAAATTCATAAGAACGGACGAAGCAGTTTTTGAGTTAAGAAGCGAATGTATTTACCCCATAACATTATTAAGGATTTCATCGTATTATATAGCATTAATTTTAACAAAAAAACAAAGAGAGTACATTAACTTAAAAATATTAGTAGTAACCAACAAATAAGATACTGTATTTGATCCCATAAATTTGCACAATGAAGCCTTTTTGCCGCCTAAGACCACCTCTCTTGACACTTGTCTTTGGACTATTGCTTGTCCATCGTTTTCGACCCATCATTATAAACCCATTAATCCATAATCTTTTTCTCAAATCACAACAACAATCGATTTTCACAAATAATGTTGAGTAAAATATCACTATACGAACACGACTGTCTTAGAAGGTACTTATTATGCTCAAGAAACACGAGGAAAATCGCCAAACCGGGCTAGTTCGAGGTTCATGGTAAGTGCAAAGAAACATGTAATAATTTAGAGATACATGCTCTTGTTACCTTGTTTGTTTGACAATATGTGTTCATATAGAGGTGTAAAAGTATCGTACGTTGCTTGCAGGTACAAGTTTAATGTCTTGCGGATAGCTTTGGAAGACTGAAAATGTTGAATGTTTTGCCTGGCTCCCTGGATGCCATTTAAGAAATGAATGTCAAGATATTGATCGCTCTTTTTACATGGCACCTGAGGAGTCAGGCAAACATACCAATTTGACATTCATTTCACTCATATACTTAAGATACAGGTGATGTATTCTTTTTGTTTGTTCGAGTGCGTGATCTTATTTCTTTTTTTCGGAAGGCTGTGTGTTCTTACGTCTTTGCATTGGGAAGTCCTTTCCTTTTGTTTTATTTTTGAATCATTTGGTTACATCTAACACAATAAGAAGCGCAGTTCACATTACAAAACATATGCCACCCGGCCCACCCTTACTCCATTAGGCTTAGATAAGATTTAATGTGCATTTTTTGAAGATTGTTTTACATTTGTCTAGTTCATATAAGACAATCTTTTGTAGCTTCACATCTTACCCCATGTGAGTGCTATAGTGACAATGCCAGATGGTACCGCATGTGCATTTTATAAGTTCATGAAACATAGAATTTCAAGAGTTTATACTTTATAGGTTAATATCAGTATATCACATACTTTTAACTCCCACAATATATATTCGTTTGATGTTCTTGCAAGCATTTTTTAATAGGATCTAGTCTCTCTCTTTTTTTTTTTTTTTTTTTTTTTTTTTTTCATTAGAATGAATGACTAATTTTGACAATGACTTGAACATCCTTTAAGTCTTTAAAATTCTCCGCACACCAAATTCCTATTAAATAACAGCAAGTGCAGAACAAGTTTTACAAAGACTTTTTTGCATTAGAGATCATTTTAAAGAATAGTTTTTCATGACGAAAGCTAAGGGTTGATGCATTCTGGATGCCCAGCTCGAAGTTGATTATCTTGCTAATATTATAATTAATAATATGTAATTTTAAAGTTTTACTTTCACTTTATTGTAAGAGCAAAGGGTACGGACAAGCGATAGGCTCGCATTGAGCTAGCAGCCCAAAAATAGCCACCACGCACGGTACCGGGGTTGGCGCCGTCGGTCCTCGCGCCTTGGTGACCATTCTTTTTTTTTTTTTTTTTTTTTTTTTTTTTCATTTAATACCCCAAGATGGATCCGATCGACGCGCCTATCGTAAATGCCCAAAAAGCACGAATCCAAGCAAATTATCTAACAGAAAACTAGTTAACTTTATGTATTTTCAATTTAATGTCTTTTTCCTATTATTTTATTTCTATGCAATGTGTTTCATTTTAATTTAACGAAGTTTATTTTAGTTAATATTGTGTGAGTTTTATGTTATTTTATGTAAATAAAAAAAATAAAAATAAAAAAATAAATAAAAAATCCTATGGCACCACATTTTCTGGTGCCAAGGGTAACGGTCAGAATGTGGTGTTATAGAATTTCTGATGTCATAAAGGGTTTTGCTGACGTGATAGCATTTTTTGGCTACGGCACCAAGGTACCCGGTACTCTAAGCATGCGGGAACCAAACTTGCATTAACTAAAACACAATAGCGGAGCTCTAAAAGCCCATTAGGCCCAGGCTTAACAATCTTACAAGCCTGGATATCAAATAAGTAGGTTTTGCTTCCTCACAACTGATAATTTTTTTTGTCGTACTTGTGGCATTGTAACAGTCAAAAAGAAATAGGAGTTTGTTTTATTTGTCATTTTATGTTTCCGTTGCGGTCGAAATCGAATAGCCGTAATAGTTTATTTTTATTTTATTTTTATTTTTATTTTTTTTATTTGTTTAGATTGGTTATAAAATTTTGTTTAATGTTTGTGTAACTTGGATTTGCCAATATTACTAAGTTATTAATATGTATATGTTTAGAACAGGGCAAATGACATTTTAAATACATTCAAGTTGACACTTTTTGTTGTTGTGTGTAGCCAACTTTTTTTTTGCTATTGTAACACAAACCTTTTGAATTTCGTCTATTGTGTGTATTTTGTGACCATTTTACCCTTACTTTTTTCAAATTTTAAGGGGTAAAATGGTTATTTTACATGAAAAAACGATCACAAAAATACACACAATAGACGAAATTCAAAAGATTTGTGTTACAATAGCAAAAAAAAAAAGTTGGCTACACACAACAACAAAAAGTGTCAACTTGAATGTATTTAAATATCATTTGCCCTTTAGAATAAACATTTATAACATATTTTGTAATTTTCATTTGTTGAATAGTGGAAGGGTGTTTGGGTATATAAAAAATGTCTCTAGGGACTTAAAATGTGTGGCGGGCCTAATAAAACTACAAATAATGGTTGTGTCAAGCTATATTTGTAGTTGTCGTACGACGCTATTTTTGGAATAAATGTTGTGTCGAGCATCAGTATGTTGCGCCGGGGCTAATTTGGACCTTATAGTTTTCAAAAAATTTAGGATTATTTTTAAAGTTATTTGATTAGTTAATGGTGCATTTTGAAAAGTTCTTTTATTTAAAAATTATATATATTAAACTTCAACATTTTTTATAAAACTGTACGTACGTCAAAAGTATATTAATATTGGGCTTGTTTTGTTCGTTATCGAGAGACATTTTTGCCAGTATTTTTTTATTCAAGAAACCGGTATATATCTGTTAGATATTTGGCAAATAAAGTTTGTTATATAAAAAAGTCGTAAATATTAAGATGTTCAGGGTGTGTTATGTAAGTTTTCATATTTTTTTTACTAATATTATTGGAAAGTAACTGTTTATATCATTTGTTTATTAATTAGCTAACAACACTGGCATGTGCTCGGAGAAAAAAAAAAAAAAAAAAAATACAAAGGCAACGGCCCAACTGAAGTGAGTACCAACAAATCAAAATAAGCCCACTGTAAGGCCCAGGAAGAAACTATTTTTTAATCATGAAGTTGGTCGGTGTAAACGTAATTAGTATATATAGAGAATTTCAGGATGCGTGTAAAACGATAAGTGGAAACACAGAGCAAGAGAAAATATACATTTTTTTCATGATTTAATGGTTTTAAACATTTCATAATTTTTAAGGAAGCAAACTGAAGGAGCAGGCTTCATATTCATTTGATATCAAACATTGGTTTGTAACTTTGTATATAATGTTTAAGATATAATATGAACTAACACTCTTAAACTACAAACTAAGAGTTTCTCGAATGGTACAGACTTTATGGAGTTTATGCCTTTGACACATCATTTTCTGTAAACCTTACATCCTATAAACTTATGCATTTAACCATATAAAATATCAATGTCCTTACATGCAACCAGGGACGTCTCGTCTTATCCAGCCATTTATATGCGCGGTAATGGACTTTAAGACCAATTTTAATCGTACATTAGACACGTTTTTGAAAAGTAATATAAAAATCAAGTAAATGAAGGCAAATAATATTGCAGCCAACTTAAAATCTGGAAAAAGAAAGCAAATGCAATCACCCAACCCACATAGGTGGACAAATGAAAATTAATGCTTCTTTGCCCATGAAATAGTTGTAACGTTAAATATTGGTTGGGCTTCATGCAAAATTTGAGGCCCCTTAAAAGTTTTGGGCCATGGTTGGGCAGCTCGGACAAGCTAATATCGGGCCCTGCATGCAACCCATAACTTATTTTGTCAATATCTTTTAATGCTGAAATGTGAGATGGACCCATGGATGGCAAAAAAAGTCTAACCCAACGGGAAAACCTGAAACTAGAACTAATTGGGGCGGGGCGGAGCATGCTAATCGGGTTACGAGGATTAATATATACACATATACAAATATATCTATACTTATATAGTATTTTGTTAATATTTACGTAATAAAAAAAAATACTACTCTAATATTGTTAGTTTTTTTTTATAATTGTAAGAACGCAAAATTGTGATTATAAAAACTTGTTCAGTTTCATATTTTTAAGTTTTAATTTTTGACGGTATAATTTATCATTATTTTACGTATATACTATCGTTGAAAACTTAATAATGCGTGTTTATAATTGATTATTAATAGGTTTGTTATAGCTAACGGTCTAAAAATAACAATAAATGAGAAATGGTGCGGCTTTGGTCGAGAATTGCACCCAAAGAGAACATCCTGATAAGATCACCGATTAATACGGGCGGGTTTGGGGGACCATCACGCCCTAACGGGGCACCTCGATTAGATTCCCGATGGGGATCAGGGTGGGTTTAGGAAGAACTTTGGTAATCGGGTTTGAAGATGGGGATGGCCGCCCCGCCCTAAACCCGCCCCGTTGCCATCCCAAGACCCATATATTATTCTCTTCCTTTTATGGGAGAATTACATGTATATCCTTCTTAAAATTAAATACTACGTAAATATCCTTCTCATTTACATAAATATCCTTCCCACTTTTATAATTACATCAATGTCCTTTTCAAGCTTTTGTAATTACATCAATTCTTTTCGGAACTTTTAAATTCTCATATATATCATGAAATCAATTAAATTATAATTATATTGATTTTAAATTCAAAAACTATTATTTATCTCTTATATTCATCATAATTATATTATTCATACAAATTTTTAGGCCCCGGTTGATAAAAGAACATGATGACATAATTAGAAAAATTTGGAAACATATATATGAAAGAACATATTATTCCTATTTATTTATTTGTTCATATATACTTTTAGCCTCGAGTGATGAAAGAACATGTTGATTTTGGGATATGTACGAGAATTTAAAGTTTGGAAAAGATATTGATGTAATTACAAAAGTTTGAGAAGGATATTGACGTAATTTCAAAAGTAAGAAGGACATTGACGTAATATTGAATTTTTGTAAGGATATAGATGTCATTGCCCCTTCTTTTATTTAGTGCGGTTGAGGGTTTTCCTTTGCTAACTCAGTTTCAGGTCACCGTTTAACATTCTGATTCTTATTTCCTTCTTTTTTTTCCTAAACTTTTGCAACAGCTTATCTCTCTTGCTCAAACTTTTTCTCATCTTTTATCATTTAAAAATACCTCACACAAACCCGCAACCTAAGGTTTTCAAGTACTGATTTTTAAGGCCTAATAAGGTCGATTTTTTCACAAAAAAATAACCCAAGGGCTGCTTAAAAGAAAACATGCGAAAAACGCGTTTTGGTCAATTTTACGCATACATAACTAACCTAAAACATCATACGATGGCTTAATATAACAATTATAAAACATATATCAATTTTACGCATACATAACTAACCCAAAGTGGATCCGTATGATGTATATAGATTAAATAAATAACTATATAGTTACCTCTTGTAGCGTAAACAGATGGATCAAATGGAGCTAAAACACTTAAGGGTGTTTGTTGCCAATCAGTTTTCACCAAGGAGTTTATGAGAATTTAGAATAATCTAAATCCTAATATAACTAGAAGTAAACTTGGTGAAAAAGTTTTGTCTCCTCCCCCCTCTTTCTCCTCTATGGTCGGCCCCTATTAAGCAATATGGGCTTCACATATTGATTTTGGGTTAAGTCCATTTAACAAGGCCCATTACCTATTAAATAGTAGTCGTTAGTTAGTTAATGCGTCTAACGAATTAAATAACGACTGTTAACCGTTTCGTGAAATATTACAGTAACTAATATAATTAATATACTTAGTATAAATCAATGTTGCAAAAATCGTGAGTCGGTAGTGAGGCGGTTGACCACCTTGTATCATGTAATAGCCGATTACAAGGCCGATTTCCTTGTAATTGCTGATTACAAGGCGGATCACCTTGAAAAAATCAACAAGGTGGAAGGTCGTGTACCTTGTAATCGCCGATTATAAGGCCGCCTAGGCTGATTTTCGCAACATTGGTATAAATATATTGAATACAATATAAATGGTAACAGATTAGTGTATACGTGTGTGACCTTATAGGCTCACGTATTTTCACCCGTATAATTATTTAATATGATATGAGCACTTTTCAATAATGCTAACCTTGCGAGAAAGTGAAAAAATATGTCGAGCGAGAGTTTAGTCCCGAAAGAGAAGCACGTTCACCATGAAAGATAATAAATTTTATTTCTTGTGTATATATTATGTAGTGAGTATGCGTGTTTTAAGGATATTTAAAAAATAAATAAATAAATAAAATAAAAGGGAAAAAGAATGTATTGCTAAGGTTGAGAGAAAGGAGAAAGAAAGAAGAGTCAGAGTTAGACTTCTCACAGTTGCAACCCATATTGCATCATCTTTTCGGCTGCTATCTCATCTTTCTTTCTCTTCAACCCATATTCATCTCTCTCATCACAGTGGCAACCCATATTGCATCATTTTTTTATTTTTTTTAAAAACATTTTTCAACACAAACACAAATTTTATTAATAAAACGTAAATATTACATAAACGATACGATACGAAATAAAAACCATTACAACTAAATAAAAAACTTAAACAACTAAAAATTAAACACGCGAACACTTATATAAAAACTAGTAATTTAGGTTGTGGCGTTCCTTGATTTCCGCTTTAATTCGCATAAGTTCCTCTCGTTGTCATTCGGGCAAATTTGGGTCGATAGCCGAGTTGTAGGAAATCAATTCTTGATCCCGTTTAGTATTTCTCAAGAGTTCCTTTTGTTCTTCCTGGCATTGCAAGAGCTTTTGTGTATATTCCATTTTTTTACTTTGGTCACTAGCTCTCGTTCCTTGATTTGTCTCCACGACTCATCACGCTCTTTACCTTTTTCCTTCTTTGACGGTCTTGATTTCCACAAATCCGCTATTAGCCCACTCATGAATGATTTTGATGTTTCATGAGAGGAGGAGGGTGGATGATTTCCTCCTTGCTTTGTCACGACCTTGTGGTCGTGATTCTCTAGCATCATCCTCCGTTTCATCCTCGTCATCATCCAAGTCTTGAAAATTCGAGGGGCCTTGTGTTGACTCCGACGTAGTTGTTGAACCCTTCACTTTCTTTCGAACGCCCGATTGGAAAAGGGGTATCTCTCCCTTCCAGGTATCATGCCCCCTCAAAACTTTCCAACACTCCACCATAGTGAAATCTTGACCGTAACGTGCACGATACTCCAAAAGAGCTTTGGACAAATCGTCAAGGTCATTCTCAGCACTTCCATGTGTCCCCTTGACATTATCAACAATAGCACCAAAATTCGCAACTTGACAATGAATTCTAGTCTTCCATTTGGAAATGATCGAATTCATTGTTCGGTTTGAACCAGTTTCTCTCAAAAAGTAGGCTACCACTTTCTCCCAAAATTTGTTCCGATTCATAGTGTTTCCTTTTTTTGCATTTTCAGAAACAAAGATGAAAGCTTTACAAAGAACGACCTCTTCTCTGCTAAACCATGGTTCAATTTTTTTGGCCGGTTCGGGTTCTTTGGCTTTGGCTTGCCTTTCGCCTTTGTAGCACGTCGTGAAGGCTTCTTTTGCTTGACGGGTGATGTAGCTTCGATTTCGTCAGACTCATCGTCATCAACGGGCAAAGAACCGTGGTAGGAACCGTGACCTGAACCTTGCCCCATCGAAACATCTTGACTCGGTTGGTCTTGGCTTGGATAGTGTTGGGTCGAATAGGCATAGTTATGAAATTCTGCCCAATCATCCAAATTCATATCAAGATTAGTAGACCGAATCGGAGAATGTTCTTGATACGGTTGGGAACAATGCAAGAAATCCATGTTAGGTCGATAGGACACCTCACTTGGTTCTTCGTGATGATTAACACGTTGTGGTGGAACAAAAGGACGATGAACGGAAAATAAGTTTTCTCTTTGATTGACTTGTGGTAATTGTGTTGGATATTCAAAAGATTGTGGACGAAAGTGTATGTTCCCTTGTTGTGGTGGTGTTATGCCGGTTAGTTCAAAGGTGTTTTGCGGAGAGAAATTTATGTCGGGTGCATTTTGGGTTAGTCGGGATCGTCGATTTTTTGATTGTGGAGTGTTTTTCTTTGACATTGTGTGTTTTTTTATGTGAATTTGGATGAATTGTTTTTTAAATTGTGTGTTTGAAAGTGGGTATTTATTGGATGAAAAGTGGTAATGGTTTTTTTTTTTTTTTTTTTTTTTTTTTTTTTTTTTTTAGGCTATAAACGGTAACATATTTTGAAAAGTGGTAATTGTGTTGGAAAAGTTTGATTCAATATCGGTTGGAAAAGCGAACGATTTGTGGTTTACATTAACCGGCGATCGATTTCCAAGATCTACCCACATTGGGAACGATCGATATTGACATCGGTCGACCGATGTTCTCGCTCGTTTTTTTTTTTTTGTCCCACTGTGAAGAGCCTTAGAGTGACAGTGTAAAATAGTGATGTGCAGTTGTTGTGCCGATAAAAAATCCCTCAAGCACACCCTCCACACTAAGACTAGTTTTTATGGTTACCACTATCACCACCATTACGTCAGTGTCACATCATCATTAAACACAGCACAATTATCATCATCTTTTACCTTATATCGTCAGCACTAAACCAAAAATATATAAAAAAAAAAAATACCCACTTTATATAATACTACCTCACAATATACTCCAAACCCACTCATAAACAAAAAATAAATGTGGTGCATAACACCACGTGCAAAAATAAAAATGATAATGGTTAGCTTTTATGATGATCACTCTTGAAAAAGATGATACTGGTGATCCACCGCATCAATAAACGTAAGTTAAGATCTCTCTATAGCGACGTCAATATTGTGAGTGCACTTGCATTATTAAACGTAAGTTAATGTCTCTCTATAGCGACGTCAATATATTGTGTGTGCACTTGCATTATTATATAATATTTGCAAATTGATGTAATAAAAGAGTAATTATATACCGACACATGGATTAGAAACATTTTTAAATTATAGATCTTGATTAAGGTTGCTCTTGGAGACAATTTAGTGACGCGATGAGAAATGATAGTACCATAATGAATTAATTTAAGTAGGGTAAAATGGAACCCACTTATTACTCTTTTTTACTTAATTTTGAATAGCCCCCAAAGGTCACTTTATTCTCTCACGATGGTTGATCCCAAAAGCACCATAAATGTATTTTATAATAGCACGCACTTTTTTCTTCTAAGAAATGGTTAAGTTGGGTGGCAGATTAATAATAAAGTACGGTATTTAAAAGGTAAAAATTTATACAAAAATTGCTATAACTCGATGAAGAAGAAGTTTGTGTAAAAATATAGAAGTTCTTTTAGAGTTGTAGTTATCAACTTATATGATCAAATGTTTGTTAACACTCAAAAGGCTTTGGCTTAACCATCATCAAATGCTTTGATTATTATAAAACACTTGGATATTTTCACAAAAAACAAATGGTGAAGTTTAAACTTTACTTGGTAGTATACATTTAGCAATGATCGAAGAAAGTCAAAAAACGGTAACGGGATACATCGGTTAGACTAGTACGTACATGTGAGACTCGCCTTCTCCAAGTAACATGAATCATTTGTTTACTAAAAGGCTTTGACCTAGTGGCATATGAATAAGTGAGTAAGTGAACCATCGAATAATATTTTAGAGTTCGAGTCTCATTTGAGAATATGTAAAGTATTGTTAGTCTGTAATATGTAACGGGCTCAAAACCAAACCTGAGTCTACAATATTCGTAGAGTAATATTTATGTATGATGTAATTGTGTTTGCAATCAATAAAATCATCATTATCTCTTAATACTTACATGGTATCAGACCATTAAACCACGATCATTTCCTAAAACACCTAACCCTAAAACAACCGCCACTCTAATTTTTCCGGCCGTTGGCTTCGGCCGACGGTCCAGAGCACGAATATCCTCATCACCCTCACAAAGAAAACCCTAGCCGCCTACCATTACCACCACAATCACAGGCCATATCAATTGCTCCTTCATCTTCACCACTATTACCTCCCTTACAAGAAGGAGATGCTCGTCACCAACATAAAAATGACTCAAAAACTGGTTCTAGTTTCTTTCTTTTTTTTCTTTTTTTTAATTTTATTTTTATTTTTTTTATGATGTTTATGGATCCGGCTGTGAGCATGTGACCGTGGTTATATAAGATTTGTGGTGCCATGTGATGGTGTATTCAGATATTGAACTCGTAATCTCTCCTCGAAACCAACAAAAATCAAAAAGATTTAATCTTGCACTTATCCGCTGCTTGTTACGTGATTCATATTCATGAGTAAATTTTATATTTTAAATATTATTCATTCGTCCAAGTGGCAAAGTTGTCGGGATCGGGATCCTACCTATGATCGTTTTCGGTTTTGCAAGATCGTGATCGTAGGATCGGATCGGGATCGTAAGATCCTATGAAAATGTATATATTGTTGTATAGAGGTTGTAATTTTATATTTCTATATAATATTTCTATATGATAAACAAATGTAAATGGATGATAAAAGAAAAAGTTGTATATTCAAGTACAGTAGTAGTAGAATATCAGATATATTGCAATGATCATTTGCATAAAGTTACTATATACATGCACCTGCTTCTTGTTCAACGTTTTTTATTATGGTTTTTCGTGATAACATTTAGATTAATGCAAAGATATAGTGTTAATTTATTGGTACGTGATTATGTGACTTTTTTATTACAGTATATAAATTAATGCAAAAAGGTAAATGGATTGTATCTGAAAATGAAATGACATAATTTATAATAGAAGGCAGCACAATATTTTTTTTCTTGATAATCAAATAAATTAAATTAGGATATTCTGATGATGTTACTGAAAATACTTAACATATAATTCATGCTTTTATATGAAACATAAAATAAATTACGAACAATATTAGGTCAAGTATCTAGATTGTTTACTTCAAAAACAAGTTCTGACATGTTACAAAGCACAAAATCGTTTTTCATAATAAACCCAAAAAGACACATCTAAATTGTTTATAAAGTCCATAAAATTATAATGATTTGACACTCAAAATAATAGCTTTTATAAAGAATTCTTAGTCATTGGGCTTTAAGACATGGACTTATGCATAATAAGTTAATAAAGCAAAAAATTTTAAAAAAAAAATTAAAAAAAAACCCAAAAAAAAATAATATGCGATCCTACGAACCTGATACGATCCTACTTGAATTACGATCTTGTTAAGATCCCGATCTTTTTTTTTTTTGTGTAGGATCGTAGGATCGTACGATCCTACGATCAGGATCGCTATTTCGACAACTATGGTATGTGGTGCCATTAATTTTTAATCATTCAAAAAAATAAAATAAAAATAAATAATAAATAATAAAATAAAAATGGTGAATCTTTATATTTTTCTAAGGAAAAACACGCCCCGTTTGTTCGGAAGGTTCTTTGGGGGTTGAAATTTTAAAACCAACTTTCGTTTTCTCATCTTTTCTTTTGATATTAGTGCATGAGTCTTATTTGTAATTTCCTTTGTTTTAGTTGTAGGGGATACTTTGGGTTATCCCATTTATATTAGTTGTATGAGATACTTTGGGTTATTCCATTTGGTCAGGATACTTTTGGTTTATCCTATTTGGTAAGGGAAACTTTGGTTTATCCCATTCGGTCAGGATACTTTGGTTTATCCTGTTTGGTACGAATAGTTTGGTTTATCCGGTTGTTTATGTCTGCTGTTGCTTGAAGATATGCTTTCGCTTGATGTCGAATGTCTTCTTCAACAATTATTTATTAGTTTTACTTCATTGTTTATTAGCTTTTAATCTCTAGTCAAGCTTTCACGATTTCGCCGCTTCTACTACGGGGGAGTATTAGTCTGTAATATGTGATTGAGGCAAAAGCAGTCAACTAAAGTCAACCACGGATGTGGTCAAGATAGTCAAACAGCTTAGGCTCAATTCTCCGTGGAATATAGTTTTTCTCCGGGTCGTTATGTCCCGACGAGATTGCAATAGTGTTTGAAAACGTTTTTGAGAATAAGTAGCACTGAGGACAGTAACCAAAGATGACTGGGAAATGATTATACTACTGATTGCTTGGTATTTGAACAATTGAAACAGTATTAACAATAACAGATACACAAATATAATTACACGTATGCAAATTGGAAACTAGAAGTGATTGCAGACTGAAGAAAATGTGAGTTTTAAACAATTTAAAACTACAGGGGGTGCAAATGAGAATTTTACAAATTTAACTTTAAAAGAAAATGAAATTAAAAAAGAAAATTATTTTTTTGAATTTTTATTATTATTTAATATTAATTATTTAAATAAATCTATTTAACAATTTAATTAAAACTAATTAACTTAAAAACTTAATAATACAAATTTAAACTAGAAAATTGTAAAATTAATTTCTAAAAGTCTACAATAACTTAAAACAAAATTAAAAATTAAAATATGTATTTTTGTCTTTTTGTGGTTTTTTATTAATTAAATACTAATTATATTAATTAAACTATTTAAGCTATTTTAAATTACTAATAATACTAAAAATGACTTAGAAAATTAGAGAAAAAATTATAAATCTAATTAACCATCACAGAAATCCTAAAAAATTTTAAAAAGTTTCTAAAAATTATATTTAAACTATTTTACTAATTATTTACTTAATTATTAATTAATATCTAATTTAACTAAATTAATTAAGAAAATTAAAAATGAACAGTAGAGTTTAAGAAATTATTTTCTAAAAATCATAAATGATTTATAAAACCTAGAAAAAATATAAAAACCTACTGTTGTTAATTAAAATTGATAAATCTATTTAATTACTAATATTACTTAATTATTTAATTAAACTAATATTAATTCTAATAGTTATTAAATGAAAAGAGAAAAATCTAGGAAAATTACTGAAAATACTTTAAGGTAAAAGAAAATTAAGAAAAATATAAAAATGATGAAGTGCTTATTAATAAGCTGAAAAGAAAAATTAAAAAGATAAATTCTATTAAATAGAAGCTATCACTATTTTTAAATTTGGTTTTTTGTTGGTTTTTCTTATTGGCAGATGACTATAAGCTAAAAATAAGTAACTTTTGTGAAAACACTTTTGAAATAGCTTATTAATAAGCTATGTGCACCTCCTTATGCTTAACAGTGGACTTATTAGCTTATTAGGACTTATGCACTATTTGAAAAAGCTGAGAAATGAACAACTAAGCATAAACAGATGACTAACAACTTGAAATAAGACAAATGGGAACAAATAAGCACTCTGGATAAGTTGTGGTAAACAAATAAGCAATTATCAAAACACAAGGCCTAAACAGGCCAAACCAAGGGGTTTTGGACCTCTGTGGGGTCCACAGGAGTCAAGGGGGGGGGGTCCAAACTAAGGGTTGAACCTTGAAGATGGACTGGTCAGCTTTCAAATAAGCCAATAAGCTGGGCTTATTGTTTATTTTTGAGCACTGGGTAGGGCTTGGGATTTGGACTCAAAAGCTGAGTGACTCCGTATAAGTTCTGAGACAGGCCACAAAAGGTGGGTCAATTAAGCTGAGGGCAAAAGGCCTGAGGGCCAAAATAAGCACTCCCTCAATAAGCTGAGGTGGAGAGCTTTCTAAAAAGCTAGGGTAAAGGGTGTGGGGTTCACTAGGTTAGTCACAAATCAACTTGGAAATATGGCCAAAAACCTGTGCACAGGGCATGCACTTGCCCTGCAGCTCACTTTGAGCAAGTGTGGGGTCCACAGAAAAATTCACAAAAATAAGCCAACAACAGATTATTGTAAATAAGCTAAGGGACTTATATCTATGAAAAGCTCAGGGTCTAGAAGTTAACACTAAATTCTAGAAAAATCTTTGAATTTTTGGTTTTCTACCTAAGGGTGCAATTTTGACTTTTTGAAATATGGAACTGATGCGTGGGAATCGCAACAGGCTTTACCTCTCGAGGGATCTCGAGAAGCTTACAACCCCCACCAGGTAGTGTACCTGATCGTTGTAGTATAGTATAGTGATAAGTACCGGGGGATTGATCGTTCAGCTTAGGAATAGTGTCGCTAGGATTAGAAAGCCTAATTACTAGTTCTAAAGGTGAGGGATGATTATTTTTGTATTTTTATGTTTTATGGAAAGCAAGTAAAAATCTCGGGTTTTGGAAGAGTGGGCGGAATTAGTTGCTATTCAACTAACCCAAAACTAAGATGCAATCAAAATAAAATACTAAAAATGAAAATAAACTAATTATACTAAGGTTGTGAGCAGTAATTGGAGAAAATGTGTTTACTTAGATTTCACTACTCCCTAGATATCTTTTACACGTTAATTACTTGTTATAATTGCATGGATGACGGATTGTATTCCTTAATACCATTCATGGGGTGGCATACATAACTCCCCAATTCTATGAGCTCTTATCTCCTCCTACACCATGCCCAGCACAACTATAGGGATTGTAAACAGTGGCTCATGCATTAAATACAACCAATAAAGACCTAGTACGCCTCGGTTCATGTTTCTTAAGACGTTCAAGCATGTTACCATTTGAAGATCTGCCAGTTTTCTTAAGCCTAACATATAAATCATTCATCCAAGACAAGAATAAACAAGTAATCAACACATAATCAATATCTAGGTTTCATTAGATCTAAGCAAACACAAAAGAGATCTAGCCTAGCATAATGGAATTGAGACAAGAACAAAATATAGACAACCAACACATAGACATATTGATTGAATTAGAAGAACACTTATCTCAATTACAATGCAAGGTATCAAGGGTTTAGAACCCTTGAAAAACCTGTAAAAGTTGCACCAAAATCGTCTTTAGGGTTTCTCCCAAAACTTCTCCTTCTTTTAATGTGAAAAACTAGAAAACTATATATAGGAAAATAGGGGTGACGGCGTCAAGAACAAAGGTGTGACGTCGTCATCTCGCCGCCAAATACTTCCTCGGACGGCCTTGATCTACTTCTGACGCCCTGTGTGACGCCGTCATCAACTACGGATTTTTATTCTTGGGATTTTGACGCCGTCATGAGTTACTCTTGACGCCTTCATGTACTGTTCCCAGCATGGAAAATTGAGACTTTGCCGTTTTCTTCACTTTTATGCTCCAAAAACGTCCAAAATGGCTTCTTTTCCAGAATTCACTCTCCAAGTACCTAAAATCACAAAAGGAACGATTTAGGGCAATATTTGATCAAATAAATTCGGATTCGGGCTTAAATGACCCCCTGAAAATGGATCATTTTTCGCCTCATCATATACCCTTACACTTGAGATTTGCTTGTCCTCAAGCAAATGCGCTTTTATTCTACTCAAAAGACAAGTTAGGGGTCATTTAACACTAATATAAAAGTAATTACAACAAATAATCGTTCCACTAAAGACCAATAGACAAGCACGGAGGTCATATACAAGCACCTCACAAATAGTGTTTAGATACTCACATCTCTCGGGTGTAATAAAGTAATATAACATTATGAAAATGGAAGATATCTCTCACTACCTGTCATAGCAAAATAGATTACCATAGGCTTGGAAAATGATCAAACCTCCACCACATGGCGTAAGCACCTAGGATGAACTATCAAAGAGGTCTTTTAAAGGGTTGTAACGTTAGGTATAGGGATATGAATTACACGGTTTTGTTGGATAAAGGAAGTTTTACTGGTGGCGAGTTAACAATCTTGGTTAATTACATGTATAAGATGGCGTTGCTAAGCAAAGACTAGACTCGACTTAAGCTAATAAATGAAAAATAACAAAAACATAAAATGAACATAGAATAAAAAGGGATGGTAGTCCGTATGTTTTTTTCTCTTTTTTTTTTTTTTTTTTTTTTTTTTTTTTTTTTTTTTTGCATACACTCTTACCCTACCATCCAAAATAATACATCATAGGGAATGAACATTCCCCTTACACTTGAATCTTTACATACTTTACATTCAACTAATCTAATGACTCGAATTAAGAAAATCAAAACACTTGGAGCACTTTTAAGATTAACGCACATATGGGGGTAATAATATTATGTTCTTCCCCATTACTCCATAAAATAAGTACTTACCCATGAGTCCCAATCGTCCCAAAACAATATGTACAAGGATATGACTCGACTTAGCAACCATGTAATCAATTAGAAAGTTAACTTAGGGTTTAACAAATAACAATAATGCACTAAAGATGAGCGCATACACAGAAGGCTAAGGCGATTTGGTTGTACATTTAAGTGGGGTGTAACAAATTCTTCCTTTAAGTAAGATGCTTAAAGTTAGAAACGAAAAGATAAGCTCGGAGGGGTGTACTAGGGGTTTCGTGTACTAAAAATGAGTACAACGCTAAGGGTGTGGGAAAAATTAGTTGACTTAACTAGTCAAGTAGTATGACTTAAATGGTCAAGTAATTATGATACGGGTTTAACACAAGGGTGATCCTAATGCCTCTTATCATGTAGTAAATCCTACCACACGAATGTAGTCTCACTAGCGGTCTCGGGATGCATCACTAACGCAAGTTCTAGAATCTAAATGCTACTGGTACACTCATAAGCACTAATAGTAAATGCTTTCCCTATCAAATCTAAAGGCGAACCTCACATTTTTGGGTGGAAAATTTTTCTGAATATACGGTTATGTGCTAGTCATACAATCTCCTATCCATGAGACGCTTGCTATGGCTAAAGTTTCACTCCTAAATGTTGTAAAAAAATTTAATTTGGCGCTAAAATTACACTAACAAGTATTTCTCATAGTTTTATTACACATCTACTATCAAACAAAACAAACTCAAGCGAAAGTGCATATGTAAGGTATCATCTTTTTACCCTCCCTTTACACTTAAGATGAACATTGTCCCCAATGTTCAAGTAAAGAATGTAAAAGTGAAAAAGTAAAGAGAATGAAATCAAATACTCCCCTGATTCGCTCGGTATGGATTATAGGTTGGCCAGGTTAGATCTTCCTCCAAGAAAACGAACAATCAAAGCTTCCCTTCCAGAATATAAATCATCTCCTTGTCGAACATAACCTGTAAATCCTGACAAAATAGACAAGACAACCTCGCGTAAAATCGGCGGCATCCTATATAAGTTACTAAATCCTAGAAAACAAGATAAGATATAATGCTTGTGGAATGAAGTTTGCAGATCTCCTGGAGATTATAAAACTTAATAATTCACAAAAACCATAAGACTCCATTAGAAAAACAAAACCGGTAAAATTTCCAGATTTTAACTCCTGACGCCGTCAAGAGTAAAACTCTGACGCCGTCAGAATGGACCTGCAGAAATTCTTATGTTAAGTTTCCGGAAAATTTCTGGAAAAACTTGGTCTTACTTCCTAGAAAATCCTGCAAAACTTCATTATGATTCAATACAAGCATTTGACTCTAACAAATACGAATATACATGTTCATTTAATATTGTGGAGAATCATGATCGGTTTGTTTCTTGAAAACATATTTGGGGTTTCCCCTTACACTTATCTTTTGCAAAAATACTTTTAAGTTGGAGTTAAGACTAGGCCAAACAACATAGTAAAGTATTTCCACATTTTAATTGAGAAACATGATCAACCAACAATAAAAATAAAACATGCATACGAAAGCAAATAACAATCAAACAAATAAAATCACACAAAACATGGGTTGCCTCCCAAGAAGCGCTTTTCTTTATTTACGAGTCTTGTAGCTAGACTCAAGGTCATGGGTTACTACGTGATTTCATCATTGGTTCCACTCTCTAGGTCGTCTTCTAAACCAGTATCGCTTTCATAGTGCAAGTACTTCGGATCTTCGAATTCGAAAATATCTTGTCGATACTTAGAACTAAGCTTACTAACATTCTTAAAGAATCCACATGATAAATCAGAAATATTTCTACACCCTCTCCTAACATCTTCATCACACAAGATAAGTTGGGAGCTCATCATATCAAGCCCGTCACAATCTATTTCCTTAAGGTCTTTTCTCTTGTATGGCGTTTGGTATGAAATCCTCCTAATCCCATCAGTGAAGGTCATGATTCCGTTCAAGTCATCCACTATCAAATTAGTGATTTCACAAAAGGGTGCTCCAAAGACGACTTGTGATAACCTAGGGTTGACATAGTCCTCTATGTTGTCCACAATCGTGAATTCCATAGAGAATGCCATATTTCCTACGAACACCTGGATTTCATGATCCTTACCAACCACTTTCTCTCCCTTGTAAATCATCCCCCATCTACAGATATTGTTATAATGAAACAATGACATAAAATTCTTTGGCAGGAATACATTAATGTATATGTTAGCGAAGTACTTATGACCGATCATGCAGGGGATTTTGAGATTATTCGGATCACGTCGTCTTATCTTCCCCAACTCTCCATCCTTCGACCCATATAGATTCCCCTCAAGAGAGGGACGATACTCATACACCTCCTCACTATCCCTACGAAAAATTACCTTCCTAACACCATTGGTGAGTACTACACTACCATCTTTCTCATCAAGGATTGCTCCCGATTCATTGATAAATGGTATCCCAAGGACAAGGTGGGTTAACGTTTGATTGGTGAGAGGGTCCACGTCATCAACCACGGTGAGGTCAGTATTGTAAACAAGCTCTCCAATCCTAATTGACAAATTATATATTACTCTCTCGCACGCAATGTGCTCTGGGAAGGTTTTGTGGTATAGGGAAAGGGGGATTATGTTGACTGGGAAGCTAGGATCTATATGACTATCGGTTAAGAGCTTTTCCTTGATGGTACAGGGGATCTTGAAAACTTTAGGGTTACTTTCCTTAGCCTGATTGCTACCCACACTAATAACATTCTCCATTTTTCTCTCGGATTCTTCTATAATAGATTTACCCAAAATGGTTGGATCTTTCTCATGCTCTTCCGATTTCTCTTTCCTTTCATCCAGTTTGTCGGATTCTTGCACGGTGTATTGCTCGGGTGAGTCGGTAGGTTTCCTTGCCAAAGCATGGTCAACCCTTGAGGTTTCATCTTTCGCTGTCTGACTGAATTTGTTAGTTTGTTGTTGGGTTGGGTTGGATGTTGAAGCAGATATTGTGGTGATGGTGTTTACGAAGTGGATTGGTCCAGGGGGGTTGACAGGTTCTTTTCCGTTAGGAGATAGATGTTTGAATAACTTGCTAGGACTTTTTATTTTTACAAAGGAGGCTGGTGGACTCATGACGGTAGCAGATTTAACCTCATCAACGTGAATGGGCTTATTATCAATATGCTCTTTGATAGCAGTCAACAGATTACAAATCTTGTTGTTCACGTCAGCCTGCTGTTGTTTAAATTTTGCCTCGAGCGTAGTGAGCTGTAGTTCTTGAGATAGAATGAATTTTTTTAAAGTATCTTTACAGCTTTGCCTAGGGATACCTTGTGACGGAAAATGCTCGGACCAAGTGAGTGGTGAGGAGTCATTGAAGGATACGCTTCGCGTTTGGTACCTTCTAAAATCAGGTTTATCCTTCCATGCCTCATAGGCTTCGGCAGAAGTTCGAGGACCCTGACCTACGTGTGATGATGTGAATTCGTTATAAGCACGTTTTGGAAGTTCCATGCAGTTATGGGTCTCATGAGGGCCATTGCATAGTTTGCATGTAGAGGCGATTCTGCTTACTTGGCTTGAAGGTTTATGAGCTTCGTAAGATTTCATGAGAGACTTGACTCGACCTTCAAGTTCTATGATCCTACGGTTGGGAGTGCTAGAATTGTTCGAAGGCAAAGATATTGCCTTGACCGTTTCGTTCAAATCACGGGGATCATTCCAACTTTCGTTGTCATAGAGAGCAAGATCTTCTATGAGTTCCCATGATTGTTCTGCACTAAGATCACGTAGCTTACCACCGGCCGATTGGTCAATGGTTCGCCTCGTGGAGATGTCGATATGGTCACAGAAGATTTGGACTTGGAGCCAAAGATCTATGCCATGATGAGGGACTTTTTGGAGTAAGTCCTTGAAACGAGTCCATGCTTCATAAAGAGATTCATTTTGACGTTGTTGGAACATCAAGATGTCATTCCTAAGCTTAGTAGTTCTCCCCGGTGGGAAAAATTGAGCAAGGAAACGAGTGGTGAGATCATCCCATGTGGTGATGGATCCCGCGGGTAAACGCTCAAGCCATTGACTAGCTTGATCCCGTAGAGAGAATTGGAATAGGCGTAAATGGGTAGTCTCTCTAGTTTCAACACCTAGGTCTATGGAATCTACGATTTTGAGAAAGTCCTTAAGATGTTGGTTTGGATCTTTGGAACGAAGTCCATGGAATGCACATCCGCTTTGCACCAACCGGATGGTGTCGGATCGCAAGGGGGTCACATTGTCTCCGGTGAGCTCAATGGTGTTTCGGTAGCCTTGATGGCTAGGTCGGGAATACTCTCCTAAGGTTCAGGGCCTAAGGGGTTCTAGTGGTGGGTTTTGTTGTGGTGGGATGACGGGTTCAAAGATGTTACCACCTTCCATGATGTCGGATGGTAAAGAGTTACGAACAAAGGCACGAAGAAATAAGATAGACTAAAGAAGACCTAAAAATAAAAATAAAAATCTTACTAGAAAGGAATCTAGCAAGTAGACCTAATAAAAAGAAATTCTAACCTAGTCAATAACTATTCCCCGGGCTGCGGCGCCAAAAACTTGATGCGTGGGAATCGCAACAGGCTTTACCTCTCGAGGGATCTCGAGAAGCTTACAACCCCCACCAGGCAGAGTACCTGATCGTTGTAGTATAGTATAGTGATAAGTACCGGGGGATTGATCGTTCAGCTTAGGAATAGTGTCGCTAGGATTAGAAAGCCTAATTACTAGTTCTAAAGGTGAGGGATGATTATTTTTGTATTTTTATGTTTTATGGAAAGCAAGTAAAAATCTCGGGTTTTGGAAGAGTGGGCGGAATTAGTTGCTATTCAACTAACCCAAAACTAAGATGCAATCAAAATAAAATACTAAAAATGAAAATAAACTAATTATACTAAGGTTGTGAGCAGTAATTGGAGAAAATGTGTTTACTTAGATTTCACTACTCCCTAGATATCTTTTACACGTTAATTACTTGTTATAATTGCATGGATGACGGATTGTATTCCTTAATACCATTCATGGGGTGGCATACATAACTCCCCAATTCTATGAGCTCTTATCTCCTCCTACACCATGCCCAGCACAACTATAGGGATTGTAAACAGTGGCTCATGCATTAAATACAACCAATAAAGACCTAGTACGCCTCGGTTCATGTTTCTTAAGACGTTCAAGCATGTTACCATTTAGAGATCTGCCAGTTTTCTTAAGCCTAACATATAAATCATTCATCCAAGACAAGAATAAACAAGTAATCAACACATAATCAATATCTAGGTTTCATTAGATCTAAGCAAACACAAAAGAGATCTAGCCTAGCATAATGGAATTGAGACAAGAACAAGATATAGACAACCAACACATAGACATATTGATTGAATTAGAAGAACACTTATCTCAATTACAATGCAAGGTATCAAGGGTTTAGAACCCTTGAAAAACCTGTAAAAGTTGCACCAAAATCGTCTTTAGGGTTTCTCCCAAAACTTCTCCTTCTTTTAATGTGAAAAACTAGAAAACTATATATAGGAAAATAGGGGTGACGGCGTCAAGAACAAAGGTGTGACGCCGTCATCTCGCCGCCAAATACTTCCTCGGACGGCCTTGATCTACTTCTGACGCCCTGTGTGACGCCGTCATCAACTACGGATTTTTATTCTTGGGATTTTGATGCCGTCATGAGTTACTCTTGACGCCTTCATGTACTGTTCCCAGCATGGAAAATTGAGACTTTGCCGTTTTCTTCACTTTTATGCTCCAAAAACGTCCAAAATGGCTTCTTTTCCAGAATTCACTCTCCAAGTACCTAAAATCACAAAAGGAACGATTTAGGGCAATATTTGATCAAATAAATTCGGATTCGGGCTTAAATGACCCCCTAAAAACGGATCATTTTTCGCCTCATCAGGAACTAAGTTGACTTTTATGAAACTCTACCTAGATTTAAGCATTGATTATGTTGAATTAAGCTATGATAAGACTAAAGTAAGCTAGAACAACTACTTTTGGAAAGATTTGATGAGGTTTGGACTTAAATCTCTTGACAGACAACAAGTGAGATCAAATCAAAAGGAGTTTTGACTTTCACAAATGATCACTGGATTTTATGGTATTTATGACTTAATAGGAACTAGTTGAACATGTTCTAAGCACAAGTGATCAACAAAAACCTTTTTATCTCAGTGAAACAACTAGATCCAAACACCCCTTTATGAACTGATTTTTGTATATTTCAAAGAGTTTCAAAGATTTAAGCCATAAACTTGGTTACAGAAGATGCCATATGCTAAGTAAAGCTGAATTAAGCAAAGAGACACTAGATTTAACAATTAGAACCCAAGATTACTAAATAATCTAATTTTAACTGTGAAACTTGGAATATGAAGCAACTATGATTTTCAAAGAACAAGCTGATTGTAAAACCCAAAAATCTAAAACATTCCAAAATTACCAGAATGCCCCTAATGCTTAAAATTTCTATAAAACACTTAAATAAATACAAAATAAATCACAAACACTTGGTAACTAACAACATATGATATATAATAAATTTTATATTAACTTTACAATAATTATAAATGTACAAAAAAAATTGTCACCTTGGAATTTTATGTATATGGCGGAAATTGATTTATTTTGTATACTTTTAGTTATTTAAATCATATAAATAAGGGTAAATACTACATATTTTGGGAAAGAGTTACAAAATCACAAATTGGTCAATATACAACCAATTTGGCCGAAAATCACTCCCCCCCTCCCATCTAGATACACGGTTCTCATTATTTTTACCTTTATACATTTTCAAAACCCTAAAAACACAACAAAAACAAAACCGGTGGCTTCAAATTTTATAGAGGCTCTTGGACATTTTTCCTGGATGTATACTGATCGATATGAGGTGGGAAAAATATTGGTAAAGGCCGTGGAATGATCGGGTTTCAGTTTTGATTTTTGGTTGCTCGTTATTGTAGCCGAGAAGGAGAAAATTCTTTCTGCTCATTCTTTTTGATCCAGCCTACTTGGGTATTTTTTTCATCATCCCTTTCATCCTATATGATCTGTATAATTACATAAAATTTATCCATGCATGATCTATTAATCATACGAGTTTATGATATCAAAAATCTAAATAAAACATGTAATCGATCAAGCGATTTTTGGGGGCTTTTTATATATTTTATTCTGGTCCTATAAAGATCATATAACATCAAAAAAATGATTCTTGGAAGTTTCGAAACCTGGAAACTTAGTTTGGATTTATTTTGTAATCGAGTTTAATAAAGAAAAATAAAATAAAATAAAAGAAATTAATTACCAGGGGGACTAGGGTTAGGGTTCTTATTATTAGATAATGTTTTAATACTGATATTGACATGTTATGATGATTCCTAAATCATTTGTTAAATTAGATTAGGGTTCATACATTAAAAAGTAAACCGTATGGATTAATTAAAAGGTAAGGGCGTGTTTTGTTATTAATCAAACTTCATGGTTATTTTTGTACTTCATTCTAAGACTTGGGGGATCTGTAAAATTTATAATACCAGGGGGTTTAATGTAATTTTTGAAAGTATGAGGTTTAGAATGTTTTAAATGGTTAATTATATAAATAAATGTATACGTGTTGTAAATAATTAAATTAGAGGGTATAAATGGTAAATTCTAGAAACTTGAAGGTTATTCTGTACTTAAAGTGTATTAAAGGGCATAATATGCAAGTTTGGTAATTTATAAGGTTTACTTGTAATTTCTAATAATTATAAAGGTATAAATTGTATTTATTTTAATTAAAGGACTAAACTTGTAATTTATAAAAGTTAAGGGGCTGTTTTGAATAAATATAATATTAAGGGGCTGAATTGTGTAATCTTGGATTAAATAATGGCCTAATGTGTTAACATGGAATTAGTATGGAGATATTTGTAATTTAATTAATTAAAAGGACTAAAATTATAATTACTAAAATTAAAGGGGTTTATATTGTAACATTGATAAACTTGAAGGATTTAAATGGTATATGTGGTTAACATGTGGGTAATTTGTATAAAGTGCGGAAATTGTAATAATTACACTTCAAACCTTTAACTTTGGAATATTTACTTTTGAAACCCTAAATTATGGAAAATCAATATATTATACCCTAATATTTCAAATTAACATTTTAAGTCCTTAATCTATTCCATATAATAATTATAACCTTGAATTTTGAATATTACAAATTATGGAAACTTTCTAAATATGGAAACATGTTATTTATGGAAACTTTCTAACTATGGAAACTCATTGAATCTGGGAACTTACTAAATAAGGAAACTTTCTAAAATTAGAAACTTAATAATTCGGGAAACCTGCCAAAAATACTTAAAGAGGAAAGTTACTATTTTTGGAAAGCTGCTATAAAAGGAAAGTTACTAAAAATGGAAGCCGTCTAAAATAAGTAACCTGATTCGTATGAACATAAAATAATACTTGATTATCATATTCGTGTAGATCTGGTGAAGAGGGAGTAGTCGTCATCCCTTTTGTGATCATTTTGGTGTTTGTTTGCTATCGTTAAGGTACAAATATTCTGGCCTTAAGTCTTAAGGTTTCTCATGACTCATTCACATCTGTTTGATTTTTGCTTTGATTATGATACTTGATCTGAGTCTTCTTAGTATGGCTTTCTTTGACTTATGCTTTATTTGAACCTTTGCTATGCACCTTTAGATTTGGGAACCTTTGGCATATGAACTTTGATATGAACCTTTGCTTTGATCCATTGATTATGAACCTTTGATTATGAACCTTTGCTATGAACCTATGAACCTTTGATATGAACCATTGATATGAACTTTGATATGATATGATATATGAACCCTTCAGTTTGACACCCGAGCCAAGTTCGTTTCCTAGCCATGAAGGTAACATGGCCGTGTCATTGATGCACCAGTGGCATGACTCACGTGTGGATGAGTGATTTCTCACACCGTCCCCATTTATATGATAGGCGCGCTTTATGAATATTATGATTATTATTATTATTATTTGTTCGGGGGCGTATGGATTGCAAACCTAGGTTCGCTTTGTGTTCGATGGATTTGACATGATTATGATTATGATTATTATATGTTCGGTGAATGTGCATGGGTGCAATCCGTGTCTTCACATTTTGGGAGCTAGCTACTCCATGGTTACTATGATGTGATATGATTTGTTCGGGCTCGGGATTTGATGACTGACCGTACACTTTGATTGATTACTGATTTACCTTATCTTACACTATGATTTGCTACTGATTATCTCATACCTTTGTTATCCTTTGATTATACATTATGCTCTCCCCAATGCACCTTACATTATATCTTTGTTCGTTCGTTATCCTTTGTTCCCTTTTGTATATCTGTTCACTGGGCTTTTAAGCTCAGCCGCATTTCTTTTCCTGCGGCAGGTTTTTAGTAGGAAGCTGGGTTATGAGTGGAGAGTACTTTGGATTTAGAAGACTACACTTGGATAGCTATTCGGGATTAGAGATGATTAGAAGTGTTTCATTTTCAGACATAGTTATTGATTATTCTCATTTGTAACCTTGTACTTCAGATTTTTTCTTAGTAACCTTTGAGATTCTTTTGTATTACTATTTGTATGCTTGTGTTTGCTTTGATATGTCACTATAATCAGTTCCTTTGGAAGGATATGATGTTAATTACTATCTCGGTATGGATTTGTTAACTAAGCATAATGATGCTGACGAATGATATCCCATACATCTCTCTTTTGACAACCATACGATGTCTGTGTTACCAATGATGCACACTCTACCTGTTACTTGTACTTAGAAGCCAAACAAGATTCCTACACTTTGAATTGTTCGCTTATCTATCTCAACATTTCGATGTACCATGTACTTGCCTCTGATATATTACCAATCCGTATGTTGTGACGACCGTATTAGTCCTACGAATTCGTTTACTTTTGATGTGATTAACGTTGAGGTCTTTTGGTTATGGTTTTGCTGGCATCTCATAAAGCTACCATAGACTACCGCATCTGATACGTGACCTTAAGCTATCTGCTCCATTCTACTTTTATTATGATGGCTCCCTACCACTTGAACCCTTTAAGATTAATTCTACTATGGAAGTACAAGACTCTGATGTCATTTGATTGACAAGTTTTCTCCTGACACCTATTAGTATCAACACTTAGAAAGTTCTGGCATTGGAAGTATTTTGTGGTACAAAAATTTTCTGATGAACCTCTTGTTATACCCTCCAGCTTGGGGAGTAAAGTTTGGAATTGAACTAATCTAAGTTGAAGAAGCCATGGTGCTACAGAAGTTGAGAAATTGTAGTAGTTGACGGAATATGATGTTTCTCACCCTGGTTTTTCTCTTGGGATGATTCGGTTGGTTTTTGAGGAAGAAAGAGAGAAGTATGTGACGGTGTATCGACTATCGTGAACTTATCCGCATCACTATCCGTGATCATTATCCGTTTCCACGTATAAATAATTGATTTGGTCTACCTTTGAAACTCCGTATCTGATGGCATCATTTTAGATTTGAAGGACTGAAGAAGCAGCCACAAGACCTTCTAAAAAGGGGGTTAACTAATCGAAGGTAACCTCCGTGAAGTACTTCAGTTTTATTTCATGAAGAAGAATGAAGGTGATGTGAGGTGGATGTGAATGTTTTCCCTAAATGATATCTGAGTCTGCCTTTGCACTCGTTATAACCTTTGTGAGCTTGAATGATGCCAATTGTATTGGCAAAGATAATTATGTTTTCGCGTGTTTTTGGACAAATTGTTATAGTATGACATTGTATTGTGTTCAAAGACAAAAGAGGAACATAGAGATTATTTTTGTAGAATGACCCTTTCGTTTTGGAAGAGAAATTAGATTGACGTTCAGAGATCGTAGTAGACAACACTACCTTGTATCCTGTGAAGACAGAGTTTCCCACAGAAAGGACCAAGATTGAAAACCATTATCGGAGTTAGAAACCAGGTAGAAGAGTAGTAGAAGATGTTCGCGGCAAGCATTATCGTGGAAGAAGCATTTAAGAAGAAGAGAGGAACTGAGATGGTACTCGATTATACATCATGCAGTATGCGGAGATTACAGTTTGGGCATCAAGACAAACAGACCATAGGAGACGAACCATTCAACACATAACCTGGAATCGACAATGGCGGTGTTTACCTTAAAACCTGGAGTTGTGCTAGAAGACCTGTCGAAGACACACAATCTTGTTTCTCTATTCATTTTAGTTGTATTGAGATGAATTGATAGTAGATGTGGGCTTGCAGATGGAAGGGGCACAGTTATCTTGTCAGAGACTCCTGTTACTACACCACAATTTCAAGAGGGATTGCCAAAGGCTTGAGGGACCAGACTCAAGTTTGTAATTCCTTTTCACCGTATGATCAGATGGACAAGCGTAAACAAACTACTCGGATTTGTGTTTTGGACGAGTAATTTTGTGAAGGATGAAATTATTGATGGCCTATTTCATTTCTGCTTAACCCACTTAAGTTTCCGTTACCGATGACAAGGTCCTTTAAATGATTTAAGTTCATTGTTAGCAATTCCGTTCTGTGTTCTTTCTTCGCACGTTTGGAAGATGGTTTTGTTATGAGAATTTTGATGACTTTTGGAAGATCTGACGCCTTGACGACGTGTTTCATTTGATGCTTACTAGATTATGTTACGTTATTTGTACGTTTTATTTCTTTGATTTCGCTCCATGAATGATGTTTTGATTCGGACCTACCCTAGGAGGTAGAAGGACTGTTAGGTGGTTAAGATAAGATGTTTAGTTCACGACTTGAGATAAAGTATGATCATCATAAGGGCATATTTATATGATGCTAGTATATGACGTCTGGCCAACGTGATAATACTTACATCATATAACGTGCACTTATTGTGATCATAGGATATTTTGAGGAGTGCCTTAGAAGCCTTAGAAATTTTGATATCTGATCGAGACTATCTGCGTTTAGTGAGACTTTAGGTTCATTCTACCTATACGCTTAATCTGCCTTCACCGGTATACGGTTTGATACGTGACACGAGTTTGCTGACCTCTGTACTTTCGATAAGAATCTTAGGTTCTGTTGTAGAGATTTCTACCGTTTGATGTATTCAAACAATCTGTTTCCGCTTGTATAGATTCGATCTGTTATTATGGAAGAGTACATCTATGTTTTGATATGAGTACATTTCATATTCGCTGAATCTATTTCATTATGATATGCTATTGGTTAAGATTCGAGACTTTGGATTTAGAGGAACAAGATATGTTTTGTTCATGCCTTTGAAAGGTTGTATGGAAAGAGAGACACAGTGAGAATCTGAAGAGTTAATCATGTTTATCATCCTCATATATTCTGCAATCCGATCTATTCTCATCAAATTTGTCTATTTAGATTCCACGGACGATATATCCGTCAAATCCTATGATTTCCTTGCATCTTTTCTGAGTGGATGGGATTAATAGCTGTTACTTTGGCATATTACTCTTTGATTTGTAATTTGTACGATATACCTTTCCGAAAGAAATCGAAGCTACCTTTGATCGACAAAATCGAGTCATGAGAAACTAGTCGTTACATTTTCATTCACTGTCCGTTGTGTTTCCGTTTCGTTTACCTTTCAATTTTCGAGGACAAAATTTTTTCTTTTAGAGGGGAAGAGTTGTAAAACCCAAAAATCTGAAACATTTCAAAATTACCAGAATGCCCCTAATGCTTAAAATTTCTATAAAACACTTAAATAAATACAAAATAAATCACAAACACTTGGTAACTAACAACATATGATATGTAATAAATTTTATATTAACTTTACAATAATTATAAATGTACAAAAAAAATTGTCACCTTGGAATTTTATGTATATGGTGGAAATTGATTTATTTTGTATACTTTTAGTTATTTAAATCATATAAATAAGGATAAATACTACATATTTTGGGAAAGAGTTACAAAATCAGAAATTGGTCAATATATAACCAATTTGGCCGAAAATCACTCCCCCCTCCCATCTTGATACACGGTTCTCATTATTTTTACCTTTTATACATTTTCAAAACCCTAAAAACACCACAAAAACAAAACCGGCGGCTCCAAATTTTCTAGAGGCTCTTGGACATTTTTCCTGGACGTGTACTGATCGATATGAGGTGGGAAAAATATTGGTAAAGGCCGTGGAATGAACGGGTTTCAGTTTTGATTTTTGGTTGCTCGTTATTGTAGCCGAGAAGGAGAAAATTCTTTCTGCTCATTCTTTTCGATCCACCTTTTCATCCTATATGATCTGTATAATTCCATAAAATTTATCCATGCGTGATCTGTTAATCATACGAATTTATGATATCAAAAATCTAAATAAAACATGTAATCGATCAAGCAATTTTTGGGGGCTTTTTATATATTTTATTCTGGTCCTATAAAGATCATATAACATCAGAAAAATGATTCTTGGAAGTTTCGAAACCAGGAAAGTTAGTTTGGATTTATTTTGTAATCGAGTTTAATAAAGAAAAATAAAATAAAATAAAAGAAATTAATTACCAGGGGGACTAGGGTTAGGGTTCTTATTATTTGATAATGTTTTAATAATGATATTGACATGTTATGATGATTCCTAAATCATTTGTTAAATTATATTAGGGTTCATACATTAAAAAGTAAACTGTATGGATTAATTAAAAGGTAAGGGTGTGTTTTGTAATTAATCAAACTTCATGGTTATTTTTGTACTTCATTCTATGACTTGGGGGATCTGTAAAAATTATAATACCAGGGGTTTTAATGTAATTTTTGAAAGTATGAGGTTTAGAATGTTTTAAATGGTTAATTATATAAATAAATGTATACGTGTTGTAAATAATTAAATTAGAGGGTATAAATGGTAAATTCTGGAAACTTGAAGGTTATTCTGTACTTAAAGTGTATTAAAAGGCATAATATGCAAGTTTGGTAATTTATAAGGTTTACTTGTAATTTCTAATAATTATAAAGGTATAAATTGTATTTATTTTAATTAAAGGACTAAACTTGTAATTTATAAAAGTTAAGGGGCTATTTTGAATAAATATAATATTAAGGGGCTGAATTGTGTGATCTTGGATTAAATAATAGCCTAATGTGTTAACATGGAATTAGTATGGAGATATTTGTAATTTAATTAATTAAAAGGACTAAAATTATAATTACTAAAATTAAAGGGGTTTATATTGTAACATTGATTAACTTGAAGGATTTAAATGGTATATGTGGTTAACATGTGGGTAATTTGTATAAAGTGTGGAAATTGTAATAATTACACTTTAAACCTTTAACTTTGGAATATTTACTTTTGAAACCCTAAATTATGGAAAATCAATATATTATACCCTAATATTTCAAATTAACATTTTAAGTCCTTAATATATTCCATATAATAATTATAACCTTGAATTTTGAATATTACAAATTATGAAAACTTTCTAAATATGGAAACATGCTATTTATGGAACCTTTCTAACTATGGAAACTCATTGAATCTGGGAACTTACTAAATAAGGAAACTTTCTAAAATTAGAAACTTAATAATTCGGGAAACCTGCCAAAAATACTTAAAGAGGAAAGTTACTATTTTTGGAAAGCTGCTATAAAAGAAAAGTTACTAAAAATGGAAGCCGTCTAAAATAAGTTACCTGATTCGTATGAACATAAAATAATACTTGATTATCATATTCGTGTAGATCTGGTGAAGAGGGAGTAGTTGTCATCCCTTTTGTGATCATTTTGGTGTTTGTTTGCTATCGTCAAGGTACAGATATTCTGACCTTAAGTCTTAAGGTTTCTCATGACTCATTCACATCTGTTTGATTTTTGCTTTGATTATGATACTTGATCTGAGCCTTCTTAGTATGGCTTTCTTTGACTTATGCGTTATTTGAACCTTTGCTATGCACCTTTAGATTTGTGAACCTTTGGCATATGAACTTTGATATGAACCTTTGCTTTGATCCATTGATTATGAACCTTTGATTATGAACCTTTACTATGAACCTATGAACATTTGATATGATACATTGATATGAACCATTGATATGAACTTTGATATGATATGATATATGAACCCTTCAGTTTGACACCCGAGCCAAGTTCGTTTCCTAGCCATGAAGGTAACATGGTCGTGTCATTGATGCACCACTGGCATGACTCACGTGTGGGTGAGTGATTTCTCACACCATCCCCATTTATATGATAGGCGCGCTTTATGAATATTATGATTATTATTATTATTATTATTTGTTCGGGGGGCGTATGGATTGCAATCCTAGGTTCGCTTTGTGTTCGATGGATTTGACATGATTATGATTATGATTATTATATGTTCGGTGAATGTGCATGGATGCAATCCGTGTCTTCACATTTTGGGAGCTAGCTACTCCATGGTTACTATGATGTGATATGATTTGTTCGGGCTCGGGATTTGATGACTGGCCGTACACTTTGATTGATTACTGATTTACCTTATCTTACACTATGATTTGCTACTGATTATCTCATACCTTTGTTATCCTTTAATTATACATTATGCTCTCCCCAATGCACCTTACATTATATCTTTGTTCGTTCGTTATCCTTTGTTCCCTTTTGTATGTCTGTTCACTGGGCTTTTAAGCTCAGCCGCATTTCTTTTCCCGCGGCATGTTTTTAGTAGGAAGCTGGGTTATGAGTGGAGAGTACTTTGGACTTAGAAGACTACACTTGGATAGCTATTCGGGATTAGAGATGATTAAAAGTGTTTACATTTTCAGACTTAGTATTTTATTGATTATTCTCATTTGTAACCTTGTACTTCAGATTTTTTCTTAGTAACCTTTGAGATTCTTTTGTATTACTATTTGTATGCTTGTGTTTGCTTTGATATGTCACTATAATGTAATACTTCTACCCTTGTCGGGTTGGGGTGTTACAATTTGCAATCCTAGGTTCGCTTTGTGTTCGATGGATTTGACATGATTATGATTATGATTATTATATGTTCGGTGAATGTGCATGGGTGCAATCCGTGTCTTCACATTTTGGGAGGTAGCTACTCCATGGTTACTATGATGTGATATGATTTGTTCGGGCTCGGGACTTGATGACTGACCGTACACTTTGATTGATTACTGATTTACCTTATCTTACACTATGATTTACTACTGATTATCTCATACCTTTGTTATCCTTTGATTATACATTATGCTCTCCCCAATGCACCTTACATTATGTCTTTGTTCGTTCGTTATCCTTTGTTCCCTTTTGTATATCTGTTCACTGGGCTTTTAAGCTCAACCGCATTTTTTTTCCTGCAGCAGGTTTTTAGTAGGAAGCTGGGTTATGAGTGGAGAGTACTTTGGGCTTAGAAGACTACACTTGGATAGCTATTCGGGATTAGAGATGATTAAAAGTGTTTACATTTTCAGACTTAGTATTTTATTGATTATTCTCATTTGTAACCTTGTACATCAGATTTTTTCTTAGTAACCTTTGAGATTCTTTTGTATTACTATTTGTATGTTTGTGTTTGCTTTGATATGTCACTATAATGTAATACTTCTACCCTTATCGGGTTGGGGTGTTACACTGATAATCTTAACTCTTAAGCAATATTATAACTAAGTTACACTAAATGAGCATAAAAATACAGAGAAAATCAACCATTAAGCTAAAGAACAGTGAAATGGAAATTTGAGAATGGAACTCACAATGTGCAATCCAAGCTTATACCAAGAACCAAGGACCACAAACCAATCCTAAAGGCTTCCACAAGCCACTAAACCCATGGCCATCCAAAATACACCATGCTCCCGCAATCTACAATCTTCAACCTGTAATTTTTTTATTTTTTCTTTATTTTTCTGATTTTTTTGTATTTTCTAGTTTATAATACTAAGCTGGTTTTTAAGGGTTTCTAAAAGCTTTTATAAGCTTTCTAGGAGTTTATATGTGCTTAAGAGTCCATACCTTTAAACAGAAACTGTAATAAAACTTAATTACATTTTTGAAATAAAATGGAAATTGCATACACTGAGATGTGAACTGAAACTTGATTTTTATTAATGGAAAGACTTAGGAGTACACTGGAAACATGAAATACAATACTTGAAAGCTAAATTATACACTAAAAGTTTGATAATTACTTATACGACATAAAATTAACTAAGTTATGCTAATACATCTTCCATGGCTCTCCTCTTCTATTTATAGCTAATGATTAGGGTTTGTGAGCACCCTCTGAGCATTTCCCATCAAAAATCTGGTCCATTGGATCACTGTAGCCTCATCTCAGCCCTCCACGTGTTTTGGCGGGAAAAATGGGGTGAGGCAAATTTGGACAGTTATAGCAATTGGGGGTGGTGGTGCATTAAATGCATTCGTTTTGTTAGGTGAGAGTGGTGGTATGAGTGGTGATAGGGTTGCTAGTGAGGGGTGGTGGAGGTGATGTTTTGCAGGGTCAAGTTGGGAGGGATGCGTGTATAGGGCGTGGTTTGACTTATTTTGACCGGGAGGGAGTAGTATTAAAAGGTGTGGGCTGGTGTGGAGTTGGTCCAGAGAAAGGGGTGGTGGGCTTGGGCTGGATGTGTTTTAGTTTGGATTGGGTTTAGGTTTTGGGGTGTTTTTGATATTAAGGGTCTGGTTTGGTGTAGTGTTAATACAAGGACCAAATTTGCAATTTATCCGAAAGTTGGGGGTGGACTTGGGAAGTTTCCAAGGTTATCACAAGGGTGTATTCTGCCAATTTTCCATAGTATATGGACCCTTGTTGATTTTTCCATTTTTAAATTTCCTAGGGACTAAATCTGCCAAACTTGAAACTTCAGGGACCAATTTTGTAATTTCACCAAACTTTCCAACCAAGGACTTCCTGCCATAGATGAGAAGTACAAGGATAACAATTGTTTTTCTCAAAGTTTTTATATCACAAGGACCATTTTTGTCAATTTTGCACTAAACTTGTAATTTTGTGAAACTTTACACCAAAGGACTAATTATGTTTATTTGTGATTTAAAAGGACCTTTGGTGACTTTTTCATGTTTTTAGACTGACCAGGGACTAGTTTTGACAACTTTTGAAAGATGAGAGACTGAAACTGCCAATTATGCAATCTTTATTCATTTTTCATTTGTTTTTGATTATTTTGCATCTGAAACATATAAAACACATTCCTGGGATATTTTCAGTATTTTGATGCATATATGCGTGTTTTTAGATGTTTTGGCAGCTCAGAATAGGTAAAAATGATGAGTATTTGCACACTCATCAATATGTAAAGGGGTCAAGCCCAAGCCCGAGTCTAGAATATTCTGTAGAGTAATAATTATGTACGATGTAATTGTGTTTGCAATCAATAAAATAATCATTATCTCTTAATACTTACAAGTATTATGCGATATAGTATGAGGCATACAATTATCTCTTAATACTTACAAGCATAGTTGCCGAAATCATTATCCTGATCGTAGGATCATATGATCCTGATCCGATGTAAGCACAGTGTTTTCCCGGGTCGTTATGTCCCATCGAGGATTGAAATTATATTTTGGAAAACGTTTTGGGATTGAGTGATTTGAGAAAAGTAACAAGAATATGATTTGGATTATTACACTAAGCAGATATAAATGGAAATTAACCAGATAAGCAATATTAACAATTACTGAAAACCAAATACGTATTTAAATCTAAAAACGTAAGTTAAAATTAAAATAAACGTAAATGAGTATAGGAAAAAGGTGAAATTAAAGCAGAAATAATCCTAAGGGGGATGAAAATTAATTTTTTATAATTTTAATAATGAAAGAAAATTTTAGAAAAAGGAAAATTATTTTTTTGATTTTTTAATTATTTATTATTAATTAAAAACTATTTAATTACTTATTTAAACTAATTTTAATTATTAAAAACACTAAAATAACTTAGAAAATTAAAAAAAATTTTCTAAACCAATTAAACATCACAGGAATCCTACAAAATTATAAAAAGTTTCTAAGACTTATAAATAAGCTATTTGAGAAATTATTTACTTGTTTATTAATTAAAAGCTAATTAAACTAATTTAATTAATAAAAATAGCAAATGAACAGTAAAAATTATGAAACTTTTTCTAAAAATACTTTATAATTATAAAAACTAGAAAAAATATGAAAAGATGCTAGTGCTTATAAATAGGCAGTTAATGATTTTATTTTTAATTTATTAATTAAAACTAATTAAACTAATATTAATTATAAAAAATACTAATGAAAACAGAAAATTATGAAAATTTTCATAGAAATACTTTAAGATGACAGGAACTTAGGAAAAATATAAAAAGTGACAAGTGCTTAATGAAAAAGAAGAAAAATAAGCTAAAAAACAAAATAGCTTAAATAGAAACTATCACTATAAGTAAAAGTGGGGGGAATTAAAACACTAAGAAACACCTAAGGCAGATGGTGCTCACTTTTGGTTTGGTTTTGTGCCAGGGAACCAAGAGATCCAGGGTTCAAATCCCACAAGCACCACTTTTTTGCAAACTATTTTTTTTTTATTATTTTCTTTTTACACAAACATTTTAACAATAAAAATAACAAACTTTTGTAAACAAAACTTTTCTAAAACTGCAAAATAAGCTCTGTGGAAGCTTAATGGCTTAACAGTGGGCTTATTAGCTTTAAATTAAATTTTTGAAGTGTAAAAACTAGCAAATAAACCACAAGCTAAACATGAAGGTGAGATTAAGCTAAAGTGTACTAAGGGTGATCCAAATAAGTTAAAACAACTCAATAAGCTAAAAAGCAAGATAAGCAAATCCAAATCCTACAAACCAAACAGGCCAAGATGGGCAAACTGCAGGCCTAAATGGTGCCTACTAAATAAGCATAGATGATACGTGGGAATCGCACCAGGCTTTACCTCTCGAGGGATCTCGAGAAGCTTACAACCCCCACTAGGCAGTGTACCTGATCGTTGTAGTATAGTATAGTGACAAGTACCGGGGGATTGATCATTCAACTCAGGAATAGTGTCGCTAGGATTAGAAAGCCTAAAAACTAGGTCTAGAGGTGAGGGATGATTCTTTTTGTATTTTTATATTTTTATGAAAGCAATTAAAAATCTCGGTTTTTGGAAGAGTGGGCGGAATTAGTTGCTAGTCAACTAACCCAATAACTAAGATGCAATCAAAATAAAAAAACAGAAATGAAAATAAATCTAATTAAACTAGTGGTTTGAACAATAATGGGGAGAATTGTGTTTACTTAGGTTTCATTACTCCCTAGATATCTTTTACAGGTTGATAGTTTGTTACAATTGCATGGATGACGGGTTATATTCCTTAATACCATTCGTGGGGTGGCGTACGTACTTCCCCAACTCTATAAGCTCCTACTTCACTCCTATGTCGAGCCGTTAAAAGCTCCTAACATGGGATCATTAGAATTCGCTCATGCATTAAATACAACCATAATAACCTAGTACGCATTGGTTCATGTTTCTTAAGACGTTCAAGCATGTTACCATAAGGAAGTCTGCCAGTTTTCTTAAGCCTAACATCGAATACAATCATCCGTAACAACTATAAACAAACAATCAACCCATAATTAACATCAAGGTTTCACTACATCTAAGCAAACACACAAGAGATCTAGCCTAGCATGTTGAATTCAAGACAAGCGTAAGATATATTCAAGCAACACATAGACATATTGATTGAATTGAAAGAGTACTTATCTCAAATTGACATGAAAGGTTTCAAAGGGTAAAAACCCTTGAAAAAACAGTAAAATTCGTGCTAGGGTTTCTCCAAAGTTACACCCTCTTTGTTCCTCTCTAATGAATGAAAATTGCAAAATTATATATAGATTTTACAGGGTGACGGCGTCAAGAAGGAATTTCTGACGCCGTCAACTCGCCGCCCATAATGAGATCGGATTGCCTAGATCCAGATTTGACACCGTCATGTGTAATATCACTCTGGGCCATAACCATATCTTGAGCCATGACGGCCATACGTGGCGCCGTCACGTTTTCTCTGGACCGTCACCACTTCCACCTCTTGTTTTACTCTTGACGCCGTCACATGAAGACTCTTGACGCCGTCAGGTACTGTTCCCAGCAAGGAAGATTAAGACTTTGCCATTTTCTTCACTTTTATGCTCCAAAAACTTCCAGAATGCTTCCTTTTCTAGAATTCACTCCAAAAGTACCTAAAATGACAAAAGGAACGATTTAGGGCAATATTTGATCAAATAAATTCAGATTCGGGCTTAAATGACCCCCTAAAAACGGTTCATTTTTCGCCTCATCAATAGAGATCCAAATTGGGACTTAAGCCAATAAGCTGGCTAGGTGAGCTTCTCAAAAAGCTAATAATCTTGGGCTGGGTCCCACAAATAAGCTCTACAAGAGCTTGTGAAGTTGGCACTTTACACTGATGAATCAGTGTTAAGGGGTCAATGTTGATGAACTGGAGGCACAAAAATAAGCAGACAAATAAGCTCTAAAGTGACAAATAAGCACATGCACATGAACATTGAATTAAGAGCCTTCCAAAGAAACCAAAAGCTCAGAATAAGCTCAAGGAATGAATGAGCTAAAGTCAATGGAAAAAGGACTTGTGAGCCTGCCTTCCCTGGTGCAAGGGAGGATTTTAAAAATCAGGCCAAATGAAGGCCTCAATTAAGCACTAAGAAAAATTCTTAAAATTATACCAAAATAAGAACTTAACAGCTGAGCTTCTAAACTTGATTTTCCCAAAGTTTCAGATCAAATGGTCAAGTAATGAGATCATGAAAATTCCAACCAAAATTGGATTTATAACAACCTATGCAAATTTGACTTTTTGAAAATGGACTTAAGTTTGACTTATATGAACTTCTACTGAATCCTAATGACTGAATAAGTAGTAATAAGCTAAAATGAGACTGATTTAAGCAATGATAACAACTTATACAATGATTAGATGAGATCTAGAACCCTAAAACTTAACAGTTAACTCACAAATGAGATTTGTGAATGATTTTGACTTTTGATCAAAGCACCCCTGTATTTTATGACATAGATGTTCTATTAGGACCTATTGTAGCATGTTACAACAGAAATACACTATGGATCACAGATATCAGTAAATCCAAACACTATTTTAAGAAACTGATTTTGAGATTTTCAAAGTGAATGACTGATTAAGACCATAAAACTGAATCACAAGTGCTTATAATGATGTTGTAAGCTTATTCAAGCACAAAAACATAAACAATAGCAACAAACTCATATGAATCAAAGGTATGCAATTTGACAGTGAAGTTCTACAAATGAGCAACCATGAACTCTAATGATCAAATAAGTAATATAAAGCAATATATCAACTAACAAATACCAGAGAAACATAAAAGCACAGAGATAAGAAATTATTAAGCACTTCTATAGTAAAATATGAAAATGTGAAAAAATTGCTTACAAACTGCTTTCCAGCTTAGAACAAAGAACCAAGGACCAAAATCACTTCCTATAGCTTCCCATGAAGCTTCTAACCCAAGGCCATCCAGAATATACCCTGCTCCAGCCTTCTTCTTTCTTCTTCTTTGATTTTTAATTTTTCAACTATTTTTTTGTATTTTTGTGTATTTTTTGAATATTTGATTATAAACTGATTATAAGGCTAATAAACTATCTAAAAGTCATTTATAAACTTTATTGAGCTTATGGAACAGTAACTAATAACTTCTAACACCATTCAACAAAAAATTAAGATTTTCACTAAAAATGCAAATTTGGAATTTTAACAAAGAATACTTGAATTTAAGATAAAAGGGAGTTGTTATTACACTAAGAGAACTGAATACAACCTTTTTAGATTAAGGCTAACAACTAGAATTGAAAATTACATAAAAACGACATAACAATTACACTAACTAACTACTACTTGGTCTCTACAACTTCTTCTCCTTTTTATAGTGATCATTAGGGTTTGTAGGAGTCCTTTGATCATTTCCCATCACTAATATTGGCCATTTGTAACACCCCCAAAATCGTCACGTCAGCGGAAGACTTAAAAATGTCAGCGGAAGACTTTTTGGGTGTTACTTCGAGGATCTTTGTCACAATCATAGAAAACGACACAAAAGTGACGCTTTAAAGTTTAATTCATTCAAAATACCAAATATTCGAGACATCAAGATGTTTCATAATTTAAACAACAAGTTTATTTAAAATATGTCAAAATGTTTATTTAAGCCCATGCCGGGTTACAAGCCCACTCCGTGCCTTCAAGTTCCTTCTTGTTTAGTTACCTGAGATAAACACATGCTAAAAAGTGTCAACACAAAGGTTGGTGAGTTCATAGAGTTTATAGTTTAAATTGTTAATTAGAAAAAGAGTGATTTCCTTATCAATTTAATACAAATCAATCCGTTGGTTTGCCCTTTACCGGGTCAACATCAAAAATAGTAATTGGTTTATAAGTCCATTAACACGAGTTTCGAATCACAAGTTAAGAATGTATTGTAATCACATACAATCAATAAGTTTAATTCAATGTTCCTGTTATTGCCTTAAGCTCATGATACTCAACGATTAACAGCCAATCATAATCTCAAGTTATGACGGTAAGTAGTAGGCCCTCAAGATAGGTATTTGCCAATAACCTATAATAAGAACAATAAAGTGCGCCTGGTGTTTTCTCTAACAACCAAACGAGGATTGTCAATCACTAATAGTACTATCCACATTTATTCACGTTCACCCTTCAAGTGATTAAGGTTCATGATCGAGGGACTTTTGGCAATAGTAACTTAAGCAAATAACATTTGCCTGACGGTATTTCAATACCCGGTATAAAAGACTTGTGTTCGAGTTTTAAGCATGTATCTCCCCACGGGAAAATAGTTAAAGAGTGGGCTATGAAATCACAGTAACATGTATATAGTTAACGAGTACTTATAAAAGTATAAAACAGTAATTAAGCATGTATCTCCCCCAAAAACGTTTATAAATCATTGTAAAACAAGTAAGAGTAGGGGCTATGACTCACAGTAATATGTGAAAGTTTAAAATACTTGTGAAAGTAAAAGCAGTAGTTGAGCATATATCTCCCTCAAAATATTTATAAAAACAATTATAAAAATGGGGCTAAGAACTCACCTGAGAACTCATGATAGGCATGGATAACGTAATGTCAGGGGTAGAATGGAAATGACTTCAAAGAGATAACCTGAATGATATGGAAGTTCGAGATAAGTTTGACTTATCGAGAATCGTGATTTGAATAGTGTTCGATGACAAAATGACTTGTGGCAGAGGTGGCTTGCGTGGCAAAACGCTTAATATTTCAAGAACAAAGTTATATACTATATAACTTGTCCTTATGTATAAAGTATCGTTATTATTTATGTTTCCTCGTCATAACATAATGATATGCAAAATTTATCAAAAGTTTGTTGCTAGTATCTTGTAGTAATAGAAGAGTCCTTTCTATTTAAATGATTGGAAGAGCCTTTGTAAGAGTAACCGTTATCGATATGTATTCAAGTTAAATGATAATAACGTCAAGTCATATGTTTACAAGTTACATGTTTATAACGTCTTTAAGAAAAATGTTATGTGGTTCAAAATCAAGGGCTGAAAATGTAAATATTTATTATAAGTTTTAAACCTTATAAACGTTTTTAAGAAAGTGGTATGTTACTAGAATTGGAGGGGCTGAAACTGCCAATGCATGGGAGTTGCAAAATTAACCAAAAATAGTAAAAGTGCCTTTGCCTAGGCTCGAAATCTAGACCTCTTGTTCACACTCAGAAGACACAATCAACTGAGCTAGGTGGTTTCTTGTGTTACTCTTGGTCGTTTATTATATATAACAAGATTGCCACAGTTTAGTGTTTGTTATAAAATTTCTATATCAGTAGTATGTCGTGCATGCAATCTATTACAACTTCTCATTTCAAATCCGTTTCATATCAACTGAGTTTTGCTATCTTTTCATGTAAGTTCTATAGTAAACTTTTAGTTACAGAAAGGTTGTTGAAAGAAACATAAGGTTAGTCTCGCCTTATTTAAGTTCTCGCGACTCAAAGTTCCACCCGAGACCAAAACTTAACATTTTACGTTTCAAAATACTCATAATATTGCTAGCTCATAAGCTTATTTTAAGTTTATATAAGTGCTTTTTAACAGCTTATAATTTGAGCTTTTAAGCTCGAATTAACTATAAAGGTGCATTTGGTTTCAGTCGCGACAAGCCCAAAAAGGAGCCCAAATAAAAACAAGATAAAGCAAGATTTTTACGACACTTTTGTTCCTTTATAATCATTGTTGTGAGGGCTTTAAATATGGCAAGGTTTGAGATTTTATGGACCTTGTTTGCTAGTCGAATTAAGTCGTCCAAAGTGAGCACTTGGGACAGTTTCATTTTAGAAAAGAAAAGAAAAAAAAAAATGAGTTCGAAACTTTAACAAAACTCATGCATTCGTTTTCATACTTTCCTCATGCTTAGCCACGCAAAATTTTAGATGCCATGATTTATATAAAGTGTTCAACGAGAACACATCAAAACAAAGCAAAAGCTTGCTATAATGGGAGTACGTGACATAAAGATGTAATATGTTATGAGAATGGATGGAAAGACTTACGGCACTACAAAAGGGTGGGTAAAACGTGATCTAGAGGCTCGAAGTCGAAAAGAGGTTGGTGCTACTTGTTTCACGGCCCGTCAAGGAAACGAGATCTATACTCCAATGATCTTATGCACGGCTTAAACCCTTGGAATCTTGGCCAATCTAAATCGAACTCAGCAGCTAGGAACACTTAGTTTATTTTGAAAGTGAAATATGTTTGTGCATAGATCTGGTCGAATGTAGTGGCATCTTATAGGGAAAGTTTGGAGTGTGAATGCATCTTGATTGTCTACAAGCGCCACATGTGTTATCCAATCACAACGAGACAAGAATGAGTGCAAGGCTGGTTTTTTTGTGATTGGGGATAGTTAGAGGTGGAGTGTGTCATAGCTTGTGTGTGTAAGTAAACTTGTAAGTGTGTCATAGTGTGTAAGAAAGTAACATGGTTCTTGGCTTTCTCCTTCTTACTCGTTCACCAGGTACAAAGAAAAGAGTGGTGTTTGCTTCGAATGGTTACTCCATTTGTCAAAGGAACTCAAGACGTGGGTGTTCAAGGATTGGGGATTCATTTGGTGGCCTTTGGATCTATACTATTAAAATGAATGAGCTGTCTGTTCTTGGAAAATTCACTACCGGCCTTTACCTCTACTAGCATCTGAGTTTAGCGGCATCCTCTTGCAATTGAGAGTTGTCGCTACATATTATTTTAGGTCTCTTATAGGATGACAGATTTTACAGATTGTATATAAATGTCAATGCATATGAATCCTACTTAGTTGTTTGTTTAGTGCAGAATAGTTGGCAATGGCGTTAGTGCTTTATGTTATTCCAGAGCTCCTCATTTGTATTATCATCATGCTTCAGTTTAAGGAGACTAGGCTGTCTAGTTTCACTGTACATGGGCTGCCGTTAACAACTTTGTTATTTAAAGTCAATATTTCATTATAAACATTATATTGCCAATGAAACCTCATTTCATGTACTTGGACTATGGTGGATCACTTCTTTTAGCAATTTGTTGATAAAATGGTGGAATAAATTTGTAGTTGTAGAAATAAAAGAAATGTGGCACGTTTGGGTGAGAGTGGAGGTGGGAGGCCGGTTTTTATGTACCTAGGGGAGGGGTTACGGTCCAACAATATTAGTGGGTAGTCTCGAGAATTTTCGTAGGCTCGGGTAATATATAAATATTGTACTGAAAATATACGAAACGTATATTTATAAAACGTTTAAATATATTCGCGATAATTTAGATTATTTAGGTTGTGTGTAAGCATCGTTTCTAGGCAAATGGTCAATCATAAATGTCGTAGTGGTTCACATAATATGTCATGCATAAAAAAAAAATTTGTTCCTCGTAAAAATGGTTAATCTATGTTATGGTAACATGTTAATCGTAGGAAAATTTTACGGGGTGTTATATTACCTACCCGTTAAACGGAATCCCGTCCCGGGATTCTAAGATAAAGTAGCTGTAAAGGTGAGTGGAAAGGGTGAACAAATAGTCATTCCTAACGATCTAATCCCTGAGCGGTTTTAATTGTTCTTTCGAGCTTAACGTATCTACTACTACATTTTTCTTTCTAGCTTAACGTATCTTACTACTACATTAGCTTCTTCTTTGATGATAGCAGTTCTCATAGTCATAATTGTTGAGTAGTTCTAACTACTTACGTTGTCTTATGTTCAATTTCTTTTGATTAACTTGACTTAAGAAACAATTTCCATTTTTGAACGAAGATTTTTATTTTAACATGTTTTACAGGTAAACATGGTTCACACTATCTTGTTTCATGAAAGTTAAAATCTGTAGGGTAACCTACCCGTTAAACTAGATGCTTGTTAACAGATTTTTAATAATAAGAGTTTTCAAGTGGAAACTTGTTGAATGAAGAGAAAGTTGCTGAACTTCAGCTTTTGTAAAGAGAAAACTTGTTAAATATAGTTTTAAGTGACAACACGGTATTTGGTTCTAAGCTTTTGTAGATGATGAATCTGTTTGTTCCATATCTTGTATTTCTATTAGAGGAATTTATAGATTTCGATGGATTTTAGGTAAAGTTGTGAAAGGTTCGGAGATTACTATATAACTCATAGTGCCGGAGAAGTAAGAGAGACCATTGTAATCACATACAATGTCGTGAAAAGGTTTCATAAAATGTCAGAATGTAAAAGTAAGCACATGATCGAATAAATGTGGTGGTGCCGTAATGCCTTAGAATTAGGCATACGCAGAAGAAAATCGTGAGTCTTTGGCTGAAGTTTTAGTGTTTTATGAACTTTAGTGATCCTAGATTTCATACGTATGCCATTTCAGACAAAATTAAGCCCACTTATTTATAATTCGTTATTTACATAGAGAAGCGTCCCAAACGATGTAAATAACGAAGTATAAACTTATGGTTCGGCGGTTTACAATTTCTTTATTTCAATGGAAAGGCGTCCCAATCCATTCAAATAAAGACGTTGTAAATCATCCTACTTAAGAATTTCTGACTCAACACCCATACTGATCGACAAGATAATGCGCAAATTTTCCGAGAGTACAAAAAGAGTATGTCATATGCATCTATAAAGATGAGAGCGAGATAATTAAGGAGGATTGGTATAGTACTTAAAATAGTTGGGGGAGCATATATTTATATATATATATATACTAGAGTGTAGTTGTAGCATAAACTATCTAAAAGTCATATAATCGTCTGGCGGACGGAAATATGAAGACACGGTATTTGTAATAATCCCGATTAGTAAATATAAGTCATTAGCATAATTATCACATGTAATCATATATAAGAAATCATGTAAAAGTAATGTCTCTACCAGATGTTGGAAACGCGTAGGCACGGAGGGCATAAGGTGGTATTTTGTAAAAATGGTCCAGTTAAAGTGTAGTTATAGTCCAATGTTTAAAAACATCTGGTTCTCTATAACCGTGGCTCTGAATACCAATCTGTAACACCCCCAAAATCGTCACGTCAGCGGAAGACTTAAAAATGTCAGCGGAAGACTTTTTGGGTGTTACTTCGAGGATCTTTGTCACAATCATAGAAAACGACACAAAAGTGACGCTTTAAAGTTTAATTCATTCAAAATACCAAATATTCGAGACATCAAGATGTTTCATAATTTAAACAACAAGTTTATTTAAAATATGTCAAAATGTTTATTTAAGCCCATGCCGGGTTACAAGCCCACTCCGTGCCTTCAAGTTCCTTCTTGTTTAGTTACCTGAGATAAACACATGCTAAAAAGTGTCAACACAAAGGTTGGTGAGTTCATAGAGTTTATAGTTTAAATTGTTAATTAGAAAAAGAGTGATTTCCTTATCAATTTAATACAAATCAATCCGTTGGTTTGCCCTTTACCGGGTCAACATCAAAAATAGTAATTGGTTTATAAGTCCATTAACACGAGTTTCGAATCACAAGTTAAGAATGTATTGTAATCACATACAATCAATAAGTTTAATTCAATGTTCCTGTTATTGCCTTAAGCTCATGATACTCAACGATTAACAGCCAATCATAATCTCAAGTTATGACGGTAAGTAGTAGGCCCTCAAGATAGGTATTTGCCAATAACCTATAATAAGAACAATAAAGTGCGCCTGGTGTTTTCTCTAACAACCAAACGAGGATTGTCAATCACTAATAGTACTATCCACATTTATTCACGTTCACCCTTCAAGTGATTAAGGTTCATGATCGAGGGACTTTTGGCAATAGTAACTTAAGCAAATAACATTTGCCTGACGGTATTTCAATACCCGGTATAAAAGACTTGTGTTCGAGTTTTAAGCATGTATCTCCCCACGGGAAAATAGTTAAAGAGTGGGCTATGAAATCACAGTAACATGTATATAGTTAACGAGTACTTATAAAAGTATAAAACAGTAATTAAGCATGTATCTCCCCCAAAAACGTTTATAAATCATTGTAAAACAAGTAAGAGTAGGGGCTATGACTCACAGTAATATGTGAAAGTTTAAAATACTTGTGAAAGTAAAAGCAGTAGTTGAGCATGTATCTCCCTCAAAATATTTATAAAAACAATTATAAAAATGGGGCTAAGAACTCACCTGAGAACTCATGATAGGCATGGATAACGTAATGTCAGGGGTAGAATGGAAATGACTTCAAAGAGATAACCTGAATGATATGGAAGTTCGAGATAAGTTTGACTTATCGAGAATCGTGATTTGAATAGTGTTCGATGACAAAATGACTTGTGGCAGAGGTGGCTTGCGTGGCAAAACGCTTAATATTTCAAGAACAAAGTTATATACTATATAACTTGTCCTTATGTATAAAGTATCGTTATTATTTATGTTTCCTCGTCATAACATAATGATATGCAAAATTTATCAAAAGTTTGTTGCTAGTATCTTGTAGTAATAGAAGAGTCCTTTCTATTTAAATGATTGGAAGAGCCTTTGTAAGAGTAACCGTTATCGATATGTATTCAAGTTAAATGATAATAACGTCAAGTCATATGTTTACAAGTTACATGTTTATAACGTCTTTAAGAAAAATGTTATGTGGTTCAAAATCAAGGGCTGAAAATGTAAATATTTATTATAAGTTTTAAACCTTATAAACGTTTTTAAGAAAGTGGTATGTTACTAGAATTGGAGGGGCTGAAACTGCCAATGCATGGGAGTTGCAAAATTAACCAAAAATAGTAAAAGTGCCTTTGCCTAGGCTCGAAATCTAGACCTCTTGTTCACACTCAGAAGACACAATCAACTGAGCTAGGTGGTTTCTTGTGTTACTCTTGGTCGTTTATTATATATAACAAGATTGCCACAGTTTAGTGTTTGTTATAAAATTTCTATATCAGTAGTATGTCGTGCATGCAATCTATTACAACTTCTCATTTCAAATCCGTTTCATATCAACTGAGTTTTGCTATCTTTTCATGTAAGTTCTATAGTAAACTTTTAGTTACAGAAAGGTTGTTGAAAGAAACATAAGGTTAGTCTCGCCTTATTTAAGTTCTCGCGACTCAAAGTTCCACCCGAGACCAAAACTTAACATTTTACGTTTCAAAATACTCATAATATTGCTAGCTCATAAGCTTATTTTAAGTTTATATAAGTGCTTTTTAACAGCTTATAATTTGAGCTTTTAAGCTCGAATTAACTATAAAGGTGCATTTGGTTTCAGTCGCGACAAGCCCAAAAAGGAGCCCAAATAAAAACAAGATAAAGCAAGATTTTTACGACACTTTTGTTCCTTTATAATCATTGTTGTGAGGGCTTTAAATATGGCAAGGTTTGAGATTTTATGGACCTTGTTTGCTAGTCGAATTAAGTCGTCCAAAGTGAGCACTTGGGACAGTTTCATTTTAGAAAAGAAAAGAAAAAAAAAATGAGTTCGAAACTTTAACAAAACTCATGCATTCGTTTTCATACTTTCCTCATGCTTAGCCACGCAAAATTTTAGATGCCATGATTTATATAAAGTGTTCAACGAGAACACATCAAAACAAAGCAAAAGCTTGCTATAATGGGAGTACGTGACATAAAGATGTAATATGTTATGAGAATGGATGGAAAGACTTACGGCACTACAAAAGGGTGGGTAAAACGTGATCTAGAGGCTCGAAGTCGAAAAGAGGTTGGTGCTACTTGTTTCACGGCCCGTCAAGGAAACGAGATCTATACTCCAATGATCTTATGCACGGCTTAAACCCTTGGAATCTTGGCCAATCTAAATCGAACTCAGCAGCTAGGAACACTTAGTTTATTTTGAAAGTGAAATATGTTTGTGCATAGATCTGGTCGAATGTAGTGGCATCTTATAGGGAAAGTTTGGAGTGTGAATGCATCTTGATTGTCTACAAGCGCCACATGTGTTATCCAATCACAACGAGACAAGAATGAGTGCAAGGCTGGTTTTTCTGTGATTGGGGATAGTTAGAGGTGGAGTGTGTCATAGCTTGTGTGTGTAAGTAAACTTGTAAGTGTGTCATAGTGTGTAAGAAAGTAACATGGTTCTTGGCTTTCTCCTTCTTACTCGTTCACCAGGTACAAAGAAAAGAGTGGTGTTTGCTTCGAATGGTTACTCCATTTGTCAAAGGAACTCAAGACGTGGGTGTTCAAGGATTGGGGATTCATTTGGTGGCCTTTGGATCTATACTATTAAAATGAATGAGCTGTTTGTTCTTGGAAAATTCACTACCGGCCTTTACCTCTACTAGCATCTGAGTTTAGCGGCATCCTCTTGCAATTGAGAGTTGTCGCTACATATTATTTTAGGTCTCTTATAGGATGACAGATTTTACAGATTGTATATAAATGTCAATGCATATGAATCCTACTTAGTTGTTTGTTTAGTGCAGAATAGTTGGCAATGGCGTTAGTGCTTTATGTTATTCCAGAGCTCCTCATTTGTATTATCATCATGCTTCAGTTTAAGGAGACTAGGCTGTCTAGTTTCACTGTACATGGGCTGCCGTTAGCAACTTTGTTATTTAAAGTCAATATTTCATTATAAACATTATATTGCCAATGAAACCTCATTTCATGTACTTGGACTATGGTGGATCACTTCTTTTAGCAATTTGTTGATAAAATGGTGGAATAAATTTGTAGTTGTAGAAATAAAAGAAATGTGGCACGTTTGGGTGAGAGTGGAGGTGGGAGGCCGGTTTTTATGTACCTAGGGGAGGGGTTACGGTCCAACAATATTAGTGGGTAGTCTCGAGAATTTTCGTAGGCTCGGGTAATATATAAATATTGTACTGAAAATATACGAAACGTATATTTATAAAACGTTTAAATATATTCGCGATAATTTAGACTATTTAGGTTGTGTGTAAGCATCGTTTCTAGGCAAATGGTCGATCATAAATGTCGTAGTGGTTCACATAATATGTCATGCATAAAAAAAAAAATTTGTTCCTCGTAAAAATGGTTAATCTATGTTATGGTAACATGTTAATCGTAGGAAAATTTTACGGGGTGTTATATTACACCATTGGATGTCTGAAATTTGATCTTAGCCCTTGGTTCATTTTGGCGGGAAAATTAGTTTAGTGAAAATTGCATTGTTGCTTGTGGGAAGGGGGATTGCATTAATTGTGGTTGTTTAGGAGTGTGGAAGTGATGGGTTGGGCGGTGGAGAAATGACTGGCAAGTTGGGATGGTTGCCGGTTATGGTAATAGAGCAGGGCAAGTGGTGAGGGAATGAAAGGGAAGGGTTGACCGGGGGTTTGACCCTGGAAATTGCAATCAAGAGTGTGGATTGGGTTTGCTTTGGGATCAGGAGTGGGACTGGGCCAAGGGGGAGTGTAGTTTGTGTTGTGTTTGTTTTTGGGTTTATGTTTTGGGTTAGAAATAAAATAGGATCCGTTTGGTTTGTAACATTAACACAAGGACCATTTTGCAATTTCTTGAAAATGGAGGGTGGGTTTTGGCAATTTTCCAAAATTATCACAAGGGCCAAACTTGCAAAGCTTCACTAATCCAAGGACCATTTGTTGATTATTTTCCAAAATTAATTCCAGAGACTATTTTTGCCAAATCAGAAAGTTGAGAGACTAAACTTGCCAAATCTTCAAACTTTTCACCCAATGACCAATTATGACAACTTTTGATTTCCATAGGACCTTAGTTGACTTTTCTTCCAAAACAAATGCTCAGGGGCCAATTCTGTAAATTTTCAAACTTGAGAGACCATTTCTGCCAATTCTTCAAACTTTTGCTCAAAGGACTATTTTAGGCATTCTGTGATTCCCAAAAGTACATTTTGACAATCTGAGCTAAAAAATGGTAATTTGCTTCCCCGGCGTTGGCTTTTGACACGTTTTTCAAACTCGTGCTCGTTTTTGTCCTTTTTGGCATGTTTTATGCCAGTTTCTGAAATATCCGTTCCTACAGGATCACAAACACAAAAACACAATATCTTTGGCATTTATGGTTAGTTTGTGTCTATTTTGGTCTTAATTTGGCCAGAAAAAGGTGTGTGAATAAGCACACACCAACAACCTTTCTTACAAGTATTATTCGAGATAGTACGATGTAATTGTGTTTGCAATCAATAAAATCATCATTAACAATATGCGATATTGTGGTAAGCGTTTCGTGTAACGTTCAAAACAAAATGCGAAAAGATCCAAATTAATTGCAATCGATTATAACATGTGAATATTCAACTCAAGCAAAAATTCTTAACATGTATCAAAGAACATATAAAAATATTTAGTGAAACTAAAAATAAAACATTACATCAATTATGAATTTTGATAAATTAGAAAACACAAAAAACTACCTCATGAACTTTTCAACTTACTGTCGTGGCCATACAGTAATTTGACATCCAAGAGGGTATTAAGATATTGACTATTACATAAATGAGATCTTACTTCTAAAGAAGCAGCAATAGTAATTCCCCTCAAAGTTCACATGTGGCTTGTTTAGAGCTACAAAAATCCCATCCTTTTGCAATGCACACTGCTATAGGATAATTTTTTTCATATGTAATTTCTTTAGGAGAAAGATCTGGAAAGAATTGCATATATGATTTCTTTAGGGAAACATCGATAATAACTTAATCTACACATGATATTACTTTGGTGCAAGACATGTGGACAAAATAAGTTGAACTTGATAGCTAAATTGGTACTTCACAAGTATCACTAAAATCCGAATAAAAGCAAAAATTTGAAATATTTCAAGCACACAATACATAATCCAAACTTGAGTGTGTATATATATATATATATATATATATATATATATATATATATATATATATATATATAGAGAGAGAGAGAGAGAGAGAGAGAGAGAGAGTAGGAATCCAGTAAGAAGTAAATTAAAATAAGAAGTGGTAAGAAGTGACCAAAACCACACATTCGAGATGCAACGATTTGCATTAGATGCATTTCTATTCATATAAATGCAACATCTTGAGTTTCAAAAGTTAATATGATGTATAGATGGTGCAAATTGATTTTCATGATTTTGACACGTGCAGAGGAACAAAAAACAAGAGAAATCATGAAATGCATCTAATATACGTATATGCATCTGATTAAAAGCTAGAAAACACACTATGGTGCGTTACAATGCATCTAAGATCATTGGGATGCATCTAATTTAGGTCGGTGCATCTCGGATTTGTGGTTATAGTTATATATATATATATATATATATATATATATATATATATATATATATATATATATATATATATATAACTTTCTAACTGCGAATATAAAGAGACCAAGATAAGAGAATCAGTATGAGTTATATGTTGCAAAAATTTTAAAAATACAGTATATGGTAGCCAATATAATCATCAGATAAACACTAACGAAAACACTAAAAGAACTATCAAGTCAAAATTATCACTTTTATATAGTAACTATAAAATATAAGCCGACCCCTAATGAGATTTCATTTAAAATACAATATCTATAAGTAAACATTAATGAGGTTTGATATAAAGAGACTATCACATACATATATTGTTGAACTTTTTTAGTATTGGACCAACAGAAAAACTACAAAAAAAGGCATAGAGTCCGGTTGGAAATGATCATAGAGCCCGGTTTAACATAAGGGTTCAAAGGGGATGGGACTCTATTTGAAGTGCATATAGAGCCCCGTTTGAAAAACGGGCTCTATTCTTTGTTATAGAGCCCGATTTTCTACTTAAAAACATGGCTCTATATGAATAAAAAAAGATATATATATATATATATATATATATATATATATATATATATATATATAAACTTTTAATGAGACAATTTCATCCATGAATGAATTTGTTGCTCTTAAATTCCGAACTGAACATAATATTTATTCAAATAAGGAAGATCCATTGACATTACAAGTTTACAACTAAATTTCTTTGATATATTGAGTTTGCCTACTGTGTGACTACTCTTGAAAACAACACATCTAAAAAGATACAAGTCAACTTTATTATCTACTTGAACATAAATGAAAGTAAAACATACACCATTGACGTCACTGTAAGTCTTGTTATTTTCACTGCCTTTGAATAACTCAACAAAAACAGATAGGGTTTGATGAAGTTGATCTCGTCCTCAATCTGCCTTTAGAATTGAGAATCGTGCCAAACTCCTTGAACTCAATGTTTTCCTCATGCAGAAGAGAAAATCTGTACCAAAAGGATATAGATGTGATCAAATCTCAGGGTATCAAAAACCAAGTCTTAATCACTTGCTAAATACCAGTTTAAAACATAACCTCGAAGAAAACTATATGAAATTTTAGTTTGACTCCAAATAATCAAAAGAAAAACACATCAACAAAGGCGAGCCACATGAGGAGACAACGTCAGGTGTTATCACATCAAGCAACAATCATAATGCCATATATACCTGCCATTTTACTTTTCGAGAAAGCGAGTATGATGAGGCGAAAAATGATCCGTTTTTAGGGGGTCATTTAAGCCGGAATTGGAATTTATTTGATCAAATATTGCCCTAAATCGTTCCTTTTGTGATTTTAGGTACTTTGGGAGTGAATTCTGGAAAAGGAAGCATTTTGGACGTTTTTGGAGCATAAAAGTGAAGAAAACGGGAAAGTCTTAATTTTCCTTGCTGGGAACAGTCGATGACGGCGTCAAGAAGGATTTGATGACGGCGTCAAGGGCAATTTTGGTGACGGCCCAGAGAAAACGCGATGGCGTCAGAACAAGGGCGTTAAGAGTAAAAGTGGTGACGGCCTAGAACAAGATTACACATGACGGCGTCAGATCTGGATCTAGACAATCAGAGAAGATTTTTGGCGGTGAGATGACGACGTCAGAACTTTCCTCTTGACGCCGTCACCTCATAAAATCTATATATACTTTTCTAATTTTCATTCATTAAAGGAGGAACTTGTGTGGAGAATTTTAGGGTCGAACCTAATAAACCCTAGCTCGTTTGTAACAGTATTTTCAAGGGTTTTCACCCCTTGAAACCCTTCATGTTCAATTGAGATAAGTATCTTTTCAATTCATTCAATATGTCTATGTGTTGTTTGAATATATCTTACGCTTGTCTTGATTTTAACAGGCTGGGCTAGATCTTTTGTGTGTTTGCTTAGATGTAATGAAACCTAGATGTTAATTATAGGTTGATTGCTTGTTTATAGTTGTAACGGATGAATGATTTCAATGTTAGGCTTAAAAAAACTGGCAGATCTCCATTGTGTAACTTGCTTGAACGTCTTAAGAAACTTGAACCGATGTGTACTAGGTTTTTATGGTTGTATTTAATGCATGAGCGAATTCTAGTGATCCCATGTTAGGAGCTTCTTGCAAGCTCGACATAGGAGTGAAGTAGGAGCTTATAGAATTGGGGAAGTAAGTACGCCACCCCATGATTGGTATTAAGGAATATAACCCGTCATCCACGCAACTATAACAAGTAATTAACCTATAAAAGATATCTAGGGAGTAGTGAAATCTAAGTAAACACAATTCTCCCATATATTGTTCACACCACTAGTTTAATTTAGTTTATTTACATTTTTGTTATTTTATTTTGATTGCATCTTTAGTTATTGGGTTAGTTGACTAGCAACTAATTCCGCCCACTCCTCTAAAAACCGAGATTTTATTTGCTTTTATAAAATATAAAAAATACAAAAAGAACATCCCTCACCTCTAGACCTAGTTCTTAGGCTTTCTAATCCTAGCGACACTATTCCTGAGTTGAACGATCAATCCCCCAGTACTTGTCACTATACTATACTACAACAATCAGGTACACTGCCTGGTGGGGGTTGTAAGCTTCTCGAGATCCCTCGAGAGGTAAAGCCTGGTGCAATTCCCATGCATCAGAGTAAAAGAAAAAACGCTTACAATTTAAGTTTCCAAAATATAGCACACGTGTCACATGCTCCACACAATAGACATATACCTGGTAAACTCCTCTAAAGCCATCCTTTTGTATGTACTGTGTCAAATACTTCTTCAAAAACTACACAAAAGATGCAAATTATTTTTTATAAGGTGGATATTTGTAAAAAAACATGAGTTAACGTAGCACAACAAAATAAATACTTACTAAAAAAGAGATCGTTTTGCACATTAATCAGATGATGAGACCTAAATAATCCAGTTCTAAAACCACTATCCCCTGAGATTACCCTGATAATCTGAACTTCATTAGAAAGATGTGTCCAAAACATTACCATATCATAATTTGGGGCAAGAATATAGAGTAAAACAAAATAAACCGGAAAACTATAAATGTTGGCGATAAGACTTGATGACAATTTAAAAAGTTATAAGCAAATGAGATAACCTATCCTTTACTTGCAGCAACATAGACAATGTTAATGCCACCAATATGTTCCTTTATGCCTAACCAATATCTGAAATTCAACCATATACTTAAGTAACCAAATAGTGCAAGGGTTGTGGCAGTTATGTACCACAAATAATCTCCATTAGTATGGAGAATATGATCCTTAAGAAAGGGGCAAGTTGCACATGACAATAACATACTGTTAAATGAAATGATTTCTTTATATAGGAATGCATTTTTGATATCGATGTTTGAGGGACAATGTTATAAGCTTATAATCAGCCAAGGTACTTGCAAATTACATAAGATTCCATAAACTATAGTAATGGAAGACAACATAGTACCAATTTTCAACATAGCAAGTATAACAGATCAACTTACCTCTAAATTAGGAGACAAGTTCAGCCCGTAAGCTTTCAGACTACGAATTCTATGACCTCTAAGATCTAACCTCTGATATCATTCGATAAAGGAAATAAATTAGTAAATAAAAATTGCATTTGGATGCAAAGATGCTTCTCGTGTCTAAATAATCAAAATACTAAAAAAATTGCTAAATACAAAAAACTTAATTGAAGATGGACGAGGTGATTATAAGAAGAAAACTTTTAACCTCAAGATCATCATCAACATGTTATCATCGGTGGCCACGAGATCATGACGCACAGAAGAAACCACCAACTAATTAATCAAGACAACATACACAACAACTACAACAAATATCAATTACAAAAGCCCTTTACAATTCTTGATTAAAAAAAAAGAAAAAAAAAACGAATGTACATTGAGTGAACAATTGGTTGTCTTGATTCAAAATAGAATCTGGAAGCATCGTATCTGGAACTATTCTATTTTTTCTGACGATGATGATCGCGAGTTAGGGTTGGTTTGTTAGGTTGGGGTAGGGTAAAGGTTCATGATTGGTAGCAAGGGGTGGGTGTCACACCCCCAAAATACCTGTTTTAGCAGCGGAATGGAATACCTGGGGGTGACTGCCATAGCATCACAGTTACAGTTATATTGAATGACCTAAAGTGTCGTTTTGAAAATACATCGTTTGATCATTAAAACATTCAGAGTTTACAAAAAAATAGGTCCCAAAATGGTGTTGCAAAATTTAAGTAAAATAAGTTCAACAAGATCAAACGTTTCATAAGTGCAGAAAATATATGTAAAGTGAGACGCGTCGGCTCCGCGACTCCAGGTAGGTCCAAATCCATGCCACATGAGCTACCTTAATTACCTGAAAATACATTGCTAAAACGGTCAACAATAATGTTGGTGAGATCCATAGGTTTATAAAATGAAATGTTGTGCGGTAACCTCAAGTATAAACTGCATGACAAAATGTCACATAATTATTAAAATTGTACATTGGCTCTTAAGCTCATGACCCCGAAGCTAGACTGATGAAGTATATGCCCCTCCAGAGTGTCCTGCCAAATACTCTAATATGAGAGAAATGAAATGCATCCGTTTGACTGTTGGTATAACTAACACGGATGGAGGCGTCACCCTCAATAGATCTATCACTCACTCTCGCTTACGCATAATTAACAGTCCATGATAAATAAATAGGGGACTTTAACAAGGCAACTAGGTAACTTAAGCAATGTACATATGATTTAATACTTAGGCCCGTATAAAAATGATGATGCAATGTATTCTCCCTCGTGGGATTTGAAATCAAACTATTGAATTGAAAACGGGGCTATGAAAACTCACCTGTAGTGATGGAACAACGAATATGTAATGAACGTGGCAACAAGGCGCGAACACTAGCCGCAACCTAATATGAATGAATATGATCTATTTTAGATTATGAATTGATGTAGTGAATGGACATACATATGCTGTCTATACCACTCGTAATTTGAAAATAATAGTTGTTGTTGAAATTCAATGTTTTCCATAACTTGGTAAAATATGTCCAACTAGCGTCATAAAACTAGTCATGTAATATTGTGTATAAAATGTTGGTGTTAGAATTCGGCGTTTTGAAAAACCTATAATTAATATCTAATAATAGTATTAATAAACCTTTGATCGTACGTGCTTTCACGGGTAAGAAATACGGCTCTCCATTGTCGTTACTTGAAAATATAGTTTTTAGTACGTAGAATATATATTTCTAATAGAGGCTGTAAAAAATATATAGAGTTATCGGGTTATAAATGCGAATATCTCGGTCGTTATAAACTCATTTTCTACGTTCTATATATCCATGGTTTCGTATTATAGTGAACTAGTGACTTTTTAATAAGTTAGTGCATTTTATTAATGACTAGTGTCCCATTTTATCTGTAGGATACTCATAATCATAAACATGTGTAGTTATGTAGGTTTTGGATCGAGTTAAAGGAGGAAAAGGAAGAAAACTTAGAGAGAGAAAGTAGAGAGTTGGAACCTTAGAGAGAAGAGAGAAAATGTTAGATTGGAAATGAAAGGCTCAACCCTCTCCCTTGGTTGGGAATATATAGTTACACATAAGACGCCCCATAAAACGGGCTGTGGATCGGGCTGACAATGGGTAAAGACCCGACCCGACTCCACAAATACTAACTAATACTAATCTACTTACTAACTAATATGATAAATACTACAAGATAAAACATGCTAAACCATACTCGGGGTGACCGAGTCTTCATATGAATAAATGTATTCCTAACATTATCCGATATAAATCGTGCATCAGCACACTATTTTCAGAAAATGCCTATTAGATATACAATCTTGTTTTTGGCATAACTTTTTCGTTGTAAGTCCGTTTTTATCCGTTCAAGCGGCCATGGTTTCGTTTTTAAGTGTATATTGTTTTTCTCCAATCAAAAATTATCCAAGGTCTACTGACTTTTCTGGAATTTATAAAAATGGACAGCCTTGATTGTATTGTTTCAAAAATGTTATTTCTATTTTATTTATTGTCTCAATCCAACTCCAACAACTTCACAAATTCCCTTAAACTACCATACACCTTCTTAGGGTGTCATGGGGTCCCTAATGTCATCAACCAAGCAAAATCTCCATGGTTTTACATGTTATATATTTTTAAGGCTAAAAATGATATAAAAATATAAATGAAGTGGTATAAATTTGCACATGCATGTACATATACTATTCGAACCAAATACAAACACAAAACCACTCCACAAATTCAAGCACCAACAATCCTAGGATGAAACCATGGCTCTTGATACCAATTGTAGGATACTCATAATCATAAACATGTGTAGTTATGTGGGTTTTGGATCGAGTTAAAGGAGGAAAAGGAAGAAAACTTAGAGAGAGAAGTTAGAGAGAGAAAGTAGAGAGTTGGAACCTTAGAGAGAAGAGAGAAAAATGTTAGATTGGAAATGAAAGTCTCAACCCTCTCCCTTGGGTGGGAGAGGGTATATATAGTTACACATAAGACGCCCCATAAAACGGGCTGTGGATCGGGCTGACAGTGGGTAAAGACCCGACCCGACTCCACAAATACTAACTAATACTAATCTACTTACTAACTAATATGATAAATACTACGAGCTAAACCATACTCGGGGTGACCAAGTCTTCATATGAATAAATGTATTCCTAACAATCTCCCCCTAAGGGAGGTCACCTCGGAAAATAAATATTGAATCGTAGCATTCAAGTCTTCGGAGACATCTTTGTAGCTCGTAGCCTTTTGATTCTTCATCATTGTGATCTTTGTGCTTTTAGCAGCAGACTCTAGATGACTGGTTTAATGAGATGGATGATCTTTGGAAATAACTTCGAGTTCATCATCCAAATAAGTGTCTGAAAGTCATCTTAGAGTAGTAACGTCTCCATGTGATTTTGACATCTTTGTGTTGGCATGCTCACACTTTTCAGGATCATGATCTTCTGCATCAGAGTTATGGAAGCATAAATGAAGCCCAATTAATGATCATGATTTCTTAGATTGTGATGTCGAAGTGTGAGCATGTGTTGATGGATCAGCATCTTTTTAGCAATCAACTACAACCGTCAGAAATTCCTGCAAGCAAATAGTTAGCAACAAATCATCCGGTGCTTATAGTTTTGGAATTTGAGATCGTCAACAGCATAGTGTGAAGACTCCTACTAACCCTTACCAAGGCCGTTCCCAATTGGCAAACCCTGAAAGGATTTACACGAACTACCTAAGTAGATCAACGATTGGGTGAGTCGCTGGAGATCACTCCACGACTGTTGACCGTTAGTAACCATCATGACCACTAAGCGTAATCTACAAGGAATTACCTAAGTGGCCTGCTTTCAGGGCTGCTTAATGTTAACCCTGGCAAGAATTTCCATTCAATCACTAGGAGTTACAATAGCAACATCCCTCATAAATGTTATGGCAGATTGCTAAGATCTGCGTAGGACTCATAAGTTTACCACTGGTGTCCTTGATGTTGAACAACCAGGGTAGAAGTATCACGTGTTCCTATGAGATATTTTTATACATCTCGAGGCTCTAGACTCAATGAGTACATTTGGTTTCCCTATGCGGAGATTAGGGAGAGGTCTCCTGCTTCAATATCAACCATCTCTAAGAGATATGTTGATAGATTACACCGGTTCCCCATGAGAATGAAACAAGTTCTTTTAAGAGAACTTGAATGGCTAGAAGGTTTTGTGCAGTGCGTCATTGGGTCCATGACGTCTTGTCTTCAATACCAATGTCGCCTTAGCACCAATCAGTAGATTATGAATTGAACCCGGTTTCTGCCCTAAGGTTGAATGCTTGGAGGGCTATTTCTTTTCACCCTTTCTCATTTCATTTCTTTTTAATTCTTCAACCCCTTCTTTCTCCATTCTCATATTTACTTTTTTTTCATAATCATACCTACGGACTTTCTAATACTATCTATTTGGTATTGTCCATGGGTATATCCCTCCGGCTCTGGCGGATCATAGGACGGTTTTCCTAACCTTAGCCACCTTATATCTTCATGACTATCCTATGTTGCCATATACCAAATCATTGAAAATTCTCTCAATGTGTTTATGATTAAGAAACACATTTTGTTAACACATTGAGATTTTTGTCATTTTCAAATGCTCCCCCTTAACATGTGCTCATATGTATTGATTTGAAAATTTGCACATGTCGGGAAGAGTTGCACTTTTTGAATTGATCTACCTTAAGTGAACATGACCGGGCATTCGAGACACGCTTACATCACTAGTTGAACTAGTTTGAAGTTATTACCCGGCCCGATCAGATTCACCCAAGGTTTCTCGAAATGGTACATTCTACTCAAACTTTTCGAGACACGCTTACATCACTGGTTAAACCAGCTTGAAGTTATTACCCGTACAGGACTAGTCCTTTCGATTCAGGACAGTTGTGTTTCGTCAATTCATGAGTCAAATCTGAGTCTCGATCTCTTATAATGCAAGGATCCTTTTTCACAAGTCATTTGCTCCCCCTTAATATGTGCATTGATATACAAAAGCGTTTGGCACATAAGGAAGAGCATATTTTTGTTCTTGGGTTCAAAACATCACGTTTTAATCAGTTTTTCATATTTAAATCACATCTTCTCCCCCGATCAAAAATTTCAAACCAATTGACATTTGTGATCCCAAGTGATTTAAATAAGTTTAAAGGATTTGGGAGAAAGATGTGTTATAGTTAAGAGTGACTGATTTTGAGACGACATTTTGCTCCCCCTCAAACCTTGAGGGAGTATGTTATGTGTTAGAGATGATGAGTTTATAAGTAATTTAGAGTTTAGCAAGAAACTCATGAAAAATTCATATACTAACACATAACAACTGCACTTAATTCACTGGAGTTATGCACAAAGATCTTGTATTGATGATATATAGGTTTTTGAAATCGTTCTCCCCCTCAATCGATGACACATTTAAAATTAAACATTTTGCACAAGGTATTAATTCTTTTAGCATCGATTGAGTGGCAAATTTTAAACCACATTTTGAGTTTGTTTGATCTTCAAAAACCATGGTACCACCAAGTTTGGAGCAAATATTTTCCCGAAGAATCATTGAAGGAAAAATATTTGAGATGCAAAGAAAACTTCTCTTCTTTTACCGGAAATGATGCACTTAAGCGTACATCAGATCGGAAAGGCACGCATATAAAGTAATTCATGCCTTTGTTAGGAACAGTCGTCTTTTTGGCGACGAACTTTCCCCAATATTAATACCAGGTTGCTATCTGAAGTAATAGCAAACCATAATTTTTACGTCCAGGTTACAGCCTGAAATGACTGCAAGCCATATAGGCATGTTTTGAAAACATTTTGAACTTCTGTTCGAACTTCATTTAAAGACCCGTGTCATTATTGAATGACATTTCTAGGACCGTAAATGTTATCGATGCCAGAAGACATGCCTAAAAAAAACTATTTTTGGTATTTTTCTAATTTTTTTTATGGGTTTTTGTTGGTTTTATATATCTATATACATTTTGGTATAATATATTTACAAAGGATACTATTAAGTTTAAGAAGATGTTGACATGAATACCAAAATGAGGATTTTGTTCAGCTTGTTGTAGACACGTGTAGTCAACATCTCTTAACCATTTACCACCAAAGCATTCGAGGCTCATGAATAATCGTCTAAACTTGTGCCTTCTCAGTGTGATGCTTTGGTAGCTTCCACCCAAACCGACAATCATCTTCATGAGACCACTTCCCCCAGACAGTTGAAGTAATGCAAAAAGTCTCATTGAATGAAGCTCGAGAACCCCAAAGAAAACGATAACACCGAAGTAACAAGGTGAACCACGAATCATCTCTGCGGTAAACAATCCCGGAATGTAAGATGAAGCCCGATCACATGACCCTGTTGTACATCCCCGATGTACACATTACTCTGTGGTTTTGAGCGGTTGTCTATTCAGGGGAATAAGATATCAACATCTTCATTTCACCAAATGCTTTCCACTTATCTTACACATACCAACTTAATCCATATTGTACGCATGCATCCAACATAAGAAGAAATGATGACACCAAAGTAACAGGTTGAGGCACTGATCATCTCTGCGGATATCTCCTCCGAAATATATGATTAAGCCCGATCACGTGAACCTGTTGCGCGTCCTTGATGTACACAAATCTCTCCCCTGATGGTTGCGATCTCATCGGAATCATCATACCATTGTGTACATGAAGCATTAACCAGAAGCACTTTACCATGAACCATATCAGCTCGTATGAAGATGTCGATAAGCAATATCATCTCATACTCCAAATGTCCTTCTCATATTTCTTCCTACTGAAAGCTGAAGTAGTATATGCCACAAGTATCAAGAGACTACTTCCCCCATGTAGTTGGAATAATACACCAAATGCTACGAGTTAAGACACTGAGTTTCTCTATGGTTATGACATATGTCTTCCCGGGATAACTTCAATTAAGAAGAAGTATTATGTTCATCACGTGTACTCATTATGAGTTCAGATGTATGTCTCCTTCCCCCTTGCTGGTTTTGATACATCAGAATCAGCAACAACTTTTACGCGCATCTACTTGAATTGTTGAGAAGAACCAAATAAGCTAAAATGTATCTAGTGAGAATCAACTGCTATAGAAACGCTCACTAATTGGATTAATCCTCCCTCCCAATTAGTAAGCCCATAAGTGTACTTGCTCCCTCCCAAACTGACAACCCGTTTGAAACAACATAGATGCTTGTTGAAGAAGTATCTCTCAATTCTGCCCAAAATGTCTTCAGTCTCTTAACATGTCATCCACAACGTAAAGTGGATCATAGACTGATAATCTGTAGCTTCTTCACGGGTTTGTTTGGGGAACGTCATGTCAACATTTTCAACTCACTTAGAATGCTTCCAGTTCTTCGTAAAAGACCAAATGTACACAATTCTCCCTCCATGATGATGACGATCACTCGGAATCATCATAACTGTGTGTACATAAACATATCAACTGGAAGCTACATATAAATCACTACCCCATGAGTAGATGTCGAAAACAATTCTCTTCAACAATTCTCTGCAGATCAACCCCTAATTAAACCTCTTTTCACTTTCACTGGCTAATAGTAAATGACCACGTATGGAGAAAACCAGATATACCAAACTTGAAACTGAAGTAGAGTTCCCCGCTCTTGTGTCTTAAGCTTGCACTAATGTTGGAAAAACGGTGTAGAGAATTTATGCTCCAAGCAAATCTCTAATTACTCACTAGCCAGCCACAGCATGAGACATTACCACCTCTTGCAATTATCCACAACGACAACGGCGTGTGACACTGAGTACTACAACGTAACTCCTTAAAGTGATAGTTAACCAGGTCTTCAACCATCCACCTCGACTGCTGGTAACTAGATAAACCAAATCTTCAACTTAAATCTCAAGCATGAGCAAGTTATCATTGAAAATCATACATCCAACCACCCCGACTTCAAGATAAACTAAGATCACGCCTTTGTGATAGTCAACTTCAATCTCAAATATGTGATACCCAATCAACTCCGTAGTCACAATTAGTCTTCCTTAGTTAGTGGAACATTAGGTGTTGGAGGAGAGGAGAGTCATTTCACGCATCAATCAACATGTATTTTATTCACAATTCTCCCCCTCAAATATTGCATATGAGGATGTGATTTATGATTGAACAAATGAATAGAAATACATGTAGTTTATCCACACTTCTCCCCCTCAAAAATTGCATATGAGGTTGATCCACTGTTCACACTTCTCCCCCTAAAAAATTGCATTTGACGATGCCATTTTTGATCAAGTGGATAATAACAAATACAATCCGATGAAGGTAATCCACTTGAAGACTGAACAAGCATGGAACAAATATGACGTTTGTTGATGAGAATGGTCAGAAGCAAGAACATTACACAACTTCAGAAGATAAAGCGCACTCAAGCGTACACTTTTCTTTTCTTTGGTGAACTGGGCCTGAAGTATTGTCAGCAGACGCCATAATGATGACATTGAGGACCGAGGCTTGAACTGAGGTGTTAAAACGTCATAGTCGATGAAGAACTAGGCCTGAACTGATGTGAACAGACGTCATAGTTGTGTGCATCAAAGTTGAGCTTCATTAACCCCTGATGGATGATATATCACTCTTTTCGGCAGCCAAACTCTGAGTCTTTCCTTAATAGGATTGACCAATGTACCTGCACTTATGTAAAGACTACCTGCACTGACATTGAGAGTTTGTTTGCATTTATATGGGTTAGTGAAATCAACATCTATACCATTTGAGGTTCCACTTTCAACCTTGGTTTTGAAATCAGTGAACATCTTTCTCATAGGTATCCATCTAAGACCAACAATATTAAAAATTCTACCCGTCGGTATCCACCTAAGGCAAGTTCTAGGAGTGTTTGGTTTCTCATGTAAAGTGGAAGTCTTGTTAAGAGAAGACCTTTGTCCTAAAACAATATGCCTGCCAGGTTTCTGAGTATAACTCTTTGATTCTACGGGCTTGTTGTAGTTTCTAGTCTTAGATGGTAGAAACTTATCACAAGTATTCACTTCCTTCAGGGATTTTGTAGCACAACTATCATGATTAGCCTTAAAAACACAGTTTAGACAAGTTGAGCAAACAAGGTGTTTGGATTCCGAAAAAGGTCTAGGTTTCTTAGAGTGATTTGCTACTAGAATCGCTTTGATCGATGTGCAACTACTCTTGGGCACTAGACAATTCCTATTTGTTTGTTGAGTGCCTACAAGTTTTGGTTTGCTGATACTGGTCGAGTTCTGCAATAAGCTAGAAGGTATCCTATGAGGTCGTGAACCTAAGATTCCATCCTTTTGAAGTAGAGCCCTTTTCCTAGCCTTTTCAAGATCATAGTTCTTGTAAAAGTCATTTATATCATAAGAGATTTGAGTTTTAATGCTCGGTATTGACACTGTTTTCGAACTTATCCTTGAAGAGTCAGGTGTAGGTGTAACTACTTGTTGAGCTTTAACCGACCCAGAGGCATTTTTCTTAGGCAAGTTATGTGAAGTGACTGGTTTTGACAAAACTTGTTTCGCATCAACTTGGGAGGTAAACCGAGTTTTTGAAAATTTTGGTCGTTCAGATCTAACCGCATTTAGTTGTCTAACAACAAAATGGTTTTTGCTTGATTGTAAAACTGGTTTCCCCAAGATTCATGGTTTTGCAACCTTAGTGTTCACACTGTTTCTTGTTAATTTTCTTACCTCATTTCTTAATGCAGCAGTTGTAAAACCCTTTTCCTGAATTTGAGCTTTGAATTTATCATTTTTGACCATCAAAGATGTTGTTTCTTCTAAAGTCTTAGTACTAGTTTCTTTGATAGAGTCTCTTAGGTCTATGTGATGCCTTTTCAAAGTCTCATTTTCCTTAAGTAATCTAGCCACATAAAGTTCCAATTCGATGTTTCTTGATTTAATAACATCGATATCATGTTTAGCTTTGACTATATTACTTTTCTCATTCAAGAAAGAAATATGTTTTTCAAATTGCTGATTGTCGAGTTTTTGTCTTGAAGCTAAGCTTTCAAAGTGTTAATTTCAAAAAATTCACGGAACTCAGGAAATTCCGGATTTTTACATGGTTGGTTAGTTTGAAAACTTTCTTCCTTTTGTTGCATTGCGATTTCAAGTGAAATACAATGCTTTTCAAGTTTTAAAAATCTGTTAGAGAGTTCATTAGAAACTTCTTTATCAACCATATTATTTGACTTAAGCATCTCAGCCGTAAACAAAGAACTTGACACATCATCATGATCAGCATCCTTCTTACTTTCTCCCCCTTTATGACTCATATTTGTTGAATTAGAAATGGTATTGCTATCAGTCTTTTCCAACAAATTTGTGTCATAACTGGGCTTAATATGATCAGTATGCTGCCGTTCATTAGAAAGCACATTATGTTGATCATTTAAAGGTACCTCAGCACATGACTCTTGTTCTTTTTCCGGTCTAAATTCTGCATTCATATCATGTGTAACAAGGGTCACTGAGCTGCTGGTTGTGTCAAGCTTAGCAGTCTCTGATCCTTTGCATTTAGTGACAGCTGACCCAACATCCAATGCTTTTCCCGAATCAACATACCATCACATGATTGCACACGACATGCCTTCACCTTGTCATCATACTTAAATTTGTCTTGTACTCTCTCCTCAATGTACTTCTTGACATTACCCATGAGTTGGAGTAGTGTATCTCTGAACATGTCAACCTCAACTCTCGTGTAATTTGTAAAATACTTATTAGTCATTTGATTCTCAGTGAATTGTGAATCAATGAACATTTGGAGTTGGTTGTTGATCACACAAAAGGCAGCCATGGATCTTTCTCCAGAAAAATTTCCTTTGTCAGGTTGTTGTTCAAGTTGGTCTAAATAGTGAGTCATTTTGACAGTGAAGGTCTGAACATCTTGACCAAAGAGTGATGTGAAAGCACGTTCGTAAGCGAATGCGCGTTCGTATCCTATTAAGTATCCAGGTCATTCAAAGAGAACCTTGAGATGTGAGTGAAGTAGTTGAAAACATTTAATGCACCTTTCCTTTGCATTATCGGGCAATTTTTGCAGGTGATGAAGTTCTTTCTCATAGATGACAAGGTCTGAAGTAGTAGACATGATGTAAACGTGCACGGGATTTTACAATTCAATGATTTAAACCGAGAAATAAATTCTTTCTCGGGATTTTACAAAATCAAGAAAAAACTGTGAAACACCGAAGACTGGAGTTGAACTTGATGATCAGTTGATGGACTAAGTTATATGTTGTTTAGTTGTGATCTTGGTTCGGTTGATGCAAGTTGGGCCTCGAAAATTTGGTCTAAAAACTTGAAACCTCAATAACTTCACTCTGGAGCGATTTTAGGCCTCGAAACTTCGCCTGAATTGATAAATCTGTTCAGCATGTCATTCTCTTCTGTCTCACGATCGTTTTGACAGGTATTTCGCTGAAAACGGAGTTACGGTTCAAGAGTTATGGCCGTTTGAAGTTTTGACGTAAAAAGTCAACTTTGGTCAAACTGCAACTATGGCAAATCGCTAAAATTTCAATCCCTGAGTGAGCAACTCGCTGAAATTGACAAATCACAAGATGACCAACTCGCTGAATCACCAACTCGCTAACTGACCAACTCGCTGAATTCACCAACTCGCTAAAACTGCAACTCGCTATATTAATCAACTCGCTAGGTTGGCAAATCGCTGAACTCACAACTCGCTAAAATGTCAATTGATCAACTCGCTGGAATCTTAAATGAGCAACTCGCTAACAACAACTCGCTATTGATCAACTCGCTAGAATCTTAAAAGAGCAACTCGCTAGTTTGATCAACTCGCTACTTCCACTAGAGAACGAACACTGACAACTCGCTAGATAATGAGACAAAAGTGTCGTTGTCTTAGCGATTTGTCCGTTTTTCCCAATATAGTAAAAGACAACTCGCTAGTCAGAAAATCACCAACTCGCTACCAAAGATTACCAACTCGCTAGGAAGAAAACACCAACTCGCTAGGAAGAAACCTACTTCGAGGGACAACTCGCTAGATAGAAACAAGCTACAAATTGCTCTAAGAATCAATTCCGTGAATGATACAACTTAACAAATTGAAAGACTACTACCCTAGAACATCATGGAACATGAAAGTACATCAATAACACTAAACAAGTCACAAAATGAGATCAAACTAGAGAAATAGTACATATACTATTTGAACCAAATACAAACACAAAACCACTCCACAAATTCGAGCACCAACAATCCTAGGATGAAACCATGGCTCTTGATACCAATTGTAGGATACTCATAATCATAAACATGTGTAGTTATGTGGGTTTTGGATCGAGTTAAAGAAGGAAAAGGAAGAAAACTTAGAGAGAGAAAGTAGAGAGTTGGAACCTTAGAGAGAAGAGAGAAAAATGTTAGATTGGAAATGAAAGGCTCAACCCTCTCCCTTGGGTGGGAATATATAGTTACACATAAGACGCCCCATAAAACGGGCTGTGGATCGGGCTGACAGTGGGTAAAGACCCGACCCGACTCCACAAATACTAACTAATACTAATCTACTTACTAACTAATATGATAAATACTACGCGCTAAAACATGCTAAACCATACTCGGGGTGACCGAGTCTTCATATGAATAAATGTATTCCTAACATTATCCGATAAAAATCGTGCATCAGCACACTATTTTCAGAAAATGCCTATTAGATATACAATCTTGTTTTTGGCATAACTTTTTCGTCATAAGTCCGTTTTTATCCGTTCAAGCGGCCATGGTTTCGTTTTTAAGTGTATTTTCTGTTTCTCCAATCAAAAATTATCCAAGGTCTACTGAGTTTTCTGGAATTTATAAAAATGGACAGCCTTGACTGTATTGTTTCAAAAATGCTATTTCTATTTTATTTATTGTCTCAATCCAACTCCAACAACTTCACAAATTCCCTTAAACTATCATACACCTTCTTAGGGTATCATGGGGTCCCTAATGTCATCAACCAAGCAAAATCTCCATGGTTTTACATGTTATATATTTTTAAAGCTAAAAATGATATAAAAATATAAATGAAGTGGCATAAATTTGCACATGCATGTACATCTAGTATAAAAATAACATGATCCTTGCAAGAATTTGGTAAAAATTATGAAAAAGAATTTGGTAAACTCACTTTGAAGGATTATGGAAGATGTGATGAAAAACCTAATTAACCTAAAGGTTTTTATTTCAAAACCTTAAAGTAGGTTACTAATGGGACTTGAATAAAACTTGATCTTGAAAATTTGATGGGTTCTTCTTTGTTCTTGATCCTTGGCCGAGCACAAAAGAGAGAAAGGAGAAGAGAAATCTCAATTTTTTATCTAAAAATTCTTAAGTTGCATGTAAATGTGATGTTAGGTGAAATGTGAGGTTTAAGTACTTGAGATTTAGTAAAGACATGTGTCTTTGCACACTACCAAAACCGGCCACCTAGGGGTGGTGGTTGGTTTTGTGTAACTTTTGTGCAATATTTTATTTACGGGGTACCGTTTAGTGTATAGTTTTTGTAGTTTTTGTGTTTTCAGGTACCGGGTTAATTAGAAATAATTTTTAATGGAACCATTGTGACAAAACAAAATTGTAAAAATTATAAAAATATAATTTTTGTAGATAGTGGGTGCTTCAATAACTTATTCTTTGTTATTACGAATACCGTCGTAATTATATATATTTGATATTTTAAAGTAAATAAATTCCAAAAACATTGAGAAAGTAACTTTTAAAACTTTTGTAACATTATAATGAGTGTAGAAATATATTAGGACCATTGTGGGAAGTGTCGGATGTATTGTTTATAATTATTGATCGCACGTTATCATTTATCTAATAAAAATAAATATATGTAAATTGACATTATATAAATCCTACGAGTGGGATAGTATGCAAATGATGTAGTGATGAAATGTAGACTAACTCTATTCTATGAAATGCATTTTTGAATGATGTCTTATGATCACGCGACTTAACCTTCCCGGTTTCGCGAAATGAATACCCGTAAACCTAGTTTACGTGAAATAAGTGATGTACATGAATAGTGTTTTCCCTCCGAAAATGGATAGTGTCATGTGAATAGTGAAAATTTTAAACGCTTCTCGGTATCTCAAACTGACTCCAAAAATGATGAATAGTAAATGATGAATAGTGAATGATGAATAGTAAGTTGTCGAGACTTGGAAAAATGACCCAAAATTGTGAGTTGTGACAGTCGCCCACCCAAAAAGAAATTCAGTCCCTGAATTCAGCTGGTGTTGGTCTCGGAAGTACACTTGGTGAAAAGATGTGGATACTTGAGTCGAATTTGGTCTTCCCGTTCCCAAGTAAACTCGGGTCCTCTTCGAGAATTCCAGCGAACTTTCATGATAGGAATTCGACTTCGCTTCAACTGTTTGACCTCACGGTCCATGATTTCTTATGGGTTCTCATACAAGGTTTAGGTTGGATTCCTTCCAATGGAATCGTGAGTGACTCATCTGAAAGGTATTTCTTAGGATTTGGAATTGTGAAACATGTTTGCATAACCTACTGTTTTCTGACAAGGCTCAAGTCTGAAGGCCACTGGCCTACCCTGTCTGATATATTGAATGGTCCAGTGTATATCGGGTTTAACTTCCCGCATTTTTCTGAATGGTATCATGCCTTTCCTAGGCGGAACTTTCAACATAATCCTGTCACCAACTTGAAATTCTAATGGTTTACATCTTATTGGACTTGTAACTGATTCTTGATTTGTAAGAAATTCTTGGTTATTTCATGAATACGTATTGGACCAGTGAGTTGGGCTTTTCCAATTTCGGTTCGTCAATGGATGTTGGCACTTCGACCATAGAGTGCCCCAAATGGTGTAGTCTCTATGTTCGTGTGATAACTATGGTTGCAAAGGAATTTGACTTATCGTAAATGGTTAGTCCAACCATTTCTAGAGTCAATCACTCATGCTCTGAGCATACCTTTCCTATGTTTGAATTGTTCTTTCGCTTTGACCATTGGTCTGAGGATGATAGGCGGTATTTATATCTAAATGGGGTTCCGAAGGAAATCTTAAAATGAGTGCTAGGAGTCTGAAGTGATTTGATTACCTTTATTAGGGATAATTGAAATGGGTACAATAAATCTTGTGACTAATTCTACAACGTTATGTCTTTCGAAAAGGGCGTTATTGAAGAGGATAGATTATGGGTAACAGTTTTAATTTCTTGTGTTTTGTTCTAATGAATTCTACGACATGAGTCTTTCTTTGCCTATGGTGCTTGGTCTCGATTACTGAAGTTTGAAATTGATTGATGATGTCCCTACTAATTTCCTTCATCACATATTCCAGGGTTCTTTGTTGTCAAATCACAAAACCCTAAATGCATAAGCGATGTAGTATGGTGATTGGTTTTCAAAATTTGTCTCGCGATTTTGAGTTTTGTTCGTAATCTTTTTCTGAGTAAACGAATTTAGAAAATTGAGCAAACGGTTTACTAAGTAATATTTTTCTTGATGATTCAAAATTCAGTAGTTATTTAATGTGAAACTGCTTTCAAACATGTTGTGAATAGGGCTGTTTACCAAAGTTTGATGTTTATAATTTTCTCATTATACGATGGTTTTGCTAAATATTGACTAAAAAGGATCGTACTTGTCCCAATAGGTACTTCAAAAATTATTTTCTACGAGATATGAGATTTGTATAAACACAATTTTTAAATCAACTTCATTTAAAAGTGAAAGCACTCACAAGGATAAAATGGTAGGATAGGTAATGTTCACATAAATGCATAGAAGTCTAACGTTTAGTTCCTGATGTTGGATAATGCCTATTGGTGGTATCAGGCAAAACTACAAGCCTAGGTATTCAAACTAACTTAAGTCCTGAAATGGTATATTGTGGAAATTGTCATCATGTTGGCAAAATGAAGGTATCAGTTGGTACTATGTCGATGAATGTCTGTTCTGTTTTCACATGTAGATGAGGAGATACGTTCGGGTGTGATCCCTTTCGCGGTATGAAAGTGAGGTTATCTAGAACTTCTAGAGAACACTATGCTTTAGGGGAACTTATATCGATATCCTTAATTCAACTCAATTATCCCTGGTGAAAACTCATTGCAAGGAAGTTTACGTTTGGATGAGGCCATGTTTAATTGAAATGCTCTACAGTATCGGTTAGGAGACTTGGTTTATTTCCATAGTGTTGCTTAGCGTACATTCACATTGTGTTCGATCCTGTAACTCAGTCTAGCTAGTACCCTTGAATAATAGAATTTGACAACTAGGTCAGAGATGGTGATTCGGATGGTCTCGTGGTATCTTAGGATTGTTGTTGAGTTATGAATTGTCTTACTGTATACGTCTAGTCTAGGTTAGTGGTTCTGTAATCCTTTCATTGTTTTTCTTATATCAAGGAATCCTCCTTGTAAATGATATGGAAAGTCTTTCCTAGAGAAGTCAATGGAAAAATCCAACTTAATGGCTGCGTAAGTGACAGGTGGGGTAACTATCCAGGGAGGGTTTGTCAAAAAAAAGAGATGTTTATGAAAGAGTTTATTTGTTTGCAAAGCTTTTAAATGAAGATTGTTATTAACAATTCTTTAAAAAGGTAATTATTTTCTTCATGGCATAATCCTTCTTGAATTATACATAGGTGATCAGGCTATGTATAGTTGAGGACAAATAATGCGATGCTTGATTTAGTCAAAATAGCATTACTTTTCTCAAAAGTTTTAGATGGTGTTCAACGTATTGTCATGAAAAATGGTATCCTAGATATTTCCTTTCAATGGTAACATGAAAATTGTTTCACGTAATAATAGTAAATACTTGCTTTAATGACGAAAAAATCAATTTATAGGGTGGCAATGAAATAACTTATTTTAAAATTCTGTAAAACAACTTCCCCATATGGTAGTAAAATAGCTTGGAATAAAATTCGTTGAATGGTTTATTGGATAGGTGGGTGAATCTTATGGAATGGTAATAGTCTACTAATCCACTATTTAAAGAATGTAAATATCTTAGTTCATAATAGGGTAGTGGTTTATGATTATGAAGTGGTCGAGAATATGGTAGTGATATTGAGAGCGTGAAAGATGAACGTGTCGTTAAGGCATCTACAGTCAACTAAAGAGGATAGTCTATGTGTTACAGGATATAGGGCAGAAATTGGTGCCAATGATTTGAAGTATTCGAGAATTTATACTAGGTAAAGCTCGCAGGTTCAAATGCTTAATCCCTCTTGGCATGACTAAGGTGTATAAAGAATGGAAATTGCTGTACGGGTGGTCTGAGTCAAGTAGGTACCACATCGAATGATGTTTAATTTTCCATGAATGAAAGCTAAATGCCTTATGGTTAGGTGAAACTTCTCGATATCTTTTCATGAAAATGAGGTCTTATCCCAATGTGACTAAGCTATATCGATCTCTGAAAAGAATATAAATTTTGTTGAGTAATTGTACCTTGATCTTTTAATCCAACGAACTTATACTAGCGTGAGGGTCTTATCATATGGAATGAGTGAGAAAGTTGTAATTTGAAGCAGTAGTGTTGAGGCATGGTGTATCAATATTAACAATCTCCTGCGACATCATTCATATGCCATATATATATATATATATATATATATATATATATATATATATATATATATATATGGCATAGTGAATGATGTTGCTTTGGCCAAAAGAATAAAAAAAAAAATCGAAAACACCTTCCCCGACTATGCGGCAAACTACAAAAATACATGGTACTTTTAACTCTTTATGTTTTTCTATTATTTTTATTTTTAATTTTATATATATATATATATATATATATATATATATATATATATATATATATATATATATATATATATATATATATATATATATATATATATATATATAAACATTATTTATCAAATATTTAACAAATATTTAGCAATTTCCTTATAAAAAATATACAAAAGAAAAGATTTTCAAATTTCAAATAAAAGAGTCCAATATTGCAATATTTTAACTAACTTGCGATTATATATATATATATATAAGACAAAACATACCCTTAAACTATCATTAACTTTATTTCTTTACACACACATATATATATAACAAATTTAATAAGAAATCTTCAAAACACGCCACTATGTAACAAGTTACAAAAACTACTCTAACCTTTTTTTTTTTTAAATAAAAAAATTTTAATTATCAAATATCTAATAAATATTTAGCAATTTTCATAGAAATAATATATCAATAAAACTGTATTTAAATAGTTAATGCATTAAAATTTTATTGTCAACATCTTATTTTTCTGATAATACATCAAAATTTAGCAATTTTGTTATTAGAAATATATCAGTAAAAAAATAATTTGAGAAAAATGAGCCCAAAATTATAATGCTTTTAACTGACTATTTTGAAAAACAAAATTAGTGATTTAAATTTTAAATTTAACGTCTTATTTTCCTATAACAGATCAAAATGATTACAAATGTTTGAGTGATATAAATGATAATAGATAAAGAACATGAATTGGATTATACTATTTAGTTATATGAAAACCACATAAAATCAAATTACATAAATATATGCAACATTTTTTGTGCAAATAAATAAAAATTATTAAATGATTTAACTGATCAAATAATATACCTCCACAGCGAGCAAATATTTAATACTCGTTTTTGAAATTAGATGTTAATTGATTCAATAAACCAAAAAGATGACAAGAAAGAAAGAAAGAAAGAAATATGGATTGGCCAAATACTATTGGAATTAATATCATTTGAGGATCATTTACATATTAAGGGACTAATCTCCACCCTTCATCTTCTTCCCATCTTTATTTGATCTAATATATGAGATTAATCCCAACAATTAAAAAAACCCACTTTTATCATATTTTTTTTCAAATATTAATATCTTTTAAACCGTTAATCGTTAAGCGGAAAAAATATACCTTTACGACGCATTTAATTATCTTTCTATAGATAGGCATTTTGATATATATTTTCGACAATTTTTTTTTCGTTTTTTTTACATTTTTTCGTGGCCGAAAAAATTGTATGTGATATATCATATGTGATATTACATATCACATGTGATATTACACTAATATCACATTTGATATCACATATCACATGTGATTTTTTCGGCCACAAAAATAAAGTGAAAAAAAATTGTCGAAAGTATATCAAAGTGGCCGTCTATAGAAAGTTAATTAAATGCTCGTAATGATAGTGTAATTATTTTCGCTTAACGATTAACGGTTTAAGAGATATCTAAATTATAAAAAATGGGTGAAATATTAAAATGCTTTTAATCTCAACAATTAAATGCTCGTCACGATGGCATATAAAAGCATTGGGTGTGGTGATAGACATTCACCTCCTCATTTGGGGCCCACGGGTGCCACATCACCCCAGCACCTCTTCACAACTAACCCCTCCTCACTCACAACTAACCTCAACTTACTCATTTGTGGCCCCACTTACAACTTTATTTTTTTTATTTCATTTTTCAAACAAATTAAATTTATTTCATTCAAAACAAATAACTAGACATAAAAATGTTATTTACTTAAAAAAAAAAAAAAAAAAAAAAAAAAAAAAAAAAAAAAAAAAACTGTAAATTAAGGGAAAAAATTCAAAGACCAAATATGTAAATAAGGAAAACTACCATTGTAAGCCACAAATTATAAGTTTATATTAAAACCCGTTCAGACGACGCCGTTTTCGGCGTGGGTTTCCCGCCAAATATTCTGGGCTGCTAAGGACCGCTTTATTTAGCCTTGATCCATCTTGAATGATCTGCAATTGTTGCCAAGTACACGGTATTTGTTGCGTTTATTTACTTCCAGAACATTCACAATCGGTGTTTCTTAGCTTTTTTGGATCTACTGTATCAAACCCTAGATCCAAAATAGTGTACCAGGCAAAATCTTAACGACGGTCAAACCCCATATCTTGGCGGGGTAGCCACATCGAATTTGTGGTTGCAGCCATGGCGGGGTTTATTGGCAAAAGAGGTCCGGTCAATAAAATACCAGCTCTATCTCTTCTCGAGGTTCCGATTTAGGGGTTTCTGCTGATGGTGTGGTTTGTTAGTTTATTGTTGATTAGTGTTTGCATAAAGGTATACCCTCTTCTTGGTTCAGTTTGATTACGATACAGTGTTTAGACTTTTGATTTGTCCCTTTTTTTGTTAGTATGTGTTCAATATGTGGCTGAATATGCGACTGATTAATATTGATGGAAATGAAATTGGTGATTGCTATAATCTGATGAAAATAAAATTGTTATAATCTAATGAATATGAGATACTCCTTTTGGAAAAGGCAATGATGATAGTAAACGGACTTTGATGATTGTTATAATATGATGGAAATGAAATTGGTCCTGAAAGCTTGCAAGTAACCTGGCGAGGCAATGACCGGACGACGTGGTATAACCACTTGCTATGCAACCGAGTCTGTTTGCAGCCATGGTGAAACTCAGAAGTTTTTATAACCCGGTCCGTTGTTACTAATCTGAGCCTAACTGTTTATGTTTCAATGATCAACAAGAAACAATTTTCTATTGTCACTCATGTCGAGTTTACGTTTACATAATTACCTTTAGCTTGCTATTGTATTAGTCGGGTTAAAAGTGATATTCCCCGCATCTTGGCATAGCAACGCCTCGGCGTTGCAGCCATGCGGGTCCACCTGTTTTTTTCCGTTTGCTACCATATCTGAGCCTACCTTAGAAGGCTTGTTGATATAATGGTTTTGCAGGCGTGGCGGGGCTATCATTCGTGTTAGCAGCCACATGCTGCAATATATGGTCAGTGCTCTTTAAAAGTGTGCTTTGTGTTGATAATAACCTTGGGCCTATACGGCATCGTTCGTCACGGGAGTTAATATATAATCTAATGCGAGATAAGCCGCATGTTGGCAAGGCAGCCTATTCCGGTTGCAGCCATGGCGGTTGTATCCGCTTTTTCCTGACTGACTTTGGAACAATTTGTGGCGATAATGATACTTCAGCTTCTTAGCTCTTCTATGCGTAAGCCTGGCGCAGACCCGCGTTGTAGCCATGGCGGCCACATTCAGCATGAATGTCAGAATGCATATCCGAGGCTTACTAAATCCAAAGACAAAACATTATTGTCTAAAATGTCTATGTGTGATATGTGGCCTTCTAATTGATTATATGAAAAACACGTGACTGCGCCCCAACGGGTATATATATACCAAGCTAAAGGTAATTACGTTTACGTTTATATCTTCTGCAACTTAGATTTAAAACTTGGTTATATGGATAGAGCCAATTTCAGATATACCCATTTCTTTTTTGCAGACTGTTATACTAATTGCTTACCTATTTCATATCTGTCGTACCTTCTTTTTGTCAATGCTATACTTGATGTTCATTGTAGATCTCCAGGATATTAGCAGACCTAATGTTTACCTAAGACAGTGCCTTTTACCAGAACATGTTTATCCTAGACATAGGTGCATATTTTATTTGCTGATAACATTTTCCCTGCACTATCAATGCACATTAGAAATATACTTGCTGCTCCTGCTTACTATGAACACTTAACAGGTATTGTCACATCTAAACGGTGCTAGCATTCCTGTATTACTTATAACATAAATTTGATCTAATTACCGTGCCTAACATATTATATTTCTGTATTAAGCTAAAATTACGATCTTTGTCTCTTCACGTTCCAGTAGTAGGTTAGGTGGGAGGCCACAAATTGGTCAAGTGACATCTGTTGAGGGTTATGGTAACTGTGCGGCTGCATATGTAGCATAAATAGAGTTGCCCTCTGCCGGAGTTGTTAATGGTTTGTGGCCACGTTAATGAGGTAATAATATATTCTAGAAATATTTTTAATGAAAACCGGAACAATATTGATTTGTTTTGTATGTTTATGCAATAACAGATACAGTTACAATGTATAACATGCTGGAACGATTTAAAGTCGTAAAAACATAATGAATTTCATGGCTAAAGGTATCAATGTTTATATATAATCACTACCATTGTTTCTATGTTCATGCATATGATTCTTGATAATGGGTATTGAAAAGTTTAAAAGCTTTATGTAATTTGGTGTAATGGTGTGACTAATTTGTTTTATCTTTTGCAGATATTTGCTGCAGTAGACGCCTATATGGTGGAGTTGATGGTTGTTGCAGGTGTCTCTGCTGCAAGTGTTTCTGGAGCCGAAAACCAAATCTCAATAGATTCTGGTACAGTAGGGATGTTAACTGACCCAAAAGAGGTATGAAATTTTTGTTGCGAATGTTATTAGTGAAGCACGGTAAATGGGGCATGTAACCGGAAGACTAAGATAAGTAGTGGTATGACTAATTTGTTATATCCTTATGCAGATATTTGTTAAAGGAGTGGATCCTAATATGATGGTGTTGATGGCTGCTAATGGATACGGTTTAGGGATTATAAAATATGATCATTTCGATTAGAAAAAACTGTTATTATTATTGGTATAAAATTCTTGAGCAGTTTGGGTTTCCGGTAAGTTTTCATACGTTTCTATTATTATGTGGGATTTTCATCAATAATCTCATGAAATAATTATTTGCAATTTGCAGGCTTGCATATTTGCAGGAAGCGCAAGAGTAATCGGAATATTTGGATATGTTCCGGAATATGCAAACAGTGGGCTTCTAAATCAAAAGAGCGATGCTTATAGTTTTATGTGTTTTTAGTGTGGTCAAGGTATGTTTTTGTTTCACTATCATAGGATAACTCAGTTCACGGCCGCATTGATCAAGTTAGCAGGTTATTAGAGTGTCGTGACAGATTGAATCTCATCTATATAAACTATTTGGTGGTCTAAAATGGAATCTTTTGTTATGTATTATCCTAACTGTATGGAATGTGTGTTGTTGCAGGTTAAAGGGAATGAACAAATACACCACTATGGCTAGGCCATTTTCTATAAGCATGCAAGTAGTAAAATTAGCCGTGGGTGTCCTGTCTCTGCAAATAATATTGCCGCCAGTTAGGCGCCAAATGGTACACAGTGGGTTTTTATTACTGATGAGACTAAAACCAGTGCATGTACACGTAAGTAGACTATTTCTTTTGTGGTTCGGTTTTAAATATATTTTCGGCTGATTTTATTCTCACTATTTCATATATGTAACTCGGCATAAGTATTAATGAGCCATGTTCTATCAACAAACACAAGTAAGCATGATAGTTTTTATACAATTTGGTGGCCACATTCACAAGTATCCAGCTTGGCTACGTATTGTTATTGCAGTTGCTGAGCAAACACCACGGCGGCGCAATACAGATATGGCTCCACCTAATATAAACTACCCTGACACATAGAATGTGTCTAAGTGCTATTCTTCGCCTAATTGCGAAAGCACATATGTGTAAGTTAATTCCCTATTTGTACTCGCAAAAACTTTTAAAGCTGGAATGTACATGCGAAACATACAGACCTCAATTTACATTGTAGGTAAAAATTGTCACGGTTAATGATTTTTATTGTGCCTACTATCAAGTATATAAAATTAATAAATTATAGGATTAACTTTTGTCAGCATTACCGGAAAACTTATGGCTCAGACCTGACCAAGAAGAAACTTGCCGAGGTCCAGCATGTCTTGGATATGGATGCTATGGTAGTAAACTAATGCTCTTTCTGTACGTGTTAAGTGGGCTTGAATGTCGCCGATCCTATGATCAGGAAATCTATTCTCCGTTTCTTTTGGCCTTGAATAACCGGGTGAAAGAAAATTTCATTTCTGCTTTTGTATTTTATGAATATGAGATATGTAGAATTTTTATAGGATGGGAATGAAGGAACAAGATTTTAAATGGGAATAAACTGAATAGGTGCAAATCCATTATCAGGTTTGCTTATCCAAATGTCTATTTGTATATATGGTTTTCAGACAGGCTGCTAGAACAATGTGTATTCGGATGACAACTTTTCGTATTACAATGTCCTTATTTATAGAAAACTATCTCGCCAAAAAAATGGCCCGCCCGCAACGCGGCGGATTATCGTCAATCTAGTATACATTAAAAAAAAAAAAAAAAAAAAAACCACAAACCCAACACACCAAAAACATTTACACAAACAATATTAAAGCCAAAAAAAAAAAAAAAAAAAAAAAAAAAAAAAAAAAAAAAAATACAAGTTTGCAGACAAACCACCCTCGTCACACAGACGAGGAGGTCTCCCACGACAAGGGCTAGATGGTGTCGCAACGAACTGCAACGAGGCCACGTTGGAGTGGCGAGCTCCAACTACGAGCCACACCCACTACTCTAAGAAAACTTTGTTTTTTAATATAACTCGCCTCAATACTATTGTGTGTCTAGCTATTATACAATAGAGATATTAAATACTCCGTAAATGAATAAACAATTTTTTTAGCATATTATTATCCTGAAAACAAGATTACAATACATTACCTCTATATATTATAGAGGATATTATAGAGGGGAGTTTCATGAAAAAATAAAAAATAAATTAATAATGAAATATAACTTTTTAATTAAAAAATTGTTTTTTTTTCCAATGAATATGACTCATATGTTAAAAAAAATAAAAATAAAAAATTTAAAAAACACACCCTGAACTTCTTAATTTACGAATTTTTTATATAACAAACTTTATTTGCCAAATATCTATCAGATATATACCGGTTTTTGAATAAGAAAAATACTGGAAAAAAAGACATCTCAATAACGAACAAAACAAGTCAAATATTGATATGTTTTTTACTCACGTACGGATTTATAAAAAATGCCGAAGTTACTTTTAAAATACACTCTTAACCTATCAAATAACTTTAAAAATTATCCTAAATTTTTTTTAAAACTATAAGGGCCAAAAACTTACAGTTCTATAAAAGTTTATATATAATTCACGTATAGTTTTATAAAAAAATATCGAAGTTACTTTCAAAATGCACCCTTAACCTATTAAATAATTTTTAAAATCATTCTAAATATTTTTAAAATTATAACGGCCTAAAAATAAAAATAAAAAAATTGCGAGCGAAATTGTTACCCGTCACGAAACTCGGGTCGATTCCATCTTATGAAAATCATAGAAGGAAGAAGACGACACTCTTTAAAAAAAATCTTTTTTGAGTTGATTCGTGTGAGTATAGTACTTTTAAATATTTAATAAACATATGGATAAGATATTTTTGATTGCAGCACTCATAACAGAGGTTTAATTGCGTTATCATCCTTACACATGCATCAATATGCAAATTTGTCTTCTAGTTTTGCTATTATGATTTCATTTTCTAAAACTAGTTATAATACCCGTGCACGCACGGGTTTTTTTCAAAAAAAATTAATTCTATAGTATTATCGTTTAAAAACAGAAAATCTTATGTATATTTTAAAAAGTTAAATCATCAACATGTGTGAAAGTAAGAAAAATAGTTAGAAGAAATTGTAAACATAACTGTGGCATCGACCTTGTATTAGATTTTTGAGCGTGTCTCCTTATAATGTTATTGGGCTAAAGGTTCTTTGATCACATGGTTTACACATAAATCAAATTTATTTTAAAATTTTTGTTTACTATATGGATATATAAGAATTTACCCGTGAAAATTAAGATATAAGTACAAATAATAAGTATGCATGAGTTTTTCCTTATGTAATAATATTAATTAATATTTTGTAAAAACTTTATTGGATAAAAGATCTAACTTTGTTTAGCTGACATAGATTGAGGTTAATGTTGTTGTTGTTTAACTTTAACTATTGATATCATGTTATACAAAATGATCGAGTTTAGTAGCACATAATGAGCGTTAATGACGTTTTTTAAAAATATTTTTCCGGATATCCATATATAAACTTTAAATAATAATCACACGAGTCGTTATAAGTACAATCGTGTATATTTATTTTCATATCACAGTAACTCGTACTTACCATTTGGTATTTATATTACCGTTAATAATAATTTAACTGTATTTAATATTCAAACCCGTTTACGTATAGATTAAACTTTTAAATATTATAACATGAGTTCTTATTTATATTTAACGTACATAGTAAATAGATATTTTAATAGATAAAAGTTTAAAACTGATATTAATTTTAAAAGTATTTAACGTATATTAAAACTAATTCGTACATTTATCAAATTCTGTAAGTTTAATGGATGGATGTCTCTAACCAATACTAATACTTATGTAATAAACAAAGTTCATATTATAAAGTGTAGGGGGTAAAAAGTATAAGGGGTTATTTGTTTATTATCTAAAGTTATCAAAAAACATGAAGGTTTATAATTTTACACTTAACTCCATATAATTTATTTAAAATTCAACCACTAATGTTTTATTAATTACCTCCACTTTTTTAAAGTTTTTATTTTCATAAATTTGACACCTATATTTTTATATGTTTTTTTTTTCTCAATCAAATTTTTCACCAAATTTATTAAATTTGATCAAAATCAATTCAATTTTGACTTTTTATTAGCCAATCATATTGTTCGATTTCGCCTACGTGTCAAAATCAATTATTTCTATTGGTCCAATTTTTTTCCACTAAGATTGTTTTGTCAAAAAAACTCCGAAATGATGTAATTCCTTTATTATATAAAAGATTTTGTCAAAATGTGAAAATAACTCTTTACATCATTTGTAGCTAGAAAGTGCCACAAGTTGTACTGTTTTTAATACAATTTGCCTTTTCACGAAAAAAAAGTTAAGCTGGTTTTTTAGAGCATTCGATGAAAAGCTAACATCTCATGTATTTTGCTCAATGGAGATCCTTAACCGCATTGTAAATTTAGGCTTTAAATATACTAAATGAGTACCGTGCATCATAACTGGATTTTATAACGGCAGATAGTTGTAGTGATAAAAAAAGTCTATAAGTTATAAACGAAAAATAACAAAAGTTTGAGGATTTGAGGATTAAACATAATGTTTTGAAACCTGGTTCGACCCATAAATCAATTATCAAACTTTGGCTCACTTCTTTCGTGTTTTATAACTCATTTCAAAGATTATCATATTTTCAATTTTACAAATGAAACACATTCAAATTTTAATGAAAAAAAGTGCACAAATATATGTTCCTTAAATTAGTTTGAAAGTCAATTAATATTTATGTGTTCATTTTTCATGTTTGACCAAATTAAGTTTTTTCGCTATTCAAAATTGATCATTTTTACATTATAGATAGTATAAATAAATACATTAACATGTTTAGTGAACTGAATTTTTTATAGGAACACACCATAAATGTCTTTAAGCGTATATTGGTTTAGTGTTACATACTACTTTTTAATATACTCAGTTTCTTTTGTTTTTCTCTTTAAAAGAATACATAACTATAGTCTTATATTATAACTAGAGTAAAGCAAGTCTTATTTTAGATCACAAATTTAGAGACTCAGTTTAACTTGGTCAACATTTCATATTGTGAAAGAAACAAGTCATTCGAGAAAAAAAAAAAAAAAAAAAAAAAAAAAAAAAAAAAAAAAAAAAAAACAAAGCATGTATGTCAAAGATGTATCATATAATAATAACCAAGAAATGCCTTAGGTTGTATGCTTTTGTGTATGAATATATAAACTCATATGGTTATGTAATGATCAAGTAGTTAAGTAGTTTCTTTATATTTTAAAGGGTGTTTGGCATAGTGTCATTCTTGCCCATATTGACCCATTTTTGCTCATGTACGGGTCAAGGTGAATGATATATGTTATGTACAGTTTTGAATGTTAATATAAGTGTTAGTGTTATATTAAGTTCGTCTATGTAAATATATATATATATATATATATATATATATATATATATATATATATATATATATATATATATATATATATATATATATATATATATAGCCTGGGCGTTTCAAGAATTTACTTTTAATAATCAGTTTCATATTTATAATGCTTTTTCTCATAAGTTCAAGTGAACAAATAAGAAAGAACATGAAAGTTTATATTGTCATCCATTCAACTCAAGTTTGAGATTGTTAGGAATATAAATATTCAAGTAAAAGACTCGGTCACCTCGAGTATTGTTTAGCATTTATGTAGCTCGTAGACTTATTAGTATTAGTTTAGTTATAATAATATTAGTTTAGTTAACGTAGTATTTGTGGAGGAGGGACGGGTCTTTACCCACTGTACACCCGATCCACAGCCCGACAGTAGGGCGTATAGTATGTTGTATAAATACCCCTCTCCTACCAAGGGAGAGGGTTGGACCTTTCTAGCAATCTAATACATTTCTCTAGTTTCTCTCTCAAGAAAAGGCTCCATCTTTCTCTCTCTAAAACTCTTCCTCTAATCGAATCTAACACCAAACCATACATGTTTATGATTATGAATATCCTACAATTGGTATCAAGAGCCATGGTTTCATCTTAGGGCCTTGGATATTCGGATTTGGTATGGTTTTTGTGGTTGTCTTGGTTAGAATAGTTTTCTTGGAAAACATCTTGGTTTGATCTTGTTTGTGTTATATGAAGTGTTATGGGTGTACTTTTGTGATTAGTGGTGTTAGATTTACCTAGTTTTTCAGTTGGATAGGCTATATCATTCATTAGTTTGGAGTTGTGAAGGATTTTGGGTCGTTTTCTTGTTAGCGATTACCTCAACTGCTTAATGTTCTTCGTAGCCATTAGCTCAGCTTTGGTAGCGATTAAGTCTAGCGTTTATCTCATTTTACTATATTTCGACAAAAGGACAAATCGCTAGATAGCGATTGGTTTGGCAGTTTGTGGTAGCGATTAGTACGCTTTGTCGTTTTGTGAATCTAGCGATTAGCTCCAAAGATTAGCTTCAACGTTTAGCTCTAGTGATTAGCTCAGAGTTAGAGATTAGCTCCAGCGATTTGGTGGTGGTTAGCGATTTGGCTAATGTTGCAGTTTGACGAAAGTTGACTTTTTACGTCAAAACTTTAAACTGCCGTAACTTTTGAACCGTAACTCCGTTTTTAACGAATTAGCTGTCAAAACGTCCGGAACAGGCTGAAAATTGTACATTTACTACAAAGTCGTGAAACGAATTTTTCGAGGCCTAAATCACCTCCGGAGTGAAGTTATTGGGATTTCAAGTTTTCAGACTAAAATTTCACCATAAAAACTTGCAGCAACCGTATCAAATCATAACTAAACTACATATAACCTAGTCCATCAACTGATCATCAAGTTCAACTCAGGTCTTCGGTGTCTCACGGGTTCTTCTTGATTTTGTAAAATCCTGCGAAAGAATCTATTTCTCGGTTTAAGTCATTGAAGTGTAAAATCCCGTGCACGTCCACATCATGTCAAATTCTTCAGATTCAGTCATACCTGAGATACTCAAATTGTACAACATGATCGATGAACATAAGACTTCCAACCCTTCACAACAAATTAACGTGTTTGAGTCTAATAAGGCCGCAATGGAATCTTCGTGCTCGAATTCTCAAGAAAATGAACTTCATCAGCCAATTAAATTGTCCGATAATGCAAAGGATAGTTGCATTGAATGTTTTCGATTACTTCATTCACATATCAAGGTTCTCTTTGCACAACCTGGATACCTGAGAGGTTACAATCGTGCATTCGCAATACTCTTTCGTCAAAATGTTGAGACTTTCACAGTCAAAATGACTCTATTCTTAGATCAACTTCAACAACAACTTGAAAAGGGTGAATTTTCTAAAGGTAGATCTATGGCTGCATTTTGTGTGATCAACAACCAACTCCAAGCATTCATTGATTCGCGATTCACTGAGGAGTATGATCATGAGAGTCAAATGACGAAAAAGGGCTTTGCCACTCACACGGGAATCGAAGTTGACATGTTCAGAGTCACACTACTCCAACTCATGGGTAATGTGAAGGAGTATATTATGGAAAAAGCACAACACAAACTCAAATGTGAAGACAAGATGAAGGCATGTCGGGTGTAATCAAGTAATGGTATTGTGGATTCGGGTAAAGCATCAGATGTTAGGACAGTTGTCACTGATGACAGAGGATCAGAGACTGATAAGCATGACTCTATCAACAGTTCAATGACTCTTGTTACACATGATGTGGATGCACAAATCAGACTGGTAAAAGAACAGGTATCATGTGCTAAGGTACCCAAACTGTATGACATGGTCGATAAACATGAGATTCCCAACAAAGTACAACTAACAAACGTTGTAAATTCAGACTACTAATATGGGAAATAGCAATGTTTTCCCATGTGAACAATATATGAAACACATTGAAGAGTCAATTTTACCTTGTAGAGCATCTTCTATTGTTGATAATGATTGTGATTTGCATGATCACTCTGGTTATATCCCTGATGACACTCTGACCACTAGACTTAACATCCTTAAAGATCAGGTGACTTGTTATGAACAATGTGCAAAGTTTGAGCTAACCGAACGTGAACAGAAAATGGATTGGTAAATGCGTGCATATATAATTGAACGTAACTTAAAGGAAGAAACATTGATACAAGAGTCAAAATCTTTACAAAATCAACTTGATCAAACTGTTAAACAAAAATAGGAGATACAGAAGTATATGATTACACAAAAACTTGATTTTCAGGATAAGGAAACAAAACTCTTAAATGATTTTTCCAGACTTAAGACGTTAAAGAACAAGCTTGAAACCAAGTTGTACACACAAGGCCAAACCATTCAAAATGCTCAAATGATACAAAAGCATAGAAAGTTGTGTGATGAAAACAGTGAAAAGGAGATGAACCCAAATCTAATTGCCTTAGGAGCGTTAGAGATGCCCAACCTGCATTATATGATGCAAATGTTATGCTTAAACTTGGTCATGCCCCTCCTGATGTAACGTCATTTGATAAGACCAATGAGATAGAAGTTATAACTAGAGAGAAATTGGCTGAAAAATTAAAGGATCCCTGGTGTATTGCAAACAAAATTCTGTACAAATATGATTAATCTGAAGATAACCGATTAGCTATTTTTGTCCCTCAAAAAAGGTAACCCCCAGAGCAAATATCTTGGAGTATAGATTTAGAAAAAATGAAAGCAGAAAGAATTGTGGGTGAAACTTGTACTATGTTTAAGATAGCTGATCCAACATTATACCCACTAAATACACCCAGGCAACTTGTCCCTTTAACTCTCCCTACGCAAAATAATACTCTTATTGCTCTATATATTCTTGATCAATTATTCACTGATTTTGATCAAACATGTAAAAAGAGAATTACGCCAACGGGTATTACTGAAGGGGAAAAGGGTTTTGAACAAACAAAAAGTTGTTATTTAACTAAGATTATGCCATTCTTTAAACTTCTCAAGGAACATTTTGTGGGTCTTCAAAAAACCTTAAATAAAGATGTTAATGATATGAAAAAGGTGTTTAAAGAAGTGGAAAATGAGGGAAAACAGTTGGCTGTTGATCTTAAACATAGTGAGATTGAGAAGAAAAATATTCTCATCATGAAGGAGAATTTGATTGCTAATTGTGTTGCACATGATGTATTTTATACTGCTACTAATTCGGCATTATCTGCCTGCCAATTTCATGAGATGTCTGTTGCATTGAATGTTTTTCAGAATCGTGTTGTTGAGCTTGAGGGGGAGAATTAAAAATTGCGTGAAAAAATTCAAAATGATGACCATGATAACATGGTCGGGCAGTTTTCAAAACTAGAGGTTGATAATCTTAATTTGCAATTAAAGTATCAACATTTAGAAGAAAGAATTAAAATCACAAATGCCAAGACATCTTCGGATGCTCCTGAATTTGATGCATATTTTGAATTAGGCAAACGTGATGAAAAAATTCAAGCTCACACTAACACGATTAAATATAATTACTGGGTATTTATAAAATTTTATGCATTTTTAAAATAAACGCTTATCATAAGACATAAGATTTTTTTTATTATAAAAGGGTTTGTCTAACTTGTGCCCCTAGGGCACAAGTTAAGCACACTAAAAGACAGTGGGGTCCCACAGAAAAGGACATAGGGATCCACGAAACTGTACTTTTCTGTGGATCCCTATGTCCTTTTCTGTGAAATCCCGTTGTCTTTTAGTTTGCTTAACTTGTGCCCCTAGGGCACAAGTTAGAAAAATCCATTATAAAATCCTTAATTGAAATTTTCTGATTGGTTATCGAAAAAGACATTTTCACCTAAATATCAGTATGGTCAGTTTGGCCGATCCTATCGCCAAACTCTGCTTACCTTTTGATCAACATATGTTATCCTCTAATCATGTCAAACCAAATCATAACCATCAAGACTAGTACCAAACTTGCACCAAGTTCATTTTTGGCAAAGAAAAAAGCAACAGCAAAAAGTAAAAACAATCTTTAAACAAGGTACCAAAACTTTAAATTCAATATATCTCCAAGAACCAATTTGCAATTACTCAAATTGTCTTTTGAAGTGTCAAGAAAAGGACAAGGTCCCACCTCTTTTGCACTTTTTTGCCCTCTTTTAGATATTTTTTTTGATGTGTTGTCAGATATTTTACACACCTCTACTATATTCAACACCTACCTCACAACACACACCCAAATAAACAGATTACAAGCAAAAAGCTCTCATCTTTATCAAATTTTTGAAACTCAAAAAAATCTGGTATGCTTTCTGGGTTATGTTTATTTTAGTTTATTACAAATGGGTTTTTATTGGTTTGTCTTATTTCATCATGATCTGTTAGATATGGAGTGATTTGTATTCAGTCTTTATCTGATAAGTTATATGTGTTTTTAGTGTAAAGTTAGCTAATTTTATAAATTTTGAGCTTGGATTATCATTTTATATGTTTAGTGTAATCTTGATCTGCTTAAATTTGTGTTTTGATTGATTTTTGAGGTGTTTTGTTTGGTTACTGATACTTAATTATTGCAACTAACAAGTTAGTTTGAAAGCTTGTGCTTATTAGGATTGATTTTCAAGATTCTGGTTCACTTTTTGTTACTATGATTTAAGATGCTGAAATAGTGAAATCCCTTTTGAATTTATGCTTAGATTCTATCAATTTAGTATCAGAATGTTTTATCAAGTGTTTTCTCATGAATTTATTCATTTATGCTTTGGATATTATTTCATTAATTTGTTCTTAAATTGACCCTTTTTGATACTGTAGAACATATTCTGATGAAAGTATGAAAAATTCCAACTTTTTGATTAAAGTTCGTGTTTATCTTGATTGATGCAGAGACTTGGTCGTACAACGATATTGGAAAGTTCACTGCTGTCCGGATATTGCGTTTATTGAGCTTAGTTAAATAGTATAGAATAGGGAAAGATTAGTTTTTTGGCTGGTAAGGCATTTAGTTGCAAAGATGGGTTACAATTGTGATTACTGTGGTGAGGCAAGATCAATGGTGTATTGTCGATCTGATGCAGCTTACTTGTGTTTATCGTGTGATCGCAATGTTCATTCTGCAAATCCGTTATCCAAACGCCACATGAGAACACTTGTATGTGATAATTGTAATTCACAACCTGCGCTTGTGAGATGTGTGGATGAAAAGGCATCTCTTTGTCAGAATTGTGATTGGGTTGGTCATAATGGTGCTAATTCGGATGCAAGTTCTCATAGTCGACAGACTTTGAATTGTTATTCTGGATGCCCTTCGGCTGTGGAACTTTCTTCGATTTGGTCGTTTATGTCTGACTCTTGTGAACAAGAAATGGGGTCAATGAGCATTGCTGATAACCCTGATGAACCCTCCGACAACAACAAAATTCAAGATTCATTGGTGGAACTTGAGAATAACTCGAAGGTAAATTTCGTTCCATCTTGAGTCAATTTATTGCAGTGGGAATTTCACGAAAGTTTTAAATTTTCAATCTTTATGAATCTAATTTGCGCCAATTACTTGCAGATATCATGTTCAGGGACAAAGGAACCTGAACAAATGGTTGACGATGGGCTCTATGATGACTTTACCATGGATGAAGTCGATATGAATATCGAGAATTACGAAGAATTGTTTGGTGTAGGCCACAACGACCCAAAACATCTTTTTGCAAAAGACGGAATTGATAGTTTGTTTGGCAAAAGGGATGGTAAAAAGGTATCCTTTTGATTCATAAATCCTTTTTCGTACTCTATGCATTTACCATTTATCATTCGCTAAGTTTTGGTTATTTTAGGAGTCTGCAAATACAGTACAGCCAGAGTGCAGTAACGCAGCCTCAGTGGATTCACTAATCAGCTGCAAAACCGAACCAAACCCTTGTTATGCACGTCAACAATCTAATATTTCATTCTCAAGTTTGACTGGTGAGAGTAGTGGCGGTGAGTATCAAGACTGTGGTGCTTCTTCAATTGTTCCAATGGATGAACCGCCATGGTCCACCCCTGGTCCTGGAAGCACTACCATCAGAAGTGATGCTGTTCTTCGTTACAAAGAAAAAAAGAAGATGCGGAAGTGAGTTTCCAGCCACAAGTTTATTGAAATGTAATTTCTATATTGTTAGGGTTCTTTCTTTTATCTAATTTATCAAAATTTTGTTTGTAGATTTGAGAAGAGAGTAAGATATGCAACACGAAAGGCGAGAGCAGATGTGAGGAAACGTGTGAAAGGACGCTTTATTAAGGCAGGCGAGGCTTATGATTATGATCCCATGAATGAAGCAAGAAGTTTCTGAGAATGTATACAGATTCACTGTTCAGAGTTAAAAAAACAGAGGTAACTAAATCCTCGAAACTCATAATCCTACTTGGACTTTGATTAACAAGACGTTGCCTTGATATTGAAAGGATAAGTAGAAAGATGGGTTAAGAGGATTTAGTAGTGTAATAATGGTGGATTGTTATTGTTGTGTTCGTGAATGGTGTTATGTACATGATGAATATCACTGTAAATTACAGTTGAACTTAGAGTTTGAGTCTGACAATTTTATAGTTCATCTTTAGATGGGATTTCCGTTTTGTAGTATGTAGCTTTTATGGTTAAGTTCTAAGAATGCAATTACTGTTTTCTGAAATTGTTTGAGCAACAAAGAAGGTGGTTTTCGTTCAAATGGGTAAACGGGATCTCGGATAACCTTTTATAAGCACCAACAAAGATAATAAAGGTTGGCAAGATATAGTCAGAGATCATGTATTATGCATCTCAGATCAAAAGTTTTTGTATCATTGTATCAATTATTGTTTATGTTTCCTTTACATGTTGTGGTGCCCATTGCATATCTTATCCAAAAGACGTCACGATCAATGAGTACCTGTAACTGTAAACCCAGTAGACGTTGAAATGGACTCTCAACAAGCCAGGAAACTGCCTGGGACGGGTTCTTGGGGAAGGGTCCGGTTGGCATCAAAGATGCATGGGATCGGGACGTTCCCACCAATTTACCAAATTTTTATTGTTGCTCTGCAGATGGATCCAAGGACCCAAATCTAGTCTCGTTCTTCGTATTGTGAATTCATGAGTGATGCTACAAAATTCTAAGTAATATACATGTATGTTTATGATAGTCTGCCAACTTAAAATCAAGAAACAAGTATAATCTATTAATTTAGTTTCCACTAGGCTACTACTGAGATGTTTTGTAACAACAATTGGGCCTTGGGTGATTTTGCCATTAAGATATAACAAGAGCTTATGAATATTAGATAGCCCATAAGGCCATAATATTTTGCCTATAATATGTGTGGTCATATCTACCTATATTTCTGTGGATAACATAAGAAAGAGAACGAAAAAATGAGTCCAACAGATTCTCGAGGATTCATTTGGAATTCGATAAAAATCTATATGTGTCCAACGGATTCTCGAGGATTCATTTGGAATTCGATAGAAATATATATGTGATTGACATTTGTCCGAAATTTCACGTTTTGCTCCGTTTTCAATTCTTCGTACCTACAAAGTAAAATAACTACTTTTCGGATGAGTATTTTACTTTGTAGGTATGAAGAATCGGAAACGGAGTAAAAACGTGAATTTCGGACAAGTATCGATCACATATATATTTTTATCGAAGTCCAAATAAAAAATTAATTTATATTTTTTTTAAATATTTACTTAGTCCTTTTTAGTTTATTTAAAAGAAAAAGATTTGCACCGTTAATCCTGAGGACTGACGATGCAAATGTTTTCTCCCGTGTTTAACGGAGAAATAATTTGCACCGTTAGTCTTCATTGATGTATGCTAGCTAAGTTTACTAACGGAGGAATGGATGGTAGCTGACTTTACTAACGGAGGGATATAAATGTGTCAACTTATCAACCAGGGATGTATGATGTTACAACTCGCAAACTACATGGATGTATTTTGAACTTTACTCTTGTTTTTTAGTTAAATTAGAGTTTTTCATGAAAATTATAAAGTTGTGGTGGATGTGTAAGAGAAAAGTTCATTTAGGAACTAGTTTTTTGTTACATACTAAGGGACAAATCCCTACCATCCATTTAGTTTGATCTAATGGTGGGGATTAACCTAAGATTAAACATAGAAACCTAAGTCCATGTTTTTTTTTTTTTTTTTTTTTTTTTCTTCTTGGTCTTTTTTATTATTCACTTTATTTATTTATTTATTTATTTTTGCTTTTTTTCCAATTAACGTTATATATATATATATATATATATATATATATATATATATATATATATATATATATATATATATATATATATATATAGTGAGGATCACGTGCGGATACAATTTTTTAGTGCGGATGTGCGGATGGATCTGGACCGCCCATTCCAGATCTGATCTTGACTTTTTGTAAAAAAGTCAAGATCTGACGCTAATATCACGGTACCAATGGATCATAAAAACAATTTTTTTGATTTTTTTCCTTCTCAGCGATCCTTACTCTAGTTGTGTTCTTTTATTTTTTTATTTTTTCAGATTTTTCTGAGCACTTTTTTCTTTTTTGATTATGAGTGCTAATGTGATATTAACGATATTATGAGTGGTACCGTGATATTAACAATATTATGAGCCTGATCTTGACTTTTTTTATTACGATAGTAAAAAAGTTTATGTGATATCAGAATCTGATTTTGACTTTTTTTATTACGTTAGTAAAAAAATTTATGTGATATCAGAATCTGATCCTGATCTTGACTTTTTTTATTACGATAGTAAAAAAGTTATGGCGATATTAACTTTGATATTAAGAAAGCATGATAGTTACGGCGATATTAACAATTTTTATTAAGAAAAAGTTTTTACGATATTAAAAAAGTTATTGTGATATTAAATTTTTTATTAAAAAAAAGTTTTCAGAATCTGATTTTGACTTTTGTAAAAAAGTCAAAATCAGATTCTGATATCACAATACCTTTAACGATAAAAACGATTTTTTTTTGAAATTTTTTTCAGCGATTCTTAATTATTTGTTGTCCTCTTTATTTTTTTAATTTTTCAGATTTTTATGAATTTTTTTCAAAAAAAAGCTAATACGATAGTAACGATCTTAAAAAAAGACGGGATATTTATGATATTGCCACTCCGCCTTTTTCAGATGGTTGACTAGATGGAGGGCTGAGATTCGTTCGTACCATCCGCACTAAAAGACAAAACGTACCTGATCCTCACCCTATATATATATATATATATATATATATATATATATATATATATATATATATATATATATATATATATATATATATATATAAGTCAAGCTTTTCTTTTATAAATAAATTCACGATTTTTTTCTCACTTTATTACGCTTTCGTCCGTTTTTGTCTGTTTTCACATGATTATATACGTTTTCAGACTTTTTTACCGTTTTTATGTGTTTTCGTCCGTTTTTTTTACGTTTTCGTCTGTTTCAGACGTTTCGTTATTATACGTTTTCGTCCGTTTTTTACATTTTCGTCTATTTCCAGACTTTTTTTTATCCGTTTTCGACAGTTTTTATATGTTTTCAAACGTTTTTGTCCATTTTCATACGTTTTCTTCTGTTTTTATACGTTTACGTTCGTTTTTGTCCGTTTTTATACGTTTTTGTCCGTTTTCATGCGTTTATATACGTTTTCGTCCGTTTTCATACGTTTTCATCCGTTTTCACACGATTTCATCCGTTTTTATACGTTTTCATCCGGTTTCATATGTTTACATTTTGTTTCCGTCTGATTTCATACGTTTTCTTCTATTTTTTTATGTTTTCATCCGTTTTTAGACGTTTTCTTCCTTTTCCTACATATTCGTCTGTTTTCTTACATTTTCGTTCATTTTCATAGGTTTTCGTCCGTTTTTTAATTTTTTTGGCCAATTTTAGACGTTTTCATACGTTTCTGAATATCACAAGTGATATTCGGTGATACTTAGACGTTTTCGTCCATTTTTGTACATTTTTGTCTGTTTTCAAACGTTTTCGTCTATTTTCATACGTTTCGGCAGTATTTATACGTTTTCAGACGTTTTTATCCGCTTTCATACGTTTTCATCAATCTTTTAAATTATCGTATGTTTTCAGACGTTTTCGTCTGTTTTTATATTTTTTCGTCCATTTTAAGACGTTTTCGTCTATTTTTATATGCTTTCATCCATTTTTATCTGTTTTCATTCGTTTATAAACATTTTTGTCCGTTTTTATGTATTTTTGTCTGTTTTCAGATGCTTTCGTCTGTTTTCATACTTTTCAGCAATTTTTATACATTTTCGTCCGTTTTCATCAATTTTTCATACGTTTTTGTCCCTTTCCAGGCGTGTTTTTACGCTTTCATATGTATTCGTTCGTTTTCGTATGTTTTCGTCCGTTTTCATATGTTTCTGAATATCATAATTGATATTCTTAATATCACAAGTGATTTTCTTTGATATTCAAAATATCACTTGTGGTATTAATAATATCAATTGTGATGTTCGGAAACGTATGAAAACGAAAGAAAACGTATGAAAACGAACAAAACGGAAGAAAACGTAAGAAAGTGAAAAAAACGTAAATTAAAAAAATGTGAAAATCACTTATAATATTCTGAATAACGCTTGTAATTTTCTGAATATCACTTTTGATATTCAGAATATCACTTGTGATTTTCATGTTACAAAACATTAGTTGAACATCACTTGTGATATTCGGAATATCACTTGTGATATTCAGAATATCACTTGTGATTTTCTGAATATCACTTGTGATTTTTTGAATATCACAAGTGATATTCAGAAAATTACAAGTGATATTCATGTTATAAAACGTTAGTTGAAAATCACGTGTGACATTTAGAATATCACTTGTGATTTTCATGTTACAAAAAATTAGTTGAAAATCACTTGTGATATTCGGAATATCACTTGTAATATTTAGAATATCACTTGTGATTTTCTAAATATCACTTGTGAATTTCATGCTACAGAACAATTGTTGAAAATCACTTGTGATATTCAGAGTGATATTCAAAATATCACTTTTGAAAAAACGTGAATTAAAAAAAGCGTGAAATCACTTGTAATATTCTGAATATCACTTGTTATTTATATTCAGAATATCACTTTTGATATTCAGAATATCACTTGCGATTTTCATGTCACAGAACATTTGTTGAAAATCACTTGTGATATTCAGAATATCACTTGCGATATTCAGATATCACTTGCAATACTTTGAATATCACTTACGATATTCTGAATATCACTTGTGATTTTCTTGTTACAGAATGTTAAAAATCACTTGTGATATTCAATATCGCCAGTGATATTCAATATCACTCATGATATTCTGAATATCACAAGTGATATTCTGATAATCACAGTATATCACTTGTGATATTCAGAAAGGTATGAAAACGTCTGAAAACATTTAAATACGAATGAAAATGAATGAAAACGGACGAAAACATATGAAAACGGACGAAAATATATGAAAACGAACAAAAACGTAAGAAAATGGACAAAAATGAATGAAAACAGATGAAACCATATGAAAACGTATAAAAATGGACGAAAACGTATAAAAACGGACGAAAAAGTATGAAAACGGACGAAAACATATGAAAACGGACGAAAACGTATGAAAATGGACAAAAACGTAAGAAAACGGACGAATATATATGAAAACGGATGAAAACGTATGAAAACGGGCGAAAACGTATGAAAAAATTCAAAAACAGATGAAAACGGACGAATATATATATATATATATATATATATATATATATATATATATATATATATATATATATATATATATATGAAAACGGACGAAAACGTATGAAAGCGGGCGAAAACGTATGAAAAAAATTCGAAAACAGATGAAAATATAAGAAAATGGACGAAAACGTATTAAAATGGACGAAACGTATGAAAACGGGTGAAAACGTAAGAAAACAGACGAAAACTGATGAGGCGAAAAATGATCCGTTTTTAGGGGGTCATTTAAGCCCGAATCCGACTTTATTTGATCAAATATTGCCCTAAATCGTTCCTTTTGTGATTTTAGGTGTTTGGAGAGTGAATTCTGGAAAAGAGGCTATTTTGGACGTTTTTGGAGCATAAAGTGAAGAAAACGGCAAAGTACCAAAAATCCAAGCTGGAAATACAAGGTGACGGCGTCAAGACCAAAAGCTTGACGGCGTCAGACATGAAGAATTAAATATCGAAGGTGGTGACGGCGTCAAAGTGGCCAAGAATAATGTACCGTGGTTGGTGACGGCGTCACGTAGGCCGTCATAAGTGGATCAAGGCCGTCCGAGGAAGTTTATGGCGGCGAGGTGACGGCGTCAGAATTAACTCTTGACGCCGTCAGACTGTTTTTCCTATATATAGTTTTCTAGTTTTTTCATTAAAAAGAGAGAAGTTTTGGTGAAACCCTAAAGACGATTTTGGTGCCTCTTTCACAGGTTTTTCAAGGGTTCCAAACCCTTGAGACCTTGCATTATAATTGAGATAAGTGTACTTTCAATTCAATCAATATGTCTATGTGTTGGTTGTTTATCTCTTGTTCTTGTCTCAATTCCATTATGCTAGGCTAGATCTCTCTTGTGTTTGCTTAGATCTAATGAAACCTAGATGTTGATTATGTGTTGATTACTTGTCTATTCTTGTTTTGAATGAATGATTTATATGTTAGGCTTAAGAAAACTGGCAGATCTCCAAATGGTAACATGCTTGAACGTCTTAAGAAACATGAACCGAGGCGTACTAGGTCTTTATTGGTTGTATTTAATGCATGAGCCACTGTTTACAATCCCTATAGTTGTGCTGGGTCATGATGTAGGAGGAGATAAGAGCTCATAGAGTTGGGGAGTTATGTATGCCACCCCACGAATGGTATTAAGGAATACAATCCGTCATTCATACAAGTGTAACAAGTAATTAACATGTAAAAGATATCTAGGGAGTAATGAAGTCTAAGTAAACACAATTTCTCCAATTACTGCTCACAACCTTAGTTTAATTTAGTTTAATTTCATTTGTATTATTTTATTTTAATTATATAATAGCTTTGGGTTAGTTGAATAGCAACTAATTCCGCCCACTCCTTCAAAACCCGAGATTTTAATTGCTTTCATAAAAATATAAAAATACAAAAATAATCATCTCCCACCTCTAGAACTATTAATTAGGTTTTCTAATCCTAGCGACACTATTCCTAAGCTGAACGATCAATCCCCCGGTACTTGTCACTATACTATACTACAACGATCAGGTACACTGCCTGGTGGGGGTTGTAAGCTTCTCGAGATCCCTCGAGAGGTAAAGCAAGGTGCGATTCCCACGCATCAAGTTTTTGGCGCCGCAGCCCAGGGAATAGTTATTGTCTAGGTTATGATTTCTTTTTATTAGGTCTACTCATTAGATTCCTTTTTATTGAGATTTTTATTTTCTTTTTCATTAGCTTTCTTGTAGTCTATCTTTTTCTTTGTGCCCTTTGTTTGTGAAACCATTTTCATTTGTCTCCATGGCGGATGAAATTCCATTTAGATCATTAACTATAGAGGAACAATTAGTTTACTCGGATAGATTTGCCTCCTGTTGTTCCAATGAATTTTTAAGTGATCTTACATATATACAAGAGGAGATGGGTGTAAAATTAGATGGGTTTGATGAATTTTATGCATGTGTGTTTTCTATTAGACGATCATTATCAGGATCAATTCCTTTTAGTGAGACCCTTTGGATGAATTTTGAGAAAAGCTTCCTAACCATAACCCATGAGTTCAACGAATTGGTGGATTCGTATGAGCGAGATGGCCTAATTTCTAAGAACATAAACTTAGAATCAAACCAAGATTATGAGATGGTTAGTGTTGAACTACCTAGTTGCATGAGCGGGATAGATTTCACCAAAACATACGACACACATGAGGTTAGAGTTGAGCCACCTAGTTGTATGTCATGGTTAGGTACTACCATAATACAAGATGAACACATAGGTGATATTGATGTGATGGAAGAGATAGTAGAAAACCCAAGCCCACTAAGTACCCCACAAGTCCTACCATCATTTGAGGCATATACACCGCCCGTGACTTACCCGGAAGAAGTAGAAGAAACTTTAGGAATTCCTATGGAGGTAGAACCCTTGGACCAGGCACCACTTGAGGGTATAGGTTTGAATACTTGTAGTGATAACCTTACTCCTAGTTCTAGGGAATTTCCTAGTGTTGATGAACCGGAACCTCAATCTTTACACACTTTTCCATCCTTAGATATATTTCTAGGAGACAAAAGAGGAACCGACCCACCCATCAACCAATATTATCCGGGTAGTTTTAGGATGAAGGAAGCCATTCACTCACCCCCTTCACCTCACGTGGCTTATTCACACCCTAAGGGTGTGTATCGCTACTTTCACCCACACTTAATAAGTGTAGGGAGAACCTCCCCTATTTCCATTAAATAAGAGTAGAGTCAGGCTCGTGACTCGAACAAAAACAAGCGCTTCTTGGGAGGCAACCCATGTTTTGTGTGTTTTTATTTGTTTGTTTGTTTGTTTGTTTGTTTGATTTTATTTGTTTCCGCATGCATGTTTTATTTTTTATTGTTTGTGGCTCATGTTTCAAAGTAAATTGTGAAAATGCTTTATTTTGTTTTTAACTTCGTCTTAATTGCATATAAAGGTATTTTGCAAAAGATAAGTGTAAGGGAGATCCAAATTTGTTTATAAGAACGAAATTGAGCATGAACCACAACAATATTAAATGGAAATGTGTATTAGTACTTGTTAGAGTCAAATGATTGTATCGAGTCGTAATGATGTTTTGCAGGATTTTCCAGGAAGTAGGACGAAGTTTTTCCAGAAATTTTCCGGAAACTTAACATAAGAATTTCTGCAGTTCACTTCTGACGGCGTCACGAGTTTACTCTTGACGGCGTCACGTGTAAAAATCTGGAAATTTTACCAGTTTTGTTTTTCTAACGGAGTCTTATGGTTTTTGTGAATTATTAAGTTTTATAATATCCAGAAAATCTGCAAACATTCATTCCACAAGCATTATATCTTTAATTGTTTTGTTTTTATTCCTAAGTCTGGAATTACATCTAGTTGTGAGTTATCTTTGTTCGGCTTGATGCTTTGGGTTTTTGTAGTTGTTTTCTCAGGTTTAACAGGTTATGTTTGACAAGAAGATGATTTATATTCTGGAAGGGAAGCTTTGATTGTTCGTTTTCTTGGAAGAAGATTTAACCTGGCCAACTAAAATCCATACCGAGCGAATCAGGGGAGTATTTGATTTCATTCTCTTTACTTTTTAACTTTTACATTCTTTACTTGAACATTGGGGACAATGTTCATCTTAAGTGTAAGGGGAGGGTAAAAAGATGATACCTTACATATGCACTTTCGCTTGAGTTTGTTTTGTTTGATAGTAGATGAGTAATAAAACTACGAGAAATACTTGTTAGTGTAATTTTAGCGCCAAATTTAAAATTTTTTACAACATTTAGGAGTGAAACTTTAGCCATAGCAAGCATCTCATGGATAGGAGATTGTATGACTAGCACATAACCGTATATTCAGAAAAATTTTCCACCCAAAAATGTGAGGTTCGCCTTTAGATTTGATAGGAAAAGCATTCATTATTGGTGCTTATGAGTGTACCGGTAGCATTTGGATTCTAGAACTTGCGTTAGTGATGCATCCCGAGACCGCTAGTGAGACTACATTCGTGTAGTAGGATTTACTACATGATAAGAGGCATTAGGATCACCCTTGTGTTAAACCCGTATCATGATTACTTGACCATTTAAGTCATATTACTTGGCTAGTTAAGTCAACTAATTTTTCCCACACCCTTAGCGTTGTACTCATTTTTAGTACACGATACCCCTAGTACACCCCTCCGAGCCTATCTTTTCGTTTCTAACTTTAAGCATTTTACTTAAAGGAAGAATTTGTTACACCCCACTTAAATTTACACCCAAATCGCCTTAGCCTTCCGTGTATGCGCTCATTTTTAGTGCATTATTGTTATTTGTTAAACCTTAAGTTAACTTTCTAATTGATTACATGGTTGCTAAGTCGAGTCATATCATTGTACATATTGTTTTGGGACGATTGGGACTCATGGGTAAGTACTTATTTTATGGAGTAATGGGGAAGAACATCACTTATTACCCCATACGTGCGTTAATCTTAAAAGTGCTCCAAGTGTTTTGATTTTCTTAATTCGAGTCATTAGATTAGTTAATTGTAAAGTATGTAAAGATTCAAGTGTAAGGGGAATGCTCAAACCCCTATGATGTATTATTTTGGATGGTAGGGTAAGAGTGTATGCAAAAAAAAAAAAAAAAAAAAAAAAAAAAAAAAAAAAAAAAAAAAAAAATCGAAAAAAAAAAAAATAAAAAAAATAAAAAAAAAAGAGAAAAAAAAAAAAACATACGGACTACCATCCCGTTTTTATTCTATGTTTATTTTATGTTTTTGTTATTTTTCATTTATTAGCTTAAGTCGAGTCTAGTCTTGGCTTAGCAACGCCATCTTGTACATGTAATTAACTAAGATTGTTAACTCGCCACCAGTAAAACTTCCTTTATCCAACCAAACCGTGTAATTCATATCCCTACACCTAACGTTATAACCCTTTAAAAGACCTCTTTGATAGTTTATCCTAGGTGCTTACGCCATGTGGTGGAGGTTTGATCCTTTCCCAAGCCTATGGTAATCTATTTTGCTATGACAGGTAGTGAGAGATATCTTCCATTTCCATAATGTTATATTACTTTATTACACCCGAGAGATGTGAGTATCTAAACACTATTTGTGAGGTGCTTGTGTATAACCTCCGTGCTTGTCTATTGGTCTTTAGTGGAACGATTATTTGTTGTAATTACTTTTATATTAGTGTTAAATGACCCCTAACTTGTCTTTTGAGTAGAATAAAAGCTCATTTGCTTGAGGACAAGCAAATCTCAAGTGTAAGGGTATATGATGAGGCGAAAAATGATCCGTTTTTAGGGGGTCATTTAAGCCCGAATCCGACTTTATTTGATCAAATATTGCCCTAAATCGTTCCTTTTGTGATTTTAGGTGTTTGGAGAGTGAATTCTGAAAAAGAGGCTATTTTGGACGTTTTTGGAGCATAAAGTGAAGAAAACGGCAAAGTACCAAAAATCCAAGCTGGAAATACAAGGTGACGGCGTCAAGACCAAAAGCTTGACGGCGTCAGACATGAAGAATTAAATATCGAAGGTGGTGACGGCGTCAAAGTGGCCAAGAATAATGTACCGTGGTTGGTGACGGCGTCACGTAGGCCGTCATAAGTGGATCAAGGCCGTCCGAGGAAGTTTATGGCGGCGAGGTGACGGCGTCAGAATTAACTCTTGACGCCGTCAGACTGTTTTTCCTATATATAGTTTTCTAGTTTTTTCATTAAAAAGAGAGAAGTTTTGGTGAAACCCTAAAGACGATTTTGGTGCCTCTTTCACAGGTTTTTCAAGGGTTCCAAACCCTTGAGACCTTGCATTATAATTGAGATAAGTGTACTTTCAATTCAATCAATATGTCTATGTGTTGGTTGTTTATCTCTTGTTCTTGTCTCAATTCCATTATGCTAGGCTAGATCTCTCTTGTGTTTGCTTAGATCTAATGAAACCTAGATGTTGATTATGTGTTGATTACTTGTCTATTCTTGTTTTGAATGAATGATTTATATGTTAGGCTTAAGAAAACTGGCAGATCTCCAAATGGTAACATGCTTGAACGTCTTAAGAAACATGAACCGAGGCGTACTAGGTCTTTATTGGTTGTATTTAATGCATGAGCCACTGTTTACAATCCCTATAGTTGTGCTGGGTCATGATGTAGGAGGAGATAAGAGCTCATAGAGTTGGGGAGTTATGTATGCCACCCCACGAATGGTATTAAGGAATACAATCCGTCATTCATACAAGTGTAACAAGTAATTAACATGTAAAAGATATCTAGGGAGTAATGAAGTCTAAGTAAACACAATTTCTCCAATTACTGCTCACAACCTTAGTTTAATTTAGTTTAATTTCATTTGTATTATTTTATTTTAATTATATAATAGCTTTGGGTTAGTTGAATAGCAACTAATTCCGCCCACTCCTTCAAAACCCGAGATTTTAATTGCTTTCATAAAAATATAAAAATACAAAAATAATCATCTCCCACCTCTAGAACTATTAATTAGGTTTTCTAATCCTAGCGACACTATTCCTAAGCTGAACGATCAATCCCCCGATACTTGTCACTATACTATACTACAACGATCAGGTACACTACCTGGTGGGGGTTGTAAGCTTCTCGAGATCCCTCGAGAGGTAAAGCAAGGTGCGATTCCCACGCATCAAAAACGTATGAAAACGAGCGAAAACGTAAGAAAACAGACGAAAACGTATGAAAACGGACGAAAATGTATGAAAACGAACGAAAACGTAAGAAAACTGACGAAAACGTAAAAAACCGACAAATATGTATGAAAAACGAAAAAAACGTAAAAAAAAATAAATAAATAAAAAAAAATAAAAAAAAAAACTTGAATTAAAGAAAAAAAACGTGAAGTTAAAAATAAAGAAAGAAAGAAAAAAAAGAAATAAAAGAAAAAAGGAAAAAAATGAATAAATAAGATAGAGAAAAAGGACAAGAAAAAAAACATGGACTTAGGTTGTCTTATTAAATTTTAGGTTAATCCTCACCATTAGATCAAACTAGATAAATGGTGGGGATTTATCCCTCAGTTTATAACAAAAACTTAGTTTATAAAATAACTCACCTCAGATGTGTAAAGTCTTAAAGGGTGTTTGTTACGGGATATTGAGGATTGGGATTGGATGCTAAAATAAAAAGAGTTTATTTGGTACAAGAATATATGATTTGAAATTGGGCGTGATGACCAAAGTTTAAACCTTTTAAAAATCCCTACCTAATTTTTAGGTTCATAAAACCCTCTTATTTTCTTTTGAAAGAACTGCATATTTTACTTACCTTTTGTCTTTTTCTTTACAATGGTCTACTCAAATCATTTCAGTTCTATTTTTAGTTATTTAAAAATAATATAAACTAATATGGATTGAAAGGTAAGAAAAATTAAAATAAAAATGGTGAGAAGAAATTTCAACCAAACATTTCAGATGCATTTATAAAGTAGATGCATCTCTTTTTAAAATTCCGGCCCCCTTCTCTTATTTAAAATGTGTTGCTAGAATTTCTTCTTATTATTCTCATTTAGTTTTTCTTTTCAACGGATCCTTTTTTCTCTCAAATGCTATTCCTGTATTCCAAATATGCAACAAGCAATCTTTATGATAGTTGTAATTTTTCTTTCAATACATTTTCTTTCATCCCTATATTTAATGCCAACCATATTCACACACCGAACGCCTCCTTAGTTTAACTGTTTAAGATGTTTGGTGAGTTTTAGATTCGTGTTTTGATGAGACTCGAGAAAATGATTTTACCTAAAGTTAATTAGTTCCACGAGTAAAAACCGTTTAACCTTAGCTTCAAATACTCCAATTAAGTGACTAAACTTTTAGTATGTTACGGAGATTTTGTATTCAACTAAGTAACGCATGTAAACATCTAACATAGAGAATATGAGCCAACATTTTTTCTTTATTAACAAAGCAAAGACATATATCATACACACTCAAATGCAAGCATATACCGTTGTCAACAAATACGTGTTTAGAATCCCTCCGCAACGCGCGGGTAAACACTCTTGTTTATATCAATAAATAACTTGCAAAAATCAAAGACTTACTTTATTCACAGCTTTTTTCACCTCGTTTCACAACATCCCAAATACAAACCCTAAGAGCATTGGGTAACATGCCCGCAGGTTATCTTATAAGTCATTGCCACGTCAGCGCCACATCAGCTTTAACATTTTAACCTTACTCATCACTTTCCACCATGGTACCATAACTAACCTATAACTCACCTAAACTCACTTTCACCTCAATTATTTTCAATTTCAATCCCAAACTTTAACAAATAATTCATTTAAAAACTAACATAAACATTTATAAAACACAAATTTCATTAACTAATATACAAAACCACAAATTACATTAACTACGATAACTAAACATAAAACATCTAAATTAAACTACGATAATTAAACACAAAACTACGAATCAAGATAATGATTCAGTCTGTGCCATAGCCCTCGTCACTCGAATAGTCGGCACTCGAATCGTCCTCACTCGATGGCTCACGTGTAATCCCATTTTCCATCGCCATTCTGCTCGACGGTTTCTTCGATCCTCTTTAGCTTTTGCATACGCCTCACGAGCTCTTACCTGACGTTGTTCCTTCGCTTGAACCTCTAACAACATTTGCATATCTTGCTCGAATAGCTCTTCATCAATCAACCCAAAGGTATTGGGTTGATTTTGTGGAGGATTGTTTACCGGTGGAAACAGAACTTCAGGTGAAGTGTTTTATGGTGGAGTGTCATATGGGAATACGGGAAAAAGATCTTGTGGTGGATTGTTTTGTGGTGGATTATCGTATGGAATACGGGAAACAGATCTTCCGGTGTTGTAAACCGATTCATTTATCTGGTGATATGTTGTGTGACATGGTTACGTATGACTTGTTCTGTATGATTTTTGTGTGAATTGTGGGTGTATTGTGAGCATCTGGGAATGGCTATTTATAGGAACGTTTTTTGAATTTGAAAGTTAAATCTATCCCGCTCTGTTTTTTGAATTTGCATTTTAAACGTTTATCCGACTTTTTTTTTTTTTTTTTTTTTTTTTTTTTTTTTTTTAATTTGAATTTTAAAGTTTTTTCCACATATATATATATATATATATATATATATATATATATATATATATATATATATATATATATATATATATATATTAATTTGAATTTTAAATGTTTATGCACACATGTTTTTTAATTTGAATTTTAAACGTTTAACCGCCTTTTTCTTTTGAATTTGAAATTTACACTTATCCCGCTCAGATTTTGAAATTTGAATTCTAAACACCTCTATATAAAGCATACCATAACATACTATTTTGCACACACTTCACTTTCTAAACAAGTTTACAATGGCTAATCGTTGGTCCGTTGAAGAAGAAAACTTGTTAGCCGACATTTGGCAATTCTTTCACGAATTTCATGGCAAATCCTCTTTTTGGAATGAGGTTACAGAAAGGTTCAACAACCAATCTGACGGTCCTTTTCGTAACAAAAGCTAGATAACGGGTAAGTGGGCAAGAATGAACTGTAAATGTAAAAAATTCAATGATATTTACTTGAACGTGCAGCGTACAGACGAGTTCAATGATCGTCTTCACACTACAATGAACATTTTCAGAGAACGCTTTGGTGGACAAGGCTTCAAATATCTTAACGTGTGGTTCATTTTGAGAAACAGCCCCATATGGAACATATATAGGGATTAATGGCTTTTGTATTTTCGTATCGTTTGTATTTGTATTTCCGTATCCATATGGCTAGTTTATGGTTAACGGTCTTGTATGATTTAGTATCGTTTTTAATATGATGTAATGTTACTTTAAGTTTGAATTTGAATAAAAGGCTTAACGGCTAGTTTCTCCAAAAAAAAATTCTTTAACGGCTAGTTTACCCTATAAATGCCATCTTTACTCAAGTTCGTATTGTCACACAATTATAACTAAATTTCACACAAACACTATGGCTAACCAACCAGCTGAGGTGCAAAGAACAATCCTTACCCGATTACGCAGTGAACAAGAAAAAGAGCTCATGCTGATTAACAATTTGCTAGGTGAGATAACTAGTATCATGCTACAGAAGCATGATCGTGCTCCAGAGATCGAAAGGTTGCGTGCGCTGCCTCAAGACCATCCAGCTATCACAGTCGGTCTAGAAACTCTGTTAAGAAATGATGAAACAGATCTGCAACTTCGTGTCGCCTTGAAGATGGTTAGGGAACAAGTGTTGCAAGTATGGGAGGAGAAGTCAGATCTCATCGACAATTACTAGTCTATATAAAAGCTTCATGACTATCTTGGATGATTTATGTATTCGTATTGGTTTCTATTCGATAATGTATTTTAAGTTATGGTTTCATTTTTAAATCATAGGGGGTGTTTTATAATTTTGCATTTTGGAATTTAAAAGAGTATAAAACATACAAGGGCCAAAAGTGTAATTATTATTATTATTTTTATTTTTTAGATATAAACGCATCGTTAAGCTGCTTTAAACTTTTAAACACCACGTTAACGTGGCTATGACTTTCGATGCCGGTAATGATTAACGCAGCTTTTTTTGGGGTGAGTTACGTTATAACGCAGGGGGTGCGTTATGTTACCCTTGCTCCTAAATATTATAAATCATTGATTTTGTTAAAATTGGATTCGATTGGTTCAATGTATGTTACTAAAATCGTTTATATGACAGTTGTTCTATTGTTAGGTTGCCTTATATGTCGTTATTTATGAAAACCCTAATTAAAAAAACACACTAATTCTTAAGATTTGTTTAAAGATTGTTGATTTCACCATCTTTCTTCACCACGACGGTGCTTTCGTCACAAACCCACTTCAATATGTCGAAGTTGAACATCGGGTAATTAATGACATTATTTTCGAAGGTATGCTATTTAAAGAGTTGTATCTTGTCATTCATCAGGTTGTGGCGTTGTGCTGGTTGCGTTGCACCTATTACTATGTACTACAATGTTCATGGTGTCCTGATGCCAATGATTTTGTTAGCACATGTTTTGAAAATGACTATAAAATTGACTTATATACTAAAAATCAAGAAACAAGTTTGGTTATAAAGTTTTGAAAACGAATCTTACTTTTGTACCCACAATAAACTTCCAACCAGAAACCACAAATGATGAACAAGTGCCACCATATACAATAGATCCAGTTTTATCAAAAGAGATGTCACCACCAAAAAGCAAAGGAATGGAAGAAAGGAATGAAACATATACTAAAGAACATGGGTCAAATAAAACTCGATCCACAGACAGCCTAGTTAGAGGACCTTGTGGATAATAATAATTAATAAAAGTATAGAAATATATCCATGTCAGAAAATACTGGATGAACAAGTTTCGCTACATAAAATGACAATATTTTACATTCGCAAAGCATAATGAGTTGATATAAGATGTTCATATAGAATTTATAGAGTTCATCCTAGATTATTTTCTGAGAGATGATTATTAAAAATAAGGAAATGCTACAAAAAAAATATTGTTTCTTCTTTCATTAATATATGTTGGTATTCTCAATTCTGTAGTGCTGAAGAGTTCCTTGACGGTTTTGAACGTGTTTGTCCCACCTTTAATTAATTTCGAGCCCAAAAACGTTTTCCAGATGTATAGAAAATTAGAAAGGCAATTTCATTGTCATAAAATTTGCTCCAAATACTTGTTTAGTTATTTAACTTGTATATAGTTACTATTGGCTGCAAATGATTTCATATTACTAAAAACATTAGTCCATTACCATTGTTAGGAATAATAATACAACAATATCAAATAATACAACAACGTGATTGAGGCCTGCTAATGCAGTATCCTTAAACATAAATTCGTACAATCTAGTACAAGTTGTTTAGAGGATACAAGATTCAATTCAAGTATTAAAACTTGAATCTAACGAATCTGATATGTTTTCATGATGAAGATTAACAAGGTTTTCTGTGTTTTGATGCCTTCTTCCATATTGCAAAAAGTCCTTTATGTAGTGTATGAAAAGACTCCTTGAAGCATTGCAACTCTTCAAAATATAGTTATGTTTGTTATAACTGAAAAGTAGACCGTTTCATCTTTTATTGAATTATCACATTGAAAACTGGAAATAATAATAATAATAATTCTGAAAATCCAATTAGAGTTTAAGAGCACGACTCATGGTCCATCTTTTGACCAATCAATATATATATATATATATATATATATATATATATATATATATATATATATATATATATATATATATATATATATATATATATATATATATATATATATATATATATATATATAAACTATGGCTAATGATTTGCACACTTCAAACTATGCTTTAAGCAATTGCACATTTGTTATATGCTGTTTTTGAAGATTATAAATTGTGTCAATCAACACTCATTAATTATACATATTTTAAGCCCAATCAAACCAAAACATGCCTAAAACCCACCACTAAGCCCACTACTAGAAACTTGATCCATTTGAAAGTTATTGGTGGAATATACGGTTTTATACGACGTCGTGTCATTATGCTGGCCCGTTTCATCTTTTTAGCCTGCTAACCATGGCCTATTTCATTGGCCCGTATGTTTTTTTTTCCACCGCCTATAACTGAGATGTGATATCCGGACGTTCCAGATTCAACTACACTTACTAGACGGCGCTCAATTAAACATCATCAACGAAGGCGATTTTCTTTTTGCTACTAACAAATCTTTTACACAAACAAAAACATATTCAAGCCGATAAATTGAGGGTCACCAGAATCGGAATGGATGTTTTCAGATCTTAAAGGGTTTCAACAACAAGAGGTTGAATCAGAAAGGATTGATACGAAGGAACGCCTTACCACTGGATGGTCCCGTAAGCTTACTTGAATTTTTTGTAAATAGTTTGTTTTTGTTTTCCTTTTTTTGCGCTATCTTTGTCGACTTCCGAACTAAACAAACTATCCTGGTTGTAGGATTAGGGCCGTGGTGGTCCTCATTTAGGAGATGCTCGGTTGCTGTTCATTTGGAAGCTGAAGGGATCATGACGACGCAACACTCCTGGCGCTTCTTCCCACCTACCTAATGTCTTCTCCAGAAATGTAAGTTTTTTTTAAACCTTTTTGGTCAACTTTAGATTTACTGTTTATTCCTTTTTTATTGTTATTAGTTTGAATTACTTTGTGGGTTGTGTTTGTATGTTTCTTGAATATGGTTTTGCATATTAAAAACTGTGAATTTGTAGTTTACAAGGTGAATTGAGGGTGTTAGGGTTAGTTAAAGTGTGAGTGGAATTTGTTTGGTGGGAGCAGAAGTATAATTTTTGATAAAGATGTGGGAATTGTTTAGGGTTTGAGTTAATTGTAAGTATTTTAAAGTACGAGTTTATTTGAGTTTAGAGGAGCTCATAAGCCCACTTTTTTCAGTTTATGAGGTATCCAAGGTGAGCATGTCCACTTTTATGCGTCATAGCTCAAGTTGATAAGCTTGAAACAAAAAAGAGCTAATGAGCTTTTTTAAATTCAAATAAGCCCAAGTTAATAAGCTCGTGACAAAAAATAAGTGAGCTAATGACTTTTTCAAATTCAAATAGGCCTTTGAGCCGACAAAATAAGCTAATCCAAACACAGCCTTAATATAGTATATGCAATCAGTTTCACTATGCCCAAACACTAACATTTCCTACCCGAAAATCAGTAATCAGACAATCACTATCGAAACATGACGTGAAGCGCTTCCATGTTGATTTTGATGTTGAATTTTGTGAGTTGAGAAAAATGACTTGCATATGTACTGATGTACAGATACGCTACCATTTTCGATTATAATACTTTTGGAATCAGCAATTCGTAACTGTGACGAGTTCCAAGTGACCTCAAAGGATGTCGAAAAAATTCTCGACTGACAGCACTCTTCAACCAAGAAGGTTGAAATTCCGTATAAACCTGCTAGAGTCCTTCTTTAGGTATGTTGATCATTACTATGTGCCCATTGAGACATTGAGCTTTGTTTTAGTCATGCAATGATATGACAAATTTTTAATTACATTGACGGGCACGATATATGTTATATGGACTGCAGGATTTTACTGGTGTTCCTACAATTGTTGATCTTGCTGGTATGCGTAATGCTATGGACAAACTCGGAGGTGATCTTAATAAAATAAATCCATTGGTATGTATATCAACACCATTAAGACGCTATGTTTGGAAATAAAACTAGGTTGTCGCATATACAAGTTCCGGTGGACCTTGTAATTGATCATTCAGTCCAGGTTGATGTATCAAGATCAGAAAATGCTTTACAAGCCAATATGGAAACAGAGCTAGAGCGGAATAAAGAACGGTACACTTTCTTAAAATGGGGAGCAAATGCTTTTGACAACATACTTGTCATTCCTCCTGGAGCTGGGATTGTTCATCAGGTATTATGTTTATCATTGACATGGCAATTGTTAACCCGTTCAGTTATGAATGGGTCGATTAGTATAGCCCTTTCTCTCAAACGGCTCAAAAAGTTTTACAGCTAAAAGTGGAATTGGTAGGTTTTTTATTCTTAACTTTAGATCTTGAATAGTTGAATCCTTCTCAAGTTTTGAACAGAAAAGGTATAACTTTGGTCACTTATTTTTCTGGTTGATTGACAGAAAGAGATTGAGCAACTTGGTGCAATCTTGCAAACATTTCCTCTACCTACGATGACAGTACTCGAAATTTGAAGGAAAATTAGGGGCTCAGAAATTAGAATCCCAGATGAGTCAGTTATCTTGAAAACAGCCGCCTCTCATTCCAGTTGTCATGCGACGACTTCACAGTCACAGCCATTGGCGGATTCTTATCAATGTATGCTGAATATTTACTGCCCATTCTTTCATACTTATATTCTTTGGTTTACCATTTTATGGTTATGCTATAATCAGCTACTTCTTGCTGTCATTTCTAATAACTATCAATAGTGTTGCAGCAGCAGGAATGCCTGGTCCATGCTCCATGTTCCACCCGTCCGCTGAATCCACGGCTTCGCCCGTCACATCTGCTATTGGTGCACCGCAAAGAAATTTGGCCCGTGCCTGAACCAGCAACATGACTCCAGCCTCTGGCAAGCGTACACGCACTCGAAGAGGTACAACTCTTGGCTATTCATTATTACCGCTTGCGTGGTCTGTTTGACAATCAGATTCGTGCTGTAATGATTTTCTGTTACTGTTTGCAGCTACATTTACCTTCATTTTATTTGGCCTCATTGCAAGGACCTCTGGGTACGTAAAATTGTTTAGAAGTCTGCAACACTACTATACTAATGCATACATGAATGATGAAAACAAGGAATCCCGTAATGTGTAACACAATGTAAGTGATAAATACTGATCTTTGAGATGTACCTGCAATCATATGTTATTCATTTATTTACAAGTAACTTTATATTTAGAATTATTATATCATATGTTTGCAACCATTAGAATTATATCATATGCTATGTATGGTAAAAAAATTAGAAAAACAACTCCGGCAAAGTAATATTGTAAGAGTCGGTTCAAATTAAAAGCAACAAATTATAAAAATTAGACTATATAAAACCGGTAACTACAATGCCCCGTCGCAACGCGACGGTCTGGAGCCCGACTAGTTATAAACATATGATGGTTTCATTGTTCTAGGCTTCTAGCAACTTTATATGTTCCAACAACCATTACCATACCATATTATACGTTTGTGATCGTAAACAACGTTGTGCGAGGTTGGGCTTCAGATTGGGTTACTTTTAGCTCGGCCCAAAATGTATTGTTTTTCGTGGGTTTTTGTTTTAGAATAGATTGACACCTCAATGCATGGCTAACCCTTTTTTTTTTTGGATTCATAATAGTCTTTTAATAACTGATAATTTATGTGTTGCTAAGTGCTAACAACAGCTTGAACTGAGCAACAAGACTAGCAATAAAGTCTATACACAACAGTTGCCCAAAACACGTTTGGAACTAATAGGCAATCCCCAAAAATCGTTCACAAAAGTCACTCCAAATAATTCAAACAACCAACAAAACACCCAAGAATGGGTTACAAAGGTAAGTTCGAATAATTAAAAGAGCCAACATTGAAATAGCTAAAACTAGTTCAATAATAATAATAATAATAATAATAATAATAATAATAATAATAATAATAATAATAATAATAATAATAATAATAATAATAAAATGCTAAATTATGATTTATGAATACTTAAACAACCAAACCATTGCCATATGCATAAAGACCATTGATATTGCGGTTAAAAAAACACGTTACCACACACGGAAAATACATAAACAAGATCATATGAGATCATTATGGTTTCGATTATACAATGAAATTTAAATATATGAAAATAATGCGTGCCAAAAAAAGACCGAAACAAAAACGTTGAAAAAAAATTCTAACAAAAAGTTTCTAAAAAAAAAAAATAAAAAAAAATAAATAAAAACATGCATCGGCAACAAATTGGTTCCACTGTAACGCGCGGGAGCCTATCTTTACTCGTTTCAACTAGTTGCAATTTTGTTCTAGTGTAAATAATAAAATATATTCAACTCTCAAAGTGAGCTCAAATCTAATTGATCAATTCCATTTTAGTTTCATATCGATATTTATGCTATTTATCGCGAGCTCAAGTCTTCCTCAAACGAGCTTGATTTTTCATCATGAATATTCATTAAGCTATAGACCTTAAATTAGAATGATGCACTTAACGACACCAACGACATCAATTTAACATTGTTCGAGTATTTTCAAGAAGTTGATTTCGGTGGCGGAATTTAAAGAAACTCGCACGGTTGAAGGGAAATGGTCAAACGAGCAAGACTCATCGCTTTGCTATGAGCCCTGGCACTTTTCGGCCATTCGGAAACATTTCTATTTTATAAGCTTTGTTTTGAACTTTCGGATTAGTTTTCCTTCTTCGTATTTTTCTTGGACTTCTTTCCTTTTGTGGTTAAACATGTAATCCATGTTTAGGGTTATAAAGTTTCCTATGTCTTCGATATTTTGGAAGCAGCTTGTTTGGATGTCTTTAAAAACTTTGGCATTTCTACCGATTTTCATTTGGTATGGTGCTTCAAAATCCTCCAGCATTGGGTCAATGTGAAGGGCGCATTATAAATAGCACGATACTCTTTACACGCTGCATCATAGACAATAGACTCACATTCTTCATTTCCCTTCCCCCATTTCCTTCTCAAAGTAATTTAGTACTTCCGTCCAAAACCCTTGCGACTTTTTAGCATTTTCGTCTATGCTATTATCGGACACGTCTACCAAGTCTTCACATAAGGCTATCTCTTCCTGATGGCTCCATGGTTTATTACTTTGTTTAAATACTTATCATTCTTCTTGGATTGTTGACACCTTTTTGTATACTTCTTTTTTACGGGCGCCAACTCATCGACGAAAGAGCCTTTTTGAACGTGTTCGGATGGACCATCCCGAACCTTGAGCCGAAAAGGTTGACCAAATAATGTATCAAAATCGTCATCAAGATCTAACCGGTTAATCGGAGAAAAAGGTTTAGAAGGTAGAGATTAGTACGTTGGTGATGACATTTGTGGATGATACATTTGATTTTGTTGTTGTTGGTTAAGCGACTGGTACATTTGATTTTGTTGTTTTTGGTTATATGGAAGAGAAAAGGGAATATTTGCGTAAATAGGTTGTTAATGCATTGATTGTTACGCGAAACTAGCGGGATGAAAATTAATCGGTGGTGATTGCTCGGTTAACATAAAATTGGGTTCGGTTGTTGTTGAAACGTTTAATTGTCGTCTGGAATTTGATGTTTTGTTTTTGAGAGTTTTGTGAGACTTTTTTTTGGTAAATAGTTGAGAAGAGAAAATATGAAAAAATGATAAAGGAAAGTAGGATTTTATAAAAAGGCATAATTTCAAGTATATCTTTTCCTAGATAAATAATTACATATATATCATTTTTATTAGTTTTTAATGTATAAAATACAATGCTTTTAATGCATCAAAATGATATATATATATATATATATATATATATATATATATATATATATATATATATATATATATATATATATATATATATATATATATATATATATATATATATATATATAATTTTTGAAATTTGCAAGAATATATATATAAAAGCCCTCTAAAACGAAAGTGGGTTAAAAACTTTTATTTTTTATTATTTATTTATTTATTTATTTACTTATTTTTAATAATACAAACACCCCAACAGTCATTTGGTTGAGTGATCACCCAACCTTTCAATTTTAGGAGAGAGGGTGGGACACGTCCGGTTTGGCTGACGTAATGGGGGACGCGTCTGGTCTGGCTCGACCGACCGGGCATGCGACCCTCTGCTAAGAGTGGTCTAAAGCAAATGAGGGTTGTTGAGCCAGTCCAAAAACGTTTTTTTTCTTTAGAATTGACCGTCGTTTTTTAAAAGCGTCTGTACGTGTAAACGAACGGGTCCAGGGTTACAATAGAAATTGGGGCCAAATTTTGACAAGTGGACGAATACGACATCACATGGCTTAGCACGTGAAGAGGACATAGGCGTTAGTTACATATGGGCTTATGGGTCCACTTACCCATTTGGGCCTTTACTAGTACTTAACTATTTGCATATAGGACACATTGATTTTTGCCACTAGTCTTTTGGTCTTTTCTATTTGCCTTTTCCTTGATTTTGACCTCTTTAATTTTTATTTTATTTTATTTTTCTTTTTGCGTATACACATGCATGTACATACTTAAAGGGTTTAGCTCACTTGGTACTCATCTTTAAAAAATCTATGGATAAAAGGTCAAAGGTTTAAATCTCGGCTTTTGCTAATTTCAGTTAATGCCCCACTGAGTTAGGAAAGTTGTTGGAGCTATTACTATTTAGATTAACGTTATAGAAAGGTAAAAAAATGGAAAAAAAAGTTGAATGCGTGTGATTGGTAATTGTTTTGGACTTTTGGTCTTAAAATGAAAGGAGATGCACAACATAAATGCATTTTAATATTCTAACTTAGATAATATTTGCAAATATCTATTTTTACTAATAAACGGTAAGAGTATATAAGTAAAACTTATCAAACCAACCTATTTAGTTTTTCAATATTTTTATTATTTCATGCAAATATCTAGTCGTATATATAACTATTTTAATATTTTTCTCATTCTGATCGCATCTTACTAATGATAGAAAATAAAATTACATTTGAAAAAGTTAAGTTTCTTAAATTTGTAAATTTATAACAGCCTTTAAATAAACACCTAATAAATGTTATCTTTAAAACAACATTACAATAACAAATACATTTATTATACATATTGTACAAATTAATAAAACACACAAAGCTTCATACAATTTATATGAAAACAAGTTCATGGTACACATGGTTTTAAAAACTGGATCGGACCACGGGTTCAACCAGGAATTGGTGTCACCATCAGTTCAGCAAGCCAATAAAGTCGTCCGAAAACGAACCTGTGACGACCTTTGGAAACCTGTAAAAATGAATTAATCGAGCCAGACCATTTTCTTCTTGTTTTTCTCAAGTTAACCAGCTCGTCATTATTACTGTATTTTTTGATGTCTGGACTTTAATCACAGTGTAACCCCCGTTGCGACGAGCAGGCATCCTGCTATTAATTTTCTAATGAGTTGTAATTTTAAGCTTATGATTGTATTATCTATACTATATAAAAAGTATGAATGACTCTCTCTTCAAAATTTTAAGACTTACAAGAAATTAAGCATGGTTTACAACACTTTAAAGCACCCAATTTTTAGAATTACAACAAAATAAGCATATTGTACAACAAAATAAAGCATGATGTCATTTTAAGACCAAAATTCTATCAAACAACATTAATGCTATTAAAAATACCTCACACAAAAAATTACAACCATTTAAGCACAATGTATAATAGCTGCAACCAATTTTTAGATTTCCAATAAAATGAGCATAATGTACAACAAAATAAGCATGATGTAATTTTCAGACTTACAACATTAATGCTATTAAAGTGGTCAATGTTATTAATGACTATAATGACTACTACTTACAAGAAAAGAAACATAGTGTACAACACTTTAATGCACATAATTTTCAGACGTACAAGACAAGAAGCATAGTGTATAACAAAACACCACATTAATCTATACTACCTTATAATGTATTTAGAACATCTAAATTTAGAAGTCTTAAAAAAATAAGACCAAAAACATTTCCACAAAAAGAAAGTTAGATATAAAGAGGTTTCATCCCAAAGTTAATTGTATTAATTTTGCTATTAAAAAATCAGAATTGTAACATCCCGGAAATTAAATGTATTTAAGTGTCGACCTGTAACTGCCTTCGAATATTTATACTGTCCATTTCAACAAAACTTGTAATAGCCAAACCTCAATCGTATATAAGCAAACCTAAAAACACCAATACTAAACACACAGGGTAAATGTTTTTAAGTTATATTTCAAGTTTTATTTATAATGTTTTTAAATATATTTGAATTATTATGTAATGGCCGGGAAAAAAATGCTATTTCGCCATAAAAATGGTCACAGGGTACCCGCCGTCGCATTGCGCGGGTATCCTTCTAGTGCTATTTAATGTAGTCAATTATTTAACTGGTCAATAAATACAATTAATACATTTATTAAAACATCCCTTACAAATGCAAATTATCAAGCATATTGTACAACCAAATTAAACACAATTCGTGCATTAAATTTCACTACTACAAATAATAAAGCACATTATACAAATATTCAAGCCCGAATGGACAACTGGCCAAATGGGCTTGAGCCCGAACGGGCGCGGACCAAACGGGCTCGAGTCCGAACAGGCACGGGGCAATGGGTTCGAGCCCGAACGGGCACGAGCTATGCGAAATTCTTGATATCCGTAAATTTATTGTTAAAAATAACATGATAAACCAAAATACATTATTTATCAAAAAATTTTATTTTAGGGTACCCGCCGCTGAAATGTGCGGGTACCCTGCTAATAAGCATGAATAAGTTGTCCATATATGACTATGCGTAATAAGGAAACCAAATACCACATTTAATATTGTCATCTCAGTTTCACATCAGTTTTTTCTCTTGACAACCAACTTAACCACCAACTTAGTGTAAATGTGTAATAAAACAACTAAATTCACCACCAAAACATATTACACTTAAACACAAATAGACCTGACAAAATCATTTAAAAAAAATATACGCACAACAGACCTCCATGACACGGTCATTTAAACGACCAAGTTCTCTAATTTTTGACAAAAGATGCATGCATAATGAGTGGCTGTAGTAAGCAAGACATGTGCAAGGAAGTGCCAAGTGAACGTAGATGTGTGCTTTATGCGCAAGGGAGTGCCAAGTGAACGTAGACGCGTGCTTCATCGTATTATTACAGATGGTGTAATGATTTAATCGACACGAAACTACTGACAAATGTTTTGTCCAACTACCACAATTTTGGTTTCCATCATAATGTTTACGAAAGAGCAAGGAAATTGTTTGTTTATAGAAGTCGTTTTCAATCAATGGACCAGTGATATGTAGTGAGACAAAAATCATATGCTTTGTTGGTAGCTTTTACAATCTTACATTTCTAAGTCTTTATAAACATTTTTGCTACACTGATAATCATTCAATCGGCTAGATTTGTTTTGGTATGACAAAAGGCAACACCTAGGAAACTTTATATGTATCTTTCATCTTTTAATTACCTATCAATAATTTTCCATTCATTGGTATATAAATCCAACTTTACCTAGTATAATCTTTTTCCACGTTTTGGCTTATTGTCGAATGATGTTTCGAGGAAACAACCGTTTAAATAAATATCTAATGTTATATTTCATGGAAGATATGCCCAATGTTAGTTAAATGGAGAGGCGAAAACTTGTCGAACAAACTTCAAATGATTTAGAAGTGCCAAAATCTATACTACTTATAATCAGTGAATGTTACCTCAGCTTTTCCCTTCTCCACTCCCCTTTTATTCACACATCCAAAAACACCTTCCAAAAATCTGGTAACTGATTTGGCGAGAGCACTCACCGGTGCAGTGGCGCAGGTTGGCGAGCGTGCCAAGCCACTTGCCCCTTGCTCTAACTGATTTCATCAATAGTATTCTTCTTCAGTTTGATGTTACGTAATCATGATTAAACTTTTAAAAACCTTAATTGTAAATAGAACTATAATTTTAGTGAGTGTCTTATTAGTTTTTAAGTATGTCTTAGGCTGAACACAATGGATCGATCGACCAAATGGTCTTGCTCGGTCGTGGGTCGATCGCCCCATTGTGGGGTTTGGTCTTGCTCTCGTTTGACGAATTTTTGGGCAAGTTGGCCGTGTATACGACCGAATCAAAAAAAATAAATAATAACTTAGTCGCCATTGTAACAGCTTGATCGTCGTCAGGTCGTCGGAGAAAAAACGATAATGTGACATGGTTGAGTCTAATTACCATTGTGTTCAGCCTTATCGTCTAAAGAAACCCAAAAACAAGACCATTGACTTAAACAATAGGTCTTGAGTATCGAGTATGAAGTATCGACCCTTAAATCTTGTCACGCGTACCGGTTTTTTCAACCAATATAATAGCCATATCAATATTAAAATAGTGATAGCATTAATAATAGTATCAATGGTGCATATAATTGTAGGGAGTAATGCTACACTCACTCACAATTTACAAAATTTTTCCCACAAAAATGAGTTGGCATGCATCTTAGCCACTCATGTGAGAGCATTAAATTGACCAACTCTCACATGAGTGGGTAAGATGCATGCCAACTAATTGTGTGGGTATTTTTTTGTAAAATGTGAGTGAGTGTAGCAATTCCCAATTGTAGGTCCTATCAATAATTGTCACTATTGAGCATGACTAATCATAAATAATTGAATTAAGGTGTTTCTAGAGCCATGCACATGTGTAATGCCTCATCACCATCCAAAATACCAAGGATTTCGTAATCACATATTTTTGGTAAATAAAGGGATATTAAAATTCCAACCAAATATCAACAAACCAAGTTAAAAAGATTATTAAACGCTCTATAAGTATAAGGGTAGGTTTTAACAATTTCTGGAGAAAAAAAATCACATTTTATAAATGGTAAATATTTAATGGCTGTTTACATATTTGGACAATTTATTTTCTAAAAGATTAGATATCACTAATTAAGTAATTATATAACACATGTGATCATGTGAGAAATTTGGAAGAACATTTTTCTTTTTTTATGGTAGATAATTCTTATGCAGCATGATTTTGTTGCCCGTATTTTGCGACATGTTTACATCTTACTTGAATCGTGATTAAAGCTTAAGAAATTCAAATCCGGGTATTATATTGGTGCAGAAAGTATTCTTTTAACAAAAAGATTCTTGCTTTTTCAGAATAACTATAATTTATTAAATTTTGAATATGCAACATTATTTAGCTAATAGTTTGCAAACAACCAAAATCATTTTTATTTGGTGTTATATAGTTATCTGGTTTAAGATCATTTTTATCTGGTGTTATATAGTTATCTGGTGTCTTAAACCCGATATACTTTTTAATTATGTCGTTACTAATCTATTAGGGGCAATCTGATGAGTTTAGATTCTTTACAGAGTTTAAAATTATGAGGTTTGAAATCGTTTTATATTTTTAGTTGACAGATTTCTCTACAAAAATATAAAATATAAATACTAATAAATGATTAAAAGTGTACTTTTATCACTAAACCTTGTGGCTCGCTCATATTAAAATGCATATTAAAAACTTGTGGCTCACCCATATTAAAATGCATCAAGTTGTGACTTGTGAGTGGATTTAAAAAATCCCCATTTAAATATTATGTAATATCTTAAATCTCAACTTTTATAAAACCAAAAAGAAACCTTCCCTATATTTATAATACAAAACCATCAAAATTTGGTAAACCAAACAGTCCCTTAATAACATGTTTGGTTGGTGGGGATGGGTTTCTGAAACCCACAAACTATGGGTTTTACCATACCCCACTAAAATGGCAAGTTTAGTGATTCCTTTTATTTCTGTATGTATTACCATAACGCAACTACAAGCCAAACAATCTAATTGATAAATCCATACCTATTATCGTTCATTCCAAAACCTATTCTCATATACATTGTCATTCCTTCCTATAAACGAAACGCGCTCTTAATATGCGTTTACTTCACAAGAAAACAAAACAAATATTCTAAGCATTTTCATCTTTAAAGTGGCTATTTTGTTAGTGTACAAATGATCTAGGCTTGTATTCGGAGTTTCTTTGGGGTTGGTAAAGTGAAATGGGGCCACCCTAGCCCATTAAGTGCTATACCTCGCGCAATCGACATCATGTGTAGTTTGCTTTTATGCATGCTTCCTCACATTTTATTTCTATGATTGGCATGTACTACACATTGTACTACACTTAACTATTATAGCTCGTAACTACAAGTGCAAATAATTTTGCTCTATGTACATTTGTATGTGGATCTTGTAATAAACGTGCATTAGTTCATTGCAAAATGATTTGTATAGAGAAAATCTCAATTAAACCACTCGAAGGTGGGTTGTAGGTAAAATACTTTATCATTGTTATCATTAAAATACGAGATGTCACAAATTTAAATTCAAGCAAGTGCAAATAACTTTAAAGTGATCATGTCAACCTTTTTATAATTGAGAAGCTTTACCCGGTTTAAGTCTTTGTGTTGGTGTGCTCAAGACCGTAAATAATCGACCAAAAGGCCAGAATCCATGATTAGGTTGTGTTTGTTTTTCTAAAAAAATCTCTTAATAGTCTCTTAGAGTGACTCACTTAGACGCTTTAGATAAAAATAAAATAATAAATAATAATAATAATAAAAGGTGTTTGTTTTTTCTTGTCATTAAGAGACAGTAAGAGGTAATTAATATTAAGAGCGTTTGTTTTTTCTGTTCATTAAAAGACGGTAAGAGGCTAAAAAACTCATACTAAAGGGTGTCTTAACACCTCTTAATGTCTTTGAGTTTTGTTTTTTCCCATTGTTTCGACTTTTCCATTCGTATAATGTACTTTTAAAGAAAATCACTATATATTTTTTTTGCACGATGATATGTGACAATTTATATTGAAATGTTAAATCATAATCATTGACGTGTTGAGAATGTCAACCCAAACATGACCCTCTTATTAAATGAGTTAACCATGCCGACCACCCATGTAATCACAATCATATCTCGTTTATTATTGTGTCTACGTCAAGTTGTGTTTTGTGACGGGTGACCAAACTTTCACTGATAATCCAACAAATTCAGTTTTTTTTTTTTTTTTTTTTTTTTTTTTTTACCAACAATGTTATATGAGTCAGATTCAGATTTTGTAACCTCTTATTCACATAAGATGTAATCAAATTCAGACATATCTGCCACAGGTTCAGATTTAGATGTGCGAATCAAATTCAGATTAAGAGTCATTTAATAAACAAACAGCACCATACCATAAAAGGGGAAAATAAAAAACAATTGAGAGTAAGTTATACACAATTCAATCTTTTGATTAATATGAAGATCACTGTATATTTTTTTTGCAAGATGATATGTGACAATTCATATTGAAATGTTAAATCATAATCATTGACATGTTGAGAATGTCAACCCAAACATAACCCCCTTATTAAATGAGTTAACCATGTCAACAACCCATGTAATCACGATCATATCTCGTTTATTATTGTGTCTACGTCAAGTCGTGTTTTGTGACGGGTGACCAAACTTTCACTGATAATCCAACAAATTCAGACCTTTTTTTTTTTCTTTTTTCTTTTTTTACAAAAAAACAAAACTGTTATATGAGTCAGATTCAGATTTTTCAACCTCTTATTCACATAAGATGTAATCAAATTCAAACATTTCTGCCACAGGTTTAGATTCAGATTAAGAGCCTTTTAATAAACAAGCAACACCTTACCATAAAAAGGGAAAATAAAAAACAATTGAGAGTAAGTTATACACGATTCATTCTTTTGATTAATATGAAGATTGCTTGTGCTCATTTATTCATTTTTACCAAACCAAACAACGTTAAAATGAAATATGGTGAAAAAGCATTCTGGAACTCAGAGATATGGTGGGCAATCATATAAGATACAAGCTTGGGGATAGTACTATTACAAGTGTCTGGCATGACGAATGGCATAATGAGGTATCACTATCCAATTTGATAAGTAAAAAATATATCTTCTATGCTGGATTTAAGGACCAAAATACAGTGGCAGAGTTGATTGATGATAATGGATGGAAATGGCCTAATCATTGGCTAACTAAATTTGGTTTTCTTAACAACATTCAGGTTCCTGTACTTACTAATAAACCTGATGAGCTTATTTGGGTTGACAACAAAGGGAAAGAGGGGAAATTCACAACTAAGAAAGCATGGATGGAAGTTAGAGGAGACAATACTAAAGTGGAATGGGATAAACTGTTGTGGTACTCAAGCTGCATACCAAGGCATGTCTTTGTACTATGGATGGCTATCAAGAACAAGTTAACCACACAGGACAAACTCTCCAAATGGTATCCTAACAAGACTTATGGGTGCAGTCTGTGCAAGAAAATGAAAGATTCCAATGAACATTTATTTTTCAAGTGTGAGTATGCTAATGTGTTATGGAAGAAAATTCAAGATAAAGCTGAGATGAGCATAAAGGCTACTAACTGGAATGATATTGTTAGAGAATTGAGCAGTTGGAACTTAAAGCTGAGATGAGCATAAAGGCTACTAACTGGAATGATATTGTTAGAGAATTGAGCAGTTGGGAGATAATTGGAAATTTGTGCTTTGCTGCAACAGTTTATCATATATGGGTAGAAAGAAATGGAAGACTATTCAATGACAATAGTAGAAGTGTGGATAGTCTGTTAAAGATCATTATTGAAGAAATAAGAAGTTGACTGATGTCTATTGGAGTTAAAAGGACTAATGCTGTGGTAAAAGCCGAGGGAATGTGGAATGTGCAATTTATGAACTAATGGGCAGTGAATATGTACAGAGAGTATGCTGGTTATGAATTACTGATAGTATATGGTGGAGGGCATTAAAGTAAATGTAACAGTGGCATAAAAAAGGGTGTTGGGACATACTAATTACAGCCTAATCTGATGTGATGGCTGGAATAAAGGGTGTTTGGACACTTGAATAACTTGAAGCAAATACACTGTTTGGAATTCTTATCAGAGTTTAGGCTTGTCTGAGATAGCTGATGATTCATCAGATATCGGTCATGTATAATGTTAGTAGTATCAGATTTTGGGGATTGTCCAAAGTCTTGTATGTTATCGTTGATGTACATATGATTGGAAGTAATAAAATATTTCATCTTTGCGCAAAAAAAAAAAAAAAAAAAAAAAAAAAAAAAAAAAAAAAAAAAAAGTTAAAATGTACTTAAAAAATCACTTCTACTTAAGAGCATTTGCTATCATGTTAAGATTTAACTCAGTGTCACATCAGCGCTACATCAGATTTAATCTTTTCACCTTAACTAAGAAAAAAACATCCACTATCATAACTCAACCTTAACTCACATTAACTCAACTTTAATTCTTTAAATCAAATATTTATAAATTCAACCCCTAAACTAAAACAAATACTTCATTTATTAAAAAACATAACATTCATTCTTAAAATATATTACAATACGGAATTAAAAAAATGTTACAACGGGAAAAAAATTACGAAAAAAATTTGTACGAAACTAAAAAAAACACAACACAACACAATTATTCATTTTTGACGCTTTTCCAACCCATATTTTTCGATGATTCAGTCCTTTTCCATATTGATCAAACGCACATAGTTTGGATCCTTGCCGGTAGTGTCGAGCAACAAAAATTCAAACTCTTTCAACCTCATTAGTGTTTCATCTTTTTCGACGGGCAGCCCTATACGCCTTGGCCGCATCTTCGCGTTTTAAACGATACTCTTGTTGCATCACCTCCCCGAATTGGACCGACAAAAAAGATCCTCCAATACTCGTGCCCCCGGTGCTTGTCGTTGTCTCGGATTTTTGTTTCTTCGAAGCCCGCTTTTTTCCCATCGGACGTGGTTGTGCATCATGACCAAAAAACGCCTCGTTTGTTTGGCTTAGGACATCACCGGCTAAATCAACCGGTTCCAGCGCGCCCCATTGCTTATGAGTACGCAAAATACCCCAAGCCTCCTCATTATTAAACGATGCCGATTTGTGCTCGTCACGATACATTTCTTTCGCCCGTGTAAGGATATCCATCTCATTTTCCCCACTTTTTTGATCGCGTTGCGAACGTTTAAAATACGCGTTGAACTTTGTACAATCACGGTTCAACGTTTTCCACTTGCCTTGTATCATATCCTTGTTGTGTTTTTGAAAATTGAGTTTATTGAACTCATTTTGTACTCGTTGCCAAAACGTATCACGAGCTTGGGAACGCCCGATTTTTGGATCCTTGCTAGCGGCCGCATAACACTTTGCAAGTAATTTTCCCCCACTTGATTGCCAACGTGTCATGACACATTCTTCGTTTTCTTCATCATCATTGATTGGTTCAGGGTTTTTTTGGACTTTCGTTTACCACCACATTTGAATTACTTTGGTGGAGACGTATGTGTCTCGGGAACTTCATTTGTTTCGGTTTGTGAATGTTGTAATTGTTGTGTGAGTTGTAGATTTTGAAAATTGAAGTTTAGTGTGTTTTGTTGGATTTGTTGCAAATATTGCATTTCTTGATGTTGTTGGAAAACTTCTTGACTTGACATGCCGAATTGGTTAGGGTTATTCCAATTCAGGTTTGAAGATGAACCTGTGTATGGGTTATTCCACCAACCGAGGAGGTTCATGAACGAGTCGTCGTTGTTCTTGCCTTGTGACATTTTTTTTGCTAATAGAAATGTATTATAGAGTATATTGAGTAGTGAAAGTGTGAAAAAAATGATGTGTTAAATGGTTATTTATAGTGGTTGAAAAATGGGTTTGATTTTTTTTAGGCATATAACCGTTAGTTTACGTTCGTTTACGTTAGAGGACTAAACATGTATTTTATTTATTTTTTGAAAATAACGGCTAGTGTGACGTGGTAAGGGGGTGGAATGAATTTTTTTTACACGTTTTGCCATTAACTCAGCGTTAATGGCTTAACATTGCACGTTAACGCCTTGATCACTTGGTTCCTCGGTATGGTTAACGTGAGTTTAACGCACCCAAGTTAAGGTTTAACGCATGAGCTAGTTACGATACCAAATGCTCTAATAAGTAAATCTTATTTTTCATGTTGGTTTGTTAAATGTTAAAAATGCTTAGGCTGCTCATCCTCGACACCCCTCTAACACATGACTTTTTCGCGCGTGAACTAAGTTACAACCTTCTCCTCTTACACATGACTTTTTTCAAATAGTGATCCATCTCTTTTTGTTGTGTATGTGTATGTGAGTATATTGTCAATTAATAAAAAAGAAGTGATGTATATATAAATAGTAAGTGAAGATTACATGAGTTTGAGTGACAAATACATAATAAAAGATAAAAATGGTATGTGTGTATGACTGTATGTGAGTATATTGTTTGTTGAGAAAAGATTCAGTGAAAAGACAAATTAAAATAAGAAGAATGAGAAAGATTTCAGTTGCATATTCCAAATAAAAGAAAGAAATTTAAAATGAGATACATATATTTTTGTAGGTGCATTTGAATTATAGGTGCAGCAGCATACTTGAAGCTTACATGACCTTGAGTGACAAATAAATGGTAAAGATAAAATGCTAGTATGAAGTAGTGACCGAATTTTTTATTTTTTACTTTTTTTCTTCACTTTCACTAATATACAAAGAGAAAATAAAAGAATCGAAAACATATTTTTAATATTAAAAATGAGAAACTTGGCATTAATAGAAAGGTGGCTGGGTATATATTCTAAGTGGAATCACTCTATCTGTTTCATCTTAGGTGTTTCTTTCCTCTTATATAACTAGCGGTGGCAACATTATCACATGCCATTAAACTTCCAACTCATCTTTTCTTTATCACTTCTATTCTTTAAACCAATCTCAGTTTCAACTACCCATTCCATCTTCAAGCTTCTAAGTAAGAATCTTTGTCTCGTTTGTTTTGTTTTTAGATGTATTATGTGTTGTGTTTTGAAGTGGTGAAGTTGAATATGTTGTTTTGTTTTATCAACTTTATATGGCATGATCAGATGATCTGATCTCAACATGTTTTTGAGGATCTTTTTTATGTTTATTGTTGTGTTTTCTTAATAAAATCATAGCTTTGTAATCAGATGGGTTGTAGTTTAGCAGTATATGAAGTGGTTGTAGGTTAATTTGAACTTGGTTAAAAACAATTGTGTGAAATAATTACACTAAAATTATTTTAGTGTATGTAGTGTGAGTTTGTAAGTTTATTTTTTCATATTAATAAAACTAATGGCAAATCGTACAAAAAAGTATTCACATTTAAGGTCAATTTAAATTCTAAGTACTTAACATTATTTTTAACGATTTAAGGTATCCAAGTTATTTTTTGTGCAATGTAAGGTTTTTTTGACTTTTCAAAAGATGTTATCGGTATGAATCGTTACAATTGAGCATTTAAAAGTCATTTCGGCTAAAATTATGACTGGTAATCGCTTTTGAAAAGTTGAAAAAATTTCGCATGCACAAAAAATAACTTCGATACCTTGAATTGGAAAAAAAAAATTGAGTACCTAAACTCCAAATTGACCTTAATTATGACGCGGAGTACTATTTTTGTTCGATTTACTCTAAAAAGTAATGATAAAAATGAATGCTTTGTTATGCTTTTGGCTTTTAATTTGTTTTGTATCACAAATGAAAATTGTGTTGATTATCATGTTATGCCAACTTGCTAAGTGCTCCTAGCAAATTTATTCTAAGATGTGCAACACTTATTTAATTTTTATTGTTCCCCTGTTCCTAATGTTAACATAGGTCGTATCCGAATTCAATAAATATTTTTTACTCATTAAGTTTTGTAAAACATGCCCGTGTAGTGCTATTTGCAAGAAGTATATGCACAATTTACTTTTTTATTTTTATTATTATTCTTTTTTGGTTTGATTGTTTGATCAATGATAAACACAATTAACTGCTTATAACCAATTTTTAGGGAGTTTTAGAGTGCTTACATTAACTATGATTAGACTTTTAATTAGATCTTTTCTATCCTACTTATATAATAACTATGCTTACATTAACTATGCTTACATTAACTATGATTAGACTTGCAATAACTTATTTCAAGAAGCAATAATGGAGCATAGTTTAATTTGTTGATTGTTATTGGAATTATTTGATTGAAAGTACATGGTTACCAAGAAGCCAACTAGGCCACTTTGATATTAGTCCAAAAATGGCTGTTGCTTGTTTTTTTTAAATGGACAAAAACGACCCATTTTCGAATACGCAACCTTTAAACTAAATTTCCAATTGCGTGTATTTCGTGTTCTTTGAAAAGCAAGAAACTTATAGACGTATGTTCAAAGAGCCTTGAACTTATAACTTAACGGTCCTAAACACGGTATAGCTACCATTGGGTCTAAAGGTCACTAGGCGAGTCTTGTATGTGTGCTAATTGATGCTACTTGTGAAAGTTTATTTGCAAATTCCAATATATGCGAAACCATATTAGTCCCTGTAAGGCCATATTTTTAAGCTTAACTAATTTGGTCATTTCTGTGTTATATTCAGGTTGAAATTATCATGGGTCTCTCGCCATACTCGAACCCTTCTGATGCTGGAATCATGTGTGTGATTTTGGTCAAAACAGCCATGTCAATATCCATCATGAAGGAACTTCTGCGTTCCATCCTTTGTGTCTTTGGGATCCGTATGACATCACAGGAGGAATTTCCTAACCTCATAGAACCACTTGAATGCCGAGGAAGCCCTTCAGAAACTTACATGGAGGAATTCAGAAGCCAGAACCCAACACTGCGGTACGAGTCCTTATGTTGTGCAACAAAACAAGAATGTTCCGTTTGTTTGATCGAGTTCAAACCAGACGCAGATATTAATCATCTTTCGTGCGGACATGTTTTCCATAAATGTTGCCTTGAGAAATGGTTAAACTACTGGAACGTAACTTGTCCACTTTGTAGAAACCACTTGATGGGTTCCATAGACACCGAAGAAAACACTTGCCCAATGTGAGCGCTTGAGTGTTTGTTCATCAAGATTAGCTAAGTTAGTGTAAAGAGTAGAGTCGGTTAGATATTATGAATTTTGTATATAACAAGTTTCCGGTGTCTTATGCATCTGAGAAACTAGCTTTGTCTTTTCGTGTGTATTCTAGTTTGTATTAGATTGGTGAATGAATTACATATGTTTCAGTTAATACATAGTAGTACATATGAGTTTATGTACAAGATTTACTAGCATTCCCTAGATCTTTTGTTGTTATCCAACTGACAAAGATTTGAACCAACGGAAGCGGTTCTTTTGTTTGCCAACTCGGAAAGATTGGAACCAACTGAGGCGCTGTTACGGTGGCGGCGACACCTAAAGGAGCCAGCATGTGTGGTTGGTGCACATAGGCAACTAGGCTTTTGTTTCTTTGCGGTTGGGGATAGTGGTGTTGATGTTGAAACGGTTCCGTTGTTGTTCGTGTCATCTTCTAGAGATAATTGTTGCAGCGATATAGTTAGTTGTTTTTCCGGCTGTGCAGCCATGACCGTGTTGTCTGATGTTTGTTTTTAAGGAATCAGTTTAATTTGAGACGGAAAGACACACAAACCTAGCAGATCAGATAAAACAGATAGGATTAAGATCACTTAAAATAGGTTTAATATAGGGGGTGTTTGGAAATGGTTATTAAAACTGCTTATGTGCTAATTGCGTTGTGATATAGCATATACGTTGTTTTTAGGTTGTTTAGGATTGTGTATCGAAACTGTATGTTGTTAATACTACGTAGTAAATTCCATAATGCTGTTTGCATAAGCAACTTATTTTGGAAAGATTGTGTAGATAAAGATCTATAATAAGCATTCCCAAACACTCCCTTATAATCATACTAACCATCATGCCAATATGGTCTAATGCAAACGCGCAAGCACATGGCCGCGTGTCTGCGCACGACATTCATGGGGAAAATGTGAGAAAAAGGACCAAAAAGTTTGAAGATAATTTACCTTTTGTGATATTGGCAGAATCTTGATCATGTTCCAACCTTTGTTCTTTGTTAATGGATAAGATTCTAAAAGGTGAACAGGATGAACATCAATGTGTCGTTTTTTTGTGGGAGCTTTATATTCTATAACAAATAATTGCATCCTTTTTGCTCTTTTTGTTGAAATTCTGATGGTTACTATTATCCTTCTTTTATACACCACAAAATTTACCCACCTCAATATATTCTGGAGTCTTTTTTTGCCATGTTACTTTAAATGGTATATATTGCGAATGTCTCTGATGAGCCCTGAACCCGTAACCTATATATGATTCGTAGGACGTACAGTCTGCACCATTAAAATAAATGACATGTATATAAGTTCATGGCTTACAAAAGGTCTTAAACCATGAGTTATTAGTTTGAAGATCCAAGTGAATGGTCCTAAACAAAAAAAATTAAATGAATGAAACAGGCTGAACAACAAAGGTGCATAAGACACAGTAGCGATTGGTTAAACCATCAAAAAGGTTATTAGAAATCCAAAGATGTGAAAACAAACGTCAATCTTCGTTGGAACTTTCAGTTTCTTCAATCATCGTAAGTGAGGATGAAAAACGTACATTCTTCTTCCTTGATCCTTTACTATTCGAGGTTTTCTTCTTCTTCATCATTTTATCTTCCATGCCACCCAAATCGTTTCTGGTCTTACCCTCAATACCTTTGAAATGAACACGACGAGTACTAACTGGTTTAACTTTGCAAATCGACAAAGGTTTACTGGAAGACGATATATCTTTATAACCTTGACTAATCAGACTACTACTTGACATATCTAAACTTGGTTTCCTCGTTCTCCTACGAAGCTTTTTGACTGTTGAAATAGGGACAACAAAATACTTTTCCCCGGGAACGAGAATCTCATCTGGGCGGATTATTGGGTCCCACGGCCGGCGGAATATTTCTGGTCGGGCCAATACATAATTTGGATACTTATTAATAATACAAGCAGCAGGTAATGCCATGTAGTACCGTTCAACTATACCTCCAGCATGTATGATCTTCATGATCAACGGCTTTTGTGCTGCCACGACTTGTTTAGATGTAGGATCAGGAACGGGTTTTGGAGGAACATCATGCGTCCGGGACCCGAAGAATTTTAGTAGCATTGTAAGGCAATATGTTTCTGATAAATGGATGTTGCAAGAGATTTATTTGCAGCTATGCAAGTGTAAGGACTTAGAGGAAATGATGATCGATGAATTTAAAGTAAATTTGACTTGCATTTGGATGTAGATGCCGGCGGTAGCGACCTGCAAATAAGTATTCTATGAAGATATAACCGAGGTAAAGTCAAGAGCAGTCCGCTGAAGCAGGCTGTAGATTCTGTCTTGTTGCTGGCGTATGTGTCAACTTGACAGGAGGCAAAGTTTAAGTTAAGAAAAAACATGATCATGAATCAACTGTTAATGGTAATGCAGAAGAATCCTAGATGAAATGAGATGACCATTCTCTCAAATATCACTAAAAGAAATTTGTGTTTTGTCATTTTGATAGTCAAGTTTGTTGCGTAGTGCATGAAATTATGTATAGCCGTATAGGACACTTTACTAATAAGATAATAATATCAGAAAATGTTTATCCAAACACTAAAAACTAAGTATGACAGGCTTCAAGTTTTATCACATAAATAAGTAGTTTCAAAGGGAAAGCACATATCAAAACACCCCCTATGAGTGCTATAAACCATGAGCACAGTTGTTTTGCAAATCCTAAAGCCTGATCTGAGATAAACGACTTAAATGGTTGTATTTAAACATCAAGGTTGTTTTAGTACATAATTTTTTTAAAACTGATTATCGCAATGGTTAATTTTAAACGACATACAATTATGGAAGGGGTAATTCAGATTTTAGAATGCAATCATATTCATACTCACTTGTCGTATATCTGTAGATATGAGTGATGTGATGATAATCACTTTGTAATCCAGAAGCGTGGAAACTATCGCCTTTTTAGCATTAACATAGTTGCATTTTGAAAATCTAAGGTGTGATGATGACTCTTGGTAATACAGTAGCAGCTGCAGCTGCAGTTAGGATTGTAATATCAAGAATTGGAACACTGATTTATATTTTGTGTACTAACACTATTGACTCATATATTCAGATAGCCAGCGAGGTAACGTCCAAGTAATTCTTCGTACTACTTTGGAAAAAGTTCACTAAGTGGGTACTTCTATCTTCACAGTTTATACCAATGAATTTGCCAACATCCGTAGCATCATTCTCAAACCGACTATGCCTCACTGACTTGCACCAAACTTTTCAACAGATATGAACCATGACACCAGCCAGAAAACAAACAGAATGTCTCTAGTAGATACATTCTATTTAGTAAAGGGTACTTTTCTGTAGGATGTAGGAATTGTGTTTATGTCACCGTAGATGTGGTGGATGCTAACTTATTGTCTTGAAACAAAATCATTTAGAATCCCTCATAGTATCAGGATGATCCTTAGCCAAGAAATGTATGCAGATTTCAGTTATGCCTTACTATAAATGGGTGTGAACTCGTATGGTATCATCAAACCAAACTTATTCATGTAGAAATGTATTCTAAATTGGACAAATCCGAATTCCCTAAAATTCTGTCTTGATGCTAGATACATGGACTTTTGATGTAAGTTCGCTATAGTAACAAGAACATGTGATGTTATAGCTAGCGCCTAAACCATAGTGATAGGACAAATACCTTAAACAGATTATGCGTTGTGCCTAACTTCCTATAAGTGACTGTAGAGAGTTTGGCTGAAGTTACTTTCTAAGTTACTGTTCCGAGAAACTTAACCAACATCAATGTCTGCTCTTATATGCAGAGTTATAATCATTTCATATCAGCGAATACCATTAGATTCAACTTCGCCTCATTATTGACTACTTACGAACCCGAGCTATATAAACCTTATGGCCCACTAATTACTTTACGGAGTACTTGAGTTTCCCAAAAGAACATAGAAATAACATGACTACTGTGCCATGTAGCTATCAGCTCTACTACTTTCATCTCAAACTGTAATTATTTAATTTTGCCAACTCACATTTCTTTGTTCAAAATACTCACATTTTTGTTTTGTTTTTACTATCCTTATTTTAGACTATTTACAGTAATAGTTATATTGGCTATAAAAAATTGTAGAAACTAGGAAAACATACTTGTAGCTTATTGCTAACCGATAGAAGAAACTAAAAAACATAAGGGTTATTAGTTTGGTGCTTACGAGCTTAGGTCATTTTTTGTAAAGGTTTACAATGGTGAAAGAATAGAGAAAATTGTTATCAAAATCTTATTCCAGAATAAAGTGATACAAGTATATAAAGAAGATAGGAGAGAAGAGTTGTAACAAACTAACTATCATATTTACATACAACTACCCTCATCTATCTACCTATTTACACATTAGGTCCTTCTATCTTTATACTCCCCCTCAAGTTGAGCAGTATCTAGAGTAGATACTCCCAACTTGTGAAGAAGCTTATGATGCTGATCAGTAGTAAGAACCTTGGTAAACACATCAGCCAGCTGTTTAGAAGTATGAAGATAAGAAGGCTTGACCACACCATCTTTAACTTGATCCCTGACATGGTGACAATCAACCTCTATATGTTTTGTTCTGGCATGGAATACAGGATTAGTAGCAATGTGAATGGCTGCTTGATTATCACAATGCAAAGTAACAGGATATAAATCTTTCAATCCTAAATCCTTCAGTAGACTGAGTAACCATGTAATTTCACATCAAGTTAGAGCCATAGCTCTGTATTCTGCCTCAGCTGAGCTCCTGGACACCACTCCTTGTTTCTTTGACTTCCAAGAAATAGGAGAGTCTCCAAGTAGAATACAATACCCTGTTGTGGACCTTCTTGTCATGGGACAGCTGGCCCAATCAGAGTCACAATAAGCAGTAAGCTGAGCTTTAGAATGATGAGTAAGAAGAATTCCTTGACCTGGTGAATTGAGAAGATATATCAGCAAATGTTTAACAGCCTGCATGTGTACAGATGTTGGACTTTGCATGAATTGACTAAGCAATTGAACAGTGTAGCAGATGTCAGGCCTTGTAATGGTTAGATAAATCAATTTGCCAAAGTACTTTCTGTAAACCTCTGGATCCTGTAATGGAGTACCAACATCAGCTTGTAACTTTAGATTAGGTTCCATAGGTAGTTTGTATGGCTTATTGTTGATGACACCAGCTTCTTGTAACATCTCCATTGTATATTTCTTTTGAGAAACAAATAATCCTGAATCTGCTTTAGTAACTTCCAAGCCCAAAAAATAGTGCAAGTCACCAAGGTCTTTCATATGAAACTGAGAGCTCAATTGTGTTTTCAACAATTCAATCTGTGAAGGATCATTACCTGTGATCATTAAGCCATCCACATAAACTAAAATTACTGTGAACCCCTCTCTATTTTTCTTTGTAAACAGTGAATAATCAGCCTTTGACTGCTGATATCCAAAAGACACAAGAGCACTAGACAATTTAGCAAACCATTGTCTAGGTGCTTGCTTCAGGCCATACAGAGACTTTTTAAGTCTACACACTTTAGGAGAAGAAGATTGTTCATCTGAAATGGACTCCCCCTTTCCAAGATAGCCCAAAGGTAACTGCATATACACTTCTTCAAGCAAATCACCATGCAAAAAAGCATTTGAAACATCCATCTGAGTAATGTTCCATCCTTTCATTGCAGCAATTGCCAATAATGATCTTACAGTCACCATTTTAGCTACTGGAGCAAAAGTCTCTTTATAATCAACACTTTTCTTTTGTCTATTTCCCTGAATTACCAATCTTGCCTTTTTTCTATCCTCTGATCCATCAGACTTAAGTTTGGTCTTGAAAAGCCAGTGACAATTGATAGCTCTTTTATTAAGAGGCAATTCAGTAACTTCCCATGTTTCATTGTCTTCAAGAGCTTTCAATTCTGAATCTATAGCATCTTTCCACCCAGGGATTTTCACTGCCTCTTTAAAGCTTTTAGGGTCTTGTGTACTGACTAAAGAACTTAGAAAACATTTAAATTCAGAAGAAAGAACTGGTGCAGTAACTTGATTTGCAGAAGGTTTCACTAGTGAAGTAACAAAATCTTTTGTCCAAGATGGTGGTTTAGACACCCTGGTAGACCTTCTTACTTCATTAGGCATAGTATCTTCATGAATATTTAGAACATTAGGAATATGATCTTCATGAGGATTTGGAACAGTAGGTTCATTCACCACTTGAGTGTTTGGCACAACAGGGTCACAAGTGTCATATACTGAAGAATGAGTTGGCATAGTAACAAGCATAGGTTGAAAGAAGTTTTGTGAACTTGATTCAGCAAAAGGAAAGATGTGCTCATGAAATTCAACATCTCTACTAACAAAGGTACTGTGAGTTAACAAGTTATACAACTTATAACCCTTCTGATGAGGAGGATAGCCCAAAAACACACAAGGTACTCCTCTTGGTGCAAACTTATCAGGAATCCTTGAAGGATTTGCAGCCACACCAAAACAACCAAAGACTTTTAAATGATCATAATCAGGCTCCTTGTTAAGTAACATTTCATAAGGTTTCTTATTCTTGAGGACAGAAGAAGGCACTCTATTGATAAGATAAGTAGCAGTGGTGATACAATCTCCCCAAAACTTCAAAGGCAAACTAGATTGAAACCTTAAAGCTCTAGCCACCTCAAGTATATGTCTATGTTTCCTTTCAACCCTACCATTTTGTTGAGGTCTATCAACACAACTAGTTTGGTGTTCTATACCCTGACTAGCCAAAAATTCAGCACATGGTCCTTTGACAAACTCAAGTGCATTATCTGACCTTATACATTTTACTTTGGTGTCAAATTGCATTTCCACAAACTTAAGAAAGACTTTCAAAACTGCCAAAGCATCAGACTTATGCACCATTAAGTATGTCCAGGTAGCCCTACTATAGTCATCTACCAATGTAAGAAAATACTTAAATTTCCCATTAGTGACAACCTTATAAGGACCCCAAGTATCCATATGAATCAAGTCAAATGCAGAATCACTACTAGACTTACTATATGCAAAAGGCAGCTTAGTCATTTTAGCCATTGGACAGGTAAGACAAGTAGTAGAAGATTCATTAATAGCATGAACATCTGAACAGGAGATATGCTTCAATTTTGACATAGAAATGTGACCTAATCTGTGATGCCACAAACTATACAAATTTGAGCTATCTGTCTTATTGAAAACACCAGCAAAACATGAAAACAAACCACTATTTACACTCTTCTCAACTTCAGACCTCAGCTTGGAATCCACACAATCGATAGGAACATTGAGAAGATGATACAAACCTCCAATCTTTTTACCCAGACCCTGCACCTTCCTTGTGCTCAAGTCCTGAATGACACAGAAATTTGGAAAGAAGATAGCAACACAGTTGTTATCTTTTGTCAATTTTGGCACAGATAACAAGCTGAACTTGAAAGATGGTACACATAGAACATTTTTGAGAAGAATTCCATTTTTCAATCTTACTTGACCTATCTTTGTTATTTATGAAGAATCACCATTTGGTAGAGTTATTTTAGGCAAAATTTCCAAAATCTTTGCATTTAACATATCTCTACAAAATGGTGTCATATGATCTGTAGCACCTGTATCAAGTATCCAGTAAAACAATGCATTATTTGTTGCAGCATTTAGACAAATCATACCTGCAACAAATTCAAGATCATCATCAATACATTCTTCTGTAATAGCACCAGGTTTCATATCTTTCAAGACACTTCTCATGAGATTCTCAAACTGATCAGAAGTAAAAGTATAACTGCTTGAACCAGTAGTCACATTAGCTGCAGTCCTTCTATGATTACCATTACTCCTGTTCTTGTCCACATCCCTGGTTCTTGATTGAATTTGCTTGCCTGGTGGTTTGTACTTGTGATGCCAAACTGGATACCCAACCTTCTCCCAACACTTCTCAGGAGGATGCCACTTGAATCCACAAATTAAACACTTATCTTTACCATCATTCTTGCTATACAGGGCTGTTGACTCAATTACAATGCTTCCATTAAACAAATGCTTTTGAGATTCTTCTTGTTGAATGACTGCACAAGCACTTTCAACTGTAGGCAAAGGATTCATCAATAGCAACTGACTTCTTTGTGCACTGTAACTCTCATCCAACCCATTCAAAAATTGAAACAACCTTTGTTCTTCTTTTTGCTTTTCAACAGCATTCAGAAACACAGACAATTCAGGAGTGATTGTGACCAATCTTGGCAAGTTATTCATGGAGTCAAGTTCTTCCCAAACACATTTCATTCTAGTGTAGTAATCACTCACAGAACTACCTTGTTGACTGATCTCAAAAGTATCTTTAGTCAGCTTATACTTTCTTGATCCATTACTCAAAGAAAATCTTGTTTCTAACTGAGACCATATCTCACTAGCACTTCCAATAAACATCACAGACTTAGCAATAGAATCACTAACAGAACTCATAATCCAACTTATCACAAGATTATTACAAGTTTCCCACATTTCAACAAGAACAGCCTGATCAGCAGAAGTAGCAGGTGATATAGGAGTATTAGGTGGTCTAGGAATAGTACCTTTTACAAACCCTAATTTCCTCTTAGTAGACAATCCAATTTCCATAGATCTTCTCCAAGAACGATAGTTTTGAACCCCTACCAACTTATCTTGAATTGGTAATGACCCTGGACCATCGGAAGGATGTACATACAACGGATTACTGGAATCCATCATCAAATGCAGCGGAATTAACGAATTCACCACTTAATCGCAAATTTCCCCAAATTTTAACCTAATTTGAAGAACAGAGTAATTGAACTCAATTAACACAAATTGAGATTCAAGAACACAATTTGATAACAGAAATCAATCAAGAAGAAGATCAATTGATGATACGCAATCAATTAATCAAGAAAACAGAACAATTCAGTGAAAATGGTGTTATTACGGTGAGAATACGGTGATTATTGGTGATTTACGGTGATTATACGGTGATTAACGGTTACCAGAGTCACCATTGTAGAGCTCTGATACCATGTAAAGGTTTACAATGGTGAAAGAATAGAGAAAATTGTTATCAAAATCTTATTCCAGAATGAAGTGATACAAGTATATAAAGAAGAGAGGAGAGAAGAGTTGTAACAAACTAACTACCATATTTACATACAACTACCCTCATCTATCTACCTATTTACACATTAGGTCCTTCTATCTTTATATTTTTCTATTTTTATTTCAAAATTTATGGGCTTATATAAGCTTATTATGATAAGCCAAATAGTATGTTTGGCGAAAGTAGCTAGAGTTGGAGCTTATAGAAGCTGAGTTTACGAGAGCCGGAGCATGAGCTTGATCTTTTATATTCAAATATCTTTGGTAAAGTAGATAGAGCTATAATTTATATATGTAGAATAACATTAAAGAATAAAACATATAAATATACAAAACTAAAGCTAACAGTATTTATGTAACTAATCATACCAAAAGCTCAAGCTTACTCTGAAAATTCTCTTAGGTAAAGTTTTTAAAGCTTAAAAGCTTTTATCACGACAAAATATAAACTTAAACAAACACCCTTGTAGTCTTGTTTTGTTAAATAAAATCACAATTTTCTAATGAATAGTTATATTATTCATTTTTATAAAAGTAATCTTTTATATAATAAAACAAAACCCCAAGTGGGGATTTTTCCATTTCAAAAAAACTAAACCATGCCTTATTTAGTAATAATATTATTTTAAAAAAAAGATTATTTTCTTATTAGGTAACATTTTATATTTATCCGTAACATAAGTAGAAGATAAATACAAAAAATATAGATAAGATGCAATTAACAATAGGATTAAATTTTTTAAATAATTATCTTTAATAATAAAAAACTATAATCAAACAAAACAAAGATTAAATTATTTGTTTTTTAATAAATAAAAATATATGATTCAAAAAATTTTAAAAAAAATCCGCGCGTGCGCGGACATTATAACTAGTTGCATATATAGCCCTTCAAACACTCAAAACCTAATAAATATACAAACTAAATTCATATGAGTAAATAATTAAATTATATATCTTTAAAATGCTTTAAAAATGTCACACGTGTCTAATTTATTACTTATATATTAATGAAATATATTATACCTTTTATTAGGTGTGTTATTTTGCAAGTTCTTATTTAAGTAGAAATTAAAGAAAAAATCCGAGCCATCATTTCATTCGATTAAAAAGACAAGATTTAAGATTAAAAAAGGACAAAAAAGTAGCAAGTTTTTGTATTTCTTGTTTTTATTGTATTTATCTTTCTTATTTGCTTGTCTTTCTTATTTAATGGCAATTATCAAAAAAGTTTTATTTATTTACTTATTTTATTCTTATTATTTTTTTTAACAGGAAATAACGACTAAAAACATTTTTTTGATTTTATACCTTTTTGTCCGTTTTCATACGTTTTCGTCCGAATTCTTACGTTATCGCTTGTTTTCAAACGTTTTCGTCTATTTTCATACGTTTTCAATCCGTTTTCATACGTTTCGTCCGTTTTTATACGTTTTAGTCCATTTTTATTCATTTTCGGCCGTTTTATACGTTCTTATCCGTTTTCAGACGCGTTCGTCTGTTTTCATATGTTTTCATACTTTGTCGGCTGTTTTCGTCCGCTTTCATACGTTTCAGGCTGTTTTCATCCGTTTTCATGCGTTTTCGTCTGTTTTCGTACGCTTTCGTCTGTTTTTATATGTTCTCATCAGTTTTTATACGTTTCGGCTGTTTTCGTCCGTTTTCATTAGTTTTGTCCGTTTTTGTCCGTTTTTATCCGTTTCCATACATTTTGTCCGTTTTTATACGTTTTCGTCTATTTTTATACGTTTTCAGACGATTTCATATGTTTTCGTCCACTTTCAGCAATTGTCAGACATTTTATACGTTCCCGTCCGTTTTCATACATTTTCGTCCAATTTCAGACGTTTTCATACTTTTTTTCCATTTCTGTCGGTTTTCATACGTTTTGTACGTTTTTATACGTTTTCGTCTGTTTTCATATATTTTCATTCTTTTTCACACGTTTTCGTCCGTTTTCATACGCTTTCGTACATTTTCGTCCGTTTTTAAGTTAGCTGATGAGGCGAAAAATGATCCGTTTTTAGGGGGTCATTTAAGCCCGAATCCGAATTTATTTGATCAAATATTGCCCTAAATCGTTCCTTTTGTGATTTTAGGTGTTTGGAGAGTGAATTCTGGAAAAGAGGCTATTTTGGACGTTTTTGGAGCATAAAGTGAAGAAAACGACAAAGTACCAAAAATCCAAGCTGGAAATACAAGGTGACGGCGTCAAGGGTTTGCTCTTGACGGCGTCAGACATGAAAAATAATTTACCGTGGGTGGTGACGGCGTCACATAGGCCGTCACGATTGGATCTAGGGCGTCCGAGGAAGTGTATGGCGGCGAGTTGACGGCGTCAGATTTAACTCTTGACGCCGTCAGGACGATTTTCCTATATATAGTTTTCTAGTTTTTTCATTAAAGGGAGAGAAGTTTTGGTGAAACCCTAAAGACGATTTTGGTGCCTCTTTTACAGGTTTTTCAAGGGTTCCAAACCCTTGAGACCTTGCATTGTAATTGAGATAAGTATATTCTTAATTCAATCAATATGTCTATGTGTTGGTTGTTTATCTTTTGTTCTTGTCTCAATTTTACTATGCTAGGCTAGATCTCTCTTGTGTTTGCTTAGATCTAATGAAACCTAGATGTTGATTATGTGTTGATTACTTGTCTATTCTTGTTCTTGGATGAATGATATTATATGTTAGGCTTAAGAAAACTGGCAGATCTCCAAATGGTAACATGATTGAACGTCTTAAGAAACATGAACCGAGGCGTACTAGGTCTTTATTGGTTGTATTTAATGCATGAGCCACTGTTTACAATCCCTATAGTTGTGCTGGGTCATGGTGTAGGAGGAGATAAGAGCTCATAGAGTTGGGGAGTTATGTATGCCACTCCACGAATGGTATTAAGGAATACAACCCGTCATTCATACAAGTGTAACAAGTAATTGACATGTAAAAGATATCTAGGGAGTAATGAAGTCTAAGTAAACACAATTTCTCCAAATACTGCTCACAACCTTAGTTTAATATTAGTTTAATTTTATTTTCATTAGTTTAATTAGTTACAAAGTAGTTTTTGGGTTAGTTGAACAACAACTAATTCCGCCCACTCTTCTAAAAACCGAGATTTTACTTGCTTTCATAAAATATAAAAACACAAAAATAATCATCTTTCATCTCTAGAACTATTAATTAGGTTTTCTAATCCTAGCGACACTATTCCTAAGCTGAACGATCAATCCCCCGGTACTTGTCACTATACTATACTACAACGATCAGGTACACTGCCTGGTGGGGGTTGTAAGCCTCGCGAGATCCCTCGAGAGGTAAAGCAAGGTGCGATTCCCACGCATCAAGTTTTTGGCGCCGTTGCCGGGGAATAGTTATTGTCTAGGTTAGGATTTCTTTTTATTAGGTCTACTTGCTAGATTCCTTTCTAGTAAGATTTTTTTATTTTTATTTTTAGGTCTTCTTTAGTCTATCTTGTTTCTTCGTGCTTTTGTTCGTAACTCTTTACCATCCGACATCATGGAAGGTGGTAACATCTTTGAACCCATCATCCCACCACAACAAAACCCACCATTAGAACCCCTTAGGCCCTGAACCTTAGGAGAATATTCCCGACCTAGCCACCAAGGCTACCGAAACACCATTGAGCTCACCGGAGCCAATGTGACCCCCTTGCGATCCGACACCATCCGGTTGGTGCAAAGCGGATGTGCATTCCATGGACTTCGTTCCGAAGATCCAAACCAACACCTTAAGGACTTCCTCAAAATCGTAGATTCCATAGACCTAGGTGTTGAAACTAGAGAGACTACCCGTTTACGCCTATTCCAATTCTCTCTACGGGATCAAGCTAGTCAATGGCTTGAGCGTTTACCCGCGGGATCCATCACCACATGGGATGATCTCACCACTCGTTTCCTTGCTCAATTTTTCCCACCAGGGAGAACTACTAAACTTAGGAATGACATCTTGATGTTCCAACAACGTCAAAATGAATCTCTTTATGAAGCATGGACTCGTTTCAAGGACTTACTCCAAAAAGTCCCTCATCATGGCATAGATCTGTGGCTCCAAGTCCAAATCTTCTATGACCATATCGACATCTCCACGAGGCGAACCATTGACCAATCGGCCGGTGGTAAGCTACGTGATCTTAGTGCGGAACAATCATGGGAACTCATAGAAGATCTTGCTCTCTATGACAACGAAAGTTGGAATGATCCCCGTGATTTGAACAAAACGGTCAAGGCAATATCTTTGCCTTCGAATAATTCAAGCACTCCCGACCGTAGGATCATGGAACTTGAAGGTCGAGTCAAGTCTCTCATGAAATCTTACGAAATTCATAAGCCTTCAAGCCAAGTAAGCAGAATCGCTTCTACATGCAAACTTTGCAATGGCCCTCATGAGACCTACAACTGCATGGAACTTCCAAAACGTGCTTATAACGAATTCACATCATCACACTTAGGGCAAGGTCCTCGAACTTCTGCCGAAGCATATGAGGCATGGAAGGATAAACCTAATTTTAGAGGGTACCAAACACGAAGTGTATCATTTAATGATTCCTCACCCCTCACTTGGTCCGAACATTTTCCATCACAAGATACCTCTAGGCAAAGCTGTGAAGATGATTTAAAAAAATTCATTCTTTCTCAAGAACTGCAGCTTACTACACGCGAGGCAAAATTCAAACAACAGCAGGCTGACGTGAACAACAAGATTTGTAATCTGTTGACGGCTATCAAAGAGCATATTGATAATAAGCCCATTCACGTTGATGAGGTTAAGTCTGCTACCGTCATGAGTCCACCAGCCTCCCCTGTAAAGATAAAAAGTCCTAGCAAGCTATTCAAACATCTATCCCCTGACAAGAAAGGACCTATCAACCCCTCTGGACCAATCCACTTTGTAAACACCATCACCACAATTTCAGCTGCTGCATCCAAACCAACCCAACAACAAACTGACAACCTTAGTCAGACAACGAATGATGAGACACCAAAGGTTGACCACGCTTCGGCAAGGAAACCTGCCAACTCACCCGAGCAGTGCACCGCGCAGAAATTCGACAAACTGGATGATTGGAACGAGACATCGGAGGAACAGGAGAAAGACCCAACCATTTTGAGCAAATCGGTTATAAAAGAATCCGAAAAAGAGGATGCTATAAGTTGGGATAGCAATCAACCCGAGGGGAACGACCCTAAGCTTTTCAAAATCCCCTGTACCATTGAGGGAAAGGTCTTAATTAATAGCCGTATAGATCCTAGCTTCCCGGTCAGCGTAATCCCACTTTCTCTATACCGCAAAACCTTCCCAGAGGACGTCGTATGCAAGAAAGTAATAGAGAATGTATCAATTAGGATTGGAGACTTTGATTACGATACTGAGCTCACTGTGGTTGATGACGTGGACCCTCTCGCCAATCAAGCATTGACCAACCTCGTCCTTGGGATACCATTTATCAATGAATCGGGAGCAATCCTTGACGAGAAGGATGGTAGTGTATTATTCACCAATGGTGTTAGAACGGTAGTTTTTCGTGGGGATGGTGAGGAAGTTTATGAGTATCGTCCCTCCCTTGAGGGGAATCCATACGGGTCAAAGGGAGGAGAGTTGAAAAAGATCAAACGACGTAATCCGAATAACCTAAAAATCCCCTGCATGATCAGTCACAAACACTTCGAGAACGTGTACATTAATGTATTCCTGCCAAAGAATTTCATGTCATTGTTTCACTATAACAATATCTGCAGATGGGGGATGATTTACAAGGGAGAGAAAGTGGTTGGTAAGGATCATGAAATCCAAGTGTTCATAGGAAATATGGCATTCACTATGGAGTTCACAATTGTGGACAACATAGAGGACTTTGTTGACCCTAGGTTATCGCAAGTTGTATTTGGAGCGCCCTTTTGTGAAATCACTAAGTTGATGGTGGATGACTTGAACGGAATCATGACTTTCACTGACGGGATTAGGAGGATTTCATACCAAACGCCATACAAAAGAAGAGACCTTAGGGAGATAGATTGCGACGGGCTTGATGTTATGAGCTCCCAACTTGTCTTGTGTGATGACGATGTTAGAAGAGGTTGTAGAAATGTTTCTGATTTATCTTGTGGGTTCTTTAAGGATGTTAGTAAGCTTGGCTCTAAGTATCGGAGGGATGTTTTCGAATTTGAAGATCCAAAGCACTTACACTATGAGAGCGACACTAGTTTAGAAGATGACCTAGGTAGTGGAACCAATGATGAGATCACGTAGTAACCCACGACTTTGAGTCTAGCTACAAGACTCATAAATAAAGAAAAGCGCTTCTTGGGAGGCAACCCATGTTTTGTGTGTTTTTATTTGTTTGTTTGTTCGTTTGTTTGATTTTATTTGTTTCCGTATGCATGTTTTATTTTTATTGTTTGTGGCTCATGTTTCAAAGTAAATTGTGAAAATGCTTTATTTTGTTTTTAACTTCGTCTTAATTGCATATAAAGGTATTTTGCAAAAGATAAGTGTAAGGGAGATCCAAATTTGTTTATAAGAACGAAATTGAGCATGAACCACAACAATATTAAATGGACATGTGTATTAGTACTTGTTAGAGTCAAATGCTTGTATCGAGTCGTAATGATGTTTTGCAGGATTTTCCAGGAAGTAGGACGAAGTTTTTCCAGAAATTTTCCGGAAACTTAACATAAGAATTTCTGCAGGTCACTTCTGACGGCGTCACGAGTTTACTCTTGACGGCGTCACGTGTAAAAATCTGGAAATTTTACCAGTTTTGTTTTTCTAACGGAGTCTTATGGTTTTTGTGAATTATTAAGTTTTATAATCTCCAGGAAATCTGCAAACATTCATTCCACAAGCATTATATCTTTAATTGTTTTGTTTTTATTCCTAAGTCTGGAATTACATCTAGTTGTGAGTTATCTTTGTTCGGCTTGATGCTTTGGGTTTTTGTAGTTGTTTTCTCAGGTTTTACAGGTTATGTTCGACAAGGAGATGATTTATATTCTGGAAGGGAAGCTTTGATTGTTCATTTTCTTGGAGGAAGATTTAACCTGGCAACCTAAAATCCATACCGAGCGAATCAGGGGAGTATTTGATTTCATTCTTTTTACTTTTAACTTTTACATTCTTTATTTGAACATTGGGGACAATGTTCATCTTAAGTGTAAGGGGAGGGTAAAAAGATGATACCTTACATATGCACTTTCGCTTGAGTTTGTTTTATTTGATAGTAGATGAGTAATAAAACTATGAGAAATACTTGTTAGTGTAATTTTAGCGCCAAATTTAAAATTTTTTACAACATTTAGGAGTGAAACTTTAGCCATAGCAAGCGTCTCATGGATAGGAGGTTGTATGACTAGCACATAACCGTATATTCAGAAAAATTTTCCACCCAAAAATGTGAGGTTCGCCTTTAGATTTGATAGGAAAAGCATTCATTATTAGTGCTTATGAGTGTACCGGTAGCATTTAGATTCTAGAACTTGCGTTAGTGATGCATCCCGAGACCGCTAGTGAGACTACATTCGTGTGGTAGGATTTACTACATGATAAGAGGCATTAGGATCACCCTTGTGTTAAACCCGTATTATAATTACTTGACCATTTAAGTCATATTACTTGGCTAGTTAAGTCAACTAATTTTTCCCACACCCTTTGTGTTGTACTCATTTTTAGTACACGATACCCCTAGTACACCCCTCCGAGCCTATCTTTTCGTTTCTAACTTTAAGCATTTTACTTAAAGGAAGAATTTGTTACACCCCACTTAAATGTACACCCAAATCGCCTTAGCCTTCCGTGTATGCGCTCATTTTTAGTGCATTATTGTTATTTGTTAAACCCTAAGTTAACTTTCTAATTGATTACATGGTTGCTAAGTCGAGTCATATCCTTGTACATATTGTTTTGGGACGATTGGGACTCATGGGTAAGTACTTATTTTATGGAGTAATGGGGAAGAACATCACTTATTACCCCCATATGTACGTTAATCTTAAAAGTGCTCCAAGTGTTTTGATTTTCTTAATTCGAGTCATTAGAATAGTTAAATGTAAAGTATGTAAAGATTCAAGTGTAAGGGAAATTCTCATCCCCTATGATGTATTATTTTGGATGGTAGGGTAAGAGTGTATGCAAAAAAAAAAAAAAAAAAAAAAAATCGAAAAAAAAAATCGAAAAAAAAAAATAGAAAAAAACAAGAAAAAGAAAAAAAAATAGAAAAGAAGAAGAGAAAAAAACATACGGACTACCATCCCGTTTTTATTTTATGTTCATTTTATGTTTTTGTTATTTTTCATTTATTAGCTTAAGTCGAGTCTAGTCTTGGCTTAGCAACGCCATCTTGTACATGTAATTTACTAAGATTGTTAACTCGCCACCAGTAAAATTCCCTTTATCCAACAAAACCGTGTAATTCATATCCCTACACCTAACGTTATAACCCTTTAAAAAGACCTCTTTGATAGTTTATCCTAGGTGCTTACGCCATGTGGTGGAGGTTTGATCCTTTCCCAAGCCTATGGTAATCTATTTTGTTATGACAGGTAGTGAGAGATATCTTCCATTTCCATAATGTTATATTACTTTATTACACCCGAGAGATGTGAGTATCTAAACACTATTTGTGAGGTGCTTGTGTATGACCTCCGTGCTTGTCTATTGGTCTTTAGTGGAACGATTATTTGTTGTAATTACTTTTATATTAGTGTTAAATGACCCCTAACTTGTCTTTTGAGTAGAATAAAAGCTCATTTGCTTGAGGACAAGCAAATCTCAAGTGTAAGGGTATATGATGAGGCGAAAAATGATCCGTTTTTAGGGGGTCATTTAAGCCCGAATCCGAATTTATTTGATCAAATATTGCCCTAAATCGTTCCTTTTGTGATTTTAGGTGTTTGGAGAGTGAATTCTGGAAAAGAGGCTATTTTGGACGTTTTTGGAGCATAAAGTGAAGAAAACGACAAAGTACCAAAAATCCAAGCTGGAAATACAAGGTGACGGCGTCAAGGGTTTGCTCTTGACGGCGTCAGACATGAAGAATAATTTACCGTGGGTGGTGACGGCGTCACATAGGCCGTCACGATTGGATCTAGGGCGTCCGAGGAAGTGTATGGCGGCGAGTTGACAGCGTCAGATTTAACTCTTGACGCCGTCAGGACGATTTTCCTATATATAGTTTTCTAGTTTTTTCATTAAAGGGAGAGAAGTTTTGGTGAAACCCTAAAGACGATTTTGGTGCCTCTTTTACAGGTTTTTCAAGGGTTCCAACCCTTGAGACCTTGCATTGTAATTGAGATAAGTATATTCTTAATTCAATCAATATGTCTATGTGTTGGTTGTTTATCTTTTGTTCTTGTCTCAATTTTACTATGCTAGGCTAGATCTCTCTTGTGTTTGCTTAGATCTAATGAAACCTAGATGTTGATTATGTGTTGATTACTTGTCTATTCTTGTTCTTGGATGAATGATATTATATGTTAGGCTTAAGAAAACTGGCAGATCTCCAAATGGTAACATGCTTGAACGTCTTAAGAAACATGAACCGAGGCGTACTAGGTCTTTATTGGTTGTATTTAATGCATGAGCCACTGTTTACAATCCCTATAGTTGTGCTGGGTCATGGTGTAGGAGGAGATAAGAGCTCATAGAGTTGGGGAGTTATGTATGCCACTCCACGAATGGTATTAAGGAATACAACCCGTCATTCATACAAGTGTAACAAGTAATTGACATGTAAAAGATATCTAGGGAGTAATGAAGTCTAAGTAAACACAATTTCTCCAAATACTGCTCACAACCTTAGTTTAATATTAGTTTAATTTTATTTTCATTAGTTTAATTAGTTACAAAGTAGTTTTTGGGTTAGTTGGACAACAACTAATTCCGCCCACTCTTCTAAAAACCGAGATTTTACTTGCTTTCATAAAATATAAAAACACAAAAATAATCATCTTTCATCTCTAGAACTATTAATTAGGTTTTCTAATCCTAGCGACACTATTCCTAAGCTGAACGATCAATCCCCCGGTACTTGTCACTATACTATACTACAACGATCAGGTACACTGCCTGGTGGGGGTTGTAAGCCTCGCGAGATCCCTCGAGAGGTAAAGCAAGGTGCGATTCCCACGCATCATTAGCATACGTTTTTGTAATACTCTTATATTTGTATATGTCTGTTTTCATATCTGCTTTCAATATTTTTATATTTTTCAGGTACAAGATGGTTTTTGTTTATGAAATATCACAAGTGATATTAGACATTAACTATATTTATGAAATATCACAAGTGATATTATATATTAACTGTTTTACACAATAATGCATACTTAGATGCTTTTGAGTTATTTGAATACATATAACCGGACATAAATGATGTCTAGTTTATGTCATTTTATTGTTTTATCATATGTGATATTACTCATATGTAGAACAACATAATTAGTGTCACATTATATTGCTTTATCACATAAGATATTACTCATATGTCGTATAATAGAATTAGTGTCACATTACATTGTTTTATCACATGAGTTATTACTTTTAAGTAACTTAGAACGACAATTTAAATGCTCTTCTTCTTCTTTTTTACAGTGTTATATATCATAAGAGATAAATAAGTACCAATTACAAATATCAAAATGAGTAAAAAAACATAGTTAATATCTAATATCATTTGTGATATTTTATAAACATAGTTAATGTCCAATATCACTTGTAATATTTCATAAAACAAAAACCATCTTTTACTTGAAAAATATAAAAATATTAAAAAACACATAGGTGATAATATATAAAAAAATATACATAGCAATGAAATATCTCGGGTGATATTAAAAGTTAAAAAACATGCTTGTTTGTTTATGAAATATCACAAATGATATTAGACATTAACTATTTTTATAAAAAATATCATAACTGATATTAGAGATGTCATATAATATAGCTTAACTACTAAGTATTGTAAATTATTATCACCTTAAAATATTACAACTGATACAACTTTAATATGAAACAATCACATAAACAAAACACATCAATACAATACAGTTCAAAGCAAAATTAAACAAAACAACTTAACTAGTAAACAAAATTAAACTATCATGGACTCAAAATATCACAGGTGAAAATTTGATACGTGGTAGTTAAACTTGGGTTTAGTTGGTCAAAAAATTTTTTTTTCCTCTTCTGGTTTATACGTTTTATACGTGTTTATCTGTTTATCCGTTTTTTTTTCTTTTTTTTTTTCTTTTTTTTTTTTTTTTTTTTTTTTGTGTATGTTATCGTACGTTCTTGTACGTTTTCATTTGTTTTTTTATGTTTTCATATGTATGAAAACGGACAAAAATGTCTAAAAACGGCTGAAAACGTCTGAAAATGGACGAAAACGTACAAAACAGACGAAAACTTATGAAAATGGACGGAAATAGCTGAAAACGTATGAAAACGTTTGAAAGCGGACGAAAACCTATGAAAACGACCTAAAATGGACGAAAACGTATAAAACCATCTGAAAATGGTCAAAAACGTATGAAAACGGACTAAAACGTATAAAATCAGATGAAACGTATGAGAGCGGACGAAACTTATAAAAACAAACGAAAACGTATAAAAACGTCTGTCGAAAACGTATGAAAACGAATAAAAAATTAAACGCATGAAATCAGACGAAAACGTATAAAACAAGAAAATGTATTTATTGTGAGATAGTTATTTGTCATTAAAAAATTAATAATAAAATAAAAACCTAGTATAAATGAATAGATAAGAAAAACAAGAAATGACTTGAAAAAACAAGAAAATAGGTTGGACAAATTAAATTTTAGATTAATCTCAAAATAAATGAAATTCCCTCACTATATAACAAAAATAAAGGTGTAGTATAATAATTTTAAAAGCTGATTTTCTTTTATTTTTATGATAAAATATTCATTGTAACGACTCTTGAGTTGAGGTGCCTAACCGAAAGAAGGTTGTTTAGAGATATGGAGAGTACGATGATGTGTGGAACGTCTTCGTTTTCACTCAACCACACATTCAAATTAAGGCCTTCTTCAACCCCAATCAATTACAGACCCTCTGTATCTTTTTTAAGATTAAAAGCTCAACAGGTATTCATTTCAAATATCTATCCTTCTGTTTTTTTTTTTAGATTAGGATAAGACTATTTGCCATATTATGGCTAAACTATTATCAACATTTTATTTGGTTTATAAAATGTGTACCTAGTGAGGTTTGAACCCCTGACCTCATGTGAGGAGGTTGGGTGTCTTACCACTAGGCCATTTGGTGGTGGTTATTATGACCAAGTTATGACAAATTATATAGGTCTTTTTTGTGAATTAGCTCAACCATACATTCGTACGATTATTAGAGATGCTTATTGTGTTTTCGGACTGTGTGGATTGTAATAGCATTATGTTCTTTTTTTAAAATTGGAAAATCTGTTATTGATAAGCAATCTAAACGCACCCTTTGGTGAGAAGCACATGATGTCTTGTTCTTGTAAAGACGACATAAGAATGCATAAAGTTACCTTTGCTGACACTGGCAGTCTTATTTATATTTAGAAAAATAAGCCCATTGTAGTGTTTGGATAGGCTTATATAGAGCTTATTTAGGGGGAGTTGGATAAGCTTATTTTTTGTGGCTTATGTGCTTGCTTACAAGGTTCTTTTGAGTAAGTTAATCAACATACTCAAAGGAGCTTATGAGTTTAATCATCATAGGCCATGAGCTGCTTACTGAAATTGGCAAATGCCCCGAAATCAAATGATTTGAATCCCAGGTTGATTCGTATCTTTGATAGTACTTTTTAAACTGATTTTGTAGTCTGGAACTACTGATGGGACTGCAACTGATGTTCCCTCAAGCGATTCCAAAGTTGATATTAAGGATTTTAAAGTTAGAAATTCACAAGAAGAAATATCTGTCACCCAAGGCATAAAAATCAGAAGACGACCACCAACAGGACCTCCTACTCATTATGTTGGTCCTTTCGAGTTCCGTTTACAGAATGAAGGTAATACACCTCGTAACATTCTAGAAGAAATCGTATGGAATAAAGATGTGGAGGTTGCACAGGTCTACTTCCCTCCTTTACTCTTATACACAGTTTTTTGTTACATGTGGCCATTTTGACCCATTTATCTTAATGGGTCAATCTGGCTAATGTTTTATCTTAATGGGCCATATGGGTCAAAATATTAGCTAAAAAGGAGGCCATACGGGTCAAAATATTAGCTAAAAAGGAACATGTAAAATGGGTTTACCGTCACTAAAAGGGGAGTTTTAATTATTAAACCTCCTAAATAATTTATCAAAAATTTGATTCTTATTGAAATTATATAATTTTTGTACTCGTATTTGAGATACTAATACTCATTTCGGCCCATTACATCCTGTCTGATTTGGCACCTCTGCTTTTCTTAGTAATGTTTTCTTCTAATGACTAGGATCAATTTGCAGATGAAAAGTAAAAAACCGCTACATACATTAAGCAAAGCTATTAAAGAGGCTCCTCCTACCAAAGACTTTATAGGAGCTCTTAAGGCGTCATATTCAAGAACAGGAATGCCTGCTTTAATCGCTGAAGTAAAAAAGGCTTCACCGAGCAGAGGAGTCATAAGAGAAGATTTTGATCCCGTAAGTTTACAGTTTGTTATTATTTTATGTATGTGCGTGTGCGATGAATGTCATTATGTCATTTAAAAAATCCAAATGAGATCATTAACTGTAATACGACAGGATGTAAATAGTGTTTCGGCGTGATTTTGCTGTTTGAAGTTTAAACTTGTTATCTGAGCTTTATACATACAATTACCAACTGGGACATTCCTTTAAAAGGGTATGTAGCAAAATAATATGTTAAAAACAGTTTGCAGTTTGCTGAACTATTGTGAAATTGATGATCCAAAACTGATGATTTGGGCCCTAAATAATCAGAGATGATCTGGAGCATAATCTATATATCTAAACATTAAAAACTGATTATTGCAGGTTGAGATTGCAAAAGCCTACGAAAAAGGTGGAGCAGCATGCCTAAGTGTTCTAACAGACGCAAAATATTTTCAGGTATCATTTATCGATGAATGAAACTTTCAAGCTTTTCAATGTTTAATAGGGTTGATCTTATTATTATCTGTTTGTAAACTTAGGGAAGCTTTGAAAATCTAGAGGCCATTCGGAAATGTGGAGTGACGGTATTTCTTTTCTTGCTGATGTTTATGCATTGCATATTTTAGCAACTGTTCTTCCTTTGACAAAATGAACTTTTAAAATGCAGTGCCCGCTATTGTGCAAAGAATTTATTGTAGATGCATGGCAACTGTATTATGCTCGAGCAAAAGGTGCTGATGCAGTTTTGTTGATCGCTGCTGTTTTACAAGATCTTGATATCAAATATATGACTAAGATTTGTAAAATGATTGGTTTAACAGCTCTGGTGGAGGTTTGTATTATTTTTTCTAGTAATTTTATGAAATGAAATATTTATATAATAACTTTTTCAATGTTTATGTTTCTGTTCTTAGGTACACGATGAGAATGAAATGGACCGAATTCTTGCAATTGATGGGATTGAACTCATTGGTATCAATAATCGTAACCTTGGTAAGAAAGTTTAAAGTTTCAGTACTTGTAAATCCCAACTTTACTAGTTTTTAACAAGTTAATGCCACATGTGCAGAAACGTTTGAGGTTGATATTAGTAATACAAAGAAGTTACTTGAAGGTGAACGTGGTGACAAGATTAGACAAAAAAACATAATTGTAAGATGTGTAACTTTTAGTTTTCTTATAGATGAAAAGAGCAAACACTTTGGCAAGCATGTGCTCACATAATTACTGATCTTTCGCTTTTGATCTTTTGAACCTTTAGGTGGTTGGAGAGTCAGGATTATTCACCCCTGATGATGTTGCTTATGTCCAAGAAGCTGGTGTGAAAGCAGTAAGTAATTTGATTATGTATCTAGTGCCCAAAGTTGTGCATCTTTTGGTGTAACCATAAGTATTTAGACGAGGAATGTGGGCTGGCTGGGATGGTTAAGCAATGGGTCAAAAGTCAAAACATCTGCATTTTTGTAGGGAGTTTCTGGGATTGCGTATCTTATGTTGCTTACTGCTTACAAAAATGAGATGAATAAGCAAAAAAAAAAAAAAAAAACGACGAAGAAGAAGATCTAGCCAAACACTTAACTGCTTTTTTGCTTTTAACAAACCAGATAACCGCTGAAATAAGCAATCCCAAACAAATACGGGTCACGCCAGTTCTCACTTAACTTATAAATGGTAAAATGATCTAAATTGTTCTACAATAAAGCAATTTAGCAGGTTTTATGCATATGAATACATAACTGATCACTTTCAACATGTTTGGTGACCCATTTGACCGATTTTTCCGCTGTAGTTAAATCTTTTAGTTTTAACTTTTGACTTATTTGACATGTTTCCTATTTAGTTATTTTTCTAGCTTTTACCAATTTGAAGCACAAGCACTAGAGCTAATATATCACTTAAACAAATCCTTTTTCTTTTGTAGATCTTGGTTGGGGAATCGATTGTGAAGCAAACAGATCCCACAAAAGGGATTGCTGAACTTTTCGGGAAAGACATATAGGCATAACTCAATTGTTGATACGCAGATATCAAGCAGGGGCGTTGGAGATCAAACGATTATGCCCTCCTGGTATGATATGGATTTTGAAAACTTTATTTTAGCTCCCGCCGGCTAAAGTGGAGCACTAAGCAGGTTCATGAAGATACAAAGTTTTGATTCATTTTAGCTACCTGGTTCACACAGGTTAAATAATGGGTATGCTTCTAGTTCTGAAATGCAGCAAAATGTGACTGTTTGACATATTTAATTGAAATGTATAGTTACAAATATAGTCTACATGTTGACAAATTTTACGCAATTTTGATGAGTTTGACATCAGTCGTTATTTCCTTATCAATTGGCATTAGCAGCCTGCAACTGATTCACTTTCGAAACTTGAGACTTGTGTTGCAGGTTATCTCAAATGAACTTTTCGTAAGCCAAACTAAGTAATGTATATAAAGATATCATGGTTATCAACTGTTCATCACTTAACCATCCCAGCTTTTTAAATGAAGGTCAAAAAATGTGTTCGTTATTAATTAGTTTAATAAACCAGATATAAGCAGAAAAACAAACAACAAAAACCCAAACAGCAAATATTTTGCATTGAATGATACAACAAAATACAAAACCACATTATTGACAAAAAACCGCAAAAAGAAAAGACATGAAGCCGATGCTTCTTTGTTAAGTTCACAATATCATCGTAAAACCACAATAGGACCTTGAACAGCATTCTTAAAGATCCGGGCGTTATGGAATATACTTACATATACAAATATCTATATATGGTATTGAGTTCAGTCAAGAAGACAAGTAACGTTCTTCTGTTACTTGTACACACATGTATATATATTTATCATGCCTTGAAGCAGAACCATTTCTTCTGCACAATAAATATCAGTATTAGTTTCGTAAGAATAAATTTGTCTAGCTGAGTACAAAAAAGGCTAAATACGACCACTTACAGATTGAGGCTTTCCAAGAGTAGCTGCCCCAGCCTTATGATGTGTTGAGTCACTTTTGGTTGGTGAATCTGTTGTTCCACCTGTTTTTTTCTCGTTCCTTGCCTTGTTAAAAATAACTGTAAATCCCTCGGCTGATGCAGGGTCATTCACATCCCATTCACCAAATTTTGGCAGTGGTTGTCCTACTTCCTGTATAAGAATTTATTCTTAATATCATAATAATATTTGTCTCACATTAACAAAGGACATGTCGTGTAATCAACAGACTTCTATCTGCAGTAAATAATATAGAACACTTGAAAACGCCAGATTAAATACTACCACCCCAATGAAAGATGCCAATCTTACCCGTGTACGATAAAAACAATCAATACAAGAATATATTGCAAGGAACACATTTAGAATCCATATACTGTTTTAAAATTCTTCTTCAGTTACATCATCATTATTACCGACTTCTTCGTCAATTATCTCTCATGTTTCTTCAACAGACTTTTTTCTCGAGAAGAAGCACATGAAGAATAATCAACACTATTTTTCTTGGGAATAGGGGCATCAATTCATTGTCAAAACAGAAAACCCTCCTTGGTAGTTAGACTTAGTTGACAAGAGTTGATCGCACAATACCTAATTGAGTTGTACATCAACTCATCAAGAACCTAGTATTTGCGGTAATATCGTTATTGATCGTGAGTCACCATATAACCGGTTCTTGGAACAAAAATATGGCAAGAACATGTTATCTACTCACTTACTAATAATTTTCTTACCCCAAGACCTTGGTCTGATGAATAATAGATGCACAACCCACGCGCGCGTACCACGAGATACTTGCTTGTAAACTATATCTAACAAGCTTTAGAAAAATTATATTCCATTTCCCAAAAGTAAGTAAAACAATTGTTTTTGTTTTTTTTTTTTTTTTTTTTTTTTTTTTTTTTTTTTTTTTTTTCGTTTTGAAAGGCAGTAAGTAAACAATTGTTGATTGTTCTTAAGTAATTTATCTCATGAAAAATCCTATTGGCAAAACAAAATCATAGTAACAAAGATGTTTGTAGTTTTAAGAAATCTTACCTTACCATAGAAGCCATAGGAACAAGCAATATTAATAAACTTGTTGTGGTTATTCGAACATCTTAATCAAATGTACATGAATAAATTATATATAGCTGAAAATTTGCATACAATTTTCATATCTAATTTACTTTGACTAAAACCACCAACAAATAAATACCAAAATGATATCAAACAAAACTATGAAATGAAGTGAAAACTCAGAAAAGTAATAAAACGTACCGTCATGATGATTTAGAGATGAAAGTCTTGTTTGAGAGAAATGATATTTGTTGAAGAAGAAGAAGAATCTTTCTTTCCACTTTTTGCAAAGAACAAGAAGAAAAAAGAAAGATAGTACAGCTGGACACGCTTGTGGGATGTCCAAATTCTTTTCTCATTTTGGTACTTGCATTCTTTGTTAGGTTCCAAGTTTGGCTTGTTAAAATGAATATTGACAGTAGTGTCAAGCTCGAGCTCGACTTTGTTAAAAACTCGAAGCTTGAAAAAGAAGTGAAGGTCGAGATCAAGGGTTTTATTTCAAAATTGGAATCGAGCCCGGTTGATCAATTTATATAGCTCGACGACTCGACTCGATTAGTAGTGTTATGATATTAATAACAATATAGTATCGAGTTTGATACTCGTATTGTTTGACTTGATATTTTCGAGTTTGGCTTGCTCTGCTTGTTTAAAATTGTAAATCCGGTGATATATTGCATTCATTAGTCAACTATTTACGTAAAAAAAATCTAAAACCTTAAACTAAGCCTATAATAGGGCTCGGACAAAATAATCTAATAAACTAAGGGAGTGTTTGCCTAAACTCATTTTTCTTAACTTCTAAGGTTATCAACTTAAGCTCGTAAGCTTTATAAGTTTAAATGCTCAAGTGGCTAAGCTTATAAGCCCCAAAAAATAAGCTTATGAATTTCTCAATTTTTCAACAAGCCCTATCAAATAAGCTTAGACAAGATAATACTACTCACTTCTCTCAAATTGAAATAAGAAATTGGAAAATATGTGTAATAATTATTTGTCATGTTTGGATGGTTAATTAACCGTTGTTAAGGATACTTAAATTTGTAAGTTGTAGCTAAATAGCTGTAATAGTTGACTAATATCAAATGGACAAAAGTCGATTGTTTAATAATGTCTAGTTGATGGAGGTTATAGAGTCATATTTGAAACGTCGTTATTTTGATAAGCCATGTGATGCACATTGTGTTGGGGCACAATAATAAATGATACCAATAAAGAGATGATAGATTATTTATCTTTACTAATAATAATAGATGTGTGTTTAAAGTATGTTTTTGAAATGTGCTAATGTGTCACCTGTATGTGTGTTTTGGTCAAGGTGCAATAGCCCTACATGGACATGAAATGTTGGCTAAAAACTAGATTATCACTTACAAAAAATAAAATAAAAAAATAAATGCATGTTATGTTTGTTCATAACTTATCTATGAAAAGTGAATGCCAATATTATCAGTTGTGATCAAGTTGGTCAAAATAGGTGTCAAAAGTCAACTAATTGGGTCAACCCATTGGATTCAAGTTCTCATTTTATTTACGTTTCATTTCTTCTATAACATATACTATTGCTTGTGCTTTGTTAAATGCCAAATTGTCTGAAAACGCCTAAGTTATTCTTCACAAATACAAAAAGTGCAATACACGATTAATAAACAACTGACAGCTTATGCTTGGTAATCTAAAGATTCTATAAAACAGAACATGCAAATAATAGGATAAGCAATCACAAACACCCACGAAACTGCTTATATGTAGCATCCAAACGCTTTAGCAAGGTACTCGCGCGTTGCAGCGGCGGGTATCATGTGACAATTAACCGGAGAAATAGATCACGATGAGGCGTGACTCACAAGTTTGTATCGGTTCCAATGTATCTTCTTTAGTTCATTTTCAGATGGCTTTTATTGGCTAGCCGAACCAGTGGCAACACCGGTTCCTGGTTGAACCCGTGGTCCGGTCTGGTTTTCAAAACTATATGCACCATCAACTTGTTAGATTGTATAAACTTTTGTGTGTTTTATTAGTTTGTACAATATGTATAATAACATATATTTTTCATTTTAGGTGTGTTTTAAAAATAACATTAATTAGTGTATTTAATTATTTTATATTTTGGATTATGTTGTACCTTGTTTAGATTGTACATTGTAAAAATTTTATTGTACTTTTTAATAAAGGTGTATTTTAATTGGTTGTATTTAATTTGATATCTATGTTTTTAACTGGTTGTACAATGTGAATAACTCATTGCATTTTTGAGTGATGGAGTGTTTTAATAGGAGTGTTAATTATGTTTTAATTTAATGTTGTAATGCTGAATTTTAAGGTATTAAATGTATAATTGTGTTGATATTACTTGTACCTTTAGCATTAAAAGGTGTAATGTTGAATTTTAAGGTTTGCATTAATTTTTAGGCCATTAATGGCCGAAAGTGGCGTGTACATGTAACTACAAAACTTGTAAATGTCTAATTGTAAATGTCTAATTGTAAATGTCTAATTATGTTTTAATTTAATGTTGTAATGCTGAATTTTAAGGTATTAAATGTATAATTGTGTTGATATTACTTGTACCTTTAGCATTAAAAGGTGTAATGTTGAATTTTAAGGTTTGCATTAATTTTTAGGCCATTAATGGCCGAAAGTGGCGTGTACATGTAACTACAAAACTTGTAAATGTCTAATTGTATTGATTTTAATGTATTAAATGTCTAATTGTGTTAATATTACTTGTACTTTTAGCATTAAAATATATAATGCTTAATTTTAAGTATTTCTATATTTAATAGGCCTAAATACTTTATAAGATAGTTAGATAAGCCAGCATATATAAGCAATCCCAAACGCCTTTGTTATTCTTTACTATTATGGTACACAAAAGAGAAAGGATACCTCTATCTTTGTGACTTCAGGGACCATCAACAAGAGCTGAAATGAGGCATAAATTAGACTTCTGTTCCATCCGTGACCAGAACATTAATGTCATAACCCGCACGCTCGATAGGGTCGTTTCCGACGTTGCTCGGGATTCCGGATTATTCTACACTTGCTTAGAAGACTTTATGAAGTTGCAAGAAGGTCTTGGAAGCCCTTGGAAGGATTTGGAAGTTCTTAGAAGCCCTAGAAGCTTCCTCCCATGGAAGGTTGTAGAACCTTGTAGTGTGTATATAGTTGTAGTATAAATAGAGGCATCCTCATTTGAGGAAGACACCTCTCAAATCACTTGTAATCTCTTGTAAAATTCTCTAAAGTAATACAAAGTATTTCCCCATTCCACTTGTTCTTTTCTTTAGAGCTTTCTTAGTTGTCTAGATCGTCGAGAGTTCAAGAAAGGCTGACTTAGTCGAGACTAAGTGCCGCACGGAAGAACCTTGTAGAGACAAATATGTGACATTAAGCACTCATTGGTGCAACAATGGTGAGTAGAGGAAATATGTGAACGGGCTGCAGGCTGTGGACTTGTTAAGAAGCTTTTTTTTTTTTTTTTTTTTTTTTTTTTTTTTTTTTTTCTTAGAAGGATTAAAGGAACATACAACTTTAGATATCTTTCTACTAATACTCATCACCACCCGTTCATGGATTACGTGAGGAGATTCATGTGGAACTAGTAACATTAAGTGGTACTAAATTAGCAAAAATTGGAATGAAGAAAATATTTGTGAGTAAGCAAATCAAAACAACAACAAATCATATACCTATCATTCAATCAAAAGAAATAAAGAAATAAAAGTAAAAGTTGGTTTCACTGATGTACGCCAATCATTGGGAGGAACCTCTATAAATTTGCTACAAGTAGTAACCATAGTCATGGTGAGTAAGCTCTACAGATATACATTCTAGCCAATACCGATATACTAGTCGTACTATTTATACTAACACAACACTAACACTTGTAGCTTCTTTTTTAGTCTAAAAAAACTCGTGCAGAAATGACCTAATTATCAACAAAAGGAGGCCGGCGGTTGATCCAGTGGATGATTCCATTGTCTCAGCTGAATGACCTAATGGAGCATGTGAATGTGAATGATCTGATGGAGCATCTAAATGATCTTATGATCATGAACCATTGGAGTAGTTGGGTGGCACCACCAACGGCTCGGATCTGGCAAGACCTCATCAGAATCCAGCGCTATGATATCAATAAATGTGTCCTCTTCCTCCTCCTCAATAGCAACTTCATCACTGCCACGACCCATAGCAGTAGCATCTTCAACACCAAGAACATCATCACCGCGGCAGCCCATAGCAATAGCATCATCATCTTCACCACCAGTCATAGCAACATCATCAACGCGGTGGCCCATAGCAATAACATCTTCTTCACCACCAGTCATAACAACATCTTCATCACCAAGAATATCAACACCGGCAAGACGTAATTGATGAATAACTGATTTTGCAGCTTTAAGTTCATTATCGAGGTTATGACGGAAAGCCATTTGAAGCGACGTTGTCATCTCCTCTTCATCCTTTTCTTCTTTAATTTGTTCACACAAATTATCACTAACAACCTTATCTCTAATAGCTTCATCCCTATCACTAACGACCTTGTCAAGTAACCCTAACGATCCATTAACAAGATTGCAATACTAGCCATCGAGTATGTAGAGAACTTTCAACATACCTTTTTCTTTCATTCGGATCTGCAATAGCACCAAGATCTGCATAAAACCTATCAACATTTAGGTAACTTATTACGCTTTCAAATTCTTCATTCTTCTCCCTAGGAGGAAAGAATTCACCACATGAAAATCATTTGAACATTCTTTTCCTTCCAATTCACAACCCGTACGAAAATCATTTGAAAATCATTTGTAATCTCTCATGGTTTCTAACTGTTGACTTATGTATAAATTTGGTGCTTGTGTTTTGGTTTATGAGTTCAGTTTTGTGGTCAAGCCTTAATACTATTTATCAGTTTTGGGAACGGGTTCTAAGTGGTAACTATAGAATCACATCAAAACAGCTAATGAACATTATTATACTAACTTTGAAAAAAAATCACAAACTTAACTTTACAAACACAAACTAGCACACATAATTACCCAAAAACCTTAATTTAACAAAACTCGTAAAATTTCACAACTTTAGAATACAACTGATTTAGTATACAACCGATAAAATCAAAATAAAAATTTAAGGTTGAAGCACATATACATCAATTAATATAAATTCTTAAAATACACAAATACTAAGCAAATTACAAAATAGTAATAGTAAGAACAACAACAACAACAACAACAACAACAACAACAACAACAACAACAACAATAATAATAATAATAATAATAATATGGATTTCTCTCTTTCTCATTCTCTTTTTTTGGGGAATTTGAAAAGGATGCGGTGACCTTGCTGAAGCGTCCGAAAGTTCTCTGTGACTCAAGACATTGAGGCACGTGCTACTATTCATATTTTTAGTGGGATTAACTTTGCTATACCTAGAGGGGTGAGGGCTCAGCTAGTATCGCGGCTCCTCACTAATTTCTTGTAAATCTTATGAGTTTCTAATAAAATGATGTTTTAATAATAATAATAATAATAATAATAATAATAATAATAATAATAATAATAATAATAATAATAATAATAATAATAATAACCAATTACTTATGCTTATGAAGTTAATGGTGTTCCATAAATATTCAAAATCTTTAGATCTTAGGGATTCTTGCCAAGATCCCTAAACAGGTATTAGCACTCACCATGTTGTTTGTGTTTAGATCTGGGTCTGTGTTGTCTTTCGGTCCCAATCATTGATTTAGGTTTCGATTTAGAACTGTGGGTTGAAGAAAAATTGGGTCAACACCCAAATTCTTTGGTACTTTTGTTTTTTCTTAATTTTCATTTTTGACCTGTAGATCAACCCCGTGGTTTTAAAGTTTTAATTTTTTTATAGTGTTGACACACATACTTTTTAGCTCTAACTTTTCCTGAAAAAACGAATTTACTAATACTTGCCAGAATAGAAAGTATTTATTTTTATTTTTATTTTTTTATATATATTTTTAATTAAACATATTTAAGAAAAAAATCAAATTAAAAAAAAAATTACAATATGAGGAAATGATGGATTTTTTTTTTTTAAATCAAAAAGTCTCCACTTAAAGTTTTGTTTTATTACATAAAAGATATATATTGTGCTTTGTTAAATGCTTAATTCTCTGAACACCATCAAATCAAGCCATTATATATAACCCTATTAGAGCATGTGGTACGTTAACCGCAAATCCACGTTAAACCTTAACTTTCCTGCGTTAAGGCTTGCGTTAACACACCGCCTTTGCACGTTAAAGTGGCATTAACAAGCTGCGTTAAGCCCTTAACGCTGCGTTAAGGCAAGGTATGCCTTAAAATGTCGGGAGGCAACAACAATGACGATTCTTTCATGAATCTCATCGGTGGGTGGAATAACCCAAACGCGGGTTCATCTTCAAACCCGAACGCGGGTTCATCATCACACAACATGTCTTACCCTAACCCACTCGGCTTGTCGAGCCAAGAACTTTACCTACAACATCAACGATTTCTATTTTGGGAACAAAGCCAACAAAACACACTAAACACCAATTTCCAAAATCTACAATTCTCACAACAATCACAAACCGAAACACATGAGTTTCCTGAAACACCTGCGTCTCCTCCAAAACCCAAAAGTCATGGTAAATGAAAGGCCAAAAATCCAAAGACCTCGAATCAATCGAGGAGGATGAAGAAATTCCCGAATTCGTGAATACACGTTGGCAATTAATCGAGAAAAAATTACTTGCCGAGTCTTATGTAGCCGCTTCCGAGGATCCAATTGTCGGCCATGCACAAGCTCGCGATACGTTTTGGCAACGGGTACTAAATGAGTTCAATAGAAAAAAAAAAATCAAAAACGCAACAATGATATGCTACAAGGCAAGTGGAAAACGTTGAACAGTGATTGCGTAAAGTTCAACGTATATTTCAAACGTTCGCAACACGAACAAAAAAGTGGGGAAAATGAGATGGATATCCTCAAACGGACGAAACAAATGTATCGTGACGAGCACAAAAGTGCGCCGTTTAACAATGAGGAGGCTTGGGAGGTTTTGCGTCGTCATAAAAAATGGGACGCGCCGGATCCGCTTGATTTAACCGGCGATGTCCCAAGCCAAACAAACGAGGCTTTGTTTGGTCATGATGAACAACCACGTCCCATGGGCAAAAAGCGTGCTTCGAAGAAAGCGAAATCCGAGACAACGACAAGTACCGGGAGAGCGAGTACCGGAGGAACGAGCTCGTCAAGCCAATTCGGGGAGGTTATGCAGCACGAGTATCGTTTGAAACGGGAAGAGGCATCTAAAGCGTACAGGGCGGCCGCAGAAAAAGATGAAATGATAACAAGGTTGGAAGAGATGAAATTTTTGATGATTGAAACTGACGGCAAGGATCCCGACGTGGTGTTTTGGATCAATGAAGAAAATGACCGAATCAAACGAAAGTATAACTTGCAATCTCGACAGTAGATTTTATTGTATTTCGTAATTTCCTTTGTGTTGTACTTTGCTTTGTTTGTGTTTCTATTATTTCGTAATTTTTTTTCGTTGTATACATTTTATTTTATTTTAATTTCCGTATTGTAATATGCTTAAGAATGAATGTTTATGTTTTTTAATAAATGAGGCACTCCGTATTAGTTTTAGTTTAGGGGTTAAATTTAAAAATATTTGAATTAAAGTTGAGTGATGATAAATGGTGTTTTTTTTAAATTAAAGGTGAAAAGTTTAAAGCTGATGTGTGACTGATTGAAAGTTTCACTTGGGTTAACGCACCTTATGCTCTTACACATTTGGCAAGAAATAAAGTCACTATTCATTGTGAAAAACAATCCTTTACGTTTCTTTGTCCGTTATTTTCATACATCACTTTTGTTTTATTGTTCTTCATAAATGGCAAAAAGCGCAATGCACGATTGATTAATAAGCAACTGGCACAATAAGCTTGTTTATCTAAAGATTCTAAGTACACCATAATTTTATTGGTAGAGATAACTTTAGGGGGAAAAAAATTAACCAAAACAAAGCGAAAAACGGAAACAAAGAAAAGAAAAAAAATACTAGCACAACATTTTGGTTTAGTTAGAAAGTCCTCAAGATTAAACAAGCTCAATGACAAAAGCCGATGCACCTCCACCTCCATTGCACACACCTGCTGCTCCATATTTGCCGCCTTTCTGCCTCAAAACCTGTATAGTATTGTCACGATTAGATCCGCCTTAAGCACTAGGCCAATGTCTTTTCTCACTAAAATACTCAAATCACATATGCAAGGTATATTAAGGTAGATGGTTTCAAATGAAAAAAATAATAATAATAAAAAAAATAAAAAAAATCGCAATTCCATATATAATGTTATGTGGTATGGATGGAATGTAATTGTAAATAACCATACCCCCAATAGTGTGACAATGATACGGGCACCACTGCAACCTAGAGGATGTCCCAACGACACACCACCGCCATGTACGTTTAGTTTTGCCTGGACAGTCAAAGTAGACACAAGATGCTTAATGCAATATCATATATGTGATAATGCTTTTTGTGTTTTTTGTTTTCTCTGTGTGTGTGTGTGCGTGAGGGAGTTGAGAGAGAGAGAGAGAGAGAGAAGAACTCACGGGATCCAAGTTAAGCAGCTTTTGGTTTGCAAGTGCAACACCCTGCGGTTTTCAGATGAAATAATAAGATTTGGAACAGCAAGATATACTCTACATTGACTATATAAAAGTGGGAATGCTTACTGCAAATGCTTCATTAATTTCGTAGAAATCTATTTGGGAAGCCTCTAATCCGGCTCTTGTAATAGCCTTTGGTATAGCAAGGGAGGGAGAAGTTGTAAACAGCTCTGGTGCCTGCAACGTCAGTTGATACATCTCATGAGTGCTTATTCTATAACTTCTGTAATTTTGCCCAATATTGGCATCATAAATTATAATTATCGCATTGATTTTGCATTTCAATTCATCTTTATATATATCATACGTAATTACCTGTTCAGCATCAGCATATCCAGAAACCTTAGCAATCACCTTTAACCCAAGCTCAAGTGCCTTCTCCCCACTAACCAACACAAGTGCAGCGGCACCGTCATTTATACCAGAAGAATTTCCAGCAGTGACACTACCACCATTCTCCTTAAAAGCTGGCCGAAGCTTCCTCAATTTACCAGGATCAAACTGGAAAAAATCAAATCAAATCAAATCAGAGTGATTAGAATTTAGAGACGACTAATATGTATGAAAGAACAATGTCATGACAAGACTTTTAACATTCTCAGTTTTCAATAAGTGTAATTAGGCGTGGCATCAGCATATCGTTAGAACAGTTCATTACCTTTCCCAAATCCTCATCCTTGTCAACAATAGTGGATGGTCGTCCTCTTGGTCCAGGTACTTCAACCTGTACAGTTCCAGACATAGCAATTAGCACAAGCGTAAAAAAAAAGGCTTAGCATCTAAATTCCAGTAATACAAGCAATATTACAGGAACTATTTCCCAAGCAAAGGCACCACTATCTCGGGCAGCAATACCACGCTCAAAGCTTTGAATAGCATAGTCATCCTGCACGTATCAGTTAACAATGTCATACAGTACGTGATGAACATATCCCTCATAGATATTTTCAATGCATGGCAGTACAGAAAAAGAAGTTCGTAAACACTGTACCTGTTGTTCTCTTGTAAGTTCATGCATATCAGCACATATTTCACCACAGTTTCCCATCTTAAAATCATTAAAAGCATCCCACAACCCGTCTTTCACCATGCCATCAACAAGAGTGTCATGTCCATATTTAGATCCTTTCCTGCAAATAAGAACCAGTACCACCTTTTTTTATAAGCTCTTGCTAGAATTCTCAGCTACATCGTGCTATTACAGCAACCTGTACAGAACTTCTAATTTGATTTTGGAAAATGAAGAAGCTATAGAGTATGGAGAATGTGATCATTTTCGGAATAACTTCCAATACTGTGTGAAGGTTCATTCATTCAAAATTACTATTTATGTAAAGTAACACAAACAATACTACCACTAATAATAATAAAATTCTAAAACTAGATAAAGAGGTGGTCGAGACTCGAGTTCATATAGATATTGGCAAAACAAGAAGTGAAGAGAGTATTAACCTTGCATCGGCAATGTATTTGGGGACATTAGACATGCTTTCCATACCACCAGCCACAACTACGTCATTTATTCCCAATTGGATGCTCTGTGCTGCCAACATGGTTGCTGCAGTTACCAAAATACATGTTACAGACGCCAAGTAATATTCCACCAAATCTAACCTTGCACTATGAACAAATGCACACTTGAATATAGAAAAGAATATTTACAGAAATAGTTTGTGTACCTTTCATCCCTGATGCACAAACTTTGTTAATAGTGGTGCTGACGACTGTATTAGGAATCCCTGCACCTAATGCTGCTTGCCTTGCAGGACCCTGCCCCAAATTAGCGCTAAGAACATTTCCAAAATATACTTCTTGCACAAGTGATGGATCAACATTTGCCCTCTTTAGAGCACCTAAAAATTTGCATACGGTTAAATAGAGTACGATATACAATTCAGTGATTCACTGCAAAAGAGACAACATAACATTGTCGGAATCTTATTAAAAAAACAAAAAAACTATAACTTACTTTCAATTACAATTGATCCGAGTTTGGTAGCTGGTAAGGATGAAAGAGAACCGAGAAATCCACCAAGTGGTGTACGTGCAACACCAACAATACAGACATCTGTAGTGCCAACCAGGAATGGTATCAGTTATGAAAAGGGCAAATGACAAAAAACTGCATCGAACTTGACACTTTTTGTGATTGTGTGTAGCCAACTATTTTTTTTCTTATTGTGTGTACTGAACTTTCAAATTTTGATCATTGTGTGCATTTTGTGACTATTCTGTCATGTAAAATGACCATTTTACCCTTCGAAATTTGAAAAAAGTAAGGGTAAAATGGTCACAAGATACACACAATGATCGAAATTTGAAAGTTCAATACACACAATAAGAAAAAAATAGTTGGCTACACACAATCACAAAAAGTGTCAAGTTCGATGCATTTTTTTGTCATTGGCCCGTTATGAAAATGATGAGATTGTTAGACTAAGCTTATATTAACTCCGGTTTCTGCCATTTAAGGGAATAGAAGACCAAAATTCCAAAAAATACAAGAAGGTGATATGGAGTAGAGATTTCGTAAGCAACTTAATAGCAACACCTTTACTTTGCAATACTGGTTGAAAACTTTTAACTTAGTTACAAGTTACGTTCAAAGCCAATAATCAGCTATATATCCAAACATAATATATAAAACAGAGCAAATTTAATTACTACTTCTGTTGTTAAAGCTAAGAAGCCTAAGAATAAGATAATATCAAAGTTTTCCATTGTCACCATTCTATGAAATAAGCAAATCTCAAAAAACAATATAAGCAAACAAAATAGATCTACATAGCAAAACAGAACAATGTTTTAATAACAAGGAATGAACAAATTAACTGACAAACTTACTATTTTATTGTTCTTCTCAGATTTAAAAAAAGGAATCACATCTTGTATCACCCAAATAAAATATTCGACATTGCAACAAGTCCAATAAAAACATACATGCAACAAAATATAATATTTAGAATCACCTCTCGGTTTTATCGAATCCGATCCATTTGTTGCTGCAGCTGGAGCCATAATTATATCCAAATCTTAATCAAATTTCTGCATTACACACAACCATTTACAACATTTAGATTTAAATCCAAACAAATCATCACTATTATCATTCAACAAAAATATACAACTACGTCAACGCATGTACTAACATCATCTTCAATACTACAGACAAATCCAAAACTAAACTAAGGGGGTGTTTGTTTAAGCTTATTTGCGGGGTATGAGCTTATGTGATTTCAGCTTATGTTTCATCAGCTCAAATTTTATGGCTTATTTCGAGACTTGTAAACTTATATAAGGTTGTTATGATATAGTAAGCTTATATAAGTCCATAAGTCTTAAAATATAATCCGAAATCATATAAGCTCGTAAGCCCACATATAAGCTTAACATACACCCCTTAAATTGTCTATCAAGAAATGCATCCAACACATTTGTCCATCATCTTAGATAATTCATCTATTTGTTAGTAACTCAACCGCACTTATTTTATCTCGTATAAATTAACGGGAGCTGATTTGAACACAACCACTTTTGATTTACGCAACATCTTATCTATACTACACGGTTTATACGAACATATATGCATACACGGTTTAAAAAAACTATCACTATAACTATGTACTGCTATAAAATCTCGTTGCTATGCACGGGTACTCGTTTAGTGTTCTAAATAGTTGTATGACTTATACTGCTTTATCAAAAGTGAATGTGTGGAAACATCTCCCTAAATTAACAGTGACTACTTTTTTATATATATATAATTTTTTTGGCAACTAGTCCAAGCCAAGCCACCTTTTATGACCTGGCACGTAAAACCCCAGGTCTTTACATACCACCTCGCAAGACTCCTGATAAATCACTAGCCTTTCACGATTATGGAATATATAAAAATTAAAAAATCATATAGTACAAAAACAAACGTAACTAGATCTTCTATATATAAAAGAGATAATTGCTTGATTAAATAATGAATTCAAAGAATAAGTAAATGAATATAAACATACCTTGTAACTGAATTGAGTGTGTGTTTAGGTGTAACTGTTTGAGAGAGAGAAACAAAAGTACAAAACCAAACAGGAGGGAGATATGTTTTATTTATGAAACCGGAGTTATGATGGTGGTTATATATAGGTTGAATGAGGGTGCATGGTAGATGCTGTGTGGGCGTGCGTAAACTATTATCTACCTCCTCGTCCTTAAATAATGACAGAATTACATTTATATCTTTGAAAATTTTAAAAATTATATATATATATATATATATATATATATATATATATATATATATATATATATATATATATATATATATATATATATATATATATATATATATATATTTTAGTTTTTTATGCATAAAGTACGATGTTTTTAATGTATCAAAAAGATATATGTGTAATTTTAAAATTTTCCAAAGATATATATGTAAATGCCCCTTAAATAATTATTCGCCCAACACAAAACAAATTGAAAAAATATATTACTTTTTTCTTTTTTTTCCCTAACTTTTTACGAAATAATAAACTTATTTTTGAGAATTGATATGTACACATATATTTTTTACTTTATAAACATAAATTTTAGTTGTATGATCCTAGTGATCTCACTAAATTTATATATAAATTTATGTGTATTAAGTAAAAATATATGTGTATATATCACTACCCTTATTTTTAACTAATTAATTTATAATTTTTTTTTTTTAATTTGTAATAATAACCTCAAGTGAAAGTAATATGATAAACTTAATCTAAATTTCTTATCTATCTTTAAAAGTACTTCATACGTCCCAAAATATAAGTCTATTTTGAATTTTTCAAAGTTTTTTACACTAACTTTGACTTTAATTATTTTTTCGTGTTATATAATACTTGATGCAAAATTATAAATGGACTTGCGTTTTAAATGCATTTTCATAAGTATATTTTTCATCAAGTATTATATAACACGAATCAAAGTGGGAAAGAAAATACTTTGAAAAATAAAAAATTGATTTATATTTTGGGACGGAGGTAATATTTAAGAGTGGACAATTAATTTAAGACAGAGGCGGAACTAAAAAAAGTTTTTAAAAAAAAATGTTTACTTCAAGTTAACAAGAGAAAACAACATATATGAAAACAATATTAGACCTTAAACACCTTATTTTAGTTAACATATATCATATTTTGTGGGTATTAGACTTACTGTGGCATGTCATTTTTATACAATAAATTGAAATAAATGAAAAATAAATAAATAATTGTGACTGAACTTTCAAGAAATATTTACACTATTTTTATTGTCTTTTTTCCTAACTACACTTGTACCACTCTAAATATTTGATAAACACTATTTTTCTCTTTTTCTTCTTCAATTGCTTCATCTCAATTTCATCTTCACTAGGGCCGGTCTTGAGTCATTTGCTATCCTGAGCAAAATAATTGAAAACTGCTCTTACTAAATGTTGTAATATGCAACACACTAATGGCGGTATTTACTAAATTAAGTGGTTATATATAAATGTTTTACTTAAACATTTATTAAAGAGTATAGTTTTAATGAGTCTCAATAAAGAGATATTAAAATTTTTTGCACACAATTCTTTCCGCTAAAAAAAAGTAAACACACTCTAACTTTTAAAGTTTTAACATGCAAACAGAACCAACAGAGTTTAGTTTATTTACTTTGTGAATTATTGGCAAACACTTTACCAGTTCAACAAGTTCGGCTAGTTACAAAACACATAATTAATTCAAAATTTTGAAAATGTAAAAAACATATACACCATTATATATCTATGAATGGGACTTACAGTTCATTCGCGTATAAATAAAATAACCCACGATACATTTATTAACAAATTACATTTCTTTATTAAACCCACTAGATCATTTTACCCGTTCTAAGTATGCATAATAAATATTGAATTAAATCACGATTATGAATAAGATGAAGATAAAATGAATAAGAATCATATCCAAAAAAATTGAGAGTTTCATCTTTAAAGTGCTTTGATGTTCCATTTTTAAAGTATTTTTATTATTATTTTTTACTGCACCAAAAAAAAAAAAGAAAAAAAAAAAAAAAAAAAAAAAAAAACTTAAATTCCCAATAAAAATCTTCTTCTCTATTTTGTATCTTTTTCCTTTTTTTAACCTTCAATTTTCAAGCGACGTCCATTTTGCATCTTCTTACTTCTTTTTATTCCCAACTTGAATTGTCCTTTCATGAAAGACAAACATTTTTGAGAGGGCAAATGACGAAAAAAACCTTAAAAACCTAAAAATTTTACACTGCAAGTTTTTTTGGGAAAAGGGCAACCCTACCCTCTTCCTACCCCGCGCCTCTTATTTGAGACAACCCAAAAAAGAAATGTATACAATAAATATGTGGCTGAGCGAGTACAATTTCTTATTTCCTGTATGTTTAGTAGAAGAATTGAGATTGTATGATATTCAATTTGAACATAATATGTAATTAGGCGAGTATGAGTATTCATGTATACCGATTGGAATTTAGCGGATAATAATTATAATCAGGATAATCGAGTTAAATATTCATGTAATATTTATTTTTACTAGATATAACGGCAAATAATGTTCTAATCAAAGTCGTATTGACTCTCATCTTAGCTATAAGTTTATTCAATAATAACATCCGCCATTCATATTATATATTTACAAACTAGATATTAAGACAAATGATACAAGGTGAATGGAATGCATACTTGTGATTGTGATGCATAAATAGAATATATAAATTTTAGAGTAATGATAAACATACTTACCAATTAGACCTACAAGTATGCATACTCTATTTATAATTTGACAAATATAATACATTTATTCTCTCACATTATATTCACCAACAATCTTTTATATAATACAAGAATTACATCATTTCAGAGTGTTTTTGCAAAACCCTTCTCATTGAAAAAAAAATTGGATCAATAGGAGAGCTCGATTTTGACACATAAGCGAAATCAAGCAATATAATTGGCTAATAAAAAGTCAAAATTGAATTGATTTTGGTCAAAATTTAATAAATTTGGTGGAAAATTTGATTGATAAAAAAAACACATAAAAATATAGGTGTCAAATTTATGAAAATAAAAACTTAAGAAAAGAAGAGGTAATTAATAAAACCTTAGTAGTTGAATTTTAAATATATTAGAGTTAAGTGTAAAATTATAAGTCTCCATATTTTTTGATAACTTTAGACAATAAACAAATAACCCCTTACACTTTATACCTCATATACTTTATAATGTTAACTTTGTTTAAAATTACATGAGTAATAGTATTAGTCTTTTTGACTTTCATCCATTAAAATGAATTTAGTAAAAATGCGAATTAGTTTTAATATACGTTAAATATTTTTTAAACTAATGTTAGTTTTAAACTTTCATCAATTAGAATATTTTTTTAAATAAGAACTCATATTACTATTTAAAAGTCTAATTTATGCGTACACGGGTTAGAAATACGGCTAAATTATTAGTAACGGGAACATAAATATCAAATGCTAAACATGAGTTACTGTGATATGAAAATAAATATACACGATTCTACTTATAACAAAAACTTATGAAATTTTTATTTAAAATTTATATATGGATATCCATAAAAACATTTTAAAAACTTTACGGAGCATATTTTAACTTCATCAACGCTCATTATGTGCCACTAAACTCGCACATTTTGTACAATATGATATCAATAGTTAAAGTTAAACAACAACATTAACCTCAAACTCAACATCTCTGTCAGTTAAAAATGTTATACAAAGCTAATTATTAAAAAAAACAAACAAAAACACATCGGTTAAATAGTCATTCTTTAATATAAAAGGTGTTTTCCTTAAATTATAAAAAAAAATGCACGCATCACAATCCTTATTTGATAAGAATCACCTCCTAAATCAAAAAAAGAAAAACTACGTAGGTGATAACCTTACTTTATTCATTGACGTGATGTTTCAAAAAAAAATAAATAAAAAAATAAAAAATAATAATAGTTGGTCGTTGTAAAGGAATTAAAATTATGTACATGAGATTTATTCAGCAAGAATATATAGTTTTTAATCAGGTTATTACGTTACTATTCTGCGATAATGTTATTGACTTGGTAATCACAGATGTGAGATACAACCATTATTCTATACTTATGATTTATGTGTAAACCCCTTTTTGCTTCTGAATAGAATCCGAAAGAGACCTCAACAGCACTTTGGCTCATGCCTTATCTAGCTAATAATTTTTAGTAACATTTTTTATGGTTTAACTTTTTTGTTATACACACCAACTTTTAGTAGTTTTTTTTTTTTTTTTTTTTTTTTTTTTTTTTTATGTTTTATTGAAAATTGCTACACTTAATATTTGTGTTTTTACTATAAACACACTAAGCTATGATAGAATTAGTTAGGAGTTCAAGGGTTTTTTACTAAGCTTCTAAAAAAAGCTTATAGCTTTATCATAAGCTTATTGTGTTATGGTAATTGAATAAGCCAATAAGCATCTTTAATAAGCATAACCAAACACCCCTTTAGTTCTAATATGAAGTTTTCTGATTTGATGTTATGACTAACTTTGTTGTTATCCTCCCTATAATGCAACATGTTAGTGGTTTTTGCATTTTTATGAACTTATCGCGCACACTAAAGTATAATGCAATTTGTTGTATGCGCTTCTTAGAGGAGGATTAAGTATCAACACATGATTGTCATGGAAGGTTAATGTACCAAAGATGTGTTTTAGTGCCTATATGGGGAATTTTATGGTAGGAATTGAGTGTAATTTGTCTTTGAATGAATTAATAAAACTTAGAAGGTGTTTGTTGTAATTGATAACACTATGAGTGTCAACCAACGGTCTAAAATATGGGTGTGTTTTACCTTGATGATTTAGGCCAATTGTGAAGAAAGTTGCATCAAAGTGAAAGGTTGGTAAGGATTCAAACAATCCTAAAAGGCTTGCGGATGTACTTTGTCATTTTTTTATGCATTTATAATTTACTTATACAAGTAATAATAATTTCATTATATAGTTCTGGTTTGAGAAAAATTATTCTTATACATTGTAAATAAACGTAATATTAAATTTGAGTTCTACCCATTACATCCTTTTTTATTTCTCTATATGTTGATCCCAGTTGAGCTTAAACGATCTTATATAGAAGTTAACTTGAATGAATACTTAAGCTAATACGCGGAATATAAAAGCTTAACTTAAGAAGACTTATGATTCTCTTTCAACACTTCAATATTATTAATACGAGCACTCAACAATGCTAGGGTTTTACAACCTTGAAGTGAATAATAACACATACATAAACTAACCCTAGGATCCTCCTTTTATAGACTAAGGAGTCCTACTAGGTTTACAATACCTTTCTCTACAAGATAAGTATATTCTAGATAAATATAATATTTACACAATCTATTCTATATTTATCTAAACCGTATACATCCTTATCATATTAGCAGCAGATTCTGTCAGCAGTATTTATCCTCAGCAGCACTTTGACCTTAGCAGCAGAATCATTACCACTAGCAGCAGTTTCACTCAGCAGCAGTTTTACTCAGCAGCAGTTTCAGACCCAACAATCCTCCCCTAAACTTATTATTTATTTCTAAATAAGTAAGTTTCTTCTAAGCTCAATTAATCACTTGGAGGATGCTTCCAAACACTTCAACTCTTGAAAATTCAGTTGATCAAATATCTTCTTATACTTTGACAGCAAATTGAATGCTTGATCATCATAATCATAATCTTTCTGCAGCTTAAGTGTTTTGTCACCATTAACCATCTGATTGACAATATTCCAGTATCTTACCACTGGGTAATCTACTTCAGCTAGCATATACAAAGTAACAGGTCCAATTTCTAGCACATGAACTCCAGAATCTTGAAAGAGTCTCTATTTTCTTACTTTGTATTCTACTATCTCTGTCCATTCAGGATCATCCATTGAAGGTTCAAACATAAGTTTAAGAGCTCTCCACAAAACATTATCAGAAGAAGTTAAGATATGATCAATTTGATCTCTCTCATACTTTTTACCATCAAATTTCTTAGCTCCAAACTTTGCCTTGTATAACTTCCACAAGTCTTCAACATCCTCTCTATCAAAGTAGTGTAACATCTGTTGAAATCTAAGAAACCTGTGAGTCTTACCATCAGATCTCTGGACATCATGAAATGCTCCAATATTAGTATCATACCCTGTAGTTACTTTGACAATAGGATATTTAATTCCTAATGGTTTAGCATCAACTACTTCAGGATCTTCCATCTTGCCAACCACAGTATAACCCTTCAATTGTTCTTTTTGATGCTCAGAAGGAATGTGATCAAGACCATATTTAAACTCATCTCCTTCAGGCATAGAACTGCTTCCTTCTCCAATCTTTCTCTTCTTCTTTGCAACTGACTTATGAATAACACCTTTTCTTTTATCACCCTGCACAGAAAAAGTAGTCTTTGCTGCATCACCCTCAATCTGTTCAACAACATTAGCTTCTTGAACATGCTCTGCTTCAGCTACCTTTTCAGGTTCCAACTTCTTGTTCATCTGAGCAATCTGTTTCAAGTCTTCAGCACATCCCATAGGATAGAAAGTATCTGTTCTTCTCTTAGCTTGTTGATACAAGTCAAAAACCTCTTTATCAGAATAAGATTTCAACTCTATCAATTTCCATCCAGCCATATTCTTTAGATATCTTTCATATTCTTTTCTTTGTTGTTTAACAGTTGGACCTTTAAGTATCTTTATCTTCTTTCTAGCAGCATCATTTTGCTTTCTCTTTTTGATAATGAACTCCTTGTACCAGGATTGTACATCAAAAGTTGAAGTTTCATTACCTTCCTCTTTGATCAACTTTTGAAATTCAATATCAGCATCAATTCTGATCTTCTCATTGACCCATTCATCATACTTCCTTAACTCTTCAGCCTGTCTTTTCTCTTCTTCCAAAAGTAACTGTTGATCATCATCATGTAATTTAAGTGCAACAGCAGAATCATGTTCACTTAGAAGTTCCTTAGGCCAAGAATCAAAAGGTATATCTGTGAAATCAATGCCTTTATACATCCACCTCTGAATATCAACTTGCTTGCCTTTACCCTTATCTGTAGAAGATGATATGATTGTCTTCCTTTGAGTAGCAGCAGGTTCTCTTATTGTTATTCCTTTTTGAGGTTTTCTTGTTGCTGATGTTGTGTTTGTTGTTGTAATAGGTTGTGGTAATGATTGAGTTGGTAATTGTGGTGTATGGGAGTCAGCAGTAGTCTTCTTACTTAGCAAAACCATTGCCTCTGCAGCAGCATTGTCCATAGATCCAGCAGCAGAGTCTTGTACTTCAGCAATATTCACTATTCCACTAGCAGCAGAACCAGAAAAATTCTTAGCAGCAGAATTATGAATAGCAGTAGGGTCAGCAATAGCAGCATTTTCAACATGTTTTACCACTGAATCTTCCAAAGTCTTTAACACATTACCCATCAACCCTGTTGCCTTCACTAGTTGCTCAGACTCCAAAGTTTTAAGAGTTTCTACCACCTTGTCTTGTGCAGCAACCACCTTTTCCATAACAACTTCATTCCCTGACTTATCAGCAACTACAAAGTCTTCATTATTCTGAGGACTATCTACATCCATTTCTTCAATCACTGGAACCTCCCCTGAAACTATTCCAGCATCCATATCTTGAACATTATCAACTTTTTCAAAATTTACCTCCCCTGAATCCATGATAGTTTCATTCCTCCCCTGTTTGGAAGCATCCTCTTCCAAATGAGTAGATGGTTCAGAAGAACTTACAACTTGATTAGTCCCCACTTTCTTCAATCGTTTCAAAGAGGTTGAAGATCTTGATTTCTTAAAGCTCTTAATCTGTTTTCGCATTTTGATGATGACCTTGTCTTGACCAGTAACAACATCAGATAGATTAAGAACCTTCTCTTCCAAAGACTTACATTTCAACCCCAAAGTGGTACAAGTAGCCGTCAATTCTTTTATAAGTTGCATTGTAGTCTCATCACTTCGACCTGTATTACCTGGTCCGAGAGGTGAATCACTGACATTGTCATCATGTACAAGTGGATCCGTCAATTCATGAGTCACTGGCCTGTCCTCATCACTTCGACCTGTGTGACCTGGTCCGAGAGGTGAATCTTGGGACAAAAACTCAGTATCAAACCTAGTTTGATCATCTAAGCCCCCTATGTTTTCCATTTGGCTAGGGTTACCATCCTGAGAATCAAACTCATAAGAATCCTTTTCTCTAGATGTTGCCTTGGTTTGGGTCTTAATGATGTTATCACTATCCTGCTCTGCTGCTAAGCTAGAAGCAGTAGTGACAGCCCTTGCCAACATATCCTCTCCATCACCTAGGACAGCCTCATCTGGTACAGCCATACTAACACTATCCTGAGGTAGATTAGTGTTCTTTTTGGTTTTCCTACGTGTATATTGTTTTGTAGGTTGTGTAACAGATGTAGTAACATTGGGTGTGTGATGGGAATCAGTGGGATTTCCTGATCCTTCACCCTGGTTGTTTTGCACAATTTGTTCCATGAAAGAAGTAAGATTTGTATGTGCACCTGAAAAACCTTTGCCATGCTTAATCAAAAAGGTAAAAGTTCTTGAAGCCAATTTTGGAGCATCATATTCAGCAACATGGGTTCTTGTTTTAGAAATTTGTTTTTCAATAAGGATCTAAGAGAAGTAGCATTCAAAAACTTGACCATGTCTGTGAAACCTTCAGGAACTAACTCTTCATTCAAAACGACCACACTATTGTGTTGCTCAGCCCAGATACGTGAAAGCTCCATAAATTAGGTTTTAGAGAATTTGGGGATTTGTGATTATTGGCAATGTTGCAAAAAACGGCCAACTCGGCGTTGTAATCGCCGATTACAAGGTAAACGGCCTTGGAACTTGGAGAGATTTACAAGGAAATCGGCCGATTAATCGGCGATTACAAGGTTTAGGGCCGATTAATCGGCTAAAAAACGTTACTCGGCCCTCGACCGCCTCATGACCGATTCACGATTTTTGCAACATTGATTATTGGAATGATTAGGTGTAAGGGTTTGTGATAACTTCAATTGAGAACATATGAAAACCAATTATGAAGATCAATTAGGTTTTTAAACTGATGGATGAAAGTTACACATAACTCCCTCTTACTTACAACCATAATAGCAGAACCGTGTCATTCACAACTAACAGCAGAGTGATAGAACTAGCAGCAGAGTGAACTGGAGCCAGCAGCAGAGTTGACGATAGACCTTGGTCAACGATACATAACAATTAATGCACATATCACTCCGTAATCCCTATAAAACCGGCGAGATCTTTTCCCCAAATTATGCAATCAAACCCTAATCTCTTTCAAAAACGCCATACTCACAATCAATACTATCCATCTTTACAATCAAATCACCAAACAATGAAATCAACACCCGAAATTATCAATATCTCATCCGATTCATCATCAGAGGATGAATCCCCAATGGAACCCTATGTCCCACCTTTTCGTCCGCCACGGTTTGGTTGTAGAACAAAGGAACAAGCACGTAAGAGGAAGCATGATCTTCCTGTTTTTAAAGATCTTCTTAACCTAAATCAAACTCCAAGCACCTCAAGAGGTAAGCAACCTATGTCCCCTGAGGCTCCTGCATCATCAGAATCATCAGAAGACCAAGCTGGGATTCCTGTGCAACCACCTCCTCCAGTGCATCATTATCAATCTCCCTTCATCTACACATCATCAGATGAAGATGAGGAAGAACCAGCAACCAATCCACCTGCCACTCCTGAGAGGCCACAATCTTCAAGGCCAAGGCCACAATCTTCAAGGTCAAGGCCACAACCATCACCTGGTATTTCTCTTGGACCATCAAAACAAAACCCTCCTCTCCCAAAGGATAGAGAGGTTGTGCTTGGGCTTCCATGCCCTAGGAAGTGATGAAGATCTAGGTGTTAGGTTATGATGTCTGCTTTTGTATTTTGTCTTTTGATGTTTGATCTTTGTACTTTGTGAATGAATGAATGATATGAACTTGCTTGTTTCAATTTCTTGTAAATCATCATTCGTATGCCTGCAAAATGTTAGACCAAACACCACAAAGCAAACAACCAACATTTGTACTAGCAGTAGAGTTAGAAATTCAAAGAGCAGCATAGTACATTATATCTCAAACATATACTCATAAACAAGCAGCAGAATAACAAGCAGCACATGCATTGTACAAACTTTAACAAAAACAAAGAGATAAGTTTTTCAAAGATTGATCATACCAATGTTTGCAATTAAAAATTGAAACCTCCCCACATCAAAATGTTTAGTGAGAAGATCAGCAACATTGTTATCAGTATGAATTTTAACAATTTGAATCAACTTCTTTTCATAGCAATCCCTTATAAAGTGATGTCTTATCTCAATATGTTTTGTTTTAGAATGAAACACAGGATTTTTAATTATGCAAAGTGTGCTGTTGTTATCAATATGGATTTTAGAATTCATGAAATTGTACCCATAATCCAATAATTGATTCTGCATCCATAAAACCTGTCCACAGCAACTTGAAGCAGCCACATACTCAGCTTCTGTTGTAGAATTAGCCACCACTGTTTGCTTCTTGCATTGCCAGGACACCAACCTGCTTCCAAGGAACTGACAACCCCCTGTTGTAGACTTTCTATCCAAAGAAGCTCCAGCATAATCACTATCTGAGTAGGATACCAGATCAAATGGGGAATCCTTAGGATACCAAAGGCCCAATTTAGGTTGATGCCTCAAATATCTAAAAATTCTCTTCACAGCATTGAGATGTGATTCCTTGGGACACACTTGAAATCTTGCACAGGCACACACAGCAAACATGATATCAGGCCTTGATGCAGTAAGATACATCAATGAGCCAATCATAGACCTGTACAAGTGTATATCCACCTCCTTTCCATATTCATCCTTCAGCAATGGTTTATCTTTGTCCATGGTAGTCTTGGCAGGCTTAGCATCTACAAAGCCAAACTTTTTCAAAATATCATTGACATACTTATCCTGACTGATAAAGATGCCATTTTCTTTCTGTGTAACTTGCAGACCTAAGAAGAAGGTGAGTTCTCCCATTGAACTCATAGCAAACTTATCCTTCATAAGCTTCTCAAAACTAACACACATAGCTTTGTTTGTAGACCCAAAGATGATGTCGTCAACATAGATTTGAACCAGCAAAATATCATCCTTTTGTCTTTTGAGAAACAAAGTTTTATCAATTTTGCCCCTGCTAAACCCAGAGTCTAGCAAGTATGTTGACAAAGTGTCATACCAAGCTCTAGGAGCTTGATGTAGACCATACATTGCTCTATTTACCTTGTAAACTTTGTCAGGATGATCAGGGTCTTCAAAGCCTGGTGGTTGAGACACATATACTTCCTCAGTAATAGTCCCATACAGAAAAACACTTTTCACATCCATTTGATACACTACAAAATCTTTGTATGAAGCATAAGCCAAGAATATTCTAATTGCTTCTATTCTTGCCACTGGAGCAAATACCTCATCATAATCAAGGCCTTCTTGTTGTGTGTATCCCTGTGCTACTAACCTTGCCTTATTCCTTATGACAATTCCTCTCTCATCTCTTTTACATCTGAAAACCCATTTTGTGCCAATCACTCTTTTACCATTTGGCAGTTCAACCAAAGTCCAAACTTCTTGCAGCTTAAATTGTAGAAGCTCATCTTGCATTGCTTCCACCCAACTTGCTTCTTGTAGGGCTTTGTAAGTGTTTTTGGGTTCAATTTGAGAAAGAAAACATGCAAACAGGCAATTTTGAAGATCTTTATGACTATTTCTTTGATGTAGAGATCTGGCAAAGAAACTTTGATGTTGAAGATCTTTCAGTGCTTTAGTCATCTGCCTAGTTTGAATAGATGATTGTGGATCACTTAGGATTTGATCTTTTGGATGATCCTTGTGTACTCTTGTGGTAGTTGTAGGACTAACAGGAATATTGAGTTCCAAATTAGTAAAATCAGCAGCAGCTCCAAATAACTGACCATCAAGTGCATCATCATCTGTGTCATAATAAATATTCTCAAGAGGAGGCATATTTGGATCATCAGGATAGATAGATTCAGCAATAGGTCTGCCCTGAGAGTCCAAATTAGGAAACATTGAAGTAGCAGTAGAGTTAGTAGGCTTGGAAGCAGAATGTGGTGGAGCAGTAGTTGTAACTTTTGGCCTAGCAGTAGAGTCTTCTGAGTCAGCAGCAGAGTCTTCTGGCATTGTAGGAGAGACATCAACAACTACTTTGAGAGGCTCATTACAATCTTTTTCTGCTTCAATTTGTATTTCAATACCTTCTTCAGTTTCCTTAGGTTTATCATGAGAAACAACATCATCTTTAGAGCTTTGTTCCTTCTGAAAGGGTACAAAGGTTGGACCAATCTTCAATTTCTCAATCACAACAAACTCTTCCTGTGGTTTATCAACACTGACAATTACAGGAACATAGTTCATTGTTTTGGCAAGAATATCAACATCAAATAACCATTCTGGTCCTTTCCCTGCAGAATTAGATGTGTTCTCAGAAAACTTTATATGCAAAGTCTCCTCTACATGTTTGGTTCTCTTATTGTATACCCTGAAGGCTTTACTAATCACAGAATAACCAACCAAATGCCCTTCATCAGCTTTTTCATCAAATTTGCCTAGCTGATCCTTAGTGTTCAAAATTGTAACAGGACATCCAAATGGTTTGAGAAAGTCAATCAGTGGCTTCTTCCCATGAAATAATTCATATGGTGTCTTGTTATGAGGCTTGACCACCTTACTTCTGTTTTGCACAAAGCATGCAGTGTTCACAGCTTCAGCCCAAAAAGGAATAGGTAGTTTTGAATCAGATAACATTGTTCTTGCAGCCTCAATAAGTGTCCTGTTTCTTCTTTCTGCAACACCATTCTGTTGTGGAGTTCTTGCTACACTGTACTGTCTTAGAATTCCTTTCCCCACACAGAATTGATTCATCACACTATTCTTGAACTCAGTACCATTGTCACATCTGATAATCTTCACCTTGTGATTGTACAGGTTTTCAACTCTTGTAATAAATCCCTTGAGTATTTCTGGAGTTTCATCTTTGGTGGCTAGAAAGAACACCCAAGTAAACCTGCTAAAGTCATCAGTGACAACAAGACAATATGACTTCTTATTCAAACTTTTTACAAATACAGGCCCAAATAAATCAATATGTAGCAAGTGTAATGGCTCAGTATTTGTGTTTACAGTCTTGGACTTGAAAGAAACTCTGTGTTGTTTACCCTTTTGACATGCAACACAAGTTTCACAATTCTCAAAAGTCTTTGTAGGCATCCCTCTCACAAGATTTCCTTTCACCAATTTGTTCATAGTCTTGTAGTTTAGATGTCCCAATCTTCTATGCCATAATTTGGACTCATCAATAGTGGCCTTTGCAATTAGACAAGTTAAAGCCCTCTTAGGAATAATGTTCTTAATATGGTCACTGTATATATTTTCCTTTCTAGGGACCTTCAGAAGCACAGATTTGTCATCTGGCAATTGAAAATCAGGAGAAAGAATCATACACTCAGTGTCTGTAAAAAGAACAAAATTCTTTTTGTCACACATTTGTGAGACACTAAAAAGGTTAAACTTAAGTCCTTTCACAAGAAACACCTTTTCAAAGTCCAAATTTCCAGTTCTTAGAGTTCCAATACCACCAATCTTTCCACCTTTTGGATCATTCCCAAAAGCTACATAACCACCATCAAAAGCCTCAAAGTCTTCAAGTTGAGACTCATCACCTGTCATGTGTCCAGAGCATCCACTGTCAACAATAACCATATCTTTAAGCTCATCCAGTAGATTGACCTGCACATGAAAAATAGAGAAATCAGTTTCTCTTGATGACCCAAGCCATTACTGACTTGGATCTGCCCTGTGCATCAGTATAATCAAATTTCTTCAAATCACTTGATGCACTACTATTCTTGGAAACAGAGTTTGAAACATTTGTTTTTGGTTTCCAAGTCCAGCAAGCTGAGGCCTTAACAGCATAAAAGTGATTACCAACAACTGTATTTGGAAGATGTTTTGGCTCAGAAGTAGAAAGTTTTGTACTAGCAGCAGGTTGCTTGCTAGCAGCAGAATGCATACTGGCAGCAGAATGCTTGCTAGTAGTAGAGCCAGTAGAAGAACTAGTTGTTGATTTGAAAACACCATTTGATTTAGCAGCATAAATAGATCTAGTAGCACCAGATCTCAACAAAACAGCTCTTGGAACCATGTTTTTATTAGGATGTGGGTGAGTTTGTTTAGTTACATATTTGTGATTCACCCTAGTGTATTGATTCCAAACAAGCTTTTGGTGTTCAGGACATCTAACAATCAAGTGGTCAAAGCTACCACACTTATAACAAGCCTTCTTTTGTAATTGAAACTGATCACCTAATCTTTTTGAAACTAGGTTATTAAAGTTTCTTTGGTTACCCCTAGGCTTATTATTGAACCTTTCCATCTGTTCTCTAGGTACCTCATTGTACTCTACCAGTTTTCTAGAGAAGTTATTTCCTAACACAGGTTTAACAAACTTTACCTGTTCTACCTTAGGCTTAACCTGAGTAGGAATTTCTTCCTTTTTAAAACTTTGTTTTGGTTTAACCTGTTCCTCTTCACTATCACTATCACTATACCATTCCTCAATAATTGGAGCTTCAGGAAATTTTCTATCCTCAACCTTAGGTGTTTCAATTTTACTTGTGCTACATTCACCTACAGGTTTTTCAATATTTAGCTCACTAATGAAGGATAGTTCTTTTCCTGGTGGAGCAAAAGCACTTTTGGCTGGAGGAGCCACTTCATTATATCCAATTCCACTGCCTTTTCTCATCAAATTATTCTCAATAGATTTATGAACCATATCAGAAGCAAATTGTTGTTTTTGTACTCTTACTACATGTTTATCTTTTTCAGCAAGAGCTTCCTCTTTTTCTTTTTCTGCTTCTACCAACTTATTTTTAAGAACTTCTACTTCACTATTTTTCTTAAAAATTTCTATATCTCTTAGATTAAGTTGATCTACATATTCTTTTTCACACTCTTTGAGATATTCTAACCTCCTCTCAACATTTTGAATACCTACTTTGTAACCTAAGTTATCAAGTTTTAGATGTTCAACTTCTCTATTTAAACTCTCATTCCTAGCCTTAAGTACTTCAATAGTGTCAGAACAAGATTTAAAAGAACAACCAGATGATTCAGAGTCATTAGATACCTTAGAGTCAGATCCTGATGATAAACCATATGCCATAAGTGCAAAGTTATGCACTTTGGGTTGAACAGCAGCAACCAAAGAGAAATTTGGTTCTTCTTCTGCCATATCACTCCAGTCATAATCTCCCAGCCCATCACAAGCTACCATTGCAGACTTTGATTCTTCAGTCTTCTTTAGAACATCAGCATTCTTCTTTGGAGATCTACACTCTCTAGCAAAATGTCCCTTCCTGTTGCAATTGTAACATTCAATTTTAGACTTGTCAAACCCTGGGCTCTCCTTAGCCTTGTATTTGACTTCTCTTCCAGTCTTTTTCCAGAACTTTCTTGCTCTTAAAGTCAGCATTGCCATTTGCCATTTGAGATCAATTTCTTCAAGATCATCTGGATCAATATGATCCATATCTTGATTTATGACATGTGACCTTATAGTAGTAGTAAGCTCAGCTAAGAATGCACATAAAGCAACATCACTTGTAGAAATCTTGTCGTTTGAACCAGCAGCAGATCCATCAGCAGTAGAGACTCCATAAGCAGTAGAGTGAGATTCTTGAGTCTCTTTGGATTTTGAAGACACAAAAGCAAGATTTTGTGCACTAGAAGATGAAGTAGAAGAAGTAGCCAATTCAGATTCATACACCCTTAAATTGTTGTAGAGGCTTTCCAACTTCATTGTTTAAAAGTCAGGCTTATTCCTCCACACCACTGTATGCATACTCCATTCAGGTGCAAGACTTCTTAGAAACTTGAGATTCACATCTTCCTGTGGAACAACATAACCAACAAGCTTTAGATGACTAACTAGTTGATTTAGCCTGTTATATGTGCCAATTATCTTTTCTCCAGATTCAGAAGTAAAGTTTTCAAACTGATGCTTCAACATGTTCTTCCTGGATTTCTTAGTAGCATCATTCCCTCCAAACCTGAATTCCACAGCATCCATCAATGCTTTTCTTGTTTCACAATCATCAAAGTCCATTTGAAATTCATTAGGTATTCCCATTAAGAGAATACTATGAGCCTTGATTTCCAGCTTCCTAGTTGCATTAGCTTCAGCAGACTTGATTGGTATCTCCTTACCATCAGCACTCTTCTCTGGTTCAGAATCACCATTAACAATCACATTCCACATGTTGAAGTCGATCATGCGAATGTATTGTCTGATCCTTCTCTTCCATAGCTCATACTCAGAAGGATTGAGCATAGGTACCCTTGAAGCAGTCACCATATGAGTTTCATCACCCATCTTAAGCAAACGATTTGGAACAGCAAACTTTAAAGAAACAAAATCTTCTTGATTATAACTTCTAGATCACAAGCTCTGATACCACTTGTTGATCCCAGTTGAGCTTAAACGATCTTATATAGAAGTTAACTTGAATGAATACTTAAGCTAATACGCGGAATATAAAAGCTTAACTTAAGAAGACTTATGATTCTCTTTCAACACTTCAATATTATTAATACGAGCACTCAACAATGCTAGGGTTTTACAACCTTGAAGTGAATAATAACACGTACATAAACTAACCCTAGGATCCTCCTTTTATAAACTAAGGAGTCCTACTAGGTTTACAATACCTTTCTCTACAAGATAAGTATATTCTAGATAAATATAATATTTACACAATCTATTCTATATTTATCTAAACCGTATACATCCTTATCATATTAGCAGCAGATTCTGTCAGCAGTATTTATCCTCAGCAGCACTTTGACCTTAGCAGTAGAATCATTACCACTAGCAGCAGTTTCACTCAGCAGCAGTTTTACTCAGCAGCAGTTTCAGACCCAACAATCCTCCCCTAAACTTATTATTTATTTCTAAATAAGTAAGTTTCTTCTAAGCTCAATTAATCACTTGGAGGATGCTTCCAAACACTTCATCTCTTGAAAATTCAGTTGATCAAATATCTTCTTATACTTTGACAGCAAATTGAATGCTTGATCATCAGAATCATAATCTTTCTGCAGCTTAAGTGTTTTGTCACCATTAACCATCTGATTGACAAACTTATGAAAATACAAATTTTCAAACAAAAAGGTACATTAGTAAACATGGTATGATGGTTATTCATAATCAAAGAAATGAATCAATCTTCAAAGCTATCTAAATATGCTACATATATTAACGAAAATATATGTAAAAGAAATACTACAATTACAAAACACATCGTAAATATAATTTTTAATCCAAAATCATTCTCCTAAAATAATAGGTAGATTATAACACATATATATATGACTTTTTATTTTTTGTCCACTAAGTAAAATATTTGAAACATGTTAAGTGGGTCATTTCTTAATCGATAATAATACATAATCAAAACGAAATTTTAAAAATCCTGTGCGTGCACAAATATTATAACTAGTTTTTAAGTGTTACTAATTACATTTGAAGGTTTGTTTTTAGTTTAATCAGTTGGGCATACAAATCATATTTCAAAATTTTATACTAATTGAAAAAAAAAATTGTAATTTTAATTTTAAACTATCAAAAACACGGTTGTTGATGGTCATTGAAACATTGATGGTAAACGTCAAAATATATTTATGTTAAAAGTCAAAATGCAATAATATAAAGAGTATTTAAATATATGTGGGGTATGTTTGGCGAAAGTAGTTGTTGCTGGAATTGAAGATGGTGCTGGTACTGGAGATTATAAAAAGAGATTATTTTTATAAGCTATATGAAGTAATTTTTGGTTTTAAGATATTATGGAAGATTTTTTTTTTTAGAATATCTTATAAGTTATGTATGTCAAACAAAAATTATTTTTTAAGTAGCTTATTTTTTAAAAAATAAGCATAATCTCTGAATAGTTTTGTGTGTCAAATATAGCCGTGGTATATATTAGTCTTTTATTAGTTTTCTTTTTGAGAGTTTTAAGTAAATACATTTTAGTTTCATATGTACTATAAGAGCATGAGGTGCCTTAACGCATGAGGTGTGTTATTGCTTAACTTCCAACGTTAAAGGCCAAGTTAAAACACCGCCTGCGTGAGTTATAGCTGCGTTAACGCAACATGTCATTGCCTTAACTTGCGTTAAGTGTGATGCTTTTTGTGAGTTAAGGAATAACTCACCCAAGTTAACACACCGCCCCCTAAGTTATTAAATAAGTCAGTTTTTTGTTTGTTTAATTATGATAAAAGTGGGGCCCAAAATTTTGAGTTAAGGCGAGTTAAGGTAATGGGTGTTTTTTGGTGAGTTAAGGTGAAAAGGTTAAAGCTGACGTGATAGTGTGTTAAAGTTTAACTCGGTGTTAAGACACCCGTTGCTCTAATTGGTGAGATTGCGGTGGATTTAATTTCAAACAAAATGTCCACCTTTTTTTTCTCATCATAAAAAAATAACATTACTCATCATCTTCAAATTAGACATGAGGAGAACATGATCCTTAGAAGCCTTAACCAGAAATATAAATAGAAAGCAAGTATGTTTATATATACGAATGTTTATTCGAATCACATTTGTAAAATTAGTGTTTAGATAAAAGGGAAGAGAAAATATATAATAAAAAAAAATGAGAAATAATTTTAGCCACACATTTTAATTGAATAAGGAGAAATTCATGAGAGTTGCATCTTTTATTGTACATGCATCTAAAATGTACGGTTGTGGTTACTTCTCATTTTACTTTTATTTTTCATTTGATCCTTACTCTTAGATAAAATCCAAACTGATACACGTTAAAAATAATAATAATAATAATAATAATAATAATAATAATAATAATTAAAAAAAAAAAAAAAAAAAACACTTATAGTTTTAAAGCTTATTGCTATTGCTGCGCAAAAAGTTTCAAAATGCTAAGCATAAAATAATGGGCAACCCCGATTTGACCCAGTGAGGAACATTTGAATCTTTTCTTGATTATTACTATTAATTTTGTTTCGTTTTATTTAAGTTGTGATATAACGTGAACCCATTATACACGAAGAGTAATTATTATATTATACAATATATTAAAAAGGCAGGATGGTTACTGTAGCAATAGAGGGGCCGCGTACTGTAGCAGTACGCATCAAAATTTATACGGAACAGTTAAATGAACAGTGCACCATGTGCTGTCCCATGTTGTACTTTACTGTAGCAATTTTTTTTTTTTTTTTTTTTTTTTTTTTTTTTTTTTTTTTTTTTTTTATTTACTATGAATAATTTTCCTTAAATAAAAAAAATACAAAACTTGCACAAAAACATTTTATTATGCGGTTATTCATTTATGTTTAAAAAAAACAAATAACAAAAACAATAAAAAACAAAAATACTAAGAAAAATACACACCATAAAAAAAAAATAACAAATCCGCGGCAAAGCGCGAGCTACCCCGCTAGTATACTAAAAGGGGGAACGCGTTACTGTAGCAGCACTGTAGCAGCTACAGTACTTGCTACAGTTGACGAAATAGTGGTTCTGTGAGTGCGAAACACTGTAGCATTTTTACTGTGTAACACTGTTCATCCGGGGTTTTTTTTATTTTTTTTTCCCACTTATCATTGTCCCAAAAAAAAAACAAAATATACAAAAATCACTACACTAACAATAAAATATATATATATATATATATATATATATATATATATATATATATATATATATATATATATATATATATATATATATATATATACAAAAAATCACTACACTAACAATAATCAAAATGGAATTTACAAAATTTATTTAAAAGTAAATATGTGTTTCTGGCAGCGAGGCAATACATATTCCGGCGAAAGCGTCGGCGGCAAGAGCATTTCCGGCAATGCAAATCTGAAAAAAAAAATATATTAATTATAAACAAATCTACAAATTAAAATTTACAATACATTAATTTTATTATAACGAAATAGATAAAATAACTTTTTCGGCAACCTCAAAAAAACTCCAACGACAATAAAAAAATTACATCTGAAAAAAAACATATAGATCTAGACGGATCTATAAAAAAACTATAAATCTACGGAAAAAAAAACGATAAAATACTTACTGTGGTCAAGGGACGACGGTGTAGGGCGCGTGGGTCACGTTTCACCGACGAGAATGAAGGTGGGAAGGTTGTAGTAGTCTCGGCGGTATATGGTGGTGAAAGAGGTAGCGCGTGGGTGAGTTGTGGAGGGAGCCGTGAGCTCAAACTCTCCAGAAACGTTGGCAACTAACTGATCTATTAAATCGGCGAAGAAAAGGAATTGCCGGAAAATTTTCCGGCAATGGCGTCGCCGGAAACTGCTACTGCTTTGAAGAAACCGGTGAGGTAGAGAGAGAGAGAGAGCAAGAGTGTGGAATGTGTGTTTTAAGTGTGGTATATAATGAAATAAAATAAAAATAATGGTATTTATATTAAAAGGGAAAAGGATTTTCCCTTTTAGTCACTCAAGTTAGTTATAAATTATTATCGTTTTATTTCGAGTTTTAATTAGACACAACATCCCCGCAGCAACGCGCGGGTACCCCGCTCGTTATTCATCTATAAGAAGAGTACACGGTACTTAAAATATTCCAAAGCTCTTTAAAATGATTAAACAACACTCTATCCGTCTAATAATTATAGTTCACTTTTGACTTTTGAAGTTTATAATTTTCAACTTTTATCTTAAATATTTTTATTTTTATTATATATTACTTGATGAAAGTATATGAATAAATTGAGTTTTAAATGTATTTTTCATTGGTATAATTTTTATCGAGTACGTAGTATTATACATCACAAATAAAGATATACTAGACGAGTACCCGTGTATAGCAACGGGATTTTATAGCGACATATAATTTATTGATAAAAAAAGTTTATAGGTTATAAACGAAAAATAATAAAAGTTCGAATATTTGGGAATTAAACATAATGTTTTAAAACCCGGTTCGACCCGGGTGGTTCAACCGGTTGAACCGTTCCGGTCGAAAAATTGGTCGATTTAAACCGGGTCAACTTGCTAGGTTGGATCGAAAACGGGTCAAATTAAACCGGGTCAATCTGCCGGGTTTGAAGCGTCCCGGGTCAACCCGGTTTGCGATTTGTATTAATTGTTTTAATTGTTTGTATTTAATTTGGTATATATATTTTAAATTGGTTGTACAATGTGAATAAATCATTGTACTTTTAAGTAATGAGGTGTTTTAATAAGAGTATTAATTACATTATTTTTCTCTCTCATATGACCAAGTGTTGAAAACTCAACTTTTCACTTTGACTGTTTTTCCTTTATAAGTACTCCGTAGTATAGATAAAGTCAAAGTTGCAAAACGAAAACTTAAAAAATCAACAACAAACTATAATTATGGGACAAGGGAGTATTAGGTAAGGATATAAAATGTGTAACTTGCAAAATTAGATATAGTAGAAGCTAGAATATGAAGTTAAGAATGGTAAATGAAACTCTTTTATTTTTAAATATATTTAATAAGGTAGTTAATTTAAAAGCTTACGACTGTAACATGATATAAAAGGACTTACAAATGTCTCACCGTGTAACACAAATTAAGAGGAGGAATTTTCAAAACTAACTCATTTTTTCAATCGTGGCTTTACTTTCTGGTCAAGAAGAAAAGAATAGTTTTTAAATTTAATCTTGTGCGACTATTAGATTGTGCGACTCAATCGATTTTTCGACACGTATTCAAAAAATTATGAAGTTTTATGCTAGACCGAAATGACGTTTTGCGCGACCAAGATTTTTTTGCTAGCGTGACATGATTCTTTTATCTTAATAGAAAGTGTTAACTGTCAGACACACTTTTTTAATAAGACAAAAACACATTTTTCAAAATTGAACAAAAGAATGTCAAATGTGGGTCTCACTTTTTAATAAGACAAAAATGTCATGTCTGTCAAATAAAAAAAATAAAGTTGGTCGCATAAAACATAACTTCGGTCAAGCAAAAACATACTACCAATTTTTGAACACGTGTCGAGATTTTTATGAAACCGATCGGCATAAAGGTAGCACAAGACATAATAATAATAATAATAATAATAATAATAATAATAATAATAATAATAATAATAATAATAATAATAATAATAATAATTCTTACCCAGAAAGTGAAATATGGTTTACTTTTGGAAATTGCTCAATTAAGAATGTAATTAAGTTTAGAGACTATGTGTGTATTTGCGTACGGTGTTTTTTAAAGGTAGTAGTTATAATTAATAATAAATTAGAAAGAAACTAAAAGTTACAACGACAATGTCTAACAAAGGACACTTGTAACAATCCTACATGTCATAACGACACAAATGATACTCACGACTCTCTACCACAACCTCGCAAATTATAGCTAAACAAACTACCCTGTGTTACTCGATACTTATGAACAAACGACCCAACCAACTACAACAATCACAAGAACTAATATATGTGTAGTATTTCTTCTTTTTAGTTTAATATTTGATATGTGAATAACTGGTTTCTTTGATATTAATCTTGTTTTCTATAAAGGACAAACTCATCACATTAGTTTGTTGTTGGGGTTCTTCATGTTTCGCTTTAGCATTGCACTACTGCTTAGTGCACCCTTCTGAAAAGGAAAGTTGTCTTCGAAAAACTTTTACTTTGTGTATATACTTGTGCTAATCACAAAAACAAAAGTGGAGTTATTGCACCCTGCTAACGCATCTTAACGATGTGTTCTCGAGTTAAGAAATGAAGGGTACCAAACTCTCTTCTCTTATATTTCTTCTTCTTCCTCCTAAAAGTGGGAGGAATATTTTATAACAAATAACCTGAAAGCTTTCTTTCACTTTCTTCCCTTTATTTTCCTTTTTCTCTAAAAAGTTTTTAACTACACAAATTTTTTCAATTTATTTCATTTTCTTTTCTATTCTCTTATATGTTAATCTTAAGAACACGGTGTTAGCTCACAAATTAAATACTTTTATCAAAATAAATTATGGGATAAAGGTATTAAAATGTATGCGAAATGTGATTCTTTTACGAGAGGTTGGCCAGATGTTCAATATATCTTACATTTTTATTTTATTTTATTGAAAACTAATTATTTCATAAATAATTACACCACAAGTTTATTTAACATCTAGAACCCTCATATATTTTGTTAGGAAGTATTTTCACATGAGATAACATTGGACAACAACTCTACAAGCCCTTTTAGTTTCGATATATATATTTTTTTAAATGGCTAGTTAGTGGTTTGAGTCGTGCAGTAACATCCAAGTGGCCAGTGTGTCTTCCTCGAACTCCTTTGGGGAATAACCCTCACTTTTTTTTCCGCTTTGCTTAGGAGAAAAACCCCATTAGCAAGCATGAAACCCGAGACCTCCAAAAAAAACAACCCCCATAATTATCCCCGGTGGTCACTTGATCTAGACCAAGTGGTTCCTTTAGTTTCGATATATCTAACATGGTATAGGATTTACCTAGATGTGTGTAATTATGCCTTTGAAACATTTCATGAAATTTAATAATTATAAAATTAAAAATGTAGAATGGACCAAATCAAATGCTCGTGGTCAATTATAAAAGTTTAATTGTATGCATCATTGCTAACACTAATAAAATATTCTTAACAACTTTGTTTATGAGAAACATGACCATGAACGAAGAAATTGTGTTTAAGGACTCAAGGTTGTTAAGAAAAATAAAGTGACGGATGGTCCTTGTTGATGGAATGGAAAAAATACAAGCCATAATTCATTAGTTTTTGTTGAACTTGAAAAGTTCAAATTTAATGTACTCCACTTTTAAATGATTCTTTTTTAATTCTCAACTTTATTATGAATAATGTTTTTAGTTCTTAACTTTGTTAAAGGTCTACTTCATTAGAGGAAAAAAAAAGGTACATTGAATTTTGTATTCGATCAATGTATAGAAAACTTGGGTTGGTTGGGAAGTGCCAAACATTTTGTATCCAGTCAATGTAAAAAACTTTCGTGTTAATTATAGATTTGTGTTGAAGTAAAACCCTGCGGCCGTTGTTTCACTTCAGCAAAGTCTCTTGGTGTAGTCTGGAGCACAGGATCTCTCCGTCTGCACAAGTAAAGAACACGTCAGACTCGCCTCGGGGTATTCCCGAGACCGACTCCGGCGTGAGAATAAGTATGGAGTATAAAATGGAGGGTATGGAAGAAAGTAGGTGAATACTGTGTGTGTGTTCGTTCTCTTGACATAAATGAGATAGGTGTATTTATACTACCTTACTTCTGAGCAAATAGTGTCCTCTCATACCTGTTAGGTAATTGTCAGAGCACGTGGGCCGACAAAATCCCTGAAAATCTGGGTTCACCTCGGATCAAACCCGTCCAGTAACCGGACGGTAGTATAACCGAACGGAAAAATGTCAGAAGCCGAAGCGTAATCCGGAAGGCTGTATGCCTTCCGTGTACAAACGCCAACATGTCCCCCCCCCAGTATTGGAGTATCGGTTTTAAACTGATGGTTCAATACTTGAAGGAAATTCATGCTTATGTCGTAACGCTACGGATACTAATTAACGGACGGTCTAGAGGGCTCTATTAAGGGCTTTCGTTACAAACACCAATTGGGCTTCGAAATAATCGGCCCATGGGCCGAATAAAATATCATTTCTTCCTATTTACAGCTGGATGCCGCTATCTCTGTTTTAGGTGGATCGGACGGTCTGCCTTCTTCCACGTGGGGTGTTACTGTGTGACGCGACGTTTCACGTTCTTCCATGACGTCCCCTATATATATCTGTGCATCTCTCCCCATTTGTTACCATTCACTGTACAATTCTCCGAAACGTTTTTCACACACACACATATAACTCCTCATCGAGCGTCCGGTTCATTGTTCTAGTAAGGTGCGTTCCCTACTTTTTGTAATTATCTTATTCGTGTAGCCTTCGGCATCTTTTAGTTATGATTATCAGTGAACCCGGGGAAATGAACAGACCGGCGAGTCAACCTATTACCGATAGACCCGGACCTTCATCCACTGCCCCTCTCGGAAAATTTGATATGCACATCCAGGTGTCTAAACTTAGCCAGGACACCTTAGATGACCTTATCATAGAGTTCGGCATCCCCAGAGATCTAAATCCCACTCTTCCCCCCTCCGGTTTAACAATGGATAGATTACCGGAAACTAGGATAGGTATATATGTACATCAGCTAAGAATTGGAGGGGTGAGGATTCCTTTCTCTACGTTTTTACTCTCCGTCATAGATTACTTTAGGGTACATATCTCTCAGCTCATTCCAATAGGTTTAAATAGGGTGACCCTCTTCGAGCTCCGGTGTTACAGTTTGAATGTTAATCCCACGGTCCCCTTATTTCGGGTTTTTTACCGGTTGTGTAAACAAGGGAGTTGGTTTTCTTTCGAAAGCCGAACGGGTAAAAGGGCGAAAAAGTGTTTCGAAGAGATTCTGTCCGGCTTAAAGCATTGGAAAGATCACTTTTTCTTAATAGACCGAAGGGCAATTCCTCATGCTATGCCTTGGAGGCATAAGGATTCCAGGATCAGTGACCCTTTTCCTGAAAACTACTCGGAAGCCGATGCGCGCAAGCTCGCCAGTAAACTCATCTATCTTCGTAAGCCTCCGACTAGCCTCCTTTGGATGACCGGGCTTTCTTCCGTTTTCAAAAACCCGGGTCATGAGGTTGTTCTAAGAGATGCTGAGGGGCATGGTAATTTAAAGTCCTTATTGCATTGCTTGACTGGCTTTTCCGTCTTCCCCTTTTTTTTCTATGTATATATTCCGTCCTTACTTTGCTTTTCTTCTTCTTTTTTTTTTTTTTTTTTTTTTTTTGTAGTTCTCAGCATGTTGGAATATCTTGAACTTCCGTCCCTAGAGGGCACAGTCGTAAGCTCGGGAAATCCACTACCGGAGAATCATGAGAGACTCAACAGGACCACTCCTCCGTTGTCCCCAAGCGACCCAATTCCTGATAAGTCAAGACTTCAAAAGATTGTAGAAAAGGAAGATAGGGAGGTTGTCGCCGCCCGAGAGGAAAAAGAACGCAAAAAACTGGAGAGAGGTCCTGTGGTTAAGAAGAGAGGAGCCGCTGAGGGGGGAGAAGCCCCAAAGAAGAGAAAAAGAAGGAACCTGGCCGATGAGGAGGTCGTTATTTCTGACGATCATACCGTTGATGCCAATCCTCTTAACCAAGCAGAACCCAGCATTCACGAAGAGCTTGCCAGACAGTCCGGGGTTGCTGCTCATCCGGACGAGAACATGGCCGATAATAACGAGACTCTTCAGCCGGACGAGCAAGTGGAGGAGCCCCATAATGATGGAGTCCATGGTCAAGGGTCAAAGCCTCCCTCTCAAGGTAAAAATTTTTTGTTTCTCTTCGTCATCGTCATCCTTCTTTCTTTTCCATGTACCGTATACTTGTCTAATGTGTGCCATTTTGATCTCAGATCATTCTGCTCGTACAGCCCAATCTGAACATCACGCCACCGAGCATCCATCCACTGAGAATCCGGATACTCTCGAAGGTACGTTCATTTTATAAAAAAGAAAAACTTTTTCTTTTTATCTTTACCTTTACATTATTGACAACCTTCGTCATTGGGTTTTTCAGAGGGTCATACTGACAAAACTGGTGGGTATTTTATCCCCGGATGGACGCTGAGGGATGACGTTCGGATGAACTCTTTCCGGGCCTGCCGCGAGATGATTAACAACCTCGCCACCCCTGCCGAGAAAGAAGCCTTAGCTGGATTGAACAATAACCAGCTTCTTCGGCAGGCATATGTGAATGTGGGTTCTGGGGTGGCCCTCTTGGGAGAGTTGTTTGCTAGATATGCCCAACTGAACAGGGACTTCCGGGAGCTGGAGGCCGTGCACCAGGGTTGTGGTTCTTTGGTTGATCAATTGCATGATACCGAGGAGGAACGTAACTCAGTAAGGGGTCAATTTGACAAACTTCTGAAGGAATTTAGGGAGTTGGAAGACGAGGTGGCTGCAGCGTCTACCCGAACAGAGGGTTTGACAGATCAGTTGGAAGAAATGGAGAAAGATAGGAATGACTGGATGAAAGTCTCCTCCACCCAAGCTACTCGCATCAAAGAGCTTGAGCAGCAACTGAAGGACAAAACTCTTGAGGTCGACCGTTTGACCGCTGAGAACAAGCAGCGTGTAACGGAATTAGCCTCTTCCGAAGTTGTCCGTCACAACACCGTCAAAGAACTCCTTCCGGCAGCCTTCCGCAGACTCTTTGAAAATGCCGAATACAAGAAGAGCCTAGGCCGGGTATACAGTTTGTCCTACTCCGGTGGGTTTATTGACGGAGTAAGAGCCGAAAGGAAACCTGAGGAAGCTCAGCAGATACTTGGGAAGGTCAAGAAGTTGAACATGGATGCCCCATCCCTTTGGAAACAAGAGTATCACAAACTTTTCAAAGCCGAGTATCCTTTTGTGAAGAAGATTTCCGAAGCTTATCGACTACCATTGGGGGATTTGATGAACTTTTATCCTGATCCGCCAGCAGTTCCAGCCAACCAACCGAAGGAAGGACAACCGAAGCCCTCAACCAGTCAACCGAAGGATGAGGGCCCGAAGCCACAGGATAAGCCTACCACTCTCCCCGGATCAGGGGTTGAGAAAGATGTAGTTTAGGTTGTATCAGAAGCTGTAATAACGTGTTTTATGAACGTCCTTTTTTGTAATTATGACCGTAGGTCTTTATGTATGAAAATTTTCCTCCGAACATCCGGATGACGTAATTGTTATGCTTAAATTTCTCCTTTCATGCTTATTTTTTCTTTGTTCGTGAATCTCATATTTGAACGTATCTTCTAGATGAAGCGTTATGTCCAGATCATATTTGAACGGAGCATTTAATCATATTTGAACGTACCTTTTAGATGAAGGTTACACACAATCCGTTTAATTTGGACGGAGTGTTAGTCACGATCCGTACGAGGACGATCCGTTTAATTGGACGGAGTGTTAGTCATGATCCGTACGAGGACGGAGTGTTATGCACGATCCGTTTAATTTGGACGGAGTGTTAGTCACGATCCGTACGAGGACGAAGTGTTATGCACGATCCGTTTAATTTGGACGGAGTGTTAGTCACGATCCGCACGAGGACGGAGTGTTATGCACGATCCGTTTAATTTGGACGGAGTGTTAGTCACGATCCGTACGAGGACGGAGTGTTATGCACGATCCGTTTAATTTATAATTTGAGACATGGTCATAGGTGAAAATTCGCCTCTTTTAGTACGAAGCTTTAATTGCCAACGATAATTATACAAGAGTGTTAATAATACTAACGGAAACAAAGGCGAAGGTTGATCGTGTGCCAAGTACGAGGAACTTATTTTTCTTCCATAGTCTGGAGTTTGTAGGAGCCGTTATCATAAGCCCCTATTATTCGGTATGGCCCCTCCCAATTTGGGCCAAACTTTCCCTGGTTTTCAACACGGCTTGCTTCATTCTTCCGGTAGACGAAATCCCCAACTTTGAACGTGATCGGCTTAACCCTTCGGTTGTAATATTGCTCTACCTTTTTCTTATATTTTGCTTCTCTTATCGCCGCCATTTCTCTTCGTTCCTGTAGTAGATCTAGGTTGAGACGCTGTCCTTCTTCATTGAGTTATGGGTCAAACATCATTGTCCGATGTGTTGGCATACCAATCTCTGCCAGAATTACAGCTTCGCTACCATACGTTAAACTGAACGGCGTTTCTCCATTGCTAGTTTTTAGTGACGTTCGGAATGCCCACAAGACGTTTGGTAGTTCGTCCACCCATCCGGCTCTTTCACGACCTAACCTAGTCTTTATCCCATGCATGAGGCTACCATTTGCCCTTTCTACCAGACCATTGGCCTGCGGATGTGCCACGGCTGTGTTTATCTGTTTGATTTTCAATTTCTCACACCAACTCTTGAAGGGGTCGTGTACAAAATTCGTCCCATTATCTGTGACTATGATCCCCGGTAGTCCGAAGCGACAGACGATGTTGTCCCATACAAACTTCTTAACTTCCTTCCCCGTGGTTCTAGCCAGCGGCTTTGCCTCTATCCACTTAGTGAAATAATCCACGGCGACTATGACAAATTTTACCTTTCCTGGTGCTTCCGGTAGTGGTCCCAATACGTCCATTCCCCATTGGTAAAAGGGCCATGGAGCCATGATGGAGGTCATAATGGTCTTGGGCAGTTTAGAAACTGGGGAGTGTATCTGGCATGAATCACATTTGTCAATCTCTTCTCGGGCATCCTTGTGCATCATCGGCCAATAATACCCTTGTCGCATTAGCTTTGCTACTACCGATCTTGGTCCGGAATGCATTCCGCAAGACCCTTCATGCACCTCCCGGATGATATAATTGGCCTGTAAGGGCCCTACACACCGTAACATAGGGCTTAGGTATGACTTTTTGAATAGGACCCCATTTTCCATAACATATTGGGGAATTTTCATCCGGAGACTCCTCGCCTCCGTTTGATCCTCCGGCCAAATACCTTCTTCCAAGCACCGGATGATTGGTGTCATCCAATTTTCTTCCTCCTCTTCCACAATAGCTTTCACCCCTTTTTCTTCGGTTGAAGGTTTCTCCAATACTTCCACCAACACTTCCTTGGTTAAGTGGTTGAAGGCTACGGATGCAAGCTTGCTTAGAACATCTGCCTTTTGGTTCTGAGTTCGAGGTATGTTCCGGATTTTAAACTTCTTAAAGGCTTTTATGTACTCTTTTGTTTTCGCCAAGTACCGAATCATGCTATCTTTAGTGGCTAAAAATTCTCCGTTGATCTGATTAGCTACCAGCTTTGAATCCACCCTTACGTCTATCCGCTCCACCCCCATCGTTCGGGCTATACGTAGCCCTGCCAAGAGTGCTTCGTATTCGGCTTCGTTATTAGTACTTTCAAATTTGAGTCGGAGAGCATAAGTGTGTTCTTCCTGTGATGGGCCTATTAGAACTAGACCGGCCCCCGCGCCCTTTTTACTAGATGCCCCATCTGTATATAATACCCACTCCGCGGTATCGGATACTACGTTAACCTCTACTTTCACATCTTCGTGTCCAACCGGAACTTCGGAAATGAAGTCCGCTAGAACTTGACCTTTCATGGCGTTTCTGGGGATGTATGTTATGTCATATGCTCCTAATTCGACGGAATACTTGGTCATTCTTCATGATGCTTCAGCTTTGCTCAAGATCTGTTTTATCGGTTGATCAGTTATAACTTTTATAGGGTGAGCTTCAAAATATCTCCTCAGCCTCCGAGATGCATGTAGTAACGATAAGGCCAACTTCTCAATGGCAGGGTAATTTCTTTCTGCCTCTTGTAATGTCCGGCTGACATAATGTACTGGGAGTTGCCTTCCTTTCCTCTCCGTCAGAAGGACGGCACTTATTGCATCCCTGGCGGCTGCCAAGTATATGTATAGTACCTCCTTCGGATTTGGGGTTGCTAGGGATGGGAGCTCCAGAATCAGTTTTTTTAGAGATTGAAATGCCTCTTCGGCTTCATTGGTCCAACGGTATTGTTCCCTGTTTTCTTTGGTGATATTCTTAAGCGTTTCGAAGAAGGGTAATGACCTTTCTGCTGACCGTGCCAAGAATCTATTTAGTGCCGCTAGCTTTTCACTCAGGCTCTACATCTCCTTGAGAGTCGAAGGTGATTTCATTTCAGCTATCACCTTCGTCTTTTTAGGATTCGCCCGGATCCCCTCGGATGTCACCATATATCCCAAAAACTTTCCTTCCTCGACCCCGAAGGAACATTTCTTTGGGTTTAGCTTCATATTAATTCTTCTCAAGTTGTGAAAGGTTTCGGCTATGTCTGACAGCATTTCTTTTTCGTCCTTACTTTTAATCACCATGTCGTCAACGTAAGCCTCCAGGTTACGCCCGATTTGTGATTGGAATGCCGAATCAACCAAGCGTTGGTAAGTCGCTCCGGCATTTTTAAGGCCGAAAGGCATTTTTGTGTAGCAAAAGGTTCCTTGTTTTGTGTAAAATGCGGTTTTCTCTTCGTCTTCCTCTGCCATTTGAACCTGATGATAACCCTTATATGCATCAAGAAAACATTTGTATTTGTACCCCACGACCGACTGAATCTTCCAATCGATCTCCGGCAGCGGATAGTAATCCTTTAAGCAAGAGGAGTTCAAGTTTTTAAAGTCGATGCACATTCTCCAACTGCCGTCACATTTTTTTACCAATACCGGGTTAGAGATCCACGTGGGATACTTAACCGGTCGGACTATTCCGGCTTGCAGCCATTCTGCCACTTCCTTAAGCACCACTTGACTTTTTTCTGCGGATAAACTTCGTCTTTTTTGGGCCACAGGTGTGTCCGATACCTTCACGTTCAGGTTGTGTCTTATTATTCGTCTTGGCACTCCGGTCATGTCGGGCGGTTGCCAGGCGAACACATCTTGATTCTTCCGCAGCAACTCTATTATATACCTTCGGCATTCCTTCGAGAATCCTGTACCTATCACGAGAGGCTGATCTGGATATGAGGGATTCACCCACACTTCCTCCGTATGATTCGTTTCTCGGACTTCCACTTCGAGGGGTTTCTGTTCTCTTGGCCTGTATTCGGTTTGCCGTTCTTCTAACCTTCTACATTCTAGAATGGTGGGAGGCCGAGATTTCAAAGTTGCTATTCCGTTAGGTGTAGGGAACTTGACCATGGAGTGGATTGTCGAAGGTATTGCCCTGAGTTCCTTAATTCCCGTTCTCCCCAGAATTACGTTGTAGGGAGAGGGTGATCGTACTACACAGAAGTTCATCCTGGTCCTCCGGGTTAGACCATGTTCTCCGAAGCGTACTTCTAGCTCAATTTTCCCCAAAGGTTTACTGGTTTCGCCGGAGAAACCGATCAATGAGGTGGTCGTTTTCTGAAGACCAGATCTGATGGAAGAGCTGAGGTTGCGAAAACAATGCTCATACATAACATTCACGGACGATCCCTCATCTACATATATTCTCCGAACCAAATACCCCGCGATATGACCTTCTACTATCAAAGACTCTTCTGATAAGTCGTATGTCCGGATAGGAGGAAAAATTATTGGAACGTTCATCCATTCTTCCTCCGGCTCCTCATACCTTCTCTTCCTTTCCCCCATCGAGCTTCTGATCATGTTTATCACTTTGCCTTTTCCCCTGTCATTTCTTCGAGGAGGATCACCTCCGTTTCCGCCTTCACGCTTTCGGACATCCTTCAAAAGATGGTCTAGCTTGCCTGACTCCAAGGCAAATTCTAATTGCTTCTTCAACTGATAGCAATCATTTGTTAGGTGACCACGATCCTTGTGGTATTCACAGAATTTGTCTTCGTTCTCTTTCCTCGGCCGGCTGCCAGTGGGAGGGGGCCAAGGCAAATTCAGGTGGTGCTCGGTAGCCAGTATTTCTCTCGGAGGTTTGACCAGGGATCCTAGCCCGGGGCGATTATACGGTTGTCTGAACGGCTCATGTCTTCGATTATCATAAAGGGATAAATCGTTGCGACCATGGGTGTTCTTCGGAGGAACATAAGGGTGATATGGGTCTCGACGAATGTCTCTGGGTTTGTAATCATTCCTACGATTGGCACGCATCCGGTCTCCAAAGGTTCCTTTTACTTTTTCGCGGCTCAAGGTTCCGTATCCCTTCTTGTTATGATCGTGGATCTCGCCCATCGGTAACTCCGTATTCCTGTATGCTTCTTCTGACCGGGTGAAATCATCTACCCGAGTAAACATCTCGGTCACGGTTTTTGGGACCCTGTCTGAAAACTTTTTGGCTAAAGTTGGACATTTATGAGCACCCATAAAGGCCGATATTTTCATGATCTCCGGAACACCACTAATATAGATGGCCTCATCTGTCCATCTTTCCTTGAAATCAGGTAAAGACTCATGAGCCCTCCGCACTATCTTTGTAATTTCTGTCGGATCCTTCGCTCCCTTCCGTCGGAGGGAAAATCTGTTAGAAAATTGTTCCCTCAGTTCCTCCCAACTGTTAATGCTACCAGGCTCTAACCGTTCGAACCATCCTCCTGCCGCCCCGTCTAGAGTTTGTTGGAACATTCGACACCAAACTGGCATTGGCCACTCACCCCCATTTGCCGCTCCCGCAAATCGTGTAAGATGATCATTGGGATCAGTTGTTCCATCGTAGATTCTCATGTGTAACGGCATCGCGTAGTTGGAACCAGTGAATTCCACTATGCGGCGAGTGAACGGTGATCGGGCAACCTCTTTAAAAGGCTTGCATAGGTCATCGTCTACATTGACCCCCGGCTTCTCCTTTCCTTTGTCTCCAATTTCCTCATCTCCGAAATCTAACCGAATGGGTTTCAGGACGCTTCCCCCCAGCGCGTTATGCTGCTTAATTAGCTGTGTCAAAGATGCTACTTGACTGAGGATCATTTCTTGCAAATTAGGTGAGTCGTTGTTCTGGTTATTATCCTCGTTGAGTCCGCTTCCTCCGGTTCCGGGAGGAGGGGTTTGGTTTAAAGGAGGAGGAGGAGAACCTGCCATTGCTGTTCGCTAGTAGAATGGATGAAGGGTCCCACGGAAGGCGCCAATTTGTTGAAGTAAAACCCTGCGGCCGTTGTTTCACTTCAGCAAAGTCTCTTGGTGTAGTCTGGAGCACAGGATCTCTCCGTCTGCACAAGTAAAGAACACGTCAGACTCGCCTCGGGGTATTCCCGAGACCGACTCCGGCTTGAGAATAAGTATGGAGGATAAAATGGAGGGTATGGAAGAAAGTAGGTGAATACTGTGTGTGTGTTCGTTCTCTTGACATAAATGAGATAGGGGTATTTATACTACCTTACTTCTGAGCAAATAGTGTCCTCACATACCTGTTAGGTAATTGTCAAAGCACGTGGGCCGACAAAATCCCTGAAAATCTGGGTTCACCTCGGATCAAACCCGTCCAGTAACCGGACAGTAGTATAACCGAACAGAAAAATGTCAGAAGCCGAAGCGTAATCCGGAAGGCTGTATGCCTTCCGTGCACATACGCCAACAATTGACATAATCTAAATTAGTGAGTATGCTAACCATTACTCATATTTCTCTCATGTAACATTTTGTTACGTACCAAGAAAAATAGTAACTAATCTTCTTTAACACTACACATCAAAGTATAGTGTACTGATGTTGAAATTAAAGTAACTCAATTTGTGTATGTTAGTGAATATTAGTGATAGTTTTATGGAAAATGAGATAAACGTGGGGCACGCAAAGGAGGAAAACGAGTGTTGTATGGCCCTTTGGCTGGTGACAAATACATGGTCGTTTACTTTTCCTCATTAAAGTTATATACTTTAAGGCTGGGCACAGTGGAACGGGAAAACTCGGTTGAGTGCCTTCCACGACTGATTTTCAAATTGGTTACTGTAAAGTTGAGGTTGAGGTTGAATAGCGGTCGAGTGATCACAAAAGATACAATCGTTTGCCTCTACAACCGATATTTAATCCAACAGTTCCAAACAATCCAACCAAATGTTACCGTTTGACATTAAATAAATAAATAAATAAAATTAAACTTTACCACTTCACATCCTATTAATACCAACATCAAACAAACTTCTAAACACACAATTTTAAACAACATTTCAAACAACTTCTCATCCATATTCACCATGTCTTACGAGATATTGTTTGGTTCTTCGTCTTCCGACGATGATGAAGTTATGAGTGAGTTTACGGAGTTTGTGGAGTTTGCTTGGAATGCATATCAAGCATCATAGCCAAAAGTTCCATGAAGGTACATACCTAGGGATCATGTGGGTGCTCAAAATCGTTTAGTGGCGGCATACTTCTCTGAAACTCATCAGTTCGACGAAAGAACATTTCACCAGCGGTTCCGAATGAGCCGAGAACTATTCACATGAATTGTTGGAGAGGTAACCGATTATTCTCCTTATTTTCAACAAACACCTGATTGTAGGGGGTACCTAGTATTAGCCCATTGGTCAAGTGTACTGCGACCATTCGTCAATTGGGATATGCGGCCGTTCCTGATTCTCTTGACAAGAATCTGGCAATGGCCGCAATAACAGCCCGTGAATGTCTCAGTAAGTTTTGCAATGTTATCATGGAGTTATATGGTGCTGAGTATTTGCGAAAGCCCACGTATTCTGACCTTGAAAGATTATATACTCATCACAAGCATAAGCATGGGTTTTGCTGGGATGATGGGAAGCATTGATTGTACAAGTTGGGAGTGGGAGAATTTCCGAAACGGTTTGAGAGGTCAATATGCTATTGGTGATCACGGGCCACATCCATTCATTTTATTGGAAGCGGTCACCTCCCAAGATTTATGGATTTGACATGCATTCTTTGGTGTCTCCGGGATGAATAATGACGTAAACGTTTTACATCGTTCCCCTGTCTTCAGTGATATCAGATATGGAAGAGCACCAGACCTTGAATTCGAGGCTAACGATGTACAATATAAAAGGGGATATTATCTTACTGACGTGATATATCCACAATGTTCCAATCTTATTAAGTCCATTTCAAATCCTCTCACGAGTGATGATAAAAGAATATTGTACAAGAGGAAGCACGAAGCAGCAAGGAAAGATGTGGAACGGGCTTTTTGTATGTTGAAGAAGAAGTGGAAAATGCTTAAAGTTCCGGCTCAAGGGCTGTATAAAAAGGATCTCCGAGATATTATATATACATGTATCATATTACATAATATGATCATTCAACACAAGCAGCGGGCAATATGTCATACATGGTTCGAAAATGAGGGCCACAAACCACACGATCCCTTAAGAACATTTGAAGACTCTTTAATCGTTACTCAAGAGATCCAGGACGCATCAACTCATCTAGATCTAAAATCTGATTTGATCGAACACATTTGGAGAAATCGTACAAATCATCAGCTCAATCAAGAGAATGAAGACGAGATGAGTACGATGAAGAATTTCTATGATATTTTTAATGTTATTTGAATAATTTACGTGATGTTTTTAATGTTTATTTGATTTAGTATTGTAATGTTTTTTATTTTTAATGAATTTTAAATTTATTTTTAAAACTAAGTTGGGTCAAGTTGGGTCTCAACTGTGCGCATCCTAAATAAGTTTGAATATATAAACTTATATTTGGCAATATTATTATGTTTAAAGTTCTCTTTACTTATACTAATGCAGGCTCAAGTTCTTTTACTAAAAACAGGTACTTACTCGAGCTTTCTTAATTCGAACATAGTTAAATTTATAAGGCGGGTATGGTCTGCAAGACCGGCCGTTACACCCTTCTCATGTGATGCGTCCTAGACAAAATAAAAAGGATCTCGGTCCTATTTTCGGTCGATTTGTTGCACACACAAAACCAATGTTGCAAAAAACGGCCTACAAGGCCTTGTAATCGCCGATTCCAAGCTACAAGGCCCTGGAACTTGGAGACATTTAAAAGGAAGTCGGCCGATTAATGGGCGATTACAAGGTTTTGGGCCGATTAATCAGCTAAAAAACGCAACTCGGCCCTCGACCGTCTCAGGACCGATTCTCGATTTTTGCAACATTGCACAAAACGAATCCCAACAACTAAAAGAATGATCATTGGTCATTTATTATACTATATATAACATTTATTGAAGTAGAAATCTGAGCCAGCACTGTTCTGAAGACGTCAATTGAAAAGTCGTTTGAGGGAGTGGGACGACTTGGGTGCATTGTGGAGTCGCGGCTTGAGCCGAAACTATTCAGACGCCGAGGCGAGCCGTCGGATTAGAGGGATTAAAATCATTGTTTAGAATGTTGAAGGTTATAGCATAATAGAAGTATTTGCTTATAATTATAAGTACTATTGAATTTGTCCAAATGGAATACGAGCTGGACAGCAGTGGAATAATTTAATGGGCTTCAGGCCCAATACTAACAACTTCATCCCATTTTTGTGTGTACCCAAACGTTATATACCACTTTAATGCAAGTTTAAAATACGCGAATATGAAATTTTGTTGTTACCTTTAACGGGTAAAAACTAAAATTAAGTATATAGCATGCTGATCTATGTCTAACTCGTTACAAAAGTGTTTGTGTTTCGATAAACATGTAAACGAAAGATGTTTTTATAATGTTCAAGTTACCCAGGAATTACAAATCTTTGAGTCATATTTACACGGCCCATGACCATTTCCAAGCTCAACCTTACACGACCGTCGGCAAAAGACCATTTCCAAGCTCAACCCTTTCCATGGCCACCCAAGATATGTAACAAGTGAGGTTCGAACTTGTTACATATGTTTGATACTTTGACCACTAGGGCCACCTTCGGTGGTGGACTGGTGGTTAAAGTATTATATTTGATGTCAAAAGTCAAAACTAAATTTTACATGCTTATTGATTATTTTCAAGTGTTGACAAATTTAATGCAACGTACTTGCATTTAGGGTTCGGGTCAATTCGGATTCAGGTCTAGGCTGTTTAAAAATGACACAATTTTGGTATTCAAACTTGAAATACATAAAAATTAGAAAGAAAAAAAACAATCAAACTCGGGTCACTCGGGTTGACCCGAATCCGATGTTTTTTAAAACTCGAGTAAATTTGGATTGACCTGATTGACCCGAATATAAATTTAAACCCGATTGATCCGACTTGAATAATCATATTCGGGTTCAGGTCGGGTCGGTTTTTATGACACCGTCTACTTGCATTACATGCTTGCGCTTTTAAACAGGACTAAATTTAATTGTGAACACAAACAGGACCATTCATTGATCCTTGAACATCCGGTCCTAGTGAGCTTGGTCCAACTAGGCCCCAAGACCCAAATATAGTTGTAACACTAGCTAGTAGCTGCCCTGCTTTTAGGACCAATTCAACTTTTTCAAGTACTACAATTTAGGGTTTCTCTAACAATGTCTTTGGGGCAATGAATTACGAGTAAAAGATTAAATAAGAAATTTTACTTGATCTACCTAATTTATAAGTTTAAATTATGCATTACATAATCATGGGCGGAGTAAGGAGCAGGCACGCGGCCCCTAGCGAAAAAGAATTGTAGTGTAACACATTAATTGCGGGTCTTTTCATATAAACTATTATAGTTTTCACACATTAAACTTTTTATCCAAGTGATTAAATTACCTCATTTTACTAGGAAAAATTATTTGTATCACTGAAATAAGGATTGGGCCAAATCAGATTCCGACCCAATATATCCTAGAAATGAGCCTTTTTTAGACAGGGTCTTGTGAGCCTTTGATCAATTTAAACATGTTTTTACTATATACACATTCATGTGTTTTAAACTTTCAATATACTTTTCAAACAAAATAAACTTTGCAAGATTCAGAATGGCAACGAATTTAAAGAAGTAAACCACTTAATATGATGATAATGAAATTATAACTTGTAGTATCAACTAGCATGTGGTCTAGTGGGTAACTCTTAAAGAGTTAAGTGAGCCACTCTGAGAGTAGTACCGGTTGGGTGACCTACCGGGAAGTCCTCAAGTGGGGCAGGACCACATGCTCTGTTGATACCATCCCCCCACCGCAAATGCTCAGATTGACTGGTCAACGAGGGGTCTTTTGAGAAAATAGCCAGGGTTCATAGCCCACCTCCTGATAAGTACAGTCACTGGGACAGGTGCTCATTGCCTGGGGCCGGGTCCTTGGGGGAGGGTCCGGTTGGCATCCTTAGGATGCATGGGACCAGGGTGATCCCACCGATCTTCACCTTTTGAGATAACTTGTAGTATTTGATTAGCTATCTCTAAAGCTTGTCTTAAAGCAACTATCTTAAGCAACGGTCGATAGTTCAGGAGATAGCTGGTCATATTAGGAGGCAAAATGAAAAATTGCGTGTGGGAGATTGACTATGTAACGTAAGCTGTTAGACGAGTATTGAGCCCTGATCTTCCAAAAAAAGTGATACAGAATATTATGATTTTGTAGGATATGGTTAGGGCACAATCAATTAAGTTACTTGTTATTCCTAAAGCTACTTATAAAAAAAAAAAAAATCAACGACACAATCACGTATTCTACGAGGTATGGAAGAGGTGAGATGTTTACAACCTTACCCTAACCCGAAGGTAAAGACGTTGATTTCAGAAGACCTTCAGCATTTTTTGCAGGGAGCAAGGATCGAACCCTCGCCTTTATCTCCAAAGAAGAATTGGCTTTGCTATTCAAAAAGGACTAGCAGCACAGCTTATTGCTCGTTTGCATTGCACATCTATGTAAATCTATGTAAATCGAAAGAATTAAGCTACTTATAAAAATAAAATAAATAAATAAATAAATAAACTGATTTCTAAAGCTACTTGTTATTCCTAATAATTCATAACCCATCAACTAAACTACTTTTTATGAAAAGTTATAAGCAATAATGTTATTTTCTTGGTTATAAAATCTTGAAAAAATAAACGCCAAAGTGGTTAGTAAAGAGGTACTCACATGGCCATGAGTTTTCAAATTTCAAACCAACAATTTTATGTTTTAGGGTTTTAGTGTCTCTTCAATTCACTCATTAGTTGCCATCTTAACTAAGCACTCTCATTCTAACTAGTTCACACATTTCTCATTCAAATGAAATCCTATGTTTATTTCCTAAAGAACCCATGGATCATTGCATTTCTTCTTCCCATTCTCACATTTGCTTATGGCCCTTTTAGTTATTTCACTATCTCCATTTTCCTCATCACCACAATCTTGATCTTGGTTTCTTCTGCGTTCATGTTCTTACCACTCTCTAAGCACAACCTAGATGAACATGTTCTACTTAGTTCTGATCACAAGAGTTCAAATAATCATGTTAAAGATGAAGCTAAGGTTATTGGCTATTTAGATATGGATGTGCCAGAATCTTGGTTGGAAGATGAAATGATTGGTGGATTTACAAGTGAAGAACATTCAGATATTGAGAGTGAGAGTCTCGACTGCTCAGACGGCTCCATAACCGACGAGGAGAGTTTAATAGAGATCAAACTTCCAACGAGGAACTATGAGTGGCCGGAGATGAATGAGGAAGAACATTTGTTTGAAATCGATATAGGGTCCATTAAGTGATCAAGGTTTTTTATGTCATGAATCATGTCAATCTTTTATAATGATGTTTGATTCGACAATTGTATGTAAAAAAAAGTCTTGAATTACGTTGTTGCATGTATTTTGTGGATCAAGATATCAAGATCAAGTTTACTTGTGAATCATGATGAGTTTTGTCACTCTTTATAATTTACTTTGACGTTTTATAAGTAAAAAGTGATAGAATTTTATGAGATGAAAACATTAATCTTTTAGAAAGATGAGTTGAATATATAATTAAAGCATAGGATTCCCAATTTTTCTTTAAAAAAAAACACATTTAATATTATGGACCCTTTTTTGTTATAATTACTTCCCCAATATCTTTGCTCCAATAACTAAAAAGTTGTCAAAATCCCATTATATGGCGTCCACATGCTATGCATTTCCCACTGTGAAAATGCATGTACGCATTCAACAACATAAGAAAAAATATTTAATCCAAGTATCGTACACGGTTCATGTATAATTTATTTGTCAAGTCTCATTTATATTCATCATAAAAAAATGTTAATTCATATTAATTGGGATGTGATTTGCACACTTTTAAAAATAATTAGAACACTTGTACAGTCAGATAAACCCATTGTAAATATAATATAACTATGTAATGCATAGAATTTAGTGTCCCAGTTATTTTTAAAAGTGTGCAAATCAATTGTCATATTAATTTCATATTAGGATTAATGTTAAGCTACTAAGAACAATTCCGGATTAATGTTTAACTATTTATAGATTCCATAGATAGTAGATACGACAAGTTGGATAAGTCCTTTGTTAAATCAGTTAAAAATCTAAAGAAACAAAAAATAAATAAAAGAAATGATAATTTGATACGATAATAGAATATGACATTTAAAATTTCTTTTACAAAAACAGAAATCAACTCACTAAAAATGTGCAGTACAGATAAAACAAAAAAGCCAAAAGCTTTTAACTAGAAACAGCCAAAAAAAAAAAAGGCAATTTAATAGAACATGGTAGACCTAGCGTAATGGTCTGTCGACATTTTGGTCGGTTGACTTGGCCGACGTGTCGCGACTCATTACATGTCCAAGGTACGTGTTCAAAACGGACAAAAGGGACGAATTAGTCGTATTTTTGATCGAGTTTTGGAGGAAGTTTGAAAGCGTTGGCGTTTTATTTGATTGTTTTTATGAGGTATGGTTTTTTACGATGTTTTTAGTCTTTTTATTAAATTAAGTTTGTCAGAAAGTTGTTGTTAAAATAATTTTAAAAAAAAAAGAAAACCATGATGTGGCAATGATTTCTTAAATCCTGTGAAGTTCACTATTAGAGTAGTTACATTCATGATGCAAATCGTGCGTTAAGTTGGAATTAACGTGCGTTATAAGCATGTTATTGTTGCACAATGTCGCGTTATTGTTGCGTTAACGAGCCAAGTTAATCCATTAACCCGGCGTTAATGGTGATTTGGCTAAAAAAACTTTTTTTTGTCACTTTTGGCCTCTCTAAAATTTATAACATTTGTAGTAAAAGATAGTGGAAATTGCAAAACACCCCTCTTAGTTTAATACACGCAAGAAAAATGTTCAATAAAACGCAAGAAAATGTTCAATACAACGCAAGAAAAACATACAACTAATTAAGAATCTAGATAGATTTGTAATTGTCGATGAGATCTGACTTTTCCTCCCACACTTGCAACGCTTGTTCTCTAACCATTTTCAAGGCGACCTGCAGTTGCAGATCCGTTTCATCATTCCTTAATAGAGTTTCTAGACCGACCCTGATAATTGGATCGTCTTGAGGCAGCTCACGTAATCGTTCGACCTCTGGAGCCCGAGTATGCATCTGTCGAATAGTACGAGCTATCTCACCTAACAGGTTGTTAATCAACTTAAGTTCATTTTCTTGTTCATTGCGTAATCGTGTAAGGATTGCTCTTTGCACCTCAGCAGGTTGGTTAGCCATAGTGTTTGTGTGAAATTTAGTTGTAATTGTGTGACAATACGAAGTTGAGTAAGGATGGTATTTATAGGGAAACTAGCCGTTAGAGAATTTTATTTGAGAAACTAGCCGTTAAGCCTTTTATTTAAATTCAAACTTAAACTCACATAACATCACAAACGAAACGGAAATACTTAACAAAAACCGACACACGATACAGGAATACAAAGGCCATTAATTCATATATCTGTTCCAGGTGAAGTTGTCCTTCAAAATCAACCACACTTGAAAATATTTGAAATCTTTCCCACTGTTGCGTTCTTTGAAAACGTTCATTGCATCTTCAAGACAAACATCTGGCTCACGTGTAGGCTGCAAAGTAAATTTCATGAAATTTTTGGCAATCACAGTTCATTCTTGCCCACTTACTCGTTAGCTGGTTTTTGCTACGAAAAGGACCGTCTGATTGTTCATTGAACTTTTGTGTTACGACTTGCCAAAAAGGTCCTTCACTAGCATGGAATTCATGAACGTTTTGCCACATCTCGGCTAGCCAACTTTCTTCTTCAATATAAAATTAATTAAAAAAAATCATTTTTCATTCTTTTTAAAAAATAAATAAAAGATACACAATCGCGAGGGAAATCTTTTTATTTTTCTAGTAGAAAGGCACGTCGATATACTTTCGATTAACTTTTTTTTCGAGTTTTGTTTTAGTGTTAAAATTTGCATCTTGAAAAATCACATGTTATTTGTAGGTTAGAAATCATGTGTGATTTGAAAATAGCAAATCACATGTGATTTCTTCACACGTAAATTTGAACACATAGAAAAAAATGTCGAAAAAAAAGTTCCTCAAAAGTATATAGAAGTGCCTTCTATGGATAGATGATTTACTTCCCATCTTGATGGTATGATTCTTTTCGCTAGGGGTGAGCAAACAAAACCGAAAAAACCGAAACCGAACCAAAAACCAAAAAAACCGACCGAAACTAAAAACCGATGGTTCGGTTTTTAATTTTTCAAAAACCGAAAAATACGGTTTGATTTCGGTTTTCGTTCAAAAACCGAACCGTAAAAACCGAACCGAACCGATTTTATTATATAATTAATATAACATGAATAAATAACTAAATAAATCAAACTTATAAATTCATATTAATTTTGTGGGTAGATTTATAATATATTTATCTTAACGTTTATATTTATATGCGTGTTTATCGTGTGTTTACTTGACAATATATATCAATAAATATATGACGATAATCATACTATGTGTACATTCATTTGCATGTGTGTGTCTCATCTATATGTGTATAATTATAGAATTATGCAATAAAGATTATTAATTTATTATGATTAGATTGACAAAAAAAGTAAATAAGAATAAACAATTTTCTATGTAATACAAGTTTGTTGGTATAAATTTTCCATGCTCAAATATAAACGGTTAGAAACCGAAAAAACCGAACCGAAACCGATAATAAACTGGGAAAACCGAACCGCAAAAAACCGAACGATTTCGGTTTTGGTTTCTATAAAAACCGAACATTTCGGTTCGGTTTCGATTTTAGCCAAAAACCAACCCAAACCGAACCGTGCACACCCTTGCTTTTCGCGTAACGATTAACAGTTTACGAAATATTTAATTTTTATAAAAATGGTGAAAGTTTATTTTACTTATTTATGATAAAAAAAAATGAAAAGTTACAATTGGTTCATTAGATATTTAAGTGAATATTAGATTTACATTGAACTTTTCTCTCAAATTAAGAGGCTAATTAAGACACCAAAGTTAAACCACTTAATTTAGCAAATAACCCTTTAAAACAACTGACTTAGCTCAGTTGGCCACATAAGTTCTTTCTGGAGCTTGGGGGGGGGGGGGGGGGGGGGGTTCCCCGGGTTCGAGTCTCGCAAGTGATAAAGAGAATCCAGATTTCTCTCCTAGTGCGAAGCCGTGAGTTATAGGGGTTTCCCTTATTTGGTGTCTCTAGTGGTTTGGGTCTCGGGGCCTGTCCGTTTAAATGATTTAACTCGAGATTCGAATTTCAAATGTGATGTCATTCTAAATATATATATTAAAAAAATAATAATAAAAATTGAAAAAAAAAAGAAAAAGAAAAACGCTTAGCCTTACATACTCACGTGATTATGGATACGTTTCTTACTAAATTTCACTAATTTTCAAAACACATTGTAAACAAAGTCACTTTATTTTACATACACTTATTTTGATGCACATTATTCATCTATTTTGATTTAATGGTGAGTATTAACCAAAAATTAAATATTAAAACCTAAGTTCATGTCTATTTTATTATTCACTTTTTTTTTCTTTTCTTTTTTTTTCCATTTCTTTTTTGTCTTTTTTTATCTTCTAATTCACGCATCTTTTTTTTCTTTTTCTTTTTCTTTTTTTCCCTTAATTCACGATTTATTTATTTATTTCATTATTTTTTTGTCTTTTTTTTTTTTTTTTCTAATAAATGTTTTCTTTTCCAATACACATTTTTTCGCTTTCGTCTGTTTTTGTCCGGTTTTATACGTTTTTAATTGTTTAGTACGTTTTCGCCCGTTTTCATATATTTTCGCCCTTTTTCTTACGTTTTCGCCCGGTTTCGTCCGTTTTCATACATTTTCGTTCGCCTTCTTACGTTTTCGCCCGTCAACGTATGTTTTCATACGTTTTTGTCTGTTTTCATACGTTTTCGTCTATTTTCATACGTTTTCGTTCGTTTTAATACGTTTTCGTTCATCTTAATACGTTTTCATCCATTTTTCATACATATTCGTCCGTTTTCAGACGTGTTTTTACGCTTTCATCCATTTTCATACATATTTGTCCGTTTTCTTACGTTTTCGTTCGTTTTCATACATTTTCGTCCGTTTTCTTTCATTTTCGTCCATTTTTCAAACGTTGTTGTCCTTTTCATACATGTTTTTACACTTTCATACGTTTTCTTCCGTTTTCATACATTTTCATCTGTTTTCTTACGTTTTCATTCGTTTTCATCCGTTTTTAAATGTTTTTTGCCATTTTCAGACGTTTTCATATGTTTCTAAATATCACAAGTTATATTATGAATATCACAAGTGATATTCTGTTATATTCTAAATATGACAAGTTATATTCTAAATATTACAAGTGATATTCTTTGATATTCAGAATATCACAAGTGATATTCTGAATATCACAAGTGATATTCTGAATATCACAAGTGATTTTATGTGATATGCAGAATATACAAGTGATATTATGAGTACCACAAATGGTATTTTGGATATCATAAGTAATATTCTGTGATGTTTAGAATATCTATCATAAGTGATTTTCTGAATATGACAAGTGATTTTCAACAAATGTTTTGTAACATGAAAATCACAAGTGATATTCTAAAAATCACAAGTGATAAATATTCAGAAAATCACAAGTGATATTTAAAATATCACCATTGATATTCAGAAACGTATAAAACGGACAAAAACGTTAGATAACGGACGAAAGCGTAAAAAACAGACTAATGCGTATGAAAACGGACAAAAAAAAAAAGAAAATTACAAGTGATATTAAGAATATCACAAGTGATATTCAGAAAATAACAAGTGATATTCAGAAAATCACAAGGATATTATGGATATCACTGAATATCACTTGTGATATTCAGAAACATAAGAAAATGGCTGAAAACGTAAGAAAACGGACGAATACATATGAAAACGGACAAAAATGTATGAAAGTGTAAAAACACATATGAAAACGGACAAAAATGTATGAAAAATGGAAGAAAATGGATTTAAACGGACGAAAATGTATTAAAACGAACGAAAACGTAAAATAATTAGATAAAAACGTATGAAAATGAGCGAAAACGGATGAAAACGACGAAAACGTAAGAAAATAAATGAAAATGTATGAAAGCGTAACGCGTCTGAAAACGGACGAAAACGTATAAAAAATGGATGAAAACGAAAGAAAAACAAATGAAAACGGATGAAAATGTATGAAAACGAACAAAAACAAAAGAAAACAGATGAAAACATAAGAAAACGGACAAAAATGTATAAAAACGGACGAAAGCGTCTGAAAATAGACGAAAATGTCTAAAAATAGGCAAAACGTAAAAAACGGACAAAAACCTATAAAAACGGACGAAAACGTATATAAAGGTATGAAACCCGACAAAAACGTATGAAAACGAAAGAAAACGTATAAAAACGGGTGAAAACATACAAAAACGTTTAAAAGGAGACGAAAACGTAAAAAAACAGACGAAAACGTATGAAAACGGACGAAAATGTATGAAAACAGACAAAAGCATATGAAAGCGAAGAAGAAGGGAAAAAACGTGAATTAAAAGAAACATGAATTAGAGAAAAACAACGTGAATTAGGAAAAAAAAACAAAAAAAGAAAAAGAAAAAGAAAAAGAAAAAAGATGCATGAATTAGGAAAAAAGACAATAAAAAACGTGAATAATAAAAAAGACAAAAAGTCAAAGAAAAAAATAAAAAAAAAAAGAGAGAAAAAAAAAATAAAAACATGGACTTATGTTTAAATATTTAATCTTATGTTAATCTCTATCATTGGATCAAAATAGATAGATGGTTAAAATTAGTTCATTTGTATGCACCAAAATAATTATATTCATTTGAACTTTTCTCTGCAAATAAAACACAAAAATGTGTTTAAAGTATCTCACTCTATAAAACATAATAAAACGTGGGTCCTTTAGTATAGCACTAAAAGTTTTATCGACAATTGGAATAATTATGTTTGAAATATATGACTAATTTATTCAACATTTGTTTAAATTTTAAATTTTTTGGCATGTGAGCATTCTAAGACCGAACCGGCAAAGATTAAGATCGAAATAGCTCAAAAACCTATACCGAGGACCGGACTGAATGTGTTTGATCCGGTCCGGTTCAAGAAGGCAAAATGATCGGTTTGTAAGCAGGAACGGAACTTGAATACTCTTTGGGGGGGGGGGGGGCAACTTGAAAAGTATTTATTTTAAGAGGGCCGATATATGCTACGATGAAATTTTTGTATGAAAAATGACTAGAACCATATATAAAAAGGTATAAAATGTACATAGGATCAAAAAATTTAGGGGGGCCGCAGCCCCCCTCGATCCCTTCTAAGTTCCGTCCATGTTTGTAAGCCGGACCGGACCAACACCGAAATAAGAAAAAAGTTGGGACCGAGACCGGACCACTGGTCCTTCTGTTCGGTCGGTTTTAAGTCGGTTCGGTCGGTTTTCTCGATCGATTTGCTTAGCCCTAATTACCGGTAATAGTATTGCTAACATTTTCTTTTTACCACAACGTACAAAACCAAACATTTATGCACTTATAGAAAAGAAATTCACAGTTTTCAAATTGCAAAAGTAGGCTCGGAAGAGAGTAAAGGCTTAGCTTTGCTGGACAAGCTTTTATAATGAGACTTGACCTCAACTTGAGAAGGATTCAAGGTAGGCTCGACTTTAGCTTAATAACTTCGCAAGCTTCCACGATGAGCTTGAGCTCGGCTCAAGAAGGATTCATTATCAGGAAAAGAAAGGTTCAAGATTGGTTCAAGGTATTTTGTGAAGCTCATTCTTGGCTCGAGAGCTTGATAAGCTCTTATGATTTAATTTGAGCTAGGTTTGGAAAAATCTAAAATCATATTTGCAGGCCTATTTACTTGAAATTATTTTCATTTATATATTTACTTTCCAATCTTATAATAACAATTAGCTAATTAGCTAGTAAATAAATTAGAAAATAACATTCGCTCACAACATCTAAGTCAAATCTAAGTCAAACGATAATCAAATAAACTTCAAAAATACTTGTATCAAAAAATGATCAAGGTTTAATCTTGGGCACCCTCGTGCCGACAACAATTAAGCGAATCATATATGTCGCTCATATCATAAATAGGCAGCTGATTATGATCCGATTCTAAGTTCTAAAATATACTACCTCCATTTCGCCTTTTGACTTTTTTGGACTTTATTTATTAACTTTGACTTTAATTATTTTTATTTGTGTTATACAATAGTTGATGAAACTTATACCAATGAAAAATACATTTAAAACTCAATCCATTCATATATTTTGCATCAAATATTATGTAATATAAATAAAAATATTTATAGTCAAAGTTAAAAAATAAAGACCGAAATAGTCAATATGTGACTATAATTTTAGAACGGATGGAGTAACAATTTTATGATTTTATCACCTAAAACACAAGTGCTGGTTGCTACTTTTATCCCAAATAACAAAACCCATTTTCCACATCCAACCGTCCAACTCTTGTCCACTATCCAATCGTTACCAATAGTGCCACGTCACCATCATCTTATCAACAAAAAAACAAACGGCCACAATCCCGCCACGTGTCACTCCTCATCCAATTATTACACCCCAATCCAACGGACCACACCCATTCCATTCATTCACCCCTCCCAAAACAATCTCCTAATCTCCCGGGGCACCTCCACCGGAAAAAAAAAAAAAAAAACCTTAACAGCTTTTCCCGCCAAATTTCAAAACCCATGGCGGACTCCGATAACGAGTCCGGGGGACACAACAACAACGACCTGTCCGCGCGTGAGCAAGACAGGTTCCTTCCGATCGCTAACGTGAGCCGGATCATGAAGAAAGCCCTCCCAGCCAACGCGAAGATATCGAAAGACGCGAAAGAGACGGTCCAGGAATGCGTTTCGGAGTTTATAAGCTTCATAACCGGGGAGGCTTCAGATAAGTGTCAAAGAGAGAAGAGGAAGACAATTAATGGGGATGATTTGTTGTGGGCCATGACTACTTTAGGGTTTGAAGAGTACGTGGAGCCGCTAAAAGTTTATCTCGCGAAGTATCGCGAGATAGAGGGGGAGAAAAGTGTGGGGGGAAGGCCTGCTGATGTGGCGGGGGTGGGTGTGAGTGCGGGTGGTGACGTGGCGGTGAGTGGGTATAATAATAATAATAATGGGATGTATGTGGGAGTGGGAGGGTACTCGCAGCAACAACAACACCAAATGTATAATTCGGGTTTTAATAATCAAGGTATGGGTACTGGTGCGGGTAATTTGGGTAGGTCGGTTAGCTTTGGAGGTAGGGGAAGTGGTGTTGGCGGCGGTGGTAGTGGTAGTGGTAGTGGTAGTGGTTCTACTTTAAAGCCTAGTAGGTGAAAGTGGTTAATGTGTCTTAGTGGAAAATAATTAAAAGTGAAAGAAAAGGAAAGAACATTATTGGCTTTATGTTTTTGTTTTTGTTTGGTTATGATATTTGCTAATTGGGGTTTTTTGTTTGGATTAATTATTGACATGTGAAAATATGATTTTTAGGTTTTAATGTAAATTTTTAGTTAATGTTATATTATTATTTTTTAGTTGAGATGTAAATTTTTGTTTCATTCTAGATTCCAATGTTTTAGTTTAACAACATTTGGGATATAAACCCAAGTGTGAGTTTTAGGTGTTACAGAAAATGGTCTAATTTGTTGCTAACAAAAGCGTAAGTGTGGAGGGGAGTTGAGTGTTTTATTTTGTTAGATCAATTGCACGTCATTAGTTTATTATTTCAATCCGTTTTAAAATATAAGTTTATGTTGATTTTTTAAAGTATTTTTATTTCAATTTTGATTTTAATTTTTTTTCCTTATTATATAATATTTGATAAAAAATAATATACTAATGAAAATATATTTAAAATAAAAATCTATTTGTATATTTTGTTTCAGTTATTATATATCACGAAAATAAATAATTAAAGTCACAGTTAAAAGAAAAAGACTTTTAAAAGTCAAAATGAACTTATATTTTGGGACGGAATGAATATCTTTTATCATTTTACGTCAACTTTCCTTCAACTCTTGCATCACCTTATCTTTCTTTCTCTAAACTTTTTTCATTTGTTATCACTAGACAAATACCCTCACAAAGCGAGAGTTTATAACGACAAATAATTATACTTGTGAACTTGTGTTTTGAGGTGACCCTTGATGCAACTTATAAGTTCAATATATGGTTATTGCCCAGAAAAAAAAATTATGAGTTATAAACGAAAAATAATAAAAGTTTAAGAATTAAACAATATTTAAAATATTAATTTTGATAATAGATATTGTTACTATTTTTAATCAAAGGTATTTATTGAAATGATTATTTAAATTTTCAAAATTAAGAATTAAAGAAAATGGTGTAATGTTTTATAGATAATATAGATTAAAAAAATACCCCTAAAACACACATATACTCACACACAATATACACAAAAATTTCCGGTGAATCATGTATTTTAGTTTATTATATTGTTTTTGACATTAAATTTATGAACATCAAAATTTTCATGTGACGTATTTCAACTCCTTAACTAAGGAATTCATTTCGTCGTCTTTTTTAAAGCGATTCGTATAACATGAGTCCGTTTGGCTCATGCCCGTTTAGCCCGTGCCCATTTGATCGGTGCCCATTCGGACTCGAACCCGTTTGACCCATGCACGTTCGGGCTCGAGCCCCTTTGGCCAGTTGCCCGTTCGGGCTTGAATATTTGTATAATGTGCTTTATTATTTGTATTAGTTAAATTTAATGCATGAATTTTGTTTAACTTGGTTGTACAATATGCTTGATAATTTGTATTTTTTATGTAAAAGATGTTTTAATAACTGCATTAAGTATATTTATTGACCAGTTAATTTATAAATGTAATTGTGCAAAAGTAAATTGTATTTTTTGCTTTGGTATTTGTATTCATTTAAAAAGCCGGACCACATTAATTGTTCATTTCAAATTAAAATAAAGAGTGTTTTTGTGTTTTACAGTGTTGTATTCTATGCTTTAAAAGTTGTATGTCTTAATTTTAAGAGATAGTGTTTTGTGTATTATATGTTGTATAGATATAGATTAAAAAAATACCCGTAAAACACACATACTCGCACACAATACACACAAAATAAATAAAATAATATTTCTCTTTATTCGTTATGTGTGTTTTTCATGCAGGAGCGTACTGCCGAACGGGAACAAATTTTAGTTTGCCGCAAGCTCCTGCAATGTTGGAATTGCGCTATAAAAAAATGTCCCTTAGCGACTATGCTAGCGACACTTTTAGCGTGATATTTATGCCTGCGACGTTATTTGCGACGTCAGCTGCTAGGTACATTGAACTTAACTAAGTGAAAATTCTACTACCCTATACCCATTTAGCAGCTAAACCTGTAACAAATTAATGGATGTTATTTCAAATTTACAATATTCATAGTATAACTACCAAATAAGATAGATATGTAGAAACAAGCCGAGTCGAGGCCGAGGTTGCCAAAGCTTGAGCTCGAGCTCGGCTCTTTTACGATCATAAGTCTCGAGCTCGCGCTCGTTTCAAGCCTTATACTTTAGCTTGAGTTCAACTATTATCATATTCAACAAGCTAGTTTGTACGATACATTAAGCTTTAGCTCGTTTATTATACTCGTTTATCTATAAATATACATAGGCAATTTAAGTGATAAACACATATATAAAGCTAAGGCTTGAACTCGTTTAGTAAACGAGCCCCAAAAAAGAACAGAGCTCGGGCTCGATCTCATTTAAGCTTGGATCATTTTGAGCTTTTATAAGCTTAGCTTGTTACGAGCCGAACTCGAGCTGAAATCATAAGCGCGAAATGAGCTCGAGCTCGAAACTTATGACTGTAAACGAAATATTGGGCTCAATTCATCTTGTTTCTACCTTTATTCCATAGTTATACTAGAAAAACTTTAGGGCCCGTTTGGTTGTGGTGTATGTGTATGAATTTATGACTTTGCAAGTCACAATGGATTGAGGATACCCAAATGTGAAGGTTTTCTCATATCTTATGTGTGTGGGTGGTTTCATCACCCTGGATTACTATTCCACCCTATACCAACACCCATACCCATTGTGATTAATAGCAATAAACCAAACGCACCCTTAATTTTAAGGATAAGGTCCGTTAAATACGTAACGAACTTAAATGTTAATTGAATATAGGGTAGTAAAAAAATTTAGTTAGTCAAATTTAGGGTTTCATTCTTCATGTTTAAAAGTTTAAAAGTTCAGGACTTCTTCACGTTTAAAAGTTCAGGACACTAAAAATTTCACTTAACCATATTTAAAGTACTAAACTACATTTCAGCTTAGTTGTTAAACGTATAATTCACTTTTTTAAGTAACATCATTTGAAACCTTGTATACCGGGTACTATTGATGAACAAAAAAGTGTTTCTTTGATACCATAACTAAATTGATGAAAAGGAAATGTTTTTGTAAAATCCATTAATGCTTGTTTTATTTTGGACACTTGTGGTACTGGTATAAGTTGTATATTTGGTATAGGGGTGAGCAGCGGTTCAGGACCGGATTGGACCGACAAGACCAGATCGAATGTGATTGGTCCGGTCTCAGTTGGTCTGGTCCAACTAGACTAAATAATTGGTATGTGGTCCGGATCGAATCAGACCGTAAACCAAATTAGTCAAAAGTCAAAATCAAAGACCGAACCAAATGTGGTCGATCCGGTCCGATCCGTTTGGGTTGTTGCTCGGCCCTCACTAAAAAGCTAGAAACCAACTCTCACTAAAAAATTACAAATAAAACAAAAAGCCAAAAGCTTTTAACCATAAGCGACAAAAAAGAATTGGCAATTTAATAGAACATGTTACATTCATATTCATACTATATACTATAGGGCATGGACTCGAGTTCCGTGTCCGGTTAAAAAATTAATTTTTTAATAAAAAATAATAAATTTTATTAATAAGAAAAGAAAACTTACAAAACATACTCTGGATTTTTTAAAATTTATGATTTTTTTTATATAACAAACTTTGTTTACCAAATAACTAACAGATATCTGGTAATTTTGTGAATAAAAAAAATACTGACAAAAAGCCTTCTTGATAATAAACAGAACAAGCCCAATATTGATATGTTTTTTACGTACGCACGGTTTTATAAAAAATGTTGAAGTTTAGTATATATATTTTTTAAGTAAAAAGAACTTTCAAAATGCGCCCTTAACTTTTCAAATAACTTTAAAAATTATCCTAAATTTTTTTAAAAGGGCAAATTACCTGAAAATGTATTTAATTTGCCACTTTTTATCATTGTATGCAGTTATTTTTTTTTTCCTATTGTGTGACTAAACTTTCGAATTTGGTACATTGTGTGTATTTTGTGACCATTTTACCCTTACATTTTCAAAATTTCGAACGGTAAAATGGTCATTTTACAAGGCTAAAAAGTCACAAAATACACACAATATACCAAATTAGAAAGTTTAGTCACACAATAGGAAAAAAAAAAAGATTGCTATATATAATGGTAAAAGTGGCAAGTTAAATACATTTTCAGGTAATTTGCCCATTTTAAAACTATAAGGGCCAACATCACCATACAAAGACTTCCGTTCACTTATGGCTCAAGTTCTTTTCCAGTGATGTCAAGAATCTGATTAATCCATCGAAATTGATTAAAAGTACCGGCCGCAACGCGGCGGGCGCGAATACCTTGTACTCACTATAGATACGTTTCTTACTAAATTTCACTCATATTCAAAACACATTGCAAATAAAACAAAAAAATGTTTATTACCTCTCTAAAACGTGGGTCCTTTAGTATAGCACTAAAATTATTTAAGGACAATATGAATAATCATGTTGAAATTTATTATATTCAACATTCGTATATATTTGAAAGAGTTAATTTCAAAAATCGTCTATGTGGTTTGACAGGTTTAATGGAATTTGTTGCTCTCAAGAATTTTTAATGGATCCTCTCTCTGTTGTTTTGACCCGCAACGGATTTGGTCCCTTGACCACTAACTCCGTCTATTGACCGTCAAGTGAGATAGAAATGACATAAATACCCTTAAATGTGTTTCGTAAATGGTCCTTATGGGTTTGTTGGATATCACGGATTTAGTCCATGCGTTAATTATTTTTATTTATTTACTTTTTTTAACAAGATTTTATTATTATTTTATTATTATTATTATTATTATTATTATTATTTTTATTTATTTATTTTTTTTTTTTATAAAAAATTTTGACGAAATTTCTTTTATTCTGCGAAAAATATTTAAAAAAATTCAATTTTTTTTTTATATAAATGACAACTTTTTTGTCAAAATTTTTTTAAAAAAATGTCAAAAATTAGATATACGTATAATTTTTCAAAAAATATTTAAAAAAAGTTTAAAAATTATGTCAAAGTTCTTTTGTCAAAAAAAAAAAAAAAAAAAAAAAAAAAAAAAAAAAAAAACCACGGGCTAAAATTTAAATTTTTGACAGAAATTTAACAAATATTTAAAGAAAATCCTTTTTGTCAAGGGGACAAAAAAAGAAAATCCATTAAAAAGTGTTAAAAAAAGTTCATTTTTTTAAATTATGACAATATAAAAAGAAAAAAAAAAGTGTTTAAAAAAACTGTCATAATATTTTTAAAAATTTTTGACAATTTTTTTTGAACTTTTTTCGAAGTAAAGATAATTTTTTGTCCTAATTTGGTATATAAATGCTTCACATTTAGTAAAGATAATTTTTTACTTTTTTCCTCAAATACTTTTTCTTTATTAAATATCTTTTGGACTCTTTGTATTTTGGGTTTGATGGTAGTTGAGTGGTAAGTGACACACAAGTCTTTGGTTTCATCTTTAACCACGCAAGTTCGAATCTTATCACGCAGCTCACATTTAACCTTTTAAACATGCTCTTTTTTTTTTTTTTTTTTTTTTTTTTTCTTCTTCTTTTTTTTGGATTATAGTACATTTATTTATTTCATTTCTTTTTTCTTTTTGAACGGCAGCTTGCATTAAAACTAGCAAAAGCTAGAAGAAGAGTTACATAGAGGCTAAAGTTTCTATATGATTTTTTACCCAACATATTCAACTAATCTTACATTTAGGATTTCTAGAAGAAAACTAATTTATTTATTTCATGTTTTCTCGTGTACGTTTACTTTGTATTTTGTATCGAGTATGTTGACATGTGTTCTTTTATTTTGCGTTGTTTTGCTATGGTACGCAATACTTACGCCTGCTCGATATACGGTTGCTCTAATAACCAATACTTAAGGCATAGTTGTAGCATCGCCTGTGAACTTTTTTTGTAACGTGATTACTTACCTTCGCATTAGTTGTAAGTTGTAACATTGCGTGGTACAACTCAGCACAACTTGGTTGAAATCAAAAGACTAACATCTAGATCGAAATTTCTGTATGGTGATTAACATCTAGATCAACGTATAAATGACATTCTTTATGTACGAGTCAACATGTTATCGAAGAGTCTAGCTTCGTCAATAAGAAAGCATCTAAATTTAAGATTTCAACTCATGATGATGGTTGTCCCCTTGTGAACAAAAGAATTGGAACAAAATCTTGAAGCTAAAAAAAAAAGTGCACATAAAGACATCAAAACTTTATCAAATATCATATATGGGATACTCAAATATCATCTTTTGAACACTTTATTCTAGTTCTATTCGTACCATAAAATGGCAAGGTTTGTTAGCTATCATGGAGAATATGAACACATGGTGAGCATACATATACATTGATATTGAAATGCTGAAAAATCATGTAAGCATCGTTTCTAGTCATTTGATTTTTTTAATTTGGAACTTTCTAGCTTACAACTACATCATATCATATTTCTTGATAAATAGTTTTTAGAAAATGCCGAAAACTTTCTTTATTACTCTTGTCTTAAAATAATTATCATGTTTTGATCTTTTTTGATACATTTCTTTTTCAAATTTGAGTTTAAGTATTTTTGTTTGTGTTATATAATACTTGATGTAAATTATACCATTGAAAATACATTTAAAACTCAATTCATTCATATATTTGGCATCAAGTATTATATAACAAAAAAGAAAATAGTTAAGATCAAAGTTAAAAAAAAATAATAAAAATAAAAAAATTAAGACACAACAATTATTTTAAGACGAACGTAGTACTAAATTAACAAAAATGATTATTGTAACCATATATTACAAAAAGAAAAATGATTGATTATCTGTGGATAATTCACTTTTGCAATAAGAGTGTTAGGTGTGGTAACATTCCAACTGGCTTTATGCCGCGTTGTTGGCGTTACTACACCGGAAAACAGGCGTTGCCAACGACTAGGGGTGAGAAAAAAAAAAAAAAAACAAAAAAACCGAATTGAAAGAACTGATTGTTCGGTTTTACTTTTTCAAAAACTGAAAAATTTGATTCGGTTAGGGTTTTTGTCCAAAAACAAAGAATCGTAAAAAATCGAACCGAACCGGTTTATTATATAATAGTATATAACTAAGATAATAACAATAACTAAATAAATCTAATTTATAAATTCATATTGATTTTGTAGGTGGATGTATAGTACATTTATCATAACGTTTATATGTTTGCTTTTCATGTGCGTGTGTTTATTTTACAATATATCAATACTTATGTATGACAGTGATCACATTATGTGTAAGTTCACTTGCATGTGTGTGTCTCATCTATATGTGTATAGTTGTAGAATTGTGAGATAAACATTATTAGACTTAAATAAACAAAAAAGTAAAGAAAAATAACCAATTTTCTACGAAAATCAAGTTTGTTGGTATATACACCTAAATATAAACGGTTAAAAACCAAAAAAACTGAAAAACCGAACCGAAACCGACAATAAACCGGAAAAACTGAACGGTTTTGGTTTTGTGTTTTATAAAAACCGAATCATGCACACCCGTACCAAGGGCGTTGGGTTGGGTGTTAACCCCACCAACCCACGTTGAAGCAATTTTTTTTTTCCGATTTAAATAGGGGTGTGTGTGTTGCAGTGTGTGTAGTGTGTTAATTGTGTGTATTTTAGTGTGTGAGCCCATGTAGAAGATGAAGTTGGTTTTTTTTTTTTTTTTTTTTTTTTTTTTAAGTCAAATGTTAAGTGGGCTAAAAATAATGGAATAGTGGGGCTATAAAAAACGGCGTGCATCAAAAGGTTTAGTAATTTTTCCCTTTAATGTAATTTGCATATTTTATTTTATAAATGAAAAATTAGTTTGTGTAGAAAGATGGAAAATAAAATAAAATGGTGGGTTTCTAGAAGGTGATGTTATGGATGATATGAGGGAGAGATGTTTTGAGGTGTTGGTGTTAAAAGTGAGCATGTGAAATAACGATGATGTGGCTGCACTTTTTGGTGTTAGCGGTGTGCTCTAACTAAAGAAGTGTCACCGCTACCTATTACGGAGTATTTATCTTCTCTATTCTCTGTCTTACACGAACATCATACTACTCAGTATTCACATCTTTTATATACAAAACACATTCGGATTATTCATTTTGGCTTCAACACCTAGGGATCACTCACCCATCCGAGATGGCTGTGTTGCTTGTGTACCCTAATTCCGCAAAGGGGGGTGGTTTTAATGTTATAAACTTTAGACTAAGGTTTAGTTTCATCTAATCTTGAATAAGGATTTTAGAATAAACGACGTAATGCTAAATTAAATTCAAACAAAAAGCCTTGATATATGAAGCTCTTGGAATGGTTTAACACTCGTAGTCTCGTACCATAATATATTTCCTAAGATGATTTTTTTTTTTTTTTTTTCCTTCTCTTGAAACGACAGAGATTATAGTAAAAGACTAAAAGGTTCAGAATCATGCCACAAAAAATAAGCGGTCAATAGGTTCCTAAAGGGAAAATTAAGCTAAATTCCTAAAGGGAAAATCACAAAAGTGCTCAAAAGGAGTCATATTGCCTCTAAATAGACAGATCTAATTAATCAAATCACCAAAATACCAAAGACTCATTCGACATGGTCTCCAGAGGGTAGAAATCAGTTTCAATTTTCACTTTTGGTCCAATGTTGACAACTCTTTCAAATGATTTCCTCAACACCGCGCGGAGGAGAGTGAGCTTTCCTCGACGCCTGGGAGGATAAGTCCTTGACATCTCAACACGACGATTATTGGATACTTTGGTGATTATATCTCCAATTATGGCACTTTCGTGATTCTATTTTCCGAAAAATCATTGGCGATAACATTCCCATTGGATTTAGAATCAACTCAACCAGTTGCAAATTCCATTCGAGCATCTGTTCTTTATCCAATGGAGATGTAGCCTTTGGGACCAAAGCCAAAGGATCATCGGTCTTTATGTGATGCACCTTGTTCAAGCGAACAATATTATCCCTCCAATGTCATAAAGGCCATACCAGAATGTAGAGCACCTCACTAATGGTTCTCAGATGAGTGTTTAAAGTTATAACCTAACCTAGATATATGATTTATGAATTGCATAACTACTATCAAGCTACTACACCACACCCTCAACACTAGACAATCTCCATAAGAAGCTGCCTAAATTTCCTCCGCTACTCTAACAGACAACCCTAACCAACCTGCTGTCGTCACGAGTCGCCTATAAGCTCTCCAGGAGCCATTATTTATCAGTTTAAACTACATGTGCACTCAAAAAGGGAGCAAGAGCAAACTTTACTCTAGCACATGCTTCTTCCTCACTATTTCGCCCTAAATTTGTAATCATAGTGCTCTACAAGCCAGTGAAGAAAAGAAACTAAAACTTGTTCTTTCTTCAGAGCTTTAAATCATACAAAAAGTATGCATATTTCTCTGACTTATAACTGCATATACAATCAGGCAAATCAAGACCATTCAGTTCAGTCTTGTTATCTGATTAGCAAGGTCCGCATCGCATTGGGACCTTTATCTAGCCACTGATGAAGTCAATGGCTAAGATCGGAAATGGTGTAACCTGTGGGTCATTAAAAGTAACTAAATATCCTCTATATTAAAGTCTGTAAAATATTCCATTATCCAAAACATTGAGCCCACAATTGCACTTTGTATAAGGGACACAAGATACAACTAAAAACAAAAAAAGTTAGGTTTTTGCACTGCATGAAACAGTCAACTGATAGATTGCATGACAGCTCTCGTTCATACTTATGAATAGCAACAAGCTGGGTCCAGCCCGGAACGACAAAGGTTCAAGCTCGTCTCATTCGACGTATTTAGAAGCATGTCATACAATCTATCCACTGGTTCACGCTTGTCCGATTCCCTTCTTTAGAAGCATGTCATACACTCTATCTACCTTGTTTGGATCGACATTGAATAGGCGATGTGCATCAGACTTCTGAGCTATGTGGCCGTTCAAAACCTCTACGGACAGTTTCTCTAACATGTTTAGGTAATGTGCAGGAAGCACCTTGATCTCTGTGCACAGCCGTTTCTCCTACACGAAAATTTAAATAAGAATAAATAATAGTAAAAGAAAAAAAATATATACAGATAGTTTGATCTGAAGATCAGAGGTCTTACAGCTTCCGAGAGTAAATCAGCACCCAAATGCCCATTGACATCCCACTCATCCAAATTGTTGATAGCTAACCCTCCAGGCGTAGAAGAAGAGTCTTTGCTGCCATCAAGATCCCCTTTGAGATGATTTGCTCTTTGCAAGAATTTACCACTAGGACCAGGCTGCACATTATCTTTCACCCTGCGAGCATTTTCTTCAGCTTCTCTCTTTCTCTTCTGTTCAATGTATCTTTCAGCATCAGCAGATGTCTGACAACCAGCAGCTCGAGCTTCCTGAACATGTAATACTAATATTAGTACTAAGAAAGCAAATACGAGTAAAAATTTGAAATTTATGTAAGAAACAATTCACATGAGGTGATTATATCTTATATGCTCAAACCTGGAGATCCTGTATTCTTCGTCTAATCCTGTGTTCTTCAATGACAGTCTTGAGCAATTCAGCATGCTCCTCTTTTGTATGGAAACGCATGAACACCCTATAGCGACGACATATTTCTTTCTCGTCTGGAGAAAGACCCTGCTCAAAAGGGTCAGCATAAAGTAAGTTCCTTTCTAGGATGAAGTCTTTTCTGCGTTTCCTCTCGTCCAGCCTGCCAAAAATAACCAAAAAACTTCAGATATTATCATTGAATGTTTATATTAACACATGATACAGCTATGCATATATACAAACTAAAGCAGAGAGAAATCAAAACATCTTTAATTGACCTTTTAGAGTATATACGCAAGACACGCAGTTTAAGTTCACGTTCGGCATCAGTATCCGTATCTTTGAATTCCATGTCAGCCAGTAACTGCTCAGCATCATTGTCATACTCAACTTCAAATTCTTGCCTCTTGAAGTTATAGCCACTTATCTCCGTAATTGAAGGCCCTTCTTCTACTGATGTCCTTAGCTTTTTCTCTCCAAAGCTCCTGTCCGCATGAGAATCTGGGAATAACATACATCATTAGCACAAAATTAAAAAGATAAAGGATATAAGAGGAATTTATGACCTACCTTCTAGTTTAACTCCATCGCCACCTTTGTCACTTTGGACAGCTGGTCTTTTACCTGCCCCGGATGATGCATTAATGGTGCTAGAACCTCCAACCGAGCCTACATCTATGTTAAACATTGTTACATAGTTGAACCTTATGTGTATGCGTGTGTGTAAGGTTTATGATAGAGGTATAAATGTAAGGAGAATTTGCACTTACCTGAAGCTAAGGCAGGTGATAACCGACCTGCTGAACCTTCTTTTCTCAAATCTTCAACCCTGATAAAGTAATATAAAAGAATTATAGAAGGTTGAATAATGGAATTTGCATGAGATGTAGAGTTGGATATAAAAGTTCGAAAATATGGTATACTTGATTCTTGCAGAAAATGGAGACTCCTCTTTCACGGAAAGTTCCCCTCCAGTTGGGAGCCCTGATGCAATTCCGAATTATTCAACTTAGACAACATTAACACATAGAGTATACACACAACATGAACAATATGTCAATTTCTGATCACTTCATTTCCGAAAAGAGAGTCCACAGTTGACTTTTTTTTGAGCATCAAATGAGTTACTCATTTACATATAAATAGATAAAGCTTGTTGCCTCCTTTAAGCCAATAGAAGTGATAGTTAGGGGGTGTTTGGGATTGCTTATTTTTTCTGCTTTGCTGCTTATTACTAAGAAGAAGCAGTTTTGTGTCATCCAAACTGCTTCTGCTTCTGCTTTTGCTTATTTGCTTATTTTGAGGTAAAATAAGCAGATTCTGATATTAAAGAAAAGTAGAAAGTTGTTTAATTTAAAATGCTTATTTGAGATAAATATTAAAGTTATTCTTTTACCATCATATAAAATCTAAAACCCTTTTAAATGGTTAAATTTTTTCAACAGATTATTGTTTTTTTCAAGTATATAGCCTTTTTTACAAAATAAGCAAATGCAAACACTATTTTTAAAGTTCTTATGTTTAAGCAGCTTGCAAGTGCTTATTTTAATAAGCATACGCAGACAAAATAAGCAGAGCCCCAAACAACCCTCTTTAAATTATAAATTTTTTGGAAGACAGTTAGGCATAAGACATGATTTGAATGTCACTTGGCCATACTTCTAAGATATAAAGATTAAAGAGAGGGATGTGGAATAAATATATATCCATTGAACACCACTAGAGGTGGCAATCTGTGCCCAAAATGGGCTTCTGTGGGCTAATTTGTAAAAGATTTGGGTGCATTTAAACGCCTTTTTTTAAAAAAATGGCCATGTATGGCCCATTCAAAAGTTAAATGAGCATTAACGGGCACATATTTTCTCTCAATTGGAGAACATTGCAATTGTTTTAATAAAAACACTTTTAAATATAATATAATTAGTTACTTAAATATAAATGAGGTGTTAAGTTTGGGGAAATTTTTTTAGTCGTTTAGACCCGTGGCCCGAGCCCACCCGATCCACCCGTTTTGCCACCTCTAAACACCACAAATACCTTTCGCAGCTTCCCCATGCCCTCTGGCCATTGCAAGGAGTTCCTCCCTATTCTTCCCCATAACATGAGACATGTCCTGAAAAGACATGAAACAAAACCTCAAATTCCGCCAATGTGCCATGAAAAAGGATATTGTATGAGGAGAAAACAATGAAACAGTTTTTATACCGGAAGAGGAAAGCAAATTGAATTCATGTATATGGTATTATAATGCTCAATACAATTTGCTTTGCTTTTGGTTCCAACATGTTCAGCAACCTCATTCCAGTTTGCCAACCCATACATTTCTATGCCCTGCAGAAATATGGTTTTCATTTAGGACCAAAAGATAACATCATTCTAGTAAAAGTAATATATAGAAAAGTACAAGCATGTATTTTGTTGTTACATTAACCAATTACAAAGAAACTTAACATGATATATTTTGTCTAATTGGGATACCTCCGAACCAGCAGTAATTTTTAAAATGTAATTTACATAGTCATGCAAAAAAAGTTTAAGGTGGCTATAGAAGAAAGTACCTCGAGTAGCAATATCTCTTCATCTGCATTCCAATCAGCACAGAAGAGCGGAAATGACAGATTATCCTGTCAAAAAAAGAAGCTTTAAGGTACAAGTCATAGCCTTTTGCCAAAGAAGGCTTTTTAAAACGGCACAACAAAAGTTTCAAAAATATGGTAACGAAGTGAAACTGGCAACAACTGTTTAATTAAGTAGACAATGCAAACATGGCAAGCTCATAAAATTTAATATTACTAGATGAAAGAAATTTATGTTTCGTTTTGATATTACTAGGGAGTATATACTGCTTATATTGCCTGTAAGATGTAACACTTGGCTGAAACCATTCGAGTCAATGATCTAGTATTAGAAAGGTTATGTATCAAGTCATAATGAAAAGTAAGGATGTTACTAACCATAACCCTGTATGGATGGTTGCTTTTATGAGGATAAACCTCAGCTCCAACAGAGAAACACTCTACACAAAGATCGAAGTCAGAACAGCAAGCACACTTGATGCGGATCTTTCCTGAAATGTCCTTGTTACAGTAGTTACAATGGTACAAAGCCTTTTTCCCTTCACTCATCACTTGGCCTATCATATTTCAAAAAACCATCAGATTGCTAAAAAGGGCATAAATGCAGTAAAAAATAAAAATTTAAACCAAGTAAAAAGTCGTAACATGTTGTTAATACTCCAATGTTCTATAACTGTCATTACCGTTTTGATTTACTACAGACACAAATGCTAATTTTTCAAAATCACTTAAAATAATCATATAAAACTATCTAAATACTCTTGTAACCAAAATACCTGAAGTTGCAGCCTCCAGATTCTCCAAATTTGAGGCAGTTCGCTTTCGCTTCGATCGGCTGAATATCACAAAAAAATAAACCAAATGGTTAGAAAATTTCAATCAGAAACCATTAACAAATATAAGAAGAAACAAGGATAGTAAAACAGATAACAAAACGGAAGTAGCCATAGAATGAACTTATTTTGCAAAAAAAAATCGATCAACACAAGATTGCTACATTCATTTTAACGAAATCTATGTAAAAATGATAGGTGATAATGAACCAAACAGCTGATCTAACCTTCCTGTCATCCCCCACGAAATAAATATACTCCTAACCATCTTGGAGAGTCTACTTAATTGGTATGTATATTTTTATCTTTTAATCGGTATGTATAGTGAAGCCAGAACTTAAAGGCCAACTCAATAGCAAAATTGTAATGACAAATGAGAAGTAAGCATTAAAGCATGCACCGACAAAATAAACTTACATACAAAACTGATCATGTTGTCACGCGCTTCACATTCTTTTCACCCTAATATTTTGTTTTTCTCTACATAAATTAAAATTGTCAACTAGTATTTAATCCATTTGCATCTGACATTTGGACATTTTTCATTTAATCGAATTTTAAATCACAAACACTAGATTACAACATTTTGTTAACTTACAATATATCATCTTTGAGGTATGTTATAGAACAATATTATACACTATCTAACACCCGTCAAACTCCTTAAAATTTTCTCATTAACATGGACATGCGCTACTAAATTTAGATTTGTTAATAACTACCAGAGAGAATATGCAAAGATAATAGATATACAAATAGGTTGGATTAAACTTGTGATAGCAAATCAAATTATAACATACAAAACGGTTACAAAATCAAACCAAAGAAAGTAACCACATATAGATATGTTAATGTAACGACAAAAACAATCATAATCAAAATCACAATCACAATCACAATGCAAAAGTAAAACATGCAAAAGAAAAACAAAAGAACAAACATGATATACGTGCTTCAATCGATCAGGGTTGTCAAAAGAAGCCACCAGCGCACAAGAGAGCTGCCTTATACATCTCGATGTAGGGTTTACAATCACATAGGAGTCGTATCTATACTAAAAAGACTAGGTTAAGCCCTATATGGGCCGAGCCCATAATTCAAAAAATTTCGCTCCAAAGGTCCCCGCCCTTGACACCCACCTGCTGACCTGGCAGCAGGATGCAAGAGTCGCTCGCGCGCCCTCGGTTCATAAATTCAAAAGGTAAAAACATTTAAGTAACGTCTCTCTATGTACAAACACAAACAAACATATAGAGATTCCCCATGGTGTATTTACTTACCCCTTCTACATTGTATAATTCTAATAACATACAAACCGTGTCATAAACCAGATTACAACTACTTGAGAGTGAGCACTTATTAGAAACTCCGTTACACAATCAGAGCCATCTTATGAATATTGCTTCTTAACTCACTATAACATCTTTCTTATCACGTCAAAAACTACGATGGAGATTTATCTTCGCGATGCAGAAAATCATTTCAATAGCCTTCCTATTTATCACTGATAGTGCATTAAACAAGTTTAAATTTGATCAAACGGAAACAGTCTCCCCTTACCAAATTCCTCTGATACACTCTTTAACTACCATATAAATATAAATGACTAACCAAAGATGTAAACTTGATAGTCGATACACTTGCTCCAGTTTGCGCAACGACCATCAAGCATATGTGAGTCCGACACAAAATAACTAACATTTGATCATTTCTAACTATACATCTAAACAACTCATAAAACGAACCGACAAATTATTTCTCAACTGTTAACACAAACAGTTACACAAATACACACGTATCTTCAGAGCAAATAACAACTTCATTAATAAACTTTAGCCCTTACAAATCATACACACAACACTAATCATTCATCAAAACAGCATCAAAATCAAAACTTTATTTGATGGGCGTACGAGCTTATCAAAAATTCGATACGTTAACAAGCTCAGCTAGACAAACTCATAAGCCATCAAAATAGCTTATCAAATTTTTAAAAAGCTCATAAGCCCATCAAATAAGCTAAGAAAAACACCCCATTCTTATCTTTTGCAAAAATCATCACATCTTTTAAAAAAAATCAATCCCAAGTGCTTATTTTTTCCCAAACAAATCAAAATCGAAACTTTATCGCGCGAAAACACTTCTCACAACTCCAATTCCACAATCACAACAAACCAACAATCCAAACACACCCAATTACACAAAATGAACCAAAATTCAACCAAATTAACAATAAAGATTATACCTTTGATTAGAATCCTCTTCAGCAGAGTGATTCACAGCTCTAGAACGCCCCATTTTATTTTATTTTTTATAAAAAATATGATCAAACCCTATAAATTGCAAAATTAAAGATACCCACTTAATAATTTTTATAAATATGAAATGTGTTTTTGTTAAGATTGATTTTTTTAATATATTTTTGGTGTGAATTTGAAATCCGGGATCGGTGGTCACCGGAAAATGTAGCCGATGGGGGTGTTCATTTTTGGTTTTGGTTTTTTTATAAGGGGTGATGAGTTTGGGGGGTTTTGCTTTTGGAACCTTTGTGTTTGGTTTGGTTTAGTTTAGTTCAAGTGAAAGTGTTGTGTTAGTTGCGGATACCGGTGTGTTTGGCGCAGAACGTTTGAGACATTTTTATAAATAAAAGAAAAAAACTATGTCTTTTAAGGTTTAAAAAAGGTTTTGTAGATAAAAAGATAAATATGTAACATAATTAACATGGACTGGGATCGAATTCAGTGGAAGTTGATGTTATATCCAAGTTGGTTGTTATTATGAGATATGGCACAATGGATGACGACGACGAAGGATTGAATTTATGTGTGGAGCCATGTACGGATGCGTATAAGGATATGGGAAAGGGTGTAAGTGTGAGTAAAAGAACGTGGTAGTGATAGAGTGTTGATTAAGATGAGAGATTGTCTTGTTATTCAGATGGATAAATAACTAATCAACCTTCGAGGATGAGGTTGGTGTTAATAGATAATCAGAATGATGGACTATCGCCACATGTTGGACGCATAAAGAAATTTTAGCTGTTAATGTATATGTCAACAAATCTTTTTTGAAAAAACTAAGTAAAAAACATATGCACATTAGATTTACAGGGAACACCTTCTATGAATTGACTTGATCATGTCAATGTTGTTCAGAGTTGAGGTCCAGGTGTTTTTATTCGAAAGCCCTCATCTTCCACACAAACATTCTTTGTTGTTGTACATCCATTAGGGATTAAAGTATGGAACCAAATACTTGATGGATGGCCTCACAAGGTCATAAAAATTAGGGTGAAAGCTTAAAACAAGTAAGAATTTTTTTTTATATTTACCGAATTACGTAACATATATTATTAATAACTATAATCGCTAAAATACTTTCAAAATATGAATAATGTAGCTTAAGTTTCTAAGCAAATTGACTAAAATACCCTTGCTTGCTCTAAATTGTTTTAATTTTACATTTATTTTTGGGTTTTAAACTCAAATTCGCATATTCTGGCCATCCACCACCGCTACGTACATCGATCAAGATTTCGGCCACTCGGTTTCTTTAGACCCATCAAAACACCATGGAATCAAATAAAAGTTATACTTTAAACCTAGTAATAGAGTTGGGTTTCTTGATTTGTCACAAACTACAAAAAAATAACATAGAAATAGAAATCCATCAAAACCAGAACCCAACAACTATGTTGATTTTAATTCTACATCATCAAACTTATTTAAACAATAATCTAATGCAAAAACGTAGGTGACCACACCAATTTCTTATAGTGAATCTCTACTTCAAATACAAAAACCTTAATAAAAAAGAGTGATTATTTTTCGTGAATTATGTGAGTTGGTGACAACAATAGCAAAAACTAACTGAAATATGTGTATTTGTATTTCACATAGGTTTGAATTCAAATTTAGGTAAACAAATTGTAGACAATATCGACACAAATATTATTGTCTTTACCACAGTCCTACTTAATCAGTTTACTTCTTTCCAAGCAAAATTCACATCATATACAATATCGACAAATATACAATATCAATCAAATTTGTAGACAATAAGATTATGACTACTCAAGTTTTAGCTCTACCATAGTACACTTGATTAGTTTACTTCTTTTCTAACAGTCATTACCATTATGATTGACTTTTGTGTTGGCTATATGATTTAAGTAGGGCTGAGAGCGTAACGTGCCATAACACCGTATCACCAAAAAGGTAATATCACCCCAGTGTTACTACGGCTTTAACATTTTAACACAAACATCCCAAAATCACCTCATAACACCACCTTTTGGGACCCACATTTCTTAAAAAAAATACAAATTACAAAATTAACACCTTAACTAATAATTAAACAAACTAATATTTCGTTAATAAACTTAATAATTACAATACGAGAAAAAAAATTGTGAAAAAAACTACGAAAATACAAAAAAATACAATACGAAAATAAAATACAACTACTCGGGGCGTTGCAATTTATATTTTCTTTGATCTTTTGTTTTTCCAAGTTGATCCAATACGCATTGTCCTCGTCCAACTTATTCGTGTTAATACCGAGAAATTTCATCTCTTCCAAACGCATTATCATACGGTCTTTCTCTTTAGTGACCTCGTATGCCGATTGAGCCGCTTCCCGTTTGAGAAGAATCTCGTTTGTCATGAACTCCCCAAATTAGCTTGACGAGTTACTTCCCCTAATGCTCGTTGTTGTCTTGGATTTGGTTTTTTTGCCGGCACGTTGTTTTCCGGCCGGACGTGGTCTTGCATCTTCACCGAAGAGCTCCCGCATGGCCTTCCCTGGGGTCTTCGACATCTCCGATTAAAATCAACTGGTTTCGGCGCGTCCCATTTTGCTTAGGTTTTCAAAATTTTCCATGCATCTTCTTGAGTAAACGAGGTACCTTTATGCTCGTCACGATACATCGTTCTAGCCCATCTCATAACATCCAAATCATTTTCCTCACCCCAAACGTTTGGCATGTTTAAAAACCACGTTGAACTTTTGGCAATTCACGTTCAACGTTTGCCACTTGCTTGTCAACATATCCTTGTTGTATGCTTGGAAATTTTGCTTATTAAACTCGTTCAAAACCCGATACCAAAACGCGTCTCCCGTTTGGTTAATTTCGACATCGGGATCCTCGGAAACGACAATGTAACACAACCCAAGTAGCGTTTCCTCGTTTGGTTGCCAATGTAAAGAAACCCCGGACACGTAGGGATTTTTTTTTGCAATAGGGTTCGGGTTCTTTAGATTATTTTGCCATCCGTTTACCTCGACTTTTGAACTTTTCGGGTTGTGTAGCTTCGAGGTCGAATTGTGATTATGATGATTGGGTTTGTAGTTGTGAATGTTGTTCGAATTGTGGTGGGTTTTATTACAGATTTTGGAAATTAGCGTTTAGCACTTAATTTTTTTTGCCACATAAGAAACGCTTGTTGTTGTTGAAAAAGTTGCCCGGGAGTCATGCCGAGTGGGTTAGGGAAACTGGATGAAGACGCGTTCGGGTTCGTCATACCAAGGAGGTTCAAAAAACTCTCATTAGGAAATCCTGTTTTTTTTTTTTTTTTTTTTTTTTTTGGAAGTATATAAAGTTGTGTTTGAGTTGTGGAAGTGTGTAAAAAATATATGGGAGGGGGGTATTTATATTGAAGTTTATAGGTTTTTAAAAGATTTTTTTTTTGAACTTACTAGCCGTTTGGGGAGGGGGGGGGGGGGGGGGGGCGAAAGTGTACTTTTTTTTTGCGTTTCAACTCACGTTGCAACAGCAACTTGGAACCAAACGCCGTTGGCCGATAGCATAACGCCACCCAACGCCCAACCACGTGGGAATAACGTCTGGTGAGGCGTTATGGTACCCAACGCTCCGAGCATTATAGACCACGGACCAGACCGATCCAAAAAACCGAACCGGCCAGACCGGACTAAATGCATTTCGATCCGGTCCTCGGTCCACCCTTTTAATCATTTTTGGTCCTCGACTCCTCGGTCCAGTTTGGTCTTACGCACAACCGTACATTATGCTTTGTTGGACTGGACCGACCAACGAACCGGACCGACCCGGACATGGACCGAACATTTTGGTCCGGTCCTCTGTCCAGTGTTTTGGGTCAATTTGGTTTTTGGTCCAGTCTGATTTTGGTCGCTTCGGTACGGTTTTGATCGGTCCGGTCTGGTTTTCGGACAATGCTCAGCCCTGGATTAAGTTTCTGTGTAGGGTCAAACAAAAGATCCATGATTGTCAAACCATCAGTCATTGCATAGTTTCTTTCCTACAACAAAAACTAATTGAAAACAACAATGATGAAGCAAGGGAACATTGATCTTGGTTTGAGGTTATAGAAGGCTTTTTTTAATTTCTATTAATGTTCCGTAATCGTTTTTAACAAATTAAAAGGAAGGAGGCGGTAGTTGATAGTCGGAATCTGGATATGGATTTTTGAACTAAAAAATAAAGGGGCAATCTTATATATACCCAACTTAAACACCATAATTCCATAGATGCTTTGATGTTAATTAATCAATTACTATTCACATTCCAGCAGGTGTGTTTTTTGTGTGTGCGGGTTTGTTGTTGTTATTTGATTTGTAGAAACTTAATAATTTGTTGTGAAATTAATTAATGGAGTAAAGATTTAAGTTAGATGACTTGAGATCAAATGAGAAATAAAATAAATATGAGAATTGTAAGGAGTAACTACAATAGAACATTTCACATGCACCTAAAAAATGATGCATCTCCCTTTGAATTTTTCTCTCTTATTTTGAAATGTGTGACTAGAAATAACTCTCACTTTTCTCATCGGATCTCTTCTCCTTCTATGCTTGTAAAACACAATTTAATTCTGAGTAAAAATAAACACTTTTAAAATAAGCAGCTTCATGTTTGCTTATCACAAAATGTGTTTTTTAACCTCTAAATAAGCATATAAAGCATAAGCATTTTGGACAACAAAGGTTTTTTTTTTTTTAATTTTATTTATTTTTTTCCCTATTTCTTTCTCAAAAGGTAAAAATTATATTAATAACACAAAGATAATACATTAATGATTCAAGAGAGAAGACATGCCTACTCTCAATGTGTTACAACAGACATCTATCTCAAACAGCTAAGCTACAAACTTAGGCTGTATATATGAGCAATATCAGATAACCAAATAACCTAGAAACTGCAGGCTAAACACCAATTAGCATTCATTCAGTAGCTTCACATTCACCTTTAATAGAGCACCATACCATCTAGCTACATTTCCATATAATCCTCCACCAAGACCATCTATCCAGCACCCACAACAGTCAAAGTAGGGAAAGATGTATGGCTTCACTAGGAACCAAACCATTCTGGTCAAGGGCTCTTTTAGGACCCCTACATTTCCCTCTTTACAAAAGGTTTCAAGGTCCTAGAAACACTTACCTTGAGGGAGAATTTACATGCCCCCTTGGTGGTACATTGAAAAGACCAAGTAGTGTCTTTTTTTTTTTTTTTTTTTTTTTTTTTTTTTTTTTTTTTTTGTAAAAGGTGAACTTATATTATTAATTCAAAATCGAGTTACAACAATACATCAAAGATACAATAGATAATAGTTACAAAGTAACTATCTCAGAAAATACTATCTCGGACAAAACATCTCAGACATCTTTTGTCAGTGGTGAGTGCTTATTCACTCACCTTTTCTAAGCCTAAATTGGACCAAATAAACCAAAAACTAACCAATAATGCCAAAGAATGTATGTTTTTGTGTTTGTGAATGTGCAGGAACGGGTATTTAAGAAAAAAGACGAAAAATCACGAGAAAATGACAAAACGGGCACGAGATTTGGAAAAGCGAATAAAGCCGGAGCCGGGGAAGCTAGTGGTCAAAGTTAAAGCTCATATGGTCAAATAAAGTCCTCAAAGTTTCAAGAATTACAAGAATGACCCTTGGTCATAAGTTTGAAGAAATGACATTTATGGTCCCTCAACTTTCAAGAGTTGTCAACATTGGTCCTTATAAAGATACTTTGGAAGATTAACAACTCAGGCCCCTCATCATTCAAGAAATGCCACAACTAGCCCTTGGATATTAATTTGAAGATTGGCATTATGGGTCCTTGTATTTTCAGATTTACATGTTTGGTCCCTTGGTTTGATTTAATACTACAAACCGGATCCCTTAATCCAAAATAAAACAAACAAAACCCAAACACAACACAAGCCCAAAAGCCCACCCCACTTATTATTAACCGGTCCAAACCCTATCACCAAACCCGACCCAAACTCAAACAATAATAAAAAAAACCCAACGCGCCTTTTTACTGTGGATCACCCCCTTCCCACCAAATTACCCTGCACCTCACCCATTAATTACCTCGTACCTATCCAAATACCCACCTCGTACTAAGAATCTATCTAGAAGGTCTGACAAGTCAGAATGGTGTCATAAATCCTCCACCGTGGCACCTTCAAGCCCCCTGATTGGTCTATGATATGTGGCAAGAGGATAAGATTCATCAAAACGGCTATGAGTGAGGTGGGATGTCAACATACGGATAAGAATTGATGATTTGTGGCTGAGATTGAGCTTCTAGCATTTTCCAAACCCTAGCACCCCTCACCTTGGGCTCCCCTATATAAACCCCCCTCCTGATTCGTTTCTAGTGTGTAGTTTTTGTGTAATGTTACTCTGTTATTTTTGTTTTGTAACTTAGTTTTAATTAATGAAAGTTTAAAGTTTATTGTCTTATCTCATTTTCAGTCTAGCTTATTAGCTTATTTACTTTTTAGCTTATAGCTTATTATTGTCTTTTTCTATCTTATTTCTTTTAAATCAAGTACTTTCCTTTTGTTATAAATATAGTTTTAATCTACTATTTTACTAGTTCTTATTTTATTGTTGTTTATTATCCAAAGAAAAACCAAAAAAAAAAAAAAAAAAATCTAAAAATCTTATAAAAAAAAAAAAAAAAAAAATATGTTCTGTTTCATTTTCCAATTCATTTTCAGATGTTGTTTAGTTGTTTGTTCAAGCTTATTTTAGCTCATATAGCTTATAGTAAGTCCTTGACTGTTTTCTTTTCTCAAAAAAACAAAAAAAGTCAAAAAGTCAAACTGCTCAGCTTATTTGAATAAGTTGAGCTTATTGGAGGTTAAAAGGCTACCACAAGGAGTCCAGTGGTCTGTCTTAAAGGCAGGCTAGCATAGTGAGCCCCCTCTTTTCATGCTGAGGGGGACTTGAGTTTGTAAGTTTCATAAGTTTTATTTCATCTTAATAGCTTATTAATCTAGTAGTATAGATATGCTACTATAGGCTTATTACTGCTTAATATTGATTATTAGTGATTGTTGTTTGCTTATTGGTCACTTTTGATGCTTGTGGTGTGATTTGCTTTGGTTACTGTTTCATATAAGCATATATCTGTGATCATTCATTTCTGAGTATAATGGTGTTATTAGATCTGTGTTTATGATGTATTTCATGCTTGTTAATCATATTGAGTAGATTGGATTTGGTTTGGAAGTGATTTGAAGGGTCTGTATTGGTTTCATAAGTGTGACAGAATACTAAAGGGGTGTTTGGTTGTGTGTAGTTTGCTGTTATAAAGATTGATTCAGATGGTAGAGTTGGTTTAGGTATCTCACATAGGTCATATTATAGCTAAGTAAGACAATAAATCTAGTGGTCATTAGTTAAAAGTCAATTTTACCTCTTAATTCTCAATACAGTTAGCTTATAGTTAATTTTAGGGTGTTTAATCTTATAAGTAGTTGCACATTAGTTATTAGTAGCTTAAAGTAACCAAAATATAGCTTAATTACATCTCTGTGATCATTTTAGTATAATCAAAACTCAAAAAAGTCAACATTCTGTTTCATTCAAAAAGTCAAAAAGGTTTTGTACTCAGAATTTTGTCATAACTTTATGAGCTTGTGTAGCCTTTGATTTTAGTTGGAAATCATTGTTGTTTGTTGATTTTGAAAGCTCATTACCTAAATAATAGATTTCAAAAAGAAAATTACACTTTGGAACTGATTTGCTTATCTAAAAAGCTTGCTGAAATTGGCTTATTGAACCAAAAGGTGCCCTGCACACCAGTCCCGACCCCACTTCTTGGGTTGTTTTGGGCTAGTGGATTGGACCAAGGATCTGTTTTTAAGGTTGTTTTGTGATCTCATAGTGGTAGTGAACAAGTTGCTCCCAAAAGTTTGTTCTTCAAAGCTTATTTTCATAGCTTATTTGACCCATCTTTTTGGGTATTTCTGCTTAAATCTGAATTTTAAAGAGGGCTGCAATTGCTTAATATAGTTCACAAGTTTAGTTTGCTGATTGTTTTGAGCTGATTATAGTCCATAGTACTTGGTTCAAGTGATTTTTGGCATGTGCTTATTCTGTTTAGCTTATTGCTACTCCTAAGTGCTTATTTGAGCTTCTTTGTGTGCTTATTTGATTTCCTGTGCATCTATTGGATTAAATCTTGTTCTTATAAGCTTATTTGAGTTTGAAGACATCTGTGTTAAGTTTGGGTCAAGATTTGGTCAAAGTGCTTATCTTTAAGCACTTTTCAATAAGCTGTTTTGGGTCATTAAGCACTTCCAGTGCTTATTTTCAAATTTTTATATTTTTCCTAGCTTTAAAATAATATTTTAGATTTTCCCTGAAATTTTCATAATTTTCTGAGTTTATTTGCTATTTTTCTTAATTAATTTTCATTTTTAATCAATTTTTATTACTTTTTAATTATTAGAAAATCAAAAAAAAAAAAAAAAAATCAGAAAAACCCCAGAAAAATCCAAAAATATTTTAGAAAATAGTTTTCAGTTATTTTAGAATTTTAGAAATTAAATTTGCATTTTTCTCACTTTATTTACATTTTCTTTTAATTATTAAATAGTTTAATTAGTTTTTAATTCATAAAAAATTATTAAAAAGTCAAAAAAATATTTTTCTTTTTCTTAAAATTTTCTTTTATCATTTTTAACTTTTTAAAATTATTTTGAAGTCCGTAGGATTAGTGTAGCTTAAAACTCGCGTTTTATTTCGCGCGTTACGTTTAATAGTCGCGCGTGCATTCCCGTTTTTGCGTTTAGACTTTGATGCATTACTAGCTTGTACTCTTTGCATATTTCATAATTGTTAGTTGATAATTGAATTATTTGATCACTATTTTCCTTTTTCACCACTTTTCAAATCACGATTACACGAATCAATATTCTTGATTCTATTCACACCTTCACTTGGAAACGACTCGGGTGATTCGTATTTCTTGCGGATCACTTCGATACTATACTATTATTATATAATTGGTTTTCACGACGAACCAGTCAGCTAAACAATCATTCAAGAAACTGCAGTCAAGACATCATCACTTGCAGACATATAGCAGCTTCAAAATTCACCTTTTGATGAGCACCATACCATCTAATTACATTTCCACATCAACCCCCCTCCAAGACCATTCAACCCACATCTACAACAGTCAAAGAGAGGAAGAAGTGTGGCTTCATTAGGACCCAAACCATTCCAATTAAGGGCTCTTCTAAATCCCCTACATTTCCCTCTTTACAAAAGGCTTCTGGGATCTAGAAACACTCACCTTGAGGGAGAATCTACATGCCCCCTTGGTGGTACACTGGGGTGACCAATTAGGGTCATCTTTCATCCCTCACTATTCCCCTCATCTCATGTACCACCCTCCTAGTACATATTACTGATGAGACAAAAAGTGTTACGCTTTTAAAGGGTCATTTAAGCATTAAATCGTGATTATATGATCAAATATTGCCTTAGATCGTTCCTTTTGTCATTTTAGGTACTTTTGAGAGGAAATCTGGAAAAGGAAGCATTTTAGACGTTTTTTGAGCGAAAAAGTGAAGAATACGACAAAGTCTCAAATTATGCTGGAAACAGTTCCTGACGGCGTCACGTATTACTTGGTGACGGCGTCATGTGTTGACAAAGAGGTGGATATGAAGTTTACACGAGACGCGCCAGAAAGAATTTGGAGGTTAAAGAGTGACGACGTCACGCTATATTTCACCAAGGTCGTCACGTGTTATTACAAAGAGAGATGGCCCAGAACCTCATTCAACCTGACGGCGTCAAGAGTGGATCTAGGCCATCAAGGAACCCTAAATACGGAGAGGTGACAGCGTCACGTCCCATAAGGTGACGCCGTCAAGTTGTAAAATCTATATATACTTTTCTAATTTTCATTCATTGTGTGTGGAACTTTGGGGAGAAACTTAGGGTACGAACCCTAGTCGACTTTTGCAGCTATTTTGAGGTTCCCAAACCTTTTTTCTTCCATGTTTAATTGAAGATAAGTAATCTATCAATCATTCAATATGTCTATGTGTTGTTTGATTCTATCTTACACTTGTCTTTCTTTTAACATGCTATGATAGGTTTGTTTGTGTTTTCTTAGATGTAATGAAACATAGCTATTGATTATTGATTGATGGTTTGTTATTAATTTTTGTTGGATGAATGATATCAATGTTAGGCTTAAGAAAACTGGCTAACTTCCTATTGGTAACTTGCTTGATGTCTTAAGAAACATGAATCGGATGTGTACTACAATTAATTGGTTGTGTTTAATGCATAAAATAATATTAATGAGGCCATGATAGGATACTTAACGTGTCGTCATAGGAAGAGATAGGATCTTATAGAGTTGGGGAAGGACGTACACGCCCCCACGAATGGTATTAAGGAATACAACCCGTCATCCACGTAATTGTAACAAACTAATCAATCAATGAAAGATAGCTAGGGAGTATTGAAACCTAAGTAAATACGTTTTTCTCCATATTAGTTTTACACACATTTATTTTCTTGTTATTTTATTTTTATTGCATTTGTAGTTATGTGGGTTAGTTGACTAGCAACTAATTCCGCCCACTCTTTCAAAACCGAGATTTTACTTGCTTTCCATTAAATATAAAAATACAAAAAGAATCATCCCTCACCTCTATACCTAGTTTAGATCATTTTCAATCCTAACGAACACTATTCCCTGTGGAGAACGATCAATCCCCTGGTTCTTACCACTACACTATACTACATCGGTCAAGTACACTTGCCTGACGGGGATTGTAAGCTTCTCAAGATCCCTTGAGAAGTAAAACTTTTGTGTGACAATCCAAATCGCATCAAAGTTTTTGGCGCCGCTACCGGGGAATAGTTATTGTTTAGGTTGATTTTTATTTTGATTAGGTCTGCTCATTATATTCCTTTCTAGTGAGATTTTTATTTTTATTTTTATAGGTTTTCTTTAGTCTATCTTTTTCTGCCCAACCCATTGCTCAAATCTTCCTTGGCCATCATGGTAAACGAAGATCTCTATAATCTTAGAGTCACTAGGAGTCGTAGTTCCATAAGAAACCTTGTTCCACCCTACGCAGAACCTGAAAGGGAAATGCGTAGGTTAAGGCAATCTCTTCCAACATCCGAACTGTTTGGCACCACCATCAACTTTGATGAAGCTCTTTCTGAGGAAGACTCCGATCATCACCCTACACCCCCTAGCCCCCAATCCAATCACGATATGGAAATTCCAGAAATTCCTACCCCTAAGTGCCTTAAGGATTACTCTTCCCAGAACCCTCGCGGCTTTTCAAATGCTATTGTTTTTCCAAATGAACACACATATGGAGTCTTGCGTGCAACCGATGTTTGGCTTGTCCAAAGTGTATGCAAGTTTCACGGATTGAAAACTGAGGATCCAATCCAACACATCAAAGATTTCTTGAAAATAGTGGACACCATCCATACGGACGTGGCTACTAGAGATACCTCCCGGTTACGATTCTTTCCTTTCACCCTTCAAGAAAAGGCCAAGGAATGGTATGACAAACTTCCTTCTGAATCCATCTTCACATGGGAACAATTAATCTCAAAATTCTATGAAAAGTTCTTTCCCGTAGGAAGAACTTCAGCAATCAGAGACAAAATCCTCCGTTTCCGCGTTGGACAACCAGAACCCATTCATAAATCTTGGATTAGATTCAAGGATCTAATAAGACAAGTTCCCCATCATGGCATCGAGCTCTAGCTTCTTGTCTAAATCTTCTACGAAAATGTCTCTCAAACCGACCAGAATGGGATCAATAATTCGGTAAAAGGAAAAATAGCCAAGTTAAGTGTTGAGGAAGGATGGAGTAGGATCGAGGAATATGCTCAAGAGCAGGATGATACCTGGGATGAACCTGATTCGGTCATGAGCATATCCGATAGCATGCAAAAACCCTACCTTGAAGGCCGGCTAAGGAAGTTACAAGAAAAAGTGTCATACCTAACATGGTTGCGAGCAACTAAACGGCTGTAAAACCCATACCTGATTTGCGACTATTGTGGAGGCCCGGATGAACTGGAAGAATGCGAGATTGAAACCACCACCGAACAAGCATTTCTTTCAAGCCATGACATCTTTGATGACCCTTCTCTGTTAACTTTTTATTAAAAGAATGATTTCACCTCATGGGGAAATCTTGTGAGAAAAAATGAGGGGGAAGAAGGTCCTGACTTCAAAATCAGGAGTACATTCGAGGATGACCTTGGGCATTTCACTCATGAAAAAAGTCTACTGCTAAAAGGTCTCAACGACCTCCTCACTGATCAGCAAAATGACTTGAGAACCAAGTTCATGGAACTAAATGTTGCCCTTGATAGCCATGGCAAACCCCAAGTGAACCAAAATGACCCGTTGCTTGCCATTACCACTCGGGCTGGAACAACAACTAAGGATTCACCGTACCCAACCGAACACCTCACTACCATTGAACCCGATACCTCTCACGAGGAAGAAGGTAATGTGAACAATGAGATTCCTGAGCAGCCCCCTCAAGTAACTTCCTCTATACCAATTCCACCCAGGAAACCTGTAAAAGTCCCATATCCGTCCCGCCTCAAGAATCAAAAAGTCAAAAATGATAATAAAAGGTTCTTGTCATACTTGAAGGATTCGGTTGTCACTATACCTCTTCTCGATGCTTGTTACCATATGCCCAAGTATAGTACATACTTCAAGAGGCTCCTTGCCAACAGAAAAAAGTTTGAGGGTCTTGTAACCCTAGGAGAAGAATGTTCTGTGGTGACCCAACGAGGACTACCAAAAAAGGTAGACGGCCCTGGTAGTTTTACCTTGCCCTGTTCCATAGGATCCCTATCAGTAAAGAATGCTCTATGTAACTTAGGGGCAAGCATCAATCTCATGCCATATTCCATGTTCCTTAAATTAGGATATTCATGTTTGAAACCAACCCATATGAACATCCAATTGGCCGATAGATCAGTCAAATACCCCTTAGGAATATGTGAGAATGTGCTAGTTAAGGTAGGGAAGTTCAAATTTTTGGTTGACTTCGTAATCTTGGAGATGGAAGAAGATGACCTAGTGCCCATCATCCTAGGAAGACCATTTCTTGCCACTTCTCGTGCCGTCATTGATGTTCATGACGGCAAGTTAACCTTACGAGTAGGGGCCGATAGCTTAACCTTTGATATCAAGGATACAATGGACCTTTCTCTCGAAGCAGCTAACCGTATGTATTTCATCGGAGAGGTCGATGAATTAACCGATGTCATTGACAACTGTGTAAATGAACAAGTCGAAGAAGGTTGGTTGCGAGATGAAGCCTTGTCCATCTTTGAGAAGGAAAGGACAAAGGGTGTCAGCGCAGTCTCCTTCTATCCCGGACGAGAAGTCGCTGAACCACTCAAGCTCCAAAAGCCTTAAAACAAGCTCAAACCCTCCATCATAGAACCACCTAAGTTAGAGCTTAAGAAACTTCCAAATCACCTAGAGTATGCTTTCCTCCAAGGAGGTGATCAACTCCCGGTAATTATAAACTCTTCCTTAGAAGATGGACTGAAAGACAAACTCCTGGGAGTCTTAAAAAAATATAAAGGGGTTATCGCATGGAGTGTAGCCGATATGAAGGGAATCGACTCAATCTTTTGCACGCATAAAATCCTCATGGATGAGGATTATAAACCAATCGTGCAACCCCAGAGGTGAGTAAATCCCAACATCAAGGAAGTTGTGAAGAAATAAGTCATCAAACTCTTGGATGTAGGACTAATTTACCCAATTTCAGATAGTCCATGGGTTAGTCATGTACATGTTGTACCTAATAAAGGAGGGATGACAGTAGTAAAAAATGACAATGATGAGTTAGTGCCCCAAAGGACAGTCACCGGTTGGCGTGTGTGCATCGATTATAGGAAGTTGAATGATGCAACTCGAAAGGATCATTTTCCTCTCCCATTCATCGATCAAATGTTGGAAAGATTAGCAGGGCATAAATACTACTATTTCTTAGATGGTTTCTCAGGATATTTCCAAATCCCTATCGCTCCTGAGGACCAAGAAAAGACCACGTTTACATGCCCTTATGGGACATTCGCTTATAAGAGAATGCCTTTTGGATTATGTAACGCCCTCGCCACTTTTCAGCGATGTATGACTGCAATCTTTCACGAGTTAATGGAAGATAGCATGGAAGTCTTCATGGATGATTTTTCGGTCTTTGGAGACTATTTCGATCACTGTCTTGCTAACCTTGAGAGAATGCTCAAACATTGTAAGGAAACCAACTTGGTCCTAAACTGGGAAAAATGCCATTTTATGGTAAAAGAAGGGATCGTACTTGGGCACAAAGTCTCAGGAAATGGAATTGAGGTGGACCGAGCGAAAATTGAAACTATATCTAAGCTACCTTATCCAAATACAGTCAAGGCAATACTTAGCTTCTTGGATCATGTTGGTTTCTATAGGAGGTTCATTAAAGACTTCTCAAAGATAGCTCGACCAATGACTCAGTTGCTCGTAAAGGATGCTCCGTTCGATTTCTCTCAAGAATACAAGGATGCATTTGATCGATTGAAGCAGGAACTCACGCAAGCTCCAATTATGGTTACGCCTAATTGGGAATTACCCTTTGAGATCATGTGCGATGCTAGTGACTATGCTGTTGGAGTAGTGTTAGGCCAAAGGCTCAACAAATACTTCCAGCCGATATACTATGCTAGCAAAACCATGAATCCTGCTCAGGAAAACTACACCACTATTGAAAAGGAGCTATTGGCCATGGTATTTGCTTTTGATAAATTTTGCCAATATCTTGTCCTTTCAAAAACAGTTGTTTTTACAGATCATTCGGCTCTTCGATACGTCTTCGCTAAACAGGATGCTAAACCATGATTGATTCGTTGAATCTTATTGTTGCAAGAGTTTGATGTTGAAATTCGTGATAAAAAGGGTGCAGAAAACCTAGCGGCTGATCACCTCTCTTTACTTGAAAATACCAGCTTGGAAGAATCAGACAAAAGTGAAATTTGGGATTCATTTCCTAAAGAACAACTCATGTCAATAAATGATTCGAAACCATAGTACGCGGACTACGCTAACTACCTGGCAAGCAGGGTTATTCCAGAATACATGGGCAGACAAGAGAGAAAAAGGTTCTTCACTCAGTTGAAATACTACTTTTGGGACGAACCTTTCTTGTTTCATAGATGCCCCGACCAAATAATTAGGAGGCGTGTCTCCGGAAAAGAGGCAATCTGAATCATGAGAGAATGTCATGCTAGTCCATCTAGGGGACATCATGGGGTAAGCACCACTGCGCGAATTTTTTTTGATGCAGGATTCTATTGGCCTACAATATTTCGCGATGTGAAAGGAATGATACAAGCTTGTGATGCATGTCAAAGAGCTGGAAATATTTCCAGGAGGGATGAAGCATCTCAAAATTACATACAAGTTTGTGAGATTTTCGATGTTTGAGGAATAGATTTCATGGGACCCTTTCCATCACCAGGAGGAAATGAATACATTTTAGTTGTTATTGATTATGTCTCAAAATGGGAAGAAGCACAAGCCCTTAGGACTAACGACGCCAGAGTGGTTATTCATTTCCTAAAAAAATTGTTTGCTAGGTTTGGAATTCCAAAAGCCCTTATTAGTGATAGGGGGACCCATTTCTGTAACGCACAAATGAAAAAGTTCATGAAAAGATATGGAGTCTCCCACCGATTCTCGACTGCTTACCATCCTCAGACCAACGATCAAGTTGAAAACACCAATAGAGCAATAAAACGAATATTAGAGAAGACGGTGAACCAAAATAGGAAGGATTGGTCCTTCAAACTTGACGATGCATTGTGGGCATTCCGGAGTGCCTACAAAACACCCATCGAAACAACCCCATTCCATATGGTCTACGGCAAGGCATGTCACCTTCCAATTGAATTGGAACACAAGGCATATTGGGCGCTCAAAGCCTATAGTTTGGACTATAAGGTCGCAGGGGCAAATAGATTCTTGCAACTTCAGGAGCTTGATGAATTGAGAATGGAGGCTTACGAGTCCTCCATAACATACAAAGAAAGGGCAAAAAGATGGCATGACCAACGGATTAAAAGCCCTAAAGAGTTCTCAGAATGAGATAAGATTTTATTATATAATTCTCGTTTAAGGTTATTTCCAGGAAAACTAAAATCTAGCTGGTATGGACATTTCAAAGTGAAAAGTTCCTCGAAAACTGGCGCTGTTGTATTGATCGATGACGAGGATAGGGAATTCACTATAAACATACAACGTATTAAGCATTATCAAGAGAATAATATGAAATGACTAATGAGGAAGACATAGCTTTTGATGATGAGGTTACGTAATAGACGTGACTTTGAGTCTAGCTACAAGACTCGTTAATAAAGAAAAACGCTTCTTGGAGTGAAACTTTAGTCTTAACAAGCGTCTCATGGGTAGGAGTTATATGACTAGCACAAAAACCGTACCACTAAAAAAAATTTACGAATAAGGTAGTGACCATCCGGGTATTAGATTAATTGACTAACGTGCCATTGATCTAGTGTATGACTTGGTGACCATCCGTTATGCAAATAACGCGCCAGCGATCCAAGAAGTGCACTGGTGACCATCCGTTAGTTGAAGAGTCAAAGACTCGTGCCAGTAATCTACTAAATTTATACAGGTGAGGTTCGCCCCTAGACTTGTTAGGAAAAGCCTTAGTACTTATGAGTGTACCGATAGCACTTAGATTCTAGAACTTGCGTTAGTGATTCATTCCGAGACCACAAGTGAGACTACATTCGTGTAGTTAGATTTACTACATGATAAGAGGCATTAGGATAACCCATGTTTTTACACCTGTGTTTATATAATTACATTGACTTCATTGGTCAAGTAATTCTCCCACACCTTTGCGATGTACTCATTTTTAGTACACGATACCCCTAGTACACCCCTCAGAGCCTATCTTTTTCGTTTCTAACTTTAAGCATTTTACTTAAAGATAGAATTTGTTTACAATCCACCCCAAATGTACACCCAAATCGCCTTAGCCTTCCTTGTATGCACTCATCTTTAGTGCATTATTGTTATTTGTTTAAATCCTTTGTTAGTTATCTAATTGATTACATGGTTGCTAAGTCGAGTCATATCTTGTACATATTGTTTTGGGACGATTGTGACTCATGGGTAAAGTACTAATGATATGGAGTAATGGGGAAGAACATCAATTATTACCCCCATATGTGCAAAATGTTTTAAAGTACTCCAAGTGTTTTGATTATCTTAATTCGAGTCATTGGATTAGTTACATGTAAAGTATGTAAAAGTTCAAGTGTAAGGGGAGAACCAAGGCCTCTATGATGTATTATTTTGGATGGTAGGGCAAGAGTGTATGTAAAAAAAATAGATTCATGATCTAGTGTTCATGATCTATTTACTCATATAAATTTTTTCTATTTTCTCTAGTTGGATCACCTCATTTATTTCTTTTCAATTAACCGTTACACTATATCCGTACACTATTCATTATTCATTCCCACCTTAATCCACCTTTCAATTTCGCCTATTTGATTATGTAATCCTCTTCTCTTCCTCGTTTCCTTTCATTCTTCTTAAATGAATGATCCGGATCCACCAAACCCTAGCCCTAATTTGGCTCCTCCTCCTAAGGAATCAAATGATGTCATTCGTCAGTCGAGATCTACTAGAAGCATTAGTGGAGCTGGGAAATCATCCTTAAAGCATGTGAATGTTTTGTCTAAAACTCGTTTAGGTAGTATGAAGAAAAATTCTAGGAAAGGTAGTAAGAAGAAGAGATTGCTCAAGGGTATGGATGGGGTTGAATATGAGGTTGAAGATACTGAAGAAATGGATACAAGGGATGAGAATTTGGAGGTTGATAATGGTAATAGTACTGTGGGGATGAACACTAATGAGGAAGATGGTGTTGGTTCTGGTTTAGATGAGATGTCTGCTGCTATTAATCAAAGTAAGTATGTGGTTAATGAAATTAATAATACTACTGCTGATGTTAATGACAATAGTGTTGAAAAAATGGGCTCTAAAGATATTATTAAGGATGATAAGATTAGTAGTAATGTTAACAATATTGTGGGGGAAATGCCTGTCCCATTTGAGGATAATCCTATCTTGAATCCTGGAAATGGGAAGGCTATGAAACAAGGTAGTGCTAGTGATAAGATGTGTATTGGAAATGCTGTGGGTGAGGTAGCTGATGTTAATGCCAGTGCTGAGATGGTGTGGCCTAGTTTAAAGGAAACTATGCAAAAGGATACTGTTATGCTTGATCAAAATAGTAAGAAACCAATGTATTTTGTGAATGTTTTTCAAGGAATAGGTGGATATGGTAATAATAAGTTGGCTAAAATACCTAGTAGGATTAATGAACAGGGTAGAGTGGTAGTTGATATGGACCCTATTGTGGAAGAGGGAAGTAAGAAATGGGATTTGACTTTGGTAGGATATTTTGTGGGTCTTAAAATGAGCTACAGTGAGATTTCATGGCACTTGAGAAGAATGTGGAGAGCTTATCAAATTGCTGAGATCATTACTAATGAATGTGGGTTATATTTTTTAAAGTTTAGGTCTGTGGAAGGAATGAATTCTGTGCTTGAGAATGGTCCTTGGCTAGTTGATAGTAAACCATTCTTTGTTCAGAAGTGGGAGCCTGACATGCGTATGGAGAGACCTGAACCTTCTAAGGTACCTATTTGGGTCAAAATTATAAATGTCCCACTTGAAGCTTGGAATAGTGAAGGAATTAACAGATTGGCTAGTAGAATTGGCAATCCAATTATCATGGACATAATAACTACCTCTATGTGTGAGAAAGCTTATGGTAGAGCCAGTTTTGCTAGAGTTCTTATTGAGGCTGATGCTACAAGTGATTTGGTTGAAGAAATTGAGGTTTGCTATGAAAAAATGGGTAAATTTATGATGTTAAAAGTTGAATATACTTGGAGACCTCCCCTTTGCACTCATTGTAAGGTGTTTGGTCATGAGTACAAGAAATGCAGCAATAGAGTGGTTAATATGGGGGAGAGGAATGAGAAAGCTGAGGATGTTGTTCAAAATATGGCTAAGATGGTTGAAAATAGTAAAGTTAATGAGGAATTGCAACAACCCAATAGGTTTATTAGAAATGAGGCAAGTACTAGCAAAAACAATAGTAACCAGGATATGAGTTATAATATGAATAGAGGAGGATTCAATGGTAGAGGTAGAGGTAGAAGTGGAATGATGGGAAGGGGAAATATGGGTCAAAGGAATAACTTTGAGAATAATGGTGTGAGGTTTGTGCAAGTGGAAAATGGGACTAAAAAGGTTGATGAAGCTCAAGTATGGGAAACTAAGAATAAAAGTAAGCAGTATAATAAAGGAAAAAGTATATCTGTTTCAAATGAGGGATTGAATAATAAGAATAAGGTTCAAAAGAATGTCAATATTTATAATAGTTTTGATGTATTGGCAAAGGAAGTGGTGGAAGAAGGAAGTGATGAGTGGGTTCAAATGAGGAAAAAAACAGATCTAGCTTGTGATTTGGGAATGCAGATTGCTGACAGTGAAAAAACAAAATGGTCTGAGGATTTAAAGAAGTATTATAAAGATAAGTGTGATGCTAAAGCCAAAGGTAAAATGATGGAAGGGCTTAAATGGAGAATTTCTAAGCTGCAAAAAGATATTCAGTATGGAAACAATAATACTATCATGGAGGCTAAGAAGAATGCTGATGAACTTTGTAAAAAGATAATGAAGGAGGAAGGAATGACACAGAACCAAGCATATATGCTAGCTTATGATGAATGTTACAAGATTGAAGTCAATAAGGTCAGTAAGTGGGTTAAGGAAATGAACAAGGCTGAGGTTGAATTATTTTTTCTATCTGACTTAGTACTAATTGATATGGTTAGAAACACTTGGACAGAGGAAATGATAAAACAATATGAAAGCCTTGTTGGTGAGAGAGTAGATGATAGGCTATCTTTGTGGAAAAATCTTTTGGAACACAAAGTTATTGCTGGTAACCATCCTTGGGCTATGCTAGGAGATTTCAATACAACTTTGTATCAAAATGAACATTCCAATGGGTACAATGTGAAAATTATTGGGATGCAAGAGTTTAAAGATTGTGTTGAAAATTTAAATATGGGTGATGTTAAGATGAGAGGGATGTTTTTTACATGGATTCAACAAAGGAAAGATCCTGGAGTTGGAATTCTAAAGAAACTTGATAGGATCATGGGCAATGATAAATTTATGGTTCTATATCCTAACAGTTATGCTAGATTTTACCCATTCATGATGTCTGATCACTCACTAGCTATCCTTTTTGGGTCTGATTGTTATGGGCAAAGCATGAGAGTTAGTGCTTTTAGATTCATGAATTATATTGGTGACAAAAAAGATTTTTTGCACACTGTGGAGAAGAATTGGAATGTGCCAGTTAATGGGTACAAAATGTACATCTTGGCTAAAAGACTGAAGAATATGAAGATCCATTTAAGAAAGCTTAATAAAGATAATGGAAATGTTTTTGATGAAGTGAAGGTTATAAAAGCTGAATTAGAAAATGTGCAGAAGAGTCTTGAGAAAGATCCTAATTGTACTGAGCTTAGAGAAGAAGAAAGAATCTATGTTGCTGCCTATAAGAAGGCTATTCTTGATGAGGAAAAGGTCTTAAAAGAGAAGTCTAAGATTGAATGGTTAAAAGAAGGGGACTCTAATAATGCTTTTTTTCATGGTATGGTGAAAGGCAAGTTGAGTAAAAGTAGAATTGATGAGATAAAGGATGAGCAGGGGCAATCTTTCTTTGGAGCTAATGTTGCTAGCAAGTTTGTTGATCACTTTGAAAGTTTTTTTTGGAGCTAATAAGGATTTCTATCCTATTGAGGACCCTAGCAGCCTATTTACTAGAAAACTTTGTCCTGAAGTTGTTGTGGATTTGATTAAAGAGATCACTGATGAGGAGATCAAAGAAGCATTGTTTGATATTGATGATAACAAGGCATCTGGTCCTGATGGTTTTACATCAAAATTTTTCAAGGCTGCATGGAGATTTGTGGGTCAGGATACTTGTGATGCTGTCAAAGAGTTCTTCCATAGTGGCAAATTGCTTGGTGAGTTCAATTCCACTCTCATCTCTCTTATTCCTAAGTCTATAAACCCCATTAAGGTCACTGATTACAGACCTATTTCATGCTGCAATATTGTTTATAAGACTATTAGTAAAGTCATTACTAATAGGTTGAAGCTGGTTCTAAATGAGTTAATTGATGTAAACCAGAGTGCTTTCATACCTGGGAGAAATATTTGTGATAATGTACTCTTAACTCAGGAATTCATGAGAGGATATGGATGGAATTGGGGGGCAAAAAGGTGTGATTTTAAAATTGACATACAAAAAGCCTATGATACTGTCAATTGGTGGTTTTTGGAGATCATTCTTAGAGAATTTGGATTTCACCCTGTTATGATTCATTGGATCATGACTTGCCTAACTACTGCTCATTTCTCTATTTGCATAAATGGTGAAACACATGGATTCTTCACTGCTGGAAGAGGTCTAAGACAAGGGGACCCAATCTCCCCTTATCTCTTCACGTTAGTCATGGAAGTTCTAAATCTGATGGTTATGAGACAAGTGAAAGCTGAAAGAAGATTTCAATATCATTGGGGATGTAAGGAGCTCAAGATCACCAGTTTATGCTTTGCTGATGACCTTTTGATGCTTTGTCACGGAGATTTGATTTCTGCTTCAGTATTAAGAAGAGGCCTGGATGAGTTTGGTATGTCCTCTGGCTTATACCCTAATATGAATAAAAGTGAGGCTTTCTTTAGTAACATGCTTGATAATGAGATTAATGAAATTCATCTTGTTATGCCATTTAGAAAGGGTGAGTTGCCAATAAAATACCTAGGTGTTCCTTTAGTCTCAAAAGGCTTGCAGATTAAGGATTGTAAAGTTCTTATTGATATTGTTGAAAAAAGAACAGGGGATTGGAGAACTAAGTCATTATCTTTTGCTGGTAGACTCCAGCTTATAACCTCTATCTTGGCTTTTATTCAAGTATATTGGTCTTCTTTGTTTATTATTCCTCTGAGTGTATGTGAAAAGATTGATAAGTTGTTTAAGAGGTTCCTGTGGAATAGAGGTGATGAGATTAATGGTATGGCTAGTGTTGCATGGAAGGATGTCTGCAAACCAAAAATTCAAGGAGGATTAGGAATTAAATCTGTTAGCTTATGGAACAAAGCTTTGATGTCTAAACACTTATGGAACATTGTTAATAAGAAACAGTCTATGTGGGTTAAATGGATTAACATTTACAGACTTAAGGGCAAAAGTATTTAGAATATAAAAGCTAGCAAAGGTATGCCTTGGAGTTGGAAGAAACTTTTAGATCTTAGAGATTTAATCAGAAGCTTTATTTGGATTAAAATTAGTAATGGGAAAAGTTGCAACATCTGGTTTAATAAGTGGCACCAATCTGGAATTTTGTGTAATAAGATTGGTATTAATAGCCTTGTTGAAGCTGGTATGGACCTTAAAGCTTTGGTAGATGATCTGATTAATGAGAATGGGTGGATGTGGCCAATTGAATGGGATGGTAAGTTTGATTTTTTAGATATTATCCAAGTCCTTGCTCTTGTTAATGATGTCAATGACAAAGCTGTGTGGGTTAATAAAAAGGGAAGGAAAGTGGAGTTTTCTGTTAAAGAAGTATGGAATGCTATTAAGGAGGAATCACCTAAAGTTATATGGCACAAACATGTGTGGTTTTCCCAAAGCATTCCTAGACATGCTTTCATCCTTTAGACTGCTATTAAAGGTAGGTTAAAAACTAGGGACAGACTTAGTAGATGGTTTACTGTGATGGATAAAAAGTGTTTATTATGCAGCTTACATGATGAATCCCATAGCCATCTATTTTTCTCCTGTGAGTTTTCTAGAAGGTTATGTGAAAGATTGAAACCTTGGGCTAAGTTAGATATGGTTGGTCATGAATGGGCCAGTGTGATATCTAGCATTGTGAACAAGTCTGCCAATAACACCATTTGGAGTGTTATCCAAAGATTGTATTTTGGTTCTATTGTGTATTTTATATGGCAGGAAAGAAATATAAGAAGAATGCAGCAGGTTAGTAGAAGTGAGGAAGTTGTTTTTAACTGTATTGTTAACACTATTAGGTTTAAGCTTCTTGGTCTCACTCTTAAATACTCTAAAGATGTCATAAATGCAGCAGAGATTTGGAACATACCACTGGGTAGGAATGAATATAATAGAAGAATGATTAATGAGTTGTCAAGACCTTGTGATGCTTCACCTATGTAAATCCATGGAGTCTGGTATCTTTACAGTTTATATTTGGTTCTACCATTGCCAAGAGGGTACATGATTCTGGATGTGTAATACTCCCTCCGTCCCACATTGACTGTCCAGTTTGACCTTTTCAAGTCTTTTTTTTTCGACTTTGACCTTATATATTTTTGTTTGTATGATATAATATTTGACAAAAATTATACCAATAAAAAGTACATTTCAAACTCAATTCATTCATATATTTTACATCAAGTATTATATAACACAAGATAACATTATTAAGGACAAAGTTATAAAAGAAAGACTTAAAAAGTCAAACATGGACAATAATTATGGGACGGAGGTAGTACCTGTTTTAAACCTTTTATCGGTGATTCTGTTTTACTCTTATTCATACAGGTTCATCATGAGTATTATAAAGATGGTGTTACCTCCCAGTGTGCTCAAGCTCTTTTCTGTGATGAATGTAGAATGAAGAAGTGGATGATTTTACATGGTGGCAATGTTTGGTATTGGGAGGTTTTGAAGAGAGTTGCACTCTTTTTGTCCTTACCTAATTGTGGAAAACTAGAAGGGGGGTTGAATAGTTTTACGTCTTTTTAATTCGTTATAAAAGATAGTTTTAGTGTTTTCTTAGTTTTTAAAATTTAGATTCGATAATATATGATCTCAAGTCTTGCACAATATAAACAACTATCAATAAGTAAGATATAACAATGATAAGTAAAGAAATAAATGAGAGATGGAAAGATCGAACCGCGAGACAAGAGATTTATAGTGGTTCGGCTACAAGGACACCTTCCTTGCCCTACTCCACTCCCCGAGCACCTAACTCGAGAGTTTTCTTCACTATATCAACAAGCTCCCTTATGGCGGAGAAAACCTTACACACCAATTTACACACCACAACTTCTTCACAACTAAACCACAACTTCTACACAACTTCTTCACACCAATCTACTTCACAACTAACTACTTCACGCCTATCTTCTTCACACCAATTTTCTTCACAACTAACAACTTCACACACACCAATCTACTTCACAACTAACTACTTCACGCCTATCTTCTTCACACCAAGCAACTAACTAATTACACAATAAATATACCTAGCACAACTATCTACAATCAAATATTCACAACAATCTTCACAAAGAGTTATGTAAATAATCTTGATGATGCACCAACAACTTGGATGTGGAGGTCACAACAAGTTGTAATACTTCTTGTCTTGGGGGATAGAAGTATTCTTCTCTTGCACTTGAGAGGATGATGTTTGAATCACTTTGAAACAAAGAATTATGTATTTATGATCAAAGGATTAAGAGAATAGAGATGTGGATTGATGAGGCGAAAAATGATCCGTTTTTAGGGGGTCATTTAAGCCCGAATCCGACTTTATTTGATCAAATATTGCCCTAAATCGTTCCTTTTGTGATTTTAGGTACTTGGAGAGTGAATTCTGGAAAAGAAGCCATTTTGGACGTTTTTGGAGCATAAAAGTGAAGAAAACGGCAAAGTATCAATTTTCCATGCTGGAAACACTAGGTGACGGCGTCAAGAGTTACACCTTGACGGCATCAGACATCAAGAATAAAATACCGTAGTTGATGACGGCGTCAAAAGGCCAAGAATAAAATACCGTGGTTGGTGACGGCGTCACACAGGCCGTCATAAGTAGATCAAGGCCGTCTGAGGAATATTTGGCGGCGAGGTGACGGCGTAACATGGTTGTCTTGACGCCGTCAGCCCAGTTTTCCTATATATAGTTTTCTAGTTTTTACATTAAAAAAGAGAAGTTTTGGAGAAACCCTGAAGACGAATTTGGTGCAACTTTTACAGGTTTTTCAAGGGTTCCAAACCCTTGATACCTTGCATTGTAATTGAGATAAGTGTTCTTCTAATTCAATCAATATGTGTATGTGTTGGTTGTCTATATCTTGTTCTTGTCTCAATTCCATTATGCTAGGCTAGATCTCTCTTGTGTTTGCTTAGATCTAATGAAACCTAGATTATGTGTTGATTACTTGTTTATTCTTGTTCTTGGATGAATGATTTTATATGTTAGGCTTAAGAAAACTGGCAGATCTCCAAATGGTAACATGCTTGAACGTCTTAAGAAACATGAACCGAGGCGTACTAGGTCTTTATTGGTTGTATTTAATGCATGAGCCACTGTTTACAATCCCTATAGTTGTGCTGGGTCATGGTGTAGGAGGAGATAAGAGCTCATAGAATTGGGGAGCTATGTATGCCACCCCATGAATGGTATTAAGGAATACGATCCGTCATCCATGCAATTATAACAAGTAATTAACGTGTAAAAGATATCTAGGGAGTAGTGAAGTCTAAGTAAACACATTTTCTCTAATTACTGCTCACAACCTTAGTATAAATTAGTTTAATTTCATTTTTATTATTTTATTTTGATTGCATCTTAGTTTTGGGTTAGTTGAATAGCAACTAATTCCGCCCACTCCTTCAAAACCCGAGATTTTAATTTGCTTTCCATAAAATAAAAAAAACACAAAAATAATCATCCCTCACCTTTAGAACTAGTAATTAGGCTTTCTAATCCTAGCGACACTATTCCTAAGCTGAACGATCAATCCCCCGGTACTTGTCACTATACTATACTACAATGATCAGGTACACTGCCTGGTGAGGGTTGTAAGCTTCTCGAGATCCCTCGAGAGGTAAAGCCTGTTGCGATTCCCACGCATCAAGTTTTTGGCGCCGTTACCGGGGAATAGTTATTGTCTAGGTTAGGATTTCTTTTTATTAGGTCTACTTGCTAGATTCCTTTCTAGTAAGATTTTATTTTTATTTTTAGGTCTTCTTTAGTCTATCTTATTTCTTCGTGCCTTTGTTCGTCACTCTTTACCATCCGACATCATGGAAGGTGGTAACATCTTTGAACCCGTCATCCCACCACAACAAAACCCACCACTAGAACCCCTTAGGCCCCGAACCTTAGGAGAGTATTCCCGACCTAGCCATCAAGGCTACCGAAACACCATTGAGCTCACCGGAGCCAATGTGACCCCTTTGCGATCCGACACCATCCGGTTGGTGCAAAGCGGATGTGCATTCCATGGACTTCGTTCCGAAGATCCAAACCAACATCTTAAGGACTTTCTCAAAATCGTAGATTCCATAGACCTAGGTGTTGAAACTAGAGAGACTACCCGTTTACGCCTATTCCAATTCTCTCTACGGGATCAAGCTAGTCAATGGCTTGAGCGTTTACCCGCGGGATCCATCACCACATGGGATGATCTCACCACTCGTTTCCTTGCTCAATTTTTCCCACCGGGGAGAACTACTAAGCTTAGGAATGACATCTTGATGTTCCAACAACGTCAAAATGAATCTCTTTATGAAGCATGGACTCGTTTCAAGGACTTACTCCAAAAAGTCCCTCATCATGGCATAGATCTTTGGCTCCAAGTCCAAATTTTTTATGACCATATCGACATCTCCACGAGGCGAACCATTGACCAATCGGCCGGTGGTAAGCTACGTGATCTTAGTGCGGAACAATCATGGGAACTCATAGAAGATCTTTCTCTCTATGACAACGAAAGTTGGAATGATCCCCGTGACTTGAACAAAACAGTCAAGGCAATATCTTTGCCTTCGAACAATTCTAGCACTCCCGACCGTAGGATCATGGAACTTGAGGACCAAGTCAAGTTTCTCATGAAATCCTACGATGCTCCTAAGCCTTCAAGCCAAGTGAACAAAATCACTTCTTCATGCGAATTATGTAGTGGTCCCCATGACACTCGTGATTGTGTGGAACTCCCCGGAACAGCTTTTGCGGACTACGCATCCACGCGTACCGACGAAGCGGGAGATAAGTGGTACACTTTCAAGCCCGAGACAAACACATACGGTGATTCATACAACCCCTCATGGAAAAATCACCCAAACCTTAGGTGGAAACAAAATCAACCCAATTCATCCAACCCACCTAATCGTTACCAACCAAACGGTCCACCATCCAACCGTACTTTCAACAACAATCTTTCTTACAACTATGGTAGTACCAACAATCTTGAAGGATTGATGTCAAAGTTCATGGCATCTCAAGAAGCCCGCATAGCTAGGTTTGAAACCGAATTCAACCAACAACAAACGGAGATGACCAACAAGATTGACAACTTGTTGAAAGCCCTCAACAACCAAGCGTTAATCACACCTAGGAAGGACACTAGGGACACCAATAGTGGAATCCAAATTAAGGACCCCTCATCATCCAAACATGTCCACTTTGTCAATGTTGTCACCATTAAACCAATAGATAAGGAGATAGAGGAGAGTGACAAGGATGAAGTTAGAATTGAAGCCGATAGTAAGGATGAGAGTAGGGAAGTTGAGGTTAATAAGGATGAGGAACTAGAGGAGGTAGAACCTATAGAAGAATACTTTGATAAGTTGCCAACCAAGGAAGAACGGGAATACCATAAGGATTTATTTGATAGTCCCGAGAAAACATATATCTTTGGCGACCCCCTTATCAAGATGGGAGACCCCTCTAACATTAACATCCCATGCAATATTGGGCACATGCATATATGGAAAGCTTACATCGACCTTAGATCACCCGTGAACATCATGACTAGGACTTATTACAATTGGGTGATGAAGAAGCAACTCAATTTTAGGATGATGCCCGGTAAGAATCTGATAAGTAATTTTGCAGGAAGAGTGAAGGGATTGCATGTGATTATAGGAAATCTTACCTATGAAATCGATTTCATGATAGTAGAAGACACTCGTCCGGTGATAGATGCTTGCCTAAGTCAAATAATATTCGGAAAACCATTTGTTGAGGCCACTAGGATGAGTTATGATCCGACTTTAGGGATAGTTAGATTTAAGGAAGAGAATGATGAGGTTGCTTATCAAATGCCCTACAAGATCGAACAATACCGCCTTCTCTCTAATTTCGAAAAAGAACACAAGCAAGCGGCTTATTATAGGAATGAGGAGGATAGACGTAGGGGAGTAGAGTATGTTAAAAATAGAATGCTTGGTTTCTACAAAGAGTGCTTACAACTAGGTCCGGAATACAAAACTGGTTTAGAAGACGACCTAGAGAGTGGAACCAATGATGAGATCACGTAGTAACCCATGACTTTGAGTCTAGCTACAAGACTCGTAAATAAAGAAAAGCGCTTCTTGGGAGGCAACCCATGTTTGTGTGATTTTATTTGTTTGATTGTTATTTGCTTCCGTATGCATGTTTTATTTTTATTGTTGGTTAATCATGTTTCTCAAATAAAATGTGGAAATACTTTACTATGTTGTTTGGCCTAGTCTTAACTCCAACCTAAAAGTATTTTTGCAAAAGACAAGTGTAAGAGGAAACCCCAAGTATGTTTTTAAGAAACAAACCGATCATGATTCTCCACAATAATAAATGAGCATGTATATTCGTATTTGTTAGAGTCAAATGCTTGTATTGAGTCACAATGAAGTTTTGCAGGATTTTCCAGGAAGTAGGACCAAGTTTTTCCAGAAATTTTCCGGAAACTTAACATAAGAATTTCTGCAGGTCCATTCTGACGGCGTCAGGGGTTTACTCTTGACGGCGTCAGGAGTTAAAATCTGGAAATTTTACCAGTTTTGTTTTTCTAACGGAGTCTTATGGTTTTTGTGAATTATTAAGTTTTATAATCTCCAGGAAATCTGCAAACTTCATTCCACAAGCATTATATCTTACTTTGTTTTCTAGGATTTAGGAACTTATATAGGATGCCGCCGATTTTACGCGAGGTTGTCTTGTCTATTTTGTCAGGATTTACAGGTTATGTTTGACAAGGAGATGATTTATATTCTGGAAGGGAAGCTTTGATTGTTCGTTTTCTTGGAAGAAGATTTAACCTGGCCAACCTATAATCCATACCGAGCGAATCAGGGGAGTATTTGATTTCATTCTATTTACTTTTTCACTTTTACATTCTTTACTTGAACATTGGGGACAATGTTCATCTTAAGTGTAAGGGGAGGGTAAAAAGATGATACCTTACATATGCACTTTCGCTTGAGTTTGTTTTGTTTAATGGTAGATGTGTAATAAAACTATGAGAAATACTTGTTAGTGTAATTTTAGCGCCAAATTTAAATTTTTTTACAACATTTAGGAGTGAAACTTTAGCCATAGCAAGCGTCTCATGGATAGGAGATTGTATGACTAGCACATAACCGTATATTCAGAAAAATTTTCCACCAAAAAATGTGAGGTTCGCCTTTAGATTTGATAGGAAAAACATTCATTATTAGTGCTTATGAGTGTACCGGTAGCATTTAGATTCTAGAACTTGCGTTAGTGATGCATCCCGAGACCGCTAGTGAGACTACATTCGTGTGGTAGGATTTACTACATGATAAGAGGCATTAGGATCACCCTTGTGTTAAACCCGTATTACAATTACTTGACCATTTAAGTCATATTACTTGGCTAGTTAAGTCAACTAATTTTTCCCACACCCTTAGCGTTGTACTCATTTTTAGTACACGAAACCCCTAGTACACCCCTCCGAGCCTATCTTTTCGTTTCTAACTTTAAGCATTTTACTTAAAGGAAGAATTTGTTACACCCCACTTAAATGTACAACCAAATCGCCTTAGCCTTCCGTGTATGCGCTCATTTTTAGTGCATTATTGTTATTTGTTAAACCCTAAGTTAACTTTCTAATTGATTACATGGTTGCTAAGTCGAGTCATATCCTTGTACATATTGTTTTGGGACGATTGGGACTCATGGGTAAGTACTTATTTTATGGAGTAATGGGGAAGAACATCATTTATTACCCCGATATGTACGTTAATCTTAAAAGTGCTCCAAGTGTTTTGATTTTCTTAATTCGAGTCATTAGTTTAGTTTAATGTAAAGTATGTAAAGATTCAAGTGTAAAGGAAATGTTCAGTCCCTATGATGTATTATTTTGGATGGTAGGGTAAGAATGTATGCAAAAAAAAAAAAAAAAAAAAAAAGAAAAGAAAAAAAAAAAAACATACGGACTACCATCCCTTTTTATTCTATGTTCATTTTATGTTTTTGTTATTTTTCATTTATTAGCTTAAGTCGAGTCTAGTCTTGGCTTAGCAACGCCATCTTGTACATGTAATTAACCAAGATTGTTAACTCGCCACCAGTAAAACTTCCTTTATCCAACAAAACCGTGTAATTCATATCCCTATACCTAACGTTACAACCCTTTAAAAGACCTCTTTGATAGTTTATCCTAGGTGCTTACGCCATGTGGTGGAGGTTTGATCCTTTCCCAAGCCTATGGTAATCTATTTTGCTATGACAGGTAGTGAGAGATATCTTCCATTTCCATAATGTTATATTACTTTATTACACCCGAGAGATGTGAGTATCTAAACACTATTTGTGAGGTGCTTGTGTATGATCTCCGTGCTTGTCTATTGGTCTTTAGTGGAACGATTATTTGTTGTAATTACTTTTATATTAGTGTTAAATGACCCCTAACTTGTCTTTTGAGTAGAATAAAAGCGCATTTGCTTGAGGACAAGCAAATCTCAAGTGTAAGGGTATATGATGAGGCGAAAAATGATCCGTTTTTAGGGGGTCATTTAAGCCCGAATCCGACTTTATTTGATCAAATATTGCCCTAAATCGTTCCTTTTGTGATTTTAGGTACTTGGAGAGTGAATTCTGGAAAATAAGCCATTTTGGACGTTTTTGGAGCATAAAAGTGAAGAAAACGGCAAAGTATCAATTTTCCATGTTGGAAACACTAGGTGACGGCGTCAAGAGTTACACCCTGACGGCGTCAGACATCAAGAATAAAATACCGTAGTTGATGACGGCGTCAAAAGTCATCCTGACGGCGTCAAAAGGCCAAGAATAAAATACCGTGGTTGGTGACGGCGTCACACAGGCCGTCATAAGTAGATCAAGGCCGTCCGAGGAAGTATTTGACGGCGAGGTGATGGCGTCACATGGTTGTCTTGACGCCGTCAGCCCAGTTTTCCTATATATAGTTTTCTAGTTTTTACATTAAAAAAGAGAAGTTTTGGAGAAACCCTAAAGACGAATTTGGTGCAACTTTTACAGGTTTTTCAAGGGTTCCAAACCCTTGATACCTTGCATTGTAATTGAGATAAGTGTTCTTCTAATTCAATCAATATGTCTATGTGTTGGTTGTCTATATCTTGTTCTTGTCTCAATTCCATTATGCTAGGCTAGATCTCTCTTGTGTTTGCTTAGATCTAATGAAACCTAGATATTGATTATGTGTTGATTACTTGTTTATTCTTGTTCTTGGATGAATGATTTTATATGTTAGGCTTAAGAAAACTGGCAGATCTCCAAATGGTAACATGCTTGAACGTCTTAAGAAACATGAACCGAGGCGTACTAGGTCTTTATTGGTTGTATTTAATGCATGAGCCACTATTTACAATCCCTATAGTTGTGCTGGGTCATGGTGTAGGAGGAGATAAGAGCTCATAGAATTGGGGAGTTATGTATGCCACCCCATGAATGGTATTAAGGAATACGATCCGTCATCCATGCAATTATAACAAGTAATTAACGTGTAAAAGATATCTAGGGAGTAGTGAAGTCTAAGTAAACACATTTTCTCTAATTACTGCTCACAACCTTAGTATAAATTAGTTTAATTTCATTTTTATTATTTTATTTTGATTGCATCTTAGTTTTGGGTTAGTTGAATAGCAACTAATTCCGCCCACTCCTTCAAAACCCGAGATTTTAATTTGCTTTCCATAAAATAAAAAAACACAAAAATAATCCTCCCTCACCTTTAGAACTAGTAATTAGGCTTTCTAATCCTAGCGACACTATTCCTAAGCTGAACGATCAATCCCCCGGTACTTGTCACTATACTATACTACAACGATCAGGTACACTGCCTGGTGGGGGTTGTAAGCTTCTCGAGATCTGATGCGTGGGAATCGCACCTTGCTTTACCTCTCGAGGGATCTCGCGAGGCTTACAACCCCCACCAGGCAGTGTACCTGATCGTTGTAGTATAGTATAGTGACAAGTACCGGGGGATTGATCGTTCAGCTAGGAATAGTGTCGTTAGGATTGAAATTAATCTAACTAGGTCTAAAGGTGAAGGATAATTCTTTTTGTATTTTTATATTTTATGAAAAGCAAGTAAAAGTCTCGGGTATTGGGAGAGTGGGCGGAATTAGTTGCTAATCAACTAACCCAAAAGCTACTAATTAAACTACTTAACAAGAAAACTAAGCTAAGGTTCTACAAGATAAGTGAAGCATGTCTACCCATGATATGTTACTCCTTGCTAGCTATCCAATCCTACCTATTGATTTGTAACCTTGTTTTAATTGACGGGTTGTATTCCTTAATACCATTCGTGGGGTGGCATACATAACTCCCCAACTCTATGAGCTCTTATCTCCTCCTACACCATGCCCAACACAACTATAGGGATTGTAAACAGTGGCTCATGCATTAAATACAACCAATAAAGACCTAGTACGCCTCGGTTCATGTTTCTTAAGACGTTCAAGCATGTTACCATTTGGAGATCTGCCAGTTTTCTTAAGCCTAACATATAAATCATTCAATCAAAACAAGAATCAATAGGAAACAAGGATTATAAACTAAACCAACTAGATCTATTGAAGTTGTCACGCCTTAATTGATGGAGATAGACACAACATCAACAAGAAATCAATGAGATCTAATCAATTATATACAAGTTTCACATAATCATAAGTAGACACAAGGTGAATTAGCAAATCATCATCAAAGAAGAGCAATCAACAATGATAATGGAAAACATAATTAAGATAGAATCAACAAACCAATACATGATGTTTATGGAGTGATTGAAACCCTCTAAGTTGCTGGAAAAACACCCACCTAAACCCAGGAATCGACCTTAGGGTTTAGGGCTTACCAAAAAGTGAAGTTATGAAGTTATATTTATAGGCATGTTTTCTGTCGGCCCTTCGTGACGGCGTCAGCCCATACTCTTGACGCCGTCAAGACCATTTTTTCACCAAATTGTAGATCTCTTCGTCCTCTTCGTTTCCTTTTTTGAATCGCTCAAATCCGAGTTCGTATGCAAAAGTTATGGCCAAAACGGTGTCAGCTACTCCGCGCGCAAGTTTTGACAAATTTACACGTGACGGCCTTGGTGACGGCCTTGGTGACGCCGTCATCAACTACGGTATTTTATTCTTGATGTCTTGACGCCGTCAAGAGTAATTCTTGATGCCTTCATGCACTGTTCACAGCATAGAATTTTGAGACTTTGCCGTTTTCTTCACTTTTATGCTCCAAAAACGTCCAAAATAGCTTCTTTTCCAGAATTCACTCTCCAAACACCTAAAATCACAAAAGGAACGATTTAGGGCAATATTTGATCAAATAAAGTCGGATTCGGGCTTAAATGACCCCCTAAAAACGGATCATTTTTTACCTCATCAAGATCCCTCGAGAGGTAAAGCCTGTTGCGATTCCCACGCATCATGGATCTAGAACAGAAAGTTTAGAAGTGCAAAAGGTAAGAAAATTCTGTGGGATGAACCAGTATTTATAGGGAGAAAAAATACTGTTCTGGAGCGTGGCCGGTCCCCTTAATTAGAGGCCGGTCCCCTTAATGATTAAGGGGGCCGCCTAAGGAATTAAGGGGGCCGCCCCTTCAGAACGTTGGATTTTTTTGTCTTTTAGTGGGGAATATTTTTCTGGATAAAATTTGCCATTTTTGGTTGGAATTTTGAAATTATATATTTATAATGAATTAAACATATTTTTTTAATTCCAAAAGTAATTTTGTAAAAGATATAGAATGTTTAATACATTTTATAAAAATTCTAGTGATTAGAAAAATTTCCTTTGATCATGAAATACAATAAACACTTTGTTTATTCATACCTTAAGTGATATGGATGCAAAGACAAATATTAAGCACTAAAAACTTGTTTACGTCATAAGTTTTAGATTAATGAGTTTATGCTTTGTAATTATCAAAACATAGAGACATTGTTAATATGCTAACAATGTTTTTAGACGTTATTTATGTCAACACTATGGTTTTACCCATTTAAGTTTTACATAGAAAGGTTTTTAAGGAGACAATCTCTTCAAAACGGCTACTCTGGCACTCTCATGTTTTCTGTGATAGCATGGTTCGGATATATTGGTGTGTTGAGCTGATGATGGATGGGATTTATGAAGATTTGGATGGCATGGATTGATATTTTCTTTGTTATTTGCTTTGAGGTGTGGTGAGTCACTGATTTCTGTTAGCCTATGAATATTGTGCTGGTTTGGAGGTCTTAGGTTGGTCCCTTTGATCTCTGATGATGTAGAAGTATTCTTGGGTTCTCAGTTTGAATTGGACTCATTACTACCTCATTGCCTTTTGCATTTTGTAATGGTTCTTTTAGCTTTGTTATTGCTGTTTTGTATTTGAGCTAGGGATGTTGTCCTATGCCATCTTTTTTTGTTGTGCATTTGTGTGAAAGTTAGGGAAGTGTCTTAGCTTTCTTATCACATTGTACTTTTACTTTTTGTACTGCCTATGTGGCTCTTTTACTTAATAAAATTTACCTTTAAGTAAAAAAAAATAGAAAAAGAAAAGGGAAAAAAATACGGACTACCATCCCGTTTCTTTCATTTATGTTTATGTTTATGGTTTTGATTAGCTTAAGTCGAGTCGAGTCTTGGCTTAGCAACGCCGCATTGTACATGTAATTGACCTAGATGATTAACTTGCCACCAGTAAAATATCCTTTATCCAACAAACCTTGTTTTCCATATCCCTGCACCCAACATTATAACCCTTGAAAAGCCCTCTTTGATAGTTTATCTTAGGTGCTTATGCCTAGTGGAGGAGGTTTTTGATCCTTTCCCAAGCCTATGGTACTCTATTTGCTATGACAGGTAGTGAGTGATATTTTTCCATTTCCATTACTTATATAGGTTTATAACACCCGAGAGATGAGAGTATCCAAACACTATTTGTGAGGTGCTAGTGTATGATTTCCGTGCTTATTTTGATTAAGGTGGAACGATTATTTGTTGTAATTACTTTTATATTAATGTTAAATGACCCCTAACTTGTATTTTGATTAGAATAAAAGTTCATTTGCTTGAGGACAAGCAAATCCCAAGTGTAAGGGTATTTGATGAGACGAAAAGTGTTACACTTTTAAGGGGTCATTTAAGCCTTAAATCGTGATTATATGATCAAATATTGCTTTAAATCGTTCCTTTTGTCATTTTAAGTACTTTTGAGAGGAAATCTGGAAAAGGAAGCATTTTGGACGTTTTTGGAGCGAAAAAGTGAAGAATACGTAAAAGTCTCAAATTATGCTGGAAACAGTACCTGACGACATCACGTATTACTTGGTGACGGCGTTATGTGTTGACAAAGAGGTGGATATGAAGTTTACACGAGACGCGCTAGAAAGAATTTGGAGGTTAAAGAGTGACAGTGATGAGGCGAAAAATGAACCACTTTTAAGGGGTCATTTAAGCCTGGAATTGAATTTATTTGATCAAATATTACCCTAAATCATTCCTTTTGTGATTTTAGGTACTTTGGGAGTGAAATCTGGAAAAGGAAGCAATTCGGACGTTTTTGGAGCATAAAAGTGAAGAAAACGCCAAAGACTTAATTTTCCAAGCTGAGAACAGTACCTGACGGCGTCAAGAGGAAGACCCTGACGGCGTCAGGAGTAAAATCCATGACGATCCAGTGCAAACCTGACGGCGTCACAACAAGGGCGTCAAGAGTATTTTTGGTGACGACCTGCATAAGGAGACTACATGACGGCGTCAGACCCAGATCTAGGCAGTCCGAGGAACTATTTGGCGGCGAGATGACGGCGTCAGACATTTTTTCTTGACGCCGTCACCTACTAAACTCTATATATAGTTTTCTATTTTTCATTCATTAGAGAGGAACTTGTGTGGAGAAAACTAGGGCCGAACTTTGTAAACCCTAGGTCATATTTTACAGTACTTTCAAGGGTTTTCATCCCTTGAATCCTTTCATGTCCAATTGAGATAAGTCTTCTCTTAATTCAATCGATATGTCTATGTGTTGGTTGATTATATCTTTTGCTTGTCTTGATTTCAACATGCTAGGCTAGATTTATCTTGTGTTTGCTTAGATCTAATGAAACCTAGATGTTAATTATGTGTTGATTACTTGTTTATGGTTGTATTGGATGAATGATTTCAATGTTAGGCTTAAGAAAACTGGCAGATCTCCATTGTGTAACATGCTTGAACGTCTTAGGAAACATGAACCGATGTGTACTAGGTTTTATTGGTTGTATTTAATGCATGAGTAAATTCTAATGATCCCATGTTAGGAGCTTCTTAGCCGGCTCGACATAGGAGTGACGTAGGCACTCATAGGATTGGGGAAGTAAGTACGCTAGCCCATGAATGGTATTAAGGAATACAATTCGTCATCCACGCAACTATAACAAGTAATTAACGTGTAAAAGATATCTAGGGAGTAGTGAAATCTAAGTAAACACAATTCTCCCACATATTGCTCACAACTTTAGTATAATTTAGTTTATTTTCATTTTTAGTATTTTATTTTGATTGCATCTTAGTATTGGGTTAGTTGACTAGCAACTAATTCCGCCCAAATCCTTCAAACCCGAGATTTTAATTTGCTTTCATAAAAATATAAAAATACAAAAAGAATCATCCCTCATCTCTAGACCTAGTCTTTAGATTTTCTAATCCTAGCGATACTATTCCTAGCTGAACGATCAATCCCCCGGTACTTGTCATTATACTATACTACAAAGATCTGGTACACTGCCTGGTGGGGGTTGTAAGCTTCTCGAGATCCCTCGAGAGGTAAAGCCTGGTGCAATCCCTACGCATCAGACGGCGTCACGTTATATTTCACCAAGGACGTCACGTGTTATTACAAAGAGAGATGGCCCAGAACCTCATTCAACCTGACGACGTCAAGAGTGGATCTAGGCCATCAAGGAACCCTAAATATGGCGAGGTGACGGCGTCACGTCCCATAAGGTAATGCCGTCAAGTTGTAAAAAATATATATACTTTTCTAATTTTCATTCATTGTGTGTGGAACTTTGCGGAGAAACTTAGGGTACGAACCCTAGTCGACTTTTGCAGCTATTTTGAGGTTTCCAAACCTTTTTTCTTCCATGTTTAATTGAAGATAAGTAATCTATCAATCATTCAATATGTCTATGTGTTGTTTGATTCTATCTTACGCTTGTCTTTCTTTTAACATGCTATGATAGGTTTGTTTGTGTTTTCTTAGATGTAATGAAACATAGCTATTGATTATTGATTGATGGTTTGTTATTAATTGTTGTTGGATGAATGATATCAATGTTAGGCTTAAGAAAACTGGCTAACTTCCTATTGGTAACTTGCTTGATGTCTTAAGAAACATGAATCGGATGTGTACTACGATTAATTGGTTGTGTTTAATGCATAAGAGAATATTACTGAGGCCATGATAGGATACTTAACGTGTCGTCATAGGAAGAGATAGGATCTTATAGAGTTGGGGAAGGACGTACACACCCCCACGAATGGTATTAAGGAATACAACCCGTCATCCACGCAATTGTAACAAACTAATCAATTAATGAAAGATAGCTAGGGAGTAGTTAAACCTAAGTAAATACGTTTTCTCCATATTAGTTTTACACACATTTATTTTCTTGTTGTTTTATTTTTATTGCATTTGTAGTTATTTGGGTTAGTTGACTAGCAACTAATTCCGCCCACTCTTTCAAAACCGAGATTTTACTTGCTTTCCATTAAATATAGAAATACAAAAAGAATCATCCCTCACCTCTAGACCTAGTTTAGATCATTGTCAATCCTAACGAACACTATTCCTTGTGGAGAACGATCAATCCCCTGGTTCTTACCACTACACTATACTACATCGGTCAGGTACACTTGCCTGGCGGGGATTGTAAGCTTCTCAAGATCCTTTGAGAAGTAAAACTTTTGTGTGACAATCCAAATTGCATCAATTACCCTTCTCTATAGGGAACCTACTTTATAAATAACTAAAGACAATAATACAAGAGAACTCACAATCTATTTAAATAGCTACCTATCAAGGCCTGCTATACCATAGACAATAAATTCCCAAGTATTAAGTCTTAGTCATCAAAATACAAGGCCATCCATAGAAATGTACTAAATATCTCAAGTAACCCAATAGATAGGTTACTTGATAACCAGGATAAACCTGAATAGAATGCAAAGTTTTCTTGAACCTCACCTCTGCTTCAAACTTCAAAACAGCTGAAGTTATATCTTGCAAATTGTAATTCCAAATACTCCATACTGAGTATCCAAACACCCCTTAAAACAGTTAACTAAACTGCTTTATAAGCAATCTTCAAAGAAATAGCAGATGTAAACTTCTATTTCTACGCATATTGAAATTGAACATTCCAAATATCAGCAACCTTGCAAGTGTGCACAGTTTTTAGAACTTTTAAACTCATAAGTTGCATCCTCACTTGATCTTTAATATTCTGTATCACCACTTCAGCAGACTTTGAATTTTGAGAAAAAAATCATGTGATTTCTTTCCTTCCAAATATAGTATACAACAGCAGCAATAATGATTCTATCTAGAACACTCCATATAGAGTTATTGCACTTAATCTCTTCCAGCCACAGAATAATTTGATCCCACAAGTCGGGTGTGTTATCAGACTGCAACATACCTTTAACTACATTCCAAACTTGAGATGAGAACTCACATTGGAAGAATAAATGATTATGAGAGTTATTAACTTTTCTGCATAGAGGACATAAAAGCTGCTCAGTCCTCCATCTCATGATTTTGTCTTGAGTTTGAAACCTTTTCTTAATTGCCAATCACAATATAAAAGCACATCTTGGGTTGCAGTTAGAGAACCACAATGCCTTACACCATTTAACTTCAGGGAGATCTTCTTTAAAATTCCTCCAAATCTCTTTTGTAGAACATTTCACAAACAAACCTTTCTTGGATTTCCATTTAACACAGTCTTGCTTATTTTGAATAAGAACAGGCACTTGAACTTGTGATAACACTGGGAATTGGTTGTACTAATCATGTGGCCATATCTAGCTATGCCCATCAATCATTTCTGCCACATTACAATCACTATTAATTCTAGCACCATGCTGGTTTCTTTCTGATATGAAATTAGATAGAGGGCCAATTTTATGCCAATTATCATGCCACGTAGAAGTACTTTCTGCATCACCAATTTCATGAATAATGAAATGACTGACCTTATTTCTTAACTCCAAAATTTCCTTCAGCTTAACCATTTTGATCAACATTCATTGTCCAAAAACTTTTACCCTTCAGCTTAACCATTTTGATCCATTTGACCCAAAGACTTTCATTATCAGCTACAAGCTTCCATATATGTTTGGCTAAGAGGACTTCATTCCATAAATCAAGATCTTTGATACCCAAACCACCCTCCATCTTGGGACTACATTCCACAGACCAAGCTACCTTAGCTTTACCCTTACAGCTATTGCCTTGATTCTACAAAAAACTTTTGAGAAGACTGTTAATTTCTTTGATTGTAGTTTTAGGAATTTTCATGACAGAAGCCCAATAGGTTTGCATTGCAGCTAGGACTGATGCAATCAGTTGTAATATTCTAATACAAGATAATGACTTGTTTTTCTAGTCATTTAATTTGCTTTTGACCTTGTCTACAAGTACTTTGCAGTCTTTTATTCCAATGGTTTAAGCTAATAGAGGAATACCAGGATACTTAACAGGTAGACTTCCTACATTAAAAGGAAGAATTTCAAGAATCTTTTGCCTCTCCCCTATATCCACACTCCCAAAGAAAATAGTGCTCTTACCTAGGGGTGGAAACGAGCCGAGCTGCTGGTGAAAAGCTTGGGATCGGATCGTTAAAAATCTCGAGTGAGCCGAGCCTAAATGAGCTCGAGCCCGAGCTCGAGCCCAAATTAAAGCTCATTTAATAATCGAGCCCGAGCCTTATATATAAAGCTCGTTTAGGCTCGCGAGCCTAAATGAGCTCTAGTATATTTTTGTGTAGGTATAAATATATGTCATGTATATTATGTTTAAAATTCAAAAAATTTCAACTTTTTAACAAATCTAGCTCGAGCCTCCCGCCTTTGTCAAAATTTAATGCGCCCCTTTCTATTCTCATTTTTCCTAATTTTTTACAACCACACATATTTAATCCTAAATTCCTAATAATTATTAAAAATAACTAAGGATTATCATCTACCTACTCACTCATATTTTCATAGATGACTTTTCATCCACCCATCTATCATTTTCTTTGGTTTCTCACTTCTTCAAGTTCTTCCAATTGACTTCGAATAGTCATTTCATCAGGTACCATCAATATTTTAATATATGATTACTTTTCTTCCCTGTGATTCAAATAACCAATATGTAGCGTTGCTCATCTCCAATGCTCAACCGAATTTATTTGTAACTTATCATTAGTAAACATATGTACTAACTACTAGTAATAGTTAAGTAAATTTAATAATGAAACAATCATTCTTAAGTATGTATTGTAGTCTGTTTAATATAAAACTCGATAATGAGTAATATAATTTAGTCATGAACATAGAGGTAAAAGAGAAAGATTAACTTTTGAAGTTTTGAGTTATAAACTGGTTCGTGATGTATAATAACTTTTCTTATTTCCATTGCTACAAATGTAAAGCTTTTCTAAGTCTAGTAGCTCATCCTATACTCATTGCAACAAATAAAAAGCTTTGTGAGTTGTGAAAACTTAAAATGTACGAGATATGAAATTTATAACTTTTCCTTTATATCTATTAGAGCATATGCAACACAAAACTTTGTCAAAAGCTTCGCACTATTTCTATCATCCTTTAAACGATTTTTTACCAATGCAACTGTGAGCTTTTCCGTAAGCTTTTTAGAGAAACTTGTAATTCAATAAGCGCTTGAAAGTCTGTACTATTTTATCATTGCATTTGTTAATTTTGTTCATAAGTTGTTTATTGACGTTCACCATGTTTAACAATAATATATCGATTATAATCCAAGCACATTTGAATATTTGATGAAGTGTAAATGTGCTTTCATTTGATTATTCAGTCTCTAATTCTACCACATCACTTTGTTTTAGGTACATTTTGGTTGCAAAAAACATACTAATGCAAGACAAAGGTGCAACAAATCCAGTTAGTCCAATGCATGGTTCTACTTCGAATCCAATGCAATCGGGAGGAGAAAATTGTGTTGAAGTTGATGGTCAATCATCACAATCTGAACATGAGTACATTAATCTTGATGACGAGACCGTGCATACTCAAGATACTAATCACGATCCAGGTGAAAGAGATATTGGAAATCATAATGGCGAAGATGAAGTGGAATTAAAGAGTAAGCGTCAAAAGACCTCAAAGGTGTGGGGGGACTTTAAACAAGTAATACTTTCTTATGGTAAAAAAAAGGTAGAGTGCATTCACTGCAAGAAACGGTTGGCCTTTAATTCAACCGGAACTACATCAACATGGAATCGACACATGAATGCCTGCCTGAAACGCAAACAATACCTTCGAACTCAACAAATCTTAAATTTCCAGCCTGTTGACATAGATGTAGGACTTTATAAGCCTTTGCCATTGATTACACCTGATGCAAAGTATGATGTTAACAAGATGAGGGAAGCAATAGCTAATTGGCTAATGGTTACTGAGCAACCGTTTAGTACCATGGAAGATGAGATGTTCGTATACATGATGAAGACTGCTAATCCATTGTTTGAGAGGATAAGTAGGCCTACAGCAAAGGCATATTGCTTTAAGGTGTATGAGCATGAAAAGAAAACATTGAAAGCTCATACAAATGCTCTCTCGAATATTAGTTTAACAACTGATTGTTGGAGATCGTCTCATCAGAAGATTGAGTACATGGTCATAACCTGACACTTTATTGATCAGAATTGGAGGTTTGATTAATTTAGTAATTCTCATTTTAATTTTTTATGTTTTTTCTATACTTTGTTATATTTTGACATTCTAATTATACTTGTCATAACAGATTGCAAAAACGTGTGTTAAGTTTTGTGAACGTTCCTCCTCCTCGTACCGCACTTGATATAGCAGATGACATTTACAAATGTTTAAAGGAGTGGGAAATTGAGGGGAAGATTTTCTCCATTTCTGTGGATAACGCCGCGTACAATGACAAGGTCGTGCTAACATTAAAAACCAATTTCTCTAGAGTAAAAAAACTTCCTTGTGATGGAAGGTTGTTTCATGTTAGGTGTTGTGCGCATATTCTTAATCTCCTTGTAAAAGAGGGCCTTTCAAAGATCGGTCATGTCATCGAAGAAGTTCGTGAAGCTGTGAAATATATCAATTATTCAGAGGCGAGGCGTTAAGTATTTTCGAATGTTGCACATCAGCTACAAATACATGATAGAAAGTTAATGCTTGATGTTCCAACAAGATGGAACTCAACATATGATATGTTGTCCCTAGCTCTTAATTTCAAAGATGTTTTCCCGAGGTATGTGTCTAGTAGGAAAATAATGTCTTTCACAATTCTGATTTACAATGATGTATCTTTTATAAGTTTTACTTGTTCTCTTAGATATGCAGAGTATGAACCACATTTGAGTCACTTTCCCAACGATGAAGATTGGGAAAATGTCAAAGCTGTGTGTGAAGTCTTAAAGGTTTTTAAAGGGTGTACAAATGTCATTTCAGGCTCTGATTATCCTACTGCAAATCTATACCTTATGGAGGTATACAAGGTCAAGAAAACCATAGATAAAAGTGCACTTTCAAGAAATGATTTTATTCGTGAAATGGCGAAAGCAATGAAGGAGAAGTTCGACAAGTACTGGGGGGAGTGCCACCTGCTTATGGCTATAGCTGCAGCGCTAGATCCTAAGATGAAAATGTGGTACATTACATTTTGCTATAAAAAAATATATCCTGCTAATGTAGTTGCAGCCAACGCTAAAGAGGTATCGGACGCACTTGATCAGATATTTAAAGAGTATGTGGAGATGCATGATGCAATGGTTAAAGAAGCTGCAAGTTATAAAAGTGGATCTTGTGGGGGGAGCTCCAATTTGATGTCAAATGACGACTCACTAGGATCAGAATGGGAAGAATTTGGGAATTTTTATAAAGGTGCAGATGTAGAGAAGTGTGACAAATCTGAACTTAAAATGTACTTGGAAGAAGGTTTACTTGAAGGACAATGGGGGATGAAATTCAATGCGTTAGAGTGGTGGAATGTTCACTAATTGAAGTATCCTGTTTTGTCAAAGATGGCAAGGGATGTTCTTGCAATTCCAATTTCCACAGTTGCATCTGAGGCAACATTTAGTGCTGGGGGAAGTGTTATTGATCCATATCGATCCGCGTTGAAGTGTAACACAGTAGAAATGTTGCTTTGTGGAGGGGATTGGATTAGACAAAGTTATGGGATTAAAAAGAAAGTCAAGGTACACCTCAAAAACTTGATATATAGTATTATTTTATTGTAGACATATATAATGAGATATTTGAGAGTTTAAAAGTATGCATTTTGCTTTTTTGTAGAAAGATGATATACCCACTGAAGTTTTATTGCCAGCCGTGAAAAGAAGCTAACTGAAGGTATATATCTTATGACTTATCATTTTTTTATCCTTCACTCTAGCCTGATTTGAAGAGGCTTAGTATTTGTAGTTCGTCCTCGTATATTTGCTTGTTGTCATCAACACGGTGTGTGTTTTTGGTTCAGTTCATAACCTTATATCTACATATATAATGTCTAAACCATTTGAACATCACTAACAGTTTTATGTTTTAACTTGTAGGGTGGCTACTGCATATGTTCCATTCATTTTCAATGGGTTGTTTTGTGGTATCTTATCCTCGTAGTCAAGAAGAATCTAATGCAGATGCAGATGTCTATGATCAAGTTAATATGAAGATTGGTCTACTAGAACTTTTGTTAAATCTTTTGATCCGTATGATACATGACAATATGACATCTTTTTTTGGTAATCACTAACAACAATGGATGCTCATCTGCTATATTTTGTATGTAATATTTTACTTTGGTTTAAATCTCTTCTGTATATGTCTTTACTTTTTTTTGTTTAATTTGGCTTCGGTCTACATATAAACGAGCTCATTAACGAGCTCAAAACAAATAAACGATCTCTAGATAAACGAGCTTTATACAAACGAGCCGAGCCTCGAGCCGAGCTCGAGCTTTATATATCATAATACGAGCCGAGCTCGAGCTCGAGCTCAATTCTTAAGGCTCGAACCGAGCCGAGCTCGAGCTCGAGCTTTCTAAAATATAAATGAGCCGAGCTCGAGCTCTGGCAGGCTCGGGCTCGGCTCGGCTCGTTTCCACCCCTACTCTTACCCACATTAGGCTTAAGACCAGATGAAGCACTGAACTAATTTATTGCATCTTTTACAGAAGTGTAATCTCCATGACTTAGAATTAATAGATCATCAACAAAAGAAAGGTGAATGAGTTGAGTTTCCTTACAGCCTTTATGGTATTTGAAATTAGGACCTTGTCTGATTCTTCTAGCCATCATCAATGAAAATACCCCCATTACTAATGTGAACATGTATGGGGATATAGGATCCCCTTTCCTTAGCCCTCTCCCACTTTTAAAGTAGCCATGTCTTTCACCATTAATGTATATAGTAAATGCAACACAATTCACATATTTCATTATCCACCCCACCATTTGCCTATGAAAACCAAACTGGATCAGAATATCTTCCAAAAATGTCCAACTCACAGTATCATATGCCTTTGCAATGTCAACTTTTAGTGCACATCTTTTGCTCCATTTTTGCAATTATAGCCTTTAAGAAACTCTTGGGCCAACAGAAGGTTATCTTGAATCAACCTACAAGGTACAAATGCACTTTGATTATGATTCACAAGCTTGCTCAAAGAGTATTTGATCCTGTTAGACAAAATCTTGCTAATGCATTTGTAAAGAATATTACAACATGCAATAGGCATGTACTCAGATATCCTGTTTGGACAGTTGGTTTTTGGTAGAAGTGAAATTAAGGTAGCATTGATTTCACCTAGTAGCTCCCCATTCACAAAACAATCTTTAATAGCAGCACATATATCCTCCCCAACTATATTCCATGACTTTTTAAAGAATGCAGCAGTATAACCATCATGCCCTAGAGCTTTATCACTACCAACATCAAATAAAGCCTCCTTAATCTCCTTGTTAGTGACCTCTATAATCATCTCTGTACTTTCATCATGATTAAGTTTGTTGACAAATAAACTATCAACATCACAGATAGGATCTACATTATTAGTAGCACCAAGAAACTTTTCAAAATGCACCATAAACTTTACAACTAACATATCACCTTGAACAATGTTCCCATCTTCATCATTGATGCTTACAATTCTGTTTCTATGCTTTCTACTTTTGATGACTTTGTGAATAAACTTACTATTCTTAGCTCCATTCTGCAACCAATTGACTTTAGCTTGTTGAAGCAATAGTTTTTCTTCATCAGAAACAACCTCCATGTATTTAACCAAACAGTCTGTTTCTTTAGCTTTAGCAATAGAACAATGAGGGTTTTTCTCCATTTGGGTTTGAGCATGTTTTAATTCTTCTCTAAGGGTGCTCACATTCTCAAATATGTTCCCATTTTTCCAACTAATTTTGTTCAAAGGTTTCTTCAGCTCTTTCAACTTCTTAACTGCCCTGAACATGTTGCAACCACTGATTTCTTTCTTCCATCCTTCTTGAACTACTCGTATAAACTCAGGTTTGTCAACAATGAAATTGGAAAATTTGAAAGCTCTAGTCTTTTTGGGAATACTTTTAGGAATAGTGAGAATGGCTGAACTATGATCAGAGGTGACAAAAGGCATAGATTGACCATGAGCAACATTATAAAACTTTAAGAACCCTTCATTAATCATTATTCTGTCCAATTTCTTCATCATACTAGAACTGGCTTTTAGAGTATATTTAATCAATGTGAAGTAGAGCCCATAACTGCAAATATCCTCCATTTCTATATCATTCATGTGGAAAACTAGAAGGGGGGTTGAATAGTTTACCGGTTTTTCGTTTAATTATCTTTGAAACTTTTAAGTGTAATTGATGCGTAGAATTGCGCCCTCACAAAAGGTTTTACCTCTCAAGGGATCTTGAGAAGCTTGCATTCCCCACCAGGCAGTGTACCTATTCGTTGTAGTATAGTATAGTGACAAGTACCGGAGGATTGATCGTTCAACTCAAAGAATAGTGTTCGCTAGGGTTAAAACTCACTAAAACTAGGTCTAGAGGTGAGGGATGATTCTTTTTTGTATTTTTATATTTTAAATGAAAGCAAGTAAAATCTTGGTTTTTGGAAAGAGTGGGCGGAATTAGTTGCTAATCAACTAACCCAATTAACTAAAGATGCAATCAAAATAAAATAAACTAAACTTAAACTAATTTGTGGTGTAAACAATAATGAGAGAAAATTGTGTTTACTTAGATTTCACTACTCCTTAGCTATCTTTTACGGGTTGATTAGTTTGTTACAATTGCATGGATGACGGGGTATATTCCTTAATACCATTCGTAGGGCCGTGTACGATCTTCCCTAACTCTATAAGCTTCTACCTCTTCCTATGTCGAGCCGACTACTAGCTCCTAACATGGCCTCATTAGTAGTTACCTACACATTAAATATAACCAATATATCGTAGTACACCTCCGATCATGTTTCTTAAGACGTTCAAGCAAGTTACCAATTGGAAGTCTGCCAGTTTTCTTAAGCCTAACATCGAATTCATTCATCCACAACAATTATAAACAAACAGCCAACCCATAATCAATATCTAAGTTTCATTACATCTAAGTAAACACCAAGAAAACCTAGCCTAGCATGTTAAATAGAAGACAAGCGTAAGATATAATCAAACAACACATAGACATATTGAATGATTTGGTAAAGGACTTATCTTCAATTAAGCATGGAAGAAACAAAGGGTTGAAACCCTTGAAAAAGCTGTAAAATTCGTCTAGGGTTTACTCCATTAAAAGTTGCACACAATGAATGAAAACTAGAAAACTATATATAGATTTTGTCTTCTGACGGCGTCAAGAGTAATGTGTGATGCCGTCAACTCACCGCCAAAACAAACTCGTATTGCGTAGATCCACTTCTGACGCCGTCACTCTTTATGGGTTCTGGGCCGTCACTCTTTGTATTAACTCTTGATGGCCTTGACAATTTTATACGTGACGCCGTCATGACCCCTTCACAAAACATTCTGGCGCGTCATGTGTATTCGATTTATCCACCCTTTTGTCAACTCATGACGCCATCACTAGCAATATGTGACACCGTCAAGTGCAATTTCCAGCATGCTTTTGAGACTTTGTCGTTTTCTTCACTTTTTCGCTCCAAAAACGTCAAAATGGTTCCTTTTGTAAAATTCCTCTCAAAAGTACCTAAAATGACAAAAGGAACGATTTAGGGCAATATTTGATCAAATAATCTCGACTTTGGCCTTAAATGACCCCCAAAAGCGGTACACTTTTCGCTTCATCAAATACCCTTACACTTGAGATTTGCTTGTCCTCAAGCAAATGCGCTTTTATTCTAATCAAAATACAAGTTAGGGGTCATTTAACACTAATATAAAAGTAATTACAACAAATAATCGTTCCACTTCAACCAAAAATAAGCAAGGAAATTATACACTAACACCTCACAAATAGTGTTTAGATACTCACCTCTCTCGGGTGTAATAAAGTATATATCACAATATGGAAATGGAAAACATCTCTCACGACCTGTCATAGCAAATAGATTACCATAGGCTTGGGAAAGGATCAAACCTCCACCACTTGGCGTAAGCACCTAGGATAAACTATCAAAGAGGTCTTTTAAAGGGTTATAACGTGAGGTGTAGGGATAGGATAAACACGGTTTTGTTGGATAAAGGCAATATTTACTGGTGGCGAGTTAATCATTTTGGTCAATTACATGTACAATGTGGCGTTGCTAATCCAAGACTCGACTCGACTTTAAGCTAATCAAAAACTAATAAAAAACATAAAATAAACATAGAATGAAACGGGATGGTAGTCCATATGTTTTTTCTCTTTTTCTTTTTCTATTTTTTTTCTTTTTCTTGATTTTTTGATTTTTTTTCATACACTCTTGCCCTACCATCCAAAATAATACATCATAGGGGATTTGCATTCCCCTTACACTTTAACTTTTACATACTTTACAATTAACTATTCTAATGACACGAATTAAGATAATCAAAACACTTGAAGTACTTTTTAAGATTACGCACATATGGGGGTAATAGATGATGTTCATCCCCATTACTCCATAACACTAGTACTTTACCCATGAGTCCCAATCATCCCAAAACAATATGTACAAGATATGACTCGACTTAGCAACCATGTAATCAATTAGACAATTAACTAAGGGTTTAAACAAATAACAATAATGCACTAAAGATGAGTGCATACACGGAAGGCTAAGGCGATTTGGTTGCACATTTGGGGTGGATTGTTAACAAATTCTTCCTTTAAGAAAAATGCTTAAAGTTATAAATGAAAAGATAGGCTCGGATGGGTGCATTAGGGGTATCGTGTACTAAAAATGAGTACAACGCAAAAGTGTGGGAAAAATTAATTGACTTTACTAGTCAAGGTAATTGACTTAAATGGTCAAGTAATTATGATACGAGTTTAATACAAGGGTGATCCTAATGCCTCTTATCATGTAGTAAATCCTACTACACGAATGTAGTCTCACTAGTGGTCTCGGGATGCATCACTAACGTAAGTTCTAGAATCTAAGTACTACCGGTACACTCATAAGCACTAATAATGAATGCTTTTCCTAACAAATCTAAAGGCGAACCTCACATATTTGGGTGGAAATTTTTTTTGAGTGGTACGGTTTTTGTGCTAGTCATACAAATCCTATCCATGAGATGCTTATTAAGGCTAAAGCTTCACTCCTAAATGTTGTAAAAAAATTTAAATTTGGCGCTAAAATTGCCCTAACAAGTATTTCTCTTAGTTTTATTACACACCTACTATTAAACAAACAAACTCAAGTGCAATTGCATTCTCTAAAGTATAATCATTTACCCTTCCCTTACACTTAGGCTGAACATTGTCCCTGATAACGTACCCTCCGCTCTACTAACGAGCGTTACCATCTCTTTGGTACTTAGCTTACCATTTGTACAAGGGGTAATGATGTACCCTCATAAACGATAAAGCCTACACCTTCATCCTACACATAATGGTGGTGTAAAGTCATTCATAATGGCTACTGCAAGGGAATCCGCCAACCTTCACCCAAAGTACTCAAAGTGTCTAACCTCTGTCACAGTTCAGAAGGGCCTCCATCACTGTTTGGAGGGGCCTCCATCACTGTTTGGAGGGGCCTCCATCACTGTTTGGAGGGGCCTCCAATCATTGTTCGAAGGGGGCCTCCATCAATGTTCGAAGGGGTCCTCCATCACTGTTCAGAGGGGGCCTTCGTCCTTCTTCGGAGGAGCCTAATTCATGACCTGGTCTTACCCACGTCCCCTCTTTCTCCTTAACTCCCCCGTTAATCCAGGAAGAGTGGGGCATTAAGCCCTAGCGGTTACCACAAATCATGGGACGCCCCCATGATCTCCTAAAATCATGGGACACCCCCATAATCTCCTAAAAACGTACAAACACTCTCCAAGGCTGTTTCTTCACCTATAAATAGTCTTGGATGAGTCACAAGTATGGTATGCAATCTCCATCATCCTACTTTACTACATTTTTACTAAACTTCTCATGCCAAGTACTTATTCACATGCCGGGGGTGGTTCGCAGGGCCCAACCCCTGCACAATCACTTAACGTTGTGTCTTCTATTTCTTATTTTCAGGTTATCTTGCACTCGGCATCACCACCATCACCCCTAATTCTGTTAATCACCATTAACGGCCTGATATGTGCAATTTATTGTACAATCAGTCCCCAATGTTCAATAAAAAGATGTAAAAGTAATGAAGGTAAAAGAATGAAAACAAATACTCCCCTGATTCGTTCGGTGTTGATAAATTGTTAACATAGTTAAATCCTCCTCTAAGTAAATGAACGTTGAAAGCTTCCCTTCTGAAATAATAAATCATCTTCTTGTCCAATATAACCTGTTAAACCTGAGAAAACAATTATGGCAACCTCGCGTAACGGCGGCAATCTATATATAAGGATATAATGCTTGTGGAATGAATGTTTGCAGATTTCCTGGAATTTATAAAACTAAAGAATTAACAAAAACTTCAAGACTCCGTTAGAAAAATAAACCTTGCAAAATTTCCAGATTTTTTTACACCTGACGCCGTCAGGTGTTAATCCTGACGTCGTCAGAGTGTTCTGACAGAAATCTCATGTTAAGTTTCCGGAAAATTTCTGGAAAAACTTATGCCTTAATTCCTGGAATTTCCTGCAAAACATCATTATGACTCGATACAAGCATTTGACTCAAACAACTACTAATATAAATGTTCATTTAATATTGTTGTGGGTCATGTTCAATTCCGTTCTTAAAAAAAAATTAAGATTTCTCTTACACTTATCTTTTGCGAAATACCTTTTTATGAAGTTAAGACAAACAACAAGGTAAAGCATTTTCACAATTTAGTATGAAACATGATCCACAAACAATAAAAATCAAGTATGCATACGAAAGCAAATAAAATCAAACAAACAAACAATCAAACAATCAAACAAACAAAACTAATAAAAAAACCACAATAATGATAATCCTAAATGCATAAAATGAAATAGTAGTAAATATTCAATGGCCAACAGAGGCCAAATCCTAAGCTATTATAAACCAAATTGTTCAAATCATACAACCATAGATAAATTGTTCAGAAATCATGACACAACCATAAAAACATCACTGGGTAGGAGGACCAAAGCGGTAATCATAACCAGGAGGGAGATGTTCGGTTTACCCATAGGGTGGATAATCCTGCTCACGACCGGGGAATGGGTCAATCTGCAAATGAGGCTCGATGTGATCACGGGTCGATAGATGATGCATCTGACGGATCGTGTGATCGTACATCCAATCAAACCTATGGTCAGTAGTGGCCCTCCAGGTATCCATCTAACCCATCCAAGCCCCATGATGAGCCTGCCAATCCCCCCGACCCATGTGCCGGTAGTAGTCTGCAGAGCCGACCTCATAATCCCCATACTGCTGCTGCTGGGGTGCACCCTCATCATCATCCTCATCATCATCATCACCAGCAGCAGCTGCTCCCCCAATGACATACCAAGCAAAAGACCCATCCCCCAACTCCATCACAATGTTCATCTGCTTGAGGGACTTGGCCTTCACCACCCTGCATGTACCACAGTCACTCAAATACCCCATGATCTCAGGCACAAGAATCCCATAGGAACGGGCTAGGCGCATCATTAACATCCCACCATAGATCTTATCACCTTCCTTTTCCCCCACACCTCCTTTCAGATAGCTCGCCACCCAGAATGGGATGTTGCAGTAAACATCCGGTGAGAAGATGGTGTATAGGTAGAAGAGGTTAGAATCAGTGACACGGTGGTTGGAGCTGTGGCGCCCTGCTAAGCTGTAGGTGATACACCTATGGACTAACCTAATCCTAGGATCCCTGATGAGGGTCGCTCTAGTAGTCGAGGTATATCCCCCATTCCCAATGATCGGCCAAAATGTAGCACACCTCAAATCATTCCTCACAGTCTCACCACCTAACAGCCTACGCAAAAACCCATTCTGAGTCGTATCATGCTGCGTGTACAAACCCAACCTCCAACCAAACTCTGCGACTGAACAAGTCCTTTGCTCACCTCCTAACCTAAAGTAAAGAGTAGTACCCATCACATCATTCTTGCCTCAGCCAAATCAAAGTGGAAAGTAGCAAAGAATTCATGCACCAAATCGTTATAAATTGGTTCCCTCACTCTAAACAACCTCTCCCATTGAGGACCGGTGAATGCATCCATTTGGAAACATTGGAGAAAGGCTTGCTCGCGGCCTTGATTCCTCAAGAAATTCCAATCAATCACTGCCCTACTATCAATCTGGTGGTAGAGCAATTCGGCGTATTTATCCATGGAGGCATCATCCTCAAACATACTCCAACTAAGGACTGTGTCACCCAAGCTCTCACGTTGAGCTCTTGAGGACCTCCCCTGGTTTTGTCTAGAACGCTTGCTCATTTTTCCTGGAACAAAATGGAATAGAACGAAAGTGATTAGAATAAGGATTTTAAGGAGGCTTAGGCCGTCAGACCCTCCTGACGCCATTAGACCGTAAAGGCTAATGCCGTCAGGTACATCGAATTCTTGAAAATGCAATTACGAGGGAAAAATCAATTTTCAAACTCTAAATCCCTAAGCCAAACACCCCTTTTGCCAGAACCTATGGGTGGTGGATCAATAATTCGTGGGTTAAATAATTTTTTTTCTCGTAATCGACTAACAAACCCTATCAATTACTATTACCAAAATGCCTTAATCATGGTCGCAAAACACCAATACAAGGGCATTATGAGTTCTAGTAATGAATCATTTTTAGGGTTTCAGATAATGGGGTTTTTCAAAATTGATGGGTCCTAAGCATAATTGAATGAATAAGGATGAAGAAAAATCACTTACCACGTGGAGATTGGCGACAAGAGATGCAGGAATTGATCTTGAGGGTTCGGAGTGAGAGTATCAAGTGGATATTGTTTGTGGGGTATGTGGTGAAAGTGATGGAAAGGGGGCTAATATTGCTGAAAATGCGAGGTGACGACGTCAAGAGTAAATTTTGACGCCGTTAGATGCCCGGATCATGAGTACTTTGTGACATTTCCAATTTGAGTCCCTGTACTTTTGTCAATAGCTTATCAAGGTCATAAACTATGATAGCCATTCTCGTTAGTGGAGTCCACCAGGGTAAAATGTTTTGTTACTGTCACGAGGTGTGGTATGGTTTTGGACAAGGCTGGTTACTATCCCGTTCAGGTCGCAATCTCCATATTGGTAAATAGTGGGTAAGGGAAGGAGTTGTTCCATAGAAGTTTTTGAAGTTGAAGTGTGTTTGAGGTGCACCCTTTTCACACCAGGTTTAAAACCAAAGGAACGTTCTTAGCTTCGTGCAAATTAGGTAGCGTGACTTGCAAGCTTCCAACGAAGATGTTGTGAATTTGCAAGTTCTTTTCTTCTTGAGGAAGCTCATGGAAGTAAGGGGAATTTGAAGGTGAATCACTTGGGGAAGTTTCTCCATTATCCCCTCTTTCACACACCAAAGGGGTTGGGAGTTCAAAGATTTTTTCGATTTTCCTAGGTGTGGATTTTTCCTTAATCTTCTCCTTAATTCTTGATATAAACTTATCAGCCAAGTCCATAAAAGCATTTCTAGTGCTTTCCATGCGAGTTTCTAAGTGTTGAATCTGCCTCTCCTGATTATTCATAAAAGTTATCATTATCCCTTCGAACTCCTCTTGTCGTGAACGTTCAGGAAAAGTATGTTTGCTAATTGCACTCACATGTCTATCGGGACTTACTTCGGCTTCAGCTGCAGGCATTTCAGTTATCATTAATTCCTTAACCTGCTTTTCGATGTTCTCCAATAACTGTTCTTGGGTTGCATTTACGTAATTTAGACTCCCTTCTTCCAAGAACATCGGATCCTCCCATCCTTCTTCTTCGTATTGTGCTAAATCTTCAATAACCTCCCAGCACTTATCAATGCTAAGTCTGCTTAGTCTACCATTGGCAGCGTAATCTATGGCCCTTCTCGTTTGATGATTAACCTTATCGTAAAAGATTTGAATTTGGAGCTAAGGATCTATGCCATGATGAGGGACTTTTTGGAGTAAGTCCTTGAAACGAGTCCATGCTTCATAGAGAGTTTCACCTTGACGTTGTTGGAACATCAAGATATCATTTCTAAGCTTAGTAGTTCTCCCCGGTGGGAAAAATTGAGCAAGGAAACGAGTGGTGAGATCATCCCAAGAGGTGATGGATCCCGCGGGTAAACGCTCAAGCCATTGACTAGCTTGGTCATGTAGAGAGAATTGGAAGAGACGCAATCGGGTCGTCTCTCGAGTTCCAACATCAAGGTCTATGGAATCTACTATTTTGAGGAAATCCTTGAGATGTTGATTAGGATCTTCGGAACGAAGTCCATGGAATGCACATCCGCTTTGCACCAACCGGATGGTGTCGGATCGCAAGGGAGACACATTGGCTCCTTGAGTGAGCTCAATGGTGTTTCGATAGCCTTGGTGGCTAGGATGGGAGTATTCTCCTAAAGTTCGGGGTCTAGGAGGTTGGTTTGGTTGTGGTGGGTTTTGTGGGTGGTTTTGTTGTGGTGGGTTGATGGGATCAAAGAGATTACCACCTTCCATGATGGCGGATGACAAAGGTTACGAACAAAGGAACGAAGAAAAAGATAGACTAAAGAAACCTATAAAAATAAAATAAAAATCTCACTAGAAAGGAATCTAGCAAGTAGACCTAATAAAAAGAAATTTTAAGCTAGACAATAACTATTCCCCGGGCTGCGGCGCCAAAAACTTGATGTGTGGAATTGCGCCCTCACAAAAGGTTTTACCTCTCAAGGGATCTTGAGAAGCTTGCAATCCCCACCAGGCAGTGTACCTGTTCATTGTAGTATAGTAGAGTGATAAATACCGGGGGATTGATCGTTCAACTCAAAGAATAGTGTTCGCTAGGGTTAAAACTCACTAAAACTAGGTCTAGAGGTGAGGGATGATTCTTTTTTGTATTTTTATATTTTAAAGGAAAGCAAGTAAAATCGCGGTTTTTGGAAAGAGTGGGCGGAATTAGTTGCTAATCAACTAACCCAATTAACTAAAGATGCAATCAAAATAAAATAAACTAAACTTAAACTAATTTGAGGTGTAAACAATAATGAGAGAAAATTGTGTTTACTTAGATTTCACTACTCCTTAGCTATCTTTTACAGGTTGAATAGTTTGTTACAATTGCATGGATGACGGGTTATATTCCTTAATACCATTCGTAGGGCTGTGTATGATCTTCCCTAACTCTATAAGCTTCTACCTCTTCCTATGTCGAGCCGAGTACTAGCTCCTAACATGGCCTCATTAGTAGTTACCTACGCATTAAATACAACCAATATATCGTAGTACACCTCCGATCATGTTTCTTAAGATGTTCAAGCAAGTTACCAATTGGAAGTCTGCCAGTTTTCTTAAGCCTAACATCGAATTCATTCATCCACAACAATTATAAACAAACAACCAACCCATAATCAATATTTAAGTTTCATTACATCTAAGCAAACACGAAGAAAACCTAGCCTAGCATATTAAAGAGAAGACAAGCGTAAGATATAATCAAACAACACATAGACATATTGAATGATTTGGTAAAGGACTTATCTTCAATTAAGCATGGAAGAAACAAAGGTTTGAAACCCTTGAAAAAGCTGTAAAATTCGTCTTACTCCCTTAAAAGTTGCACATAATGAATGAAAACTAGAAAACTATATATAGATTTTGTCTTCTGACGGCGTCAAGAGTAATGTGTGATGCCGTCAACTCGCTGCCAAAACAAACTCGTATTGCCTAGATCCACTTCTGACTCCATCACTCTTTATGAGTTCTAGGCCGTCACTCTTTGCATTAACTCTTGATGGCCTTGACAATTTTATACGTGACGCCATCACGACCCCTTCACAAAACATTCTGGCGCGTCACGTGTATTTGATTTATCCACCCTTTTGTCAACTCATGACGCCGTCACTAGCAATATGTGACGCCATCAAGTGCAATTTCCAGCATGCTTTTGAGACTTTGTCGTTTTCTTCACTTTTTCGCTCCAAAAACGTCAAAATGCTTCCTTTTGTAAAATTCCTCTCAAAAGTACCTAAAATGACAAAAGGAACGATTTAGGGCAATATTTGATCAAATAATCTCGACTTTGGCCTTAAATGACCCCCCAAAAGCGATACACTTTTCGCTTCATCAGTAATCGACAATTGAAACTAATTGACAATAAATAATATGCAAGATAAAGAAAGAAACGATCAAACTACAACACGGATGTTTATAGTGGTTAGGCTACAAGGACTCTTTTTCCTTGCCCTACTCCACTCCCCGAGTATCCAACTCGAGAGTTTTTCTTCACTAGTCAACAAGCTCCTTTCACCGGCGGAGAAAATCTTACACACGTCGCTTACACTTTTTCCGGTACAAAGCTAAATACTGGGTTCTAGTTCGAGGTAGAACCAACCTAACGTCGCCTATACAATATTTCCGACACTAAGCTAGATATCGAGTTCTTTCACATGGGTACAACCACTCCCTTCACTCTAAGTATTTTAAGGACTAAAGTACTAACCACAACCTACTGAATGAGTACAATCAAGAGATGTATAAACTATACAAGTTTACACAATGCTAATGCTAACAAGTCTTGCAACGTTGTGTTGAAACTTGTAGACTTTCGTATGAACTTGTGATCTTCTTGCTACAAAAGAATCTCACACAAATGAAATGTTACTGAGTTAGATGAATGAAATGAGATTGTATATGCAAAATATGATTGTAAGTTGTGAATGATTTCTTGGATGTGGCTTGCTATTTATAGGGGAAAACCTCAGCCAAGCCACGGATCTGGCGGAACCCTTTTGAGGGTTCTGTCCGTGTATCCCAGGGTTCCGTCACATCTGACAGAAAATCTTCCAAGAAATCTTTCCAAATCTAACTCAAATCTAACCAAAATATTCTCAAGATCTTCCAAAGTCAACTACAAGATTGTAGTGTGTAAATTTACACAAAATATTTGATGTGACAAATCACTTAAGAGAATATTTGATGATGCAATGCATGATGTATATGTATATTTCTATTTTTAGAATATTATGTAAATAAATGTACACTTGTAAAATAAAAGTAAACTTATAAAATGTTTATGTAGCTAATTAGAATGTATGTATGAGATGTTTTAAAATGTTTGAAAGCTTATGACTTAATAAGACACATTATTTAGTAAAACTTACTAAAAATGTTTTGGACACTTAAAGTGTGACTAAGGTTTAACTTATGTAAGATGTAGCAAATGTATTGTTAAATTTGAAATAAAGTTTATGTATGAAAGACTTATACTATATTTATGTTTTGCTAAAAATAAAGTTTACACTTTGTCGTTAACAAAATTTAGCAAAGATTGTAAAATATAAATAACGTTTTTAGGCGATATTTGTATTAACAATTCACACAGTCAATAAAATCTTGCATATCATTATCCACACAAGAGCTCCCTGTTGAGTGTTCTTCAATCGTAAGTGTAACATTAAAGTCACCCAGCATGATCCATGAATTATCATCAACAATACTTTTGGCAGCTCTCAATTCCCTCCATAATTGTTTTATTTCTGTTTTATTGTTAGAAGCATATATGAAACTGCAAAAACATTTAAAATTGAGTTAATACCTTCTAAAAAACATAATATAGTTTTCTTGGAGACACTTAAAACCATCAGGTTCACATTATCATTGTCCCATCCAAGAAGAATTCTACAGCTGTTCTGGTTGTAATTACCATTGGAGTACCAATTCCAAGTCCCAAACACTTTATTAGCAACTGTATCAACCTTATGCTGCTTCACATGGGTCTCAAGCACTGAACAAACATTGATCTTCTCCTATCTAATTAACTGCTTTATCTCATTCTGCTTTTTTAACTGATTCACACTTCTAATATTCCAGGATGCAATTTTTAAATCCATAAAATTGATCAAGAAACAAATACAGCACTTCAATTCAGAGTTGTTGCATCACTCCCATTCACTTCATTCCCAATCCAACCTGAATTACTAGAACTCTCATTCTCAATAACTTCCTCAACCTACTCTTTATTAGCCTCCCTTTCTTTCATCCCGTCTTCTTCCCATTTTGTATTGAAGTACTTATTCATGTCCACAGACCCCAAGTTTTCTTTACTCGCAAAGAGGGTTGTAATCTCAAATTCAAATATTGATCCATAATGGTTCTATCCTTAAGCATGTTGAGCTCAGTTCTGTCTTCTATGTCTAGAGCTCCTAGAACATCATACTTATTAGCAGTACTTTTCATAGCTTCCATCTCTTTCTCCTTTAAGGTCCAAGTCATCTGATTATTCTTCTGCACTTCTTTTTGAGTTTTCTTTTCAGCTTCTTTGTTTTGTGTCTCAGTGTTCATATTCTTCTTCTTCCAAACATTCCCATTTCCCCCTATACCAGTATTATTTCCTACAAAATTCCTCTTATCACCCATCTATTTCCTCTGTCCACCTCTTCTGTTATAGTTAACTTCCTCAAATCCATTATTATCATTCTTTTTCTCCACTGTTAGCTTTCTAATCTCTTCTAATTCTTCAGCAGTTTTAGGTCTTTTCTCACATGCTAAAGTCATATGTCTAAAAATAGAACAATGTGTACAAATCTCAGGTTTCCATACATACTCTACACTTATTGTCTCTGAACCTTTAAGAACATTTTCCTTTCTTTTATATTGGATGAAGACTTTACCCTTAAATCCTTTAGCCACATCAAATTCAACCAAAACTCTAGCATAGTCCAATTTACCCATACCATTTTTGCACATTTGTGTTGTCATACTATCCATAATCAGAGGCTTGCCCAGACTACTTGCAATTGCACTTACTCCTTCCTTACTCCATGCTTCAAGTGGGACATTAACAAGTTTAGCCCAAATAGGAATTTTAGATTGCTCAACTTTTTCCATTCCGAGAACTGGATCCCATTTTTGAACAATTAGAGGTCTATTATTAACGATCCAGGGGCCAAGTTTCAACACCTCATTCATCCCTATTTCATTTTCCAATTTGAAAAATCATTCCCCATTACCATTTACTTTAACATCAATAAGGCCAAAGTTGCTCCACATTCTCCTGAGATGATAGCTAAGTTCATAGACACCTATTTTACAGCCCACAAAATATCCACAGATGGTTAAATTCCATTTATTACTACCCTTAGCTACCATTTCCTCATCAAAAATTACAACATCAGTACCATCATCATTCATAACAGTTGGCATAAAACTCGGTTTACTATCCTCACGATCCACACTTTTACTTACAACATTAGCATATGACACAGTAGGAGTTCTAGAACCATTACTTACAGTGGGTGTAACAGGTGTAAGGGTAGAAGTAGTGGAAGAATTAGTAGTATAGTTAACCTCCTTGCCAAACACACCCTTATCACTCTCAATCTCATCACTGACCATTCCATTTTCAACAGAAGCACCAGCATCCTTACCACTCATCTCACTATCACAATCCACAGTACAATACTGATCCATTGCACTACCATTCATGCCATTCACCAATTCCTCATTCTTCTCTGCAACTCCATCATTCATTACCTCTTCTCTTAATACTTTGTCAAAGTTACCATCAGCTCTATTTCCCTCACTATTAGCATCACTAATTCCATCAGAAACCTCTCTATTATCATCATTACCCTGTTTTTTTGCTCAAATTACCAACTACATGATCACTGTACCTAGCAGGCAACATACCCTCATTTTTCTGTGAATCTCCATCAATTCTTACCTCATCTCTGGATACGCTCCTCATTTCAGCCTCATAATTGATTCCTCCACTATTAGCATTACTACTTCCATCAGAACCCTTACCATTAATGACATCATTAAGCTTTTTACTCAAATTTCCAACTACATAATCGCTATACAGTGCAGGATTCTTAATTTGTCTTTTTAGTGTTTTCTTTTTATTCGACATGATTGAAAGCTATTAACTAATTGACAAACATCAAAATAACTGAACGATTCAAGCAAAATAGAGAAAGTTGAAATTTGGCGCCAAAACATCAAAATTGAGGGTTTTTTGTAAACCTAACGAAAATCAGATCAAAGCTAATCATTGTGTGCGCAATGATTAGCAGAATCGAATGATGAAATCAGAATTGAAATCCGTTAAGAATTCAGGAAGAAATAGATGAAACAGTGAAGAAAATGAATGGTGAGAAAACGGTTATTTTGAGAGAGAAAAAGGGAGTCTTCAAGTAGGGTCATCTTGCATCCCTCACGTTACGCTCTGTTCTCAAGTCTAATTTTTAAAGAAGGGAAGGGGAGGGGATGGGAAGGGAAAAGGAGGGGATGAAAGTGTGAAGAATGGAAGGGTTTTTATTTGTGTTCTTAAGTTTAATTTTTAAGTTGCAAGGAAAGGATGGGAAGCTACCCAAATTACTAATATACCCTCAAAACACTAATATTTCAACAAATCAATTCTCTTTGCCTGCTGCGTGTGTGTGTATATATATATATATATATATATATATATATATATATATATATATATATATATATATATATTGCCGCATTTAAGGTGCCGATATAATGACAAGTGCAAGATTTAAGATCGATATACTCTGAAGTACGACACATTTTTGTGAACAACAGAGTACAATCAACAAAAGTATGCTAGGGAGTATATACTCTTTTGTGTCACTATATGTCCATCAGTCACATAAAAATATACTATATATCCATAAGCCTATACTGTGATTATTTGCTGAACTTGTGAGTATATACTCTTTTGTGTCACTTGTATATTTATTAGTAAGCTATAAAAATATACTATATGCACAACAGTCGCATTAAATCAAAGACTTGATAAGTTAGAAGCATACAATGAAGTTATACTTATATAACAATAACATTAATAGCCACATTATAAGCAATGGGAGCACAACATAAGTCAGTAATAATGCTGACCAAATGTCAAGTGCATGCTGAAAAGAAAAGCAAAAACATACTAAATCCCAACTAAAATGCTAATGACAGTAAACTAAACTTGTTGCCAATTAACTGTTTGCTGTAGCACTAGGCCAGTAGGTTACATTAAAACCAAACATAATGTAATAATCGTTTTGTGTTTCAATGAAATTTACTTGGTACCAAAGATAATATAATAATAGGCCAGTAGGTTTGTGATCCTATACATAAAACTTTGCATTACTTTTACTTGGTGCCTATATATTTGAATCTATCCTATAGATAGTTTAGAAAACCAAGCAGCCATTAGACATAGTTCCTTTACACAATACTAGATACTTGGTGCCTATATACACAATCTCTCGATACTTGGTGCCTCTACTGCTACATAAACATACTAGATACTTGATGCCTATATACACAATCTACTAGCACTCAATATCGCCAAGAACCAGGTAACATAATAAACAATTATATACATTAAAAACTTCATTTAAACAATAATAAACATTTAAAAACTTCATAATAAACAATATGGATACTAGCACTCAGTATGCCATTACAGATTAATCAAAATCTCATGTAACATAATAAACAATTATATCCGATCAATATGCCATTACAGATTAATCAAAATGTGGTTTTGCAAAAGCGTCTCTCCACCTGCTTTTGTGAAACGTGATTTTGCTTCTCCATTGAAGTTACCTAAATGTCCTTTTTTACTTTTTATATATATCTGCCATGTTAAGAAAATAACCAGGTTGAAGCTTTGGCAGTACACACTAGTGGAAGACTGGAAGATAACAATTAACAAGTCAATGAGATGCGATTTGTATGCATGCACGTGTATATGTTTTAGATGTGGGTCGACACCAAACTACACACAACGAGCCATGTTAACCACTCAAAACCATGCTCGCGATATCCACATGAAATCATGGTTTCCTACAGCCCTCGTTATAACACATCAGGGTTCCTAGTTTTCTTAATTTCTTTAATCGATCTTTTAAACACGGCTAAAAGGTTGGTTTAGGTTAAAACTTAGGGTCGACAAAAGAGCACAGCAGCATATACATGACACACTACAGTAACAAACGATCTGATCAAACTTGAAACTAAAATCAAATACAACAATCATCTGATCAAACTAACATTATACACTTATTATATCTTGAGAAAAACACATCTAAACAATGAAAACTAACAAACGATCTGATCAAACTTGAAAATAAAATCAAAGAATAAACTCACAATTGGTTTCTTGATTGCGAGCAAAACAGCCGTTTGGTACAGAATGATATGTGTGACTTAAGAACACCCATATTTTGGATTTCCCTTCCCATCCCCTTCCATTCTTTTAAAAAAAAAACTCGAGAACAGAGCGTAAGGAAACCCACTTTATGGATCTTATTCAACTAGGAAGAATGAGTCAATAACCTAAACCTCACTTTCCTCCACCAAGGCCTAGATACAGTTTAGCCTAAGACACATTGTGGACGTATGGTCCGGACTGGGCCAGTAATGGGTCAGGCCCGGTAGACAGCGGCCCACTCTACACCTAAACCCTTATCCATGCCTTATAAATATAGGGTTGGGGTTCCCTTCACAACACGACCAAACAGGTTACTCTAAACCTAATTCTCATATGCTCCGCGCATCAATACTAACTTGACCGTCGGAGGTGGATCCCGGGGCTACGGCCTCGGGTCCACTCCTAACGGGTTTTCTTTGTTGACAGGTCTATTTAGGGCTTGAGAAGACGACTAACGGCCCAAGGAGAGTCGTTGAATTAGTCCGCGCCAGATTATGCATCAACAAGTTGGCGCCATCCGTGGGACACACACGACAAGTTTTGTGCTCTCACATCACCGGAAAGCAACTATTGAGTTCAAAAGCCGGTACTTCTTTACCAATATATTTTTTAATCGTGTCTGCTAGTGCACGACACACAATATATATACGGCACAATCTAAAACCAAAAGTACACTACGTACTGTTTTCTTCTCTTTGGTCCAATCGATCAACAGTAAAACTAGAATTAGAAATTTCTTTGACTTTTTCTTTGGTCTAATATTGAGGCTACAAGATAAACCTTTACTGGTTTTTGTTTTGTGGTCCTCGTTACAACATATATTCACAAAGATTATCATCTTTGTTTATTTGATATAACTATTTAGTTATAACCTTTCGAACTATAATATTGAAAATATTATGTCGGTTTGGAACACTATTTTCTAAAATTTAAAAAGATATCCCAATATTTTTGCGCATATCTTTTAAATATTCATAAGATTTTATGTAAATCTTTTTACTTGGTAAACACGATTTTACCTATAACCGCACTAAGTCCGCACGATCGGACCTACTTTATCTTTTAGCCGCGAACAACGCAGTCACGATAAAAATACCCGCGTTAGGCCATGCGTCCGGAAATCTTCGCAGATTGGCGCCATGAGCGCGCTGTCACGTACAGGCACCACGATGCTAGTCAATCGCCATGAGCGCACCGGACGAAAGCCGTGGTCCTCTACGATCATCCATAAATGTTAGAGTCTATGCGGTCACGATACATCCATCTGCGTCTGTGCGCGCAATTGAAACTATTAGTCGCGGTCACGGTGTGTCCATCCGCGCCATTGTTTTTATAATCAAAAAGAAAAAGATCAATAAATCGCCATGAGCGTACTGCGTTCGTATATTAGCTACATGCTACTTCTCTTATATAGTTTGTAAAACCTCACGATAGGTGTAATTCATACTACTACTTCTTTTATATATTAATTATATATGCTATGTGCTATACTTTTGCTATGCGCTAATCTTTTACCTCATTAGGTTTTATATGTTGCGATTCGCGGCATATACTTTTAATATTTGCATTAAGTGTTTTTCAGGATTTGAATAACTAAGTTAAATGCTCCTGCAAGAGTAGCACCATCAAACTTGGGGGGCTACCAGGGTATATCCTACCACTGTTTCCGTACAAGTCACGCAGACATATTTGGAAGCAGATCGTACGTAAGAGGTATTGCAAGCCCGGTACAAAGACGAATTTAAATATTCGCACCATCTTGCCGCAGGGGAGACGTCCTCTGTCGGTTGTAAAGACGAATGTAATGTTCGCGCACAGCGCGCATCTCTGTCGCGCACAGCGCGCACTTCTGCCACAGAAGCACGTCTTCTGTCGCACCATGCTGCATCGCTACTGGTACAAAAGGTACGCCCTTACCCAGGATGCAGCATACGAGATCCACCTTCACCATTGTGAGACAATCACAATCGCAATCCCAGTTCGCACTGTCGCATGTGGGCTGCGCAATATGGTCTCTCCCATGTGCACACAAGTTGCGCACACATGGGCCATGCCGTCATGGTTAATTGGGCCTACGCGGCCATGAAAAGAACTTAAATCTAGCATAACATAGCCATGCACTATGTCACACTAGACTTGGGGGGCTTGTGGACGTATGGTCCGGACTGGGCCAGTAATGGGTCAGGCCCGGCAGACAGCGGCCCACTCTACACCTAAACCCTAATCCATGCCTTATAAATATAGGGTTGGGGTTCCCTTCACAACACGACCAAACAGGTTACTCTAAACCTAATTCTCATATGCTCCGCGCATCAATACTAACTTGACCGTCGGAGGTGGATCCCGGGGCTACGGCCTCGGCTCCCCTCCTAACGGGTTCTCTTTGTTGATAGGTCTATTTAGGGCTTGAGAAGACGACTAACGGCCCAAGGAGAGTCGTTGAATCAGTCCGCGCCAGATTATGCATCAAAACTCATGCTCCAAGAATCCAAAGATCCAAGATACAGGGCCATCTTAGAATATGAACTTAAGACTACAGATACTTCAAACAACATAATGAAGCTCTGTACTTGGTAAAAAAAAACCATGAATAAGCAGCATTGTCCATGAATTCAACTGTTGTGCCAAACATCCCTTTATGCAGGCTTCCACCATAACCACTCATAGAAACACAACAGAATGGTATACCCTTTCTTAGAATACAGCCTTGAGATGACACCACTATTAATTATGAATTTTCATGTTAATTTTCCATTCCTCTGCCACAGCTCTCTCCTGAACTGAGTTTTTTTTTACCTGAATGCTAAGTAACTGCAACTGAGTTTTTGACCTGAATGTTAATTTCTGTAATGATCATTCCAGTACATTTTCTCTCAGTGGTGAATAATCTGGCATTTCTTTCTCTCCATATATAGTAGACAACAAAGGATTTGGCACATTATGTTTTATGTGTTTTTGATTTTTATAAAGTAAAGAAATAAGTCATGCTCCAATACTTGCATTGCAGATCCTCTTACGCTCTTAACTGTTAAAAATACGAACACAACAGTTAACAGCAGAGACTAGCATTTAAAACAAGTCATCATTAATTGTGGACTAGTTCACATGCCCTAACGCGAGTAATATATGTTGAACGAAGCTTATGCTCCGACCTAACTCACTCATAAGTTTTCTGAGGAGTGTGTGCGCTCACATTAGAGAACATAACTATTTTTTTGTGCAAAGTTCTCTTTCTGTTAACCAAGTTAGTTGCAAAGTACACGTCTTACTCAAATGTGAGTCATGTAGTCGCACAATTAAAATTCTTTGCTGGTCTAAAATCAAATTGTTGTTCCTTTGTAACAATGACAATTCGCAAACAAGTAACCATGGTTAACGAAAAACATACAGATGCTATCTTCAGTAGATATCCAAATATTGCTCTCAATTAGATTGATTTTAACTATATTTAAATAACTGGATAATGGTTTTAGACATGCGCGTAGAGACTAGTCATTGATAAGATATATATGTACTTTAATTGTAAACAAAATCCTCTAGATATAAATAGACATGAGTGACACTGAACTATGCAGTTTGAAGAGAAAATCTTACAATCACTAGTTTTTTCGGTTTGCTAAGCATTAATAAAGTTTCAGTAGTTGTGTGTGCTTCAAAGAGCTAAATGACCCACAAAGAGTAGAGACTTTGGTACAGTTCAAATTGTTGATTGCCCGTGTTAGTACAGATGGGAATATGCGGAGATAGGCGTTGCCATCAATCAGTCTTGTTTATTTTGTGCTTGAATCAGTACTTATCGATTAAATAAGAACTACAGTGATGCTTAAGTTCAAATCTTTCTCATGTATTGGACACAAAGTTCATATTGTCTCATGCTTCTTTTTCCATAATTGTTAAGTTTGTATGATTAACATAATGGCGTTTTGTTGGGCTTTTGATGGTGTGTTCGGAGCTTTAGTGGCTCACATTTCTTAAAGTGCAGGGTAAAGTTTGTAGTGCTGCTGCTGGGCTAGCTTGTTTAGATTTTGATTTTATGGTTTCTTTTATATTTTGAGTAGATATATTTACTTCCATTACCTGATTTTTTTAGAGGTGGAGCGGCTTTAGTTTTAGTATTGGTTTTTATTTGGGACTGAAAACCAAAGAGGGTCAGATGTATTGATAATTTCATGGTAGCTGGTACCTGAATCAACAAAAGAAGAAATTTAAAAGGCATATACACATATTTCCCATTAAAGTTCATGGATCAAGATTTATTTAATTGATAAAAGTTTTAGACGTACTGAAATTTTGGTGACAACCAAATACAGTAGTGACCAGCCTGTCACTTGTAGTAACAACCATTTTTTTTCAATACAATCTTAAACATGCGGCATGTCATAGCAAGCTTTGCTTTCTTGTCCTCTAACTCGGCTATTTCAGCATCAGGATTTTCATCAAGCCATTCGATTGTCTTCTCAATTTGATGTTCTATGTCTTCCAATCCTTTAACACTAATCCCCATCTTTCTGCTTCAACCTGACTTTGTATTCCTTCATTTTGGCTCTTAGTGTACAAGCATATGTTTCTAAAACATTACGAGCCTTGGTCTTCTTCATGTGTGCTTCATCGTCCTGCTTATACTGTTTAGCATCTTCAATCATCTTCTCGATCTCCACTTTCGACAGACTGCTTGTGTTTGTGATCTTGATCGCATTGTTCCTGCCGGTAGTTAATTCTCTTGCTGAGACATGCAAGATCCCATTGACATCTATCTCATAGCATACGGTTATGTTAACAACTTTCCGTGGAGCTGATGGAAGGCCAGACAGTTCAAGGTCTCCTAATAAATAGTTTTCCTTGCTTTTGGATCTCTCACCTTGATACACCTGAACATTCACAGCAGTTTGACCATCGTAAGCTGGACAAAATGTATCTTCTTTCTTGGTTGGTATGGGTGAATTTCTCGGAATCAACACTGCCATAACATCTCCCTTACACTCTAAACCAAGAGACAAAGGAGTGACATCAATTAACTCTAAACTTCTTACAGCTTGATCACCCTGACCACTTAAGTTTGCAGCTAAAATCCCAGCACCAGTGGCAACAGCTTCATCAGGATTTAACCGTTGGCAAAGTAATTTTCCATTAAACAACTCCTGCAACAATTCTTGTACTTTAGGAATCCTGGTTGATCCACCAACAAGAACCACTTCATCAATGCTATCCTTACTGATATTTGCATCCCTTAAACAAGTATCCACAGCCTCCATGCATTTGTTGAACAAGTCAATGTTCAGCTCCTCAAACTTTGCCCTAGTAAACTTCGCAGAAAAGTCAATTCCCTGAAACAAACTATCAATGTCAACTGTTGTTTCAAAAGATGTTGAAATAATCCTCTTTGCTCTCTCACAAACCACCCGCAACCTACCCAAAGATTTTAAGTTCTTACTAATGTCTTCTTTGTGCTTTCTCTTAAACTCTCGGACAAAATGCTTCACCATTCTATTATCAAAATCTTCACCTCCCAAATGTGTGTCACCACCAGTAGCTTTAACCTCGATGACTCCCCTTTCATCGATGGTGAGAAGAGAGACATCAAAAGTACCACCACCCAAGTCAAAAACTAAAACATTCATTTTGCCATCTACACTAGCTCTCTTATCTAGAGCATATGCAATTGCGGCGGCAGTAGGTTCATGAATCATGCGCAGAACCTCTAGTCCAGCAACCGCTGCAGCATCCTTTGTTGATTGCCGTTGCGAATCATTAAAATAAGCAGGAACAGTTATCACAGCCTTTTCAACGGTGGATCCAAGAAATGTCTCAGCGATACCTTTCATCTTAGCTAAAACCATGGACGATATTTCTTCAGCAGCAAATTCCTTCTTTTCACCTTTATATGTGACTAAAATTTTTGGCTTGTCGTCGCTCCCAGTCACGACTTTAAAAGGCCACAACTTCATGTCTTCCTTAACAGTTTTATCACTTGCTCTTCTTCCAATCAACCGCTTAACATCTGTTTTATAAAACGCTTTTTAAAACTAAATAAATGATAAAAGCTAACATTTAAAAAACAATAGAAGGTTACTAACCAAAGATGGTGTTAGTGGGATTATACGCAGCCTGATTCTTTGCAGCATCTCCAACCAAACGTTCAGCGGCATTGAACGCAACCGATGAAGGGGTGGTCCGATTGCCTTGATCATTTGCTATGATCTCAACACGGTTATGCTGCCAAACAGCGGCACAAGAATAAGTGGTTCCGAGATCAATACCAATCGCTGGAACTTTACCTCTTGTCGACATTCTGTAAGGATACAAGATATTCTTGTCAAGATTATGCATAACCATATGTGATACTGTCACAATTTATATACATAAATTTTAGTTAAAATGCAAACCAAGAGTCACAGCTGTTGTTATCTGGTAACTCCTTTGGTGACTTATTAGTTATCAACTTCAATACATTTAGTAAATGTACATTGACTCTTAAGATTCACGTGACCAAATTATCTATCTTTACATAAGTTACTTTTAAGTAAACTGTAACTTATGTAAAATTAAAGGGCAATAACAAATTGAAATGGCATGCATATCAAAACTGAGGAAAGGTTTCGGTAGTTCTATCTGGTCCATGCCAGAAACAGGTAGCTAGGTATCATCGATTCTGCCCATCGTGTGCACAATTAAATATTAATCCGTGAATCAAAATGCCAACTTCAGTTCCCTGAACCCCTGTGATTTTATATTCGCTGAACTCATTGACCCCTGAATGAAAAATAGGAACTACAGAAAAATTTAACCAAATGAAGCAGCAAGGATGAAAAAGACATTATTAATTCTGGATTCCAAATTCATGACCAACTATGGTTATGTAACAATAATATCGCAACATGGCTCCCATTGGCCCTCTTTTTTTTCTCACCTCAAAAAACTGGAGCTAATGATGAAATTTATGTGTAGAATAAGGTATCTGCAAATTCTAATTTGTTTCCAATACCAAACTCCCAAATATGTTAAGCACAATCTTCTCCTATATAAACCTTTTAAGACATTTGAGTCAAAGCGTTACTCGGTGTGCAGTTATTGTAAAACCAAAGGGGCAATGAGATGGCCTCTATTCATAATATAACATGAACCTGGTACATTACGTTAAGGTTCAAAAGCATCTCATTAGATATAAGCTGGTTTATTTTTCTAAGCCAGTGATTACTTTGTACTTTGTAGCAGTGTGTGCAAGTATATGAGTGTGTGGCAAAGAATATTACAATAGTTAGGAGTGATCATTTTGTATATAAGCTCACTAAGTAGTCTTGTCTTATCTTGAATTTGTTCATATATAACACAAACATCTTACTAGCAGTTTATTCAGTGATAACATGACTTTTCTCTCAAAGCGTGTGCTCGTAAACTAAGCGTTACTGGTATTATGCATCTCACCTGAAGTTCTCTGCGGTATTGTTTCATAGGAAGCATCCTATATTCTAGGTATCCGTTGATATGTGAATGTTTTCCTTTCTAAAATTATAGTGCAACAGACAAACAAAAACATTAAAGTACCCCACGAGGAATACTTGAGGATTTTGGAAGCCAACCGTGTTGTCAAGGCGAAGGTTCTTGACAGGGTCATGGTATAGCAGCTATAGTTAATGATCAAGCTCATCTTCTATTTCCACCAGTTTCAAGATGTTTGATTCATCGACCTTGGGGATGTTGATGAACAGTGAGATGCATATGTGATCTCGAGACATGCATAGATAGTTGAATAGCAATCACTTTTCTTTACTAATTTAGATCTCTGAATTTAGCCAATTTCCGTAAGTATATATATTTCAAGCAAAAAATATACTACCTTCAACTTTTGTAATTCCACTCACTTTTAGAACTTAAGTAGGCTCACACTTGGGCACTGAAATGTTAAGATCATATAGCTTTGCTGAGCAAAACAGTTTACATACCGATATCCATGTAGACATGTATTCCCATTGAACATAGGCTATAAGATCTCCTGTCGACCTTATTTGCATGGTTTTTTGTTTTGTTGTGTATGTAACCATGGTTTTCGAACTTTTGGCCGACTATAATGTGCCAACTTTGTTAAGAAAAAGAAGGAAACCGAAGCGAAAAGCATATGAAAGACCTGCTACTCAACTCATACCAGTAAATTTCGTAAAGTGGTTGACTTCAAGTGTTCAATGCCTAAAGCCGAATTTTCTAATAACTGAAAATCAGTAATCTAAAGGTTTAAGAAATTACTCCGTATATGTCACAAAGGTCTACATTCCTTCATTTATTGCTAATGTGAAATAATCTTTTTTGTTAAACACTTAAAACTTTATAACCAGTGTCGGATTATGCTTTTTGTCTAATTTTCGCCACATGTGTACTGAACCAATTATCGAGACATCTTTTCGTTTGCTATGTTTCAGTTTTAAAAAATATAATTAACTCCTTTAGATGTGATACTTCTCATTTTACTTCTAAAATGTCATAGCAATATATCGCAAATTCGTGTTACAAGCATTTATTTTAAATGTAAAATTTTCACTCGCAACTTGTATTGCTTCTTGTTAATTTGTGTCCATATATGATTGTCGTTTACAAAACCAAGAGTGAATATCTACACTAAAATCTGGCAACAACTATCGGAATAATACTTCAAGAGTTCAAGTCATATATAAAGCACATTGTTTGTATGCATCAAAATATATGATTCTACATGAATTGTATATATGTCCATTTGTTCTCTATTCGGCCCATGGGCATCTATGGATACTTATAAACTTAAGTAATTTTTGTGTAGAAACAAAAAACCAGTGTTCATTAAGCAATATTGATAAAGCAAAGTACATGCTTGTATGGATTTGTAAATCTTTAAACTTGTTTATATGCTTTTGTTGATGATTTTGGCTTTAGATAGTTTTGAACGTATTGACAGTAGACACACATATGAAGAAAAAAGTTATTTTCTCTGAAAAAATGTTATTTTATCCTATTTATTATGTATTGTTTGCTCAAACGAGATTGAGTTTTGTTGTTGTTATTGTTGTCGTATGATGTATTATTTTGTTATCCCAACCAGTGTCGTAGTTAAAAGCTTATGCGATAACTGAAAGTAGCAATCAAAGATATATTCTAACATCTACCCTTAACTTTTATTATAAAATCGTCGTCGCTCTTACCCATTTGAAACAGAGTTTAACATATGTAGAACATAATATCATATATCATTAAAATTTTGAAACCCTAAATATACAACTAGGTATATTTTTCAACACCTTTCAAACTTTCAAGTCATGTGCGATTGTACATCACGCACACTGCTCTGATTTTTCAAAAGGTGTAAATCGGTAGGAACACCCCGATATCATGCATCTTTTGTTCCCATGCACACTGCTCTGATTCTAACCACGTGATGTAACACATAAGGAGAGAAAAACATTATATGTATCTCATACTTTGAACACAGGGTCGTCCCGTGAAATTTAGAGGCCCTGTGCGATAATTCTGAAATACGCCTTTAACAATAGGAAAATTAAAGCAAAATTTGCAAACGATGATTTCATTATGCATTGCTTTTTAACATTTTATATGAGATATGATTAAATAAGAAGAAAAATTAAAATGAGTATAGTAAAATGTTTATTGTATTTTGATTTACAACATACTCCATACCTTCTTTTCTTTCTACGTGTTACAACAATTACACTTTTTTTTTTTCTATGTGTGACGATTGAGCCTTCAACATGAAGCGCCCATATATTTTTATAGAAAATTTATATATGTGAAATACTACAAGTGCAAGCTAAAAGGGTTTTTTTTTTTTTTTTTTTTTTTTTTTTTTTTTTTTTTTTTTAATGAGATATGAGCTTTGAGTTAAAATTTTTGAACCATAAATTTGAAGCAGGGACAAAGGTCTAAATGATAAATTATAAAAGACAAGGGTTGAATCTAAACTTTAAAAAGACAAGTGAGTTATTACTTACTGTATTATACAAATAAAAATTTAGGAGCCCCACATATAACTTTCTTACAATTTTGGGGTCATCTTCCCCATCGTCTCATCCTCCTCTATCAAAGTACAGTGGCAAGCTTTTTTTCTTCCTTCTATAAAAATCTTATTTTTCATCTCAGATCATTTTTAACGAGATTAAATCTTTCAAGAATGATTTTGTACTTACACTAAAGTTTTACAAATCTGAGGCCCTCTGAAAAAAGGGCCCTGTACGGTTGCACATCCCGCACATGCCCAAATCCGGGCCTGTTTGAACATCAACATGTCAATGTTTGTAAAATGGTTATTCGATTTCATTTTAAATGGAAATGTTATTTCAAAGATGACACAATTATTACTACTAATATTATTAGGGTTTTGCTAATTACAAACTTATTATCATAGGTAAGTATTTCATAGTTACTTAACACTTAGTGAATTCATATATTTTATAATTATAAAAAACTCTATAAATAAGTTATATACCATATATAATAACTCTATGCTTAACTTAAAAAGTATATTTTCATTTAACTTAACATTGTTTATGGTCAACTAGTTATTATGTATAACTTCTCGTATAAAACAACTGAAATGTCTTTGTCTTCTTCACTAGCCATTGCCACCACTTCTACCCACCAACACCACCACCAATTTTGGCCACCAACACCACCACCACCACCACCACCAGCAGTTATAGCATCCACCACCACCACTTTTACTTAGCCGCCATCGTCGCCACCACCACCACTTCTAGCCAACCCCACCACCACTCCCTAACACCACCGTCGCCACCGCTTCTAGCCAATACCGCCACTGCCACTCCCTAAAACTACCACCACCACACCACTGCCACCACTTCTAGCAAACACCACTACCACCTCCAATCAACCATCACCATTACTTATAGCAGCCACTACCACCACCATTTCCAGCCAACACCACCACCACTTTTAGCCACCACCATTTCCACCCACCACCACCATCACTTTTAGAAACAAACTTAGAAATGTATGTTGGTTTTTTATATAAAAATACAAAAATCTGAAAAGAAACATATGAAGAAGACGAAGTTGTGTAGAATGACCAAATTACCCTAAACATATAATTCCATTATGTAGCATGACAATATTTCACGTCTGTTAAGCATAATGAGTTAAAACAAATTGTAAATAGTGTATTTATGGAGTTTACCTTATGATTATATATACTAACATTTTAAAAATGAAATGTGATACATGAAACAAGAAAGGCTTGATGTTCAATAACTATCAATTTTACACTTATAAAATATTTGTGTATAACCAACATAACAATGGTTAGCAAAACAAATATTATTATTTGTTAGACGATCACGATAATAAACCCGAAGTTCGTGGAACGCTAGATCGCGGGTTGTATCAATTAGAAGTATCAAACACGAGAGACTACAAAGAACCAAACGATTAATGTTTATTAATAACACCTCGGTTACAAGGAAATAATAAGAAGCATACGCGTGTTTGACATCTCCCCCTCACCTCTTTTTATAGAGGTGAAGGGGTTGACATTCCTAAATCTAATCGACCCAGTATATGGCTTGAAACCCAAGCCGACTCAAACACTTCTTGATACAAAGCTAACATGTAACTTGCCTTGCAAGACAAGTATACATACATAAGGAAGCAAGTTTAATCCTAGACACATTTAGCTACCTAATCTACTCTAAACACTAACTAGAATTAACTACCAATATTAACAATTTCCACCTTTATGGTAAGACTAGTTAGCCGACCTCAAGAATCTCCATGCAATATTTGAACTTCGGACCTAGAACCACCTTTGTGAATGCATAAGCTGCATTATCTTCTATGCCTATCTTTGTCACTTCAATCTCTTTAGACTCCACGATCTCCTTGATGAAGTGGCACCTCACGTTGATATGCTTTGTCCTATCGTGAAACATTGCATTTATTAAGGGATGAATGCACCATGATTATCACAATTCACAGCTACTGACCTTAGGTTTAATCCCAAGTCGATTATTAGACCCTTAAGCCATATGCTTTCCTTAACATCTTATGTAAGCGCCATAGACTCCGCCTCTGTAGTAGATAAAGCAACAACATGCTAGAAAGTTTCTTTCCAACTCACCACACAACCATGTATTATAAACACGTATCCAATTATCAACCTACCCTTATCAGGGTCTTTAGCATAATTTGCATCTACAAAACCATCAACATCTACGTGCTTTCCTTGATCTCTACCATACACTAGAGCCACATCAGCAGTTCCCTTCACGTACTTCAAAATCCACTTTGCTTCCTCTTAGTGGTTCTTACTTGAATTCGCCAAATTCATACTTATAATGCTATTAGCGTACGCAATATCCGGTCTAGTGCAAACCATCAAGTACATAAACTACCAACAACATTTGCATATGATACCACTTGTTAGAAGATTACGACAACAAACCCCGAACATCAATCAAGGAGCGCTATATCACAGGTTGTATCAAGCACAAGCAGCAAACACAAGAGACGACAAAGAACCGAATGATTAATGTTTACTTATAAGAATTCAGTTATAAGGAAAGAAAAAGAAGCACACGTGTGTTCGACCTCTCCCCCTCACCAACTTTTATAGAGGTGTGGGGGTCGACGTTCCTAAGTCTAACTGACCTAGGACATGGCTTAAAACCCAATCCGACTCAAACACTTCCTAATACAAAGCTAACATGTAACTTGCTTTACAAGGTATGTATACGTAATATGGAAACTGGTTTAATCCTAGACACATTCGTCTTCACAATCGACTCTAATACTAACTAAAATTAACCACTAATACTAACATTGTTATCTTCCTTAATACTACATCCGTCCCAAAATAACTGTTCAGTTTGACTTTTTAGAGTCAAACTGATTCAATTTTGACCTTATCTATTTTTACGGGTGTTATATAACAATTGATGCAAAATATATAAATGGATAGAGTTTTAAATATATTTTTCATTGGTATGTATATATATATATATATATATATATATATATATATATATATATATATATATATAGGGAAGGGGATCAGGTGCGGATTTCATTTTTTCATGTGGACATACGGATGAATCTAAACCGTCCAATCAAGATCTGATCTTGACTTTTTGTAAAAAAAGTCAAGATCTGATTTTAATATCACCGTAAGTTTTAACCATCAAAACATTTTTTTTTTTTTTTTTTTTTTTTTTCAGCACGATGTAGAGGTGAAGTAAACTATGGAAAAACGAACATATATAGCTAAAAGAAACAGACACAATTTCTTCTATGTAAAAGATAAAATATAAAATTCCTGCACGACGTAGATGAGGATTTTACCCCGATGCTTTTAAACCTTGTTATAATTCAATTACTAGTTATAATGCCCGCGCACGCGCGAGTTTTTTTTAAAGTCTTTTGAATAACATATTTTTATTTATTAAAAAATAAATAATTATATTTTTTAAAATTATAGTTTTTTATTATTAAAGATAATCATTTAAAAATTTTGCATCTTATCTATACTTTTTGTATGTATCTTCTACTTGTTTAGTATATATCAACAAAACGAATTTAGAAATTTATAAATTAAAAAATAATAATTAATTAAAATATTACTAAATAAAGAAATAATCTTTTTTTTTAAATACGAAAGTCCCCGTTTTGTTGTATTATATAAAAGATTTAATGAATGTAATAATTTAATCTTACACCTTTACGTTTGGATAGTGTTGTCTATTAGTTATCTAATCAACCTATTATCACATTTGAATAATTAAAAAATAGACTCAATTAATTAAAGAATGGAAGACTCATTTGGAGTTTAAAGAGGTTTGGCTTTGACTCCACGGTTTCTTCCATTGATCTTCTTTGTGTTTACCCTTTTCTCCTTTGTTTCTTCGTTTTGTTTTATATTGTATAGAAGCTTATACATCATATTCTACTCCACTATATATGATATTCATATATGTCAGTTAGTTTATGAAAATTTGCAAGTTTATTCTATTCTTTGTTAATGCTAGAGACTACACACTCACACGTTTCCTTTTGGCAACCAAAAGTCAATTAACTTGATAGTAGGTATCGATTTATATATATATTTTTATTATTATTATTATTTTAAACACGATAGTAGTTATAGAATTGGCTAGTATTTTTATTAGTAATATGATTATGACACCTATCTTGATCTAAATTTTAACAAGAGCTGTAAAGTTAATTGTAAGTTCACTAGTAATATGTAGAGTAAGGATCCAGTGAGAAGAAAACTTAAAACGAGAAGGATGAGAAATAACTATAACCACACATTTGAGATGCATCAACTTGATTTAGATGCATCTCTATTCATTTAGATGCATCCCAATTAGTTCCGAAAAGTGATTTGAAGTGAAAACGATGCAAAGTAATTTGACCCGCAGAGGATGAAAAATGTATAGGATTTGTCTAACTTGATGAAATGCATTTAATATATGTATATGCATATAATTTTTTGCTAGAAAATATATTATGATTCATATAAAAGATTAGGGATGCATCTAATTTAAGTCGATGCATCTCAAATATGTGATTATAGTTATTTCTCATCTTTCTCATTTTAAGTTTTCTTATCATTTGATCCTAAATCGTAATATGTATTCAAATATGATTTACTTCACTTAACAATATATATCATATTCATCCCAAAAATACATAGCATTGTCTTCTCGTTGTAAGTTACACTTTACCAAAATAATCACTTTACCAAAATTTTATTTAGTTTTCTATCAAAGACGGAAAAGCAAAAAGATTTAGTTAAAACTCAAAATTCTATCATGTCACCTTTTAATCCAAAATTATAATATATTTATATTGCTAATAAGAGAGTTAACTTTCTGATTAGCAAAATGGCTTTTTACTATCACTCTAAAATGTGTGAGGTATCAACTTCAATTCCTGCTAGATGCAAACAACCTTAAGTGGTCATGCCAATCTTCTGAAAATGGAGGGCTTTACATGGTTTGAGTCTATGTGGCAGTGGATTCAAACCCATGAATTAGTCGGTCAAAAGGTCAAAAATCACGGTTAAAAAAAAAATAATAAAAATAAATAAATAAATAAATAAAGTTAACTTTCTGAAAATTGTTTAAGAACTTTTTTTTCCCCTCATATCATTATTATTCTTTCACCACAAATCCTTTATTTTTTTTCTTTTTTTTTTTTTTAATTTATATTTGGGTTTTTAACTCGACATCGCGAGCCGATTAATCTTAAGGCGACTATCTTTTTGGATAGCCCGGAGTCGATGCAGGTGAACCTCCGTGACCAAAAAAAGATTAATTTTCTCCCTGTTTGATTCGAACCCCTTTACCTCAGTGGCCTCAAATCCCATTTTATTTGATCTTGTCCAACAAATCATTATTTGATATCTTTACCAGTCATTTCAAATATGTTGCCAAATGTAAAATAGCTTTTGTGTGAATTTACGGGGTTCACGGGCCAATTTTTGCAATCTTGTTTCTAGTTAGTTCTTTCCGAGTCAATCATAGAGAATCATGATTCTATACTTCCAACAATACACTAGACAATTTTGTTGGCTACCTTTTTGTCTTTCCGAATACATACCACTGTACCATCGATATTACAAGATGTATGTGCTTCGTGAATTCATTTTCGCAAATGGTTTGGACCATCCAAGTACGTACTTTGGTCTCTTGTTGATTCACATGTTCTAAACCTTGAATGTGTCACAAACTGTGTTTGTTGGTCTACGAGAACTTTGTTCCTTTGAATTATATCTTCTTCTCGTTACACGTCAACACACCGATTTCTTCAAAAAAACATACTTACAAATGGAATACGTTATAAACCTCACACTTGCCCCGCACTCACATACAAGATATATAAGCGGAAAGCCATCACGACTACTTAAAAACATGGTGATCATAAGTTCGAGACAACCTTAAACTTGTGTTTTTATTTACATAACGATATTTCATTTAAATTTAATATATAACAAATTAACAATATTGTGAATTCAGTGGATGTTGGCGCATTACTTCATTGGGTCAAAATCCAAGAACTCTAGACAAGTATATCTAAAGTGAAAACTACTTGACCATGATCTCTTAGGTCTGTTTTGCTTTGGTTGGATCTTCAACTACATTATTCTCGCATATGAGCTCATGACACATCCATCTCATATATATATATATATATATAAGTACACAAGACATATATATGTACTGCTAACATGCATGCATGTATCTAATCACTCACTTGTCTTTACATACTCTCTCCGTCACAAATTTATTGTTCAGTTTGAATTTTCAAAGGCCAAATTGTTCAACTTTGACCATAAATATATTTTTTTTGTTATATAATACATGATAAAAAATGATACAATTGAAAAGTACACTTAAAACTCAATCCATTTATATATTTTGCATCAAATATTATATAAAACCCACAAAAATATTTAAAGTCAAATAAAAAAGTTAATAGTAGACAATAAATTTAAGACGGATGGAGTATCTATTATCTAGATGCATATCTAAACCAAAAAATCCAAGGCATCTAACGTACACCGTTGAATAGAACAAAAAATTTTGAGTATCGTATTAGTTTTAAAATGCATAAGAATTTAACTGAATTTTTGAATAAAAATAATAAAATATGGAAAAAATTACACGGATGGTCCTTGTGGTTTACACAGATTTCATGTTTATTCTCTATTTCATTTTAATTACATCATAGATACCTATTTTTGAAACTTGTCACAGTTTTAGTCCCTAATTTGGATGGGCCGTTAGTTTATCCCTTAAGTTATTTGCACCGTTAGTCCTCCGCTAATATTTTTTGCACCGTTAGTCCTCATTTTATAAAAAAATCCTTATTTTTTTGCACCATTAGTCCCTCCGTTAATATTTTGCACTGTTGTCAATCTTTTTACGTTTTCGTTAATTTTTTAACGTTCTCGTCCATTTTTTTAACGTTTTCGTCCTTTTTTTACGTTCTTGTCCATTTTTTTAACGTTTTCGTCCATTTTTACGTTTTCCTCTACTTTTCACGTTTTAATCCATTTTTTACGTTCTCGTCCGTTTTTTTAACATTTTTGTCCAGTTTTTTACGTTTTTGTAAATCTTTTACGTTTTCGTTCATTTTTTACGTTTTCGTCCGCTTTTTTACGTTTTTGCCTGTTTTCTTGTTTTCTTATGTTTTTATCCGTTTTCGTCATTTTTTTACGTTTTCGCCCATTTTTTATGATTAGTTAAGTATACTAAAGGAAAACTTGACATTTGATAAAAATGTTTCTGTATCGATTTTAAATCACGATTTGACCCCTTTTTGGTCCGAACCATCAAAAGTGTAAAACACAAAAGTTGTCCACAATTATGTTTTACATCAAGACTCACAAGATTTTAACCTGTTTTTGTACATTTTTACATGTTTCACTAATTTTATTTTATTTTTATTTTTTTTTATTATTATTTTTTTTTTCATATTTTCACACATTTTAATTCGTTTTTATCCGTTTTCGTTCAATTTGTCAAATAAGTTTGATGATTTACACAAATACAAAATTTACAAGAGTTTATAAGTTTATAAGTTATAAATTTGGTAAAAAAAAATGGCTTAAGTTTTTGTAGTAAACAACCCTTGTTTTGTATTTTCTGGTTAAAATCTCACGAGTCTTGATGTAAAACATTATTTCTGACAACTTTCGTGTTTTACACTTTTCATGATTCAGACCAGAAAGAGGCCAAAATCATGATTTAAAATCGACACAAAAACATTTTTATCAAATGTCAAATTTTCTTTTAGTATACTTACTTAATTCCAAAAAAAATAGGCAAAAACATAAAAAAAAAAAAAAAAAAAAATGGTAAAAACCGATAAAACCGTAAAAAAACAGACGAAAACGTAAAAAAATAGATGAAAACGTAAAAAATTGATAAAAACATAAAAAGACAGACGAAAACGTAAAAAACGGACGAAAACATAAGAAAAGCGGACTAAACGTAAAAAAGCAGATGAAAACGTTAAAAAAACCGACGAGAACGTAAAAAATGGAGGAAAATGTAAAGATGGACAAAAACATAAAAAAATGGATGAAAACGTTAAAAAACGGATGAGAACGTTAAAAAATGGACGAAAACGTAAAAAGATTGACAACCGTGCAAAATATTAACGGAGGTACTAACGGTGCAAAAAATAGGATTTTTTAAAAAAATAAGGACTAACGATGCAAAAAAATTAATAGATAAACTAACGGCCCATCCAAATTAGAGACTAAATGTGTGACAAGTTTCAAAAATAGGTATCTCTGATGTAATAAAATTGAGTTAGGGACTAAACATGAAATCTGTATAAACCACAAGGCCCATCCGTCTAATTTTTTCTAAAATATGTAACATACTTAAACAATATTTTTTTACTACATCCTTTTATCAGTGGCGGCGATTAGGGTGTGCAAGTGGTGCAACCGCACCGGGCCCCCCTTTTTAAGGGGCCCCCAATTTAGTATATATATTAATAGAGTTAGGATCAAATAAGAATATTACTTAAAATAAGAAGAAATATAACCGCAAATCCGAGATGCACCGACCTAAATTAGATTCATCCCTATAATCTTATGCATTAAACGCACTATAGTGTGTTTTCTAGCTTTTAATCAGATGCATATACGTATATTATATGCATTTCATGATTTCTCTTGTTTTTTGTTCCTCTGCTCATGTCGAAATCATGAAAATCAATTTGCACCATCTATACATCAAATTAACTTTCGAAACTCAAGATGTTACATCTATATGAATAGAAATGCATCTAATGCAAGTCGTTGTTTTGGTCACTTCTCACCACTTCTTATTTATAGTTTTATACATAAATGTTTTAAATGTTTAGTGTCTTTGTTAAATATTATCAAAGTTGAACCGGGCCAAATACAAAAAAAACAAGACAAAGAACTTTTTATTTTCTATAATAATTAACTTTTCGTGATTTATGGGGGCCCCATTTGTGATTTCGCACCGGGCCACCCAAATCAATGGGACGGCCCTGCCTTTTATCTACATTTATGCTTTTCTTTCATGTTCCTTGTAGTCTTGTACTAAGTATAAATATAACCAGCTTTTGACATCTTTTATGTTTTGTATCTTTCAAAAATTTACTAAACACTTTTACTATATATCATGTAACCTTTATGTTTGAAAGTAGGAAACTGTTAATCATGTTTGAATTAGTTTAACCAAATAAGTTTCTATATTTCTTTCATTGACTTAGCGTGGAATCTAATTGAACCAAACTCAAAGTAAATAGAATATGAAACGAGAAAATATGAGTAGGCATCACGTTATATGTATTCAGGGATAGACTCACTTGAAAGCTATGTGTGACACAGGTCACACCCCATTTTGGATCATGAAGTATGAATACTTTCAAAAATGTCATTTCTTGATAAATGCAACCCCTAATAAATTTTTGTATTACATAGTTTAGCTGGTAAATTCTTTATAGTTCAAAATTTAGTACTTTTGATCAAAGAAATTTGTGCAAGTTTTTTATAAAAAATTTCTGCAATACCTTCACGAAAATTCTAGGTATGTCTCTGTTAATGTAATTTGAATAGTATTCAAAAGCACACAATGAATTGATAAACTAATGAAACTATCATATTATTGAATTAATAGAACACTCTTTATGTTTTGGCAAAAATTAAGACCGCAGCGAAGCACGACATAGTTTCACCTCATTTCTGCGACACATATAGACTTATTTTCAGTGATGGCATGCGTAGTCAATTGGAATCAATAGATAGCTAGTGAAGATCAACAAATCATTGCATACAACACACATTATTGGATATGCTTACAGATAACAATCGTCAATACTATAGATGATCCAAACATACTTCCTCCGTCCCATGTTAAATGTCATGTTTGACTTTTCAAAGTCTTTCTTTATCAGCTTTCACCTTAAATATTTGTGTTTGTGTAATATACTACTTGATGCAAAATATATGAATGAATTAAGTTTTAAATGTATTTTCATTACAAATAATTTTTATCAAATAATATATAATACAAGCAAAAATATTTAAAGTCAAAGTTTATAAAAAAAGATTTGAAAAGTCAAACATGAACATTTAATATAGGACGGAGAGAGTATATTAGTAACTCATGAAAAGATATATGCGTTGTACGTTTAAACAAAGTCTGATACTTGTTGAGAATAATGAGAGAAAAAACGATTTTTTTATTCATCATGTCTTATCGTATCAAAGAAAAGGAAATATTTCATTGTATTTTCTCAAAAGACATCATTGAAAAAGAGAACAAATTCAATTTGAATGCATAAATGAATATTATTAGGAAAATTTGCAAAATTGCGATCAAAGATGACATTTACTTACAAGTTAACTCAATATTGTGGCATATGGATAAAACTGAGATTTTTTTATTTTTTTATTTTTATTTTTTTTAATGAAATGATAAAATTGTCATCACTTTAAATACGAATTATCATTTGTACCAGTTTTTGCTGCAGAAAACACTCTATTTCATGCAAATAACACAACAATCGGCTTTTGATCTGCTATACGTTAAATTATAAAGTTTTTCATTAAACAAAATTATACCAAGAAACGTATTTTTTGATCCTTTTTAATTTGATGTCCATTTTGTTAATTTTTGTTAAAGTTTGTTTTTACAATTTTTAGCAAAATATTCTAATATATTCGTAATGGAAGACTTTGCATTTTATAACTTAGAAAATAAGAAAAAAAAAAATGACATTGCAAATAAATTGCGAAGTATTATGAAATTCTATGAAATTAGTTACAATTTTTTCTCTTTCTTGACAAATCATTCTCTCTCGTGACACAATTTCTCTCTTCTCACACAATTTATCTCTCCTTATTTCTCTATACTCACGTTCTTTTCAATTTTATCATTCGAAATTATTACAAAGTTATTGTGAATTATTGCGAAATTCATTTACGATTAAAAAAAATCATTTAGAAAACACATACACACTTTATAAAATATGTACAAGGTTTAACGAAAATTATTAAACAATTTTTGCCAAAGTCTTAAAATTTAATCTTCTTTCATTGAGATCAATTTTATTATATATATATATATATATATATATATATATATATATATATATATATATATATATATATATATATATATATATATATATATATATATAAATTGATCTCAATGAAAGAAGATTAAATTTTGAGTATATATATATATATATATATATATATATATATATATATATATATACTATCTAATAATGCATTTGGGACTATTCTATAATTAGAAAGGCTTAAAATTCAGACTTTTTTCTTGCTTATTATGGAAATACTTCAAAATTAATTTGTTAGGAAGCAAGTTGGTTAGGAAGTTTGTTAGGAAGCGGTTGGTTGTTCAAACTAAAATTATTTGGCTTAACCATCTCTAATATCTCTACTTATAAAGCATGAAGACAACTAAACGTGTAACCAAATAACGCAAAATATAATCACACGGTACCCGCCGCCGCATTGCGCGGGTACCGTTCTAGTATATATATATATATATATATATATATATATATATATATATTATTTTAAAAAAATCAATTCTTAAATTTAAAGTTTATAAAAATCATTTCGTAGTAAATTTCAGTTGTGATGTGTACGAAATCAAAAACATCAAACTGGAAAATAAAGGAGTAAACAATGGTGTAAGAGTGTAAAAGAGTTTTGTTGTATGTTAGGAGTGTAATCTTGGATTAAAAAAACAAAAAATGTCCTAGTTTTAAGTTTTTAACAATATGGCACAAAAATAAGTTAAGTCAGAAATAAATGCCATCTCAGGTCATAGTTTTGCTAATACCCTTAATATTTTTAGTATCATATATCACAACTATGTAACATCCTCTTGATTGTATCGGGTTGAGTATGTTCTTCTGCATGTTGTTGTCATGATAGGCCCGACCCTCAACGTTGCCGTTTATTAATACTTAGAGGATATGATACGCTTTAATTAGAGGTGTAAAGCTTGAGCTTAATTGGCTCGTTTAGCATTAGTGAAGCTCAAGCTCGACTCGTTTTGAGCCTTGTATTTTGAGCTGAACTCGGCTAGTTTTTGAGAATATTTTAAGCTAAAATATGAAGATTCTGTTTTCTATGAGATTTTAATTTATAAATTAATTTTAAAGAGGATAACATTATGTATAACAGCTACTCACTGTACTTATATAAGTTATACATGTAAAACCTTGTTTAGGATCGCGAACCTACTCACGCTGATATTTGAAGTTTGGGTTCGAGCTCGTTTATCAAACGAGCTTTATGTTGAGTTCAGGCTTGAGCTTGTTAAGGCGCAACTCGTCTTGAGCTTTTACCGAACCGATCTCGAGTAGCCCGGCTTGTTTACCCCTAAGTTTGAGATTACAAGTACACCGCAAATTTTTAAATAGCAGACAAATGTAACCAATCATGTATTATTTTAGTTAAACACAATTGAATTAACTAATATCAAACTATACTAATGTGTTAAAATATACATCGTGGTAAATTGGACCACACCCATAGGATTCTAAAAGGAATAGAGTCAGAAGTGAAGACAAATTTTTTACAAATTGTCAAACAACAACATGATTTAAATTTCAACTCAATACAAATTACACACACTCACACAGTATTATTGGTTGAGACCAGTGTAGTATACAAGGTAATATTGTTGTTTTTTCCCTCGTGGGGTTTTCATTAAGTCAACGGATCTACTTATTTTGACTTTTGGTTTAATACCATAAACATTGTTCAAATCACTACCAAAGATAATGAAAGCGTATTTAATTTCTTCTTAATAATGTGTGTAAACAAGAAGTTAACTTATGGGATATACCCAAATTAACATCTCTTTTTTTTCAATAGATTTTTCCTCTTTGGTAATGTTTAATATATTTATTAAGATGCTAACAAGCAATAAACAACAAACTTTCTTTGCCTAATATCACTTTTCATGTTTAACATGATTGGATGTGTATAGTTATGAAATGGGTCTTACTATGGTTACCCTCTTTACAACTATTACCTCTTCTAATACTCACTTTATTGAAATGAAAATATAGGTTTTTTATGTTTTTTTGTTTTATATCTTTTGACTTTTATTATTTTTAACTTGTCAAACTTTATAATTTCTGTTCCGTACTTTTTTTTTTTTTTTCAGTTTTACACATTTTATTAACAGGATAATATCATAGCCGCAACAACAACAATATCTAATTTTATCAGAGCAGGGATGAAAAAATTATCACAAATTTGCCCTTTTTTTTTTTTTTTTTTTTTTTTTTTTTTTTTTTCTACGGCGGCATTATATAAAATTTGTAAAAGCTAGAAAATGAAACAATTATAATAAGGAAGTATCATCAATGGAATTTCCTAACCAACATATCCAACTTAACCTAAACTTAGGATTTCTAGATGAAATCCACAAAAACGATTGATTTACAATAGAATGCTAAATATTTGCCTTCTTAGATTTAGACACCGAAAAGATCAAATCCATACAAACCACATCATCGTAGCTGCAACCCCTTCAAGAATAAGCCTAGCTTTCTTCATCACTTGCCTAGCATCATGACAACCACTCCGCAATATTAGAAACCTCCAGAATATCCAAGTTACACCATCTAGCCGATAAGGCCCAAAGATCCCGAGACATCCCACACGTGAAGAAAAGATGATCAACACTCTTCACATGCTCACTCTCCACATGCCCTTGTTGAAACTTTATGTTCGAACTTTTACTTTGCGAAGCACATTTGATACTACTAGAAAAAAAGTCATGTTGGCAAAAAACATATTACACGTTCATAACAATGGATCATATAAATCACTATCCTGATTTCTTTTCCAAAACCAAAAATAAAAAATCGCCATGTGATATACTGATATGACAGTAGCTACTCTATAGAAGCTTATAGCATCCCCTTCAGCGTTTTATTCAACGCCTACATTCAATTCATGGACCACGGCTCTGTGTGTAATAACGGTCCAAATTAACTTGTGACATCCCTGTCAAAAGCTATCAATTTCAATTTTCGACCAACTTTAAACAACCACAATACAATGTACAAATGAACTATTAACCATTTTGTGTTCCTTTAAATGTAGCAAACATTTTCACGCCATGTAATCCGAACTATAAATCTCATTCGTGTTGACATATATATTACCTAAAACTCTCTATAGGGTTTCAAGCCCAATGATGGGAACATGCATGAAAAATTGGATGCCATTACTTGAAATTATGTTTTCGTGTCCTTTCAATCAATTTTTTTTTCTCTTTTTTTAACGGCTTGTTATTTTTTAGTGGTTCAGGTCTAGCAGTGACATCTAATTGAGCAGTATGCTAACCTGAGACCCACCTATTACTCCTTTATCGCCTGAAGGGGTAAAAGTCCTGGGTGAGACTCGAGCTTGAGACCTTCCCTAGCCAAACATCTCATTTCAATCATAATTTTATGTGATTTATCTCGCTTATATTTACAATAAAAACCGTAAGTTTAGTCATTAGGGCTTGTGCTATTGCCATCCTTGTTACCAATTAAGTAAGTTAGTCTAAGTGACACCTATACATTGTATTTCCTTTTACAAAATTGCATGAAAAATAAATAAATAAATAAAAGACTTGTAAAATGCATGCTTGAATTTGCTAAGAGGTAGGTTTTGTAAAATATTGTCAATATTCAACATAATTGGCCGATTAATCAGCGCTTTAAATATTGTCAATATTCAATATAACAGGTCAATTAATCACCGCTTAAGTACTAATCAGCCACCATCATCAAAAAATTAGTCAACTGCGGTCGATAGTGGTCAATGGTTGTCAAACTTGCCTGAAACATACAAATCTCGCTAGAAATGCCATGAAGGCACCGAAAACTTGTTTTAATCACTTTTATTCATCGCTTATATCCAGTACATTTTTTTAATGCAGATCTTGTTGGAAATACTCAAAAATGCCAATCCGGTTAATCACTAATTAATCCCGCTTAAACCAAATATGAGCTACATACATAGAGGTCGACGGATCGACTACCGACTCGCAATTTTTCGACCTTAATAATCAATGTACACTACTAAGTGATAGAGTGCGACATACTTTACTTGACATATATTTTTTCACCTACACAAAAAAACACGCCACAAAAAGGTTTGACAATAATAATTTTCTTACTCATGAGAGTAACGGATCAAAACCAAGCATTGAATCCTATAACACACACAAACAAATAAAAAACCAACAACAAACCAACATTTTCACTTTACCCCAAAAAAACAAAAATATTGACCTTTTCTTCCTTATTTCATTACCATTTTATAAATTTCATTAAAATATTACCACCCCAAAACATTGGTTTCTGTTATTTCACACCCTCTTGGAATTATGTCACTTGTTATTTTCCTCTTATACGTCGATACCCTAATATTAATTCATCCTACATAAACCCCAATATCCATCATTTCACTCCTCAAACATACTCACATTTCACATCATTTGTTACACATTTTCTTAGCTAATACAAATGTTACAGTCTTGCAAGAACGAAAACGATCAATCTGATCAGTCTAACGAGACTGATCAAACATTTAGTATAAATGATAACAACGATATACTAATCGAGGTTTTGAAACGTCTAGACGGGCGATCACTAAGCACGGCTGCTTGTGTATGCAAACAATGGAGTTCCATAGTACGTAACGACTCATTATGGGAACATTTATGTTTTCGCAACGTGTCACCACCACCCATTGGTGTTCGACCCGTTGTTTCGGCTCTAGGTGGTTATAAAAGGTTGTACATGGTGTGTGTACGACCCGTACTGAGTCGACTCAAGAGAAGACGAGTTGGAAATGAGTCTGAGGTTGTTAGACGTGTTTGGAACCAGCATGAAGTTGAACTATCTTTGTCTTTGTTTTGTGTTGAGTACTATGAAAGGTTGTTGGTTGGTGGTGGTGGTGGTGGTGCTCCAGCGGCCATGCCGTCGTCGTTGAAGTTTCTATGCATGCCGGTGAATGTTTAATGAAACGGGTCGTTTTGGGTTTCTGGAAAAAGGGTAACTGAGTATTAGTATTGGATGAGAGTATGAGACTGATAATATTGGTGATATTCTTTATTTTTCTTACTGTTTTTGTTATGAATCACTATTATTTTTTGTGAGTTTATTTTATCATATAATAAAGAAATAGTTATGGGCTTAATGTCTCTCTTTATTTATCAACGACCTTTTGGCCTAACAGTACGTGAGTAGCCTAACAACTAGAAGTTGTGGGTTCAAATCTCGTCAAAGACATGTGAGATATAATTTATGATATAGATGGTGTAGGTTGTTACCAAAAGAATGTTACTTCTGATAATTTACTTATTTGTGTTATGTTTAGATAAATAAAGTGTATTCTTGAACTAATAATGTGTTTATTAAACTAAATGCAGTTGCTACTGTATAAATTATATGAACACCCACAATGTTAGTATATTATGGATGTTAAGTTTAGTGTTTTAGACTCAATATTTTATTTTATTATTTATTTTTCTTTAGTTACAAATAAGGTTAATTATATATATTTTTAATCAAAATGAATTGTTTAAACTATTAAGGATTTGGTTTGAACAATTTATGTGTATTTGGTTTTATGTTGATGCGGGCTTCCAGATGGACATGTAGCATTTACCAATTTTCTTACAGACAAAAAGAAAGGTATTCCTAGAGTCCTAGTCACATGAATATGATATTAAAACAAAAAACAAAAAATGAAATTGTTTATTGAAATAACATGTTACCGTATTTTTATTTTATTTATTTTTTCCTTTTTTCTTTTTTCTTTTGTTTCTTTTATCAATTACAGTTTGATAACAAGCTTAACATATAGTCATTTAATCTCATAACTTATAGTATAAATAGTTTAAACCTCGTGTTATACCATTTTTTTAGTATGAAAACGTAGCGCCTTTTTTTTTTTTTTTTTTAGTCTAAACCCTTATAGTATGAAAACGTAGCGCGTTTTTTTTTTTTTTTTTTTTTTTTTTTTTCATAGCAAAGATGTGGTTGAAGAATAAAATATAGCTGGAACTTTTTATCCTTAAAAATTGTGCAATATTGATGCGTAATTGTGTATAAATTTAGAAACAATAAATCATCAAAAAAATCCTCAAAACTAAAAAAAAAAACCACATGTGGCATTAAACACTAAAATAGCAAGATTGCAAATTTTCAGGAACTCATTTTACGTGGAAACATTCAACCGACTATGGTTGAAGATATTTGGAAAAGAAATAAAAAATCCCTTTAAATAAGGAATTGAAATAGGCAAAATCACTTCTCTAACTATATCAAAAAACATACTTCAAAATCACTTCTCTCAGCTATATCACAAATCAACCAGATTCGTAATTCTTCTAAGGTGATTGTTATTTTAATGTTTGTTTCAAGTGAAAGAATTATGTTAGTCGATCACTTTTTTAATGTATAATGAATTAGGGATTAGTTTTGTATGCAATTATGGATTTTGATTTTTTATTTTAGTTCTGAAATCAACCTTATTCGTTAGTGACTACATATTATTCTTTTATTGATTTGGTTCAATTTTATATTTGTGATTACTCAGCAAGAAAATAACTATTATGAGTGTTGAATGTTTGTAAGTAATCTTGAATTGAGTGTTTTGAGTTTGTTATGGATTGATTGTAAGAAAGTTATTGTGTTTTAAAAATAGTTATTGCGTTTGCACACAATGTGTTCGATGAAATGCTTTCATTAACTGTAAAAATGATAATCAGAACACTAACACAATCAATTACACCCAGCCAACTACCCCTTTAGTGTATCTTATTAACAAAAGATTCAAGAAGGTAAATCCCCAACTGGGTGCTTACCAACATGCCCGGATTTAGGCATGTGCGGGATGTGCAACCGCACAGGGCCCTTTTTCCAGAGGGGCCTCAGATTTGTAAAACTTTAGTGTAAGTACAAAATCATTTTTGAAAGATTTAATCTCGTTAAAAATGATCTGAGATGAAGAATAAGATTTTTATAGAAGGAAGAAAAAAAGCTTGCCACTGTACTTTGATAGAGGAGGATGAGACGATGGGGAAGATGACTCCAAAATTGTAAGAAAGTTATATGTGGGGCTCTGATTGAAGGCAAAAGCAGTCAGATAAAGTCAACCACGGATGTGTTCAAGATAGTCAAACTCCTTAGGCTCAATTCTCCGTGGAAGTATAGGGTTTCCTTGGGTCGTTATGTCCCGACGAGGTGTGATGGTATAAAAACGAGTTTGTGATCGGGTGAATTTGAATGGGAAGTAACCAGATAAAGATTGGGATTTGTTTACACTACTGGAATGATTAGAAATAACAGTAATAATAATTACGGGAAACAGATGTGCATAAACTTAAATTAAATAAAAATCAGACACGATTGCGTGCTGAGAAAAAAATGAGTTTTAAGGAAAAATAAACTACAGGGGGTGAAAATGAAACTTTTAAAAACTTAAAATTAAAAGAAAATGAAATTAAAAAGAAAATTATTTTTTAGATTATTTTATTACTAATTATTTAAATAAAAACTATTTAACTATTTAATTAAAACTAAATAACTTAAAAACTTAACAATACAAATTTAAACTAGAAAATTACAAAATTAATTTCTAAAATTATAAAATAACTTAAAATAAATTTAAAAACTAAATATACCTATTTTTGTCTTTTTGTGGATTTTCTATTAATTAAATACTAATTTTATTAATTAAACTATTTAAACTATTTTAAATTACTAATAATACTAAAAATGACTTAGGAATTTAAGAAATATTTTATAAAACTAATTAACCATTACAGGAATCCTAAAAAATTATAAAAAGCTTATAAAAATTGTTTTTAGACTGTTTTGCTAATTATTTACTTAATTATTAATTAATATCTAATTTAACTAAATTAATTAAGAAAATTAGAAAATGAACAGTATAAATTCTAGAAAAATTCTTAAAATTGTGTTATATCATATAAAAGCTAGGAAAAATATAAAAACTAGGTATTACTTGATAAAAACTAATTATGCTATTTAATACTTAAATATTAATTAATTATTAATAAAACTAATATTAAATCTAACAAGTACTAAATGACAAGATAAAATTCTGGAAAAATTAGTAAAAATACTTTAACATAAATTAAAATTAATAAAAATATAAAAATGCAAGTTACTTAATAAAAATCTAAAAAGGAAAATTAAAAAGATAATTAATATTAAATAGAAACTATCACTTAATTGTAAATTGGATTTTTCTGGTTTTTCTTTTAGAAATCTATTTAACTACTAAAAACAAGAAACTTTTGTGAAGACAACTTTTTCCAAGCTTAAAAATAAGCAATTTGGACACTAAAAGGTGAAATAGTTGACTTTTTGTTGACTTTGAAGGAAATCAGCCCTAGTGGGGTCCACAGGGGTGGATTTTGGTTCTAATAAGTAAAGTGGACTTATATAAGCTAGAAACAACAAAATATCATCACTGATAAGCCAAAAAGCAATCAATTAAGCACTTGGTAACTTGTTTTCAACACAGAAATGAGACAGAGTTAAGGGGTGATTCTAGGTGGGTCCCAGGGAGCTTAAGCTTCAACAAAAGCTTGAAATGTGTAGAGGGCTAGCTTGTGAGTCTAAAGAGCCAAGGGGTAGGGTGTGAGGCCCACCAAAGTGGTGACAGTGGTGGAGGAGCTGCTGCAGCAGGGGAGGTGATGGCCCCTGCAGCTGTGTTTCTTGGCTTGTGGGGACCACAAAAAAAATCACAAAAATGTAGTGAGAGTGGGAATCTAAAGTTCAGCTGGGGGGCTACAATTGTGTGAAAAGATCAAGCCCTAAATCTTAACACAAAAATCTAAACAATTCTTCCAAGATTTGGATTTTTCCTCAACAATACCATTTTGACTTTTGAGATTAAACACCTAAGTTGACTTTATTGAGATTATACTGATCCTAGATGATTAGATAAGTTAAACTAAGCTATATGGAGACTAATGTGAGCAAGAAAAGCAAGTTTTTACCCTAAATGAAGATTATGCTAGTCTAAGTTTCAAACAGTTAAGCATATGAGAGAGATTAAAACTTGTCTTGACTTTTTATCATATGAGCATTGATTTTTTAGCTTGACCTCTCCTAAACTAACCTAATGTGATATACTCATGCCAAGTAATCATCAAAACAACAACATGACCATAGAATAAAAACCTGATCCAAACACTACCTTATGCACGGTTTTAATGATTTCCAATGATTACGGCACGTCATAATCCAACCAAAAAAAATCTAAAAAATAAACAAAAAATTACAGTAACTAGATAATCTACTAAATAAGCTACAAACCAAATTTCAGATCTAACGGACTTATAACGAAGAAATGAAAAATCAAAAACAGGTTCTGCTGTTAAAAACAGCTTTTTGCAGCCCGAAAACGGGTGATTACGCCTTGTAAAAAAAATCTAAAAATTAAAATAAAAATACCAGCAAGTAGATAAGCAATAAAATAAGCTACAAACCAAATTTCAGGTCTAACGGACTTATAACGAAGAAATGAAAAATCAAAAACTATTTCTGCAGTTTGACACTTTTTTTACTTTTTTCAAGTTTTTGAATATGTTGACTTTCATGTACTTTGATTTGATCCTAATGACTTATGATGATTTTATAAGCTAATTTGAGACTAAAATAAGCTAGAGTACCTATTTATGCAACTATAATGATGAGTACGAAACTTAAAATTTGGACAGTGAAGGCAAAAATGAGATCAAGAGTGGATTTTGACTTTTCACTAAATGAGTACTGATTTTTATGTTTGTTCTACACTATATTACCCCTATATGATCTATCTAAGCTGAATGCAACTCCAGAAACAAACTCAAACACAGTTTAACCACTTATTCCAAACACCCCTTTAAAAGAGTCTGCGTGGACTTTTTCAAAGGAAATGGGTGTTTTAACTTATGAAAATGCCAGATAAGTGTTGAATAAGGTATGATATGATAAAAGAAGTGCTAATAATCAAATAGTGAGCAGTTGGAATAAGCAAATTCAAATAAGCAATTTGAGCTAATTCTAACAGTTAAATGAGAATTTTCAAAACAACAACTATTTTAACTAACAAATGAGCATAAATGGAACATTAAACAACCAATGAACATAACTAAGCAAGAAAAAGCAGTGAATAAGCAATAATAAGCAGTAAATGAGCAATGCTACAGTACATAAGCTAAAAATGGAAGTTTGCTTACAAAGAGTCCAAGCACAAAACAAGACACCCAACTACTTCTCTACTGTCCTATTGTCTCCCATGAGACTCTAAACCATACTCCAGCTTCTTCTTCTCTTCTTTTTCTTCTTTATTCTTTGTTACTGATTTATTTATTTATTTATTATTATTATTATTATTATTATTATTATTATTATTATTATTATTATTATTATTATTATTATTATTATTATTATTATTATTATTATTATTATTTGGAATTTTGAAATGAGATAAACAACAACTAAGTTTCAGAGTTCAAACAAGTTCAACACACTTATCTTGAGTTAATTGAACAGTAAACGACACCTTTTAACATCAATTAAGCTATACTGAAATTTTGAACAATTTTAAGCCAAACTAATTTTAAACAAATGAACTTGGGATTTTATTGAAATAACTTTGAGAATACAACACTAATACTGAGAATTTAGCTTGAAACTAAATTTAACACTAGGAATTGATAAAGTACATTAATTCTAAAATTACACTACTCCTCATTAACTACTAACTAACTAACTGTCCTTCTTCCTTCTTTCTTCACTCTTATAGCTAAGTGTGGGTCCCCCTGCAAATCCCAGCAACTTGATTGACTATTGGACTCTTTTTGCTCTTTTTCCATTTTTTGGCGGGAAATGGGATATAGTGCAAATTGCTCTGATTTAGGCCCTAGGGGGGGGGTGATGTGATTACTTCTTGGAATGAGTAATTTGAAGGGATAATATGGCTAGTGGATGGGCAAGTGGTGGTGAAAACCACTGGTTTTGTGATGGTGGTATTGGCAGTGAGGTGGAAGGGGAAAGGTAAAAAGGGGCGGTTTTTATTTTAAACGGGATTGGGTTGTTGATGGGCTAAGTGGGATATGGGCTAGGCAAAGGGTGGATTTGTAGTGGACTGGATCACAGGTGGTTATGTTTGTTATTTGAATTTGGATTTTGTTTGGTTTGTAATAATAAGTAATACAAGTACCAAAAATGCAAAAGCTGAAATTTGAGGGCTGGAAATGTAATTCATCCAAACTTCTTAAAGGGTCCTTTCATGCCAAGTATAAATAGTTATAAGGACCATAATTTATAATTTCCAAAATAAAATACCCGGGGACCATTTTTGCCATTTTTGAAACTTCATGGGCCAAATATGTAATTTCACCAAACTTTGCAACCAAGGACCATTCTTGTCGTAGATGAGAAGTACAAGGACAAAAATTTGTTTTTCTCAAAGTTTTAATATCCCAGGGACCATTTTTGTCCATTTTTATACTTGAGGGACTAAACTTGTAATTTTGTGAAACTTTGTACCAAAGGACTAAATATGTAATTTTGTGATTTAAAAGGACCTTTGGTGACTTTTTCAAGTTTTTAGAATAGCCAGGGACTAGTTTTGACAACTTTTGAAAGATGAGGGACTGAAACTGCCAATTATGCAAACTTTGTTCATTTTTCATCTGTTTTTTTAATTATTTTGCATCTGAAACATATAAAACAAATTCATGAGATATTTTCAGTATTTATGATGCATTTTTGAGTGTTTTTAGATGTTTTGGCAGCTTAGAACAGGTAAAAATGATGAGTATTTACACACTCATCAGGCTCCTAAATTTTTATTTGTATAATACACTAAGTAATAACTCAAAAGTTTAAATTCAACCCTTGCCTTTTATAATTTATCATTTAGACCTTTGTCCCTACTTCAAATTTATGGTTCAAAATCTTAAACTCAAAGCTCATATCTCATTAAAAAAAAAAAAAAAAAAAAAAAAAAAAAAAAAAAAAAAAACCTTTTAGCTTGCACTTGTAGTATTTCACATATATAAATTTTCTACAAAAATATATGGGCGCTTCATGTTGAAGGCTCAATCGTCACACATAGAAAAAAAAAAAGGTGTAATTGTTGTAACACGTAGAAAAAAAAGGTATGAAGTATGTTGTAAATCAAAATACAATAAACATTTTACTATACTCATTTTAATTTTTCTTCTTATTTAATCATATCTCATATAAAATGTTAAAAAGCAATGCATAATGAAATCATCGTTTGCAAATTTTGCTTTAATTTTCCTATTGTTAAAGGCCTATTTCAGAATTATCGCACAGGGCCTCTAAATTTCTCGAGACGGCCCTGCTTACCAATACAGAATACAAAGACAAGATGTGATCTCTTCTAGGAAGACACCACAAGAACCTCACTACAAAAGTCACTCAATCACTCAGAAATACAAGATCAATAGACTGATCATGAAGAAGACTAAAACAAGACTAAAAGATGATATCAAAGTGAGTTCAAAGAGAATATAACAACTGAGTGTGAACTGTGAGAAACTAAAAAACGGATAATGGCAACTCATACCAAACCCTAAAGATATGAGAAGATTATATAGCATCAGCTTTTACACTTTAGTCCCTGAACTTCTCTACAGCTTCAATATGAGTCAACACTTGTTTCCAGCTTAAAGAAACTTTGAATAATGGCAAGACTAGTCCTCCAACTTAATATGTCAGCTTGCATACTCTTTAACACCCCTCCTCAAGCTGAACATCTTTATCAACTGCACTTTCATCTCCTATCTTTACTCTAACTCCAGAACTCAATTCACCTGCAAATATATCTAACAAACCAAGTTTTTTTGCAAAGAACCTTATGTTGAATTTGACCAAGACATTTGGTAAAAATGTCAGCCACCTGCAAGTTAGTATGTATTTTAACAGTTTTGATAACACCTGCAGACACTTTTTCTCTCACCAAATGCACATCCAACTCAAAATGTTTAGTTTTCTCATGAAACATAGGGTTTGCAGCAATCTGAATAGCTGCACTATTATCACAATAAACATCCACATGCAACAAGCCTTCAATACCAAGACTATTCAACAAGTTACTTAACCAAATAACTTCACAAGTGGTAGAAGCAAGGCTTCTGTATTCAGCTTCAGCTGAACTTCTAGACAAAGTGGCCTGTTTTTTACTTTTCCAAGATATGAGAGAATCTCCCAAAAAAACACAGAACCCATTAACAGATTTTATAGTAATAGGACATTTTGCCCAATCAGCATCAGCATAAGCTCTAAGCTTAAGATCAGAAGAACAATTAAATTGCAAACCAAAACCAGGAGAACCTTTTAAGTACTTTAACACCCTTAAAGCAGCCTTAAGATGTGACTGAAGAGGCTTATGCATATGTTGACTTAAACAATAAACAGCATAACTAATATCAGGTCTAGTATTAATCAAATAGATCAGCTTACCAACAAGCTTCTGATAATTAGTAATGTTATTAAAAAACTTGTCATTATCAGACTCTGCACAACTCAAAACAGAATTCTCAGGCAAAGGTGTATCAACAGGTTTAGCTGCTAGCAAACCATACTCATGTAATAACTCCAAACAATATTTCCTTTGTGTCATACACACACCTTTATCATTTTTCAACACTTCAATACCAAGAAAATATTTCAATTCTCCCAGGTCTTAGATCATAAACTTGGTACTCAAAAAATGTTTAAACACTTTAATCTCAGACTCATTGTTACCAGTTATGACAATATCATCAACATATACAAGCAAAGCAACAAATATATCACCTTTCTGTTTGACATATAGAGAATAGTCAAACTTACTTTGAACAAAGCCATGCTCAATCAAGGCAGTGGTAAGTTTAGCATTCCACTGTCTTGGAGCTTGCTTAAGCCCATAAAGAGACTTATTAAGTTTGCACACTTTAGAATCATCACCATCATTAAAACCTTTAGGTAGAACCATATACACATCTTCATCCAAATCACCATACAAAAAAGCATTATTCACATCTAACTGATACAAAGGCCAAGCAATGCTTAATGATGATGTATAGTCCACACTCGGGTCACGAACCCGATTAATGGACACTACTAATACCCAAGCCCACCACGTGTGGGCTATTATAATAATGATTTGGGCTACCATGTTAACGGTTTGGGCTCACGAAAGCCCAAACCCAAATATATTATTTATGGTCTTGATAAGGATCTTCTATTTATGGGATAAAGATCAATAGACCGGATAAGCGTGATACGCTGAAGAGTAAGGAGCATGAAATCAACTAGATTTCATGCATATATAAAGAATATCACAACTCTCATTGAGGTACGATCTAAAAACCCTAACTCCTCAATACAACCCTAAAACCGATTACTTACTCTCATGCCAGAGGATAATCGTGGGAGACAATCCCACGATAAGCCTAACGGTGTTTGTTTGCTTTCTTAGTGCGCAGGTCTCAAGCATTAAGATCTGATTGGTACGAGAACAGGAACCCAAACAAGGAACGCCCAACTTTTGTATCAACAAGTGGCGCCATCCGTGGGACCCTACACTAAGAACTAGAATGACGAAGCATAAAAACTCAAGCCAGCGGACTCTGCAGTTAGAAAAAACACATGGTGACACGCAAAAGAGGAAACATCAAGATTCGACCTCTAAGCAGGCCTCTGGAACAACCAGTATGCCCAGTCACCAAGAATCAGGCCCAAGTCTGATCCTCCCAACGGTAGAATTGCCCACAGGGACTACCATGCCACTACGGCGGCCCCTAGGGTGAAAGATCTACAGCATACTCTCTTCACCACTCCCCACCAAACGGCACCCATCATGGACACTAATGTGCCGCCATGCGCGCCTAATCGAGATAGGGGACCTAATGTGGGAACAGATATCCTCGCGCTAGAGGAGGATGTACCTGAGCTAACGCTAAGTAATTTTGTGTCCCAAAATAACGAAACTTTAACTACCCTCATGCAAGAGGAAGCAAGAAGAAGGTCAAGTCAGAGCCTGCAAGCCCGGATCAACTTTGGCCCCGAGTACAAAGCATCCCCATCGCGCTATCGGAAGGAGGGGCGCGAAAAGGATAGCCGCCGACTTCCAGTGTTCGCTAGAGTTGGAAGGAGAGCCGTGGATGATGAAGCATCTGATTCGCAGTACTCGGATGAACATGAAGACGATGGAAGACGTACCAATGTCCACGCTAGACTTGGTAACCGTAGGATGCAGGATAGACTTGGACGGCAACGCTCACCAAGCGAGAGCCCTTCAAGGTCTAGTAGTAGAAGAATTCATGATAGGCTTGGGAGACAGAACTCCCCAAGTGAAAGCCCCTCAAGCTCGGACTCTGAGGAAAAACGACGCAAGCGCCGCAAAAGGGGCAACTCCTCCTCAAGTGACTCCTCGGACATCGAGGACAAAAAAACAGGACACTAGAAGTCCAGGAGAAGACATCGCGATGAGGAGTACGAAGATATATCTCTTCCTTGGCGCCGCCAAAAGGTTGACTCATTCACGCGGCGCATCAGCGATTATTCAGATGATAAGAGAAGGCGCATACCCGCCAATGTTAAAACATATGATGAGACGGGTGATCCTGATGACCACTGTTAACATAAATAATGTCTTAAAACATTGTTATCATATTAACAATGTCTCTATGTTTTGATAATTACAAAGCATAAACTCATTAATCTAAAACTTATGACGTAAACAAGTTTTTAGTGCTTAATATTTGTCTTTGCTTCCATATCACTTAAAGTATGAATAAACAAAGGGTTTATTGCATTTCATGATCATAGGAAATTTTTCTAATCACTAGAATTTTTATAAAATTTATTAAACATCTTATATCTTTTACAAAATTACTTTTGGAATTAAAAGAATATGTTTAATTCATTATAAATATATGATTTCAAATTTTCAACCAAAAATGGCAAATTTTATCCAGAAAAATATTCCCCACTAAAAGACAAGAAAAACCAACGTTCTGAAGGGGCGGCCCCCTTAAAACCTTAGGCGGCCCCCTTAATCATTAAGGGGACCGACCATTAATTAAGGGGACCGGCCACGCTCCAGAACAGTATTTTTCTCCCCTATAAATACTGGTTCATTCCTCAGAATTTTCTCACATTTTGCACTTCTAAACTTTCTGATCTAGATCCACATTTCTATTCTCTTATCCTTTGATCATAAGTGTATAATTCTTTGTTTCAAAGTGATTCAAACTTCATCCTCTCAAGTGCAAGAGAAGAATACTTCTATCCCCCAAGACAAGAAGTATTACAACTTGTTGTGATCTCCACATCCAAGTTGTTGGTGCATCATCAAGATTATTTACATTATTCTTTATGAAGATTGTTGTGAATAATTGATTGTAGATAGTTGTGCTAGATATATAGATTGTGTGATTAGTTAGTAGCTTGGTGTGAAGAATAAAAGTTAGGAATTAGATTGTAGGGAAGAAGCTAGGTGTGGAGTAGTTAGTTGTGAAGTAAATTGATGTGAAGAAGATAGGTGTGGAGTAGTTAGTTGTGAAGTAGATTGATTTGAAGAAGGTGTGTAGAAGTTGTGACTTAGGTGTGAAGAAATTGTGGTGTATAAATTGGTGTGTAAGGTTTTCTCCGCCATAAGGGAGCTTGTTGATATAGTGAAGAAAACTCTCGAGTTAGGTGCTCGGGGAGTGGAGTAGGGCAAGGAAGGTGTCCTTGTAGCCGAACCACTATAAATCTCTTGTCTCGCGGTTCGATCTTTCCATCTCTTACTTATTTCATTACTTATCATTGTTATATATTATTTATTGATAGTTGTTTATATTGTGCAAGACTTGAGATCACATATTATCGAATCTAAGTTTTTAAAAGCTAAGAAAACACTAAAACTATCTTTTATTACGAATTAAAAAGACGTAAAACTATTCAACCCCCCTTCTAGTTTTCCACAATTGGTATCAAGAGCCACGTCTAGCAAGATTTTTTAAAATATATTGTATTTTAAAACTTGTAACGATCTATGGAATCTGAAAAATATTTAGAAGGGCAATCTATGCAAAGACCACCACTATTTGAAAGTGATGGATTTTTATATTAGAAAAATAGATTTGAAACGTATGTGAAATCAAAAGATCTTGATCTTTGGCATATTGTTACCTTTGGTGATTTTCCTCCTATTCAATATAATGTTGAAACTAAAATGGATGAAATTGTATCTTTCGAAGAACAAAATGATGATTTGAAAAAGAAATTAGCAAAAAATAATGAGGCTAAAATGGTCATTTATAATGCGTTACCACACAAAGAATATGAAAGAATTTTTATGTGTAAAACCGCCAAAGAAATTTGGGATTCTTTACTAATTACTCACCAAGGTAATAGCCAAGTCAAAGATAATAAAATAGATCTTCTTGTACAACAATATGAACAATTTATGATTCCGGAAGAGGAATCAATTGATAATGCTTTTGCTAAGTTTAACACTATTATCACAAGTTTAAAAGCACTTGATGAGACATTTTCTAGTAAAAATTGTGTCAGGAAATTTCTTAGGGCATTGCATCCAAAATGGCGAGCTAAGGTCACGGCAATTGAAGAATCAAAGAACTTGATGACGTTATCACTAGATGAACTCATTGGCAACTTGAAGGTTCATGAAGAAATCATAAGAAGAGATTCGGAAACGGTCAAAGTCAAGAAAGAACAAACCAAATCCATTGCTCTAAAAGCCAAAAAGGAACCTAGTGATGATGATGATTCAAGTGACGAAAGTGAAGACGAAGAATATGCAATGGCCGTAAGAGAATTCAAGAAATTCTTCAAGAGACGAGGAAGATTCACTAGATCATCACGAGACGAAAGAAAAGCATTCCAAAGAAATAGAAGTGACAACTACGGGAAAAGAAAGTGCTTTAGATGTGGAAGTCCAAATCATCTCATTGGCGAATGTCTAAAGCCACCGGGTTATGAAAATCAAGGCGCCTTTGTGAGTGGAACATGGAGTGATAGTGACAAAGAAGAAGTTGAAAAGCCAAGAGACGAAAAGTGTTTTATGGCAAAAGAAACCGACGAAATATGTTTAGGAATTGACTTGGAACCTGACGAATGGATCAAAGATAGCGGATGTTCGAGGCACATGACGGGGAACCGCAAGCTATTCTCTACATACAAGGCATACAATGGAGGTAACGTTATTTTCGGTAGTGACTTACGTGGAAAAATTATTGGCAAAGGTACGATTTCTCAAGACTCACTTACTATTGAAAATGTAGAGCATGTAGATAATTTAACATATAACTTGCTTAGTGTAGGACAAATATGTGATAATAAATGTAGAGTCACATTTACCGAAGAGGATAGCGAAATAGTTAGGAATGGAAAGATTATAGGTAGAGGAATTAGGAAAGGCGTCATATATGTTATGAAACTAGGAAACAAGCTTGAGGATAGGATATGCCTAACGACCCTAGATGAAAACTCTACATTGTGGCATAGGAGATTAGGACATGCTAACATGCAACAAATACAATCTTTGGCCTCTAAGGAATTAGTTAGAAATTTGCCTAATCTAAAATATGACAAGCATTTTTGTGATGCATGTAAAACTGGAAAACAAGCTCATGCTAGTCACAAAGCTAAAAATATAGTATCCACTACTAGGTGCCTAGAATTATTACATATGGATCTTTTCGGTCCATCTGCTGTGCGGAGCTATGGAGGAAACAAATATACCTTAGTAATAGTAGATGACTACTCACGATACACGTGGACTAGGTTTTTAAGTGACAAAACCCAAGCCTTTGAAAAATTTGAAATATTTAGTAAAATGATTCAAAATAAATTAGGATGCTCAATAGTTGCCATTAGGACGGACCATGGTAGAGAATTTGATAATGAAGTACAATTCGGAAAATATTGTGAGTTAAATGGAATATCTCACAATTTCTCCGCTCCTCGTACTCCTCAATCAAATGGCGTAGTAGAAAGAAAAAATAGGTCACTACAAGAAATGAGTAGAACTATGTTAAATGAACAATCCATCCCACAAAAATTTTGGTGTCACGCCGTAGATACATCGACTTATATTTTAAATAGGGTATCAATTAGGAGAATTCTAGGAAAAACTCCTTATGAGTTATTAAGAGGTAGAAAACCAAACTTAAGCTATTTTAGGGTATTTGGAAGTAAATGTTATATTCTAAACACTAAGGATTACCTCACTAAGTTTGATCCAAAATCATATGAAGGGATATTTTTAGGATACTCACAAAATAGCAAAGCATATATAATACTTAACAAACACTCCATGAAAGTAGAGGAATCACTAAATGTAACATTTGATGAAACACCACCACCTCCTAAAACATTACCTTTAGAAGATGATGATTTAGTCGAAGATGAAGCTATTGAGGTTAGTAAAACAAAACCCATAGGAAATGATAATGAAGACATTCACTTAGAAAATAACGAAACTGTTAATATTAAAGAATCTAAATCACATCCATTAGATAATATAATAGGACATCTTAACCAAAGAACCCTTAGGTCACAAGCCCAAGATAAAAACAATTTCTTTTGTTTCCTCTCAGCAATAGAACCTAAGAACATTAACGAGGCCTTAAAAGATGAAAGTTGGGTTATAGCTATGCAAGAAGAATTAAATCAATTTAAGGCAAATGATGTTTGGGAATTAGTCCCAAATCCAAAGAATATGACCATCATAGGAACTAAATGGGTATATACGAATAAGTTAGATGAGAACGGAATAGTTACTAGGAACAAAGCTAGGTTAGTTGCCCAAGGTTATAATCAACAAGAAGGAATTGATTATGACGAAACTTATGCCCCCGTAGCTAGACTAGAATCAATTAGGATATTACTTGCCTATGCTTGCGCCCTAGATTTTAAGTTATTCCAAATGGACGTAAAAAGTGCATTCCTTAACGGTTTTATCAATGAGGAGGTATATGTGGCACAACCTCCAGGATTCATTGACTTCGCAAAACCTGATTATGTTTATAAGTTAAAGAAAGCTTTGTATGGACTCAAACAAGCTCCCAAAGCTTGGTATGATTGATTAAAAGCTTTTCTTATTGAACATGATTATTCCATGGGAATGGTAGATAACACTTTTTTCACTAAAAGGAAAGACCCAAATCTCATCATTGTCCAAATATATGTTGATGACATTATATTTGGATCGACTTGTCAAGACATGTGTGATGAATTTGCCAAAATCATGCATGATGAGTTTGAGATGAGTATGATGGGTGAACTTAACTTCTTCCTAGGATTACAAATAAAACAATTAGAAGATGGAATATTTTTTTAACCAATCTAAGTACATTAAGGAAATGCTTAAGAAATTTGGCCTAGAAGACTCAAAACCCATGAAAACTCCCATGTCTACGGAAGTAAAGCTCACAAAGGACGATGAAGGTGAGTCCGTAGATAACACCAAGTATAGAGGAATGATAGGTAGTTTACTATACTTGACGGCAAGTAGACCCGATATCATGTTTAGTGTCTGCCTTTGTGCCCGTTTTCAAGAGGATCCCAAAATCTCTCACCTAGAAGCGGTTAAGCGTATCTTCCGATACGTTAAAGGCACTATACACTTAGAATTATGGTATCCTAAGGGATCCGGCATAGAAACCATCGTCTATGCGGATTCGGATCATGCCGGAGACTACGTAGATAGAAAGAGCACTAGTGGTATTTGCACGTTTATGGGATGTTGTCTAACATCTTGGTTTTCGAAGAAGCAAACCGCTCTTGCTATTTCTACCACCGAAGCCGAATATGTAAGCGCTGGAAAGGCATGTCAACAAGCGCTATGGATGAAACAAGCTCTCGTAGACTATGGCATTAGGTTAGAAAATGTCCCCATTATGTGCGATAACAAAGGTGCGATAGATTTAAGTAAAAATCCGGTGCAACACTCTAGGACTAAACACATAGAAATACGCCACCATTTTCTTAGGGATAATGTACAAAAAGGAAATATATCTATAGAAAAGGTTGCATCGGAAGACAACATTGCAGATATATTCACAAAACCCCTTAAGCGTGAATTATTCAACCACTTGCGTTTAGGATTAGGAATGATGGAACAAGTTGACTAAATTATATTGAATTAATACAAATTTATACTTGCATAAAATTTATTTTTCTTCCATTTCATCTTTTCTGAGTCTAGGAATCTATTTCGCACAAAATTAAAGATTGGAAAATTTTATTTTCTTTGCATAAACTCCTTTGTAAAACCCAATCAATTTTCTTTAAAAATTATTCTCACATCTAGAAATCACATGAAGATCATTTTCCTTGCATTGTTGACTAATACTAAAAACATTGTTTTTTTCAAAATCATGCATAAACTCTCACATAAATTGTCAAGGTATATAATCTAATATATGTCTTTGACATTCATGATCGAGCAAAAATTGAATCAAGGAGATCATTTGGATTGTTTCTTAGGATCGTTATTTCTTTTTGCATTTAGGAGTCGAAACAATCACAACTCCACATTTGTTGCATATAGACACACACTAGGACAAATTCACTAATAATGTTGTCATCTTGATCCATCACTAGTTTTTCACTCACTAGTTGCCTTTGCCTTTGATCTAAGATAGGTGCCTTAGGAAGTTTAAGTGATCTTGCCTTTACTTGTCTCCTCTTGCTTATTATGTGTTGATTGTTTGCTCTTTTGCCTATGTGTTCTTGCATGCGTGCTATATCTTGATTAGATTAGATTCTATATTGCCTAAAGGAATTGAACTTGCTTGAATTCTAATCCAAACACACAACCTTAATTTTGTAAGGCGGCCCCCTTAATAATTAAGGGGACCGCCCCCTAATTAAGGGGACCGGCCATCTGATGGTCGGGTTTACAGAATCTTTTCTGCTTTTTAGCCCATTTCAACCTACATTTCCCATTTTTCACCAACACATTTTGTCCTAATCTCCCAAACAAACTTTATCCATCCATAAACACACAAATCTTACACTATAAATACTCCCAATTCTCAAAACTCTTCATTCATCCATTCATGACTTCTCCAAACAAACCAAAATCAAAAGCCTCAAGGCTTGCAAGAATGACGGAAAAACCCATTTGGCGAAGAAAAAGCCCTCGAAACAAATCCATCATAACCAATGAAGTTGGAAATCACTCAACACCACCAACCACTTACTTCCCAAACTTTACACTAAATTCACAAGGACATTCATTTGATCCTCTTTACAAACCATACAACATTGGCCAAACATCTTCCTTCATGCCAAACCACTCATCTCATCCTCCAACCACTTGTAATGATCCATACAAGTTTGATCAACCATCCCACTACAACTCCCACTACACAAACCCAATTCATCCATATCAACACAATGACTTTCTCCACATTGCCACGGAAAAGCAAAAGTTCCGTGATGAAATATCACATGATCTTTGTGATCTCAATGCCATGCATCTTGCACAACGCAACAAAGGGCAACCTCCATCATTACCCTACAACAATTGCCTTCCTCACTCTCTCAACTTGGATCAAGTTACAAACCACACTCACTATTGCCCTTGTTGCATCTTCCTTCAAAAACAAATCCTATACTTGAGTGAAGATATTTCTTGGATTGAATATCTTCTCACTCGACCTCATCCCATACCACCCTTAACACGATACAACATCGTGAGGTCCACCTCTTCCACTCCATACCCCACTCCATATCCTTCTCCATCTAACAACTAAGATTTATGCTTATGTTATCCTTCAAGAAAATAAAACAATCAACCATGGGTTGCAAGCAAGTCCAAGTGCTCTTTTAGGCAATATAGGACTATGTCTTTTCCTTTGTTTTATTATGATTAATATGCCTTAAGCATATTAAATGTTGTAATGCTTTCTATGATGCTTGAATGAATCTATTTTTATTTGCTTAATTATTGCTTTGCATGTATATGTGGCTTGTTCTCTTCTAATATTTTGTGTAGACAAGATTTCCATAGCTCATTCCCTTGGTGCTCTCAAATGAGGGGGAGCATACATCAAGGGGGGGGGGGGGGGGGGGCATTAACCTTTTTGATTTTACAAAAAGGGGGAGAAGAGAATGTTAAACTCTAATAATACTTGTCTAAAAATTATTTTTTAGACCTAATGAGTTTAAGGTTTTGAAATCATCAAAAAGGGAGAGATTGTTGACATAAATAATGTCTTAAAACATTGTTAGCATATTAACAATGTCTCTATGTTTTGATAATTACAAAGCATAAACTCATTCATCTAAAACTTATGACGTAAACAAGTTTTTAGTGATTAGTATTTGTCTTCGCTTCCATATCACTTAAGGTATGAATAAACAAAGGGTTTATTGCATTTCATGATCAAAGGAAATTTTTTTAATCACTAGAATTTTTATAAAATGTATTAAACATTTTATATCTTTTATAAAATTACTTTTGGAATTAAAAGAATATGTTTAATTCATTATAAATATATGATTTCAAATTTCCAACCAAAAATGGCAAATTTTATCCAGAAAAATATTCCCCACTAAAAGACAAGAAAAACCAATGTTCTGAAGGGGCAGCCCCCTTAATCATTAAGGGGACCGGCCATTAATTAAGGGGACCGGCCACGCTCCAGAACATTATTTTTCTCCCCTATAAATACTGGTTCATTCCTCAGAATTTTCTCACCTTTTGCACTTTTAAACTTTCTGATCTAGATCCACATTTCTGTTCTCTTATCCTTTGATCATAAGTGTATAATTATTTGTTTCAAAGTGATTCAAACTTCATCCTCTCAAGTGCAAGAGAAGAATACTTCTATCCCCCAAGACAAGAAGTATTACAACTTGTTGTGATCTCCACATCCAAGTTGTTGGTGCATCATCAAGATTATTTACATTATTCTTTGTGAAGATTGTTGTGAATAATTGATTGTAGATAGTTGTGCTAGATATATAGATTGTCTGATTAGTTAGTAGCTTGGTGTGAAGAAGAAAAGTTAGGAATTAGATTGTAGTGAAGAAGCTAGGTGTGGAGTAGTTAGTTGTGAAGTAAATTGATGTGAAGAAGATAGGTGTGGAGTAGTTAGTTGTGAAGTAGATTGATTTGAAGAAGGTGTGTAGAAGTTGTGACTTAGGTGTGAAGAAATTGTGGTGTATAAATTGGTGTGTAAGGTTTTCTCCGCCATAAGGGAGCTTGTTGATATAGTGAAGAAAACTCTCGAGTTAGGTGCTCGGGGAGTGGAGTAGGGCAAGGAAGGTGTCCTTGTAGCCGAACCACTATAAATCTCTTGTCTCGCGGTTCGATCTTTCCATCTCTTACTTATTTCATTACTTATCATTGTTATATATTATTTATTGATAGTTGTTTATATTGTGCAAGACTTGAGATCACATATTATCGAATCTAAGTTTTTAAAAGCTAAGAAAACACTAAAACTATCTTTTATTACGAATTAAAAAGACGTAAAACTATTCAACCCCCCTTCTAGTTTTCCACAACCACCTAAAAATTTTTGAATCAGCTGCTACTATCGAAAATTGGCCACAACCTGTGTGGTGCCACATGTTTAACTCCACGTTGGTAGGGAATGCGCGAACCTGGTTTAGCAAGCTTCCATGAAGAAGCATAAACGGGTTTGAAGAGTTGCGAAAAGCATTACGTTTGAACTTTACTCAAAGAAAGAAGTGCGCCAAGAATCCTGTCGAACTTTCCAGAGTGAAACAGCGCCAAGGAGAATCCACAAGCGCTTATGTGGAGCGCTATAAGGATGAATGCATACACGTCAAGGCATGCCCCGAAGTACTTAAAATCTCAGGGTTCATGAATGGGATCAATAACCCAGAACTCATTAGAAAATTAAATGATAAGGTTCCCCAAACCTTTGATGAACTGATGAAGCGCACCAGGTCCTTTATCCAAGGGGAAGCAGATGCTGTGGATAGCAAAAAAGGTTACTCAAATTATAGGTCACAAGAACAGCCTAGGAGACAATCCAATGACAAGAGTAGCAGACGCAGCAAGAACTACCGCAATCAGGGAAGTGGACAGGAAAACGACAAATACACTCCCCTCACGAAGACCCCAAGGGAGATATTTGCGAAAGAAGGAGCAAACTTCCCGAAACCTCCACCAATGCGCACCCCAGAGGATCGGCGCATAGGAAGTGGATATTGTGAATACCATGGACAAAAGGGCCACACTACCAATGAGTGTGTCCAATTGCGCCAACTAATTGACAAATTAGCGAAAGAAGGCAAAATGGATCACCTCGTTAAAAACATCAAGGAGGGGAAGGACAAACAGAAGAATGGGGGCAAGAAAGAGACACCCAAAGACAAGGCTGACACCATCTACATGATACAATCATGGCAGCGAAAGACGAGGCAAAAAGTCAGCCAAAAGTTTTCCTATGGGAAAGAAATTTCTTTCCCCACTCTGACTGCGGACAACACAGTAGTGGAACCGCTGACCATTGAGATACATACGGGGGGTCACGATATCCACCGCATGTATGTTGATGGGTGAGCGTCAACAGATATCATGTATGAACATTGCTTTAAAAGGTTGCGACCTGATATACGAAGTCAGCTAATTCCAGCCACGACGTCACTGACTAGCTTCACAGGAGAGAAGATATGGCCCATGGGGAAATTACGATTACTTGTGGCCGTTAGTAATGAGCAACACTATACGGCAGCATGGATGAACTTGATGGTAATCAGGTCTCCTTCGCTATACAATGGCATTATTGGAAGACCAGGAATATCAGCCGTGCGCGTGGTACCGTCCACAGCACATGGGATGCTTAAATTCCCAGTAGAAGGAGGCATTGTCACCCTCTACAATACCACTGTGTCACCTAAAGAATGCAACACAGTAACGAGTGAGACCCCGCGCATTCCAGAGCAGCACACAGCTAAAGTGGCAAACCTGAAGGTCGCAATCTACCCTGACTATCCGGATCAGGAGATATCAATTGGAGGATCGCTGTCTGACAAAGGCAGAGCGGCTGTGTGCGCACTCTTGCAAAGAAATCTAGACATCTTTGCGTGGGAACCAAAGCACATGAATGGCGTACCACGATCGATTACAGTGCACAAGCTGAAAATCCGACAAGGATACCCTCCAATAAGGCAGAAAAAGCGCGGCCAAGCTCCAGAACGCGCAAAAGCCATTCTAGAGGAAGTACACAAATTGGTAGACGCAGGCATCATGCGAGAGGTCTACTACCATGATTGGCTCTCCAATCCAGTAATGGTAAAAAAGAGTGATGGCAGCTGGAGGATGTGCGTTGATTTCACTGATATTAACAAAGCATGTCCACAAGACTGCTACCCGCTACCAGAGATAGATTGGAAGATAGAATCTTTGTGCGGATATCCCTTTAAATGTTTCTTAGACGCATACAAAGGGTACCACTAAATTCAGATGGCTAAGGAAGACGAGGAGAAAATAGCCTTCCACACAAGTCAAGGGGTCTACTGCTACACAAAGATGCCCATTGGCCTAAAGAATGCGGGAGCTACTTACCAGCGGTTAGTAGACAATGCATTTGAGAAGCAAGTGGGCCGCAACCTGGAGGTTTATGTTGATGACCTTGTCATAAAGAGTCGTACTGAAGAAGAGTTGGTGCGCGACATCGAAAAAACATTCAAAACACTGGGAAGGATCAACATGAAGTTAAATCCCAAGAAGTGTACTTTTGGCGCTACAGAAGGCATGTTTCTCGGATATTTGATATAGCCTGATGGCATTAAACCCTGCCCAGAAAAAACACAGGCTGTCGTCCAACTCCCTTCACCACGCACATTGAAAGAAGTCCAGTCCTTGAATGGAAAGTTAGCTGGATTGAATCGATTCTTGTCCAGATCAGCGGATAAGTCACTTCCTCTCTTTAAAACACTCACGAAGTGTACAAAAAAGGGAGACTTTCATTGGACTGCAGAGGCGGAAGAAGCTTTTCAACAGCTTAAGCAACATATAGCAACGCTTCCCAAACTAGTCGCACCCCGACCAGGGGAAGAATTGATCATGTACTTGTCTGCAACTCATGGAGCTGTCAGCGCGGTGCTATTGACAGATAGGAACTCCGTACAAACACAAGTATACTTTATAAGCAAAGCACTAAAAAAAAACAGAGATTAACTATACCGCAATGGAGAAGCTGGTCCTAGCTTTAGTATTCGCAGCCAAAAGATTGCGCAGATACTTTCAAGCACATCCAATAGCAGTTATTATGGATCAACCTATCAAGCAAGTTATCTCTAAACCCGACGCATTGGGGCGGCTAACAAAATGGAGTGTGTTACTAAGTGAGCATAACATCTCTTATAGACCACACACTGCGATTAAGGGGCAGATATTAGCCGACTTCATCATTGAAAAACCAGATACCGACACTCCACCTTCAAAAAACAATGTATCATCACAAGAACCATGGGTTCTATTCACGGACGGATCCTCGTGCGTGGATGGGTCAGGCGCAGGCCTTATCCTCACCAGCTCAGAAGGAATGGAATTCACTTACGCACTGCTTTTCAATTCACAGCCACAAAAAATGAGGCAGAATATGAAGCCCTACTTGTTGGATTACGCATTGCAACTCAAATGGGTGTACGCAACCTAGAAGCAAATGTCGATTCCCGTTTAGTCGCCAATCATGTGTTGGGCGACTATGTGGCTAAAGAGGATAACATGGTCCAATACCTCGACAAGACCAAGTCCCTAATCCAGGGCTTTGACAGGTTCACTATTAAACAAGTTCCTAGAGGGGAAAATAGGAAAGCGGATGCACTAAGCAAAATCGCATCTACAAGCTTTGCGCACTTGTCAAAACAGGTATTGGTGGAGACCTTGAAGAACAAATCCATCTCAGAGATGGAGATATCCACGGTGATAGAAGATCAGGATCCTACTTGGATGATACCTATCATCGAATTCATAAGTAAGGGGATATTACCCCAGGAACAGAAGGACGCTCGACGGATACGGCGCACAGCGCAGAAGTTCGAACTTCGAGATGGTATCATATATCGACGTTCATTCCTACAACCATGGCTTCGGTGCGTTGGACCTCTTCAGGCAGATTACGTACTCCGAGAGATCCACACTGGTTCATGCAGTATGCACTCAGGACCACGGTCCGTTGTGGCACGAGCCTTACGGTCAGGATACTATTGGCCTACTATGCATCGCGATGCGCGGGACATGATAAAGAAATGTAGCGACTGCCAAGTCCACAGACCCATCCCGCGCCGACCACAACAAGAGCTGACGCCTATCACTTCACCATGGCCATTCTATAGTAGCCATAGATTACTTCACTAAGTGGATTGACGCAAAAGCAGTAGCAACTATCACAGGCAACCAGGTCAAACGCTTTGTTTGGGACAACATCGTATGTCGCTTCGGACTACCTGGAGAAATTATTTCGGAAAACAAAAAACAATTCTGTGATAACCCGTTCAAAGACTGGTGCGCGCAGCTAAATATCACACAACACTTCGCGTCAGTTAAACACCCACAAACCAATGGTTTGGTTGAGCGCGTGAACTGTAGCCTGGGAGAAGGAATAAAAGCGCGTCTTGACAAACACAAAGGAAGATGGGTGGATGAATTGTCGCATGTTTTATGGGCGCACCGCATGACAATCAAAGTCAGCACTGGAGATACGCCATTCTCTCTTGTCTATGGGACAGAAGTTGTCATACCAGCTGAAATTGGGATGCCAACTATTCGTATGGCGGAAGTCAATGTTACAACCAATGACGACGAGCGGCGTATAGACTTGGATCTGTTGGAAGAAAGGTGCGAACGCGCAACTATATGTGAGGCACGAGCTAAGTCAAAAATGAAGGGATACTATGATGCTAAAGTCAGAAACACTTCATTCAGACCAGGTGACTTTGTATATCGTGCTAACGATGCAAGCCACGCAGAAGATACAGGAAAGCTTGGACCAAAGTGGGAAGGACCTTATGAGGTCACGGAAGCACTAGGTAAAGGCGCATATAAGCTGCGCGATATGGATGGCCATGAGCTTCCACGCACATGGGATATTTGCAATCTCAAGAGATGCTACCTTTAGGAAAGGCTACGGCCCACGCACAGACACCTCCGCACTTTAGTAAGTGCTCAATAAATGTCCGTGTATTTACATTTTTTTTTTGTTTAGGGAATTGTCTTTTCTTTTCAAAAACTTGCAAGAATTAATCAAACATCATGGTTTCTAGCTAACTCCGTGACACATTTAACTTTATTGCTTACATCTTATTTACGTCTCAATATTGTTAATTTATATTTTTGCCTACATGGCGTGCATGCATTTATTAAGACCCACGATGGCATAAAGGATGAGTAAACCTAATAAATAACTCGTTGAGTAAGAGGGTTGCAAACCAATCAACATTGGATCACGTATCCTCGTTAAACACCATATTCTCAAGACGTTGGAGTAAGCTCAATGCGCATCCCACGACGGATACGCAACAATGCACACCGTGCGTGTTTAACGAATTAGGAGTCAAGACTCTTCGTTCCTTAATATGGTATTTGCAGTACGCTGCAAGTTAACCCATATACTTATGAATTTTTTATTAAGTTATGGACTTAATACAATCTTTTCTAAGTACGTTTTGGTCACAATTTGACTCTTGGAAAGTCTTTCATGTAAAGACAAATAATCTAAGTACAAACAAGATGATACAAACACGCGTACAAAAACCAATTTTATTATTCATAAACTACGAGTTTATACAAGTTATAGATTCAACATATACAACAAAAAGGGTGAATCTATAATAACCTAAATACTACGAGTACGTTTATGCCCTGAACTACTAGCAGTGGACGCCACACGCCCAACCTCCTCAAGGCTTTTCAGTAGGCTGCTATCCTCCTGCGACACTATCGGCACGCTGACAGGAATCCCATCGGATCTGGGAAGATTGGCTACACCAACACCACACAAGATTGCCTTCCCTTTTACGCCCTTCTTCCTTGCAAGCCTTGTAGCATGGGCTTCCAAGGACTCCTTCAAGGATACTTCTTTCTCCAAAGCGAAAGGATTCAACTCATCACGTGGGCGCGCAAAACCGTGTACATGTAGCTGAGACTCATCTGGCTTCAAAAAGAGGTCAGGCTGCGCCTCAGCGTCCTCCGCTATGTGCCTCGCCAGAGTTAACCCCTCCGTAATTACACTAATGGGGTAATCCTGGTCACGCTCCAGTTGAGCGATGCGATGGAACTCGAAGATCTTCATCTTCTCCATAGCCGCAACAAGCTCGGCACACACCATCTCCAGCGTAGCCTGGCACTTCTGCAAGGGGCACCGTCAACATCTTTCCTTTGTGCAGCTCTTCCATGGCTTCAGCCTTGCCACACGCCAAGGCACACTGAACGACGTTCCCAAAAGCCTCAAGAACTTCTGGGGACTTTAGCGTGCCCAAAGCAGCCAAGCGAAGACCATGACTGATCAGCCACCTATGAATACAACAACCAAATTATAAGACAAAAAATTTCAAGGGAATTAAAAATAAGTTGGAAGAGAAATCAAAAGGAATTAATTACCTGAACTCAGCCACAGCAGACACCAAGTGAGGGTATAACTCCTCATCATACTCGATGCTAAGCTTGCGCAGCTTACCCTCCTGCGTCTCCAAGGCAGCCTCTACAGCCTTGCGGAAGTCATCCAACTGGGAGAAGTGCTTGCTCTTATTCTCCTACAAGTACTTCAACCCCCACAAGCAAGTGGTCTTATACTGCTCAAAGGCAGCACGCTCATGACTCAAGTCAGCCAGTAGAGACAACCTTTCATCCGCAAGCCTCTTGGAGTGCGTCGTTGTTGACTCCAAGGCAGCTTGAGCACTCGCCAACTGCGTCTTCAGCAATGCAATCTCCTCATCCTTCTGCGTGCTGCTGCTACCCTCACCAGCGTACTGCGCCTTGAGTTGAGCGACCAATGTGGCCTGGCGCGTAGCAGCCACGCTCATTTGCTTTATCAGCGCCTCAGCAGACATCTCCTCACCAGCCCTAGGAGGCTCTTCCACCTGAGAATGACTCACCTTAGGTGGCGATTGTTGCATATGCGCTGCATCACCCCCTGCAGCTTCGTCACTACATAGAAAGAGCAAGAAGTCAAGGGATTATATCAATGAAAAAAAAAGAAAGAGAGAGAGAGAGAGAGAGAGAGAGAGAGAGAGAGAGAGAGAGAGAGAGAGAGAGAAAAAGAAACATGACAACTACTTACTTTGGAGAGGAGGTCTCAGCAGTATACCACGCAGCCACAGATAGCGACGCCTCCTCATCTGTGGACTCATCCACAGTAATGACATGGCGCCTGCGCTTGGATGTGCCCTCGCCACCATCACCAGAAGCCTTGCGCTTCCCTCCCCGACTCGCCTCTTCAGAATTAGTGTCGACCTTGAAGATCCCATTATCTTCAGAGGACTCAGTGCGCGCAGGTTCAGGGTTTGGCAATTCCTGAGAAGGCACATTCTGCACGGGAGTCGCCACCAACAGGGGTTGGGCAACGTTCGCAGGTTCCTCTTGCATATAAGTGCGCCCGGCTGTAGCTTCCAGAATGGGTGCCTTACCCTCCCTCAAAGGACGCACTCCCACAGTTACTTGTGTGGGCTTCGACAGCTTCACCACGCTGAACAAGTCCATCTCTGCGCAACAAATAACAAACAACAAACAAAATGGAGTTACATATAGTTGCAATAATAAAAGAAGGCTTACACTACAGATGCGAAGGAAATGAAGGACAAGCACCCACCCCGACCGGTCTCATCCAGAAACATGGACACCTCGTCTGCACCTTGGAAATAGTTCCGACTAATCCCCATATGCACCAAAAACTCCTCGGGGTAGGAGTTGATGGGGATGCGGTTAGCATTGATGGTCTCTGCATCATCCATATTGTACGTCCCGGGGTCGGGGCGCTCATCCTTTGGCAGCGTCCCTTGAGTATAGAACTCAAAAAGCCAGGGGAACACTTTATCATCCACCCAGAAAAATCTTTCCCTCCAATTCCTAAGGGCGTCTACCTTCTCCGTATAACATTCAAGGCGCTCTACGCGCTTCGAAAAATATACCCACCCGTTTGACCACGTTGTGTGGTAAAACGCGCAGAAGAGATTAATGGTTGGGTTTATTGCAAGTAAACGACAGTTTACTTCAAAATTTGTTATCTTCGCCGCACCTATACAGTGCAGCTGAGATATGTGCAGACGGTAAAAATTGAGCACGTCGCTTAGGAATAGGGATATGGGCACGCGCTGATTCCCAAATTTGAAAAAGCGCGTGTATACCCCTACTTTCCCCTCAGGGAAGTCAGCAATAGATGCGTCCGCCTCTGGTACTACTGGATGCAACGCGAGGGGAATGAAATAGTCCGAGGTGAACTGATGGAGTTCATCCTCATCCATCTCGGAGGGAAAATCGTTTAATTGGCAAACCATTTTTCAAATATAGTTTGATCAAGAAGCGCACGCGCTATTACCTTAACGGATACTAGGTTTCTTGATTGGTATTAGATGATTCTAAAAATGGAGGAAATGGCGTTTTACTATGATAATCACAGTGAAAATGGGGAACCCTTTATATAGGGTTACCCCTAGCCTTGGATGGATGCCATGTGGATCCCACTAACTTAATCGTGTGGCCAGAATACCAACAGGTATAGCACTTTTTCACGTTTTTCAAGGGATACGTGGGACTTTTTAAGCCTAGATACACCGTATATTCCTTTTGGTGGGAAATACTCGAAGCTTCCCAGACACGCTTACCGCTACAGTTATTAGTCTAGCATACGCAGCTACGCCCCGCGCATACTAGACTGGGGGTACATGATGACGTATAGTCCATACTCGGGTCACGAACCCGATTAATGGACACTACTAATACCCAAGCCCACCACGTGTGGGCTATTATAATAATGATTTGGGCTACCATGTTAACGGTTTGGGCTCACGAAAGCCCAAACCCAAATATATTATTTATGGTCTTGATAAGGATCTTCTATTTATGTGATAAAGATCAATAGACCGGATAAGCGTGATACACCGAAGAGTAAGGAGCACGAAATCAACTAGATTTCATGCCTATATAAAGAATATCACAACTCTCATTGAGGTACGATCTAAAAACCCTAACTCCTCAATACAACCCTAAAACCGATTACTTACTCTCACGCCGGAGGATAATCGTGGGAGACAATCCCACGATAAGCCTAACGGTGTTTGTTTACTTTCTTAGTGCGCAGGTCTCAAGCATTAAGATCTGATTGGTACGAGAACAGGAACCCAAACAAGGAACGCCCAACTTTTGTATCAACACTTAACAAGCATCTGACAATAGCCATTTTAACCACTGGACTAAAGGTTTCATCATAATCAAAGCCTTCTCTTTGATTGAAACCTTTAGCAACCAATCTAGCCTTGTATCTATCAATTTCACTAGTGGATTTATATTTAATTTTCCATATCCATTTATACCCTATGGCTTTTCTACCAACAGGTAAAACACATTCAGTCCAAGTATTATTCCTATTTAAAGCCTCAATCTCTTTATCCATGGCTTCATACCAATTAGGATTTTTAACAACCTCTTCATAACTCTTAGGTTCAACAGACTTATTTAAAGTAGAAGCAAAGCACATATTATTTCTACTAAGAGCACCATAATTCACATACTTCTCAATACCATATCTAACTTTAGAATGCATCACATAATCATTGAATCTAACAGGAGTTTTAGTCTCCTTATTAGACCTTCTTATAACAGGTGTCTGCACATCTTCATTACCAACACTAGACTGAGTTGTTATATTACCAGAGTTTTGAATATTGGGACTGCCCTCAGACTAGTTTTGGTCACCAAAGTGGGTTGCAGAATGCCCGCCTGCTTGATGCAAATGAATAGTATCTGTATCATTATCTATAGCATCATTTGAAAGTGGCAAACTACCATCCTCAACTGGTGAATCTTCCCCTTCATCATTGGGACTTTGAGACCTTAGACTATCAAAAAATTTCAAATGATCTACCTCACTTGCATTATCTGCATCAGTAACATCACAAGTTTTCATTTTAAAAGGAAATATATTTTCTTAAAACTTAACATCTCTTGTAAAAAACACATTTATAGTATCAAAACTTAAAAGCTTGTATGCTTTCTTGGTAGTAGAAAAACCTAACAGAACACACTTTTCAGACCTATAAGACATTTTATCATGATTATTTAAAATAGTTGCAAAACACAGACAGCTAAAGGACCTCAAATGAGAAAGATTAGGTTTGATTTTATATAACAACTCATAGGGACATTTATCTTTTAAGACAGAAGATGGCAGCCTGTTTATAAGATATACAACAGTTAGAATACAATCAGACCAGAATCTTAGAGGAATCCCCCCTTGAAACATAAGACTCCTTGCAACATTAAGCAAGTGTCTATGTTTCCTTTCAGCAATGCCATTTTGCTGAGGAGTATGGGCACATGAAGTTTGGTGAATAATACCAAGATCAAAAAACATATCATGCATTCTTTTATTAACAAACTCAATTCCATTATCAGATCTTACAACTTTGTTTTTTAGATTAAACTGATTTGAAATTAAATGAATGAAAGAACAAAAAACACCAAAAACTTCATCCTTAGTTTTGACCAAGTAAACCCATACAACTCTAGAAAAATCATCAACTATAGTAAAAAAAAAATACTTGTAACCTTCTCTGCTAGTAACCCTGTAAGGACCCCATAAGTCAAGATGAACAAGGTCACCAAGATTCTGAGACTTATGATCAGACAAGGGAAAAGGTTCCCTAGTCTGTTTGGCCCTATGACAGGTTTCACAAACAGAAATGACAGAATTCTTGGAAATACCAAGATCCTTTTGAAGAACAGACAGAACTGGGTCAGCAGGGTGACCCAATCTGTTATGCCAAGTAAGCTTAGACACATTATAAGTCACAACCACATTGAACTTACCAAAGTATTACTAGGCTGAACATCAAACAGGTAAAGTCCATCAGACTGACTACCAGTCCCCAGAACAATCTCCTTTTTCAAGTCCTGAATATAACACTTATCTTCATCAAAACCAACAAACAATTTACTATCTCTAATAAATTTATTCACGGATAGCAGGCTCATACAATATCCAGGAACAACTAAAACATCATAAAGAGTAACATTATTAGTCAATTTAAGATTTCCAACATGACTGATAGTATCCAGAGTCCCATTGGGATGGCTAACACTGATTCTAAGACTAGTAATGTCCACAACATTTGTCATACCAATAATAGACACAGTAAGATGCTAATTGGCACCAGAATCTATGATCCACCCGAAAGTTATAGCACTAACAGCAAGACTAGAATTGGCATAGAAGTATTTAGAAAAATTGACATTGAACCAAACATTGCCATTAAAGAAAGAAGTTCTACCTGCCATATTAGCATGTATACTTCCAGAAGGAGTTTCACTTATCAAGGACAACAACTTCTTCATCTACTCAGAAGTAAAACGAGAAGAAGTGCTAGCAGATGAAGTATTAGATTTATTCTCAGAATGTTTAAGATCAACATTAGCATTATAGTTTTGTTTAAAACCATTCTGTTTATTAACAGGATTATTATTCTTAACAAAACCAGGAGGAAATCCAATTAATTCATAACATCTCCCAATATTTTGTCCAATTTTTCCACAATTTTTGCAATTAAGATTAGGATTAGGACCTCTATTAGCAGTACTAGAGAAAGGACTAGTACCTCTAGTGTTATTATTATTGTTATTATATGATCTTCTATTGTTGTTAAAAGTTTTAGCAGCAAAAGAAGAAGCATTGAGTTTAGATTCAGAAACACTAGAGGACTCAGGAATCCCTCATTGGGATTCCTCTCTATAAACAACAGTATAAGCTTCCTTGACCACAGGGAGAGAATCCCTGGTCAATAATGCAGTTCTCATTGGTTGATAACAATCATCCAGACCCATGAGAAATTGCATCAGCTTCATCAACTGTTGATGCAAGACTAATTCTTTACTAGCATCACAAGAACATTTATGCTCACAAGCACACTTAGGAAACTTAGTTAAAGCATCAAACTCTCTCCACAAAGAATTAAGTCTACGATAATAATCAGCAATAGAATTACCACCTAGTTTCACACAAATAATTTTTTGTAGCAAATTATATATCACAGAACCATCAACTTTATCATAAGTTTCTTTTAACTCATTCCACACAAAAGCAACATTTTCATAATACACTAACCCCATATAAACATCTTGAGATACATAGTTCATAATCCAAGTTAAGACAATGGCATTACATCTATCCCATTGAGCAAACAAAACATCACTGGTAACAAATGATTCTTTAACACAAGTACCATCAACAAAACTATATTTGTTCCTAGCTCGTAAAGCCAATTTCATAGCACCATACCAGACCCTATAATTTTCAGTTCCAAGAAGTTTAAATGGAATTAAAGCAGTACGTACCACTATTATCATTAGTCTGAATATGCAAAGGATTGCCAGCATCAAGACTACTAATCAAAATAGGTGGATCAACACTTCCACCAACACTAGACATGATAACAGAAAACTAATAACAATTAACAAACATAAACAACTAAAACAAACAGATAACAACTAACAGAGACAATAACCAAACAACAAATAAGACAACTACAACCAATCTCAACCTCAACCAACTTCCAATAATCCCAAAACCTATCCTACTGCGAATTAGACTCAAACAACCTATAACTAATAACAAAAAAGAAAAGAAAAATAAACTCACACCCAAGAATAACCAAATACCAGCTAAGAAGACCGATAGTGGCCAGAGCAGGTTTCCGTACCACTCACGGTGGCAGGTCAAGGTGTTAACCACTCTGTTTGCACCTTCATGACTAAGTAGATATTATCTTAAGAGAAGAAACACTACTTACAGTGAGATATCAGCAGAATAGATCACAACCACACTAGATTCACTTAGTCTAGTGATGATTGTAATCAAGAACGGGCCCAACAACACCAAGAAACCACCAGAGATACAAATCCCCAAATTTCCAAACTAGGGTTTATGAAACCCTAATCAAGAAACCTATAAATTCACCAGGTCAAGTCCTGAACAGATCAAGTCAACCACAGCCATTAAGAAAACAGCCTCAATTAACCAACACAACCTTCAATTGCAAAAAACCCCCAAAAAACTTTGAAACCTTAGAAACCCTAGAATCTCAATACCACCAAATCAGAACCTTATAGCTCTGATACCATGTAAAAATGATAATCAGAACACTAACACAATCAATTACACCCAGCCAACCACCCCTTTGGTGTATTTTATAAACAAAAGATTCAAGAAGGTAAATCCCCAACTAGGTGCTTACCAATACAGAATACAAAGATAAGATGTGATCTCTTCTAGGAAGACACCACAAGAACCTCACTACAAAAGTCACTCAATCACTCAGAAATACAAGATCAATAAACTGATCTTGAAGAAGACTAAAAGATGATATCAAGGTGATATCAAAGAGAATATAACAATTGTGTGTGAACTGTGAGAAACTAGAAAACGGATTATGGCAACTCATACCAAACCCTAAAGATATGAGAAGATTATATAGCATCAGCTTTTACACTTTAGTCCCTGAACTTCTCTACAGCTTCAATATGAGTCAACACTTGTTTCCAGCTTAAAGAAACTTTGAATAATGGCAAGACTAGTCCTCCAACTTAATATGTCAGCTTGCATACTCTTTAACATTAACAAACTGTGAAATGCTTTCGTTAACAAACTGGCATATGCCTTCTTTGTTTATTTTTACTTAGGTGCGCATACGCACAACCTATGTATGTGTATTCATGTGTCGTAAGTGATGTTTGCCAGTGATACCACCTTAATCATACATCGTCTATGAATTTGAAATCTTCTAATTTAATAATAGGATTTGTGTTTCACAATGTGTAGGTGTGTGATTTATGATAATATTTAAGTAAGCAACTATTAGTCAACTATGATGTTTGGTCAACTGTGAACTTAAGCGACTCATATCATCTAATTGAACTCCGGAACTCACATGCTCTGTTTTGCTGGATGTTTCGTGTATTGAAAATAAGTATATTTGAGAATGTCACTTTATAAACGAACATATGTGAAGTGTTTGCTATGTTCTTTACTTGAAGTACTCCAAATGGTAATGTTATGTATATATGCTTTCAACTTTTAAGATCAAGGCGTCAAGCCATTTGTACTTATATTGAGTTAAAATCTTTTTTTTATTTAAAAACCACTTATCAAAATTGATCATAAACACTTGATGCTCTACTTTATAATCCTACATTCATTTAGGGCACATCCTTGACTGATGAAATTTTAAGTGTAGATAACCTAGAAACTTTAGACCAACAACATGCTCAACGGTTCTACATTACATTCGGAGAATCCCACTTTGATGTATAATAAGCATGCTCAGTTGCTTACTCTTTACTTAAGGTGTCACCTAATGTATATAGCGCAATTTAATTTTTTTAAGCACTTGAAAACTAGCATTGGATACTTTCGACCCGTTTGACCCTATTGTCATCTCTTTTATTTTAAGGTGCGATTATTGATTCATAACAAGTAGGTGTTGTTTGTCAGTGAACTTCAGTGTTAATGCATGCCATACTATCAATCCATAGTTTTTAGTTTCATGTAATGTATCTTAGTTAAATGTTTATAGCTTTTTTTAAAGGATATTTATAGCCATTATTTCTGATATTTATAGCCTTTATCTTATGATAGAGGTGATGTATGTAATTTAGCAAGGGGTCTCACAACAAGTTGCAACGCGAACCAAGAGTTTTTTTTTTTTTTTTTTTTTTTTTTTTTTTTTTTTTTTTTTTTAACATGTTTAAGTAGTTATGCTATATATTTAAAAATGGAGCTCTTAGTGTTCTGTTTATGAATATCTAAATTGTGATGTTAATTGGGGATAACTGTTTTGGGGAATACTGGTAAGGGTGTGTTTGGTTTGGGTAAATTGAAGAGTATTGGAGTAATTTGAAATTAGAATTCCACCTCATGCATGTTTGGATGACAACTTGGCAGAATTTAAAATGATAAAAAAGCTTTATATGAAGGATATTTAAATGCTCAAGTTGAGTGGGGAATTTTAATTGACAGAGTACAGAAGCATTAAAGTAATATTTTGGACAGTATTGCCATTTCTTTTATTTTGTTGTAAGTAAATGAGTGAAGGACAATTAAGTAATTTACAAGCTTATGACTTTGAATTCTTTGACATATAGTACTAGTTAACCAAACAGACAACGAGATTTTTAATTCAATAGAATTTAAATTTTTTGGAAATAAAAATTCCTTAATTTCGTTTGTAAAGGAATTGTAATCTTTGGAATGAATTGTAATTTGATATAATTGTAATTAAAATAGTTGGAATGTGTTGTAATTGTAATTGATGAAATCTGTCGATGTGTTTGGTTGATGCGCAACGTAATGTAATTCAATTATTTTTATATAAAACATAAAATGTAATATAAGAATAAAAAAATAATATAACAATAAATAATAACAACAATAAAATAATAATAATGATAATAATAATAATAATAATAATAATAATAATAATAATAATAATAATAATAATAATAATAAAATACTAATAATAATAATAATAATTTTAATAAATAATAATAATAAGTTATTATTATTATTTAATATTTATATTATATAATAATAAAATAATAATAATAATAATAATAATAATAATAATAATAATAACAATAATAATAATAATAATAATAGTAAATTATTATTATTATTATTTAATATTTATATTATATAATAATAATAATAATAATAATAATAATAATAATAATAATAATAATTATTATTATTATTATTATAACAATAATAATAATAATAATTATTATTATTATAACAATAATAATAATTTAAATAATTAATAATAATATAAAAATAATAAAAAATTATTATTATTAATATTTATATTATATAATAATAATAATAATAATTATAATAATTAATAATAAAATAAAAATTATTAAAAATTATTATTATTATTTAATATTTATATTATATTATAATAATAATAATAATTATTATTATTATTATTATAACAATAATGATTATTTTAAGAATTAATAATAATATAAAAATAATAATAAATTGTTATTATAATAATAATAATAATAATAATAATAATAATAATAATAATAATAATAATAATAATAATAATAATAATAATAATAATAATAATAATAATAATAGATGCTGATGTTTTAAAATATAAAAAATTTCTGAATTATAACGTAATTCAGAACTTTCCATCCAACTTCCTATGTAATCTAGATTCCATCATTTGGTGTAATTGTAATGGGTGAATTACAATTACAACGCCAACCAAACAGTCACCGTAATGTAATCTGAATTACAATTCCTTCCACTCTGCCAACCAAACACGATTGGAATGTAATTCAGATTACAATTACAACAGATTACAATGAAGTACAGCGAACCAAACGCCCCCTAAGAGTTTGGAGGAGTATTTGGGGTAACAAAAATTTGAGTATTTTGGGCATGGGTTTTGTTTTAATATAAATATGAAGAAATGACATCTATTATAAAATTTTTCACCCACATTCTACAACAGCTCAATTATATACAAATAGGTCTTGGTGTTTGCTTCAAATCTTTTACTTCATAGGTAGCTATCATTTCCGCTTCAATTAATGACTGAGTTTAACGCGTTCCATGTAATAATGATTTTATTGTCTTTAACTAACATATTTGGTGTTTCCTTTGCCCTGTAGGTTTAGAATTTGAAATCATAAGAGAAGCAAAGAACATATGCCATCACTCTTATTTGTTGTTACTTATTTATTAATATATGACATATATTTGGTTTCGGGGTATATACAGTGTTACATAATGTGTAGTGTGTGTCAAGTTATTGTTAATAAATAGTCAGATATATATATCTATTATGTTTACGAGGCAGGCAGAACCCGTGCTACGCACAGGCTGAGAATCTAATTGTTAATCGTGTATTCTTTCTGTATATTGGCGAGTGTATACTTAAGTATTATTTAGTATGTTGTATGAAATGTTTTAACTTTGTTGTATAAAATTTTAAAAATGTTTGATGTTGTTTTTGTTTTGTGGTGTTGTATTTTATATATGGGCTTTTGGTTATTAAGTTGTGATGGCTTTGTTTCTTTTGACCTATTACTTATTTGCATGATAAAAAAGTGGTTTTATTTCTTTTGGTCTATTACTTAGCTATACAATACTTGTCCATTAGATGGTTTTTGCATGGTGATATGAAGCACACGGGGTCTATCTAATTGGTCATAGTTTAATGTGCGTTAACTATTTTCTTTATTAAGTTTGTAAGTTAAAGTTTGTGTAATAATGTATATATAATAATGCCACACAAACTGTACAAAAATCGTTACAACCCTTTTTAGCTTCATCTCATTTTATTGTACAACTAATTTTATTGAAAATTAACATTGAAGTCTAACTATATTAATAAATTTTTATCAGTAAACTCAATTCAAAATAGCTAACCAAATGAATATTAATTAACACACTATTAATGATTCCTAAAACCTTTGGACTCCACTATTATGTCTTAAACTTAACTTTTTTAATTTACAAATGGGTTCGAGCAAAAATTATGTACTTTTTCTTTTATATTCATTATTCAAGTTGCATGCTTACATAAACTAATCACGCTAAAAAGTATAATTTAACCATTTAAATGTTGCTTTACATACATGCTCGTGCACATTTTCTTGAATCAATTCGCACATGTGAGCTACATCGATAGAAAACACACATAAATTACTTGTATATGAATATGCGTTAACATAATACATGTATCTATATATATTGCATTATGTTAAATCATCAATTATTCTTGCAACCTTTTCAACTTCATCTCAATCCATAACCGACTTTTAATTCTATACTAATTACTAAATATCATGTGATCAATTCCGGCAAGCCTTGCACTTCCATCTCGATGTTGTATATACTTCACATTAAATGCACCGGTTTTGTTTTTCGATAAAAGTTTGAACTTTTGCTTATGTTTAAAACTCAACTTTTTTATTTGATAATATAATTTACAAACGGTTTTAAGTCAAAATTATATATTTTTTCTTTCTATTCATTACTCAATGTGATATTTTTTATATGTCGTATTTTGTTATTATGGCAAACTCATTTAATGAGCGTAAATATTGGTTTCTCACTAATGATTCTACATATAGAAAAAGAAAATACTTTGCGAGGCGCAGGCCTTCTTCTTTTCAATAATAATTCAATTGCACACGATAAATTCATTCTAATATTTCTCAAAGAGTATTCGAAAGCAACTACTTACATAAACTAATCACTCTAAAAAGTATCATTTAACCATTTAAATGTTGCTTTACATACATGTTCGTGCACATTTTCTTGAATCAATTCACAAATGTGAGCTACATCAATAGAAAACGCACGTAAATTACTTGTATATAAAAATGCATTAACATAATACATATATCTATATATATGCTTATCTATAACAATCATCTAAATATGTAAGAAATAAAGAAAATAGTTGGTATCCCATTCTTTTGTTTTATTTATCTGAGCATGCATTATCTTGTGTGATTTTCATGGTACTTGCGTATTATAACTAAATTAAGAAAAAAAGAAGACCGAGTTAATTACAAATATCTAAAAGATGTGTGAATCATCTCCAAAATGTTGCATAAGAGAATTTACATACCTCTACCAACAATCAAAGATCTAAAAGATGTGTGAATCGTCTTAAAATGTACATACTAAATATAATTTTGGCCGGTTTATATAGGCATGAATTAGGTTAAATCATGAATTATTTTTGCAACCTTTCGCAACCCTTGCACTTCATCTAAACGACTTTTAATTCTATACTAAATGCCATGTGATCAATTCGGGCAACCTGATGCATGGGATTGCACCCTCACAAAAGGTTTTACCTCTCAAGGGACCTTGAGAAGCTTACAACCCCCACCAGGCAGTGTACCTGAGCGTTGTAGTATAGTATAGTGACAAGTACCGGGGGATTGATCGTTCAACTCAGGAATAGTGTCGCTAGGATTAGAAAGTCTCCTAAACTAAGTTTAGAGGTGAGGGATGATTCTTTTTGTATTTTTATATTTTTATGAAAGCAATTAAAGATCTCGAGTTTTGGAAGAGTGGGCGGAATTAGTTGCTAGCCAACTAACCCAATTTATCTAAAGATGCAATCAAAATAAAAATAAAAGAAATGAAAAACAAAACTATTATACTAATGTGGTGGTGACAATAATGAGGAAAGCTGTGTTTACTTAGGTTTCATTACTCCCTAGATATCTTTTACAGGTTAATTACTTGTTACAATTGCATGGATGACGGGTCATATTCCTTAATACTAGTCGTAGGGCCATGTACATTATTCCCTAACTCTATAGGATCCTACTTCACTCCTATGTCGAGCCGTTAGAAGCTCCTAACATGGGATCATTAGAATTCTCTCACGCATTAAATACAACCAAAAATCGTAGTATACCTCCGATCATGTTTCTTAAGACGTTCAAGCAAGTTACCAATGGAAGACTGTCAGTTTTGTTAAGCCTAACATCGAATACAATCATCCGTAACAATAATAAACAAGCAATCAACCAATAATCAACATCTAGGTTTAACTACATCTAAGCAAACACAAAGAAATCTAGCCTAGCATGTTAAATAAAAGACAAGCGTAAGATATAATCAAACAACACATAGACATATTGAATGATTTGAAAGAGTACTTATCTTTAATTGAACATGAAAGATTCAAAGGGTTGAAACCCTTGAAAAAGCTGGAAAATTTGACCTAGGGTTTTTCCCTCAAAGTTGCACACTAATGAATGAAATTTGGAAAACTATATATAGATTTTACAGGGTGACGGCGTCATGTATTAAGTTGTGACGCCGTCAACTCGCCGCCATAATAGAAAACGTATTGCCTAGATCTGATTTTGAAGCCATCATGTGTAAAATTCCTCTGGGTCGTCACTTGTGTTTTGACCCTGACAGCCTTGGTGACGTCGTCATGTCCTATAGTTAAAAATCCTCTGGAACGTCACGTGTATTTTCCACATCCACCTCTTTTGTAACTCTTGACGCCGTCATTAAGGAAGTTGTGACGCCGTCAGGTACTGTTCCCAGCAAGGAAAATTAAGAATTTGCTGTTTTCTTCACTTTTATGCTCCAAAAATGTCTAAAATGCTTCCTTTTTCAGATTTCTCTCCAAAAGTACCTAAAATGACAAAAGGAACGATTTATGTCACAACTCATCATTTCAGGTCATTTCAGGTCATTTCGGGAACTTTGGAAAAACACTATTCATAAATCACTATTCATCAAAACACTATTCATCGTTTTACTATTCATCATTTTCGAGGTCATTTTGATTTTCTGAGAAACTTTTGGGAAATTTACTATTCACTAAACACTATTCATTTCCGGAAAAGTTTTCATCATTCACTTGCATTACTCATTTCATCGTAAATTTAGTTTACGGGTAGTCAAATTCGCGTAACCGGATTGGTTTAGGTGCGAATTCATTTCATTAGTGCTAAGGACACTGCATACGGACTGGAGATAGTCTGCATATCATCATAACAGCATTTTCATTTTATACCACTCTCAGGATTTCCAAATTACTATATTCAGTACATTTAACGTTTTTACGTATAAGTAATTATAGTAAACGTTAACACCCGGTTTATACACGACGAATATATCTAAATATTCCCACGATGATCCCGACATATTTTTATATCCATTTTAACATCATAAAACTTATAACATTCAGTTACCCAGTATTTTGGAAATTTATTTTATTTATAACGTACGCGTATGAATATAACGACGGTTTTCGTGAAAACTAAACAATAATCACCCGATCACTCAGTAAATGTACCCAACATACTTTTAACATATTTTCAACATTATTATGACTTTATTTCATCCCGGTAAACTTCGTGAACATTTATTTCTATTAAAACCGTTACCCGATTTTAACGAATAACACGGAATAACACTTAACGCTACACTAACTTTCCTAATTAAATCAAAAACTAAGTTTTCTCCTTTGAACCCTTTGAAAAATCAGCCATGAACCCCCCTTTTAACCCCTAGCATTAACTCCTAAGTATTTAACTAATAAACCTATCAAACCTTACTTTACCAATTTACTAGAATCATAATCTCACTTTTAGCCAAGAACAATTTTCATCTTTCTCTTCCATTTCCTCTCCATAACCACGACCATAAATCAATCTCCATGATCAAGTGATCATTTTTCATGAAGTAAAACACAAAAGTTGTTCATTTTACATGCCTAAACAAGAATCAAGCAACAAAAACACAAGAACATCAAGCATAATCATCATATAATCATCTCATTTTATCAAGTAAGTTTTCAACTTTATTTTTTCATGGATCATCTTATTTTTACTTGTATTACATGATTTCCATGCTAAAAACCATGTACAACTAGCTATACCACCATTTATTTTGTCAAAAATGAAACATACAAACCCTAACTTTTTAGTTATGAATCCCCTTGCTCTAATAACTTGGTTAGGAGTCCATGGCACCCTAAGAAGGTGTATGGTAGGATTAGATTAGCCATGTGGTGATTACAAGAGGATTGGTGATGGTAGAAATTGGTTTTTAACCTTGGAAACATGATTTGGAACCTATTTTAGACATGCTGTCCCATTTTGTAAAAATCTGGAAAATCAGTAAACACCAAGGAAACTTTGGCAAAATTTTTAGAAAATACTTTCAAAAACGAATCCGTAGGCGAAAGAACGGATTAAAAAGAGCTTATAACGAAGAAGTTATGATTTTTGCAAGATTGTTGACGAAAAGTATTTTCTGGAAATTAGTTGCTGTTGGACGTTTTTCGTCGGTCAAAAAGAGGCTTTAGACTTAACCCGGAGGAGCCGAGCTTTCCAAAATATATTACTACATACTAAGACGTAACCGTGGATATAAAGAACAAGTAAAACGGACAAGTAACGACAAAGATATACATGTTTGAATATCGGCTAAAACCCTTTTATATTTGACAGCTTTTATATAAATTTGGCGCAAAAACTACGAAGTGCATTTTTAAGCTAAACATGATATCAAGTACCGAGCTTTATAACTAATGTAGTATTAGTTATTACGAGTATGTTTTCATCATTTCAAGGATTACAACCCGAGTATTTCAACGTCAACATGAGAACTTACGTTATATATATATAAGTATATATATTATAACTAGCCATTTATATTTTCTAATAGCAATATTTTTCCAAATTCTTGGATTATATATTTTTGACAATACAAGTGTATTTCCAAAGACTAGAGTGGTATAGAAACATGAGCATGGACATTCATAAACATCATTTGGTGATCTAAATGAGAACATTCATCATTCATTTTAGGTTGCGGCAGTTAACCAATCATTGTTGTTCACTTCATTTCATTTCAAGTATAATTACTTCGAGGTGAGTCATAGCCCCTACTCTTTTAAATTGTTTTATCAACTCTTTGGGGGAGATACATGCTACTACTTGCTTACTTGTACGGATTCACATAACATTTATACTTGGGAAACATTTATACTTGGGAAACATTATACTTGATTACATTATACTTGATATCATACATACGTGATGGTGTTATACTTAACTGTGTTATACTAAACTGTGATGGATACATACATACATACTTCCAATGGCCCCAGATTTAGTTCTGGGCACTACCATGGAGACACATATACTTCTTATGGCCCCAGATTAAGTTGCTGGGCACAACCATGGAGACATATATACTTCTTATGGCCCCAGATTAAGTTGCTGGGCACAACCATGGAAGTATACATACTTAGGTGAGGTCTTCGGAGATGAAGTGTAGACTCACTACTAATTGCTAAACTGTTGTTATGAACTTATACATATCTTACTCATACTATACATTGTAGCAGTGGGTTGTGAACACACAGGTTACAAGTCTCTTATGACGGGACTTGCAACTGAGTGGATTTACGATGCCTTTGCTGTGTGAACATTATTTATAAGCTTTTTCAACTGCATTAAGACAAACTCTATGAACTCACCAACCTTTGTGTTGACACTTTTAAGCATATTTATCTCAGGTTAGAAAGGCGATAGCAGGTGTATGGAGCTGAGAGTCTTAGGGCATGCTTTTGGAGACTTTCACTTTTAACGTTTACCATTCGATACACTTTAAAAACTTATGTATCATACTACTTTGGGATCCTTGTTTTGTAAACTATTACTTTTATCTATTCGAATGGTAACTTTTCAAAAACGTCTCATTTAGAGTTCGTTTTCTATATCTTGTACTTTGTGCCCTGAAGTAGCATCCCTATGACACAGTCTTCCGCTGCGGTATTTTGGGGGTGTTACAGATTGGTACCAGAGCCTTGGTTATAGAGAACTAGGTTGTTTTAGAGTCTAGACTATAACTACATACATGTAGACTCTCCTCCCTATCGCCTTGCACTTTACATACACTTACGCTTGCTGGTAACTTATTTATTTTTGGACCTACGCTATTAGATACTTTGTAGAAACCGTTAGAAACTAGACTTCCCGGTGACTTTAACACTTAAGGGAGAATCCTTTGTTCCTTTGTACTAAGCGTGACATTCCCTAGATGCCCATTTAAGCAACGTCTACCACTGAGATATGTGTGCCTGGTGATATGCACACTTGTGAAAGGAAACATTTATAATTGTGGTGGCCAACATAATTATAAGTGCTTCACGACACACGTGGACATATGACTATGCAGATGTAGATCGGTGTTGGCACAACTTAGGAAACAACTGGTAGCACGGTATTATATATGAGGATGTTAAGTATAGACTTTGGTTAATCAACGGTTTTCCCTCATCACTGACGTTCACTAAACCCAAGTAACGATGGTGGAAGAACTGGTGGACGTGGAGGTAGAGGAGGTGGTCACGGCATTGAAAACAATGATAACAACGACGGTGGAAATACTGATTTTGAAACCATCATCGCTCGACAACTTGAAAACTTTCTCCCCACTATTGTCACTCAAGTTGGCAATCATATGAATAATTTGGCAAACCACGAAAGCGGAATTAACAACACCAATGGTATAGGCCAGAATGGTAATGGCAACAACAACATTAGGACTGGATGCACGTATAAGGAATTTACGTCATGTAAGCCAATTGATTTCGATGGGGTAGGAGGCGCGTTGGTGTATACTCGATGGGTTGAAAAGATGGAGTCGGTGATCGACATTAGTAACTGTGCAGCACATCAAATGGTGAAGTATTCCATGTGTTTACTATCAGGAAAGGCACTGACATGGTGGAATACGCAGATTCAAGCTAGGGGTAGAGCGGCAGCTGTAGGTATGACATGGGATGATTTTAAGGCATTACTGAAGGAGGAATACTGCCCGGACAACGAGATGCAAAAGCTGGAGGATGAACTCTATCATCTCTCTATGATAGGGGCTGGACATGCAGCCTATACGGATCGATTCCATGAATTAGCCAGACTAGTTCCACACCTAGTTACCCCTGAGTCCAAGAGGATCGAGAGGTACATATATGGCCTTGTCCCAGAAATTCGTGGGATTGTAAAAACAACTGAGCCTTCTACAATTCAGAGTGCAATATTGAGAGCGGGGACTCTGACAGATGAGATGGTTAGAAATGGAAGCTTGAGGGACAGTGATAAAAGGAAGGGAACAAGCGAGTCGAACAAGCAGACTGACAACAAAAGGGCAAGGACCTTTGCGGTGACTAATTCGGGTCAGAGAGAGTATTTAGGCCAGCATCCTAAATGTACGAAATGTAACTTTCATCACCAAAAGACTGTGCCATGCCGTATGTATGCAAATTGTAGACAGTCTGGTCATTATGCAAACCAGTGTAGAGAACCAGGGAACCAAAGGACATGCTATGAGTGTAACAGCCCGGATCACTTTCGGAATAACTGTCCTAAGTTGAAAAGAAATCTTAACCAAGGAGGCAATCGTCCAAACTTAGCAGCAGCAATTGAAGGGCCACAAGATGAGACCAATGAGATTCCACCCGCAATTGGCAGAGCTTACTTCCTAGGAAATCCTATCACCCAACATGTCCGCGGTAGCACATCGGGTACATTCTCTTGAACAACTAGCGTATTTTTTTGTAGCACTTAAGTCTTAATATAGGACCTATACACAACATTGACTAATCTGAGACCTAGCAGCATTAACCTTAGTCACCCTAACATTAGAAATTTGATTAGTGTAAGCAATTCCAAAGTCGAGCCAATCTTTCAAAAGATCTTTTTCAAGGATGTTGAATCCAGACCTTGATTTTTAGCTTGGTTCTAGTGACTGTTCTTGTTTGATTGGGTTGCGAAAATCGAGCTAAAAGTTAAAGTCATCACTCAAACCGATTTAGCTTAATCTCATGACTGTTCTTGTTTGATTGGGTTGTGGGCTTAAGTGAAAATCGGTTACCTAAATGATTAACCTAAAAGAGGTCTTTTGAGGACTATGCTCGGGATTGGGAAGGTTTGCCTCATCAAGTTTGACCACGAGAACATACCTAGTTGGATAGAAACCCACATACATAAGCTTTGACACATTTAACTGATTAACATTAACTGAACTTCGGGACGAAGTTCTTTTTAGAGGGGAAGACTGTCACAACTCATCATTTCAGGTCATTTCAGGTCATTTCGGGAACTTTGGAAAAACACTATTCATAAATCACTATTCATCAAAACACTATTCATCGTTTTACTATTCATCATTTTCGAGGTCATTTTGATTTTCTGAGAAACTTTTGGGAAATTTACTATTCACTAAACACTATTCATTTCCGGAAAAGTTTTCATCATTCACTTGCATTACTCATTTCATCGTAAATTTAGTTTACGGGTAGTCAAATTCGCGTAACCGGATTGGTTTAGGTGCGAATTCATTTCATTAGTGCTAAGGACACTGCATACGGACTGGAGATAGTCTGCATATCATCATAACAGCATTTTCATTTTATACCACTCTCAGGATTTCCAAATTACTATATTCAGTACATTTAACGTTTTTACGTATAAGTAATTATAGTAAACGTTAACACCCGGTTTATACACGACGAATATATCTAAATATTCCCACGATGATCCCGACATATTTTTATATCCATTTTAACATCATAAAACTTATAACATTCAGTTACCCAGTATTTTGGAAATTTATTTTATTTATAACGTACGCGTATGAATATAACGACGGTTTTCGTGAAAACTAAACAATAATCACCCGATCACTCAGTAAATGTACCCAACATACTTTTAACATATTTTCAACATTATTATGACTTTATTTCATCCCGGTAAACTTCGTGAACATTTATTTCTATTAAAACCGTTACCCGATTTTAACGAATAACACGGAATAACACTTAACGCTACACTAACTTTCCTAATTAAATCAAAAACTAAGTTTTCTCCTTTGAACCCTTTGAAAAATCAGCCATGAACCCCCCTTTTAACCCCTAGCATTAACTCCTAAGTATTTAACTAATAAACCTATCAAACCTTACTTTACCAATTTACTAGAATCATAATCTCACTTTTAGCCAAGAACAATTTTCATCTTTCTCTTCCATTTCCTCTCCATAACCACGACCATAAATCAATCTCCATGATCAAGTGATCATTTTTCATGAAGTAAAACACAAAAGTTGTTCATTTTACATGCCTAAACAAGAATCAAGCAACAAAAACACAAGAACATCAAGCATAATCATCATATAATCATCTCATTTTATCAAGTAAGTTTTCAACTTTATTTTTTCATGGATCATCTTATTTTTACTTGTATTACATGATTTCCATGCTAAAAACCATGTACAACTAGCTATACCACCATTTATTTTGTCAAAAATGAAACATACAAACCCTAACTTTTTAGTTATGAATCCCCTTGCTCTAATAACTTGGTTAGGAGTCCATGGCACCCTAAGAAGGTGTATGGTAGGATTAGATTAGCCATGTGGTGATTACAAGAGGATTGGTGATGGTAGAAATTGGTTTTTAACCTTGGAAACATGATTTGGAACCTATTTTAGACATGCTGTCCCATTTTGTAAAAATCTGGAAAATCAGTAAACACCAAGGAAACTTTGGCAAAATTTTTAGAAAATACTTTCAAAAACGAATCCGTAGGCGAAAGAACGGATTAAAAAGAGCTTATAACGAAGAAGTTATGATTTTTGCAAGATTGTTGACGAAAAGTATTTTCTGGAAATTAGTTGCTGTTGGACGTTTTTCGTCGGTCAAAAAGAGGCTTTAGACTTAACCCGGAGGAGCCGAGCTTTCCAAAATATATTACTACATACTAAGACGTAACCGTGGATATAAAGAACAAGTAAAACGGACAAGTAACGACAAAGATATACATGTTTGAATATCGGCTAAAACCCTTTTATATTTGACAGCTTTTATATAAATTTGGCGCAAAAACTACGAAGTGCATTTTTAAGCTAAACATGATATCAAGTACCGAGCTTTATAACTAATGTAGTATTAGTTATTACGAGTATGTTTTCATCATTTCAAGGATTACAACCCGAGTATTTCAACGTCAACATGAGAACTTACGTTATATATATATAAGTATATATATTATAACTAGCCATTTATATTTTCTAATAGCAATATTTTTCCAAATTCTTGGATTATATATTTTTGACAATACAAGTGTATTTCCAAAGACTAGAGTGGTATAGAAACATGAGCATGGACATTCATAAACATCATTTGGTGATCTAAATGAGAACATTCATCATTCATTTTAGGTTGCGGCAGTTAACCAATCATTGTTGTTCACTTCATTTCATTTCAAGTATAATTACTTCGAGGTGAGTCATAGCCCCTACTCTTTTAAATTGTTTTATCAACTCTTTGGGGGAGATACATGCTACTACTTGCTTACTTGTACGGATTCACATAACATTTATACTTGGGAAACATTTATACTTGGGAAACATTATACTTGATTACATTATACTTGATATCATACATACGTGATGGTGTTATACTTAACTGTGTTATACTAAACTGTGATGGATACATACATACATACTTCCAATGGCCCCAGATTTAGTTCTGGGCACTACCATGGAGACACATATACTTCTTATGGCCCCAGATTAAGTTGCTGGGCACAACCATGGAGACATATATACTTCTTATGGCCCCAGATTAAGTTGCTGGGCACAACCATGGAAGTATACATACTTAGGTGAGGTCTTCGGAGATGAAGTGTAGACTCACTACTAATTGCTAAACTGTTGTTATGAACTTATACATATCTTACTCATACTATACATTGTAGCAGTGGGTTGTGAACACACAGGTTACAAGTCTCTTATGACGGGACTTGCAACTGAGTGGATTTACGATGCCTTTGCTGTGTGAACATTATTTATAAGCTTTTTCAACTGCATTAAGACAAACTCTATGAACTCACCAACCTTTGTGTTGACACTTTTAAGCATATTTATCTCAGGTTAGAAAGGCGATAGCAGGTGTATGGAGCTGAGAGTCTTAGGGCATGCTTTTGGAGACTTTCACTTTTAACGTTTACCATTCGATACACTTTAAAAACTTATGTATCATACTACTTTGGGATCCTTGTTTTGTAAACTATTACTTTTATCTATTCGAATGGTAACTTTTCAAAAACGTCTCATTTAGAGTTCGTTTTCTATATCTTGTACTTTGTGCCCTGAAGTAGCATCCCTATGACACAGTCTTCCGCTGCGGTATTTTGGGGGTGTTACAATTTAGGGCAATATTTGATCAAATAATCACGAATCCGGGCTTAAACGACCCCTTAAAAGCCGTTCACTTTTCGCCTCATCAAATACCCTTACACTTGAGATTTGCTTGTCCTCAAGCAAATGCACTTTTATTCTAATCAAAATACAAGTTAGGAGTCATTTAACACTAATATAAAAGTAATTACAACAAATAATCATTCCACTAAAAACCAAAGACAAGCACGGAGGTCATACACTAGCACCTCATAAATAGTGTTTAGATACTCACATCTCTCGGTTGTAATAAAGTATATATCACAATATGGAAATGGAAAACATCTCTCACTATCTGTCCTAGCAAAATAGATTACCATAGGCTTGGGAAAGGATCAAACCTCCACCACTTGGCGTAAGCACCTAGGATAAACTATCAAAGAGGTCTTTTAAAGGGTTATAACGTTAGGTGTGGGGATATGGAATACACGGTTTTGTTGGATAAAGGCAATATTTACTAGTGGCGAGTTAATCATCTTAGTTAATTACATGTACAATATGGTGTTGCTAAGCCAAGACTAGACTTGACTTAAGCTAATGAATCAAAAATAACAAAAACATAAAATAAACATAGAATGAAATGGGATGGTAGTCCGTATGTTTTTCTCTTTTCTTTTTCTTTTTTTTTTCTTTTTCTACATTTTTCGATTTTTTCCTTTTTTTTTTTAATTTTTTTTTTGCATACACTCTTACCCTATCATCCAAAATAATACATCATAGGGAATGTAAATTTCCCTTACACTTGAATTTTTACATACTTTACAATAAACTACTCTAATGACTCGAATCAAGATAATCAAAACACTTGGAGTACTTTTAAGATTAACGTACATACAGGGGTAATAATTTGATATTCTTCCCCATTACTCCACAATATAAGTACTTTACCCATGAGTCCCAATCGTCCCAAAACAATATGTACAAGATATGACTCGACTTAGCAACTATGTAATCAATTAGATAATTAACTAAGGGTTTAAATATGTAACAATAATGCACTAAAGATGAGTCCATACACGGAAGGCTAAGGCTATTTGGTTGCACATTTGGGGTGGGTTGTAACAAATTCTTCCTTTAAGTAAGATGCTTAAAGTTAGAAACGAAAAAGATAGGCTCGGAGGGGTGTACTAGGGGCTTCGTGTACTAAAAATGAGTACAACGCTAAGGTGTGGGAAAAATTAATTGACTTTACTAGCCAAGTAATATAACTTAAATGGTCAAGTAATTATGATACGGGTTTAACACAAGGGTGATGCTAATGCTTCTTATCATGTAGTAAATCCTACTACACGAATGTAGTCTCACTAGCGGTCTCGGGATGCATCACTAACGCAAGTTCTAGAATCTAAATGCTACCGGTACACTCATAAGCACTAATAATGAATGCTTTTCCTATCAAATCTAAAGGCGAACCTCACATATTTGGGTGGAAATTTTTTCTGAATGGTACGGTTTTATGCTAGTCATACGACTCCTATCCATAAGACACTTGCTAAGGCTAAAGTTTCACTCCTAAATGTTGTAAAAAATTTTAAATTTGGCGCTAAAATTAAACTAACAAGTATTTCTCTTAGTTTTATTACACACCTACCATCAAACAAACAAACTCAAGTGCAATAGTATCCTATAAGGTATCATCATTTACCCTCCCCTTACACTTAGGATGAACATTGTTCCCAATGTTCAATTAAAGAATGTAAAAGTAAAACATGTAAAAGAATGAAAACAAATACTCCCTTGATTCGTTCGGTGTGGATAGTATGGTAACAAGGTTAGATCTTCCTCCAAGAAAATGAACATTCAAAGCTTACCTTCCAGAAAATAAATCATCTTCTTGTATATATAACCTGTTAAACCTGAGAAAATAAACAAGGCAACCTCGCGTAAAATCGGCGGCAATCTATATATACTAACCAATCCTAGAAAGCAATGTAAGATATAATGCTTGTGGAATGAATGTTTGCAGATTTCCTGGAGTTTATAAAACTAAAGAATTAAAAAAACTTTAAGACTCCATTAGAAAAACAAAATTCGCAAAATTTCTAGAATTTTACACATGACGCCGTCAGGCTTTAATTCCTGACGCCGTCAGAAGTGACCTGCAGAAATCTTTACGTTAAGTTTCTGGAAAAACTTATGTCCTACTTCTGGAAAATCCTGCAAAACATCATTATGACTTGATACAAGCATTTGACTCTAACAAATACTAATATACATGTTCTGTTAATACAAATATCGCCTAAAAACGTTATTTATATTTTACGATCTTTGCTAAGTTTTGTTAATGACAAAGTATGAAGTTTAGCTATAAGTAAATCATCACTTTAAGTGTTTAAGTCTTGTTTAACTAAGGTTTACATTTCCTTTTAAACAAAACATTGTTTTTATTTCTTAAATTAAAAAGTGTCTTGTCACATCACATTTATTTCTTAAAATAGTAATGTCACATCACATTTATGGTAAGAAAGAGTGTTTGACTAACCTTATGCTTTCTTACAAGTCTTGTGTTTGACTAGAAGTAATGTGATGTGACCTTGTTTGGTTTGGAAGATTTATTGTAAAAACCAACTGCAAGCCTGGCGGTACCCTAGGGATACACGGGCGGAACCCTTCTGAGGGGTCCGCTTGATCCGCCAGACCTGCAGAATGGTTTGCTATAAATACCAAACCATTTGTTAGTTTTGGGTCACCCCTTTAGGACATATTTTCACATACTCTCTCAACTAACTCAGTAACATTTTGATTTGTGTGATTCTCTTATGTAGCAAGGGTCTTCACAAGATCATTCAAGAAGTTACAAGCTTCAACTCTAAAGTTGCAAGTCTTGGTAGCTTGGTCATGCATAAGCTTTGGTAGTTTATGCTTTATTTGTGTCATGTATGTAGAAGTGATTGGTTAGTATTTTAGGCCTCAAAATACGTAGTGTGTCGGGAGTTGTTCTACCCTTGTAAAAGAACTAACGGGAGTGGTTGTACCCTTGGTAAAGAACTCGACATCTAGCTTAGTGTCGGTAAAAGTGTAAGCGACGATGGGAGTGGTTGTACCTGTAACACCCCCAAAATACCGCAGCGGAAGACTGTGTCATAGGGATGTTACTTCAGGGCACAAAGTACAAGATATAGAAAACGCCCTCTAAATGAGACGTTTTAGAAAAGTTACCATTCGAATAGATAAAAGTCATAGTTTACAAAACAAAGATCCCAAAGTAGAATGATACATAAGTTTTTAAAGTGTATCGAATGGTAAACGATAAAAGTGAAAGTCTCCAAAAGCATGCCCTAAGACTCTCAGCTCCACAAACCTGCTATCGCCTTCCTAACCTGAGATAAACATGCTTAAAGTGTCAACACAAAGGTTGGTGAGTTCATAGAGTTTGTCTTAGTACAGATGAAAAGCCTATAAAGAATGTTCACACAGCAAAGGCATCGTAAATCCACTCAGTTGCAAGTCCCGCCATAAGAGACTTGTAACCTGTGTGTTTACAATCCACTGCTACAATATAATATGATTAAGATATGTATAAGTTCATAACAACAGTTAAGCAATTTGTAGTGAGTCCACACTTCATCTCAGAAGACCTCAAGTTTGTATGTATGTCTCAATGGTTGTGTCCAGCAACTTAATCTGGGGCCATTGGAAATCTGTATGTATGTATCCATGGTTGTGCCCAGCAACTTAATCTGGGGCCATTGGAAATCTGTATGTATGTATCCATGGTTGTGCCCAGCAACTTAATCTGGGGCCATTGGAAATCTGTATGTATGTATGATTACTGGGTGCCATTTCCCAAAGTATAATAGTAAGTATGTGTGCATATATCAATCATGTATGTATGTAATCAAGAATAATGAAATCAAGTATAATGTAATCAAGTATAATGTTATGTGAATCCGTACAAGTAAGCAAGTAGTAGCATGTATCTCCCCCAAAGAGTTGATAGACAAATTAAAAGAGTAGGGGCTATGACTCACCTCAACTGATGATACTTGAAATGAAATGAAGTGAACAACAATGATCGGTTAACTGCCGCAACCTAGTATGAATGATGAACGATCTAATTTAGATCGTGAAATAATGTTATGAATGTCCATGCTCATGTTTCTATACCACTCTAGTCTTTGGAAAAACACTTGTGTTATCAAAATATATAATCCAAGAATTTGGAAAAATATTGCTATTAGAAAATATAATAAGCTAGTTGTAATAATATATATATACTTATATATATATATATATATCGTATGTTTCCATGTTAGCGTTAAAATACTCGAGTTGTAATCCTTGAAATGATGAAAAATATACTTGTAATAACTAATACTACATTAGTTATAAAGCTTGGTACTTAATATTACTTCTAGCTTATAAATGTACTTCGTAGTTTTTGTGCCACTTTTATTAAAAGCTGTCAAATATAAAGTGGTTTTTGCCGATATTCAAACGTGAATATCTTTGTCGTTACTTGTCCGTTTTACTTGTTCTTTATGTCCACGGTTACGTCTTAATATGTAGTAATATATTTTGGAAAGCTCGGCTACTCCGGGTTACGTCTAAAGTCTCTTTTTGTCCAATGAAAAACGTCCAACAGCAAACATTTTCAGAAAAAAACTTTTCGTCTACAATCTTGCAAAAATCATAACTCCTTCGTTATAAACTCTTTTTAATCCGTTCTTTCGCCTACGGATTCGTTTTTGAAAGTATTTTCTAAAAATTTTGCCAAAGTTCCCTTGGTGTTTACTGATTTTCCAGATTTTTACAAAACGGAACAGCATGTCTAAAATAGGTTCCAAATCAAGTTTTCAAGGTTTATAACTAATTTCTACCATCACCAAACCTCTTGTAATCACCACATAGCTAATCTAATCTTACCATACACCTTCTTAGGGTGCCATGGACTCCTAACCAAGTTAGTATAGCAAGGGGATTCATAAATAAAAAGTTAGGGTTTGTATGTTTCATTTTTGACAAAATAAGTGGTGGTATAGCTAGTTGTACATGGTTTTTAGCATGGAAATCATGTAATACAAGTAAATATAAGATGTTTCATGTAAAAATAAAGTTGATAACTTACTTGATAAAATGAGGTGATTAGATGATGATTATGCTTGATGTTCTTGTGTTTTTGTTGCTTGATTCTTGATTAGGCAAGTATAATGAACAAGTTTAGTGCTTTAGCTTTTGAAAAACAATGGACGGATCTTGGTGTTGGATTTGGGTCGTGGGTTTGCAAAAGGGAAGGAAGAAGATGAGATGAAATGTTGTCTTTCTAAAAGTGTGAATTATGATTCTAGGTTTTTGATTAAGTAATGTTTTTAAGGTTTATTAGTTTAATATAGGTAAGTTAATGCATATGGTTAAAAGGGGTGGTTTCATGGCCGGTTTTTGGTGTGAAAAAGAGTAGCCAAATAGGTTTTGAGTTACTAATTAGTCCTAGTGTAGCGTTAAGTGTTATTACGAGTTATTCGTTAAAATCGGGTACCGGGTTTAATAGCAATAAACGTTCACGAAGTTAACCGGGATGAAATAAAGTTATAATAATATTAAAAACATATTAAAAATATGTTGGGTACATTTACTGAGTGATCGGGTGATTATTGTTTAGTTTTCACGAAAACCGTCGTTATATTCGTACGCGTACGTTATTAATAAAATAAATTTCTAAAATACTGGGTAACTGAATGTTATAAGTTTTATGATGTTAAAATGGATATAAAAATATGTCGGGACCATCGTGGGAATATTTAGATATATTCGTCGTGTATAAACCGGGTGTTAACGTTTACTATAATTACTTATACGTAAAAACGTTAAATGTACTGAATATAGAAATTTGAAAATCCTAAGAGTGGTATAACATGAAAATACTGTTATGATGATATGCAGACTGTCTCTAGTCCGTATGCAGTGCCCTTAACACTAATGAAATGAATTCGCACCTAAACCAATCCGGTTAAGCGAATTTGAATACCCGTAAACTAACTTTACGATGAAATGAGTAATGCAAGTGAATATTGAAAACTTTTCCGGAAATGAATAGTGTTTAGTGAATAGTAAATTTCCCAAATGTTTCTCAGAATATCAAAATGACCTCGAAAATGATGAATAGTAAAACGATGAATAATGTTTTGATGAATAGTGATTTATGAATAGTGTTTTTCCAAAGTTCCCGAAATGACCTGAAATGGTGAGTTGTGACAGTCTTCCCCTCTAAAAAGAACTTCGTCCCGAAGTTCAGTTAATGTTAATCAGTTAAATGTGTCAAAGCTTATGTATGTGGGTTTCTATCCAACTAGGTATGTTCTCGTGGTCAGACTTGATGAGGCAAACCTTCCCAATCCCGAGCATAGTCCTCAAAAGATCTCCTTTAGGTTAATCATTTAGGTAACCGATTTTCACTTAATCCCACAACCCAATCAAACAAGAACAGTCATGAGATTAGGCTAAATCGGTTTGAGTGATGACTTTAACTTTTAGCTTGATTTTCGCAACCCAATCAAACAAGAACAGTCACTAGAACCAAGCTAAAAATCAAGGTCTGGATTCAACATCCTTGAAAAAGATCTTTTGAAAGCTTGGCTCAACTTTGGAATTGCTTACACTAATCAAATTACTACTGTTAGTATAAGGTTAATGCTGCTAGGTCTCAGATTAGTCAGTGTTGTGTATAGGTCCTATATAAAGACTTAAGTGCTACTAAAATACGATAGTTGTTCAAGAGAATGTACCCGTTGTGCTACCGCGGACATGTTGGGTGATAGGATTTCCTAAGAAGTAAGCTCTGCCAATTGCGGGTGGAATCTCATTGGCCTCATCTCGTGGCCCTTCAATTGCTGCTGCTAAGTTTGGACGATTGCCTCCTTGGTTAAGATTTCTTTTCAACTTAGGACAGTTGTTCCGAAAGTGATCCGGGCTGTTACATTCATAGCATGTCCTTTGGTTGTTCGTCATATTGCCCACATTTGCTAGTTCTCTACACTGGTTTGTAAAATGACTAGACTGTCTGCAAAATGCACACACACGGCATGGCGCAATCTTTTGATGATGAAAGTTACATTTCGTACATTTAGGATGCGGGCCTAAATACTCTTTCTGACCAGGATTAGTTGCCGCAAAGGTCCTTGCCCTTTTGTTGTCAGCTATTGTGCCCATTTGCTTGTTTAACTCGCTTGTTCCCTTCCTTTTATCACTGTTCCTCAAGCTTCCATTTCTAACCATCTCATCTGTCAGAGTCCCTGCTCTCAATATTGCACTCTGAATTGTAGAAGGCTCAGTTGTTTTCACAGTCCCACGAATTTCTGGGACAAGACCATATATGTACCTCTCGATCCTCTTGGACTCAGGGGTAACTAGGTGTGGAACTAGTCTGGCTAATTCATGGAATCGATCTGTATAGGCTGCATGTCCAGCCCCTATCATAGAGTGATGATAGAGTTCATCCTCCAGCTTCTGCATCTCGTTATCCGGGCAGTATTCCTCCTTCAGTAATGCCTTAAAATCGTCCCATGACATACCTACAGCTGCCGCTCTACCCCTAGCTTGAATCTGCGTATTCCACCATGCCAATGCCTTTCCTGATAGTAAGCACATGGAATACTTCACCATTTGATGTGCTGCACAGTTACTAATGTCAATCACCGTCTCCATCTTTTCAACCCATCGAGTATACGCCAACGCGCCTCCTACACCATTGAAATCAATTGGCTTGCATGACGTAAATTCCTTATACGTACATCCAGTCCTAATGATGTTGTTGCCATTACCATTCTGGCCTATACCATTAGTGTTGTTAATTCCGCTTTCGTGGTTTGCCAAGTTATTCATATGATCGCCAACTTGAGTGACAATAGTGGGGAGAAAGTTTTCAAGTTGTCGAGCGATGATGGCTTCAAAATCAGTATTTCCACCGTCGTTATTATCATTGTTTTCAACTCCGTGACCACCTCCTCTACCTCCACGTCCACCAGTTCTTCCACCATCGTTACTTGGGTTACTAGTGTCATTAGCAGCTCCTCTACCTCCTCTACCTCCACGTCCACCAGTCCTTCCACCCCTTGGTGTTGCGCCTCCTCGAACAGAGCTACGAGTCACTCTCTTTGGTGCCATGATTTCCTGAGAGGAAGGACATTTAGTGAACGTCAGAGATGAGGGAAAACCGTTGATTAACCAAAGTCTATACTTCACATCCTCATATATAATACCGTGCTACCAGTTGTTTCCTAAGTTGTGCCAACACCGATCTACATCTGCATAGTCATATGTCCACGTGTGTCGTGAAGCACTTATAATTATGTTGGCCACCACAATTATAAATGTTTCCTTTCACAAGTGTGCATATCACCAGGCACACATATCTCAGTGGTAGACGTTGCTTAAATGGGCGTCTAGGGAATGTCACGCTTAGTACAAAGGAACAAAGGATTCTCCCTTAAGTGTTAAAGTCACTGGGAGGTCTAGTTTCTAACGGTTTCTACAAAGTATCTAATAGCGTGGGTCCAAAAATAAATAAATTACCAGCAAGCGTAAGTGTATGTAAAGTGCAAGGCGATAGGGAGGAGAGTCTACATGTATGTAGTTATAGTCTAGACTCTAAAACAACCTAGTTCTCTATAACCAAGGCTCTGGTACCAATCTGTAACACCCCCAAAATACCGCAGCGGAAGACTGTGTCATAGGGATGTTACTTCAGGGCACAAAGTACAAGATATAGAAAACGCCCTCTAAATGAGACGTTTTAGAAAAGTTACCATTCGAATAGATAAAAGTCATAGTTTACAAAACAAAGATCCCAAAGTAGAATGATACATAAGTTTTTAAAGTGTATCGAATGGTAAACGATAAAAGTGAAAGTCTCCAAAAGCATGCCCTAAGACTCTCAGCTCCACAAACCTGCTATCGCCTTCCTAACCTGAGATAAACATGCCTAAAGTGTCAACACAAAGGTTGGTGAGTTCATAGAGTTTGTCTTAGTACAGATGAAAAGCCTATAAAGAATGTTCACACAGCAAAGGCATCGTAAATCCACTCAGTTGCAAGTCCCGCCATAAGAGACTTGTAACATGTGTGTTTACAACCCACTGCTACAATATAATATGATTAAGATATGTATAAGTTCATAACAACAGTTAAGCAATTTGTAGTGAGTCCACACTTCATCTCAGAAGACCTCAAGTTTGTATGTATGTCTCAATGGTTGTGTCCAGCAACTTAATCTGGGGCCATTGGAAATCTGTATGTATGTATCCATGGTTGTGCCCAGCAACTTAATCTGGGGCCATTGGAAATCTGTATGTATGTATCCATGGTTGTGCCCAGCAACTTAATCTGGGGCCATTGGAAATCTGTATGTATGTATGATTACTGGGTGCCATTTCCCAAAGTATAATAGTAAGTATGTGTGCATATATCAATCATGTATGTATGTAATCAAGAATAATGAAATCAAGTATAATGTAATCAAGTATAATGTTATGTGAATCCGTACAAGTAAGCAAGTAGTAGCATGTATCTCCCCCAAAGAGTTGATAGACAAATTAAAAGAGTAGGGGCTATGACTCACCTCAACTGATGATACTTGAAATGAAATGAAGTGAACAACAATGATCGGTTAACTGCCGCAACCTAGTATGAATGATGAACGATCTAATTTAGATCGTGAAATAATGTTATGAATGTCCATGCTCATGTTTCTATACCACTCTAGTCTTTGGAAAAACACTTGTGTTATCAAAATATATAATCCAAGAATTTGGAAAAATATTGCTATTAGAAAATATAATAAGCTAGTTGTAATAATATATATATACTTATATATATATATATATATATATATATATATATATATATATATATATATATATATATATATATATATATATATATATATATATCGTATGTTTCCATGTTAGCGTTGAAATACTCGAGTTGTAATCCTTGAAATGATGAAAAATATACTTGTAATAACTAATACTACATTAGTTATAAAGCTTGGTACTTAATATTACTTCTAGCTTATAAATGTACTTCATAGTTTTTGTGCCACTTTTATTAAAAGCTGTCAAATATAAAGTGGTTTTTGCCGATATTCAAACGTGAATATCTTTGTCGTTACTTGTCCGTTTTACTTGTTCTTTATGTCCACGGTTACGTCTTAATATGTAGTAATATATTTTGGAAAGCTCGGCTCCTCCGGGTTACGTCTAAAGTCTCTTTTTGTCCAATGAAAAACGTCCAACAGCAAACATTTTCAGAAAAAAAACTTTTCGTCTACAATCTTGCAAAAATCATAACTCCTTCGTTATAAACTCTTTTTAATCCGTTCTTTCGCCTACGGATTCGTTTTTGAAAGTATTTTCTAAAAATTTTGCCAAAGTTCCCTTGGTGTTTACTGATTTTCCAGATTTTTACAAAACGGAACAGCATGTCTAAAATAGGTTCCAAATCAAGTTTTCAAGGTTTATAACTAATTTCTACCATCACCAAACCTCTTGTAATCACCACATAGCTAATCTAATCTTACCATACACCTTCTTAGGGTGCCATGGACTCCTAACCAAGTTAGTATAGCAAGGGGATTCATAAATAAAAAGTTAGGGTTTGTATGTTTCATTTTTGACAAAATAAGTGGTGGTATAGCTAGTTGTACATGGTTTTTAGCATGGAAATCATGTAATACAAGTAAATATAAGATGTTTCATGTAAAAATAAAGTTGATAACTTACTTGATAAAATGAGGTGATTAGATGATGATTATGCTTGATGTTCTTGTGTTTTTGTTGCTTGATTCTTGATTAGGCAAGTATAATGAACAAGTTTAGTGCTTTAGCTTTTGAAAAACAATGGATGGATCTTGGTGTTGGATTTGGGTCGTGGGTTTGCAAAAGGGAAGGAAGAAGATGAGATGAAATGTTGTCTTTCTAAAAGTGTGAATTATGATTCTAGGTTTTTGATTAAGTAATGTTTTTAAGGTTTATTAGTTTAATATAGGTAAGTTAATGCATATGGTTAAAAGGGGTGGTTTCATGGCCGGTTTTTGGTGTGAAAAGGAGTAGCCAAATAGGTTTTGAGTTACTAATTAGTCCTAGTGTAGCGTTAAGTGTTATTACGAGTTATTCGTTAAAATCGGGTACCGGGTTTAATAGCAATAAACGTTCACGAAGTTAACCGGGATGAAATAAAGTTATAATAATGTTAAAAACATATTAAAAATATGTTGGGTACATTTACTGAGTGATCGGGTGATTATTGTTTAGTTTTCACGAAAACCGTCGTTATATTCGTACGCGTACGTTATTAATAAAATAAATTTCCAAAATACTGGGTAACTGAATGTTATAAGTTTTATGATGTTAAAATGGATATAAAAATATGTCGGGACCATCGTGGGAATATTTAGATATATTCGTCGTGTATAAACCGGGTGTTAACGTTTACTATAATTACTTATACGTAAAAACGTTAAATGTACTGAATATAGAAATTTGAAAATCCTAAGAGTGGTATAACATGAAAATACTGTTATGATGATATGCAGACTGTCTCTAGTCCGTATGCAGTGCCCTTAACACTAATGAAATGAATTCGCACCTAAACCAATCCGGTTACGCGAATTTGAATACTCGTAAACTAACTTTACGATGAAATGAGTAATGCAAGTGAATATTGAAAACTTTTCCGGAAATGAATAGTGTTTAGTGAATAGTAAATTTCCCAAATGTTTCTCAGAATATCAAAATGACCTCGAAAATGATGAATAGTAAAACGATGAATAGTGTTTTGATGAATAGTGATTTATGAATAGTGTTTTTCCAAAGTTCCCGAAATGACCTGAAATGGTGAGTTGTGACAGTACCCGTGTAAAAGAACTCGACATCTAGCTTAGTGTCGGTAAAAGTGTAAGCGACGTTGTAAAGGTTTTCTCCGCCGGTGAAAGGAGCTTGTTGATTAGTGCTTATAACTCTCGAGTTGGAAACTCGGGGCGTGGATGTAGGGCAAGGAAAAAGAGTCCTTGTAGCCGAACCACGATAAACAATCGTGTTGTGGTTTGATCATTTCTTTCTTTATCTTTGCTTATTACATGTTGTTCTTTAGTTAGAATAGCTAGTTACATATAAAGCTTTTCAAAGAACTAAACAAGTAAAGATGTGTTTATATCTTCAAACAAAAGTAAAGCTTTTCAAAGAACTAAACAAGCAAAGCTAGGATCATCACAAGCAAAGCTTTTCAAAGTATGAAACTAGTAAAGCTAGAATTGTTATTCACATGAAAAGCTTTTCAAAGAATCAAACACATAACGTTGTGTTTATATCTTTAAGCAAACGTAAAAGTTTTTAAAGATATTCAAGTTAAAAAGAATCCAAAAAGCAGTAAACTATTCAACCCCCCTTCTAGTTTTCCACATGTTCATTTAATATTGTGGCGAATCATGATCAATTTAGTTCTTATAAACAAATCTGGGGTTTCCCCTTACACTTAGCTTTTGCAAAATACCTTTATATGAAGTTAAGATGAAGTTAAACAACAAAATAAAACATTTTCACAATTTAGTTGAAACATGATCTACCAACAATAAAAATAAAGCATGCATACGGAAACAAATAACAATCAAACAATTAAAAATCATACAAAACATGGGTTGCCTCCCAAGAAGCGCTTGTTTTTGTTCGAGTCACGAGCCTGACTCTACCCTTATTTCACGGATAAAGGGGAGGTTTTACCTACACTTAGGATTAAGTGCGGGTGGAAGTAGCGATACATACCCTTAGGGTGAAAATATGCTACGTGAGGTAAGAGTGGTGGATGAATTATATGCTCAAAGGGGTGTGCTTCTATCATCATAACCTTACCAAATTCAATCGGGTTAATGGGTGGATTAAGATTTTTTCCTAGAAAAGGAATATTTTCTATCAACTTCAAGAGACTACTAGTTGGGGATCCATCTTGACCTAATAAACCCGGTCAAGATCACCGTCAAATTCAATCGGATAAGTCACGGGCGGTGTGTGTGCCTCAAATGATGGTAGGACTTGTAGGGTACTTAGTGAGTTAATGTTATTTACTTCATTATTCCTTGTGTCAAGATCACCTATATCCTTAACATGTGTTTTATTGTAATCCAACCCTGACATTTTCCCAAGTATCTCAAGTGCTTCTCTAGGCATCTCAACTTTTATATCCAAATCATAAGGATCATCCTCAATATTATGACTGCTATATTCAAATCGCCCAAAAGATTTATCATGTGTTTCTTGAGATTCATCATCATCGATCATAAAACCTAGGTCTTTTTGATCAATGTGATCATGTTCGGCTAAATACTCCATCACATCAAGGTCACCTATGTGTTCATCCTATATTGTGGTAAAATCAAACCACTCCGTGCACCTAGGTATCTCATCTATAGGCTTATTATCCCCAAACAATCTTCTTGCTTGTTCCCTTAAACTTGCTATCAATTGATCCGTAACAACGTTTGTTGGGTTGTCCACTTTTTTGGCAGGTATGGCACAATTCTCTATGGTTTTCCATGCTTCATCAGCACTTAATCCCCAAAGGTCCCCATCTGCGGCATGGTCAATGTCCATTTTGGTATAGTGGTCGACACGATGGTAAAATATTTTAATTTGGGACCACAGATCGAAACTATGATGAGGGACTTTTCGGAGTAAATTTTTAAAACGAGTCCATGCATCATAGATAGGTTCATCTTGATGTTGTTTGAACATCAAGATGTCATTTGGAGTGGGTGAATTTCGTGGTTGGTAGTAGGGCGGATTCGCGTTCTCTATAATGGCAAACGGAATAGTCAATGAACTTAATTTACTAACAAAGGCACAAAGAAAAAGATAGACTAAAGAAATCCTAAAAATAAAAATAAAAATCTTACTAGAAAGGAATCTATCAAGTAGACCTAATAAAAAGAAATCCAAACCTAGATAATAACTATTCCCCGGCAGTGGCGCCAAAAACTTGATGCGTGGGATTGCACCCTAAAAAAAGGTTTTACCTCTCAAGGGACCTTGAGAAGCTTACAACCCCCACTAAGCAGTGTACCTGATCGTTGTAGTATAGTATAGTGACAAGTACCGGGGGATTGATGTTCAACTCAGGAATAGTGTCGCTAGGGTTAGAAAGTCTCCTAAACTAAGTCTAGAGGTGAGGGATGATTCTTTTTGTATTTTTATATTTTTATGAAAGCAATTAAAAATCTCGGGTTTTGGAAGAGTGGGCGGAATTAGTTGCTAGCCAACTAACCCAATTTATCTAAAGATGCAATCAAAATAAAAATAAAATAAATGAAAAACAAAACTATTATACTAATGTGGTGGTGACAATAATGAGGAAAGTTGTGTTTACTTAGGTTTCATTACTCCCTAGATATCTTTTACAGGTTAATTGCTTGTTACAATTGCATGGATGATGGGTCATATTCCTTAATACTAGTTGTAGGACCGTGTACAATATTCCCTAACTCTATAAGATCCTACTTCACCCCTATGTCTAGCCGTTAGATGCTCCTAACATAGGATCATTAGAATTCTCCTACGCATTAAATACAACCAAAAATCGTAGTACACCTCCGATCATGTTTCTTAAGACGTTCAAGCAAGTTACCAATGGAAGTCTGCCAGGTTTTTCAAGCCTAACATCGAATACAATCATCCGTAACAATAATAAACAAGCAATCAACCCATAATCAACATCTAGGTTTCACTACATCTAAGCAAACACAAAGAAATCTAGCCTAGCATGTTAAATAAAAGACAAGCGTAAGATATAATCAAACAACACATAGACATATTGAATGATTTGAAAGAGTACTTATCTTTAATTGAACATGAAAGATTCAAAGGGTTGAAACCCTTGAAAAAGCTGGAAAATTCGACCTAGGGTTTTTCCCTCAAAGTTGCACACTAATGAATGAAATTTGGAAAACTATATATAGATTTTACAGGGTGACGGCGTCATGTATTAAGTTGTGACGCCGTCAACTGGCCGCCATATTAGAAGTCGTATTGCCTAGATCTTGAAGAAGTTGTGAAGGTGTGAAGTCTTGAAGAAGTTGTGAGGTTGGTTCTAGCTATGATTAGAACTCGACATTTAGCTTAGTGTTGTTAATAGGTGTAAACCAAGGTGTGTAAGGTTTCTCCGCCATAAGGAGTTTGTTGACATAGTGAAGAAAACTCTCGAGTGCGGTACTCGGGGAGTGGAGTAGGGCAAGGAAGGTGTCCTTGTAACCGAACCACTATAAATTCGTGTGTTGTGGTTTGATCTTTCTAACTCTATCTATTCTTCACTTTATTTCAATACTTACATTATTAGATTAGAATTGGTTGTATTTGTTGACACTTGAATTCACGTAAGATCGAATCAAAAGTTTTTATAAGCTACAAAAGATTTTGAAAATAAATTTAAAAAGACGTAAAGCTATTCAACCCCCCTTCTAGTTTTCCACAATTGGTATCAGGAGCCACGTCTTGCAAGATCTTTAAAATATATTGTATTTTAAAACTTGTAACGATCTATGGAATCTGAAAAATATTTAGAAGGGCAATCTAGGCAAAGACCACCACTATTTGAAAGTGATGGATTTTTATATTGGAAAAATCGATTCGAAACTTATGTGAAATTAAAAGATCTAGATCTTTGGCATGTTATTACTAATGGTGATTTTTTACCTATTCAAAATAACCCCGAAACAAAGAAATATGAAATCGTACCTTTTGAAAAACAAAATGATGATTTAAAAAGAAAACTTGCTAAAAATGATGAAGCAAAAATGGTTATTTATAATGCGATACCACGTAAAGAGTACAAAAGGATCTTTATGTGTGAAACCGCAAAAGAAATTTGGAACTCGTTACTAATAACTCACCAAGGTAGTCAAGTCAAAGATAATAAGATAGATCTACTTGTTCAACAATATGAGCAATTCACGATTCCGGAAGAGGAATCAATTGATAATGCTTTTGCTAGATTTAACACTATCATCACAAGTTTAAAAACACTTGATGAGAATTTTTCTAGTAAGAATTTTGTTAGGAAGTTTCTTAGGGCTCTTCACCCAAAATGGCGAGCTAAAGTGACCGCTATTGAAGAATCAAAGAATTTATCAACGTTACAACTTGATGAATTAATTGGAAACTTGAAAGTCTACGAAGTAATTATAAAGAAGGACTCCAAAATGGTCAAAGGAAAACGAGAGCAAAGCAAGTCAATCGCCTTGAAGGCTAGAAAGGAATCTAGTAACGAAGATAGCTCATCTTCCGAAAGTGATGAAGAAGAATACGCCATGGCCGTAAGAGATTTCAAGAAATTCTTCAAAAGATGAGGAAGATTCGTTAGACAACCACACGATGAAAGGAGAGCATCTAAAAAAAATAAAGATGACAAGAATAGCAAGAATGAGAGAAAGTGTTTCAAATGTAGTGATCCAAATCATCTCATTGGAAAATGTCCAATGATGTCAAGAGATCAAAATCAAAGAGCTTTTGTTGGAGGAGCTTGGAGTGATAGTGATGAGGAGGAGAAAGAAACGACAAAAGAAGAAAAGTGTCTTATGGTAAAAACATCAAGCGAGGTACGTTCCGAAACCGAATATTTTAGTGATGAAAATTTATCATTAGACGAAAATGATTTAGATAATGAGTATAATAGACTATGCAAATTAGGACAACAAGTAATAACTAAAAACAAATCATTACAACATATAAACAACCAATTCGAAAATGAAATACTAGAACTTAAAATTAAAATACATAAATTAGAAAAAGGCAAAGAAATCATTGAAGAATGTAAATTATGTCAAGAGCTTAAGTGTGAAAATGAAATACTTACAAATGAAATTTGTAAATTTGACAAATTTGAAAATAGTAGTAACTCACTTAAGAAAATAATAAGTATTCAAAGAATATCCGGAGACAAAACCTGCTTAGGATTTAACCCAATTGAAGCTTCATCTAGTGAAACAAAAAATGTTAAGTTTGAAAGCGAATCTAGTAAACCAACATCCTTAGAAAAACATCCAAAATACATACTCATAAATGATAAGAAAATACCTCTTGCTAGTAATGAAGAAATAAAAACGTTTTATAAACCGTCTTTAAAGACCGATGTAGAAACCTCTAAACCTAAAACAAGATCTAAAACTCCACCACCTAGGAAACCAAATAATTCTTATCCTAGATCTAAAACACCTCAACCAAGAAGAAACCAAAATAAGCAAAACTACAACAACCCTAGTAATCAAATGTGGAACTATCAACCAAGTTACAACCCTTGGGGAATACTACCACCTTTCATGCATCCTAGCCAAATGTTGAACATGTTTGGACCAAAGAGGCAATGGGGACCAAATAGCTAGATCAACATTCCTTACTACTATCTTGGAGTTCTACCGCCATAGACTTTTGCAAAGTCTATTTATCATCTTGAAGATTTAGAAGACTTTCTTTTTGAAGACCGCCGGGTACGCCATGCTTTCTTTACTCATTGCCATGCGTAGATAATTTTTCTTTGTTGCTTTGCTTGCGTAGATATAATTTACTTCCTCTTTCATCTTGAACATATATATATATATATATATATATATATATATATATATATATATATATATATATATATATATATATATATATATATATATATATAACTGGAGGCGTTACACGCGTATTGCCACCTCATTGCCCAGTCATTGCCATGTAATTCATTATCAGACATGTCATCAGCCATGTAATCACATTGTGTCCATGTAAGCAATTTTTTAAATATATTTTGTATTTTTGTAATTAATTTCGGATTTTCTCCGACATTAAATTCGGATTAAATAAATTTACTAAAAAATACGGCAACATGGATTCGAACTCAACTTTATGTAAAGATTATTATATGCTATCTTAACCACTGAGCTAACACAATCTTTTGGAGAAATTCTGTAACTCCAAATCTATATAAGAGAGCAAGTAATGATCATATCCATTAATTAATCAAAGGTATATTCACAAAATCCATACCATGTTTATCTTCTCAATCCATACCGAGAATTAAAAGTAGGGTTTTGAGGATACAATTGATTCTGCAATCTCTTAACAGGTTTGTTTAATTGCATATTCAATTTTTAAATTGGCAAGGACACGATATTTTATTATTGTTTTGAGTGTTTTAACGTCATCATCACCAGAATAAAAAAACCTAAACCTAAGCTGTGATGATTCCATGCAAGGGTGTGATTTGAAGCCAAGCCTATCAAATCTATGGAGTAGACGCCATCATCATCATCACCATCACCATCATCAGATAATATAAGGTATGATTTGAAGCCAACCCCATCTATCCACCATGATTGTAACTTCTATATTTTTTTTAAAAAGAATTCAACCCTTGATGATTTATGGTTAACTTTTGTTTGTTCCCAATATTTATTGTTGATCTAATTTTTAAATTGATTTACTTGATTGGGGTTTTATTAGGATGTGTTCATGTGATCTCAAATAGTCGTACTATCAATATAGATACATAAATCTGCATGGTTTGAGGCAACTGAGGTAACCGATATACTTGGCTTTTGATAAATCATCATATATATATATATATATATATATATATATATATATATATATATATATATATATATATATATATATATATATATATATATATATATTACGATCTTACCACAAAACATCTATGTATTCTTGATTATCGTTTCAGGTTTGGGAGGTTAAAGCTGCATATTTGATCATCAACCCCTGATTATAGATAGGATCATCACATACAGTAATTATTATTTTTATCTTCTTAAAATGTTACGATGAATCAGTTAATTGTATTTTTCATGAAACTAATTATATCGGTTGTGTTTATACGACATGAATATCTGGTTGATCCTGTTCCTAAGGTTCCTATATTTTTCCAGGTATAAATGAGCCATTGCAGGATTTGCGTGTTAACTTGCTTGAAAATAACCGTCATGCACAACTACTGCCCATAGGTATGGTAAGCTGTGCAATTGGACATTCTTCAATATTCCTACCATGAAGACCAACTGTTAACTTAGCCAAAGTTAGTAGTGACTACAAGGTATGAAAATATTTTCTTTTGAATTCAATTTAGAATTTGAGACAACGTATGAAATTTGGTTGGCGTTAATTTATTTAATTTGATTTCAAGTGTATAGGAATTGGATATAAATATTCTCAACGCGACTACCCACGTTGAACACCCCGCAAAAAGAAAGATATATACACGGTGAGTATAGATAATTCTGCCTCTTGATTAATTGTACTGTTCAATAAATTTGACTTTAGACATACCAGATTGCTTCGTGAGTTATAGACACAAATAAAATGACGCAGATATTGATGAATGTAGGAACTACAAATATGTAGCAGATGGTATCACCAGGATGGTGAAGCAATGGGGTGTCACCAGCCTATGGAGAGTCTATCTCTTTCAGATGGAGGTTTCAAAGTCCAAAAACAAATAGCTTGCTCAGCTATTTGAATCAGGAAATGGAATTCATCATGCAGGGATGATACGTGCTTATAGAGGTCTGACTGAGTGACTTTTTGCTGATGGATTATTGAAGGTATGTAGTTATTTTTTTGACTTGCTTTTGTAGTTTTGTTAATATCTCCCTTACTGAGTCACCGTTTTTTTTCAGGTCATTATTGGTATAGCAACTTTGGCAAAGGGAGTAAATCTACCTGCGCACACTGTTGTTATTAAGGTTGTTAAATTGTGTATTTGTTTTTTTAATTAATGCAGTGTTTTTCAGTTTTTATTTTCTCCATTTAGTAGGGTGGTTGATTTTAAACACGAGCCTATTATTGCTTGTGACGAGCTATGACCATGACAGTATTTCTGGAAATTTTGCATTCCAAATCCCCACACATATCGGTGTGGATCAGTGTCTAAAAATATATGGATGATTTCGTTTACATTAATCTTAGTACTTAATCACAATTAAAGCACATTTACTTTTAAACTTTTTAAGTCTGCAAATATGGAGTGAAATTTACTCTGTCGTCTGAAGAAGATCCAATTTACAGCAATATGAATATCAACATTAAAATACAAATTCATTTGCCATTTCATCCAGTTATCTCTTTATAATAATATGATGAACAATTAAAATTAATCACTGAAATCTTCTGGTGCAATCATGTTTGGAGTCTTGATTTGTTGTGGTACAGTTTTGTATTTTATTATTTGCTCATCAACTATCATACCACCTTGGCACAAGAGACTCAACTGTATGATCTAAATGTTGGTGGATGGCGAGTTCTGGGTATGCTTGATGTTATGCAGGTACCATTGATGTCTTAACTTATGTATGTCCAACTTTTATTATCTTGCAATTGTTCAGGGTGATGGGGAACTCTGCTGCAACAGGAAATGGCGGCAGCAATGGCACTTTCTTCCGGGCAGTCCTGTTGGTTCGGAGGGGAAAGGTACTAATTAATATCAGGAATTTGTTCAGTTAAAATTGTCTGTTTGGATATTTACTAACGTAACTTTTAATCCAGTACGATGAAGCACGCGAATATGTTGAAAGAGCAAGGAATTGTTTGTCAATTGAGCTTGCTGCATTGGTTAGTCTTTCCTACTCTAAAGTGGAATTGCATGTCGATAACACACATATGTATCTCACTTTTAATGGTATACGTATTGTATGGTTAACATTAGTGGTTTACGGTATTGGGTATTGATATGAAGTACAGAGGGAATTCAATTGGTAATGAAAAAAGTGTTATCAGTTAGAGAAGAAGCACGCTGATAATCATTGTTCATATTGTTTGAACCAAGCATTCATCAACCAATTTCTTCCATTTCCTATAACAACAAAGAGCAACAAAATAATAAAGCAAAACAACCATACGTAAGTTTTCAACAAGGACTTTATTGTGTATCAAAGTGGAATTTATCATTAAAATAATTGCGCCTGATTGCAAGAGTTATTTTTCTCTTTAAATGTGATTTGGTATTGTGCTTGATTACCTGTTTGTCCTTAATCTTAGGATATAAACAAAATGATTTTTTTTACCAAAAGGCATAAACAAAACTAAACTTTTTGCCTTGATTATATAGATATATAGTCTTAAAGTATTGATTATTAAGCAAATTCATTGTGGGTGTATATAAACCCCGTTAATAGTTAATGGTAATGCATGTCCTTTTAACAGGTTGACATGGTATGAAGAAGAGGATAGGGAGAGATCAATTGCCATACACTAAAAGAGGGCCACGAACTTACTGCCCAGACGCAAACATTTCTAATAAAGGTATGCTTCTATCTCCGAGTAATGGTTCAATACGACGTAATGGAAGTCAATCAACCACTTATGAACATGGTTACCGCGTAGGTTTTAAAGGAAATTTTGCTGGGGTGAGTTTCGCTTGATATTTTTCCACAACCATTAACGTTGTTTAACAATAATCACTTGAATTTTAGAGTCATGTATCACAAGGATCCCGAGACTGTAGCAACCAGAAACTCCAAGAACTTAAGAACCAACTGGAAGGATTCATGTACACATAATTTGATCTATCAATAGAGATTAGCAAGAGAATGACAAATCCTTATGGTATTTTCTCTGTGAATTCATGAGTTGTTATTATTCAATGTTATTATTCAGATATGTGAAGAAACCGCTAATTAGTACATTCATCCAATTGAAAATCCAGTGAATAAAGAAGATAGACGAGACAATGATAAGCTAAGAATATAGGTAATATTAGTTAAAACAAAGTTAATGATTAAATAGTAACTTTTTATAGTTGTTTAGTGAAGTCATTGAATTTAAGATAAGAAGACAGGTAATATCAATGTTTGGGGTAATTAAAATTATCTTTGATAAAGAAGACCACATTTTGACCCACATTGAATTTTTCCCTTTTTCCAGAATCTTTGATACATTTTCACCCACATTTAATGTTTGATACAGTTTTGACCCACATTTAAAAATAAACGACACATTTTGACCCACTTTGAATGTTTACTGGTTATAGGTGTGTTTGGCATAGTGATATTAAATGACACATTTTGACCTACATTTAAAATATAATGACACATTTTCACCCATATTTAAAATATAATGACACATTTTCACATTGACATTTACCCCTTTTTTCTGAATGTTCCATACATTTTCAGAATCTTCGTATAGAGGGATTAACGGCTGGCAAACAATCTTTCATTGGACAACATTATAAGTGATTTTGGTGCTCAAGATATAAATGTATCTCTAATGGGTTGGCCTTTGGAAGTAATCAATACTATTCAAGTACATTTTATTCGTAATGCATGATCATGCTATTGTTATACCTCTATCAGTACTGATAAAATTAAGGATATATGTTTACCTTAAGTGATCTACCTGTTGGGTTGGGCTCGAATGACAATTCACAAGGCTATGTGGTTTAGGTAAAATATTTTTTAGTCACATCTTTTATTATATATTATTATTTGGTATCTATATGAGGAACCGTTGTGAAGTTTCAAATGCCTTTGATCTTTTCAGGAAGCACAAGCTGGGGGATCTTATCCATATTTGGTTCTGATAGTCGAATGTCAACCAAAGATAACTCTACAAACAAGCCAGTTAGTGAACATGCTCATACCATAGTGTTGTAAAGCTCAATGATACTTCGAGTATTGGAGACAACCTGATCACTCGAGTATAGGAACTAATCAGATTCAAGAATTATCCTTACATTGATCAAGCTTTGGAAGTAGTGATTGTCGAACAGGTCAGTGGAGTTCCAGTCAAGATCTATTCCTGACTACTATCTCCGTTGATTAGGCATAGATTCTGAAATCCCGATACCATTTTGGCGTCCAATAACGTACTATCAGGAGCATTTGTCCCAGAGAAGTTGAATAATCTGTTTCCAAATGTAGCACATCTTGCTCTCCCTATAATATGTGCCCCTGAACATTTATATCCAATTAGTACACAATTTATCAAACAGTCATGTTTCATTCAAACCTATTTTCAGGGTTGGGAGATTTATCGAACAGTCCCCGATAGGAGCGAAGAACCTTGGGCACTGAACTCCTAATGACTGGACCCTTGGTCACTGAACCTTGGGCATGATTGGAACATCTTTCTTATCATAAGAAATGACTCAATGCCCAATGGTGATCAAAATAAAAAAAGATGTTCCAGTGGTGATCATTTCTCATGATAGAGCTTTTCTTTATCAGTCATGCACAACAATAGTGGAGACTCAAAAAGGTGTTTTTGGAAAATTTGGAAGGGAACTATTCTGATAACATAATTTGTAAGGCTACATGGATGGTACCTTAATTTACTGCTTGGGAGAAGGAACTTAAATCAAGAAAAGCTTAATTAGCAGGTTAAGTGCTGGAAAAACTTCTGGAAGTGTATCTTTCGCTGAAAAGGTATTTCTTTCACATAATATTAGAGTAGTCATGAAATCGGTAATGCAGAGTTTTGTTCATAAAGTTCTAGGTCCATGTGCTTAGAGTCGTCCCATTTGAACAGATGCAATTTTTTTCGTGTTTTTGACCCTTTACACCATTACCCAACCTGCCCATTATACAAAACATATTATCCTGAGTTACCATGTACTTCTTTGTCACTAACATCTTCTCCTTCTGTATGCAGGAACGGATGTTCAACTGTCATGCGGGTTCCATACATAACGCAAATTAAACTCATAAAATTTTAAAAATCCATCGAATAACAAGGTACCGCTTCATCTATCGTTTCTAAACAGTTATAGGCAATCCGTGTAGAAGTGTAAAAGTGTCAAATTATTGGTTGGTTGTTATTCATTTGATTGCTAAATTACGCTGGTTTTGAGATAGATTGAGGAAAATGATTAAGGAGGTGTTTGGATTAGCTTATTTCACTGTTACTGGCCCCTTTGTAGTTGGAGAAGCTCATTAGCTTCTTTTTGTTTTGTTTATGAGGTAATTAGGTTGACCTTTTGTACTTGAATAAGTTGCACTCATAACCGAAAAAGGCGAGCTTATGAGCTTAGTTGACTAAATGAACAAAAAAAATACAATAGGAATTAGATGGTCGAGTTGTGCGCATTGGTGTTATTGCTGTAATAAGATGCTTAAAATCTGTGTGTAGATATGTGTACGTTTACTGCTGAAATTTTTTGTACCATCCTTTTTTTGGTTTATTAACTTGAAAAATGGATAATATGGTTTTGGGAGGGTCATGTATCAGGTGAAAAATTACACATTAAGAAGGTAGGTACAATCATATCTTGAATCCATTATTACCATATTCGAGCTTTACAAGAATTAATATTGGTGAAAACTTTTGTCAGTGGAGAAAAGGCAACAGCTGAAGCTATTGCATATATCAGGTTTTATTTAGCTATGTGGGCGTGCTTAGGGCAATATTTTGTCTAATTTTCACGTTTTATGCTTTTTTTTAGCTTTTATGTTGCTGTAACTTGGAAATGGTGAAATTTTTATTCTCCAACTTTTAAACTGGTTTTTTTTAAGTTGTTGTGTAGGAGTCTAAAAGATGTTTACTGGATTCATCGTCTTAGACACGCAGCTTCTCTAAGGTCAAAATGGAATCGCAACAAGTTCAGACCATGAGGAATGTAGCAACAGTAGTTGTTTCATATGTCTTTATATAATTAAAAATGTTGGAGGGATAGTTTGTTTGTAATGAATAACATAATGTTTTTGTTTGTGTTAACAAAGGTCAGGACGTGTTGAGGAGAAGATAGAATTACTTCAAGCAACACTTTCAAGGAAGGTAATGACGTAGATGGAAATTGATTGAAACTTTATATATTTTGTTTCACGTGCCGGAATTGTGAGGGACCTTTTGATCAAGGTACTCTTACGTCAATAGGACCAATGAATGCAACAAAGGCTCCATTGACAGAGTTATCTATGTATTTGGGATGGGATGACACAACACAGCATTCTTGCTATCATCAATTCCTTGAAATAAAACTTCAGAAATCTTGCTGTAAATATCAGATATACAAATGCATCCACCACATTCTTATTTTGTTGTACTCACAAGTTAGTATTTATGACATATTAATTCGTCACTGACTATAGCTAAAAGAATAGAACTTTGAAAGGAATCTATAGCGAGGGGCAATGAACCAGTGGAACTGAATGAAGCTACTGAATCGCTACGTATGTTAGTCGGAGAATTGACATTTGAGAAACTAATCATGCATCACTGTTATTTTTTTTTTCATTTTTTCATTTAACGAACAACACACCAAAAAAAAATGTTATCATAAAAATACTATTTTTTGTTCCATATATTCTTATAGTCGACAATGCATATCATATATATATTTTGTATTAGATTAGTTTACACATATTGGTTTGTAGTTTCTAAGAAGTTAAAAAATTTAAAACGTAATATTTCGTATATCTCCTGGTTGCAGTATGTTGGTAAAATTATATGTATCTTTACTAATGTCTCAAAAGGTGAAGATCGGTGGGATCACCCTGGTCCCATGCATCCTAAGGATGCCAACCGGACCCTCCCCCAAGGACCCGGCCCAAAACAAGATGAATAACGATAAGTTTAGCCCGCCAATTGGGTGGGCCACTTTTCCACATGTCCATTTTTCCAGCCATTCTTTACCACCCTTCTTACGTTACACAAATATATGTCAACGATATTTATAAGTCATGCCCGCATGATGGCTGCAAATTTCTACTCATTTGATAAACTACCATTTTAGGAAGTTGTGCAATCTATTAGGCTTCTCATTACATGACAACAAATACTTGCACTACTTTAGATGTACAAACATATGTCAACGATAATTATAAGTCATGCTTAAAATTGGTTAATACCATAAAAAAAAATTATAATCGTTGGGAAGATAATGAAACGTAAAGTTAATTTGGAAAAGGATTTGTTTTTACCAATGGGTATCTTTTACGGTAGTTATTTTGTCCGTACATAACTAAATTAAAATGTAAATAATTATACACCTAGAAGGGTAATAGTTTTACAAAAAAGGTGTCAATGATAGCGCAAGGTTAGTTGGTTTAGTATACATTGTAAGATGGGTGGGTCACGTGCGTGGGTTGGGTATTTAGTCAAAATAATTCGGGTTGAGTCATGTAATTTTTATTATGGTCCAGTTTGACCCACAAACACTTTTTCCCACTAAATAAATGATTAGTAACACTTTAAGAATTCAATTTAGCTTAAAAAAATGCTTAAAGATTTCAAGCCGTTTGAAATAAAACACAAATGGACCAATTCATAAATAAATGGGTTGAAATTTCCGACAAGTCCTTTGTCTCTCTCTCTCTCTCTCACAGATCAAGGTTTTCATATTTTTTACTAACAAGATGAATTTGAAAGGTATGACATGGTTTTTGATGAGGAGACTAACTCAAACCCGCAAAGAAATAAGTAGCCAAGACACCACGAAGCGGATGATCGCTATGAGCAAAGAAAAGGGAGTCATCAAGCCATTGATGAAAGAAAGCAAAGAGATTAAAAACATAAAGATGGGGGGATGAAAGAAGAAAAGAACATAATAAGCGAGATGATGATAGCTACCACAGATCTAGGTAGAGAAAAGATTACAACAGAGACGTGCGGGATTATAGGTCAAGTAGGAATGATGATAGATATAGGAGCTGTGAGGATGATAAAAGGCAAGATAGTAGAGATGATAGGAAAAGATACAATGATAATGAGGATGACAGTAAAAAAAGTCAAAGAAATGAGTCATACAACCGAAAAATGCCTGAAGATGATGTTGGGCATAATAAGACGAGTAGGAATAAAGACCGAGATGGTGTTAAAAGCACGAAAATGAGATATGATGATAAGGAGCATAAGAGGGGGTAATGGTTAATTTTGGCTTCATGAGGAAGGATATGAGTTGGATAATGAATTTTGTAACCCGTTGTGTAGGAGTTTGGTTTTATTGAATTCTCTATATTTCTTCATCATATGTTGACTGATGTAGGTGCATTATGTCACACCATGAAAGTACTTATAGATCATTTTCATTTACAACTGTTTGCCTCTGGTGGGTGGGCTTATTGTTTATTGGCGTTAGCTTACTAAAAATGACCCCCTCTTTTTAACCTAAAAGTCTGTCAAACTATTATTGCTCTATGCTTGACGTGCATTTTATTCTATCAGAGAGACACCTCCAACATCTGGAAAACGGCTCCAGGGCAGGATTTTTTGTTGGAGATGGAACTGATACCATCAAGAAAATAATTACAAGTCATGAAAATCTCCTATTATTACATAACTTATAATTGTAAAAGATCACTTCCATACATAAGTACATAACTAAATTAAAATGTAAATTACAAAGCACACAAACCTGCTGGTCAATAAATGAGAACAAGGGCTTCTGCAAAACTAGATTATTAGCTGTGTCACTCAAGATTTCATAAGATTGAGGCTTTAGGGATGTGGTTTTCTATCATACAAGTTAGTAAAAGAAGTAGCATGAGTAGCTCAAGTAGTGGTAACAAGAGCATCATCAATAGTAACACCATTATTAAAGGGAAGGTGAGACAGAGAACCTGGATTATAATATCTTGTGGGAAGATTTGATAGCTGAAGAATAGATTGGGCAAGGTATTAAAAGGGTATTAGCCTTCAATTCCTATTTTGTTGTATATATTAGCAATGTATAAATTTTATATTAGTCACGTATCAATTGGTAATATACGTATATATCTTTGTGAATGCATCTACTTGTCACTATGTGTCAACATATAATTATTTGTGTTAATGTATATGTCCTGCTTTATTAGGAATCGAAGAATGTTGGGAAGTCTACTTGGAACATTGTAGGTAAGACTGATCTCACCATCTTTTGCATATGCTATTAATGAGCATTTTGGATTGGCTACAAGCTATGTTTGGTTTCCAGGTATGCATTGTTATTCATATGTGTGACTAGATGAGCACGTCATATCGTAATAGGTCAAAATGGGTCGAAACATGTCAATTTTGATTGTATGGTAAAATGGGTTGGGTTGTATCGTGTTAAGTTGAAAATTTAGTTTATTAGCCGCATACCTGTGTCAATATGGAATAAAATATTTCTTTTGTTAATACTTAGGGAAGATGTCAGAAAAGCCAAAGGCGATGGAAATGTCACAGTGGGTCGATAATGTTGTAGAAATTAATCGGAAGTGAGGATGGTCGAATCGACCATGTCCTTCAAGTATGTGTTTTTACTAATCTCAATATACAATCATCCCTATCTATTCATTTACCAATAAATCTCTCTGATAATTGGTAGGTTCAGTAATGGAAGAGGAACATGCTTTTGTCAATGCTAAACAATATCATGGCATTTCGATTAAAGATGGTCGAGGTCTAATGAGTGTCAAAATGGAAGGGGTGACCTATAATTACTTTTTTTTTATTAATTTATTAATCCATAATAACAAATGTTTCTAAATGCACATAATAAAAACATCACAGTAAACCTTGAACCAGAATAACAAAGGGATGCAGACGCAACAAGTACCAGAAGGAATGGTTCCCGTCAAGATAGATGGATATGCATATCCTAGAAAGACTCATTCAAGTGTTGGCGGGCTTAGCTGTGATCAACACATGTTCCTTCACTAACATTTCTTACCTTTAATACGCGTCTGATTATGGAACTTATATATGCATAATGTAGTTGCTCATTTATTTTTGCAACATAGTTGACCCTAAAATAATCATATTAACAATCTCATTAGTGGTTCGAAATGTATAATACTCCTAGGAGGAGCTGTAGTTGTTATGTTTATCTAAATGTAGTCATTCCACTTACCCTTTCAGTGTCCATAATACTTTTTCTTCATAATAGAGTTCTTATTGTTTAAACTGAATTGATCTACATATATATCTCTCTTTTAATTATGTTATTCATATAACATTCTTCTAACTTATTGTTAATCGTGAAGATGAAGATGCAACTCTATTCTTATTTCATAAGAATGTGAAAGCATGTATTTTAGCAAATCCTTTGTAGTGCAAAATATATACTTATAATGACCGATGGCTGTACATTTGAAAGTAGAAATGTAAATATATTCACCAACTATAAGTAATGTTGCTATATGTTGTTTATCGATATTTGAGGGTTACAGTGATATTGATGTTGCTTCAAATAAAGCAATAAAGCAGAAAACATTTATCACCCTTCTTTTGTTAACGATAAATATGTTAACGATAATTATAAGTCATGCCCGCCCATCGGGCGGGCTTCGACATCTAGTATATATATATATATATATATATATATATATATATATATATATATATATATATATATATATATATAGACACACACACACACATATGCGTGCACATAACCTAGATACGTCATTAGTTGACTTTCTAGAACTCTAGAAATTGTTAGTTTTCGAACCTTTTCCATCCCCTTTAGCTCTTTTTAACTTTGACGTTCAACTCGAAGATCTTTTATGTCCACTATTAGAAAACTCATGATGATGAAGGGATATGAGTCAAGTGGATCAACATAAAGGAAGAACGCCTTCGCACAAGAATACTATGGATGAAACAAACTCCTTTCACCGACTAAAAATTATCTTCGTCATCATCTTTCAAATTCCACCTAATAACCCACCATTTACTCACATTTACACACTATCTATACTTGTGTGTGTGTGTGTGTATATATGATGAGGCAAAAAATGATCCGTTTTTAGGGGGTCATTTAAGCCCGAATCCGACTTTATTTGATCAAATATTGCCCTAAATCGTTCCTTTTGTGATTTTAGGTGTTTGGAGAGTGAATTCTGGAAAAGAGGCTATTTTGGACGTTTTTGGAGCATAAAGTGAAAAAAACGGCAAAGTACCAAAAATCCAAGCTGAAAATACAAGGTGACGGCGTCAAGACCAAACGCTTGACGGCGTCAGACATGAAGAATTAAATATCGAAGGTGGTGATGGCGTCAGATGGAGAGGTGACGGCGTCAAAGTGGCCAAGAATAATTTACCGTGGGTGGTGACGGCGTCACATAGGCCATCATAAGTGGATCAAGGCCGTCCGAGGAAGTTTATGGCGGCGAGGTGACGGCGTCAGAATTAACTCTTGACGCCGTCAGAACGATTTTCCTATATATAGTTTTCTAGTTTTTTTCATAAAAAGAGAGAAGTTTTGGTGAAACCCTAAAGACGATTTTGGTGCCTCTTTCACAGGTTTTTCAAGGGTTCCAAACCCTTGAGACCTTGCATTGTAATTGAGATAAGTGTACTTTCAATTCAATCAATATGTCTATGTGTTGGTTGTTTATCTCTTGTTCTTGTCTCAATTCCATTATGCTAGGCTAGATCTCTCTTGTGTTTGCTTAGATCTAATGAAACCTAGATGTTGATTATGTGTTGATTATTTGTCTATTCTTGTTTTGAATGAATGATTTATATGTTAGGCTTAAGAAAACTGGCAGATCTCCAAATGGTAACATGCTTGAACGTCTTAAGAAACATGAACCGAGGCGTACTAGGTCTTTATTGGTTGTATTTAATGCATGAGCCACTGTTTACAATCCCTATAGTTGTGCTGGGTCATGGTGTAGGAGGAGATAAGAGCTCATAGAGTTGGGGAGTTATGTATGCCACCCCACGAATGGTATTAAGGAATACAACCCGTCATTCATACAAGTGTAACAAGTAATTAACATGTAAAAAATATCTAGGGAGTAATGAAGTCTAAGTAAACACAATTTCTCCAATTACTGCTCACAACCTTAGTATAATTAGTTTGTTTTCATTTTTATTATTTTATTTTGATTGCATCTTAGCTTTGGGTTAGTTGAATAGCAACTAATTCCGCCCACTCTTCCAAAACCCGAGATTTTAATTGCTTTCATAAAATATAAAAATACAAAAAGAATCATCCCTCACCTTTAGAACTATTAATTAGGTTTTCTAATCCTAGCGACACTATTCCTAAGCTGAACGATCAATCCCCCGGTACTTGTCACTATACTATACTACAACGATCAGGTACACTGCCTGGTGGGGGTTGTAAGCCTCGCGAGATCCCTCGAGAGGTAAAGCAAGGTGCGATTCCCACGCATCAATATATATATACACACACACTCACACACACACACACACATATTCACATATTCCCGAACTCGTCTCAAATGCTTCATTATCTTGACACTTTGATCATTTTATCTGAAATTTTCAAAGGAACATTTTAATTAACGAAAAGTTAATTAAAAATTGTCAAGTAATTCATCATCGTGCTAATGGATTCTTACGTATTTTTGATATATTATAAATCTAATTTTATATATATATATATATATATATATATATATATATATATATATATATATATATATATATATATATATATATATATATATATATATATATATATATATATGTTTGTTCCAGAAACAAAAACCGCGAGAAATTCAAAAATCAAAGGGCGGCCCCCTTAAAGATTAAGGGGACCGGCTTGTTATCGAGGGCGGTCCCCTTAATGTTGAAGGGGGCCAGCCTACTGTGACTTCCAAATTCGTTTTCCATCTTAAATCCTTTCCCAAACACTCCATTTGTTCATAATTTCCTCCCTCACCACTGTTGTGAACGAACCAAAACCACTAAAATCCTTCACCAAATCACCAATCCGGGGTTGTTTCACAAGGGGCAAACGCTAACCAAACGTATAACAACATCTTTTGTAAGTTTTCCAACATACATTTCATCACATTTCATTCAATTTAGTGTCTAATCAATAATTAGGTATTTTATTAAAATTTATCTTAATCCGAATTCTAGTAAAATTGAACTTAGGAATTGAATAACCAAATGCTTCCCATAGGATTAAAATGTAGAATTGCAACTCAAACTACGTATAACACATCATATTGTCAAAAAATTTAATCGCCAATAAACCCTTGTTAATTTTATTCTTCAAAAAAACACATTGTTGATATAACTCTTAAAAACTAGTTAAAACTTACTACATTGAAGTAGTTAAATGTTTTAAACAATCAAAACATACTTTTTAATTCTTTGTAAAAAGTTTCATGAAGATAACATGGGCGTTTGGTTCATGATCAAATCATACTTATATGAATTTATTTAAAACTTAAAACTAGCTCATTAAACTTACTAACATAATTCGAGTCCATTAACATCATCAAGATATATAATTAATATATATATTGATGTTTTAGTCTATATTCATATAGTTAAGGGAGCGTTTGGTTTAACTAAGAAAAGACACTTTGAAAACCAAAATTCACATTATCACTTTCTTAACAAGTTTTATTTTAGCCAAACTCGTAAGAGATAGCAAGATATATAATCTAATATATATCTAGCCAAATTTCTAAATGAATTATAATGTCAAAAGTGTTGTTTGGATAGTCTTGATAATTTATCGAACTAATTCCACAACTACATTTGACATCGTAAGATACATTTTAAGCGAGTTAAAAATTAAAATAAAGGAACATTGTGAAACTACTTCCTAAGATATTTTTAGGCCGAAGTAGGCTTCCGTTTCACATGTATTGCATATATATATATATATATATATATATATATATATATATATATATATATATATATATATATATATATATATATATATATATATATATATATATATATATATATATATATATATATATAACGTATGCATGTTAATTATTTTTGTCTTAATTTTATTTTTTGTTGTTATATTGTTTAGGTGAAAATGCCTAAGACCACGGTTGGTGATGTTTCAAAAACCAAACAATACATTCCTCAAGTTTCCTCTACTCCTGGCATGTCTCCCACCGTTGCATGTTACTATCGTCCCATTGAAAATAGAAACATTCACGAGGGTAGAATTGTCGATCCATCCTACTATAAATCCGATCAAATCGAACGAATGTTCACCAATATCCGTCTTGATTGTCTTTTCAAAATCAACGAATCAATCATTCCTAGTTTTGTCCTCGACTTCTATAGCCAAGTGACGGTGCAAACCGATCCCTATGGCCATCTTCTCATTTCTTTTATGATCCAACATCAATTCATCACTCTTATTCTTGCTCAATTTGGACAAATCCTCAGAATCCCATACAACGGCCAAGCCGTATACTCCAATGAATGGGATCTTTCCTCACTTGAACGCAATCGTCCTCAGGATGGTCCATGCTATTCTGAGATTCCAAGTCCTGAAGACATTCGTCGAATGCTTGAACTAGAACGTGGTACGACTAGTCGCAAAATCAAGTCAAAGAATGTCGATATTCATGAAAATCAAATTCTTCTCAAAGAGTTAAGCCTCGACATGAAAAATTGGGAAGAACTCATTCGCGAGAATGCTTTTGGTACCGGCGGTCACTGTGATCATCTCATGGCTAGCATCGCCCACATGTTGTACTGTCTAGTTGCTGAAGAAAACTACAACCTGGCTTATCTCTTTGTCAATCGTATCATGACTGCCAAAAACACTCCTAATGCCAATCTTCCTTATGGTATGTTCCTCACTCGACTTTATCGTCATGTCATGGAACACTACCAAGATCTTCGAAATGATGTCTACGTGTAGATTCATCCCACTCTGAACCAACTCACTCTTGTTCGCACTCGTCGTTCTCGAAGTGACAAAGGAAAATCTCGTGGTCCTTTGTTTTCTATGCCTCGTGGTTCAACATCTCATTGAGGTAATGATGATGATGAGGAGGAAAACACCTCACGTGTTAGTACCCCATCTCCCACTACCTTTGTTGATGATCTCCCTGATCTTGATTATACCAATTATCAAATTCCTCTTCCTCATGAGCGTACCGATGAAATCCTCTTCACTCGTCAAACGTCCATTATTAACCAACAACAACAAATGCATGAAGAAATTCGAGGAGGATTCAAGTCCGTGGGAAAGATGTTCAGGAAGATGCTGGGCAAGAAGAAAAAGTAGAGATGTTGATGTGTTGCTACTTTGTTATATTACTGCTCTATAGAACATTTGTGTGGTTTGTTATTCGTCCGATTTATTCGGAAATACTTGTGTTCTTTCACGTTTATTTCTTGAATGATGCTTAGGTTTTAACTATTATCATGATAGGATCTTGATCATAACTTAATGCTAATATTTTCCTTTAAATTTGGCTTATACTATATTAGTTTGCATGCATGATTTGTTTATATATACTTATATTTCATCATTCCTAGAGTATATGCTTCAAATAGAGCTTGCTGGAAACACACACTTGAAAAACCACCCATTTCTGCAAATTTTTGGTTTATGGTCGCCTGGGAAAACACCAGATGGGCGGCCCCCTTAATTTTCCTAGGCGGTCCCCTTAATTATTAAGGGGGTAGGCCTACAATTAAGGGGACCGGCCATCTGGAACTGGGTTTACTGTTTTCTTTTACATCTTGTGACCTCTTTCTCTAGTATCAGCTACCATTTCTCCTTTTAACCCAACAGATTTTAGAATCTCATTAAACCATTTCAAAAACTTACCTAAATCAACCACTTTCATATTTTAAATTCCCTCCAAGTTAACAATATTCATCTCATTATTCATCATCTCTTTCAACCCAAACCATCATGTCTTCACCTAGCAACTCCATCTCTAAGGCTTCAAAGAAACAAAAGACTGTTATCATCCCTCCAAAACAACTCTTCATTGACTTAACAAATGAAGACAACACAACCCCATCACCACCACCTAAATGCTCATCTCCAAGTGCACCTAATGCACCATCTAAAATACCTTCCACTCATGGAACTTCCTCATCCTCCATACCTTCAACTTCATCAATCAATGACTACATCAACTCACACTTGTCACCACCACAAGCATCATCACCACATCCTACACAAGAACCTTTTTCCACCCAACTTACCATCTCACTCTCACCAATAACACCACTTGATGCTCATGTCTCATCTCCACCAATTACACCACAAATCTTTGCCAATCCCGTACCTTGGAGCTTACTTGAAGCTCATGGAGATACTTGCCTTTGTTGCATCCACAACTGAACCATAATCTTTGGTCTTAGAGATGAAATTCAATATATGTTTTCATATATTGAACACTTGCTTACCAACCCACCACCACCACCTCCTCCACCATCCTCACCCATTATTCCCCCACCACAATCTTCACCCATTTCTCCACCATCACCATCATGCTCTCCAAATTAAGCATATGATATGCTTAATAAATAAAGTCTTTACCACCCTTTTGCTTGCAAGCTCTATGAAGCCCATGTACTCTTTGCATGATGGAATATTATTCTAGTTGTTATTTTATGTAGTAGTTATCCTATTTGTAATCTATATTGATGCTACTTGTATTGTTGTGTTTTGACACAACTTTTGTTTTAATATGTATGCTTCTTTATATTGTTGTCACCTTATATATATTTGCATGTATATCCTTGTGCTTCTAATATTTTTGTCTTGCAAGCATTTCATACCTCGTCTCCTTGGTGCCCCCAAACGAGGGGGAGTTCACATCAAGGGGAGGTTTCATCCCGTCAATATTTCACGTTTGAATCTTGTCGGCAAAACCTTTTTGATTCTACAAAAAGGGAGAGAAGTAAATATAAACTCACTAAAATACTTGTTTAAAAAGGGGAGATTGTTGATATAAATAATGTTTAAAAACGTTATTAATATTTCTCAATAACTCTACGTTTTAAGTCAAGATGTAAACTAAATTAAGTCAAGATTATGACGTAAACAAGTATTTAGTAACAAATATTTACTTCTACAACTTATATCACTTAAGGTATGCATAAACTAAGCAACTTATGCATTACATGATCAAAGGAAAATTTTCTAATCACTAGAACTTTTATAAAATGTCTTAAACATTTTATATCTTTTACAAAATTATTTTTGGAATTAAAAGAATATGTTTAAATCATTATTAATATATGATTTCCAATTTCTAACCAAAAATGGAAAATTTTATCCAGAAAAACCTTCCCCACAAAAGGACAAAATACTCCAACGTTCTGGAGGGGGCGGCCCCCTTAATCATTAAGGGGACCGGCCACGCTCCAGAACAATATTTTGCTCCCCTTTAGATACTGATTCATTTCACAAATTTTCCTTACCTTTTTGCACTCAAAACCTTCTGATCTCATCTCCATTTCTATCCCAAAAATCCTTTGATCATATAATTCATAAGTCTTTGTTTCTAAGTGATCCAAAGCTTCATCCACTCAAGTGCAAAAAGAAGAACACTCCTCTACATCCATACAATTGTAGTAGTGTTGTGATTAGTTAGGTTCATCTTGTAGTAGTGCTAGATATTTGATGAGGCGAAAAATGAACCGTTTTTAGGGGGTCATTTTAGCCCGAATTTGAATTTATTTGATCAAATAATGCCCTAAATCATTCCTTTTGTTATTTTAGGTACTTTTGGAGTGAATTCTGGAAAAGGAAGCATTTTGGACATTTTTGGAGCATAAAAGTGAAGAATACGGCAAAGTCTTAATTTTCCTTGCTGGGAACAGTACCTGACGGCGTCAAGAGTTCTCAAGTGACGGCGTCAAGAGTAATACAAGAGGTGGAAGTGGATAAAGTCCGTGACGATCCAGAAGAGTTTTACACTAGGGACATTACGGCGTCACCATAGGCCGCCATGGTCCAAATAAGAGTGACGGACCAGAGTAGAATTGCACATGACGGCGTCAAAAGTGGATCTAGGCAATCCGATTTCATTATGGGCGGCGAGTTGAAGGCGTCAGAATTTCCTTCTTGACGCCGTCACCCTGTAAAATCTATATATAGTTTTGCAATTTTCATTCATTAAGGAGGAACAATTAGGGTATAACTTTGGAGAGAAACCCTAGTCCGAATATTAAAGCTTTTTCAAGGGTTTTTACCCTTTGAAACCTTTCATGTTCAATTGAGATAAGTACTCTTTCAATTCATTCAATATGTTTATGTGTTGTTTGAATATATCTTACACTTGTCTTGAATTTAACATGCTTGGCTAGATCTCTTGTGTGTTTGCTTAGATGTAATGAAACCTAAATGTTAATTATGGGTTGATTGTGTGTTTATAGTTGTTATGGATGATTGTATTCGATGTTAGGCTTAAGAAAACTGGCATACTTCCATTGGTGACATGCTTGAACATCTTAAAAACATGATCAGAGGTGTACTATGATTTTTGGTTGTATTTAATGTGTAGGAGAATTCTAATGATCTCATGTTAGGAGCTTCTAACGGCTCGACATAGGAGTGAAGTAGGATCCTATAGAGTTAGGGAATATTGGACACGGCCCTACGACTGGTATTAAGGAATACGACCCGTCATCCATGCAATTGTAACAAACTATCAACCTGTAAAAGATATCTAGGGAGTAATGAAACCTAAGTAAACACAACTTTCCCTATTATTGTTCACACCACTAGTTTAATTAGATTTCATTTCATTTTTGTTATTTTATTTTGATTGCATCTTAGTTATTGGGTTAGTTGATTAGCAACTAATTCCGCCCACTCTTCCAAAAACCAAGATTTTTACTTGTTTTATAAAATATAAAAAATACAAAAAGAATCATCTCTCACCTCTAGACCTAGTTTTTAGGCTTTCTAATCCTAGCGACACTATTCCTGAGTTGAACGATCAATCCCCCGGTACTTGTGACTATACTATACTACAACGATCAGGTACACTGCCTGGTGGGGGTTGTAAGCTTCTCGAGATCCCTCGAGAGGTAAAGCCTGGTGCAATTCCCACGTATCAAGTTTTTGGCGCCGCAGCCCGGGGAATAGTTGTTGTCTAGGTTAGGATTTCTTTTTATTAGGTCTACTTGCTAGATTCCTTTCTAGTAAGATTTTATTTTTATTTTTAGGTTTTTCTTTAATTCATCTTATTTCTTCGTGTCTTTGTTAGTAAATTAAATTCATTGACTATTCCATTGACCATTATGGAAAACGCGAATCCACCCCTTTCTCCTAGAGAAGTGGCTTTGTTGCGTGAACAAATTGAGAATGAGATTAGGGAACTTAGGGAGCTTAATAGGTTGATTAATGTTGAGCTCGACCATGCTTTTAGTGACCTAGCGACCGCCTTGTATTCAAATAAGGACATAGGAACTAAAGATTTTGAGGATGTTGTTGACGAACTTGAGGAAGAGGAGATAGATCCAAAGCTAGATGACTATTTCAATCTATACCCCACTAAGGAGGAGATTTCGTACTATAATAATCTTATTGATAACCCTCGACCTCCTTTCACTAGAATTGAACCTAAGATAAAGAGACGCGATCCTAAGAATGCTAAGATACCATGTATGATTGGGTATAAACACATTGAAAATGCTTACATTGATTCTAATTCCCCAATCAACATTATGTCCTCAAGTGTCTATAATGATATTTTTAAAACAAGACTTGGACCTAGGAGATCCCAAATACCCCGGTGGAGTTTGTAACTTTGTCGGGAGAATTAAAGGTCTACATGTCTTTGTTGGGAACATTACTTATATCACTGACTTTATGGTTGTTGAAGACCTAGCTAGTGTTATTGATTGTCGCTTATCCCATGTTGTGTTTGGTAAACCATTTGTTGAAGAGTCCAAGTTAGAATATGATGAGATGGAAGGGACAATCCGATTTGCTAGTGACACCGATAGGATCACTTATAGGATGCCCAATAGAATGAAAGAATTTCATTTTGTGCCTCGATTTGACATGGATAACATTGGTGCTTTTGAGGACATCAATGAAGAGGATAAGAAAAAGGGCATGGACTATGTATGGGAGAAGAAGAGCCTTTTCTACAAAGATTGTTTGACTCTAGGACCGAAATATAAAGCTGATAAGGAATTTGCCAATAGGATTATAGGAGCAATTGAGAAAAAGGTGGTTGGTCTCTATAAAGAACATTTACAATAAGAGAATGAGACCAACGATGAGGTAATGTAATTGCCCATGACCTTGAGTCTAGCTACAAGACTCGTAAAATAAAGAAAAGCGCTTCTTGGGAGGCATTCCATGTTTTGTGTGATTTTATTCTGTTTGATTGTTATTTGTTCCCGTATGCATGCTTTATTTTATTGTTGGTAGATCATGTTTCAAAACTAAATTTGGGAAAATGCTTTATTTTGTCGTTTGACTTCGTCTTAACTTCATACAAAGGTATTTCGCAAAAGATAAGTGTAAGGGGAAACCCCAAATATGTTTTTAAGAAACGAAATTGATCATGATTCTCCACAATATTAAATGAACATGTGTATTAGTATTTGTTAGAGTCAAATGCTTGTATCGACTCATAATGATGTTTTGCAGGATTTTCCAGGAAGTAGGACATAAGTTTTTCCAAAAATTTTCCGGAAACTTAACGTAAAGATTTCTGCAAGTCACTTCTGACGGCGTCAGGAATTAACTCTTAACGGTGTCATGTGTAAAATTCTGGAAATTTTGCTAGTTTTGTTTTTCTAACGGAGTCTTGAAGTTTTTGTTAATTCTTTAGTTTTATAAACTCCAAAAAATCTGCAAACATTCATTCCACAAGCATTATATCTTAATTTGTTTTCTAGGACTTGTTAGTATATATAGATTGCCGCCGATTTTACGCAAGGTTGCCTTGTTTGTTTTCTCAGGTTTAACACGTTATATATGACAAGAAGATGATTTATTTTTTCTGGAAGGGAAGCTTTGATTGTTCATTTTCTTGGAGGAAGATCTAATCTTGTTACCACACTATCCACACCGAACGAATCAGGGGAGTATTTGATTTCATTCTTTTACATTCTTTAATTGAACATTGGGGACAATGTTCATCCTAAGTGTAAGGGGAGGGTAAATGATGATACCTTATAGGATACACTTGCACTTGAGTTTGTTTGTTTGATGGTAGGTGTGTAATAAAATTAAGAGAAATACTTATTAGTGTAATTTTAGCGCCAAATTTAAAATTTTTTACAACACTTAGGAGTGAAACTTTAGCCATAGAAAGCGTCTCATGGATAGGAGTTGTATGACTAGCATAGAACCGTACTATTCAGAAAAATTTTCCACCCAAATATGTGAGGTTCGCCTTTAGATTTGATAGGAAAAGCATTTACTATTAGTGCTTATGAGTGTACCAGTAACATTTAAATTCTAGAACTTGCGTTAGTGATGCATCCCGAGACCGCTAGTGAGACTACATTCGTGTAGTAGGATTTACTACATTATAAGAGGCATTAGGATCACCCTTGTGTTTAAACCCGTATCATAACTACTTGACCATTTAAGTCATATTACTTGGCTAGTAAAGTCAACTAATTTTTCCCACACCATTAGCATTGTACTCATTTTTAGTACACAAAACCCTTAGTATAACCCTAGCATTGTACTCATTTTTAGTACACAAACTAATCAAGGCAAATGCTTCCGTGGAATACAGTGTTTCCCCGGGTCGTAATGTCCCAACGAGGTGTGCGATGTTTTATTAAAAACGAGTTTGTGATCGGGTGAATCTGAACAGGGATATGAATAAAGTGTGTGTGTGTGTGTGTGTGTGTTTAACTAGGGTTTTATAACTTAAAATAACTTAATTAAACTAATGAAATGATTACGTGAAAGCTAGGCATCTAAAACGTATAAACGTACACCAATTTAAAATCAGACGCGATTGCGTGCTGAGAAAAAGGTGAGTTTTAAGAAAAATAAACTACAAGGGTTAAAAATGAAAATTCTATAAACTTAAACTTAAAATAAAATTAAATTAAAAAGAAAACTATTTTTTTGATTATTATATTATTTATTATTAATTATTTAATTAAAAACTATTTACCAATTTAATTAAAACTAAAAATGATAAATACTACAAATTAAACTAAAAACTTATAAAAATAATTTCTAAACATAAAAATGAACTTGAAGAAAGTATAAAAAATAAAAATAAATATTTTTGTCTTTTTAAGAATTTTCTATTAATTAAAAACTATTTATATTAATTATACTAATTAAACTATTTTAAATTACAAATAATATTAAATCAACTTAGAAAATTATGGAAAAATTTATAAAACTATTTTATAACATATAAAAGCTAGGAAAAATATAAAAACTAGGTATTACCTTATAAAAATTAATTATGCTATTTATAACTTGCTTATTAATTAATTATTAATTAAAATAATATTAATTATAATAAATACTAAATTACAAAATAAAAATATGAGAAAATTATTAAAAATACTTTAACCTAAAAGGAAATTAATAAAAATATAAAATTAAAAATTACTTAATAAAAATCTAAAAATGAAAATTAAAATTAAATTAAATTAAATTAAATAGAAACTATCACTTATTTTTATGTTGTCTTTTCTGGATTTTTCTTTTACAAAACTAAATTATACCTAAAAATAAACAACTTTTGTAAAAACAACCAATTTATAAGCTATTAATAAGCACTGTGGAAGCTTATTACTTCCACAGTTGACTTTTGTTGACTGAAAAGGCAAATAAGCTCAAATGAGCTTATGTGGGACCCACTATGGCTAAATCTGGTCTAAATAAGTTAGTTGGACTTGTCTAAGCTATAATTTTCCAAATAAGCTCAGTAGATAAGCTGATAAGCAAGATTAAGCTATTCCAAAACTCAATTACAACACAGAATGGGGACAAACTTGAGGGCTTATTTCAAGTGGGGTCCACAGGGATTCAGGTCAAACAAATGGTCAATCCTAAGAGTCTAGTAGGAGGGGGTTGTAAGAAACTAGATTTGAGGTCTGGGGCCCACTTAGGTGGTCACAAATCACCACCAAAGTGGTGGTGATGGACTGAGTATCTGGTGCACAGGGGAAGTGCTTGCCCTGCAAGTGAGTTTGAGGGTGAGTGGGGCCCAGGGTAAAAATGCTAAAAATATAACAAAGATGAGCTAGTAGGCTACAATTAGGAACAAGTTTCAAGCCTTGAAAAGAAACACAAAATTCAAAACAATTGCTTGAAGTTTTGTAAAAATCTGAGACATGCAAGATTGACTTTTTGATGAAACTTGTTATGTTGACTTATGTGACTTTCTACTGCTTCTAATAAGCTGAATATGTAATATTATGCTATAATGAAACTAAAATATGATAATATAACAAGTTATGAGCTAAGATTAGTGATCATGGATTCCAAAAACCAAATCAGTTAACTGTTGTGGGATGTGATATGGAATTTTGACTTTTGGTTAAATTGTGACCAAACTAATGGTCAAACTGACCTTATATGAACTTAACTAACCTATTAGAACCAAGTTTTATCCTAATAAACAACAAGAGCATAGCAAAACAGCATGATCCAAACACTCCCTTACAAACTGTTTTTGAGATTTTATATAGCAAATGATATATTTAAAACATTACACTATTTCAAAACACTATATTATGATTATTGAAGATTAAATGAACCTGAATTAACTACACCACAAGCAGAAAACTCAGATTTGTCAAGTATGAGTTACACACTGTATGATTTTTGATTTTAAGTACAAATGATTTCCAATGAACCAACTACCTATTTTTAATTAATATTATCACTTAATAACTCTATTTAAACAGGAACTCACAAAGATTAAAACAAATAAAGCAGTAGAACAATATTATGCTAAGTTAAGTAAAAATGCTTACAAGGTGGATTTCATATGAGGACTGTGAACCATGAACTGAGAATCAACCTAACACCTCCCAAAAGGTACTAAACCATAATCAATCCATAATCCAATGATGCTCCATGCTTGCATCATCATTAACACTAATTTTTTTATTTATTTCCTATTTTCTTTGTATTTTTGAGTATTTTTCTTTTTATGAACTAAACAGATACTGAAGGTATATAAAGGCTAATTTAAGCTTTGTCAAAGCTTAAGTTAGCTTGATAAACCAGAATAACAACTAGAAACCACAAATGGACTATTTGAGAATTTTTGAAATATAAGGAACTTGCATAAACTGAGACAGCAAATGAAACTTGAAATTGACTTGAATTAAAGATTAAAGTACATAAAATTAACTGAGTACAAGTTGTTTTGATTGAAATTACAACTAAAATTAAGGATTACACTACCTACGATTACTTCTAACTAAAACTAAACTAATCCTCTTCACCACAGCTTCTTTTTCCTTATGTAGATGATAATTAGGGTATAGTGGGACCCTCTGACTCTTTCCCAACATATCTCAGCCCTTGATATTGTCTGTTTGATCATAACCGTTTAAAATGCCTTTTCGCGCCAAAAGTCGTGGGACAACTGTGGATTGCGTGGAGATGTTATCAAGGGCTTTGGACAGTTGTGGAGGTGGAGGAGAGTGGGTAGGGTGAGTAGGAGGTGAGGTGGAAGTGAAACTAGGGGCTGGTATGGTGGTCTGTGTGGTGGTGGTGGTATTGGGAGGGAAAAGAGAAAGGGAGTGGGTTTGACCGGGTGGTTGACCCGGTTTTATTAATAAAGGGTGGATTGGGCTGGTGTGTTTGGGCTTGCTGGATCATGTAACAAAAAGGGCCAAGGGTAGTTTAGGTTGTGGATTGGATTTGGTTTATGGATTTATAATAAAAAGGATCCGTTTGGTTTTATTTCACACAAGGACCATTTTTGTAATTAGTGCAAAGTTGAGGGCTGGGTTTGGGATTTATCCATAGGTATCAAAAGGGCCATATTGATCATTCATGAATAGTACAAGGGCCACTTTTGATAATTTCCATTTTTTTATATCTGGGGACCTTTTCTGTAAATTCACCAAACTTCAGGGACTAAATATGCAATTTCACCAAACTTCACACCAAGGACCATTCCTGCAAAAGATTATTAGTATAAGGACCAAAATTGATTTTTCTCAAAGTTTTTACATCCCAGGGACCATTTATGTGAATTTCCAAAGTACAGGGACTAAACTTGTAATTTTGTGAAACTTTGCACCAAAGGACTAAATATGTAACTTTATGATTAAAAAGGACCTTTGATGACTTTTTCATGTTTTTAGAATAACCAGGGACTAGTTTTGACAATTTATGAAACTTGAGGGACTGAAACTGCCAATTATGCAAACTTTGTACGTTTTTCATCTGTTTTTGCATATTTTGCATTTGAAATATATAAAACACACTTCTAAGATATTTTAAGTATTTTTATACATATTTGAGTATTTTTGGATGTTTTGGCAGCTCAGATTGGTATAAAATGATGAGTATTTAGACACTCATCAATCCCCCACACTAAACTATTGCTAGTCCCTAGCAATCTTTTGAGAAAAACTTAATGGATTTGAAAAACTCTTTACCAAAAGCCATCACTTCTGGAGTAGCCAGGTGTAAGAACTGTGGCACACCTGATAACCGTGTGATTTTGAGCAAATCACCAGCTGTCAACGGATTTTATTTGTCTTTACCAAAAGCCGTTTGCTTCTGGACTAGCCAACTCTTGATGGAATAGTCAACATCTTGGTGAGCTGATTACCAATTATGGATTTTCCACTGCCTTTACCACAAGCCATAATCTTGCGGGCTAGCCAACTCATTCGCTTTTTAGGATATGGCGAGTTGAGGTACCATACAATTTTTGGCAAATTGCAAGCCATAAATGGGTTTGAGTTATCTTTACCAAGAACCGTTTGCTCCTGGATTAGCCAATCCTTATGTGGGTTAGACATGGCGGATTGATAACCATTTATTGCGTTCTAAGTGAGAAAAAATTTTAAAATTTTGGCTAAAATGGGGGTTCTTGATAGAACATGTGTTTAAATTCGTTAGAATAACGAATCTCCCCCCACACTTAGAACTGAATATTGTCCTCAATATTCAAAGTACCGGGTGTTAAACCGAACTTAGAACGTAAGAAGGAAATATTACTAGCCATTATTTTATGTGTATATATATATATATATATATATATATATATATATATATATATATATATATATATATATATATATATATATATATATATATATATATATATATATATATTTAGATAAAACTTCTTAAATAGAAGCTATCACTATATTTACATTTTTTTTTCTTTTGATTTTATATATATATACAACATGTGGGGTAACTCCCCCACACTAGGGTGGTACATACGGGTGAAAACCCTATATACATGCTACTGTTTTTTATTACCGAGTCGCTAACTTGACTCGACCCCGAATTCAATTGTCCATGGGGAAGTAAGTGGAAGAGACAATCTGCATCGGACTTTCATTCAAGATATTTGGATAAATATTTGAAGCACGTGAAAGTTCCACACCGATGAGATAAGTACCCGGCTCATAATTTATAAATGAGAATGCCGGGGTCAAAGATAATGTCTTCATTCCCGAAGGAGTGAAGAACAGGATAAGGAACAGGATATATGAAGAAAAGAAAGAAAGTCATGATGAAAATCATGATTAACTCTTCTTCCTCAATAGGAGAATTCATTGTTTCATGAATCTCCTCTTTTAAGCTCGTTTGATCAAGACATATTATGGGTATGTCTAGATCAAAATAGAAATTATCATACTCCGGAGGAGATATGATATGAGTGAGTTCACCGGAGAACTCCTCAAAGGTGAATGATTCGTATTCGGGATTGATTTGAATGAGTTCACTGGGGAACTCCTCAATAGTAAATGATTCATAAACAGGAAGAGAATTATAAGAATGAGAAGTGGTGATACCACTTATCTTCTCTCCCATTTGATCAAAATGGAACATTTGCAATTCCGGAATAGAATCATTGATCAAAATCTCACTATCCTTGACGGGGATAGGAGATGAAATAGGCCTTTCATTAAAGGCCTCGATTCTAGAAATGAGAAGATTAGCATTTAATAATGTAAGACGAAGAGCTTCGTCATGGTGTATTTCTTCATCATTCTCTTCTTCTGAGTTGACAAGCTCAGAAGGTAATTCCCCCACATAACTTATGTCTCCACAAGATAAAGAATAGTCCTCATCAGAATCAGAGAACATCTCAATATGATCATTTGGAAAGACAAGAGGGGGAGGGATATCACACACATGATCAAGAATTTCCTGTGACTCACTTGGGATTGGGACAAGGTTCTCAACACTATACTTTATGAATTCGTCCGATTCCTTTGCAGGAACAGTGTCAAGATGCTTGTCCCCCATGCTCAGAGAGTGAGTGGGAACCTCGGGTGTGATAACAGTAGACTCAGGGAGATGAGAAGGACTAGCAGTAATGGATTCTACAAGTTCCATTATTTCTACTGCTGGTGATTCAGTTATATTCTTTTCTCCCTGTATATGCATGGAAGGAGTCTCAACTGATGAACATGATGAGGTATCATCACTTTCATCATCCTCATCGAGAAGAGCAGCATTTTGAAATTTAGCACGTGTTATAGCTGCTTGTTTTAAGACTAGTAATTCTTCCATGCTTCTTTCGTCTCTAGCAGCATGTTTTTCAGCAAGTAATTCCGCGATAGATTTATCACGAGAATATGGAATGAGTGGAGATTGTGGGGGTGTGGATGTGTCAAAACCGGATGTATCATAACTAGAACAATGTTCAGGTTTATAATACGGTTGACATTTGAAATCATCATGAGGACCCCTACAATATACACAAGAAAAACTTGGTGCATTGTGAGACGAAATGTTAGCCAACTCCTCCTTAATGTCTTTAATTTTCTCAAAAACCTCTAGACAAAGGTCTTGCTGAGTTTTATGAGGAGTTGCTTGGTTTATTTGGCACTGTGGAGGTGGGTCTTGAAATGAATAGCCGTAATTGTTACAAGGAAATGGATTCCTTGTTTGACAATCAGAGCTAAAGTGTGGACCTTCACAGTACTCACAACAGTTGAACTGATGTGGCTGTGAGTCGTGATTGTTATTAAGAAACTGCTCATAGACAAGCGTGTCTCCTGATTGACAATCAGAACTGTAGTGTGCACCACCACAATACTCACAACAGTTAAACTGCTGAGTCTCATGGTATGGAAGCTGGTGGAATGAATCAGTCATGTCAGGGTAGGAATAGGGATTCTGGCTATAGACAGGCCCGTTTCCTGACTCTACCCTGCCACAACTGGGGCAATTACCACCATTATAAGGACTACCACACCATTGACAGACAAGAGGGTGAGAATAAGACATAGAAAGAATCAAAGGGTTTTGTGGGTGAGAAATGAAGAATCAAATAGGTAGGGGTGTAAAGGTGAAAAAAAATATGGATAAAATATAGTAAATATACAATGGATGTATATCCAGATTCACTAATACGCAAAATCGTTTAAAATAAACGCAAAACCTCCCTGGCAGCGGCGCCAAATTTTGATTCGCCTTAAACTAGTTATCTTTTATTTCTCAACCACTTTTGAATGGTCAATAGCAAAGTCAAACTAATCAAGGCAAATGCTTCCGTGGAATACAGTGTTTCCCCGGGTCGTAATGTCCCAACGAGGTGTGCGATGTTTTATTAAAAACGAGTTTGTGATCGGGTGAATCTGAACAGGGATATGAATAAAGTGTGTGTGTGTGTGTGTTTAACTAGGGTTTTATAACTTAAAATAACTTAATTAAACTAATGAAATGATTACGTGAAAGCTAGGTATCTAAAACGTATAAACGTACACCAATTTAAAATCAGACGCGATTGCGTGCTGAAAAAAAGGTGAGTTTTAAGAAAAATAAACTACAGGGGTTAAAAATGAAAATTCTATAAACTTAAACTTAAAATTAAATTAAATTAAAAAGAAAACTATTTTTTTGATTATTATATTATTTATTATTAATTATTTAATTAAAAACTAATTAACTATTTAATTAAAACTAATTTAATTAACACTAAAAATGATAAATACTACAAATTAAACTAAAAACTTATGAAAATAATTTCTAAACTTAAAAATGAACTTGAAGAAAGTATAAAAAATAAAAATAAATAATTTTGTCTTTTTATGAATTTTCTATTAATTAAAAACTATTTATATTAATTATACTAATTAAACTATTTTAAATTACAAATAATATTAAATCAACTTAGAAAATTATGGAAAAATTTATAAAACTATTTTATAACATATAAAAGCTATGAAAAATATAAAAACTAGGTATTACCTTAAAAAAATTAATTATGCTATTTATAACTTACTTATTAATTAATTATTAATTAAACTAATATTAATTATAATAAATACTAAATTACAAAATAAAAATCTGAGAAAATTATTAAAAATACTTTAACCTAAAAGGAAATTAATAAAAATATAAAATTACAAATTACTTAATAAAAATCTAAAAATGAAAATTAAAATTAAATTAAATTAAATAGAAACTATCACTTATTTTTATGTTGTCTTTTCTGGATTTTTCTTTTACAAAACTAAATTATACCTAAAAATAAACAACTTTTGTAAAAACAACTAATTTATAAGCTATTAATAAGCACTGTGGAAGCTTATTACTTCCACAGTTGACTTTTGTTGACTGAAAAGGCAAATAAGCTCAAATGAGCTTATGTGGGACCCACTATGGCTAAATCTGGTCTAAATAAGTTAGTTGGACTTGTCTAAGCTATAATTTTCCAAATAAGGTCAGTAGATAAGCTGATAAGCAAGATTAAGCTATTCCAAAACTCAATTACAACACAGAATGGGGACAAACTTGAGGGCTTATTTCAAGTGGGGTCCACAGGGATTCAGGTCAAACAAATGGTCAATCCTAAGAGTCTAGTAGGAGGGGGGTTGTAAGAAACTAGATTTGAGGTCTGGCGCCCACTTAGGTGGTCACAAATCACCACCAAAGTGGTGGTGATGGACTGAGTATCTGGTGCACAGGGGAAGTGCTTGCCCTGCAAGTGAGTTTGAGGGTGAGTGGGGCCCAGGGTAAAAATGCTAAAAATATAACAAAGATGAGCTAGTAGGCTACAATTAGGAACAAGTTTCAAGCCTTGAAAAGAAACACAAAATTCAAAACAATTGCTTGAAGTTTTGTAAAAATCTGAGATATGCAAGATTGACTTTTTGATGAAACTTGTTATGTTGACTTATGTGACTTTATACTGCTTCTAATAAGCTGAATATGTAATATTATGCTATAATGAAACTAAAATATGATAATATAACAAGTTATGAGCTAAGATTAGTGATCATGGATTCCAAAAACCAAATCAGTTAACTGTTGTGGGATGTGATATGGAATTTTGACTTTTGGTTAAATTGTGACCAAACTAATGGTCAAACTGACCTTATATGAACTTAACTAACCTATTAGAACCAAGTTTTATCCTAATAAACAACAAGAGCATAGCAAAACAGCATGATCCAAACACTCCCTTACAAACTGTTTTTGAGATTTTATACAGCAAATGATATATTTAAAACATTACACTATTTCAAAACACTATATTATGATTATTGAAGATTAAATGAACCTGAATTAACTACACCACAAGCAAAAAACTCAAATTTGTCAAGTATGAGTTACACACTGTATGATTTTTGATTTTAAGTACAAATGATTTCCAATGAACCAACTACCTATTTTTAATTAATATTATCACTTAATAACTCTATTTAAACAGGAAATCACAAAGATTAAAACAAATAAAGCAGTAGAACAATATTATGCTAAGTTAAGTAAAAATGCTTACAAGGTGGATTTCATATGAGGACTGTGAACCATGAACTGAGAATCAACCTAACACCTCCCAAAAGGTACTAAACCAGAATCAATCCATAATCCAATCATGCTCCATGCTTGCATCATCATTAACACTAATTTTTTTATTTATTTCCTATTTTCTTTGTATTTTTGAGTATTTTTCTTTTTATGAACTAAACAGATACTGAAGGTATATAAAGGCTTATTTAAGCTTTGTCAAAGCTTAAGTTAGACCGGGTGGTTGACCCGGTTTTATTAATAAAGGGTGGATTGGGCTGGTGTGTTTGGGCTTGCTGGATCATGTAACAAAAAGGGCCAAGGGTAGTTTAGGTTGTGGATTGGATTTGGTTTATGGATTTATAATAAAAAGGATCCGTTTGGTTTTATTTCACACAAGGACCATTTTTGTAATTAGTGCAAAGTTGAGGGCTGGGTTTGGGATTTATCCATAGGTATCAAAAGGGCCATATTGATCATTCATGAATAGTACAAGGGTCACTTTTGATAATTTCCATTTTTTATATCCGGGGACCTTTTCTGTAAATTCACCAAACTTCAGGGACTAAATATGCAATTTCACCAAACTTCACACCAAGGACCATTCCTGCAAAAGATTATTAGTATAAGGACCAAAATTGATTTTTCTCAAAGTTTTTACATCCCAGGGAACATTTATGTCAATTTCCAAAGTACAGGGACTAAACTTGTAATTTTGTGAAACTTTGCCCCAAAGGACTAAATATGTAACTTTATGATTAAAAAGGACCTTTGATGACTTTTTCATGTTTTTAGAATAACCAGGGACTAGTTTTGACAATTTATGAAACTTGAGGGACTAAAACTGCCAATTATGCAAACTTTGTACGTTTTTCATCTGTTTTTGCATATTTTGCATTTGAAACATATAAAACACACTTCTAAGATATTTTAAGTATTTTTATACATATTTGAGTGTTTTTGGATATTTTGGCAGCTCAGATTGGTATAAAATAATGAGTATTTAGACACTCATCAGTAAGAGTGTATGGAAAAAAAATCAAAAAAATTAAGAAAAAAAAAGAAAAAAATTAGAAAAAGAAAAGAGAAAAAACATACGGACTACCATCTCGTTTCATTCTATGTTTATTTTATGTTTTTGTTATTTTTCATTCATTAGCTTAAGTCGAGTCTAGTCTTGTCTTAGCAACGCCATATTGTACACGTAATTAACCAAGATGATTAACTCGCCACCAGTAAAGATTGCCTTTATCCAACAAAACCGTGTATTCCATATCCCCACACCTAACGTTATAACCCTTTAAAAGACCTCTTTGATAGTTTATGCTAGGTGCTTACGCCATGTGGTGGAGGTTTGATCCTTTCCCAAGCCTATGGTAATCTATTTTGCTATGACAGGTAGTGAGAGATGTTTTCCATTTCCATATTGTGATATATACTTTATTACACCCGAGAGATGTGAGTATCTAAACACTATTTGTGAGGTGCTAGTGTATGACCTCCGTGCTTGTCTTTAGTCTTTAGTGGAATGATTATTTGTTGTAATTACTTTTATATTAGTGTTAAATGACCCCTAACTTGTATTTTGATTAGAATAAAAGCGCATTTGCTTGAGGACAAGCAAATCTCAAGTGTAAGGGTATTTGATGAGGCAAAAAATGAACCATTTTTAGGGGGTCATTTTAGCCCGGATTTGAATTTATTTGCTCAAATAATGCCCTAAATAGTTCCTTTTGTTATTTTAGGTACTTTTGGAGTAAATTCTGGAAAAGGAAGCATTTTGGACGTTTTTGGAGCATAAAAGTGAAGAAAACGGCAAAGTCTTAATTTTCCTTGCTGGGAACAGTACCTGACGGCGTCAAGAGTTCTCAAGTAACGGAGTCAAGAGTAATACAAGAGGTGGAAGTGGATAAAGTCCATGACGATCCAGAAGAGTTTTACACTAACATGACGGCGTCACCATAGGCCGTCATAGTCCAAATAAGAGTGACGGCCCAGAGTAGAATTGCACATGACGGCGTCAAAAGTGGATCTAGGCAATCCGATTTCATTATGGACGGCGAGTTGACGGCGTCAGAATTTCCTTCTTGACGCCGTCACCCTGTAAAATCTATATATAGTTTTGCAATTTTCATTCATTAAGGAGGAACAATTAGGGTATAACTTTGGAGAGAAACTCTAGTCCGAATATTACAGCTTTTTCAAGGGTTTTTACCCTTTGAAACCTTTCATGTTCAATTGAGATAAGTACTCTTTCAATTCATTCAATATGTCTATGTGTTGTTTGAATATATCTTACACTTGTCTTGAATTTAACATGCTTGGCTAGATCTCTTGTGTGTTTGCTTAGATGTAGTGAAACCTAGATGTTAATTATGGGTTGATTGTGTGTTTATAGTTGTTACGGATAATTGTATTCGATGTTAGGCTTAAGAAAACTGGCAGACTTCCATTGGTGACATGCTTGAATATCTTAAGAAACATGATCAGAGGTGTACTATGATTTTTGGTTGTATTTAATGTGTAGGAGAATTCTAATGATCCCATGTTAGGAGCTTCTAACGGCTCGACATAGGAGTGAAGTAGGAACCTATAGAGTTAAGGAATATTGTACACGGCCCTACGACTGGTATTAAGGAATACGACCCGTCATCCATGCAATTGTAACAAACTATCAACCTGTAAAAGATATCTAAGGAGTAATGAAACTTAAGTAAACACAACTTTCCCTATTATTGTTCACACCACTTGTTTAATTAGATTTCATTTCATTTTTGTTATTTTATTTTGATTGCATCTTAGTTATTGGGTTAGTTGATTAGCAACTAATTCCACCCACTCTTCCAAAAACCGAGAATTTTACTTGTTTTATAAAATATAAAAAATACAAAAAGAATCATATCTCACCTCTAGACATAGTTTTTAGGTTTTCTAATCCTAACGACATTATTCCTGAGTTGAACGATCAATCCCCCGGTACTTGTCACTATACTATACTACAACGATCAGGTACACTGCCTGGTGGAGGTTGTAAGCTTCTCGAGATCCCTCGAGAGGTAAAGCCTGGTGCGATTCCCACGTATCAATATTTGTAAAGTGTTGTGTGAATTAGTTGATTGTAGATACTAGGTGTGTTGTAGAATAGTGTAGTAGTTGTGATCTAGTTGTGCATAGAAGAAGGTGTGAAGGTGACAAGAAGAAAAGGTGTGAAGCTATCTTGAAGAAGTTGTGAAGGTGTGAAGTCTTGAAGAAGTTGTGAGATTGGTTCTAGCTACGATTAGAACTCGACATTTAGCTTAGTGTCGTTAATAGGTGTAAGCCAAGGTGTGTAAGGTTTCTCCGCCATAAGGAGTTTGTTGACATAGTGAAGAAAACTCTCGAGTGTGGTACTCGGGGAGTGGAGTAGGGCAAGGAAGGTGTCCTTGTAGCCGAACCACAATAAATTCGCGTGTTGTGGTTTGATCTTTCTAACTCTATCTTTTCTTCACTTTATTTCAATACTTACATTATTAGATTAGAATTGGTTGTATTTGTTGACACTTGAATTCACGTAAGATCGAATCAAAAGTTTTTATAAGCTACAAAAGATTTTGAAAATAAATTTAAAAAGACGTAAAACTATTCAACCCTCCTTCTAGTTTTTCACACTCCAAAAACGTCCAAAATGCTTCATTTTTCAGATTTCTCTCCAAAAGTACCTAAAATGACAAAAAGAACGATTTAGGGCAATATTTGATCAAATAATCACGAATCCGGGCTTAAATGACCTCTTAAAAGCGGTTCACTTTTCTCCTCATCACAACCCTTGCACTTCATCTCCTTTCATGCTTGTATAGTTATTATGAGGCTGTATTGAATTCGGAGCATTAGCTAGCTTGTACCCTATGAAATCTTGACGCCTCCACATTAAATTTAAGGATTGAATCTTATAGTATTATAGATAGATTATAGATGTATAACGTTTCATTTTATAGTTTTAGTGTCACTCCATTAATGTGGAACAATAATTGTGCTATTGCTACAGATACGCAAACTTCATTTCATCACAATCTTTAAAGTTCTACGATTATCTTTAAAGGTACACCGGCTCACAACTTTTTTCTAATCACTAAACCAAAAGAGCTTGTTGGCTTGGTGCATATGTAACTAAACATAAGATGGTTGTCTCAGTTATATGTAGTTGTTTCGAGAGTTAAAAGCAAGCGAGGTTTTAAAATACTCTGTTGTGATAGAGATGACAACTACACTGATGAAACGCCCAACATTGTCTACAAAAGAAGTGTTGCACCGTCCTTAAACATATTACTTTTTTCTTTTATCTGTATTTAGACGTTTTTTTATTTAGTCGTATTTTAGTATGCATTTTTTTTAATTGACTGCGTATTCATATGGTATTTTGATGTTTTATTTAATTAATATACTATTAATTGAGAAAAACTGATAAAGCTAGCCCACCCATCGGACGGGTTTTGAAGCTAGTATTTTGTATAAGGAATAAGTTTGCATAAAAAATAGAGAACAAAGCTAATATTTCAGAAAAATAAAAAATAAAATAAATAAGCAATTATTTGTTTTCTAACTCTTCATGTTGTTGAATCTTTTACACAGATTGTATTTTTATTTATTTTTATTTTTATTTTCTTTCAAATACCTTTTATCTTTCATAAGATGGAAAGCCTTTCTTTTTGAGTTTTCCAACCTTTTATTATATAAAATAAATTATTTATGATATCAACAATAAAAACACTATGATCAATTAACAGGAGTGATCGATGTAGTAATAGGTGCTCAAAAAATTGATATGATATTAATGGTTTTTTGTTAAAAGGTATGGATTGATCAGCTAAGGGATTTTGACTTGAAGTGTTTGTTGGAGAAATATGTAAGATATGAATTGTGAGATGAGTGATGTAAGTTATAAAACTTTTTTATTCATAAAACAAAAAATTAAATAATTATTTTCATTTAACTTGATACATTTCCAATCTTTATACTAACTGGTAAAGTATTTTGCCCCTCATGACTACCTTAGTACCTTAAAGAGTTAAAGTCATTCACAATTACGTTTCATGTTACATTCTTCTTCTTTTTCACTTGAAGTAACATAAAAAGTCTATCATAATTCACAATGTAAACTCAACAAAATAAAGATCATTTTAAGTTGTTGGTATTCAATACCTAAATTTAGTTCTCAGAAGACAAACTTTATGTACGTACCTTAAATCGATTTACACACATATATACTCATCTTAAGTACCTATAAAGCATGCATCAGATCCTTTAATCTCTTAAAAATTCTTAGATTTTGAGTAATGTTCTTTTCATATTATACCCCTTATACAAATGGCAAGTTAGTACAAACTTAATGTTCTCGGTCCTCTTGTTTCAAAACACACGCATGGACCTTAACACAAACACCTAACACACAGTTTCAAAATCTATTAGAATACTTTCTAAAGTTTCAAAACACACGCATAGGCCTTAACACAAATCAGTGAGTGAAAAGCCTTTTTATAATTAATAATAATTTTCAAAAAATCATATTACTCTCTAAGCTGTATTTATACTACTTATAATGCACGGCATGATTTTTTTTTTCTAAACTTAAAAGTTATTAAATTTAAGTATTGTTTAATCCTCAAATTTTTTTTTTTTTTTCATTTTTCGTTTATAACCAATAAATTATTTTCTCGCAATAACTACAAATGAACTCGTAAGTGTTGTATCAAGAGTCATATTAGAACCATAAGTTCACAAGTATAATTATTTATCGTTATATACCGTTGTTTTACGCTGGTATTCAAAAATCTCCTTTACTATCAAAGATAAATTTACACTGCACGAATAAATAGAACTGACAAAGACTTTTGGCAGTGACCTTTTCGTCGCCATTGCTAAATGAAAAAAGTTTAGTTCTGTGTCTTTTTCTTTAACCGACACCTTAGCGATGGTATATTTCATAGCTTAAGGTAATTTCACTTTCTTTTCTTGACGACACCCTTAGCAGCTGCCCATTTATTATCTTTGACCGTCAATTAAGTTGCCCCTATTTGGTCGTCGTGAAAAGCCATTGACTATCATCGTTAAACCTTAGTGACGGGCATTTGGCGACGACGCTATAATGACGACAAGTCGCTGCTATCTGCTAATAACCTTTGTCGACGAGTATCTGGTTTTTGCGACAGCTTTCATTGTCGCCAAACCCCTGATTCTTGTAATGAGATGTTACTCATTTTTAAGTCGTACGTTATGTGTAAGTTAAATTGTGGATTTTGTTCTATGTTGGTTAGTTTGCTTCACCTTGTCAAGTCGTTACTTTTGTACGTTAAATTGTACTAGAAGGCAACCCGCGCAGTGCGGCTGCGGGTATCTGATGACTATTTTTGTAGCGAGTAAATGTTTTATATTTTAAAGCTTCCTTATTTAGTATGTCTCAAATACTTTATAACGTAGTATATATATGTTTTTCAAAAGTAAAACGTCTAAATTATTAATAATGTAAATTGTTAACACTTTCATTTTTCAAATTTTAGCATTAAATTGATGGTTATAAGTTTAGTGAGCTTTTGTTATAAATAATTTTAGCATTACTATATAGTTTAAATGAGAGTTAAAATTTTAAATTTTATATTAATTTTTTAATTTTTTTTTTATTATAATGTTTTTTGTCTTAAAATTTTACAAATTTATTTTATAAGAAGTCCAAAATACCTTATAATGTAGTATAGGACTAAGGATCAAATGAGAAGAATCCTTATTAGTTTTGAATTAGATGCATCCTTAATCTTTTAGATGCATCATAATATATTTTTTAGCTAAAAATTAGATGCATATATACATATATTAGATGCATGTTATCAAGTTAGACGAATCATATAAATTTTTCGTCCTCTGCGGGTCAAATTTGTTGCTAGTACTACTTTGCATCATTTTCACTTCAAAATCACCTTTGAAACTAATTGTGATGCAACTAAATGAATAGAGATGTATCTAATTCAAGTCGATGAATCTCAAATAGACGGTTATAGTTTTTCTCATTCTTCTCATTTTAAGTTTTCTTATTACTGGATCCTTACCATGTAGTATAGTAGATATTTTGGTTTCTCATTTGTTAATATTTTATTTGGAATTGAAGGAAGAATTATGATGCTAGAAGGCAAGAGCGTGGTAAGGTCATTTTCACTTTCCATCGTGGTGCCCATGAAAACGAGGAAAGCTTTTATTTTCGTTTCTATATCGGTGGTGCCAGGAGTAGTAACAAACGGATATAATTCGCAATTATTCCATTTGGTTCATGTATATGTTTCCAGTTGTTAAGACACTTCACAAAATGCCAGTACAATGCATCTGCTTCAAAGCCAATGTGATACTCGTTGGTCAGTTGACCAAGATATTGGCGAATACCACATATGATCGAGAAAAAGAGTACCTATAATCACATGAAAACCATGAAAGCCGGTTGCTAAATAAATACTATCCAAAATTATCCAAAATTGTGGAGGGCGCTTGATAATATTTCTTTCCTTGAAAGGCGGTGAATACTAGAGCCAGTGAAACGGTAACTACTAAAGCGTAAATTGCTCGTTTTTTCTCACATTGTCTAAAGAGATAACGTAACAAGAAGACACGTATGTGTTGCTTGTTTCTTTTAAAGTTTTACTGTTAAGACATGTTTAACAAGTCTGAATTTGAATTATGATAAAATGTGTGAATAGAGACAAATTTTGCAATTTAAATATAAAAAATGTTGCACTTGTTTTTAAAAAACTCACTAAATGTTTCACAATATCAATCGTATATTATGCCAAATCGATGAATATGTGTAAATGTACATGTATGTGTGTTAAAAGTCACAATTTGTAAAGCATTTTTCATTATGTTGTTATAGAATGAGAAAGAAAAAAATAAGAAAAAAAAAATCTATTTACACATATAATTAAGAAAAATAGAAAAATATAAATATAATTAACGAAAAAATAAAATTGAAAAACATAAATAGAAACGAAAAGATAAGTCATTAATAGTCAATAATATACTTTTTTCACCTCTTAATGAGTAAGACCCATTACATCTTACCACCTCATACTAAAAATGAAAAAACAAACACCTAACTTCTTAGCTCCTCTTACTGAATAAGAGGTAAAAGGCAATTAGATGATATTTTCTAAAAAACAAACACCCTTTTAAAAAAAATTAGTTTTTATTATATAGGCCATCAATGTATTGAAAAGACTTTACACGTTGTCTAACTGTGTATTGTATTTCGTTTACATCAATTTAATGCTAAACAAGGAGGGGGAACCCGCCGCGTTGCGGCGGGGGCCTCTATACCTGTACGACAAACCTGTTTATATAGTTGGTATGTTTGCAAGCAGTGTGCGACACAGAAAACTGGATAGATGTATTACCAGGATGTTGATTACAAAACAGTGCAAGTGTTTTTCCTACCTGTTTTACACTTACAATTTTAGAAGCCGATATGCTGATACAGCGTCGTGTATTCACATAGCTGCACATCTATCCTACATACATGTGATCATACACTACGTTCATTTATTGTACATTCTAAGACTTTTACTTAAGGTTTTTTTACACACCATGCGCGGACATTTGTTGTGTTCCGCTAGTCATACTTGGCTTTCTTGGTGGCTTGAGTAGCTGTTTTATTTTCTTCGTCTGTAGGTGGTTGTTGTGGAACTGCTGGCAAGGTTACTTCATCGTTTGCCTCGGTCGTCTATGCCTGTTGCAACCAACTAAAGTATTGAACTAAACAAACTAAACAATTTATAAGATATAATTCAACATGAAAAATAGTAAGAAACCTTGCTGATCAGGGCGTTGTAAGTGTAAAATCGGTAATGGCCAATGGTAGTTCTTTAATTGCAGTTTTAGAGTTTTTATACAGGTCAACTGCATATAATCCTTGGTACAAAATTTGAATGTCTTTAAATTCAATATTAAGTGATGAACTTCAGTGAGCAAGGAAGTCGTACATATTGGTAATGAAATAATTCCACATGTTCCAAGTATATAATTTCAGCAACTTACCGAACTATGCACCCTTGATCCAGTTTCCTTACTTGCACATCAAACTGCAACTTGTCCTTTACGTCATTCTCCTGCATTTGTTTCAACAATACCAGCCAAGTACAACTCAGTAAAATATAGCGAGCTGCGCTTTTGAATGTTTATTCGGTGTATATACTGCCCACATTTGAACAAACAAACGACATACTTGAGCAAGCTTGTTACGACAGGAACCGTGTTGCGTTTTAAATATTCCTATAGAGCCTGCATTATAAAGTCCATGTTAGTTTATCAGGACGACAAACTGTGGTATACATGAATGAAACGAAATGTAGAAGTTTCTTATAGTGGTCTCTCGTTAGGCGTAAAAGGGGTGTAATTTTGTTTGAATGCGGTAGTGATCAGTAACCTTGAAAAGTGGGCGATCTCTCCTGGCATTTCCACCGTCAAACGTGCGCAGTTGAGTTTTCTTATTTTCCTCCAGCTGCTAAACACAAAACCACAAACTAATAAAGGCATTGTTCATTTAAACGACATGTACAATAATAAGTAGCTTGTACCAAAGCACAATGACAATAGAACAATTAAACATTGTTTGAATTGACTTGGGAATGGATATTTGCCTAGGTATCAAACTCTTTATTTTTAAAGTCCTACTAAAAAGAAAGATACATATCGATACGTATAAGGGAGTAAGAATAGGAATTTTATCACCCGTGGTTCAGAATTTGCAATGATTTCTAAATGTCAAAGACCGCACCCAACCATATACATGTGCCTTTAAATAGCGACTTAAGCACCTAATTAATAACAAACGTTAAGCAAATTATTAGCAATATTATGATGTACTTTATATACATAGACAAATCATAGAACCTAAATAGCGACCTACAACACTTAACAAATGCATCAGCAAGAAAGTAAGCGTTACATACCTGAACTTAATAACCTCCAAATTTTGAAAACTTGGTAATATATTTACCTGAATAAATAAGTGAAGCAAGAAATCGAAATCAAACACATGTTCAATTTCATGCTTATAAAAGAATTCCTTTTGTACATTTGTACGCTGCTGGTGTCTTCCCACCTGAATACACAAAAGAAACATGAGCATGGAAGAAATAAATGTTACCCATTATGTCAGCACCGGAAAGAACCTCAAAAGCGCAAAATATATTAGATTATGATAAAGCCTACCTTTATATCCTCTCCTGCAAATTCCTCATTTGGTCCTTATAAAACGATTCTCAGTGTACTTCTTCCTTAGTATTATTGAACGCCTCTTTGCCTGCAGGAACCGAATCATCATCATCATCCAACCTTGAGAGAGTAAACTCCTGTATCGTTTAATCACAGCATTTTATTAAAAACCACAATTTTTAACAACCATGATTTCCAAAAGACATAAAACTATGCATCTCCCACAACCTGATTATTTACCGCTAAAAATAGAACAATACGGCTCCATGAAACCACCAATTAAACATCTCTTAAAACAGTAAACACAATCACCCCTTACAAATATACAGCTTATTATAACCACATTATCTACATTTAAAAACAATCAGGTACCAAAATACTCATCTTAAAGTGCTTATTGATACATAAACAGTTGTGTATCTAAATGCTCTAAGTATACCAACCCAAAATCGATAGATGTAAGTTTCCTAAATCAGAAAGACACAAAATGTTACCTGTTTGAACATTCGATAGGTTATCATCATCACAACCTTTTTTAAGTACTTGTAAATGAGCTGGCGATTCAAGAAATCATCATAAACTCCTCTTTCAAAGCATCAATTATTGAAAGAAATAAATCAAAACCAATCTCACAACACCCAAAACCCATGTCATGGTTCCATCAAAGAACATAAATTGACAATAACAGAAAACAAAAGTAAAAGAAAATATAACCATCATTCGTCAACAGCTTACACGAAGGCATGCTTTCATATCAACTGTTAAAAGAAAACATCAAGTTGCCGCTATAAGCCGCTGATGTAATTGTTAATGCTAAAATAGAATAATAGTTTTAAATATGTTATTAATTATCCAAGAAATAGATTAACTATATGTCAAGGCTATAAGTTGCACCATCGTTAGCAATCTAAGAAAACAATACTTTAAACCTGCAGATCTGTTTCTCCCACTTATAATAATCCTGTCGTTGATGTAGGCCTGCTCGTATATGAGCGCAGAAATTAACGATATGGTGTGGTTGCGAATGGAGAAATCTGGAATTTTCAGATAAGAGAGAGGCGTGACCATGGAGGCGTTTTTGAGGCAGGATGGATAAAGATGATATCCGAGACCGACACGTTTGAAAACACGTGTTGGGCTGTAGAAGTTGTTTATAATGAAAAGTGGGAAAACATTTTTTAATCAAAACTGGGAACTCGTGCCCTCAACAAATTCCTCCACAAATGATATATAGTATAATATGAAATACCAACTATACTCTTTAGATGCACCTTTATTCTATTAAAAATGTCAAAAAAGTATAAAGCTATAATTCCAGATTTAGCTTTTTATTCACATCATTTTGATCGGTGAGTTTTAAGTTTATTTTTACCGTTTGATAGCCATCTCACAAAAAAATAGTCATAGTTGATATAAATGAAAGCAAACACATAATTCAATTGCTTAAAAGTTTATTTTAATTACTGAGTGACCTTTTAAGAAAATAACTACAAACTTAAACGGCCTCTCTTAATACATTATCCCCTTTTTTATAAATTACATTCCTTAGACTTTCTTCAAAACTGTATAGTTTCGTAAATTTACTTTAAGAACGTAAATTGACACCTACAAACTCTTTAAAAAAAACTTTCTTTTATTTTGAAGGAAACCTTTAAACTACTATAACCAAATGTATTTAATCAACAAAACTACTAAGCATAAAACAACAAAATACTTTTCATATTATATCCCGCTTCATTGACATTCTATTGAATTTACAAATTCCATTTATGTTTTAACAAACATTATCTCATTTGGGCTTTCAGGCTCCCATGTCAGTTCTTGGGTGTAGGTTTCACTAGCTAATGGTGGTTTATTGGGCTTTAAAACTTAAAACATGTGTATTTTATATTGTTTGTGCATTATGTATCAACTGACGTCATATATGTAAATGTATAAGTAAAAAGCTAACATTGTATTTCTATATTTTATGGTTAAATGCGTACAAGAACAACAAAAGTAAGTGATTTTTCATTCTGATTATACTTAATATACGTAACACAACAACTTTAGCCCAAGAGATGTTGTCAATATTTTTACTTTCTCAAGTTTAGTCAGTTTATTTCGTTCAAAAAAAAAAAAAAAAAAAAAAAAAAAAAGTTTAGTCAGTTTATGATAAAACAAAATGTCTTAGATTCATATGCTTTTATTAATATACTTGCACAAAATTATTCCTAACTAGAACAACAATGGAATTAACTCGAGTTAATTTGGCAAAACGAAAGCATCTCATTGTCGTCCTTAAAAATCCCCATGTCTTCTTTGTCCAAAATCACAAGTGCTTCGATACCATCACCACCCGGAATATCCATCAGCATAAAACTGGTTATTTGCATAGATCAATATGCAATAGTTACACCCATAGCCTTGCCCCTTCCAAAATCTACTTTGTTAAAAGGGAAGCCGCATAGACTCTTACACAAATACAATCTCTCCAGATCATCATTTCCAAAATTTAACATCAATGATTTGTGCGTTCGTCAGCTTGTTGCAAGCTTTGGACTCGTTCATGTTGCACTTTCTCTTTCTTTATTTCCGAAACTACCACACTTGATGAAGTCTCACTCGTATGCTTAGTAAGTTAGTAGTTACCATCGTTTGTAGCTTCAATAAATACAACTCCTTGACCATTACAGTCAACATAAGATGTGGGTGTATTTGCGCATAACCTACCTACAAACGGATAGTATTGTGTCAAGCTTTGTGACAGCGATTTCTTGATCTTTATGGCTTTATCCCGAGAAGTTAAAGTGCAAGTGCCATTGTTTGGATAGAAGAGAATCAATGGCATATTGAAATGTGATCTGAATTCATCATCACTGTCCGAATATGAGGGGGGTTGGAGATGAGGGTTTTACTGTTTTGCGAGAGATGATGGTGTGAAGTTGCCTTCTTCCTAATCGTAAGAGCTTCCCTATCGTCATCGTCGTTTAGTTTTCTTTGGATCCCCTAGGTGCAGATTTGTGAGATACATACATGTGATCAATAGCTACTTGGTGTATTACTGTATTTGTTTAAGATATTCTCCGAGTAGTCATTTTCCTTTATTAGTTTGACTTATGTTAAATACTGGAACTAAGAATCATTGTTAGCAACTAGCAAGTAACAAAAATTTCATATAGACAAACAAAAATGAATCAAAATCAATGGATTAGCATGTTCATTACATTAATTTGGTAGTCAATAGTTGCAATGTAACAATAAGGTAGATAAATCCCATGGACTCTCTCTTTTAGTTTTATGAACCAAAACTCACTATATGGTTTTTTACTTTTTCAAAAAGCAGACGATTATGTAAAATTCAATAGGAACCATGCACAAAGAACCGGACCAAATGTCGAACAACAATCCATAGACCACCTACGAACAACACATCAAAGAACCAGACTTGACCAAATATATAAAACGGACATAGCAAGTCTCATCGAGCCAGTAAATACAGCAGACACTAGCTGGTTTGTAACAGCCCAACACGAGTAGATTCAAAGGATTTTCAGTTAAAAACATTCCAACAGACACGATCCATAACCCAATTATGATTTACTCATAATAATCACCATCATGAAACTACACGAGTACAATTGTTCCATGACCATTCACCAGGAATAATCAACTGGAGTGTTTTAACCCACAGGTCTTGTACTTCAACAGGAATACATTTCTTTCAAGATCATGTAAAAACACGATTTTTAATGACTCGTTTCTGAGTATCCGCAAAATGAACACAGACACACAACTAGGGCTCAAAGGAGTAAAAAACTGCGAGTCGTAACATTTGGTCAACACACAAACGGAAACAGTATACCAGCATAGTCCAGCATAGTCAACTCCTGTCAACCTTGGATAGAAAGATAATGGTATCTGTCTGTTAGCTATAATGACTTGGGTTAGCTTTGCTTCTTATAATCGGAACACCATCCTCTCTCCAAATCACTCGTTCTTCACAAACTGCGGCTGCTACCTCTGCATACATTTTATGTTCCTAACAAAAATGTTTCAAGTATTTAACTTCATTAGCAACCATTAACGATTACAAAAAAACTGACGAAACACTAAATTTATTTCAAATGATGTAAAATTTAGTTACCTGACGAAGAACCCTGGCAGCAAGTTCTTCAGCAGTGTCATCAGCGAGCACAGGAACAACTCTCTGAGCTAAAATCCGACCCGTGTCATAATTCTCATCAACAAAATGGATTGTAGGGCCTGAATACCTAGCTCCGGAAGCAATAACAGCTTTATGCACCTTTGTACCATAATATCCTTTGCCACCAAAAGCGGGAAGAAGTGAAGGATGTATATTTAAGATTGAATTTGGATAGGCTCGAATTAACTCAGATGGTATAAGCTTCAAGTATCCAGCTAGAAAGATAAAGTCAATCTTGTATGTACTGCAAAAAATAACAGATATATGAACGACGAATACCAGCAAGAACCGACAAAAACGTTAACAATAAATATAATTATAGGTCAAACTAACCTTAGAGCAGCTACAAGATCATTTGAAGATAGACCTTCTGGTTCACCTTTTGTATTGGGAAATATTATAACAGGGATACCGTTCTCTCTTGCATATTGTGCCCCTCCACAATCTACACATATATAAGGATAAATTAAGTAATCCAAACCATCATGTTCACATTCATGGCTGTAAAACTTGTTAGGCGGTACTCAAGAGGTCAACTACCTTGTAGCGAGTAATCGACCTAGGCGGGGAGTACTGGAAATTTTATATACAAATTTTGAAATTATATGTATGACATGCTCATAGGACCATAGAATTGTTCATTAACACAAATGTTCAAAATACTTCAAACCGAGTTTTGACTGAGTTGACCGAGTTTTTGACTGAATTTTGACCAAACCAACTTTTTTAGCCGATTCGGCTCAAATCACCTCAGTCATTGACCTTGTGGCGAGTAATCACCGATCAATCTGCCTTGTAATCCGAGGTTTGCAGCACAGCTCACATTTGAGCTTGTATACTTGTTTTTTTCTTGGACAGCTTAGTTTACAACTGTTTTTCGTGTATGACTAGCTAACAGAGCGAAGCTGAAAGTGCTTATAATACGAACTCTAACTATTGGACTCATTTGTTATTGAAGTATAATAAAATTCGATAAGACATTTTTGATAATCAGTATTCAATTCTTTGACTGATTCTGATTACCAAAGGAACTGAATGTAAAATTACCACTAGATAAACAAATAACCAGTATTTGATGATTTAAGAAGAAGAACGATCTGAATCATATAAGTATACAACCAGTTTCAAAGGAAAAGCAATTCCCAAATTGCTACTTCATAACCTTTTTTTAGTTTCACCCAAATATAAAAAACGATTATCGCAAGCTTCTACCAAACACCCTAAACTGCTTATATTTGACTGCATCAAAACACAAAATGCAATAAGCATATAACCATTTATCAAAAGGGTCTCAGAATTCTAGTATGTAAGACTTCGAAAAACATTATTTCCGTTTCTTTTGTGTTTTGGGCACTTGATTGCTAGAACTTGCATTTTACTCCATCAAGGGTTATCAAGCTTTTCACGGGTCAAATGGGTCTATGTGCATTTGCTCGGGCGATAACATTAATTTCAAACAAGGTAAATTAAGTCTTAAGAAAAAGGCTAAAAATATTACCATTTTTGTTGGTAACCAAAACAACAACTTCTCCATTCACCTCACCACTCAGAATCGCCTTATGAACAGCTCGAAAATTCGACCCACCACCCGAAACAAAAACCGCAAGATTCTTCTTCCTTTTAACCCCATTTTCCAAACTCTCAACTTCATCACTACTACTCAAACACTTGACCACACTCATCATCTTTAACCCTTTAAAACCCTTCAAATCATTAAAATTACTGCTTTTTAAACATACCCAATTCTGGTTTTTTGTTTCTGAGCTAAATGGTGTAGAAAAGGTGGAAGCTTTAGGGTTTTGGAGTGATGAAAAGATGGAATTTGAACTAATGCTGAAAAGGGTTTCCATGGTTTATAAAAAAGGTTTGAAATTTGGGGGTTTTGTGAAGTGGATATTTGATTATGGGTACTTGAGTTTACGCTGTGTTCTCAAGTCTAAATTTTAAAGAATGGAAAGAGAAAGGATGGGAAGGGTAAAGTAAGGGATGATGTTGAGAAGAAAGTGGTTATTAAAATTTATGTTCTTGAGTTTGTATTTTAAGTAGCAAGGAAAGGAAGAGAAAATAATGAAATTACTAATATGCCCTCAACACTATATACATATCAGCAGCTTTACGCAAGGTAAAACTTTGAAAAGGATATTCATTTTCGTTAAATTTCATGTTACCTGATGGCAGATGCAAATTGCTATGCAATAAATGCATAAATCATGACAAATTAATTCAATTGAATACTCAGTAACCATGAATAATCGCTGAAGCATAATTAATTAATTCCCATATTAATTAATTAATTCAATCGCTGTGTTCTCCGCTTTGTTCACGAGGAAAAAGAAAAACAATGCAGAAACACGTTGCATATAAAATTTCAATGGTTATCTCATCAAATACTTTATTATGTAAAATAAAGGGATAAATGGGTAATTTACCAAAAAGCTTTAAAGTTATGAAGATGCTTTCCCTAGCTTTCCGCCCAATTTTGGGAGGATTACATCTGGAACAAATAACACTACAGCTCCCCTACCTTACCTTTCCCTCCTCTTTCCCTTCCTTCCAAAAAAATCTCAAGAACACATATTTTTTTAATTTCCCATCCTTTCCTTTTCCTTTCTTTTAAAAATAAAACTCGAGAACACAGTGTTAGGGTTTTGTAGTTGGTGAATTGGAATAAAGAATCTTGGGAAAGGTGGAGGCGATGGGAGCGGGAAGAAGGGCTGAAGTGAGAAGGTGATGAAGTGCAGAAATACCCCTGAACTATGTTGAAATGTAAGAACATTTTTAAAGTATCTGACTCATAAAAAGATGTTATACCATTCACAATGCTCCAAAGTCTTGAATGACTTGAAGCATTTAATGAATTAAATGCAAACTATATTTATTAGCTAAAGCTTTTGTAAAAGACTTTGTGTATATCAAGTTTTTGTGTAAAGCTTTTCAAAAAGCTACTGATGCAATGACAAAAACCATTTCTCAAAAGCTTCTTAGAATAGGAAAAGCTTTTGCAATTTGACCTATTGTGGGTGCTCTTAGTGATTTAACATACAGAATAACATCGAGTCACATTTTGATATTATTTTTGCAACTCCAAGTAATCTTGATGGAATTCTTTTTTGGCATGAATCAGCGCAACTCAACAAAAAGGAAAAACTTTGCTTCGATGTCGTTGTCAACACCTCTACATGGTTCATTTGGAGCTTTCAAAATAAAGTTTGCTTTGACTTGAAACCCCCGTGTCAGAACACTCTCATGGAAGAAATCAATAATCTTTCACACCTTTGGATTGCTCAAAGAAGCAAAAACATCCGGTTGAAGTGGCTCGAATGGATCACCACCCCTAGAATGGCTTGCACCGTTCAACTGTATCAATTTTTTGTTATATCTTTATTCTAGCTTCTTGATAGTTTTAAAACAAATGGTCATTCAAAAAAAACTTAAACACATACATATGCATATTAGTTTATGTGTTGACTCATCAACCCGGAACTATAATGTTGGGCGTAAGAAGAGTATGACACCAACGTTGGATGAACATCGGTGTTGCACCGTTCCTCTTAAAATACAAAACAAGGTGTGACACTGTGACCTAACATTATTTGATTAGGTGCTTATAGTTACAAATTTTGACCCAAAACATGTGTTTTGACCCTTACATGAGTTGACCTCCACATTATCGCTTTTAGCCAAACGAGCACTTCCAAATATGAATCACAACAGCCTCTAAATAACCCTTGGCATTCATGATATCCTTCTAATAAAGTTTTTTTAAATTTTAAGTGTAAATGAACATTGCATTAACCTAATCAATTAAAGACTCATAGAAATGTAAAGTAGATCGCAATGTTTAAAAAAAAAAAGTATCTCTCTACTCAAACCGAATATGAAAATGATCACCATTAGTAAGTTCGGAGCTAATAAGTAATCAACCACCCGTCTTATGCCTTGGTGGCACCCTAAAGACGCGTCATCCCCAAAAATGTCAACCCGTTCGATGCGTTGGTTATAGACAATTTGAGAGAACTCTGTCGTTGACGATCGAATTGCGTAGAGAGAGAATATATTTTTTAGAGTGTGTGAGTATTGTTGGTACAAAAGTTGGGCGTTCCTTGTTTGGGTTCCTGTTCTCGTACCAATTCAATCTTAATGCTTGAGACCTGCGCCCTAAGAAAACAAACAAACACCGTTAGGCTTACTGTGGGATTGTCTCCCACGATTATCCTCCGGCGTGAGAGTAAGTAATCGGTTTTAGAGTTATGTAGAAGAATTAGGGTTGTAAAGTCGTACCTTTAACGAGAGTTATGATATTGTTTATATAGGCACGGAATCCTTATTGGATACGTGCGCCTTACTCTTCGGTTTATATCCGGTTTGGATATATATCCCTTAAATAAGAGATATCCATATCACAACTATAAATAACTTTGGGCTTGGGATTTTGTGAGCCCAAACCGTTAGCATACTGGCCTAAATTATTGTTATGATAGCCCACTCGTGGGGGGTTTGGGCGTTAGTAATGTTTATCATTTGGATCCGTAACCCGAAAATAGACTATACGTTATCATGTCCCCCCAGTCTAGTATGCGTGGGTATTAACCGCGGATGCTAGACTTAGAAATATTAGCGGCAAATGTGGCGGGGAAGTTTCTAGTATTTCCCGCCAAAAACGCGATACGGTGTATCTAGCCTTTAAGTGTCCCACGTGTCCCTTGGAAGACGTGAAAAAGTGCATGTATCGGTTTGTATTCCACCACACGATGGAGATAGTGGGATCCACGTGTCATCCATCCGATGCAAGAGGAAACCCTATATAATGGGCTCCTCGTTTCACTGTTTTAACCACAGTGAAAAACGCCATTTCCTTTATTTAAAAAATCTTTCTTCTAGAAAACTAATATCGTCGAGAGGTAATTACGCGTGCGCATTCTAGTAAAAATGGTCCATCAGTTAGAAGAGTTCCGTTCTGAGATGGACGAGGATGAACTTCGTCAGTTCACCTCCGACTATTTCATTCCTCTCGAGGTGCATCCGGAATTACCGGATGCCGACGCATGTATCGCGGACTTCCCTGAGGGGAAGATAGGGGTATACACGCGCTTCTTTGAGTTTGCAAACCAGCGCGTGCATATATCCCTATTTTTGAGCGACGTGCTCAACATTTACCGCCTGCATATTTCACAGCTGCACTATATAGGTGCGGCGAAAATAACGAATTTCAAGGTAAACTGTCGTTTACTCGCAGTGAGGCCTACTATCAACCTTTTTCGCGCGTTTTACCACACGTCGTGGTCGAACGGGTGGGTGACGTTTTCCAAGCGCCCAGGGCGCTATCAGTGCTATACTGAAAAAATAGATGCCCTTAGGGGTTGGAAGGAGAGATTTTTCTGGATAGATGATAGGGTATTCACCACGCTCTCTTGGTTTTATACCCAAGGGACGCTTCCAAAGGATGAGCGCCCAGATCCCGGTACGTACAGCGTGGAGGATGCGGAGACCATTAGTGGTAACCGCATCCCAATCAATTCCTATCCCGAGGAATTTTTGGTTCATATGGGGATGAGTCGCAATTACTTCGGCGCAAGTGATAAAGTGCCGACATTTCTGGATGAAAGCGGCCGGGGTGGGTGCTTGTCCTTTATTATCCTCTCCTTTATAATGTAAGCGCTCTTGTATATTAAAATTTTTATCAACTAACTTGTTCCTCCTTTTGTGTGTTTATATGTTGCGCAGAAATGGATCTATTTTCCGTAGTGAGGTTGACAAAGCCTACTCAAGTTACCGTAGGCGTGCGCCCCTTGAGGGAAGGTGAAGTGCCCGTCTTGGAGGCTACCGCTGGATGCCTTCTGGAGCTTGCACAAGAAGAGTCTTCGGACACATCACAGCCAATTGTGAATGCGACGCCAGTACAGACCGTGCCTGCGTAGGGAGTGGTGGCGCCTGAGCTTGCGCGCGCCAAGTCGTCCACGAGTACTGGGTTTCTCAAAGTGGACACCGACTCTGAAGAGGAGCGTCAGGGTGCGAAGCTCAAGGCTGTTGTCGATGATGGTGAAGGGACCTCCAAGCGCAGGCGTCATACGATTATTGTGGATGCGTCCACAGATGAGGAGTGATATGTGCCTTTTTGCACATATCTTTTCGTCTAAATTTCAAGTCAAAACAACCAAAAACACTTCAAAATGGTCAAATAACATCACAAATATCTTTGGAGTGTGTTTTTGCGTATTTCAGGTACAAAGGATTGAAAACAAATGAAAAGCGTACAAAGTTTGCATAATTGGCAGTTTCAGTCCCCCAACTTTCAACATTTAACAAATTCAGTCCCTGAGCATTAATTTTGAAAGAAATGTCAATCCAAGTCCTTTACAAATGAAAATTTATCAAAAAGGTCCTTGGGTGAAAGTATCCAAGAATTTACACTTTTGGCCCCTCAAGTTTCAAAATTGGCAGTTTTAGTCCCTGGGGGTTTAAAATGGAAAATTTATTAATAATGGTCCTTGGGATATTCAAGTTTGGAAAGTTTGGTCCTTTGGTAAATGGAACTTGTCGAGATTGGTCCTTTGGAATAAATTGGAAAAATTCCATTTCACACCTCACACTTTTCAGTTTTTACATAAATGGCCCTTTTGCTTATTTGCTACTACTAAACCAAACGGATCCTAGTCATTACTACCCAAAAACAATAACAAACCTGATCCAGCCCAATCCCACACCTTTGGCCCAAAGCCTAAACAAAAGCCCACCTTCTAACCTAAACCGTTTTTAATAAAAACGTATCTTATCTTTGACCATTACCAGGTCAAACAAACCCCCATCTTCACCCTTGCTCCCCCCATTAACCGCCAAACAAATCACCATCCTTTCACGTGATACCAAAACTATCATGGGTATCCACTCCAGGTCATCCTCCACTCACACCATCTCCAAGGCCTCACATACCATACCTACCCACTCCATTTGGGCGCCAAATCTTGTTTAAGGGCTGAGATCATGCTAAAACCAATTAAACGGCTGGGATTCATTGACAACAAGCACAAGGAAAAGGGCAAAGGAAGTGGACAAGAAAGAGAAGACAAAACCCTAGCTTCTCAATTTTAGTATATATAGTTTATGATATGTAGCCATAAAAAGGCAGTCAATTTATTTAGGTTTTTAGTATGTAATTTTAGGGTAAATTAGTTTTAAGTTTAATTATTGTTAGCTTTTAAAATTCAGTTTGTAAACTCTTTCTTTTAAGTTTTATGATAGTCTTATTTTCTAAAATTTTTATACAGCTTTGTTCCCTGCTTATCCCTTTATTTTAATTGCTCATCAACTGCTTGTTTGCTAGTCACTTTAACTTCTTTGTACTTTGATAATCTTGTTATAGTATTTACTTGTCAAAAACTTGGTTCTGAACTTGCTTTACCCCTTGAAAACTAAATCAGCCACCCCCCTTAAGTAGTGTTTGGCTGTTTTAGGTAGGATAGAATTAGAATTAGGATTTGAATTTTGATTCACTTGTTGGTGGTAGTACAGGATGGAAGGTTTAGAACTCATTTTGTTGTTCACAGCTTAATTGGTGGCTCATTTGTGGGCTGCTACTTGCCTATTTAACCCACTTTGTACCCACTGCATTTGCAGCCTAGCAGTCCCAAAACCCCTCACTCAACCATTTTAAATTCACTAATCACTAGGAGTTTAGGTCTAAAGTTTAGTTTACAACTTATTTTTTAGCTCATCTTTATGTCTTTATTTTTAGTTTATTTTTGTGAGTTGTTTCGTAGCTTATTTCAGTCCTCAAAGTGAGCCCCCGAGGCTGCAGACCTGCACCTTCTTAACTGTCCCCAAATAGCTCACCATAAGCAGCCCCCAACGCCCCTTTTGATCTTGATTTTAAGTAAGATTCCAGCTTTTATTTTGTGCTTGCATGTAGTTAGTAGTATGAACTTTAATTATTTGAGCTTGTTATGGATTTTGAGTTTGTTTGAGTAGCTTATTGTCGACTGAAAATTCCACCCTTTTGGGCTGCTGAACTGTCAGACTTTGAGAGCTTTTTCCTTAGCTCAATCCTTTCAAAATTTCTTCATATTGATTAAGTGAGTCACTATTGTTTCATTGTTTTAGCTTTTTGTCTTATGGCTTAATTATTTACTGCTTACTTGATAGTCTAGAATAGCTTTTAATGGTTTTTAGCTAGTTTAATTTGAGCACCTTATGACCTGCTCAACATTAGGTCCCCACACAGCCCCTTTTTAGTCCATTTTTTAGACAATTTAGAGTATTCAATATGCTTTGATCCTTGTTATGTAGTTAATTAGTGGTATAATGTTTACGTTATTCAGCATATTTTCTTGTTAGGATATCATTTGGTTGGTCTATCTCAGGTCGCACTCCCATTGCATACCTGCCGATCAGGCTCCCAAACTCACCCATTTAAATTTACCGTTGCAGCAACCAAACAGTCCACGCAGTCATTTATAGCTTAAATTTTAGGTAGGGTAAATTAAGATTTAGGTTTCTAATTTAATTTTACAAGCAGCCAGTAGATTAGAGATTTACCGTTGAGCATATTTAGTAGTTATAGAACTTTGACCCATTTGCATATTGTCATTTATTGCCCCAACAGCCACTAGGATTGCATTTTTATTTTCTTTGTTATTTGTTCAATTGTCGTGAAAATTAGTGTAGAACTTATTTTCCAGCTTTATCTTGATGTCCTTATTTTTATTTTATTTTTATAAATTTTCTTTTACCACTTTTTGTGGCCTCAAACTTGCCCCCTTGGGACTGCTGTTGATATTTGTTCTTAGAACTGCCAAGCTTGTTTGATTTCTTTTTTTTCTTATCTGTTTGATCTTGTTGTTCATTGACATTGCTTGTTATTGTGTATGGATTCAGTGATGTTCACGTTTGTTTAGTTGGCTCTTTAGTTCACTTGGCTGAGCTTTTTTTTGGCTTATTATGGTGGGGTGACAAATTTCAAATCTTGCTTAAAAGCCTAAGCCTCACTGTTGGTAAAACAAGCTTGTATAAGTTTGTTCAAAGCTTTTAAGAAAAGTTTTCTTTGAAAAAGTTGGTTAGTTTTGGTGTTTAAATGTTTTGCAAATAGAAAATATCAAAAAGTAAAATAAAAAGTAAAAAGGGTGGAAGCAAGAATCGAACCTGTGACCCTTTGGTTGGCTGAACAGAACAAACACAACACCATCCCATACCATCTGTGCTAGTTACTCCTTTTTGTTAATACTTTCTCTTATTATTTATTTAATATAGTTAACTTTATTTGCTTATTTAATATCAGCTTTCCATTTTGCTTATTTCCAGCTTATTTCATAATTTTATTTTTCCTAGATTAGTGTTAGTGTTAATTAATTTCCAAAAAATTTTCATATTTTTCCAAATTAATTTAGTATTTTTAGTTAATTATATTTAGTTTAATTAGTATTTAATTAATAATAAATAATATAAAAGTTCAAAAAAATATTTTTCTTTTTCCAAAAATTTTCTTTTGTTATTAGAATTGTAGGAAAATTATTTTCACACGCGTAGGCTTAGTGTAGCATCAGATTCACTTTTTCTTTTGCACCTCGCGTTTATTTTTAATTAAATTTCGCGTTTTTAAATTTAGATTACGTTTAGGGTTCCCTAGCTTCCTAATTTTCATTCATGTAGAATTCTAAGCAAGTTTTAAGTTTTAATTTTCATTTCTTGTTTATATTCATATTTTAGTTGTGTTTATTTTATTTTCGTTCGTTATTTCTCGTAATTCAACAATACCAAATAATCTCTCTACCATTCCTTACAAACATTTTAATCTCCGAATCTCACACGATATTACCCATTCACACCTCGTTGGGACACGACCCGGGTAATCACTTACCCGATATCACATATATATATATATATATATATATATATATATATATATATATATATTGTATTCACGAGTTTTTACAAGTCTTCCTTTTCCTAAAGGTTGATCGGTAAATTCCACTCACGTCTACTGTGTATATTTTTGATACGCACTCAAAAAAGCAACTATCAAAATGGCGCCGCTGCCGGAGAGGTTGTGTTGCGACAATATCGTTACTATTTTAACGATTAGTGACTTGTAGAACCTTCGTTAAGAAGTTATCGCTTTCAAAAATATATAAAACCCAAAAATATTTTCCTTTTCTTTTGTAAATATATCTATCATATAAAAAAAATAATACAAAAACATTTTCCGTTTTCTTGTTAAATAAAATAAACATAAAAAAAAAAAAAAAAAAAAAAAAAAAAAAAAAAAACCGCCGAAAACCAAGGCAGAAGACCTACCAACTGGGGGTGTGAACATTAATAAGTTCCCAAACAAAAGATTAAAACTTGCCATTGTATCCTTGTGAATTGGTGTACCTTTTTCAAAGAAGCCATTTACATTGTGATTATTGGTTTAAGTTCACAATTGTCTTTTTGAGTTGGTCTCATTTTAATTGATGTGTTTTTCGAAAAACCCAAAAATATTTTTCCTTACCCTCTACTCGTTTGATTCTACCTTCTTATACCCCTCTCATGTATAATTCTTATGGCGTCTCTCGGCTACACGTGTTTTCACTGTAAAAGCCCGATTGAGAACGGCTATCGTTGTTTCCGGTGTATTTGTGAGAAATGTGGAAATAATTGTAGTAACAGCTTTTGCTCTACGTGCAATTTGTTCATAAATCCAAATTCTCTCGATGATTCACCAAATTCTTCCAACTACCCATCACTGCCTGAGATACGTGCTATTATTGACAAAGCATCAAGAATTGATCCTAACCTTTTAGGATTTACGGTTAAAGGTTTGTCAAGCAAACGTACAAAGCATAGAGCAGTGACTGAAAAGAACGACTTGCCTAATCTTCACGTTTATCAAAAACAAAAACCAGAGACCATAACGGAAGTGGTGGAAATTCCTAGCTCCCAGAGCACACCACTTGTCCCACCTCTGACTTTTATTCCTTGTGTCAGTTGTGGTGAGCCGCTTTTCGGGTTGCCATGTCGTTGGTGTACATGTGAACGATGTGGTAATGATATTCAAAACGGAAGTTGTTTGTTTTGTGGTTCGAGTAATTCATTCGCTTACGATTCTAATCCGAGCTTTTGTAATGAGCCACAAAACAATTTCATTTCATATGAGCATAATCCGTGTTATCAAAATTGTAATGCCGAATCGTTTCAAAATGCACTAACTTCACAACAATACGGTTGTGAGTATTGCGGAGGTCCGCATTTTAGTACAGATTGTCAAACTAGGAATCTTTTTCCTTGTGACAACAATTATCACGACCAACCTCCACAATACAAAACTTTTGAAACACAACCTCAACCATTTCCTCAAGAACTTTTGCAAAATGTTTTAAATACTTTAAATGACCTTAAGGATTTGGTTAACAAACCTGCTCCGGAAGAACCTCGTCCGAAGTCTTACAAAGAAATACTAGCTGAAGAAGCAGAAGAAGCAGCTAGAGTAAGATTTCGAATGCGTAAAACTGTCATCTACGATGACGATGACGATGACGATAGTGATGATGAAGATACCCTTGATATTCATCAAGGCTCATCAAATTCATCAGTTGTGGTTCCTTCCATGAAAGATCAGTCTGTTTTTATCACACCCGAAGTTCACACTCACTCTCTAAACATAGGGGATGAGCATCTTAGCACTGTTCCCGATAAGGAATCGGACTAATTCATAAAGTCTAGTGTTGAGAACCTTGTCCCAATCCCAAGAGAGTCACAGGGGACTTTTGATCATATGTGTGATTTACCTTTCCCTCTTGAGTGTCCAGAAGATCAATTTGAGACTTTTGATCATAAAGTCTAGTTCGCCGATGAACTCACTCACATCAATCCACTTCCAACGGGAAGTGACGATGATCTCATTGATTTTGAAGCCGATCTGGGAGAAATTGAAAGTCTCCTATATCATGATCCGTCACTCACTTCTTATCCCAGCAGTCCAATAAAGAATATTGATCACCTTGTTCCCGAAACATTTAATACGACTCTCACCAATCATTTGTTTGAAATCGACTCTGAATTCACTTTGATTTCTGATAATCAAATCTTTGGTACTCAGATTGAGGATTGTGATGAGTCTACTCCGGAACATGAATTCATAAATTCACATCTTGTGAATAATTCTCTTCATGAGGAGTTCTCCGGTGAACTCACTCATATCATATCTCCACCGGAGTATGATAACTTCCATTTTGATCATGACACACCCGGGATATGTCTTGATCAAGCGAGCTTAAATGATGTGATTCATAATCTAGAAATTATGGATTCTCCCGTGGGTGATGATGAGTTAATCATGATTTTCATCATGAGTTTGTTTCTTTTCTTCACCTATCCTGTGACGTCCTCTCTTCTTCACTCCTTCGGGACTGAAGACACTATCTTTGACCCTCGGCATTTCCATGTATCATTCTTTTGATCCAGGGTCTACTTATCTCATCGGTGTGGAACTTTCACGTGCTTCAAATGTTTGTTCAAACATCTTGAATGAAAGTCCGATGGAGATTGCTTCTTCCACATCATGCATCCCCAAGGACAAATGAATTCGGGGTTGAGTCAAGCTAGCGACTCGGTAAACAAAAACAGTAGCATGTACTTAGGGTTTTCACCCTAAGTGTGGGGGAGTGCCCCTGCTGTGGTTACAAATTAAGTGAAAAGAAAAATGATGTTTCCACATTTAGCTTGTAATGTTGCACTTTTACGTTCAAAGAGTCGGCATAATAGCCGGGACTTTGAATATTGAGGACAATATTCAATTCTAAGTATGGGGGGTATTCTAGCGAATTTTATCACATTTTACCATCTAGTACCCCCATTTTTGGCAAAATTTTTAAAAAAATTTTCACTTGAGTTTCAAAATTTTTGTGGTTATCAGTCCACCATGTCTAACTGATGAGGCGAAAAATGAACCACTTTTAGGGGGTCATTTATGCCCGGAATTGAATTTATTTAATCAAATATTGCCCTAAATCGTTCCTTTTGTGATTTTAGGTACTTTGGGAGCGAAATCTGGAAAAGGAAGCAATTCGGACGTTTTTGGAGCATAAAAGTGAAGAAAACGCCAAAGACTTAATTTTCCATTCTGAGAACAGTGTATGACGGCGTCAAGAAGGAAATCCTGACGGCGTCAAGAGTAAAATCCATGACGACCCAGAAGAAACCTGAAGGCTTCACAAGAAGTGCGTCAAGAGTTAAAGTCATGTCGGCCTGCATAAGGAGTACACATGACGGCGTCAGACCCAGATCTAGGCAGTCCGAGGAACTATTTGGCGGCGAGATGACGGCGTCAGACATTTGTTCTTGATGCCGTCACCTTCTAAAATATATATATAGTTTTCTATTTTTCATTCATTAAGAGGAACTTGTGTGGAGAAACCCTAAGGCCGAACCTTATACGTATTTTACAGCTTTTTCAAGGGTTTTCAGCCCTTGAATCCTTACATGTGCTATTGAGATAAGTCTTCTCTTAATTCAATCAATATGTCTATGTGTTGGTTGTCTATATCTTATGCTTGTCTCAATTTCAACATGCAAGGCTAGATCTATCTTGTGTTTGCTTAGATATAATGAAACCTAGATGTTAATTATGTGTTGATTACTTGTTTATGGTTGTATTGGATGAATGATTTCAATGTTAGGCTTAAGAAAACTGGCAGATCTCCATTGTGTAACATGCTTGAACGTCTTAGGAAACATGAACCGATGTGTACTAGGTTTTATTGGTTGTATTTAATGCATGAGTAAATTCTAATGATCCCATGTTAGGAGCTTCTTAGCCGGCTCGACATAGGAGTGAAGTAGGCACTCATAGGATTGGGGAGTTAAGTACGCCACCCCTTGAATGGTATTAAGGAATACAATCCGTCATCCACGCAACTATAACAAGTAATTAACGTGTAAAAGATATCTAGGGAGTAGTGAAATCTAAGTAAACACATTTCTCCCACATATTGCTCACAACTCTAGTTTTTAATTTAGTTTATTTTCATTTTTAGTATTTTATTTTGATTGCATCTTAGTATTGGGTTAGTTGATTAGCAACTAATTCCGCCCAACTCCTTCAAACCTGAGATTTTTACTTGCGTTCCTAAAATATAAAAAAATACAAAAAGAATCATCCCTCATCTCTAGACCTAGTCTTTAGGTTTTCTAATCCTAGCGACACTATTCCTAGCTGAACGAACAATCCCCCGGTACTTGTCATTATACTATACTACATCGATCAGGTACACTGACTGGTGGGGGTTGTAAGCTTCTCGAGATCCCTCAAGAGGTAAATCCTGGTGCAATTCCCACGCATCAAGTTTTTGGCGCCGCTGCCGGGAATAGTTATTGTTTAGCTTGGAATTTATTTTGATTAGGTCTACTCATTAGATTCCTTTTTAGTGAGATTTTTATTTTCTTTTTATTAGCTTTCTTGTAGTCTATCTTTTTCTTTGTGCCTTTTGTTTGTGAAACCATTTTCATTTGTCTCCATGACGGATGAAATTTCATTTAGATCATTAACTATAGAGGAACAATTAGTTTACTCGGATCGATTTGCCTCCTATTGTTTCAATGAATTTTTAAGTGATCTTAGATATATACAAGAGGAGATGGGTGTAAAGTTAGATGGGTTTGATAAATTTTATAAATGTGTGTTTTTTATTAGACGATCATTATCACGATCAATTCCTTTTAGTGAGACCCTTTGGATGAATTTTGAGAAAAGCTTCCTAACCATAACCCATAAGTTCAACGAATTGGTGGATTCGTATGAGCAAAGAGACCTAGTTTCTAAGAACATGGACTTAGAATCTAACCAAGATTACGAGATGGTTAGTTATGAACCACCTAGTTGCATGAGTGGGATAGATTTCACCAAAACATACGACACACATGAGGTTAGAGTTGAGCCACCTAGTTGCATGTCATGGTTAGACACTGCCATAATACAAGATGAATACATAGGTGATATTGATGTGATGGAAGAGATAGTAGAAAACCCAAGCCCACTAAGTACCCCACAAGTCCTACCATCATTTGAGGCATACACACTGCCCATGACTTACCCGGAAGAAGTAGAAGAGACTATAGGAACCCCAATAGAAGTAGAACCCTTGGACCAGGCACCACTTGAGGATATAGGTTTGAATACTTGTAGTGATAACCTTACTCCTAGTTCTAGGGAATTTCCTAATGTTGATGAACCGGAACCTCAACCTTTACACAACTTTCCATCCTTAGATATACATCTAGGAGACAAAAGAGGAACCGACCCACCCATCAACCAATATTATCCGGGTAGTTTTAGGATGAAGGAAGCCATTCACTCACCCCCTTCATCTCACGTGGCATATTTACACCCTAAGGGTGTGTATCGCTACTTTCACCTGCACTTAATCCTAAGTGTAGGGAAAACCTCCCCTATTTCCATTAAATAAGGGTAGAGTCAGGCTCGTAACTCGAACAAAAATAAGCGCTTCTTGGGAGGCAACCCATGTTTTGTGTGTTTTTATTTGTTTGTTTGATTTTATTTGTTTCCGCATGCATGTTTTATTTTTGTTGTTTGTGGCTCATGTTTCAAACTAAATTGTGAAAATGCTTTATTTTGTTTTTAACTTCGTCTTAATTACATATAAAGGTATTTTGCAAAAGATAAGTGTAAGGGAGATCCAAATTTGTTTATAAGAACGAAATTGAGCGTGAACCACAACAATATTAAATGAACATGTATATTAGTTATTGTTAGAGTCAAATGCTTGTATCGAGTCATAATGATGTTTTGCAGGATTTTCCAGGAAGTAGGACATAAGTTTTTACAGAAATTTCTGGAAACTTAACATAAGAATTTCTGCAGGTCACTTCTGACGGCGTCACGAGTTTACTCTTGACGGCGTCACGTGTAAAAATCTGGAAATTTTACTGGTTTTGTCAACGGAGTCTTAAAGTTTTTGTTGAATTATTAAGTTTTATAATCTCCAGGAAATCTGCAAACTTCATTCCACAAGCATTATATCTTATTTTGTTTTCTAGGATTTAATAATATATGTAGATTGCCGCCGATTTTATGCGAGGTTGCCTTGTCTGTTTTCTCAGGATTTACAGGTTATGTGTGACAAGAAGATGATTTATTTTTCTGGAAGGGAAGCTTTGATTGTTCATTTTTTTGGAGGAAGATTTAACCTGGCCACTTTATTATCCATACCGAGCGAATCAGGGGAGTATTTGACTTCATTCTTTTTACTTATTTCACTTTTACATTCTTTACTTGAACATTGGGGACAATGTTCATCTTAAGTGTAAGGGGAGGGTAAAATGATGATACCTTACAGATACACTTTCGCTTGAGTTTGTTTGTTTGATAGTAGATGTGTAATAAAACTATGAGAAATACTTGTTAGTGCAATTTTAGCGCCAAATTAAAATTTTTTTACAACATTTAGGAGTGAAACTTTAGCCATAGCAAGCGTCTCATGGATAGGAGATTGTATGACTAGCACATAACCGTATCATTCGGAAAAATTTTCCACCCAAATATGTGAGGTTCGCCTTTAGATTTGATAGGAAAAGCATTTACTATTAGTGCTTATGAGTGTACCGGTAGCATTTAGATTCTAGAACTTGTGTTAATGATGCATCCCGAGACCGTTAGTGAGACTACATTCGTGTAGTAGGATTTACTACATGATAAGAGGCATTAGGATCACCCTTGTGTTAAACCCGTGTCATAATTACTTGACTATTTAAGTCATATTACTTGGCTAGTTAAGTCAACTAATTTTTCCCACACCCTTAGCGTTGTACACATTTTTAGTACACGAAACCCCTAGTACACCCCTCCGAGCCTATCTTTTCGTTTCTAACTTTACGCATTTTACTTAAAGAAAGAATTTGTTACACCACACTTAAATTTACACCCAAATCGCCTTAGCCGTCCGTGTATGCACTCATCTTTAGTGCATTATTGTTATGTGTTAAACCCTAAGTTAATTATCTAATTGATTACATGGTTGCTAAGTCGAGTCATATCCTTGTACATATTGTTTTGGGATGATTGGGACTCATGGGTAAAGTACTTATTTTATGGAGTAATGGGGAAGAACATCATATATTACCCCCATATGTGCGTTAATCTTAAAAGTACTCCAAGTGTTTTGATTATCTTAATTCGAGTCATTAGATTAGTTTATTGTAAAGTATGTAAAAATTCAAGTGTAAGGGGAATGTTCATTCCCTATGATGTATTATTTGGATGGTAGGGTAAGAGTGTATGAAAAAAAAAATCGAAAAAATCAAGAAAAAGAAAAGAAAAAAAAAATAAAAAGAAAAGAGAAAAAACATACGGACTACCATCCCTTTTCATTCTATGTTCATTTTGTATCTTTGTTATTTTTCATTTATTAGCTTAAGTCGAGTCTAGTCTTGGCTTAGCAACGCCATATTGTACATGTAATTAACCAAGATTGTTAACTCGCCACCAATAAAGACTGCCTATATCCAACAAAACCGTGTATTTCATGTCCCTACACCTAACCTTACAACCCATTTAAAAGACCTCTTTGATAGTATATCCTAGGTGCTTACGCCACGTGGTGGAGATTTGATCCTTTCCCAAGCCTATGGTAATCTATTTTGCTATGACAGGTAGTGAGAGATATCTTCCGTTTCCATATTGTAATTTATAGTTTATTACACCCAAGAGATGTGAGTATCTAAACACTATTTGTGAGGTGCTAGTGTATGACCTCCGTGCTTGTCTTTGGTCTTTAGTGGAACAATTATTTGTTGTAATTACTTTTATATTAGTGTTAAATGACCCCTAACTTGTATTTTGACTAGAATAAAAGCGCATTTGCTTGAGGACAAGCAAATCTCAAGTGTAAGGGTATACGATGAGGTGAAAAATGAACAACTTTTAGGGGGTCATTTATGCCCGGAATTGAATTTATTTAATCAAATATTGCCCTAAATTGTTCCTTTTGTGATTTTAGGTACTTTGGGAGTGAAATCTGGAAAAGGAAGCAATTTGGACGTTTTTGGAGCATAAAAGTGAAGAAAACGCCAAAGACTTTATTTTCCATGCTGAGAACAGTGTATGACGGCGTCAAGAAGGAAATCCTGACGGTGTCAAGAGTAAAATCCATGACGACCCAGAAGAAACCAGAAGACGTCACAAGAAGAGCTTCAAGAGTTAAAGTCATGACGGCCTGCATAAGGAGTATACATAACGGCGTCAGACCCAGATCTAGGCAGTCCGAGGAACTATTTGGCGGCGAGATGACGGCGTCAGACATTTGTTCTTGATGCCGTCACCTTCTAAAATCTATATATAGTTTTCTATTTTTCATTCATTAAGAGGAACTTGTGTGGAGAAACCCTAAGGCCGAACCTTGTACGTATTTTACAGCTTTTTCAAGGGTTTTCAGCCCTTGAATCCTTACATGTGCTATTGAGATAAGTCTTCTCTTAATTCAATCAATATGTCTATGTGTTGGTTGTCTATATCTTATGCTTGTCTCGATTTCAACATGCTAGGCTAGATCTATCTTGTGTTTGCTTAGATCTAATGAAACCTATATGTTAACTATGTGTTGATTACTTGTTTATGGTTGTATTGGATGAATGATTTCAATGTTAGGCTTAAGAAAACTGGCAGATCTCCATTGTGTAACATGCTTGAACGTCTTAAGAAACATGAACCGATGTGTACTAGGTTTTATTGGTTGTATTTAATGCATGAGTAAATTCTAATGATCCCATGTTAGGAGCTTCTTAGCCGGCTCGACATAGGAGTGAAGTAGGCACTCATAGGATTGGGGAGTTAAGTACGCCACCCCATGAATGGTATTAAGGAATACAATCTGTCATCCACGCAACTATAACAAGTAATTAACGTGTAAAAGATATCTAGGGAGTAGTGAAATCTAAGTAAACACATTTCTCCCACATATTGCTCACAACTCTAGTTTTTAATTTAGTTTATTTTCATTTTTAGTATTTTATTTTGATTGCATCTTAGTATTGGGTTAGTTGATTAGCAACTAATTCCGCCCAACTCCTTCAAACCCGAGATTTTTACTTGCGTTCCTAAAATATAAAAAAATACAAAACGAATCATCCCTCATCTCTAGACCTAGTCTTTAGGTTTTCTAATCCTAGCGACACTATTCCTAGCTGAACGAACAATCCCCCGGTACTTGTCATTATACTATACTACATCGATCAGGTACACTGACTGATGGGGGTTGTAAGCTTCTCGATCCCTCAAGAGGTAAATCCTAGTGCAATTCCCACGCATCAAGTTTTTGGCGCCGCTGCCGGGGAATAGTTATTGTTTAGGTTGGAATTTATTTTGATTAGGTCTACTCATTAGATTCCTTTTTAGTGAGATTTGTATTTTCTTTTTATTAACTTTCTTGTAGTCTATCTTTTTCTTTGTGCCCTTTGTTTGTGAAACCATTTTCATTTGTCTCCATGACGGATGAAATTTCATTTAGATCATTAACTATAGAGGAACAATTAGTTTACTCGGATCGATTTGCCTCCTATTGTTTCAATGAAGTTTTAAGTGATCTTAGATATATACAAGAGAAGATGGGTGTAAAGTTAGATGGGTTTGATGAATTTTATAAATGTGTGTTTTCTATTAGACGATCATTATCAGGATCAATTCCTTTTAGTGAGACCCTTTGGATGAATTTTGAGAAAAGCTTCCTAACCATAACCCATAAGTTCAACGAATTGGTAGATTCGTATGAGCAAAGAGACCTAGTTTCTAAGAACATGGACTTAGAATCAAACCAAGATTACGAGATGGTTAGTTATGAACCACCTAGTTGCATGAGTGGGATAGATTTCACCAAAACATACGACACACATGAGGTTAGAGTTGAGCCACCTAGTTGCATGTCATGGTTAGGCACTGCCATAATACAAGATGAATACATAGGTGATATTGATGTGATGGAAGAGATAGTAGAAAACCCAAGCCCACTAAGTACCCCACAAGTCCTACCATCATTTGAGGCATACACACCGCCCATGACTTACCCGGAAGAAGTAGAAGAGACTATAGGAACCCCAATAGAAGTAGAACCCTTGGACCAGGCACCACTTGAGGACATAGGTTTGAATACTTGTAGTGATAACCTTACTCCTAGTTCTAGGGAATTTCCTAATGTTGATGAACCGGAACCTCAACCTTTACACAACTTTCCATCCTTAGATATACATCTAGGAGACAAAAGAGGAACCGACCCACCCATCAACCAATATTACCCGGGTAGTTTTAGGATGAAGGAAGCCATTCACCCACCCCCTTCATCTCACGTGGCATATTTACACCCTAAGGGTGTGTATCGCTACTTTCACCTGCACTTAATCCTAAGTGTAGGGAAAACCTCCCCTATTTCCGTTAAATAAGGGTAGAGTCAGGCTCGTAACTCGAACAAAAATAAGCGCTTCTTGGGAGGCAACCCATGTTTTGTGTGTTTTTATTTGTTTGTTTGTTTGTTTGTTTGATTTTATTTGTTTCCGCATGCATGTTTTATTTTTGTTGTTTGTGGCTCATGTTTTAAAGTAAATTGTGAAAATGCTTTATTTTGTTTTTAACTTCGTCTTAATTACATATAAAGGTATTTTGCAAAAGATAAGTGTAAGGGAGATCCAAATTTGTTTATAAGAACAAAATTGAGCATGAACCACAACAATATTAAATGAACATGTATATTAGTAATTGTTAGAGTCAAATGCTTGTATCGAGTCATAATGATGTTTTGCAGGATTTTCCAGGAAGTAGGACATAAGTTTTTTCAGAAATTTTCCTGAAACTTAACATAAGAATTTCTGCAGGTCACTTCTGACGGCGTCACGAGTTTACTCTTGACGGCGTCACGTGTAAAAATCTGGAAATTTTACCGGTTTTGTCAACAGAGTCTTAAAGTTTTTGTTGAATTATTAAGTTTTATAATCTCCAGGAAATCTGCAAACTTCATTCCACAAGCATTATATCTTATTTTGTTTTCTAGGATTTAATAATATATGTAGATTGCCGCCGATTTTATGCGAGGTTGCCTTGTCTGTTTTCTCAGGATTTACAGGTTATGTGTGACAAGAGGATGATTTATTTTTCTGGAAGGGAAGCTTTGATTGTTCATTTTCTTGGAGGAAGATTTAACCTGGCCACCTTATTATCCAGACCGAGCGAATCAGGGGAGTATTTGACTTCATTCTTTTTACTTATTTCACTTTTACATTCTTTACTTGAACATTGGGGACAACGTTCATCTTAAGTGTAAGGGGAGGGTAAAATGATGATACCTTACAGATACACTTTCGCTTGAGTTTGTTTGTTTGATAGTAGATGTGTAATAAAACTATGAGAAATACTTGTTAGTGCAATTTTAGCGCCAAATTTAAATTTTTTTACAACATTTAGGAGTGAAACTTTAGCCATAGCAAGCATCTCATGGATAGGAGATTGTATGACTAGCACATAACCGTATCATTCGGAAAAATTTTCCACCCAAATATGTGAGGTTCGCCTTTAGATTTGATAGAAAAAGCATTTACTATTAGTGCTTATGAGTGTACCGGTAGCATTTAGATTCTAGAACTTGTGTTAGTGATGCATCCCGAGGCCGCTAGTGAGACTACATTCGTGTAGTAGGATTTACTACATGATAAGAGGCATTAGGATCACCCTTGTGTTAAACCCGTGTCATAATTACTTGACCATTTAAGTCATATTACTTGGCTAGTTAAGTCAACTAATTTTTCCCACACCCTTAGCGTTGTACTCATTTTTAATACACGAAACCCCTAGTACACCCCTCCGAGCCTATCTTTTCGTTTCTAACTTTACGCATTTTACTTAAAGAAAGAATTTGTTACACCCCTCTTAAATGTACACCCTAATCGCCTTAGCCTTCCGTGTATGCACTCATCTTTAGTGCATTATTGTTATGTGTTAAACCCTAAGTTAATTATCTAATTGATTACATGGTTGCTAAGTCGAGTCATATCCTTGTACATATTGTTTTGGGATGATTGGGACTCATGGGTAAAGTACTTATTTTATGGAGTAATGGGGAAGAACATCATATATTACCCCCATAAGTGCGTTAATCTTAAAAGTACTCCAAGTGTTTTGATTATCTTAATTCGAGTCATTAGTTTAGTTTATTGTAAAGTATGTAAAAATTCAACTGTAAGGGGAATGTTCATTCCGTATGATGAATTATTTGGATGGTAGGGTAAGAGTGTATGAAAAAAAAATCGAAAAAAATCAAGAAAAAGAAAAGAAAAAAAAAAAGAAAAAGAAAAGAGAAAAAACATACGGACTACCATCCCTTTTCATTCTATGTTCATTTTGTGTCTTTGTTATTTTTCATTTATTAGCTTAAGTCGAGTCTAGTCTTGGCTTAGCAACGCCATATTGTACATGTAATTAACCAAGATTGTTAACTCGCCACCAATAAAGACTGCCTATATCCAACAAAACCGTGTATTTCATGTCCCTACACCTAACCTTACAACCCTTTTAAAAGACCTCTTTGATAGTTTATCCTAGGTGCTTGCGCCTTTTGGTGGAGATTTGATCCTTTACCAAGCCTATGGTAATCTATTTTGCTATGACAGGTAGTGAGAGATATCTTCCGTTTCCATATTGTAATTTATACTTTATTACACCCAAGAGATGTGAGTATCTAAACACTATTTGTGAGGTGCTAGTGAATGACCTCCGTGCTTGTCTTTGGTCTTTAGTGGAACAATTATTTGTTGTAATTACTTTTATATTAGTGTTAAATGACCCCTAACTTGTATTTTGACTAGAATAAAAGCGCATTTGCTTGAGGACAAGCAAATCTCAAGTGTAAAGGTATATGATGAGGCGAAAAATGAACCAATTTTAGGGGGTCATTTATGCCCGGAATTGAATTTATTTAATCAAATATTGCCCTAAATCGTTCCTTTTGTGATTTTAGGTACTTTGGGAGTGAAATCTGGAAAAGGAAGCAATTTGGACGTTTTTGGAGCATAAAAGTGAAGAAAATGCCAAAGACTTAATTTTCCATGCTGAGAACAGTGTATGACGGCGTCAAGAAGGAAATCCTGACGGCGTCAAGAGTAAAATCCATGACGACCCAGAAGAAACCTGAAGGCGTCACAAGAAGAGCTTCAAGAGTTAAAGTCATGATGGCCTGCATAAGGAGTACACATGACGGCGTCAGACCCAGATCTAGGCAGTCCGAGGAACTATTTGGCGGCGAGATGACGGCGTCAGACAATTGTTCTTGACGCCGTCACCTTCTAAAATCTATATATAGTTTTCTATTTTTCATTCATTAAGAGGAACTTGTGTGGAGAAACCCTAAGGCCGAACCTTGTACGTATTTTACAGCTTTTTCAAGGGTTTTCAGCCCTTGAATCCTTACATGTGCTATTGAGATAAGTCTTCTCTTAATTCAATCAATATGTCTATGTGTTGGTTGTCTATATCTTATGCTTGTCTCGATTTCAGCATGCTAGGCTAGATCTATCTTGTGTTTGCTTAGATCTAATGAAACCTAGATGTTAATTATGTGTTGATTACTTGTTTATGGTTGTATTGGATGAATGATTTCAATGTTAGACTTAAGAAAACTGGCAGATCTCCATTGTGCAACATGCTTGAACGTCTTAGGAAACATGAACCGATGTGTACTAGGTTTTATTGGTTGTATTTAATGCATGAGTAAATTCTAATGTTCCCATGTTAGGAGCTTCTTAGCCGGCTCGACATAGGAGTGAAGTAGGCACTCATAGGATTGGGGAGTTAAGTACGCCACCCCATGAATGGTATTAAGGAATACAATCCATCATCCACGCAACTATAACAAGTAATTAACGTGTAAAAGATATCTAGGGAGTAGTGAAATCTAAGTAAACACATTTCTCCCACATATTGCTCACAACTCTAGTTTAATTTAGTTTATTTTCATTTTTTGTATTTTATTTTGATTGCATCTTAGTATTGGGTTAGTTGATTAGCAACTAATTCCGCCCAACTCCTTCAATCCTGAGATTTTTACTTGCGTTCCTAAAATATAAAAAAATACAAAAAGAATCATCCCTTATCTCTAGACCTAGTCTTTAGGTTTTATAATCCTAGCGACGCTGTTCCTAGCTGAACGATCAATCCCCCGGTACTTGTCATTATACTATACTACATCGATCAGGTACACTGCCTGGTGGGGGTTGTAAGCTTCTCTAGATCCCTCGAGAGGTAAAGCCTGGTGCAATTCCCACGCATCACTAACTGACAAAAGGATTGGCTAATCCAGGAGCAAACGGCTCTTGGTAAAGATATATTAAATCCGTTTATGGCTTGCAATTTACCCAAAATTGTATGGTACCTCAACTCGCCATATCCTCAAAAGCAAATGAGTTGGCTAGCCCGCAAGATTATGGCTTGTGGTAAAGGCAGTGGAACAACCATAATTGGTAATCAACTCACCAAGATGTTGACTATTCCATCAAGAGTTGGCTAGTCCAGAAGCAAACGGCTTTTGGTAAAGGCTAATCAAATCTCTTGACAGCTGGTGGTTTGCTCAAAATCACATGGTTATCGGATGGACCATAATTCTTACTTGAACCCAAATATTCGGCTATTCCAGAAGTGATGGCTTTTGGTAAAGAGTTTCAAATCCATTAAATTTTCAAAAATTGCTAGGGACTAGCAATTGCTTAGTGTGGGGGATTTGATATGTGCCTTTTTGCACATATCTTTTCATCCAAATTTCAAGTCAAAACAACCAAAAATACTTCAAAATGGTCAAATAACATCACAAATATCTTTGGAGTGTGTTTTTGCGTATTTCAGGTACAAAAGATTGAAAACAAATGAAAAACGTACAAAGTTTGCATAATTGGTAGTTTCAGTCCCCCAACTTTCAACATTTAACAAAATTAGTCCCTGAGCATTAATTTTGAAAGAAATGTCAATCCAAGTCCTTTACAAATGAAATTTTATCAAAAAGGTCCTTGGGTGAAAGTTTCCAAGAATTTACACTTTTGGCCAAAATTGGCAGTTTTAGTCCCTAGGGGGTTTAAAATGGAAAATTTATTAATAATGGTCCTTGGGATATTCAAGTTTTGAAAGTTTGGTCCTTTGGTAAATGGAACTTGTCGAGATTGGTCCTTTGGAATAAATTGGAAAAATTCCATTTCACACCCTCACTAGGATTGCATTTTTATTTTCTTTGTTATTTGTTCAATTGTCGTGAAAATCAGTGTAGAACTTATTTTCCAGCTTATCTTGATGTCCTTATTTTTATTTTATTTTTATAAATTTTCTTTTACCACTTTTTGTGGCCTCAAACTTGCCCCCTTGGGACTCCTGTTGATATTTGTTCTTAGAACTGCCAAGCTTGTTTGATTTCTTTTTTTTTCTTATCTGTTTGATCTTGTTGTTCATTGTCATTGTTTGTTATTGTGTATGGATTCAGTGATGTTCATGTTTGTTTTGTTGGCTCTTTAGTTCACTTGGCTGAGCTTTTTTTTGGCTTATTATGGTGGGGTGACAAATTTCAAATCTTGCTTAAAAGCCTAAGCCTCACTGTTGGTAAAACAAGCTTGTATAAGTTTGTTCAAAGCTTTTAAGAAAAGTTTTCTTTGTAAAAGTTGGTTAGTTTTGGTGTTTAAATGTTTTGCAAATAGAAAATATCAAAAAGAAAAATAAAAGGTAAAAAGGGTGGAAGCAAGAATCGAACCTGTGACCCCTTGGTTGGCTGAACAGAACAAACACAACACCATCCCATACCATCTGTGCTAGTTACTCCTTTTTGTTAATACTTTCTCTTATTATTTATTTAATATAGTTAACTTTATTTGCTTATTTAATATCAGCTTTCCATTTTGCTTATTTCCAGCTTATTTCAACTGCTTATTTCATAATTTTATTTTTCCTAGATTAGTGTTAGTGTTAATTAATTTCCAAAAAATTTTCATATTTTTCCAAATTAATGTTGTATTTTTAGTTAATTATATTTAGTTTAATTAGTATTTAATTAATAATAAATAATATAAAAGTTCAAAAAAATATTTTTCTTTTTCCACAAATTTTCTTTTGTTATTAGAATTGTAGGAAAATTATTTTCACACCCGTAGGCTTAGTGTAGCATCAGATTCACTTTTTCTTTTGCGCCTCGCGTTTATTTTTAATTAAATTTCGCGTTTTTAAATTTAGATTACGTTTAGGGTTCCCTAGCTTCCTAATTTTCATTCCTGTAGAATTCTAAGCAAGTTTTAAGTTTTAATTTTCATTTCTTGTTTATATTCATATTTTAGTTGCGTTTATTTTATTTTCGTTCGTTATTTCTCGTAATTCAACAATACCAAATAATCTCTCTACCATTCCTTACAAGCATTTTAATCCCGAATCTCACACGATATTGCCCATTCACACCTCGTTGGGACACGACCCGGGTAATCACTTACCCGGTATCACATATATATATTGTATTCACGAGTTTTTACAAGTCTTCCTTTTCCTAAAGGTTGATCGGTAAATTCCACTCACGTCTACTGTGTATATTTTTGATACGCACTCAAAAAAACAACTATCAAGGAGACGTCCTTGTCCATTGTTGTGCAGGAGAATGCTGAGACTTCACCCCCTACGTAAGTAACCATTGTATGAGTAGTTATATGTAGATATGTTTTTTACTCAGTGCTTTTTCTTGACTTCTCCGTGTTTGCATGTAGCGACAGTGCTGCAGGGGGTGATGCAGCATTCGTTGAGGGGTCGGTGCCGCCTCAAGCGGCTCATGTTCATGTGGAGGAGCCGGTGAGGGCGAATGAAGAGATGTCTGCGCAGCGGCTGTTGGAAGAGCTTGGCACTGCTGCTAAGCGTCAGGCTGAGTTTGTTACTCAACTGAAGGCGCGGTATATTGATGAAGGTAACAGTCTCGCTCAAAAGTATGAGGAGGTTGCTAGGTTTAGGGCGCAGTTGGCTGATGCGCGAGCAGATGTAGAATCCACATCTGCATATGCTAGGAGGCTCGCAGATGTGAAGCTGTCTTTGATGGCTGAGTTGAAGCGAGAGCGCGGTGAGACTCATCAGTACAGGGCTAACTTCTCTTGGGGTTTAAAGTACCTACAAGAGAAGAAAACCGAGCACTTTGCCCACCTTGATGAGCTTCGTGAGCGTGTGGAGGGTGCTCTGAAGGTACAGGAGAGAAAAATTCGTAAGCTGAGTATAGAGTACGATGAGGAGTTATACCCTCATCTTATGTCTACCATTGCTGAGCGCAAGTATGTATCTTCTTTGTGAATTATGTGTTTACCACTTAGTGCCTTAATGCTTTCTAATGCGTGCGTTGTTGCATGTGCAGGTGGCTGATCAGCCATGGTCTGCGCTTGGCTTCCATGGGTACTCTGGAGTCCCTGGAGGTTGTAGAGGCTTTTGGGAAGGTCGTGGAGTGCGTCACGGCACGTGGCAAGGCCCAGGCTGCAGAGGAGCTTTCTGAGAGCAAGATGCTGACTGTGCCGCTTGCAGAGGTGCCTGGGTATAAGGCGGATGCTTTTGATGAGCTGGTGGAGGCCATGGAGAAGATGAAGGTCTTTGACTTTCCTCATATTGCCCGTTTGGAGCGTGATCAGGATTATCCTATCAGTGTGATCATGCAGGGCCTAACTCTGGCCAGACACATGGCTGAAGATGCGGAGGCGCACCCTGACTTCTTTTTGAAGCCAGATGAGTCGCAGCTGAAGGTGACTGTCTTTGCTCGCCTCCGCCACATACTCAATCCCTTCACTCTTGAGAAGGAGATTTCGTTGAAGAAATGCTTAGAGGCGCATGAGACAAGAGTTGCCCGTAAGAAGGGCGTGAAAGGGAAAGCCATTCTTTGCGGTGTTGGCGCAACCCATCTCCCCAGGTCTGATGGGATTCCCTTTAGTGTACCAACGGTATCTCAGGAGGATAGCAGCCTTTTAAGAAAGCTGAGTGAAGCTGGGGAGATGGCGTCTACAGCTAGTAGCTCAAGTCGTAGGCGTGCTTATAGCATTTAGATATGTATGGATTTGTGTAGTTATAACTTTCTCATAATTCTTATGAATAATAATGTTTATCTTATTTTGTACGCCTTGTTATTTGTACTTAGATTGTTTTCTTTTGTGTAAAAGATCATCCAAGAGTCAAATTGAAACCACGACATACTTAAGATGATTTATATTAAGTGCATAACTTAAAAAATCATAAATGTGAAGATAGACTTGCGTTGTTTTGCAAAGACTATATCAAAATGACCAAGAGTCTTGGCTCGTGGATTGCTAAGCATGTACAATGTATGTTATGTTGCGTATCCTTCGTGGAATGCGCATTTAAACTTACTTCAACGTTTTGAAAGTAAGGCGCTTAGCAAGGATGCGTGAACCAGTGTTGATGGGTTTGCAACCCTCTTACTCAACGAGTTAGTTAGTAGGTTTACTCATCCTTTCTGCCATCTTAGGTCTTTAATAAGTGCATGCACGCCATGTAGGAAAAATATAAAATAACGATATTGAGACATAATAGAAAATGTGAGCAATAAAGTTAAATGTGTTATGGAGTTAGCTAGAAACCACAACGTTTTATTAATACTTGCAAGTTTTGGAAGATAAAAGACAATTCCTAAAAAAAAGAAAATTCAAAGACAGACATTTATTAGGCACGTACTAAAGTGCAAGGTTGTCTGTGTGTGGGCCGTAGCCTTTCCTAAAGATAGCATCTCTTGAGATTGCAGATATTCCAAGTGCGTGCCAGCTAATGGCCTTCCTTATCGCGCAACTTGTATGCACCATTGCCTAGTGCATCTGTGACCTCATAGGGTCCTTCCCATTTGGGTCCAAGTTTTCCCATGTCTTCTGCGTGGCTTGCATCATTGGCGTGGTATACAAAGTCTCCTGGCCTGAAAGAAGTGTGTTTGACTTTCGCATCATAATACTTCTTCATCTTTGCTTTAGCCTTTGCTTCACGTATAGCTGCGCGTTCATGCCTTTCTTCCAGCAGGTCCAAGTCTATGCGCCGCTCATCGTCATTTGTTGTGACATTTATTTCAGCTGTACGGATAGTTGGCATTCCAATTTCAGCTGGTATGACGGCTTCTGTCCCATAGACAAGAGAGAATGGTGTGTCTCCGTTACTGGTTTTAATTGTCGTGCGGTGCGCCCATAAAACATGTGACAATTCATCCACCCACCTTCCTTTATGTCTATTGATGATGTACCCTCCGATTAGCTCGAAGGACACCCCTTCGAGTGTAATCGCAACCTACATAATCGAAGGCTCTGGATAGCCTCCTAAAACTTTCCTTGGCGTAAAACTAATCATCAATGATCTAGTTACCAAGTGGGAATTCGCCAATCGAAGGATTAAGTCCTTCGGGGTATCTCTCGATAAGTTTTATGGACGAAACAATGCCAAGTCCAATATTGGGAAGACCAAGTCTTACCCACGTCACCTCTTCCTCTTTAGCACCCTCGCTAAACCCGGAGGAGTGGGGCACTAACCCCTAGCGGTTACCACAAATCATGGGACGCCCCCATGATCTCCATCAAACGTGTGACCACTCTCCAGGACCGTTTTCTTCACCTATAAATAGTCCTGGACGATGACAAATCTGGTATGCAATCTATCTCACCTTACTTTACTACGCATATACTTAAACTCTCATACCAATCACTCATTCACACGCCGGAGGTGGTTCGCAGGGTCCAACCCCTGCGCAATCACTTAATGTAGTGTTTTAGTATTTCTTACTTCAGGTTATATCCAAGCTTGGCGCAATCACAACACCCCTCATTTTCCTTTGATCACCATCGAAGGCCTGGTAGTGCAAAATATTGTACAATCAGTGGCGCCATCTGTGGGACCCGCTACAATTAGTCCCGTTATTTCCAAGCAAAATAACCAAGTCAAATACACTCGCTATTATTCCGGCATGAATTCAGAACGAGAAGTTACACCCCCACCGGGTTTCTCGTCCTTAACCCCTTTACCCGTAACAGACGCCAACAACCTGCTGCCAATCACGGTCTCCACCTTTACTACACGATCTCATCCTGAAATAACGCCCAATCACCATGCATCCACTTCGGCCAACCCAGAACTCATCATTAGCCCCGCCTTTGTCGATGCTAATTATGAAGAGTTAGAGTCCTTGCTAAGGGCTCGAAGGAGACAAATCAGAAATACGGAGATGCGTAGGGAGTTAGAATATTCCAGCGATGAGTATGATGAGGAGATTGAAATGGAACCGAGACCTTCAACCCATAGGGCTCACCACCCTATCCTCCGCATTGGGTCACCTGCAAGTAGAAGGGTTGAACGAAGAAGCGTAGGATTCGAAGGAGTTCCCGAGAGAACACCCACGAGGAGGGAAGGAACTGCCACCGAACGCTCTAACGGGAGGAGTCGGCAGAGGAAGAACACGGAGGTAAACCTACCCCCATTATTAGCAGCTCACTTAGGAAGGACCGAAGGAGGAATCCCTCTACAGCCCTCCCACGTGTCTGGTGTGGAAGGTAACCTAGGCCCAGTCAACACAGGAGGGAGTCTTCCCCCCCATTGGCCTGGATCCTCAATTCCCGGTCCAGAGCTACCCTCCGATTCTTTATCCCCAAATCAATGGGCAACCTGGCAATCAGTATCGCTCACAAACTACTGTACCCTATAATCCTTCCATGGTATACCCCCCGTATACCATGTATACTGGTTACACTCCAAACACGAGTACGCCTCATCCTTTCTATGTTAGTCAGCTTTCTTTGGGAGTACCCCCTCCTATTAATCCATACCACACTGTTCCGATGAACGTACCACCGTATGCCCATCCATATGCTGAGACTGTAGGCCCCACTACACCCTTCGTGAGATGGATCGAAGATTATCCCTTGCCGGATGGTTTAAAGATGCCTTCACATATAGGCACTTACGATGGGAAGGGGGATCCAGATAATTTCCTACATTTATTTGAAGGAGCTATAAGAATGCGGAAATGGGCCATGCCAGTAGCCTGTCACATGTTCACATATACCCTCCGAGATTTAGCACGCATTTGGTGGAATGGGCAGAAGCTAGGAAGCATTATCAACCTTGACGATTTGAAGGCTAAGTTTCGATCTCACCTCAGCCAACAGAAGAAATTCACAAGAACGCACCTCACAGTGCACAATATTAAGCAGAAGGAGAACGAAAGCACAAGAAACTTTGTCACTAGATACACTGACGAAACCCTGCAGATTCTGGGCTTACATGAAGAGCAACGTATTTCTGGCTTCGTCCATGGCCTACGCAATCGGACTCTTGTGGAATTCTTATCTACAGACCTTCTGGCAACATACAAAGGCCTAATGGAAAAAACATATACATGGATAAAAGCCAAAGAGGTATCCACCAATGGAGCTCCAGTGGAGAGCAATAAAGGAATAAAATCGTCTTCATGGGAAGGGTCGAAGAACAAACACAAAAACCATAATAGGTTTACCCCTTACAACAAGGGTCCGAACCATGGTGTATTAGGAAATCTCACGAAGTCTCCAAGGGAGATTTTAGCTACAGAGAAGGCTGCCAAAGCCTTCGAACCGCCCCCTCGCATAATGGGGAAAAGCAGGAACAGAGATACCACTAAATATTGCCACTTCCATGAAGACATTGGTCATGAAACAAACAGCTGTCGAGAACTGAGAAAGCAGATAGAAGAGGCGGTAAAATCCGGGCAATTAACACATCTGGCGAAAGGGATAAGAAAGAGCAAAGAGAAAACCACCGATACGCAACTGGGAAAGGATAATACTCCTCAGGAAGCTCCTATCCTAATGGTTCGATGGGATTCCTCCCGATTGAAAAGAAAGATCCCTGAGATAGAAGCTCACGATGCAAGAGAAATAACGTTCCCGTCCGAAACAGGAGACTTTCCTTCGAAGGATCCAGTGATCATTAAGGCCATAGTCACGAATATGGAGGTGAACAAAATTTATATGGATTGCGGAAGTACCTGCGAAGTAATCTACGAGCATTGCTTCAAAGAGCTCAGCCCTACGATCAAATCCAAACGGGTAGAATCAAAAATGCCCTTGATAGGTTTCTCAGGGGAACGATCATGGCCTTTAGGAGAAATACCTCTAGAGGTAACACTCGGAAGTGGAAGGCTCGCAAGAACAGAAATCTTCAATTTTGTCATCGTATGATCGAAGTCACCCTACAACATGATATTCGGACGAACTGCCATGCAAAAAATGGGAATCGTGGTCTCTACGGTGCATGCAAAAGTGAAATTCTAAACAGCTAATGGTATTGGTACTATATTCTCTAGCTATCACGAAGAAAAATACCAGAAAGCCCACAAGGACAAGGGAGATGATAATCAACGGCATACGAGGAATGCCATAGAATACTCTGATTCCAAAAGGCATGCGTCACTAGACGAGTCCCATCTAGTACGAAAGGTGGAAATAGGGAAACAGCTCCCTACAACTTTCAAGAAAACATTGAAAAATTTACTCGAAGCGTATGAAGATGTGTTTGTAGGAAAATATTCAAAGACAATAGGAGTTCCAAGGTTGCTCACAATCAACGACAAACCCTTTAGCATGGAGCACAAGCTAAACGAGTTCAAACACGTCAAACCGGTCGAGCGGAAGCCCCACCAAGTGACACCCGAACACGGGGCAACAATTAAGTACGAGGTCAACAAACTCACAGCTGCAGGAATACTTCGAAGGGTAGAAAACCTAACATGGGTTACTAATCCAACGGTAGCCCTGCGAAGAAATGGAAAAAAGTTACTAGAGGTTGACTTTAGAGACATCAACAAAGCTTGCCGAAAAGAAAGTTATTTACCCGAAGGAGAAAAGCAGTCGATACCTGGAGTTCATTGGGAATGCTTCCTTAATACAAACATGGGATGCCACCAGATAAAGATGGCAAAAGAAGACGAAGAAAAAACGTCCTTTCATGTAGAAGGAAGCTCATACTGCTTCATGCGTATGCCCTTCGGTTTATGAAATATCGAAGCCACTTACAGTAGGCTGATCCAAAAGGTCTTCGAAAAACAGATTGGGAGAAACCTGAAAATTCACAGCGAATACTTAATCACCCAGAGCAGGACGGAAGAAGATCTCCTTCATGATGTAGAAGAGACCCTCATACAACTGAGATAGATCAACCTAAAGTTGAACCCAGTAATGTGTTCCCTTGGCATTGAAAAAGAAGATTCAAACGAACACCCATTCGTAAAACAAACGATTAAAACCAAGCCAACCAATGAAGAGACCTCATCAGAATTGCAAACGCGAAGGGGGACTCAAGATCTAAGAAGTAACTTGGAAACATTAAAAGCATTTCTGTCGAAGGGTGTTAACAGATCTTCATCTACCTACAAGGTTCGTAATGAAGTCATCAATGACTTATCATATCAATGGAATAAAGAAGCCGAAACATCCTTCCAAAGATGGAAGAATTGCATGGAAATCATACCAACAGTTGCACCCCCAACCAGAGGAGAGGTGTTGTTCCTACATATAGCAATGTCCCCTAACGAGATTGGTGCCATGCTTTTCGCGGAAATAAGACATCTACAAATACCGATTTATTTTGTGAGTAGAGCCTTACCATATGTGGAACGAGGCTATGCGGCATCAGAAAAGCTAATCCTAGCTTTAATCGATGCCACAAGACGTCTCCGAAAATATTTCAAGGATCATACCATCAGAGTACTTACAGATAAGCCATTCGAAAGGTTGCTCCTAAACCCTGACAGAACAAGGAGAATGGTAAAATGGGCTAAGGAGCTGGAGGAATATAACATAGAATACGGGGAAAACGATCCTTTCGAAGGACAAAGTAACGAACCAGCTGAAACATGCGAATCAAGTATGTCCTCTAACAAAAAAGTTTCTCGAGCCAAACAAAAGGAACACCACATAAATGATTCAAAGATACATTTGATTTCACACAATCAAGAACATCTCGAATCCGGAACGGAGCAACAGGCTTCGACAAAATAACAAACCCGCTACACATAGAATCGCAGGCTACACAGAAGCATGCCTGGAACGAGTTTTATTCAAACGTAGTAACGGTTTCATCATCAGCAATCCTCCGTCAGCATACGAAGGGCTTGCCACATCTTATGTAAGTTAAGACATGCAAAATTTTCTATTATGTATTCAAGTTTTCTCTTGTTGGGAAAGAAGCATTAATGGTAGGCGTCTTAGTATTCATTTGTACAAATGATGTAATCCTCCCCTACCCACTTAATGATATCGCATGTTTCCCTTGAATCTTTTTGTTACATCTAGCAAACAAAGATTTACTCAACCAAGTAATTACAAGTTCAATGTTCGAAGGATGGCACAGGATACTTATGTCTTGTAAGCAACTAAAACATCCAAAATTCACATTAACTTTCCTACATAGTCTTGGGGTATGCAAAGCCCTTCGCACTTAAAGGATGAAGACAGAGCGGGTCGTAACCCTCTGTCAGCAATTAAATTATACGATTGCTATAAAACCTTGGTTCAAAATACACACAATAAGGCTTAGTTATTCTAAGCTTTAGGATGTATAATGACGTTTATTTAAATAAACGAGGAAGAGAAAAGCATACATAAACAAAGATGGGAAATACACTGTTAGGTCACCATTTTGTAAACACAAGTATGAGAAATGAGATGAGAATGAGAGATGGTTGATTATAAGAATGAGAGAAAAGTAATTGCAAGAGTTTCCTTAATGTATTCAAATAACCAACAAAAATAATGTTTACATGAGCTTAGTATTTATAAGGGAGGAGTAGGGCAACACTCCCTTCCTCCCTCTTACATCTTAAACGTGGGCTTTTAAGGCCCATGGACTTGATTACTTAAGCCTAGTAACATACACATAGTGAAATAAATAACTAAGCAACCTATTACAAAAGGTAATGACCGAGACTTGACTAAAATACAAAAGTATGATCCCAACAATCTCCCCCTAAGGGTCGGTCATCACGGTTGCTTGACGTCTTCATCTTTGTCGTTGACTTGTGACATGTGAAACTTTAGACGTCTTCAAAATAGTTGTATAATAAATGCACTTTGCTCTATGTCTTTGTTCTTTGGTGATGATGTAGTGATTGTGTAATGAAGTAGTCTGCCATTCGTCACTCCTGCGTCTGTGGTGGTTATCCGCCATTCCAACATACTCATACATCTTTGGACTTAGACTTTCACGTGCACGAAGTTCCTTTTCATACTCTAAGATCTTTAGTCTTTATACTTTGTAGATTCTTCTTATTGGCGTAGAATCTTTCTTTGAACTTTGTAGTGCTAGGATCTTTGGGGGAGCTATCATTTGCTTCAAGATGTATGTATGAGCATGTTGGAATCTACCATCATGGAAGTGAGGTACCTGCAAGTAAACAGTTAGCAATAAATACCCGGTACTTACAGATAAGGAAATAGAGTTCATCAACAGCATATTGTGAAGACTCCCTCTAATCCTTATCCAGGCCGTTCCCAAATCAGATACTCCCGAAGGAGCTTACGAGACCTACTAAGTAGCTCAATGACTAGGTGAGTCGCTGGGGATCACTCCACGACTGTAGACCGCTATGGAACCACCGCAAACACTAAGCGTAACCCTTGTGGGGTTACCGAAGTGACCTGCTATCAAGGCTGTTTGATGTTGACCCTGGCAGGAATTTCCGTTTAATCATTGAGAACTATATTTGTAATTCTCTCATAAACGTTCTCGGCAGATTGCTAAGATCTGCGAAGGACTCGATAATTTACAGCTGGTGTCCATTGATGTAGAACACCAGTTGTATAAATACTAAGTGTTCCTAAGAGATCTTTGATGTATCTCAAGGCTCTAGACTCTATAAGTGCACACTTAGGTTTCCTATGCGGAGACTAGGGAGGGGTCTCCTGCTTCAATATCAACTATCTCTAAGAGATAAGTCGATAGATTACACTGGTTCCCCGTGAGAATGAAACAAGCTCTTTTAAGAGAACTTGAGTGGATAAGAAGGTTTAGTGCATTGCGTCACTGGGTCCATGACGACTTTATCTTCAATACCGGTGTTGTCTTCTGCAACAACCAGTAGCATACGTATTGAACCCGGTGTCTGCCCTATGGTTGAACATATGGAGGGCTATTTCTTTTCACCCTTTTCTTTACTTTTCTTTTTAATTCTTCAACTCCTTCTTTCCCTTCCATTCTTTTCTCCTTTTTTTCATATCATACCTAAGGACTTCTAATTCTAACTATGGGGGATGTCCTTGGGTAGATCCCTCCGGCTCTGGCGGATCATAGGACGGTTTTTCCTATCTTAATCACCTTATAACTTCGACAGTAGCCAAGAAACCTTTGATTGAAAAATCTCTCAAAGTGTTTGTGATACTCATATATTTTGGGTTAACACTTTGAGAGTTTTGTGTACACTTTTTGAAGGGCTCCCCCTTCACATGTGCTCATGAGTATTTAATAAATTTGCACATGCGGGAGGAGCAAGCATTTTGAATTGATCCACTTTCAGTGAACAAGACTGATTCGAGACACGCTTACATCACTAGTTAGACTAACTTGAAGTTATTACCCGGCCTGGTCAAGTCCACAGAAAGTTTCTCGAGACGGTACATTTCTACTAAGACAAATCCTTTTCGAGACACGCTTACGTGGTTAGTTAAAGTGATCCATTGTCAGCTTTTAGGTGACAACTAGCTCTAGTAACTAACTTGATGTTATTACCCGTCGAGGATAAGTCTTTTCGATATTACTAACTTTTATTGTCTCGTCAATTCCTGGGTCAATTCTGAGTCTAGCTCGCACATGATACAACTTTTAGCCTTTTGACTGCTTATATTTTAATCACTTTTTCATTTTCTCCCCCTCAAAAATAGCATATAAAATGATGTTTTTGACAATCTTTTTAGATTAAAATATGCCTTTTTGAGTCTTATGGGGAGATTCACCAAGAACTTTTGATTCTAGAACAAAGTATTTTTGTTTTGACAAGTGCTCCCCCTCAAAAAGTGATTAGGTCTTATTGAGGTGAAATACTTGTCCTTTTGAGCAGAATTATGAGAATCATAAAACATTTGATTAATTCTACTCAAAAGTAAGAAGCCTTCGCTCCTTATATTAGGATTGAGGCACTGATGCGTACCTCAGGGTCCTTTCTTTACAAGTTCGGGTTGTAAACTGTAATGCGTGCACAAGCCATTATGAAGTATAGTAATATGACAAATCAAATCAAGTTCTTACAACTTTGCTACCATTCGGGTCTCTGAAATGTCAACACAGGAAATCCAGGTCTGCCTCCAATATAGCTTTCTAATCTCCGAAACTTCAGGGTTTCACTACGGTATGTAAACCCAAATTCCGGATGCCTGATCAAGGAGTATTGAGATAGATGTTGAAGGTTGGGGATGTCAAACATATTAGGTTTGGTGAGATTCAGCTTCTTCTGATAACTTTCCACTCTCAGTTGAAGATCTTCTGTGATAACTTTCCACTTTTCAGTAAAGGCATGTGAAATAAGTTTCCACTTTTCAGCTTCTTCAGATAACTTTCCACTTTTCAGTAAAGGCATGTGAAATAAGTTTCAACTTTCAAGATATGTATCTCGAAATAAGTTTCAACTTTCAAGATATGTATCTCGAAATGAGATTCAGCTTCTTCTGATAACTTTCCACTTTTCAGTAAAGGCATGTGAAATAAGTTTCAACTTTCAAGATATGTATCTCGAAATAAGTGAAAGGAAAACAAAAGTGACAACTCCTTAAGCTATTCTTATAGTACGAAATAAGTGAAAGGAAAAAAAAAAAGCATTATTTATTTTTAACTTAAGTTGTAAACAAATATTTGTATTATTAAGCTCAAGTTGTAAACAAATATTTGAATTTCAAATATTTAGCTAAAGTTGTAAACGAATATTTGAAAAAAAAATTGAAAAATATTTGAATTTCAAAAAGTTGAAACATTCAAACAATTTAGGAGCTCAGAGAAGATGTTGATTGTTCAAAAAATGGGACGGAGGGAGTAAATTTGATACTCTACACATATATGGGCTACAACACTGTTAAAAAAAGTGTTAGGTAAATAAACTAAGATAATTCTAAAGACTTACTTGTGGATTTTAGATGATGTGGTATGGCATCGCATGCTAAATATTGAGTTTAGTTGTTAAATTGCGAGCTAAAGATACATTCGTTGTTAACTTTGATTTGTTTACGTCGTTATTTTCAACCACGACTAGAAACTTTGCATGAAGTGACATACCAAAACACTATACCACACGTACAAATTATGCAAAAGAAAAGGAGTGACAGTGACTGGGACACAGAATATGTACTAAAAGACAATATGATTATCCTTTTAAATATTAAAATTTGAAACAAACATGAACTGGTCCAAAACATGAAAATTGATAATAAAAATATAGATCATTAAATTTGATACTCTACACATATATGGGCTACAACACTGTTAAAAAAAGAGTTGGTAAATAAACTAAGATAATTCTAAAGACTTATTTGTGGATTTTGGATGATGTGGTATGGCATCGCATGCTAAATATTGAGTTTAGTTGTTAAATTGCGAGCTAAAATTTCACTAAATGTTTTATATGTTCTTTGGTTGAGTTGAATTATCGTACGCTACAACCTTTTTCAATTACATTTTGATATTTTCAAGTTTATTTTGAACGTTAACGAAACACTAACCAGTCAAAGAGTTCCGTCAAGCAGAAATCTACACATCAAATGTCGTTTATCAAGAAGTTTTACACGAAGAGTAACGCGTGTTGTTACTTTTTATCTCATAGCTGATGTAATGTTTTACTTTCAGTTTCATTAAATCTTTTTATATGTTGTTTCATAGATGTTAAGAATTTTTTCTAGACTTTAGTTATCGTGTGCAACCGTTTGCAATTATATTATGATCTGTTCACGTTCTATTTTGAACGCTACACAAAACACTCAACACAATATCACAAATCTTTCTCTGATGACTATCTGCCTGATGAAGATTAGGAGAGCTGTGATAAAGGCAAGCTGCATAGGTTTGGGCAAGTTGCAAAGCTTTCCTTGAACTTTGAGTAGATACATATCTTCTATGTCGTTGAGGAGTAATCGTGGAAAGTCCGACTCGGAAATCTCGTACTCTTTTTCATCAAGTCTTTTGAGTACTATTTTGCTGAGGAAGGGGTACCCAAAGTGAGAGACAGTTGAAATGAACTGAATTGAGACTATCTTCAACTCACTTGTCACATTACCCATCATCTGATTGAGTCTGCTGCTTCGATAATACTGTGCCCGGTTATCTGGCCAATGATGTATGCCATAGAGTGCGTTCCGGTCATAGTCAACAACTTTATCGATGAACAAGTTAGAGGCTTCTTCTTCGATGGCATTATTGAGGTATCTGGCTGCAGGTAGGAAGGTAAGTGATGTGGCGTACTTCTTCTCAATCTTGCTTCCGTGTTGTAGAAATTCCAAGTCGTTGTTGAAGAAGAACTTGTAAGGGATCTTTGGTTCCTTTGGCTTCCCAATCATAGGCAGTGGTTTGGACCAGTCAGTTACGTATGGTGCGGTTTTCCTTGTGACCAGATCGACGTAAGATTTAGGATTGATCCAGTCAATATTGCTTGACATAGCTCGAGCAATATTTTCTAGATGGTACTCAAGTTCGATGGAGTTAGCAGACCGATCTTTCAGAAGATTGAACGCATCATTCTTGATTCTTCGTAGTTCTTTCTTGTTCATTTTTTTCATATGAAACTTTTGTTGAATCAACTGAGCGTATTCCACTGTTCGACCATCGAGAGGTTCTTGATTGTCTGTAAGTGGTGGTTGCGAATTGATCATTTTGTCAAACCAAGAGTAATCGGCAGTTTCATCTTCGTCTAGCCATTCGAGAACGGGTTTTGGTTTCTTAGGTTCTTAGCCTTTTGACGAGGTGTCCGGTTTGTGCTGATGATGTTTTCGTTTCCTTTCTTTCTTTGTTGTAGATGACGGTTCTGGTACTTCATCGGTATGAGGAATCTCGTCTCCGCCTGTATATTCAAAGTGGTCATGGGCTTTGGGACCGAAACCAGATGCCTTGGGTTGTTGTGTAGATGTTGTTGTAGTTGGAGGAATGACCGGTTCTTTTGGTTGAGATGAGGGTCCTTCTGCTTGCTTCTGTTTCTTTGCCTGAGAGTTAGGATCCTGATCTTCATCATCTCTTGGACGTTTCAGTTTATCGGCCTCAGTGCTGCAGGTCTCTTTAGTCATTTTAGCTTTCAAAGCTTCCAGGACTTTAGCTTCTTTAGGTGACAATGTGAACTTACTTGCCAATTTGCCTAAGAGCTGGGTTTCTAGTTCGTCCATAGATAACCCCGGTTGTGGTAAAGTTGATTTGTCAGCTCGAAGAGTAAACGAGGTAGATCTGATCACTTTCTTGACTGCTTGTTCTGCAAACTTGGTGAGTTCATCTCTCATAGGTGCCAGCAATTCTTTCAACTCAGCCACTAAGTGTTGTTCCATATACTGATGTGCTTGAGCAGCTAATGTGGCTTCTAAGTTCTCTTACACATCCTTAACTAAGAAGGTGTCAACCTTTTCTTGCAGCTCCTGGACATTCGTATTAAGCTTCGTCAATTCAGCAACTTGGCTTGCAAGTGATGCAACCTGATCCTCTAGTTTGCTTTTCTTCTTATCATGAACTCTTCTAAAAGATTTCTTTATCAACTTGGATACAGCAGAGGCTTTTGTACTTGCGGGTTTCTTGATTGATTCGTCATGGGTAGATTCGGATGCTGGAGGTGATGATTGTGAAGATTCAATGTTGGTGGTTACGTCCTTATCATCTCCTCTTTGTGATTCGGGTTGATCAACATTCTTAACTCTGGCTGCTTCCTCTTGCAATCTTTGTTCTTCAGCCAGTCTGTCAGCTTCAGCCTTTAGCTTTAATTCTTCTGCTAATTTGGTAGCTTCTGCCTTAAGCCTCAGATCTTCTGCAAGCTTGGCTTCTTCTTCTTTTTGTAACTTTTCATCTGCCAGCTTGGCTGCCTCTTCAACCTTTCTACTTTCCTCCATACGAATTGTTTCTTCCAATTTGGCTTGTGCTAGCTCCTCAAGCCTAGCCTCTTCAGCTTCTTGCTTTTTCTTTAATTCTTCTTCTTGAGCCCTTTCTCTGAGCTCCATTTCTTCCATAGTCAACAGATATGGAGCATCAGTATCCATGTGATCCTCCTCTTCCTCTTCTCCTGTTGCGGAAGCATTGAGCATTTCTACGTCTGTGGGTGATACTGTGGGGGTGTCGTAGACAATTAATTCAGCATTGGTTCCTGTAGTAGAATCAGGAATGCTACTAGATCCGCCAGCTTCGGTAGTATGAGAGAACAATGGAGGTGGAGGTTGATCAGCTTGGAATGCATCTATCTTGCTGTGGAGGATGCCCAAATTAAGAGCCCTTTCATTTTCTTCTTCTACTGAAAGGCCTACGTTTGAGTGAGCCGCTTCTTGTTCAGCAGACATTGGTTCTTTCATCTTTTCTTTCCTGATTCTTTCTTCTTCCAATTTTGTCTCTGCTTCAGTGAACGGTCTTTGATTGAGATTTGCAGGGTATTCAGCATTATCAGCAAATTCATCAATGTTCTTCTCCCAATTTTCGAAAGTCATGTCATTATCATCAATATCTTCAAGGTTAACCTTCTCGTTGATATTGGCATAGGCTTCCCTATAAATTGGACCTTCGTCGGATTCGGTTTTTGAGTCAGACGGTTTTAGAGAAGGTGGTTGAGTAGGTTCAGGAATGGATTCTGGTTTCTTGACAGGAAGTCTTAGCTTGAGTGTGCCCCTCTTTTGTTTAGACTTGGTGAAACTACCAGAGCTCCCAGACTTGCTTCCTTTCTTCCCTTTCTTCTGCATGCACGAAGGAAGAATTACTTCATCTAAGAACCCAACTTTGTCTTCCTTAAGTGCTTGAACGTAGTACTTGTAATTCTTGCAAAGCTTCACTTTATCATTCAAGAGACAATCGGGAAATTTCTTTCCTTGCTTACGTGTGCTAGTGTCGAGTCTCTTGATTTGTCTGAGAGTGTCCTCATTTCTGAAAGTGTGCTTGGCTTCATCATCAAGTCTTTGTGGAATATCGTCATACTCACGAAGGAAGCTTTCGATGTGTAATTTGGTGAAACGTACAAATGGAATGTTGGTGGTCTTGTGTTGAATGTGCCACACAAGGTCTTCCCAGATAATGCTGGCATAATCTACTTTCTTGACATTTGCCACAGCCCAGAAGAGTTTGAGGTGTTGGAGCTTGGGGTGTTCATGGCCAGTGTCTCTGCCAGATAAGGACTTAGCAATCAGAATGTACAGGGTTCTCCATGGTTGTGGAAGAAATCTGATGTTGACCCTAGAGTGTCTTGTCACTACTTCTTCTGATTCATCGTAGCCAATATCCCGTAACCACTCTATCAGCTCTTCCTCGTTAGGTACTTGATCGTATTCTTCATCTGGGCCAAGTTCGGGTAACCCAAGAACATTCCTAAGTGTATCTATGTCCACAGTAACCTGTCTGTTATGAAGCATGCAAGTGAAGGACTCTTCCCCAAGGTCTAGCTGAAGTGTGTGCCAGAATTGGTGTATGTAGAAGCAGGCTACTGATGCTGACTTAGTGAACAGGATCTTGTTAGGGTGATAGAGGAGAGCATCCACAACTACAATGCATGAAGATTCATTGCATGTGATTTTGTTGAAGTTGATTCTTAAGTTGTTCTTGCCTATCTTTCTGGTGTAATCTTCGGGAAAGGTTTCTTCCCATGAGAGTTTAGGTTCAGGTTCTGGTCCATACGGAATGTCATTATGTTGAGCCATCTGAATTGATCATAAACAATCACAAACATAGCAATGATATACTTTGTTAGCTCAGACATTCAGTTACATGATTGTGCACATTTTGAATTGATCAGTGGGTGTTGTGTGTAAAAACTGTTGTTATATGATAAACATGTGTTTTGGAAGTTAACACTTAGTAGAAACTTATAGCAATCTAAACACAACATGAGTTAACTATTACAAGAGTTTACACTTTAGAAATTTTACAACACTTAGACAATTTCATGAATTTTGACAATGTTACGCGTAAGATAGGAAACCTACGTGTAACATTTCTTATGCGTAAGAAATGATATTAAGCATAGGTGCAAAGTCTACGCATAACTTTATATGTTACGCGTAAGTTCAATCTTTTGTGTAGGCTTAATTTTACGCGTAGGATTATATCTTATGCGTAAGATTAGAGCTTATGCAAAGGATTGAACCTTATGCGTAAGATATAACTTGTGCGTAGGTTTTGACTTATGCGTAAGATCATGACTTATGCGTAAGAAACAACTTATGCGTAAGTTTATCTTTTGCGTAAAACACTGTCTTATCCAAGACAGGTTTTTTTCAAATGAGTTGAATCTTACGCGTAGGATGATAAACTTATGCGTAGAATCGTCCTTTTTGAGAAAATCACCTTTGAAAATTAAGTCGTTTGATTCCTGAAAGTGTAAAACACAACCACTGATCAATATCTACTTAATACACATACCAAAAACACCAAAATATCACAACTTTACGCGTAAACAAGCCTTAATCCTATCTTACGCGTAGGATAGTATGAACACATAATCACAATTAGATTCAAACATGATTCTGGGTTAAAATTGGCATAGGGGAAGTGTTTCTCATATGCTAAGGGTCATGTGGACCAAATTATAACAACTATTATCCATGGAATCAAATGATCATAGCTGCTAGTGTGTTCGAGCCCTAAATCATCGATTATTGTTCAATACTTGTTTCTGAAACAATTGAATCACAATAACATGATCCTAAACACTTTCTAACAATATCCTAACCAATTAATTGTATCAAAACATTGTTACACGAAAACACCCAAATCATACTAAGAACCCTAAATTAGATTTTCAACAATTAATGAATCTGGGCACGATTGGAGTTTAGTAACATGTTTATTATCATTATAAGATCATATCCCACTAACCAATTCAACCATTATCCCCTCAAATTTCTGGGTTCAATTTTCCCCAAAACCCTAGGGTAAATTTTAACGATTAAGGAAAAACTAGCCGTTGGATTAAGATGAAATTAAAAACCGTTGTTTAGAATCATGATCAAAACATCTTATCACTTACAGATTTGAGGAACAATGAAAGGATCAATAGGATGATTATGGATCGTTGATGATGGTTGGTGTAATATTAAATGTGTGTAAGTATTTTTTGCAGGTGTAGTAAATGATCGGTCAATGTTTGTTTTGACCAAAGTTAAAATGAGTTTCAATGTATGACAGTTTTGGCCCCTTAACCTCATTCAAACTTTCATTCCAAGAGCCTAACTAACTTTCATAGTAACTTTTGTTAACTACACCATATCTTAAGATAAGAACAACTTGTGGAATTTAACTCCCCCTCGACCTTAGACCGAAGTCTTAAAAAAACTTAAAAAAAAAATTATTATAATGGTCAAGGTGAGTTTCCCGAAACACCTTTTGAAGCATCACTTTTGATAAAACATAATATTTTTGGTAAAATGCAAGTACGTAGTAATTATTAAGAAAATTTGAAAAATGTTTACCTCCCCCTCAACACTTGTTTTTAGATTACATTTGAAGACGTTTATGAAAAATAGTGTTGACAAGAGCGGTCGTACTTGCATTTTTTTTTATGGTTTTATATTTTTGTATTTTGTTTTTGAAAAGATATTTACAAAGATAGTTTCGATGTTTGACGATCAATTGTGTTTTAAAAACTTTTCCAGATCATCTGGAGTCAAACATCGCATACCAATTTAGTGAACTAGACTAGCAAACCTTGATGGTGCTAAGGATTTGGTAAGTAAGTCCGCCAATTGGTACTCAGTCCCAACAAAATACAGTTCAACGGTACCCTTTTCAACATGCTCTTTAATGAAGTGATATAGGAGATCAATGTGTTTGGATTTGCAGTGATGAACTGTGTTGCAGGAGATAGCAATGACACTTTTGGAATCACAGTAGATTGGAATCTTGTTGAACAAGTAGCCATAATCCTTAAGTTGTGATCTCATCCAGATGACTTGAGCACAACAAGCAGACATAGCTACATATTCAGATTCTGTTGACGACAGTGATCTGCAGTCCTGCTTCTTTGATTGCCATGACACAAGTTTATCTCCGAGAAACTGTAATCCACCAGATGTACTTTTGCGTGTGTCTAAACATCCTGCATGGTCAGCATCTGAAAAAGCAATTAGTTCAAAACCAGAATCCTTCGGATACCAGATTCCCAAGTTAATGGTTCCCTTTATGTATCGAAGGATTCTTTTGACCTCACTGAGGTGTTTTTCAGTTGGTTTGGACTGATAGCGAGAGCACATGTATACAGCAAATACTATATCAGGTCTACTAGTTGTGAGATACATGAGTGACCCAATCATACTGCGGTATTTGGTAGGGTCAACAGGTGTCCCATGTAAGTCAGCATCTAGTTTTGTGGTATAGCCCATTGGTGTATTATAAGTATCACAAGTCATCATTCCATGTTTCTTTAAAATTTCTAGAGCATATTTGGACTGATTTATAAAAATTCCACGGGGTGATTGATGAACTTGTAGTCCTAGAAAGAACGAAAGTTCACCCATCATGGACATTTCAAAATTATCTTTCATTAATTTTGCAAAATCATTAGAGTAACTTCTTTTTGTTAAGGCAAAAATAATGTCATCGACATATATTTGAACAACAAGTAAGTCCTCCCCGTAGGTTTTTGTAAATAGTGTTGGATCCACCGAACCTTTAGAAAATTTATTGGCCAGCAAGAAAGTGGACAGTTTGTCATACCACGCCCGTGGGGCTTGCTTAAGTCTGTAGAGTGCCTTTTTGAGTCGGTAAACATGATTAGGACGCTCAGGATCAACGAAGCCGTCTGGTTGGCTTACATAAACTTCTTCACGGAGTTCTCCATTAAGAAATGCTGTTTTCACATCCATTTGGTAAACCACCATGTTCCTGTGTGCAACATAGGCCAAAAAGATCCGAACAGCTTCATGTCTAGCCACTGGAGCAAAGGATTCAGCAAAATCAAGTCCTTCTAATTGGGAGTATCCTTTCGCTACCAGGCGTGATTTGTTACATATGACAGTGCCTTCTGCATCTAGCTTATTTTTCCAAATCCATTTTAACCCGATGACAAAGACTCCGTCAGGTCTTTCAACTAATTCCCAGACTTCTAATCGTATGAACTGCTGAAATTCCTCTTGCATAGATTCAATCCAGTTGTCATAAGTCATTGCTTCTTTAATGTTCTTAGGTTCTTCGTGACAAACTGTGAGTGCATAGATACAAGTTTCTCCATCAGTGTGAAGTTGTTGTCTTGTCATTACAGGTGCATCTGGATGGCCAATAATATGAACTAGTGGATGGTCTCGAGTCCATTTGTGTGTCGAATAGTGTAGTTGATAAGTATCTCGCATGTTAGCAGGATCCAAATTGCGTGTAGACGACTCAGCTATGTCAGGAAATGTAGGAGCCGGTGCAAATGGGTTAAAGAACGCATCAGGATCATGCTCTGCGGGTTGTGGAACTAATTGTGGTGTAGGATCTTCAGCTGATTGTCGGGAGTTAGAAACAGTTTGTTCTGCTGTAAATGGTGATGCAATTGGAGGACCGTCTTTCTCAACAGTTGTTGTAGTTTGTTGAAGTGAGTCAGGTACTGGAATGTTATCAGGTTGAGCAGCGGAATTAGGTGAGACCTCAGTGGAACGGTATTCAATTGTATCATCAAACAGTGGAGCAAACAAAGTTTCCAATTCTTTGTGGTTGAGTGGCAATGGTTCAGCCGAAGAGTCCGTAGAGTTAAGACGGTTGAATTCGGGTCCTAAGCTGTGTTGCTCAGAAGCCAGCTGTATGAGTTCATCAAAATTAGCGTGAATGGTTTCTTGAATTTCTCTTGTTCGACGATTCCATATACGAAAACCTTTAGAATTTTCACAGTATCCAACGAACACTCCGATGTCAGCCTTTGTTTTAAGTTTACCTAAATCATGACGATCATTTTTCGGATAACAAAGGGCTCCAAATACATGAAAGTAATCGATGTTCGGTTTTCTTTTGTGAACAATTTGATATGGTGTTTTGCGATGGCGTTTAGTGATCATGCAACGGTTTTGGGTATAGCATGCGGTTGAAACAGCTTCCGCCCATAAGTAATCTGGTAATTGAGCATTAATCAACATTCTTCTAGCAGCTTCCACTAACGTCCTATTGCGTCTTTCAACAACTCCATTCTGTTCTGGGCTTCTAGGAATAGATGTTTGATGTTCAATTCCCACTTTCTCAAAATATGACCGAAGTGTCTGATTCTTAAATTCAGTTCCATTGTCAGTTCTGACTATTCGTACCGTATTGCGTAGCTGAACTTGAATTTTAGTGAGAAAGGTGATGATCATTGAAGGAGCCTGATCTTTACTTCGTAAGAAATAAACCCAAGTCCATCTGGAGTAATCATCTACAATTACCAGTATGTATCGTTTACCGTTGATACTTTGAACACGCATCGGTCCACACAAATCCATATGAAGCAATTGTAAAACATGATTCGTACTTTGCTCAGGTTTTGAAGGAAAATGAGCCCGAGTACTTTTTCCTTGTTCACAGGCTGAACATAAGTGATCTTTGGTAAAACGAAATCTTGGAAATCCATCTACAAGTTTGTGACGAGCAAGTTCAGTCATAGTTTTGAAATTCTAGTGCGAAAGACGTTTGTGCCATAACCAAGATTTAGTCGATTCTGCTTTGGAGAGAAGACATATCGGAGATGTAGCAATCATATCTGACATTGATATTGTATAAAGATTAGAACCACGTGAGCCAGACATTAGATCGTTTCCTTGTAAGTCACAAACAAAACAAGTTTTCTCACGAAATGCAACTTCTAGATCCCCATCACAAAATTGACCAACAGAGAAAAGGTTGTGTCCAAGGCCTTCCACATAATAAACATGACTGATTTCAATGTTCCCACTGACATAGTCACCATATCCCATGATTAAAGCGTAATGATCATTCCCGAATCTGACAGTACCAATGAACTTTGAGACAAAGTTGTGTAACAGTTTGAGATTGCCTGTCATATGTCGGGTGCATCCGCTATCAACAATCCAGAGAACAATCTGTACCACCTGCATCACAAGAAGAAGACACGGATGGAACAGAAGTAAGGGTGGAACCCAAAGAAAGTGCGGGTTCCTGTTGGTTAGAAGCACATGTATTCAACAATTTAGGAATCCATTTAAAGTCTGGTTTATATTGTAACCAACGTTGCCAATTCCAACTAGTTCTTGCTTTCTTTTTGGGGAATTCACTAGTAATGGGCTTGTTCCTAGATTTGTTCTCTGCACTTATGGGGGTAACTTCAACTTCATTAGAAACCGTAGACGGCGGCTTTCCTAATATAGACTTAGAGGCAGTAGTGGGCCTAGAAGGAATGCTTGTCCTACGTTTCTTATGACGATTAAGAAGAGAATTAGCTATACATTTTGTATGATCACCAGCTGATACGCTTTTATGACAACACACACAAGATGCATTAATATTCAAAACATTCAAAGGTTCATCATTCGTTACATGTAGATTTTGATTACAATTTGCCAGATTAGAATCTAAATTTGATGCAACATGAGTTTTATTCAAATTCCTAAGTTGATCTTCTACTTCTTGAGCTTCTAGTTGTCCTCTTTTACGTTGCCAGAATCTATTCTTCTTGTTACTTTTTCGCTTGGGTCTGCTAACGCTACTAGTGGAGACTAGTCCTGTGGAAGTGGAGTTATCAACATTAGTGTTTTGAACAAAATTTTCTTTAGCAGTTTTGTCTAATTGATACAATCCTGGTGCTATCACCGTGGTGTCAACAAACTTTCCTTTTTGAAGTAGCTTAATTTTCTCTTTTAAATCAATGATGATGTGATTTTTGTCCTGAATATCAGACTCAAGTAAACCATTGCAATATTTGATGTCATCGCGGTTTTGTTGCCATTCGGCGTTTTCAATTTTTAAATCCGCAATTTCTTTCTCGTATTTGAGACACAGACTTTTTAAAGACTCATTATTTTTGCAAATCTGACAAGAGTTTAAATTATTTTGACTTTGAAATTTCAATTCCATATCAATACTTTGAGCTTGACACCATTCAAGCCTTTGTTTGAGAAGACAAATTTCGTTTGAAAATTGTTTCGTCACATCATCATTTTGTATTCTCAGCTTGTCATTTTCATGTTTAAGTGTCTCGATTTCCACATTCAACAAGTTATTATCAACACAAAGATCATCCACAAGCATAGAAGTACCAGATTTATAGAGATCATTCATGATAACAAACAAAATATCAGCATTGAGAACTTGTTCCAAGAGTCGATCAGCATCATTTTTTAAAATTCTATTTCTTTGCCTTTGAACCAAAATCTCATTTTCAGTAGAGTTGAAAATGTTTATCATATTTTTGACCTCGTTTTGAAGTTCCTGTTCCCAACGTGTAGCACAGAGACGGAGGTGTTTGACAATTGGCAACATTTGTTTTTGAAAAATATCTCTCTTTTCTCGCTCGTAAGCGGATTGAAAAGTTTCAATTTTTATTTCAGAATTACGTTCAATTGTTTCCTCCAAAATTTCGATGTCTTCCATAAAAGTTTTGTAATAATTTAAGACACGACAATTTTTAGGTAAAGGTGTAACTTCACCGGATGATGGTAAAGGACCATTTATTTGTGCTACAGTTTGGACAGGGGCCGCATTAGAGGATGAAACATATGACTCAGTGACATACCATGATTTCTCAGGTAATTCCTTTTGAGGAACAAAAGATTTAGAAATATGAGGAGCTTGTGAATAATCATATGGTGTCCAATATTGAACATAACTCATTTTTTATCGCCTCTCTTCTTCAAGTTCTTCTTCTTCCTCAGTATCAAAAATAGCAGCACACACAATCGTATTATCAAGCATGTGGTCCATACTGTAAATCTTAGGATTTTCTTTGAATGCTGTGTGAAGAAACATTGATTTGAAATCGCCAAGTGAAAATCCTTTATCGAGTCTCGGTTTTAAAGTAAATTTCTGAATTGTTGTGACAGAGTTCCCGTGTTTGTAAACAATATTACGAAATTCTTTGAGTTGTTTTTCAAGATCAACAATCTCACCGAGTAAGTTATCTATATACTTCCTTTTCCGTATTTTATGTTCACAAAAATCCTTTTTACAACTGGACAATTCTGTTTCTGTTTTTGAAAGAACATTTTGAAGACGTTCAACTTGCATTTTCAGTTCACACTTTTCACTTTCGAGTTTAGAAATCAACTTTCCGTTTGACTCAATTAAATTTTGCATTTTGTGTTGAAGATCTTGCTCTTTGTTGTAAGATTCTTGAAAAGCTTTTTCAAAACTTTTTGCATGTTTAATCTTGTCTTCCTGATTTGAAAGTTGAATTTTATAACACTCAATATCTCTTGCAAGTGACGCATTTGTTTCTTTTAAAGCTTTGTTTTTCTTGTTGCATTTTATGATTTGCAATTATTGAGCATTCAGTTGTTTAGATAACAATATGAGGTCAGGGTCTGGATCAAATGATGGTTCATGTTGTTCTATATGATCATGTTTATCATTCTCAATAGGATCATCAAATGAAACAACTGTGTCATCATCAAATATGACAACTGTGCTTATTTGTTCATCTGTTTGAGAAGATGAAGATGATTTAGATGGAACAACTTGCGCCATATCTGATTCAGAAGCAGAAGGTGAGGCTATTTCATGTATTAGGCATGTTTTTTGGTCATGTACCTGAGACAAGCCGTCAGTGTCAAACACTGGACCTGAATCATTAAACTGAAGTTCCTGCATGTTGGCCATAAGCATCACAGCTGCATTGGCTTCCAGATCTTCCATGTCATCATCATTGTTCACATTTGCCATGAAATTGTTATCCTATTCAGGGAAATGTCCATCTTTTTCATCTTGAAGAGCCATGAGTAATACCTGCTAGTGAAACTTACTACCCCGAGTTCTCGGTTTAGGACATGCTGTCGCTATATGACCTTGTTCATTACAATTATAGCACCACACTGCATTCCCTGAGTTGGAGTTCCTAGTTGCAACTAGTTCAGACCTTTGCTGAGAAGATCCTGAGTTGTTCCTGAACCCTCCATTGTTATTAAACCTCTGACCATTCCCAAAATTTCCTGAAGAACTTCCTGAACCAGATCGACCATAGTTACGATTCTGAATTTCCACTCTTCCATCATTGACAACAGATTGATTCCTTGTGTTAGAAGATGAACGTTGACGGTTGTTTGTTTTGTTGGAGAATTTGCTGAAAGCACGAGCAATGAGAGCAAGTCCCTGATTCAACGTATTAAAGTCATCATCGTCATCTTCATTGGAGTTGGAGTAATACACTGCATCATTGTTGTTTAATGGAACAAGTTAAGTAGAAGTATTCTGTGGAGATGAATCATAAGGGACCATTTGGTTCGAGGTAGAAGATTGTGGATAACTGAAGAAGTTTTGCTCTTGAACATATGCATGATTAGACATAGGTGGTGGAGCATAGGGAGATTGAGCTACGAGTGCCAAAGAATTTGGTGTTGATGATGGTGAGTATCCTCCTCGAAGAGCTCTATCTTTTTCCACTTCAGGTTCATGGTGTTTCAGAAAATCATACAACAAACCATATGGTGCATCATGAAGATTTTTGGTTTGTCAAACAAATGTCACATATTTTTGCCAATCAGGACCAAGACTACCAACGAATTTGGAGTTCACTGCTATCCTAGGTACTGTGATTTTGTGACGTTCTAGATCATTGACCACATTTGTGAAACGATGATAGTATGATTCAAGTGACTCTCCTGGTTCAATTGTGATGTCAGTGTATTCCATGTAGAGTTTGGATTCCATATCATCTTTGTTCAATTGAGTGCCTTCCATAAGGAGATGAACATGTTCCCACATAGCTTTGGCTGTTTTCTGAGCATCGACACTTCGATAAATTGGATTAGGTATACCTTGAAGTATATAAGCCATTGCATACTCATCAGCTTCACGATGTAATTTCTGTTCTTCTGTGAGTTGAGATTCTGGAAGAGGTCTATCTCCAGGAGGACGTGGAGGATCAGCAGTTGGATCACCAATTTCAAATCTTGTTGGCCACTCAAATGGTCCTTCAAGTATCACTTGTTTCAAGAATTTCCCATGAGGTTTTTTTAGTTCAAGAAATCGTAAGAATCAACTTGACCATTGAACATAGTTCCCAGGTGTTAGCATTGGAGGTGTTTCAAGTGATCCTGCCTCATGTCTGGATTGTTGAGTTGTAATAACTTCACACATTCTATCAAACCAGCGAGGTTGTTTGGAGGAAAACTGATTGTTTTGTTATGACATTTGATATGGTTGTTGTTGAGGAATGATTTGATGTTGTTGCATCATGAGATATTGTGGTTGTGGATTAAACGGTTGTTGATGAAAGTGTGATTGTGAAGGTTGTTGATATGATTGTTGCTGATGGTATTGTTGTTGCTGATACTACTGATGTTGTTGCTGAGGATTAGAGAAGTAGTAATGTGGTGGTTGAGACATCTTAGAACACTTGTGTAGTAATGGATCTTTGTAGAAGATTGAAATGCACGTTCCTTTGGTTAAGTTCAAAATCCCTGGGGTAAGTTGAAATCTTATGCGTAACTTTGAACATATGCGTAGACTTAATGTTATGCGTAGAAAGGTAATGTTATGCGTAAACTCAAAGTTTATGCGTAAGATTTGCCTTTTTACGCGTAAGATTAAATCTTCTGCGTAAAGCAAGTTTTGCGTAAGGTTAAAAACCAAACTACTCTTTCAAACTTATCCAAGCTTGAAAGATATCCGAATTCGAAGTATTCCACTAACTTATCCAAGCTAGGGAAGTACTGAGTCACCGTTTCATGAAGAAAAGACCTTGGATGAAGTTTTGCGTAGAATTCTGAAACTTACGCGTAAGATCTGACTTAAGCGTAAAAACTTAGGCGTAGAGGCAACTTCTACGTAGGATCAGTCTTCTGCGTAGGATCTTTGGTGTAGGAATGACAACTTAGGCGTAGAAAGAGGGTTTTGACCAATGTTACGCATAAGAAAGGGGTTTTGACCAAAACTTATGCGTAGAAGGGACAAAAAGTACTGTTGACAGCTTTTGAATCATACTGTTCATGAAACTTACGCGTAAGAAGGTCAGAAACTTGAAAAATCACAAATTTTTGAAGAAAAATGCTTAGAAATAAGGTACTTTTTATCAAATAACTTCACCAATACTTAGAAAACACTAACTAATGAAGATTTTGAGTAGAAAAAACCTTAAAAATCAAAACTTTATGCAAAATCTAAGCTTCTAAACACTATATTAACCTTAAAACTTATCCAAGCTTCAAGATTTAAGTGTAAGAAACAAAGAAAAAAAGCAAAGAGATGATGAAATACACCCTAAATCCCACGTTAACACCAAGAACCACACTTCAGTCTCTATTTGGTGAATGATTCCCCTTGTTAGGTCACCATTTTGTAAACACAAGTATGAGAAATGAGATGAGAATGAGAGATGGTTGATTATAAGAATGAGAGAAAAGTAATTGCAAGAGTTTCCTTAATGTATTCAAATAACCAACAAAAATAATGTTTACATGAGCTTAGTATTTATAAGGGAGGAGTAGGGCAACACTCCCTTCCTCCCTCTTACATCTTAAACGTGGGCTTTTAAGGCCCATGGACTTGATTACTTAAGCCTAGTAACATACACATGGTGAAATAAATAACTAAGCAACCTATTACAAAAGGTAATGACCGAGACTTGACTAAAATAAAAAAGTATGATCCCAACATACACCCATTAACATTTAGTACGCAGCATAGATGTTGCTCAAAAGATGATAATTGTTTACGTGCAACAGAAACAGAAATTGTTCAGAAACCATGTGGCATAAACAGACATTGTTTTAAAGGGTACATACCACCCTTGGGGCCAAATAACTAAGCAACATATTACAAAAGGTAATGACCGAGACTTGACTAAAATAAAAAAGTATGATCCCAACATACACCCATTAACATTTAGTACGCAGCATAGATGTTGCTCAAAAGATGATAATTGTTTACGTGCAACAGAAACATAAATTGTTCAGAAACCATGTGGCATAAACAGACATTGTTTTAAAGGGTACATACCACCCTTGGGGCCAAATAACTGCAAACACTGCAGCCTTCACTTACCAGGAGATGGGAGTTTTCATGCTGAACTTGGGGGGCTTCAGGACTAACCTTGCTGGGGGAAGCTTCTTTTGAATCAGTCTTCGAAGAGGATGGCTGCACAGCAGAACTTTTACCCGGAGACTGAGGCTTCTCAACAGCCAACTTTGGAGATGAGGGCTCCTCAGGAGTTGCTTTCACAGATACAGGCTTCACAGGAGTGCACTTTTTGCTCACAGCCATAGGCTTCACCCTGCGCGGTTTCCTCGAAAGAAGCATCTCAATCGAAGCCATGGGATCTTTGGTAGCATCAACAAGGAAGGGGTACTCTGCAGTTGCGAGGAGGTTGCTTGCATTATCATACTCTGCTTTATGAGTGGCACGGTAGTAGGATATCTCAGATAAGTCCACCAGCTTTCCAGTTGCAGCAATTTCCTCCAAAGTAGTGCATTTCCCATGATAGATGGCAGCATTTACAACATCACCTATCATCTTCCCCACCTCATCGCTGTGATATAACTCCATGGCTATGTAGGGGATGACCTTCGAGACAACAGCAGCCCTATCTCTTTTAAGCGCATTGTATTTGCGCCTGAGGCCATCGAGATCTTCACGAAGCTTGATCTCCAGCTCACCCAGCTTCGTCCTCTCTCCTTCGAGGTCCCCACACTTGATCTCCAGCTCAGCAATTTCTTCCTTGTAACCTACAACCTTTGCCTCCTCCTTTCGAAGCCTCTTACACTCCACCTTCATTTTGTTCAATACCTTCTCCAACCCTGCTATATCAGAACGAAGATCTTGTACAAGGGGATTCTGCTCAATATCCTTTAAGACTTCTTCACACTTAGCTTGAACATCTGCAAACTCCTGATCATTCTTTTTCTCTCTTGCCAGAATCTCATCCATCTTCTCCCTAGCAGAAGCAAGGGTTTGTACCACTTCCCTTGTTCGAGAATTGAGATGATTGTCCAGAACAGCCTGCCTCATATAGCTTTTGTCGTGTAGATCACACAACTCCTCAATGGGCATGTTGGTTAGCACAGACTTCCAGCTCGGAGGGGTAATATGCAAAGCAAGGCGATGCCAAGCAGAAGCATCAGGAAGCTCTTTGGTATTCGGAAGACCTAAGGAATATACAATCAATTAGAAGACATATACACATATCCCTGTCAAATCAATAACACATATACTTACCATGGATATCTTCATCTAATGCTTCAGCAGCTTTCTTAGTAATAATCTGACCTTTCTGCCTGGTGTTCCTGGAGGGAGGTCTTGGCAAAATCAATTTCCTCTTGGGAGTAGGCTTCACAGGCTTGGCACTCGTACCTTTCCTGTTTTGAACCCTGTCAGCTATGCCAGAAGAGGAGCCAATAATAGTCACCTGATCATCCTCAGAGAGAGGGTCATCGGACTCAGCAACATTCTCCACCAACTGAGAAGTCTCCTCTGTCACCATAGGCTTTGATTTTTTTCTGGTTTGGAAGGCTGCAGGGAAGCTAGGGGCTCAACCATCTTTGCATCATCCTCTTGATTATTAACTAACACGGAGGGTGAACCAACCCCATAGCTGACTTCCTCAGGATTCCTTGGAAGGAAGCTCGTCTCTTTCGCACCATCGGCAACAAAAAAATTTTGGAAAGACATTCCTGCAACATGAAGGAAAACAGATAAATATCATCAGATAAGTTGTTCAAATTTATTTAAATAAAGAGTATACATACTTTTTCTATCACAAACAATTTCAGGCTTCATAGGGGAACCCTCCCAATGGTCAACAATCCCAGCCATGTACAGAATGGGCTCGGGGAAAGATTGAACATTCACTGGATGACGAACAAGACGCTGGTACAATGGATTCCTTCGAACAGTGTAAGGCAACTCATCATTGAAACGTTTTTTTATCAAACCTGTATGCTTCGTTCACCAAAGCAGGGTACTCTGGAGGTATAATTGTATCTTGTATGTAAAAGAAACTCCCTTTCCAATCCGTTATGTTTGTAAAAGGCTTTAACAATATGGTTGGCACATCAGGGTCACCTCTTTTTGCCAAAGTTAACCAATCCCCACCCGGATACAAGTTTGTAAACCCCCTAAGCACTGTTAGTGTAGACTCATACCCATAAGCTTTACACATCACAATGAATGTCGTCAACTTAGCCAGACCAAAGGGATTAAACCTAGAGATGTGTACTTGGTAGTACTGCATAAACTCTAAAATCAAAGGGTGGATTGGTATTCTAAAGTTTGACAACTTAAAGGCATGGGTGTACAGACCTACATATCCCTCAGGAGCATCAAATATAGCTTGATTTTTACTAGGGAGCATAATCTTAAATTCTTTTGGAATGGGATAATCTTGAAGAAAAGCACGTAATTCATCTTTCGATAAGGTACATTTTTGTTCCTTAATCACAAATTTGTTATTTTTTGCCATATTGTTTAACGAAGACCTATACTTCTACGGTACAATATAGTTTAACGAGGAAGAAATTTACCTTTTTTCTTGCAAGAAATACTGACAGATGTTACTATGTGTGTTTTGATTGCACGTAGTAAGGAAGATGAATTTTGGGCGCAGTGAAAAAGTGATTTAGGGTTTGGTTGAAACAAATTTATATTGTTTTTATCTTTGATATTCACCGTACACGTGTCCCTGATATTTTGCTATATCCGGATTTCAAATTGGGATTAAAACATTGAGAGGACGTATGGGATTACCAAGGCTTGGCAAGTGGTAATATAACTCGAGTTAATTAGAGGGTATTTAAGAGCATTTAATGCATATTTGGCGATGTTAATTTTCTTCTGCAGGATCCCACGAGCTAACATGGTTAGTTTACATTACGATAGAGTTGTAAGCCACATATTCTTGTGTGCATATATGACTTTCAACTGGGGGCTTGATGATGTACCCTCCGATTAGCTCGAAGGACACCCCTTCGAGTGTAATCGCAACCTACATAATCGAAGGCTCTAGCTAGCCTCCTAAAACTTTCCTTGGCGTAAAACTAATCATCAATGATCTAGTTACCAAGTGGGAATTCACCAATCGAAGGATTAAGCCCTTCGGGGTATCTCTCGATAAGTTTTATAGACGGAACAATGCCAAGTCCAATATTGGGGAGACCAAGTTTTACCCACGTCGCCTCTTCCTCTTTAGCACCCCCGCTAAACCTGGAGGAGTGGGGCACTAACCCCTAGCGGTTACCACAAATCATGGGACGCCCCCATGATCTCCATCAAACGTGTGACAACTCTCCAGGACCGTTTTCTTCACCTATAAATAGTCCTGGACGATGACAAATCTGGTATGCAATCTATCTTACATTACTTTACTACGCATATACTTAAACTCTCATACCAATCACTCATTCACACGCCGGAGGTGGTTCGCAGGGTCCAACCTCTGTGCAATCACTTAACGTAGTGTTTTAGTATTTCTTATTTCAGGTTATATCCAAGCTTGGCGCAATCACAACACCCCTCATTTTCCTTTGATCACCATCGAAGGCCTGGTAGTGCAAAATATTGTACAATCATCTATCAAGGCGCGCTTTTATTCCCTCGCCCAGACTGCGATTTGCGCGTTCAACCAAGCCATTGGTTTGTGGGTGCTTAACTAAAGCAAAGTGTTATGTAATGTTTAATTGCGCGCACCAATCTTTGAATGGGTTATCACAGAATTGTTTTCCGTTGTCTGAAATAATCTCTCCAGGTAGTCCAAAGCGACACACAATGTTGTCTCACATGAAGCGTCTGACCTGGTTGCCGGTGATGCTTGCCACTGCTTTTGCCTCAATCCACTTAGTAAAATAATCTATAGCTACGATGAGGAATTTTAGCCCTCCCGCTGCAATTGGAAAAGGGCCTGCGATGTCAATGCCCAATTTATAGAATGGCCATGGTGAAGTAATGGGGGCTAACTCTTGTTGTGGTCGGCGCGAAATTAGCCTGTGGACTTGGCAATCGCTGCATTTCTTTATCATATCCCGTGCGTCGCGGTGCATAGTAGGCCAATAGTATCCTGACCGCAGGGCGCGTGCCACTACAGACCGTGGTCCGAAGTGCATGCTACATGAACCAGCGTGAATTTCTCGGAGTACGTAATCTGCTTGAAGAGGTCCAACGCACCGAAGCCATGCTTGTAGGAATGAACGTCGATATAGGACGCCATCTCGGAGTTCAAATCTGTGCACTGTGCGCCGTACCCTACGAGCGTCCTTCTGATCTTGTGGTAAGATTCCTTTGCTTATAAATTCGATGATGGGTGTCATCCACGTAGGATCCTGTTCCTCTATCACCGTGGATATTTCCATTTCCGAGATTGATTTGTTTTTTAGAGTTTCCACCAATACCTATTTTGATAGGTGCGCAAAGCTTGTTGATGCAATCTTGCTAAGCGTGTCAGCTTTCCTGTTTTCTCCTCTAGGGACTTGTTTGATGGTAAACCTATCAAAATTCTGAATTAGAGACTTGGTTTTTTCGAGGTATTAGGCCATGTGTTCATCCTTGGCTTCATATTCACCTAGCACGTGGTTGGCTACTAGCCTGGAATCTGCATTTGCCTCTAGGTTACATACATCTATTTGAGTTGCAATACGCAGTCTAGCAAGTAGGGCTTCATATTCTGCCTCATTGTTTATGGCTGTAAATTCGAAGCGCAGTGCGTAAGTGAATTTCACTCCATCTGGATTAGTGAGGATAAGTCCTGCGCCTGATCCATCCATGCACGAGGATCCGTCTGTGAATAGGACCCATGGTTCTTGTAATTCTACCTTACTTGTTGAAGGTGGAGTATCGGTATCTGGCTTCTCAACAATAAAGTCGGCTAATATCTGCATCTTGATTGCAGTGCGTAGTCTATACGAGATGTTATACTCGCTCAATAACACACTCCATTTTTGTAGCCGTCCTGATGCGTCAGGTTTAGAGATAACTTGTTTGATAGGCTGGTCTGTTATCACAACTATTGGGTCCGCCTGAAGTATCTGCGCAGCCTTTTAGCTGTGAATACTAGAGCTGGGACCAGCTTTTCCCTAGCAGTATAGTTAGTCTATGTCTTCTTAAGTGCTTTGCTCACAAATATATGGGTATTTGAACAGAATTCCTATCTGTCAATAATACCGCGCTGACTGCTCCGTGAGTTGCAGATAAGTACATGATCAATTCTTCCCCTGGTCGGGGTGCGACAAGTTTGGGAAGCGCTGCCAAATATTGCTTAAGTTGTTGGAAGGATTCTTCCACCTCCTCAGTCCATCGAAATTCTCCCTTTTTTGTGCACTTCGTGAGTATTTTTAAGAGGGGAAGTGACATGTCTGCTGATTTGGACAAAAAACGGTTTAGCCCAGCTAGCTTTCCGTTCAATGACTGGACTTTTTTCAATGTGCGCGGTAAAGGGAGATCGATGACGGCTTTTTTCTTTTCTGGACAAGGCTTGATGCCGTCAGGTTATATTAAATATCCAAGGAACATGGCTTTTGTCGCACCAAAAGTGCACTTCTTAGGGTTTAATTTCATGTTTATCTTTCTCAGTGTTTTGAACGTCTCCTCAATGTCGCGCACCAATTCCTCCTCAGTATGACTCTTTATAACAATGTCATCGACATAAACCTCCAGTTTGCGACCTACTTGCTTTTCAAATGCAGTGTCTACCAATCTCTGGTATGTTGCTCCCGCGTTCTTTATACCAAAGGGCATTTTTGTGTAGCAAAAGACCCCTTGACTTGTGTGGAAGGCTGTTTTCTCTTCATCTTCCTCAGCTATCTAGATTTGATGGTACCCCTTGTATGCATCTAGGAAGCATTTAAAGGGATATCCACACAGGGATTCTACCTTCCAGTCTATCTCTAGCAGCGGGTAGCAGTCCTGTGGACATGCTTTATTGAGGTCAGTGCAGTCCACACACATTCTCCAACTGCCATCACTCTTCTTTACCATTACTGGATTGGAAAGCTAGCCGTGGTAGTAGACTTCGCGCACGATACCTGCATCTACAAGTTTGTGTACTTCTTCCAGGATGGCTTTTGCGCGATCCGGGGCTTGGCTGCGCTTTTTCTGTCGGATTTGTAGCTTGTGCTCCGTAATAGATCGTGGTACTTGATGAGACGAAAAATGAACCACTTTTAGGGGGTCATTTAAGCCCGGAATTGAATTTATTCGATCAAATATTACCCTAAATCAATCCTTTTGTGACTTTAGGTACTTTGGGTGTGAAATCTAGAAAAGGAAGCAATTCAGATGTTTTTGGAGCATAAAAGTGAAGAAAATGCCAAAGACTTAATTTTCCATGCTGAGAACAGTACCTGACGGCGTCAAGAGGAAAACCATGACGGCGTCAAGAGTAAAAGTGGTGACGACCCAGTGCAAACCTGATGGCATCAGCATAAGGAGAATACATGACGGCGTCAGACCTAGATCTAGGCAGTCCGAGGAACTATTTGGCGGCGAGATGACGGCGTCAGACATTTGTTCTTGACGCCGTCACCTATCAAACTTTATATATAGTTTTCTAATTTTTCATTCATAAGAGAGGAACTTGTTTGGAGAAACTAGGGCCGAACTTTGTAAACCCTATCTAATATTTTACAGTACTTTCAAGGGTTTTCAACCCTTGAATCCTTTCATGTGCTATTAAGACAAGTCTTCTCTTAATTCAATCAATATGTCTATGTGTTGGTTGATTATATCTTTTACTTATCTTGATTTCAACATGTTAGGCTAGATCTATCTTGTGTTTGCTTGGATATAATGAAACCTAGATGTTAATTATGTGTTAATTACTTGTTTATGGTTGTATTGGATGAATGATTTCAATGTTAGGCTTAAGAAAACTAGCAGATCTCCATTGTGTAACATGCTTGAATGTCTTAGGAAACATGAACCGATGTGTACTAGGTTTTATTGGTTGTATCTAATGCATGAGCAAATTCTAGTGATCCCATGTTAGGAGCTTCTTAGCCGGCTCGACATAGGAGTGAAGTAGCGCTCATAGGATTCGGGAAGTAAGTACGCCACCCAATGAATGGTATTAAGAAATACAATCCGTCATCCACGCAACTATAACAAGTAATTAACGTGTAAAAGATGTCTATGGAGTATCGAAATCTAAGTAAACACATTTCTCCCACATATTGCTCACAACTTTAGTTTAATATAGTTTAATTTCATTTTTAGTATTTTATTTTGATTACATCTTTAGTATTGGGTTAGTTGACTAGCAACTAATTCCGCCAAACTCCTTCAAACCCGAGATTTTTACTTGCTTTCTAAAAAATATAAAAATACAAAAAGAATCACCCCTCATCTCTAGACCTAGTCTTTAGGTTTTCTAATCCTAGCGACACTATTCCTAGCTGAACGATCAATCCCCCGGTACTTGTCATTATACTATACTACATCGATCAGGTACACTGCCTGGTGGGGGTTGTAAGCTTCTCGAGATCCCTTGAGAGGTAAAGCCTGGTGCAAACCCCACGCATTAAGTTTTTAGCGCCGCAGCCCGGGGAATAGTTATTGTCTAGGTTAGAATCTCTTTTTATTAGGTCTACTTGCTAGATTCCTTTCTAGTAAGACTTTATTTTTATTTTTTTAGGTTCTCTTTAGTCTATCTTATTTCTTCGTGTTTTTGTTCGTAACTCTTCACCACCCGACATCATGGACGATGGGAACATCATTGAACCTGTCATCCCACCACAACAAAACCCACCACCAGAACCTCTTAGGCCTCGAACCTTAGGAGAGTATTCCAGACCTAGCCACCAAGGCTATCGAAACACTATTGAGCTCACCGGAGCCAATGTGACCCCCTTGCGATCCGACACCATCCGGTTGGTGCAAAGCGGATGTACATTCCATGGACTTCGTTCCGAAGATCCAAATCAACATCTCAAGGATTTCCTTAAAATTATAGATTCTATAGACCTTGATGTTACAACTAGAGAGTCAACCCGATTACGCCTATTCCAATTCTCTCTACGTGATCAAGCTAGTCAATGGCTTGAACGTTTACCCGCGGGATCCATCACCTCATGGGATGATCTCACCACTCGTTTCCTTGCTCATTTTTTCCCACCGGGGAGAACTACCAAGCTTAGAAATGATATCTTGATGTTCCAACAACGTCAAGGTGAAACTCTTTATGAAGCATGGACTCGATTCAAGGACTTACTCCAAAAAGTCCCTCATCATGGCATAAATCTTTGGCTCCAAGTCCAAATCTTTTATGACCATATCGATCTCTCCACAAGGCGAGCCATTGACCAATCGGCCGGTGGTAAGCTACGTGATCTAAGTGCGGAACAATCATGGGAACTCATAGAAGATCTTGCTCTCTATGACAACGAAAGTTGGAATGATCCCCGTGATTTGAACAAAATGGTCAAGGCAATATCTTTGCCTTCGAACAACTCTAGCACTCCCGACCGTAGGATCATGGAACTTGAAGACCAAGTCAAGTTTCTCATGAAATCTTACGAAGCTCCTAAGCCTTCAAGCCAAGTGAACAAAATCACTTCTTCATGCGAATTATGTAGCGGTCCCCATGACACTCGTGATTGTATGGAACTCCCCGGAACAGCTTTTGCGAACTACGCATCCTCGCGTACCGACGAAGCGGGAGATAAGTGGTACACTTTCAAACCCGAGCCAAACCCTTACGGTGATTCCTACAACCCCTCTTGGAAAAATCACCCAAACCTTAGGTGGAAACAAAATCAAGCCAATTCTTCCAATCCGCCTAATCGTTACCAACCAAACGGTCCATCCTCCAACCGTACTTTCAACAACAATCCTTCAAACAACTATGGTAGTACCAACAATCTTGAAGGACTGATGTCTAAGTTCATGGCATCTCAACAGGCTCGCATAGCTAGGTTTGAAACCGAATTCAACCAACAACAAATGGAGATGACCAACAAAATAGACAACTTGTTGAAAGCCCTCAACAACCAAGCGTTAACTACACCTAGGAAGGACACTAGGGACGCCAATAACGAAATCCAAATCAAGGACCCCTCATCATTCAAACATGTCCACTTTGTCAATGTTGTCACCATTAAGCCAAAAGATAAGGATATAGAAGAAAGTGACAAATATGAAGTTGAAGCAGGAACCAAGACTAGGGATGAAATTAGGGAAGTTGAGGTTAATAAGGGAGAGGAGTTAGAGGAAGTAGATACCATAGAAAAGCACTTTGATAAGTTGCCCACCAAGGAAGAACGGGAATAACATAAGGATTTATTCGATGGCCCCGAGACACCATATATCCTTGGCACACCCCTTATCAAAATGGGAGACCCCTCTAACATCAACATACCATGCAACATCGGGCACATGCATATATGGAAAGCTTATATCGATCCTAGATCTCCTGTAAATATCATGACTAGGACTTATTACAATTGGGTGATGAAGAAACAACTTGATTATATGATGATGCCCAATAAGAATTTGATAAGTAATTTTGTAGGAAGATTGAAGGGATTGCATGTGATTATAGGTAATCTCACCTATGAAACCGATTTTATGATAGTAGAAGATACTCGTCCGATGATAGATGATTGCCTAAGCCAAGTGATATTCGGAAAACCATTTGTTGAGGCCACTAAGATGAGTTATGATCCGACTTTAGGAATAGTTAGGTTTAAGGAAGAGAATGATGAGATTGCCTACCAAATGCCCTACAAGATTGAGCAATACCGCCCTCTCTCTAACATAGAAAAGGAACACAAACAAGCGGCTTATTATAGGAATGATGAGGATAGACGTAGAGGAGTTGAGTATGTGAAGAATAGGATGCTTGGTTTCTACAAAGAATGCTTGCAACTAGGTCCGGACTACAAAACTGGCTTAGAAGATGACCTAGAGAGTGAAACCAACGATGAGGTCACGTAGTAACCCATGACCTTGAGTCTAGCTACAAGACTCGTAAATAAAGAAAAGCGCTTCTTGGGAGGCAACCCATGCTTTGTGTGATTTTTATTTTTGTTTGTTTGTTATTTGCTTCCGTATGCATGCTTTATTTTTATTGTTGGTAGATCATGTTTCAAAACTAAATAGTGGAAATACTTTACTTTGTTGTTTGGCTTAGTCTTAACTTCACCTAAAGGTATTTTTGCAAAAGATAAGTGTAAGGGGAAATCCCAAATATGTTTTTAAAAAACAAAAACCGATCATGATTCTCCACAATATTAAGTGAACATGTATATATGTATTTGTTAGAGTCAAATGCTTGTATCGAGTCATAATGAAGTTTTCAGGATTTTCCAGGAAGTAGGACCAAGTTTTTCCGGAAACTTAACATAAGAATTTCTGCAGGTCACTTCTGACGGCGTCACGAGTTTACTCTTGACGGCGTCACGTGTAAAAATTTGGAAATTTTACCAGTTTTGTTTTTCTAACGGAGTCTTAAAGTTTTTGTTGAATTATTAGTTTTATAATCTCCAGGAAATCTGCAAACATCATTCCACAAGCATTATATCTTATTTTGTTTTCTAGGATTTGTTAGCATATGTAGATTGCCGTCGATTTTATGCGAGGTTGCCTTGTCTGTTTTCTCAGGATTTACAGGTTATGTATGACAAGAAGATGATTATTATTCTGGAAGGGAAGCTTTGATTGTTCATTTTCTTGGAGGAAGATCTAACCTGGCCACCTTATTATCCGTACCGAGCGAATCAGGGGAGTATTTAATTTCATTCATTTTACTTATTTCACTTTTACATTCTTTACTTGAACATTGGGGACAATGTTCATCCTAAGTGTAAGGGGAGGGTAAAATGATGATACCGTATAAATACACTTTCGCTTGAGTTTGTTTGTTTGATGGTAAATGTGTAATAAAACTATGAGAAATACTTGTTAGTGCAATTTTAGTGCCAAATTTAAATTTTTTTACAACATTTATGAGTGAAACTTTAGCCATAGCAAGCGTCTCATGGATAGGAGATTGTATGACTAGCACAAAACCATACTATTCAGAAAAATTTTCCACCCAAATATGTGAGGTTCACCTTTAGATTTGATAGGAAAAGCATTTATTATTAGTGCTTATGAGTGTACCGGTAGCATTTAGATTCTAGAACTTGCGTTAGTGATGCATCCCAAGACCGCTAGTGAGACTACATTCGTGTAGTAGGATTTACTACATGATAAGAGGCATTAGGATCACCCTTGTGTTAAACCCGTATCATAATTACTTGACCACTTAAGTCATATTACTTGGCTAGTTAAGTCAACTAATTTTTCCCATACCATTAGCGTTGTACTCATTTTTAGTACACGAAACCCCTAGTACACCCCTCCGAGCCTATCTTTTTATTTCTAACTTTAAGCATCTTACTTAAAGGAAGAATTTGTTACACCCCACTTAAATATATACCCAAATCGCCTTAACCTTCCGTGTATGCACTTATCTTTAGTGCATTATTGTTATTTTTTAAACCCTAAGTTAATTATCTAATTGATTACATGGTTGCTAAGTCGAGTCATATCCTTGTACATATTGTTTTGGGACGATTGGGACTCATGGGTAAAGTACTTATTTTATGGAGTAATGGGGAAGAACATCATATATTACCCCCGTATGTGCGTTAATCTTAAAAGTACTCCAAGTGTTTTGATTATCTTAATTCGAGTCATTAGTTTAGTTTATTGTAAAGTATGTAAAAATTCAAGTGTAAGGGGAATGTTCATTCCATATGATGTATTATTTTGGACGGTAGGGTAAGAGTGTATGCAAAAAAAAAAAAAAAAAAAAAAAAAAAAAAAAAAAAAAAAAAACATACGGACTACCATCCCTTTTCATTCTATGTTCATTTTGTATCTTTGTTATTTTTCATTTATTAGCTTAAGTCGAGTCTAGTCTTGGCTTAGCAACGCCATATTGTACATGTAATTAACCAAGATTGTTAACTCGCCACCAGTAAAGACTGCCTATATCCAACAAAACCGTGTATTCCATATCCCTACACCTAACGTTACAACCCTTTAAAAAGACCTCTTTGATAGTTTATCCTAGGTGCTTATGCCATGTAGTGGAGGTTTGATCCTTTCCCAAGCCTATGGTAATCTATTTTGCTATGACAGGTAGTGAGAGATGTTTTCCATTTCCATATTGTGATATTACTTTATTACACCCGAGAGATGTGAGTATCTAAACACTATTTGTGAGGTGCTAGTGTATGACCTCCGTGCTTGTCTTTGGTCTTTAGTGGAACGATTATTTGTTGTAATTACTTTTATATTAGTGTTAAATGACCCCTAACTTGTATTTTGATTAGAATAAAAGCGCATTTGCTTGAGGACAAGCAAATCTCAAGTGTAAGGGTATATGATGAGGCAAAAAATGAACCACTTTTAGGGGGTCATTTAAGCCCGAAATTGAATTTATTTGATCAAATATTACCCTAAATCGTTCATTTTGTGATTTTAGGTACTTTGGGAGTGAAATCTGGAAAAGTAAGCAATTCGGACGTTTTTGGAGCATAAAAGTGAAGAAAACGCCAAAGACTTAATTTTCCATGCTGAGAATAGTACCTGACGGCGTCAAGAGGAAAACCATGACGGCGTCAAGAGTAAAAGTGGTGACGACCCAGTGCAAACCTGACGGCGTCACAACAAGGGCGTCAAGAGTATTTTTGGTGACGGCCTGCATAAGGAGAATACATGACGGCGTCAGACCCAGATCTAGGCAGTCCGAGGAACTATTTGGCGGCGAGATGACGGCGTCAGACATTTGTTCTTGACGCCGTCACCTATCAAACTCTATATATAGTTTTCTAATTTTTCATTCATAAGAGCGGAACTTGTGTGGAGAAACTAGGGCCGAACTTTGTAAACCCTAGCTCATATTTTACAGTACTTTCAAGGGTTTTCAACCCTTGAATCCTTTCATGTGATATTAAGAAAAGTCTTCTCTTAATTCAATCAATATGTCTATGTGTTGGTTGATTATATCTTTTACTTGTCTTGATTTCAACATGTTAGGCTTGATCTATCTTGTGTTTGCTTAGATCTAATGAAACCTAGATGTTAATTATGTGTTGATTACTTGTTTATGGTTGTATTGGATGAATGATTTCAATGTTCGGCTTAGGAAAACTGGCAGATCTCCATTGTGTAACATGCTTGAACGTCTTAGGAAATATGAACCGATGTGTACTAGGTTTTATTGGTTGTATTTAATGCATGAGCAAATTCTAGTGATCCCATGTTAGGAGCTTCTTAGCCGGCTCGACATAGGAGTGAAGTAGGCGCTCATAGGATTGGGGAAGTAAGTACGCCACCCCATGAATGGTATTAAGGAATACAATCCGTCATCTACGCAACTATAACAAGTAATTAATGTGTAAAAGATGTCTAGGGAGTAGTGAAATCTAAGTAAACACATTTCTCCCACATATTGCTCACAACTTTAGTTTAATATAGTTTAATTTCATTTTTAGTATTTTATCTTGATTGCATCTTTAGTATTGGGTTAGTTGACTAGCAACTAATTCCGCCAAACTCCTTCAAACCCGAGATTTTTACTTGCTTTCTAAAAAATATAAAAATACAAAAAGAATCACCCCTCATCTCTAGACCTAGTCTTTAGGTTTTCTAATCCTAGCGACACTATTCCTAGCTGAACGATCAATCCCCCGGTACTTGTCATTATACTATACTACATCGATCAGGTACACTGCCTGGTGGGAGTTGTAAGCTTCTCGAGATCCCTTGAGAGGTAAAGCCTGGTGAAAACCCCACGCATCAGTACTCCAGTCATGTGCTTTGGTTCCCATGCAAAGATATCTAGGTTCTTTCTCAAGAGTGCGCACACGGCTGCTTTGCCTTTTTTAGACAGCGACCCTCCAATTGATATTTGTTGATCTGGGTAGTCAGGGTGAATGGCGACTTTTAAATTTGGTACTTTGGCTGCGCGCTGTGCAGGGGCATCCTCTACTTCACTGGTTACTGTATTGCATTCTTTAGGTGACACGGTGGTATTGTAGAGAGTGACGATGCCTCCTTCTACTGGGAATTTGAGCATCCCATGCGCTGTGGATGGAACAGCGCGCATGGATGATATTCCAGGTCTCCCAATGATGCCGTTGTACGGCGAGGGAGATTTGATCACCATAAAGTTCATCAAAGCTGCTGTAGAGTGTTGCTCGTTACCAATGACCACAAGCAGGCACAATTGCCCCATGGGCCATATTTTCTCCCCTGTGAAGCCAGTTACCGACGTCGTGGCCGGAATTAGCTGACTTCATATTTCAGGTCGCAGCCTCTTAAAATAGTGTTCGTACATAATATCTGCAGATGCCCCTCCATCGACATACATGCGGTGGATATCGTGACCCCCCGTATGTATTTCAATGGTGAGTGGTTCTGCTACTGCGTTGCCCGCAGCTAGAGTGGGGAAGGAGATTTCGTTCCTGAAGGAAAATTTTTGGCCGACTTTTTGCCTTGTCTTGCGTTGCCATGACTGTATCATGTAGATGGTGTCAACCTTTTCTTTAGGTGTCTCCTTCTTACTTCCGTTCTTCTGTTTATATTTTCATTCTTTGATATTCTTAACAAGGTGATCCATTCTACCCTCTTTTACTAACTTGTCGATTAGTTGTCGTAGTTGGACACCCTCATTAGTGGTATGGCCCTTTTGTCCATGGTATTCGCAGTATCCATTCCCGACGCGCCAATCCTCTGGTGTGCGCATTGGTGGAGGTTTTGGGAAGTTTGCACCTTCTGTCACAAATATCTCCTGTGGGGTCTTTGTGAGGGGAGTGTATTTGTCATTTTCTCGTCCACTTCCCTGTCCGTGATAACTCTTGTTACGATTGCTACCCTGGTCATTGGATTGTCTCCTAGGCTGTTCTTGTTGCCTATAATTTGAGTAGCCTTTTTTACTATCCGCGGCTGTTGCTTCTCCTTGGATGAAGGACCTTGTGCGCTTCATCAACTCATCAAAGGTTTGGGGAACCTTATCATTTAATTTCCTGATGAGTTCTGGGTTATTTATCCCATTCATGAACCCTGAGATTTTTAGCACTTCAAGACACGCCCTGACGTGTATGCATTCGTCCTTAAAGCACTCCATATAAGCGCTTGTTGATTCCCCTTGGCGCTGCTTTACTCTGGCCAATTCAACAGGGTCCTTGCGCACTTCTTTCTTTGAGTGAAGTTTAAGCGGAATGCTTTTCGCAATTCTTCAAACCCATTAATGCTTCTTCGTGGAAGCTTACTAAACCAAGTTCGCGCATTCCCTACTAATGTGGAGTTAAACTTATGGCACCACACAGGTTGTGGCCAATTTTCGATGGTGGCAGCAGATTCAAAAATTTTTAGGTGATCATCAGGATCACCCGTACCATCATATGTTTTAACATTGGCGGGCATACGCCTTTTTTTGTCATCCGAATAGTCGCTGATGCGCCGTGTGAATGCATCAACCTTTTGGCGGCGCCAAGGAAGGGATATGTCTTCGTCTTCTTCCTCACGACGTCTTCCTCTAGACTTCCAGTGTCCTGTCTCTCTATCCTCGTTGTCCGAGGAGTCACTTGAGGAGGAGTCTTCTCTTCTACGACGCTTACGCCATTTTTCTTCAGAGTCCGAGCTTGAGGGGCTTTCACTTGGGGACATTCGTCTTCCCAGCCTATCATGAATCCTTCTGCTTCAAGACCTTGAAGAGCTCTCGCTCGATGAGCGTTGCCGTCCAAGTCTATCTTGCATTCTGCAATTACCAAGTCTAGCGTGGACATTGGTATAACTCTCATTGTCTTCGTACTCCTCCGAGTATTGTGAATCAGATGATGTACCAAGTCTAGCATGGACATTGGTACGCTTCTCACGCCCCTCCTTCTGGTAGCGCGATGGGGATGTTTCATACTCCGGGTTGAAGTTAAGCCGGGCTTGTAGGCTCTGACTCGACCTTCTCCTTGCTTCCTCTTGCATGTGTTTAGTTAAGGTTTCATAATTTTGAGATACAAAATTACTTAACGTTAACTCAGGCGCATCCTCTTCCAGAGCAAGAATTTCTGCCTTAACATTAGGCCCCCTATCTCGGTTAGGCACGCCAGGCGGCACAGTGTTGTCCACTATGGGTGCCGTTTGATGGGGAGTATTGAAGAAGGTGCGCTGAAGTTCCTCAGTGTTTGGAGCCACCGTGGTGGTCTGGGTAGTACTTACGGGCAACTCTACAGTTGGGAGGATTAGAGTTGAGCCCGTTTCTTGGTGTCCAGGCGCACTGGTTGTTCCAGAGGCCTGTCTAGGGACCGAATCTTGGTTCTTCCTCTTTTGGGAGTCACCATGTGTTTTTTCCAACTGCGGAGTCTGCTGGCTTGAGTTTTTATGCTTCATTATTCTAGTTCTTAGTGTAGGGTCCCAGGGATGGCGCCACTTATTGATACAAAAGTTGGGCGTTCCTTGTTTGGGTTCCTGTTCTCGTACCAATTCAATCTTAATGCTTGAGACCTGCGCACTAAGAAAACAAACAAACACCGTTAGGCTTACCGTGGGATTGTCTCCCACGATTATCCTCCGGCGTGAGAGTAAGTAATCAGTTTTAGAGTTATGTAGAAGAATTAGGGTTGTAAAGTCGTACCTTTAACGAGAGTTATGATATTGTTTATATAGGAACGGAATCCTAATTGGATACGTGCGCCTTACTCTTTGGTTTATATCCGGTTTGAATATATATCCCTTAAATAAGAGATATCCATATCACAACTATAAATAACTTTGGGCTTGGGCTTTTGTGAGCCCAAACCGTTAGCATACTGGCCCAAATCATTGTTATGATAGCCCACTCGTGGCAGGTTTGGGCGTTAGTAATGTTTATCATTTGGGTCCGTGACCCGAATATAGACTATATGTTATCAAGTATATTACGTGGTATATTTGTGTATAAGTGGGTATATTTGTGTGGTAATATTTGTTGTGTTATTACACCATGGTAGTGGTGATGCTGGTTAATGAGAGAGAAACTCACATGACGCTGAGTTGACGGTCATGATTATGGCCACTATTACATCCGGCCTAACTAAGGCTAGATGGCAAGGTGCACACAAGTTCACCTCACACCTCAGCGTCACCTCAGCTTTCTCTCTCCTCTCACTTCTCCTCACTCCCACTCATTTTTTAGTGGGCAAGGCATGCTTCACTTCACCTTTCATTAAAATACTCACTTTATAAAAATATACCCCACTAAATACCATACACACACTCACAAACATAATAAAAAAAATAATGAACCATGAAGGAGAGATAAAGGTGAACGTTTCACCATGACTTCTCCCCATTTGTGGTCCTCGCACGTGAACTTTGGTGATGGCCAAGGGAGTCACTCGTGACTTTACCAACTAGATGAAGAGATCACATCCCTTGCCTTCCAGTCTAATGTGCCTAAACTTATGTCTAATCCATTGAACTTATACCATATCAATAACACTCTTTCTTTTTCCTCACATTTATCGTTTGATGTAACATGATATTTCCTTTGACATAAATTTAATCTTATAAATTCGACATGTCAATCGTTACTCAATTGCATAAACCATGTCGGTCCAAATGTTCTAACAGCACACGGTATGTTAACGAGTTTGGGAGGTGAAACCTTAACTATTTCAAGTTAACGCCGCGTTAACCATACCGCCGGGGGGGGGGGGGGGGTTAAACCCTCGTTAACTAGGGACGTGAGAGGCTTAACGCCTCGTTAAGCTGCTTTATGAATAAAATAAAATAAAAAAATCACTTCACCCCCTATAACATATATATGACCGTTGTTAAAAAAAAAAAAAAAAAAAAACATTTGCACCCCTTGCATTTAATACCAACGGCTAGTTATTTAAAAAAAATAAAATAAAAACATTATTTCCACCACTATAAATAATTACTTCCTCTCTAACTCAGAAAAACCTTATTCATTCACAATGGATCCGAATCAAAGTGATGAATCACCAAAGCATTGGTCAGATGTAGATGAAGAAACTAATTTTGAGTTTATGATTGCCGCGTATAAGCAACAGTTGGAACAAGCAGCAGCTCAACCTCGCTTGTCTCGTAACCCGATATTTCGTGAATGTGAGCTTGCCGAAGAACGTTTGCGTAACGACTATTTCAATCAAGGTTGCAAGTATCCGCATCGGAATTTTTGAAGAAGAGTTCGTATGAGCAAGAAACTATTTTTACAAATAGTCGAAGGTATTGAATCTTATACATCCGAATTTCTTCCAGATCGTTTTAAATTCTTTAACAAAGGACCCGATTCTACAAGTCGAATGAGTATGAGTGTACTTATGAAGTGTACATCTGCCATACGCCAATTGGCGTACGACACCGCACCCGATGCGTTTGATGAGTATTTGCAAATGAGTGAGCGTACTTCACGTGATTGTCTTGATAATTTTAACAAGTCTGTTATGGATTTGTTTATACTGGAGTATTTAAGAAAACCAACATGGTCCGACATTCACAGTATTTACGAAAAATGAGCGTGAACATAGTTTTCTGGGAATGCTTGGTAGCATTGATTGCATGCATTGAGAGTGGAAAAATTGTCCGGTTACGTGGCAAAGGCAATTTGGTAGCGGTTATAAAAAACACCCAACATTACTACTTGAAGCGATATTAATGTTTTGGATAACTCTCCGTTATTCGACGACATTCTTGCTAAAGAGGCACAAGAGCACCTTATATGGTAAATGGAACCTGGTATGAACACGGATATTACTTAGCTGACGGAATTTACCCACAGTGGTCAACTTTCGTCAAATCCTTCTCGGCAATGACCGACGAAAAACATGGTTATTTTAAAAGAAAACAAGAAAGTGCACGAAAGGATGTCGAACGTGCTTTTGGTGTGCTTCAAGGACGTTTTGGCATCCTACAACAACCGGCACATCAAATGGAAATTGTCAAGATACGTAGAATCATGTATACTTGCATTATTTTGCATAACATGATTTTAAAAGATCAAAAGTTTGCACTACGTGAGTATGGCGAAATGTGAGTGGATCCGTCACCACATTTGAGGTAGCAAAGGTGGGTCGAAAGATGTGATACCCATCGTCAAGTGACAAGATAAATACGCGACCAAGAAACACATACTCAACTCTAACGAGACCTAATGGAACATATTTGGCAGAAACATATTCAACGACAACAACAACAGCAACAAGAAGATTCCGAAGACGATGAATAAGTATTTGTAATACGTATGTTTTTAAATTTTCTATGTTTTGTATTTTTTTATTTCGTTGTAATTTTTTTTAGTTTATTTATTTTTCGTATTGTAATGTTTAAGAATTTTTTTTTTTTTTTTTTTTTTTTAATAAATGAAGTGTTAATTTTAGTTTAGGGGTTGAATTTGAAAATAGTTCGGTTATGATAACGGGTATTTTTTTTTCTTTTTGTTAAAGTTGAAAAAGTTAAAGCTGATGTAACGCTGATATAACAGTGAATGAAAGTTTAATCAAAGGTTAACATACCTATGATCTAAGACTAGTGCTAATGGTTGTTGGATTTCACCAAGTGACCTCAAAAGTGACGCGTTGCCCCTGTTAGCAAATGTCCAACCAACGTATCACTTGGCAACAAAACAAATGTTTCGGTTGGTTAAGCAACCGAAAGAATTAAACATGCAACCTCATTTTTTTGAACTTTGGGGAGTAAAATGAAGGTCAAATGGGAGTAAATACATGGATTTAAAAGAAAAATGCATCTGTCGATTTGCAGCAGAGAGGTCATGTGAAAGAGGAACAAGAAAAGACATGAAGGTCTTCATATGCAAAGACATGCATGTTTATTTTAATGACCGTATATCATATTTTCTGTTCAATAAACTCATATGGCAAAGAGTGTATAGGGATTTAATATTGGAAAGTTGGAGAGTAAAAGTAAATGTATTAAATTTGGTTTACTTCTTCCATTGACTAATCTATTCCTACAAAGTTGTGTATTAAATTTTGCCCACCTACATACTATGTCTATTCCTGCAAACAATTGAAAGCAAGTTTACTACAAAGCATGTGTATTCAATTTTTTCACCTACACTGCACTAAATTTACTATATGAAAGAAACTCATCTATACATTTGAACCATACGAGTAAAAACAATCCCAAACAATATCTTGAAGGTTTACACAAACAATTCCATATCATCTTCTTCATTAAACAATGTCACAAAAAACTACCAAAAACAAAACCCCAAAATCCTGACAACAACCAAATGTTCCGGTAACAAACAATCCAAATTTAATTTACGTGGTCAATTACCCAGTCTCAATCCGATTAATTTGCGATATCACACAGTCAGTCCTTATTTGGCTTCTTTTTATCAACATATGCCATCATCACCATCACACCCACAAATGGCATCACCACCACCACAACAAAATCAAGCATATTATCCACGTATGGCATCACCATCACCACCACAACAAAATCATTCATATTATCCACATATGGCATCACCACCATCACATCCGTATTTGGCTCAAACTTATCAAATCCCCCATTTAATCTTGATGAATATGAGCTCGAGCCGCTATGGGCCGCCCATCTCATCAACAGTTCGAACCATTTCCGACTCAAAGCTCGCAAGGTCCATCACAGCCCGTTCAGTCCGAGTCTTCCGTCAAGGTCGAGGAAACGGCCCACACCAAAAGAAAGTATACAAAAAGGTAAAAGCCAATAAAAAAGAACAAAGAAAGACAAGAGCCATGGACTGAAGCGAAAGAGGTAGCTTTGTATAAAGCTTGGATAAATGCGTCCGAGTCGAAAATAAAAGGAAATGCTAGAAAGAGTAACGGGTTTTTGGACGAATGTAACTGAATTCCTTGTGAAGGAAATTAACGAATTCAAACGTTCATATGATTCTTGCAACTCCAAATGGAAAGGTAGAATTCGTCCTAAAGTTTCTCAATTTTCTGCTATTTACAATCAGGTGAAATCGAGGCCTCAGAGTGGTGCAAATGAAAGTGACTATTTGAGAGCAGCCCATAAACAGTATCGTGCTACTTATGGTGTGCCATTCACACTTGTTGAGTGTTGGGAGGTTTTGAATGACCACAAAAAATGGAAACAGCTAGAAATGCCAAAATTCTAAATGATAAGTCAAGTTGTACCAAAAAATCCAGGACAGAGAGCAGCAATCCTTCGACCGAAGCAGGTGATTCGGTAAATTTTGGTTTGGATTTGAACGACCAAGCAAATGATTCAGGTGATATTCAACCTCACGAGGTTCGGCCAATGGGACGTGATAAGGCAAAGAAGAAAGCAGCAGCCGATGCTCGTTCCGGCTCAGTTTCTATTGACCCTGCTCTTTATGACACATTGCTTGATAAATGGAATAATGTCGCGGCTCCATTATTTACCAAAAGGAATGAATCAAATGCTTCATTGTTGCAATTAAAGGAGAAGGCATTAGAATTAGAGAAGTTGAAGATTGAAAAGGAAGAAAGAATGGAAGAAAAGCGGCTTGCTCAAGAGCAAGAGAGGCTTGCATACGAGAGACAGCAGCTTGAGTTTCGACGTGAACAACATGAATGGCAAAAACAAGAAAAAATGGAGAAAGATATCATGTACTACACTACACCACATGATCATTTGGTCAGGAAAGCACTAAAAATTTGTTTGGCCATGAAGAAAAGAATCAAGGCACACTACAATTTAGACTATTAGTTTTAGTGTGTTTTAATTTTTTTTATCGTAATGTATTGCTATTTTATCTAAAATATTTAATGTAATGTTTTTTTTTTTAATTATTGAATGAAATTTTAATTAAAAAAATGAATAGTGGGAAAGAAAAACCATACGAGTTAATATTGTCATTCAATGATGAGTAAGTTTGGAACTGTTGGGGAGTTAATATTGTCATTCAATGAGGAGTAAGTTTCGAACTGTTGGGAGTTAATATTTTCATTCAATGGGAGTAAGTTTGGAACTGTTGGGGAGTTAATATTGTCATTCAATGAGGAGTAAGTTTGGAACTGCTGGGGAGTTAATATTGTCATTCAATGAGGAGTAAGTTTGGAACTGTTGGAGAGTTAATTTTTCTTGTCTATAAATTGAATGAATCCCAAACACTCCCAAACAATTACGCTTTACACAAACAATCCCATATCAACTTCTTCATTCATTTAGCTATTCTTTCACCAACTCAAAAAATGAATTCCGAAGAATTTTTCTTTGATAATGAATTAGATGATGAGATAAATAGTTTAACTTTCACGTTTTTACAAGACGCCGCTTCCCTTATTAATCATTTATCCACTCCTAAAATCCTAAAAACTCTATGAGCTCTGATAGATAGAGATCGCTATGGTGCTCACGATTGTTTAGTGAAAGCTTACTTTTCTGAAAATCCAACGTACGACGAAGAAACATTTTGTACGCGTTTCCGAATGAGCCGCCAACTATTCACAACCATTGTTCGTGAATTAAGTTATACAATACTGTATGTTCGACACAGTTATGATTGTACGGGGAAACTTGGCATTTCCCCGTTGACTAAGTGTACTTTTGCAATTCGTCAATTAGCATACAACGCCATTCCTGATCAATTAGACGAATATCTGCAAATTGGTCGTAAAACTTCTAGTGATTGTCTTGAACATTTCTGTGATGGGATTATGAAAATATATGGAGAGGAGTTTTTGCGAATGCCTACACAAACCGTTGTAAAAAAGCTTTGCTTTTCATGAGCAAAAACATGGGTTTCCTGGGATGTTGGGAAGCATCGATTGTACTAAATGGCCTTAGGCTCAATACCCCAATAAGTTTCACGGTCAATTTTGTAGGGGTGATTCCGGGTCAACACCATCATTTTATTAGAAGCTTTTGCCTCACAGGATTTATGGATTTGGCATGCATTCTTTGGTGTTGCGAGTTCGAATAACGACATCAACGTTCTACAACAATCAACTCTTTTCAACGATCTCATGGAAGGGAAGGCACTAGAGGTTCCATTTGTGGCTAACGACGTAGATTACAAATGGGGATACTATCTTGTAGACGGGATATATCTGGAATGAGCTGTTCTTATGAAGACTATCTCAGAGCCGGGCGCGAATGATCACAAGCGAATAAGATATAAGCAAGCGCATGAAGCAGCAAGGAAAGATGTTGAAAGAGCTTTTGGCGTACTGAAGAAGAAGTGGGCTATAGTAAATACTCCCGCACGGTCGCGAAGTCTTAGTAGAATTACGAAATTGATGTACACTTGCATCATATTACACAATATGATTATACAAGACCAAGGGACGACAATCTCTCTCAAATATTTTCCGGAGGAAGTACATCGGGAAGATGATCCCGTACGATTGGAAGAAAGTATGTTAGATCTTATTAAAGAAATACAAGACGAGCAAACTCACCTTCATCTTAAAGCCGATTTAGTGGAACACGTTTGGCGATGCACAAATCAACAATCGGTTTAAATTTTATCGTAATGTATTTTAATGTATCTGATTGAGTAAAAATCAATTATATTATATATATGAAGTATATTGAGGAGATCCGCAAGAAATACGGATCACCGGAGTCGTATCCGTACGAAGGTGAATGGAATCAAAGAATATTGATTTGTGCAAATCGTGTAGTGAAAAGTGAATAGAGTGAAAAATATGATCAAGTAATTCAAATTATAACAAACAATCACTAACTATGCAAGTTTTACAAGCTATGTATGCACTAAAGTTAAAAATGTAAAAACGGAAATGCAAACGCGATTATTAAGAACGTAACGTACAAAATAAAACGTAACTTTAATTGAAAAATGATCCTACAAACGTGAAACAATTTTCTAAAAATCTTAAACTAATAAAATGAATTTCCAGAAAAAGAAAATTATTTTTTTTTACTTTTCTTTTATTTTCTATGAATTTATTTTGATTTTTGTATTATTAAATGAATTTAAAAAAATAAAGGAAAAATAGAAAAATAAAAGGGAAAAATGTAAAATATTTTATGAAAAATCTAAAATATTATAAAAGAATTTCCTAAAATATTTTTGGATTTTTTATGGCTTTTTCTGAATTTTTATTGATTTTTGTTTATTAAAAAGTATATAAAAATGATTATAAATGAAGAAAAATTAAGAAAAATAGTAAATCAACTCAGAAAATGGTGAAAATTTCACAGAAAATCTAAAATAATATAAGAAGCTTGGGGAAAAATTTTGAAATGAAAATAAGTTGCAGAAGTGCTTATTTGCTAGAAAACAGCTTATCACAAGTGCTTATTTATAAGCACTTGTGACAAGACTATATGAAATTGAAACCACAGAAGTAATATGCTACAATAAGCTCAAATAAACTCAGAAATGAACATAGAAAACACAAAAAACAATGGAAGCAAGCATTAAGCAGTCAAAAGTAAGCCAATCAATAAGCAGTAACTACTCAGAATAAGCAATGACCTAAGTAACAATGCAAAACACTTCTATCCACTCTAAGGAACTCAAATAAATCAGAAAACCTCAAGCACAAGCTCAATTAAGTACTAGCAGGCTTAAATACCAAAACAGTAACTAGTTCTAAGCAACTAACTAGCAGCTCACAATAAGTTCTCAAATAAGCTTTGAGCAGCAAAGTAATTGGGGGCAAAAGCTTCACTAATCTACTGAGAATCTCTAAACCAAAAATCCCTATCAGAAGTAACCAATTGCTATGCTAAAAAGATCCAATATCAACAGCCTATGAAATACAAATTGATGAAACAGTTGACTAATACTAATGCTATACTACTTTGACTAAAACAAATTTCAAGTGATCCAAACCAATTCTAAATGTATTATTTAGCTAACTACTAACTTGAATAAGCTAATTCAACCTAATTAGCAACTAACTCTAAAATTTCACTAACTGTTATTCTAATTAACTAACTGTTAAGCTAATTATAAAACCTACTGTGACTTTTAATGAACTACTATACTATTTTTATGTTTTAAATCTCAATTACCAACCTAAATGAACCTTAGTGAGACAGAAAATCAGTGAACAAGCAACAACATCACATAGCAACTGTCAAATCCAAACACCTCTTTATCAAACAGTAACAACTATGAAACTACAATCCAATCTAATTATCACTAAGCTACTGATCCATTAATCAAATGCAACAATAACAAATATCAATCACAGAAGCTAATTCATTAATCAAATGCAACAATAACAAGCTAAAACTCAGATACACAGATCTATGCTACTTATAAAGTGAGAGATGAAATCAGAACTTACAAAACCTTATATCTCAGCTTGAAAAGAGATATTTCACTATGCTTGCCTGTCTCTAGACAGGCTCAAATCCTTCCAAATCTAATTTGGCTTGCCAAAATTCACCAAATACTCCAACAGTTGACCATCTTTGACTATGTAAGAAACTTTGAACAATGAAACTATGGACTACACTACAAACTCACCAAAGCTAATTAGCTAATGATAAGCTGTTTTTGACTACTAACAAGCTTTATTGAAAGCTGGATCAATCACAGAAACTATTTTTTGTATTTGATTTTTGTATTTTTATGAAAATTTAATGAACAACTAAACTATAATTGCAATGAAAAAGTACATCAATTGATTCAAAACTATTTTACTACTGAGATTTAAAAGTGTAAAAGCTAAAACTATAACATAAAGTAAGTAAATGAATGATTAAAGATAAACACTAAATTTCATTAAAAATAGATTGATACAATTGAAAGTAAACAATTACACTAAAAGACTGAGAAATGAAATTGGCAGAGTTTTGCTACTCAAAAACTCCACACCAATTCAGCTAGCCTAAGCTTCTTTATATAGTACACGAGAGAGGATTCTAGAGAGAGGTGCTCACGGATTTTCAGCTTGGCAATCTGTGTGATATGTGTTTCTTTTGATCATCTCAGAGCCGCGTGATCATTTCTCAATGATTGCACCTTCATGATAGCCCTTGGATTAGGATTAGTGACGCGTTCCTACCAGTGGAGTTATGCCATGTGTCACTTTTTGTGTTTCTTCAGCTCTGACACCTCTCTGACATCATCAATTTCTTCTAGAAAGCATTTGATTGGACATTACTACCCTTAATTGCTGTTAAATTGATTGTACGGTAAAGTAGGGTTCATGTGGTAATAGTGTTTTCTGGGTTGAGTGGGTAATTGGGGGGCAAGTAAAAGTAATATATTTTATTACGTTTTGACTTGTTTGACCTGTTGACCCGTGTGTAGGGTGTTTGACCGAGAGATGGAATGGGCTAGGGGATTGGTTGGGCTTTGGTATTTGTTTTGTTATTGGGTTTGTGGTGTTTTGGACTAGGCTTAGTATTTGATTTTCAGCTTTTGATTCATAGAAACATATAAGGACCAAAGTGTATTTTCTGAAATTGCAAGGACTAAACCTGTACTTCTTCTAAAATATATTCCAAGGGCTCATGATGTAAATTTCTGATTTTCCAAGGACCAGAGATGTCATAATATAAAGAGTATCTTCCAAGGACTAAAATTGCCAAATTCTAAAACTTGGAGGACCAATTCTGACAATCTCATGAATCTTCAATCAGGGATCAAAACTGACAAATCACATATCTCGGAGGTCTTTCATAGGCTTAGCATTGACTTTTCTTGACTAATCTGCACACGTTCTACTCTCGTGCTCGTTTTTGTTGATTTCCATTTGTTTTTCGTCAATTATTGAAATATCTGTACCTGCACATTCACAATCACAAAAACATGTTTTCTTTGGCGTTTTGGGTTAGTTTTTGGATTATTAAGTCCTATATTAATAAAGAAAATGTGAGTAAATAAGTACTCACCAGTATCTTAATTATTCATTGTAATATTTATATAATTATTGAATGAAATTTTAATTTTAAAAAAATGAGGTTGATTTTGTAGTCACCACTAGTTAATTGTGGTTGGGGTGGAGTTGTGAAGAAAGAAAGCTGAGGTGGCACTGATGTGACGCTGACATGACATGATTTCTTTTGTGAAAGTGATGTTTCCATTAGGATTAGTCTAATACACCGTTACCAAATATAACATATAATTGACCAAATAGACATGTCCAACATTCTTAAAATAACCACCAAACACCCTACTTAAAACCTAAATTGCTAAAAAGGTACTCCACCTCCAATCTTTAGATCCTCTTTGGACCAAACCAGGCCTTGCTTTTCCCCACTACCAAACACCCCCTACCCCACCTCCCCTGGGTGCGTATCACGCACTCCTGCGCACTTTAACACTTCCCTTTAATCACATGAAACCAAAAGCAACCAACTTTTTTCCACGCCTTAAATTCCAAATCCACAACAATCATGCTTCATTCACTTGTACACTATACATTAACACATGTACAATTATGTTAATTCACATGTCTTTACTTTGGAAAAACAACAACCTAAACTAAACCTGAAAAGTTTCGCTTAGAACTTTCACCACGCAATCATTACATGATTATTTAATTTTTACAAACTTTATTCTTTTTTAGTTTTTCTAATATGTGTTTAAAGGTAGCATGTTAACTTACATAATTACATTAATACATAGAGCTAAGTACTAAAATAGTACAAAATCTTTTTTTTGGTCCCCATCATGGTCAGTTTTTAAGTAAATTCCCTAAATGGTCATGCGCATCTGCGCAACCTATCTCAGAAACGTGACACGTGTACATGCGCATCTGCGCAACCTATCTCAGAAACGTGACACGTGTACATGCGCATCTGCGCATCTGTACACGTGTCAAGTTCTGAGATAGGTTGCGCAGATGCGCATGACCTTTTAGGGAATTTACTTAAAAACTGACCATGATGGGGACCAAAAAAAAGATTTTGTACTATTTTAGTACTTAGCTCTTAATACATATCCTTTAACTTAAAAAGTTGTTTAAATTGCGCTTAAATTCAACTTAATTAATTTAATATAAAAAAAAATCTGAATTATTAAGTCATATAAAAACTGTTTGTTTATAACTTATTAAAAAAAATAATTAAAAATATTAAGTAATAAAACTGAGAGTTTCTGTATTAAGTCATTTTTCAATCAAATACTACTTAATAGCAAAACCAGTATTTTAAATTAAAACTTTCTAAATACAATTACTGTCAATAATATATTATCGCATGTTGTACATTTAATAATAACTACAAAAATTTACATTTAACATATCCCAAGTAAATTTGTAGACAACTTTTTTTTTAACACATAAACCACTTTTTTTTATTAAAAAATTATATTAACAAAACCTTTTTAAATATCACTTGTACATCATTATATCTGGGCGGCAATTTACTAAATTTATGCATAAATTTCATCAACTCTAAATATTTTCATTTCATTTTTTTCTTGTCAAGTTTAAAACTTTTTTTATACCCTTTTCTTTTATTTTGATTTTAAGCAATACCCAGTTTTTAATTTTACCAAATTTACTAAAAAAAATAATTTTTCCCAATTTTACTTTTCAAGATTTATATAAAAAAAAAAGTTGCTATTTTGAGATCTAAGTGATGTTGAATTTGCTGCAGGATGGAGATCTAAGTAAGTATTTAGTTTTGTGTTAATGTAATGTTGATATATGAAATGATTGTTTTTTTAGGTGTTTTGATATGTAAAGATTTGATCTTTTTGATGATTTTGAGATGTGATCATGGTGTATGTTGATGATTATGGTTAAATTTATATTGGTTTGTGTTTATATGAATTGGGTTGTTGGATTTAAGTAGCAATTTGGTTAAATGTGATATCTTGCAATTAAGGGGTGTTTGTTTAAGCTTATTTATGTGCTTAACTTATGTAAGCCCACAAGTTTCGAACTAAGCCGAAAAAATTGAATTTATGAAATATATGCCGAAAACAGATAGGCTCGTTAGCTCTTTGATAAGCTTAAACAAACACCCCCTTAGTCTTGTTTTTTATATGGAATTTAAGGTTTTTTTAAGATTAAGCATGTGGTTGAGTAGTTAGTGATTTAAGCTTGAATTAGTATAAGATTCCTGATTTTGATATAAAAGTTCATATGTAATTTCTTTGGCTGTGTAAGGATGCTAGTGACTTAAGGATCTAGAGATGTGTATATTGTTGTCATATGATATGCTCTGCAAATGTTGTCTGCAATTAAGAATATTTAAGGTGTTGCACTGCAGCCTAAAGTTAGTACTTAGTAGCATTTGGATATGATGCGCTTTGATACTTTACCAGCTTTTGCTTCTTCACTCATTTAATTGGGCTCCAGCGGAATAGCTGATCATGAAAATTGCACTACTTTCCTTATATAGACAGTGATCAAGCCAAAATTATTTACTTTGACAGCCATCACTGTTAAAAGTATTGATATTGATCCAGGTCCACAAGATATTTGACTAATAGTCAAACATGGTCGTTTTCATTTGATGAGATAATATGATATCATTTTATTTAGTTACTGAAAGTAAATAATTTTTACAGGCATGTAGTCACGGTGGGTTGTGTTTACTTGTGAAAGATCTGGTTTACGTTTTAGACTTTTGAGATGGGATCAAACAAGGAAGAAGCACTTAGAGCTAAAGAACAAGCAGAGAAGCTATTTGCAGTCAGAGATTTTGCAGGTGCAAAGCGGTCTGCTATAATGTCTCAAGTTTTTTTCCCTCAACTCGAGGGTATCGCTCACATGGTGGCTACTTATGAAATTTATGCTGCATCAGAGATGAAAATAAATGGGGAAATTGATTTGTATTCGGTTCTTGGATTAGACCCATCTGCAAAAAAATCTGTGCTGAGAAAACAGTACAAAAGGTTGGCTGTCCTATTGCACCCTGACAAGAATAAGACTATCGGCGCTGATGAAGCGTTCAAGCTCGTCTCGGAAGCATGGACGATTTTGTCAGATAATGCAAAAAGAACAGCATATGATCTTAGGAGAAATAAGTACTTAGCGGCTATGTTTGACCAGTCAAACACATCGTCTGCTGTTACAACCAACACTTTTTGGACTGTTTGCACGTCTTGTAGAGTCCAGTATGAATATCTCAGAAAATACGTGAATAAGCGACTTTCGTGCAAAAACTGTCGTGGGGTCTTCGTTGCTGTTGAAACTGGATCAGCTCCAGTGGCATATTGCCCATGGTCATATACAACCAGTAACGGGCCCACCACAAACCATTCATATAATAACGAGCCTTTCCAGTGGAATACTTCTGCTATATCCGATCCTAACGGGTTCTCCTACAATTCTGTGAATCATGATCATACGGCTAATGGAAATGTCAAAGGAGCAAAAGTCAACGGGATACGTCAAGGCAGTGAAACCCAAGTTGTGAAGATGGGTAGGCCTAGGAAAAGAAGGTTAGAAGTGGGAGATGCATCGCCGAGCACAAATGGTGAAACGAGTTCGATAAAGGTGCCAGATGTCACCGTAAGTAATGTGCTAAATGGGTTTAATTCAATCATCCCTACTTTTGACGCTAGAAAGTTGTTAATCGATAAAGCCAGATCTGTGATTCGGGTCAAGTTAGAAGAAATGAAGTCAACTTCAAAAGCTGAAAAAAACGGGACAACGGCGAAAAAGATATTAACCGTTCCTGACCCGGATTTTCATGACTTCGATTCTGACAGATCAGAGGAAGTATTCCAGGCGAAACAAATATGGGCAATATATGATGAAGAAGATGGTATGCCTCGACTTTACTGTTTGATCCGTCAAGTTACGTCAGTAAAACCCTTTCGGGTTCATATAAGTTACTTAAACTCAAAAACCGATACAGAGTTTGGTAATGTGAAATGGATTGAATCTGGATTCACTAAATCTTGTGGAAGTTTCCGTGTTTTTCATTCTGATGTTGTTGACCAAGTGAACATCTTTTCTCATCTTTTAGGACGAGATAAGGCTGGTAGAGGGGGGTGTGTAAGAATATACCCGAAAAGTGGGGACATTTGGGCTGTGTATCGGAATTGGTCAGAAAATTGGGACAGAAAAACACCAAAAGAAGTCGTTCATCAGTATGAAATGGTGGAGGTTGTTGGTGACTATTCTGACGAGCGTGGAGTTCGTGTGGCTAATTTGGTTAAGGTAAAAGGGTATAAAACGGTTTACCAAAGGGACCCTGATGAGCATGCGGTTCGTTGGATTCCAAGGAGGGAAATGTTGCGCTTTTCACATCAGGTTCCGTCTTGTTTGCTTAAAGGGGAAGGACTTAATTTGCCGGATGGATGTTGGGATCTTGACCCTGCTGCAACACCCGAAGAGCTTCTTCAGGGGTAGTTGAAGTTGCGGTTTTAGTGGTTTAGTCTGATAAGTTGTGAGATTGATAATATGTACAGATCTAAAACACATAGTGACATTGAGAAAATTGGTGAAAGAACTTAGATAGGTGCAAGCTCGCATTTGGTCTTAGAGGAGGGCTTCATTTGTAACATCTTTAAACTTATTTAAGAAAATGCATCTTGACTCTTAATAATTCAAAATAGCTTTTGCTACTTATGCTATTCCTAGTTTCTGTTTGCTTCAACTAGTTTTTCAATGACAGCGTGCTTAGAGGGTGTACGCGGGTAAGGCACTAGTTGCATCAGGAGGTGGTACTCTCGTGCACTTATGATTTGTGACAGTAAATCTTTGTGTAAGAATTTATCTTTCTTAAACACTATGCATCACCTTTTTTTTTAACAGTGCTTGAACCATACATGTAAATATGTAAGTAATGCCCATCGGATCTTCTTACAAATTGAGCTGTATTAAAGAACCACCAAACTGATGAACTGAACAAGAAAGAGATTAACTGGGCTATCAGTAACATTTTCAGTTGGTAAAATTTGGTGATCTGTATCATGTGGTTCAGTTTTTGTTTGATACTTCAAGGAGTTTGTAAACACAAACCAGACCACAAAGAACTAAATTAATAAAAGAGTTAATTTCATAAATTGTCCCTGTGGTTTGTCGAGTTTAACGAAAATGGTCTCTCGTAAGAATTATTAACGGATCCTCTCCTTGTGGGTTTTGACCCGTATCAGGTTTGGTCCTTTGACCACTAATTTCGTCTGTTGACGGTCAAGTGGGACAGAAATGACATAAATACCCTTAAAACTAAGGTCCCTGTGGTTTGCGGTGTATCACGAATTTAGTCCCTATTTTTAATTACGTTTCGTCCGTTTTTATAAGTTTTCATCCGTTTTTATACGTTTTATCCGTTTTTATGCGTTTTTGTTCGTTTTAGACATTTTAATCCGTTTTTCATATGTTTTCACATGTTTTTATTCGTTTTCATCCATTTTTTAATGTTTTCGTCTGTTTTCATCCGTTTTCTTCAGTTTTTATTAAAAATTGGTAAGTTTTTGTCCATTTTATACGTTTTCACACGTTTTTAACAAAAACGTTTATGCGTAATATATACATATATTTTTTTAATTTCTTGACAAAATAAATTTTGAAAGAAATTCTTTTATAATTTTTGGAATTCTTTGAATGTTTTTGACAGAGTTAATTTTAAAATTTGTTGACAGAAAATTAATATAAAAAAATCAAAAAAAAATTGTCAAAAATATTCAAAACTTTTTTAAAAATATTATGTCAAAAACCTAATATATATATATATATATATATATATATATATATATATATATATATATATATATATATATATATATATATATTCCGCTAAATATATTTAAATTTCTGTTAATACAAATATCGCCTAAAAGCGTTATTTATATTTTACGATATTTGCTAAATTTTGTTAGCGATAAAGTGTAAACTTTATTTTTTAACAAAACATAAATGTAGTTTAAGTCTTTACATTTACATTTCACGTTAAACACAACATTTTCATATTTCTATATATAAAAAATGTTGTATGACATCATGGCATACATCATGTGTAATCTTAGAAAGATTTCCAAAATCTCATAGTTGACTTTATGAAGATCTCATACATATTTTAGAAAGATTCTTACTCAACATATCTTGTGGTTGACCTTGTATGATCTTGATTTGATTTGTCATAGATATGGAAAGATTTCTTGGAGCTTTGTCTGTCTGACCTGGCGGAACCCACAGGATAAGAGGGCGGAACCCGTGATTTGGTTCCGCCTGATCCGTGGGTCTTCTGACTTGCTTTGCCTATAAATAGCAAGCCACATCCAAGAAATTCTTCATCACTTTCAATCATAATTTGCATACGCTCTCTCATTTCATTCATCTAACTTATGACATTTCATTTGTGTGAGATTCTTTTGTAGCAGAGAAATTCACAAGTTCATACGAAAGTTACAAGTTTCAACACAACGTTGCAAGACTTGTTAGCTTAGCATTGTGTAAACTCGTGTGGTTTATACATCATTTGATTGTATACTTTCAGTAGTGATCGGTTAGTATTTTAGTCCTTAAAATACAAAGAGTGACGGGAGTGGTTATACCCTTGTAAAAGAACTCGACATCTAGCTTTGTGTCGGTAATCTTGTATAAGCGACGTGTAAGGTTTTCTCCGCCGGTGAAAGGAGCTTGTTGACTAGTGAAAGAAACTCTCGAGTTGGATACCCGGAGAGTGGAGTAGGGCAAGAAAAAGAGTCTATGAAAACCGTGGAGGGGGGGTGAATACGTTTCCATTTAAAAAGTTAAAACTTTTGTATTAAATAACCGATAAAGTGTGACACAATATGAAAAGTGTCAACAATGGTCATACAACAACTAGAGTAGTATGAAGTAAACTACAACACAAACACTATCAAGCCATGACACAAACATGATCAACACCATATAAGCAACAAACAACACAAGTAAAAATACTACGCAAGATATAAATGTAAAATGGTAAATGCGAAAATAAACGTAAAGAGATAAGTAAATAAAGCGCAAACCGGACACGACGATTTACAGTGGTTCGGTCACGAAGCTCCTCTTCGCCTTACTCCACTCCCCGAGTACCCAACTCGAGAGTTACTTCACTAATCAACAAGTTCCCTTCTCGGCGGAGAAAACCATAGGATGTCGCTTACATTATTTTTCGACACTAAGCTAAATGTCGAGTACTAATCTTAGCTAGTACCAATCTACCACGATATACCTGATCCTCTCAAATCACACAAGCTACAAGATCCACATGATCTTCACTCGATCTACCCGATCTACTCACGATCTACCCGATCCTCGCAAATCACACAAGCTACAAGATCCACATGATCTTCACTCGATCTACCCGATCTACTCACGATCTACCCGATCCTCACAAATCACACAAGCTACAAGATCCACATGATCTACACACGATCATATGATCCACACGATCAAATGATGCACACGATCAAACTACGGACACACACACCATCCTATTCTAAACATGACACTCCAAGGACTTACACATAGTCTGAATCTTCCTATTACACTTACATTTTCCTAGTCTAATTACATGAATATTTATGTGTGTGTTTTTTTGGCTTCCATTTCGCGCCCAAAAAATGAAGATTAGATTGCTATTTATTGACTCGAGATCGGAGAATATGCCAAAGAATATTCCAAAGCATAAGGAATATGCCAAAGAATATTCCAAAGCATAAGGAATATACCAAAGAATATTCTAAAGCATAAAGAATATGCCAAAGAATATTCCATCCATTCCCTCCTAAATTCAAAATTTGAATTTTGAATTTGCCATTTTCCCTCCATGTTCTAGATGCTTCTAGAAGCATTGTTGGGTCTTGATGGGCCTTGTTGGGCCGATTACTATTGGGCCCAAATGGACTTGTTCATTTGCTTGGCCCGATCCACTTAGCTAAGTCCATATGTATACTTGGCCCGATCCAATTAGTTGAGTCCATATGTATGTTTGGCCCAATCCAATTAGCTAAGTCCATATGTAGAAGTCTTGAGATGATGATGCGTAGTTACGAGTGACTTGTGCATTTTACATTTTGTATTACAAGTTACATGTTTGTCATCATTAAAACTGAAGAGACCATCTAGTTTAAATATCGTAATATTTGCACTAACAATCTCCCCCTTTTGATGATGACAAATATGTAAACCGTAACACTCATTAAAATGTAGAAGTTACTCGTTTACACTCCCTTCTCCCCCTTTTGTCGAAGCAAAAAGGTAGTTGCCTTGAGCTCTCTACTTCTTTCATGCAACTCGTAAGTCGGTTGCTTTGAAATTTCACTCCCTTCTCCCCCTTATTACAATATCTTCCTTTCTCCCGAGAAAGTCGAGCTTGCATCATCCCAGTGAAGTCTTCTATCACCATGGTTAAGAAGACTCCATGCCATGTATTTAAATGCCCCTGAGCTCCCCTAGCTCAATACTCCCCTATGGTGATTGAATCCCCTCGTTTATTTACCTTAGTATCTAGCGGATCCATGAATCAAATTCTTACAAAGGCTTTTCCTACATCAAAGGTTAGCTTCGTGCAACATAATATATAAGAGTATAGGAGCAACCTTATAGGGATAGAATACATATAGCAAAACATGCAATGGTTAAACTATGTGAGTGACACAGCCTAAAAGAAAGCCCAAGAAAGTTGAGCGACAAAAAGATGAATGCATGTTTATTTCAAAGACACTTGAGTGTCACAACCCGACCAACAACATAAGGTGTAACTCTTCAATCAATCACACTAACAAGAACGAGATTCGTTCGTTGACTGACACACAAAATGACTTCATCCAAGTTGTCATTGGGAAGGCAAGTTCTAACAAACCTTTTGAGCGACATAATCATCAACTTAAGATGATTGGTGTTAAGGATGGTTTATTGATAAGACATACTCTAGATGATTACTATTATGACAAGTCATGCCATAAAGTAGACTCGATAGAAGAAAAAAATAAAAATGAGAACGATATGCACCTAGATACGAATGGAAATGGTTCCATAAGATGGGAAAATGTCGGTTTTGACCTTTAAAGAAAGGTGGGGAAAGATGGTTTAGATTAATATATCATTTGTACTGACAATGAGATGCATGATATATTTCAAAAGAGAAAAAGAAAACATGCATGTGATCCTAACAGGATTGTTGGCGGAGATCTCTAACGGGGTTGAGGTAACAAAGTTCTCGATTACTAGTTTGGATGATCCTAGTTGTGTGTTAGATATAATTTGGTGCATGAAGAGTTTCGTGTAATTATGAGGATTGAAGGTTTTTGAACTAACTATCACTTATCCAAAGTGAGAAATAGTTTTAAAGTTTGAGTGTAATGATCGATGGGTTGAAAGTTTTTAGACTATCACTGTCAAGAGTGAAGTTTAGTTACAAGGGTTGAGTATGATGATGTTAATGTGAGGTTTGAAGATGAGATGCAAGATAAGCTTGCAATGGTGAGGCCTTATATAGGTAAGAGTTGTGCGATTCGAATAAAAGTTGGTGGTAGTGTCCTATGTTGTAGTGAGGGAATCTTAGTGGGAATTGCACCAGGCTTTACCTCTCGAGGGATCTCGAGAAGCTTACAACCCCCACTAGGCAGTGTACCTGATCATTGTAGTATAGTATAGTGACAAGTACCGAGGGATTGATCGTTCAACTTAGGAATAGTGTCGCTAGGATTAGAAAACCTAAAAACTAGGTCTAGAGGTGAGGGATGATTCTTTTTGTATTTTTTATATTTTATAAAAGCAAATAAAAATCTCGGTTTTTGGAAGAGTGTGCGGAATTAGTTGCTAATCAACTAACCCAATAACTACAGATGCAATCAAATAAAATAATAAAAATGAAAATAAACTAAATTAAGATAGTGGTGTGAGCAATATATGGGAGAATTGTGTTTACTTAAATTTCACTACTCCCTAGATATCTTTTACAGGTTAATTACTTGTTACAGTTGCATGGATGACGGATTGTATTCCTTAATACCATTCATGGGGTGGCGTACTTACTTCCCCAATCCTATAAGCTCCTACTTCACTCCTATGTCGAGCCGGCTAAGAAGCTCCTAACATGGGATCACTAGAATTCGCTCATGCATTAAATACAATCATAAAAACCTAGTACACATCGGTTCATGTTTCTTAAGACGTTCAAGCAAGTTACACAATGGAGATCTGCCAGTTTTCTTAAGCCTAACATTGAAATCATTCATCCATTACAACTATAAACAAGCAATCAACCTATAATTAACATCTAGGTTTCATTACATCTAAGCAAACAAATGAAATATCTAGCCTAGCATGTTAAAATCAAGACAAACATAAGATATATTCAAACAACACATAGACATATTGAATGAATTGAAAGGAGACTTATCTTAATTGAACATGAAAGGTTTCAAGGGGTGAAAACCCTTGAAAATACTGTTACAAACGACCTAGGGTTTATTAGGTTCGACCCTAGTATTCTCCACACAAGTTCCTTTTTTAATGAATGAAAAATAGAAAAGTATATATAGATTTTGTGAGGTGACGGCGTCAAGAGTCAATTTCTGACGCCGTTATCTCGCCGCCAATAAAGTTCTCGGACTGCCTAGATCTAGGTCTGACGCCGTCATGTGTAATCCTTCTTCAGGCCGTCACCAAAATAACTCTTGACGCCCTTCTTCTGACGCCTTCAGGTTTTCTCTGGGTCGTCATGGATTTTGCTCTTGACACCGTCATTTTTTCCTTCTTGACGCCGTCAGGTACTGTTCCCAGCATGGAAAATTAAGTCTTTGCCGTTTTCTTCACTTTTATGCTCCAAAAACGTCCAAAATGCTTCCTTTTCCAGAATTCACTCCCAATGTACCTAAAATCACAAAAGGAACGATTTAGGGCAATATTTGATCAAATAAATTCAATTCCGGGCTTAAATGACCCCCTAAAAACGGTTCATTTTTCACTTCATCATATACCCTTACACTTGAGATTTGCTTGTTCTCAAGTATATGCGCTTTTATTCTAATCAAAATACAAGTTAGGGGTCATTTAACACTAATATAAATGTAATTAAAACAAATAATCGTTCCACTAAAGACCAAAGACAAGCACGGAGGTCATACACTAGAACCTCACAAATAGTGTTTAAATACTCACATATCTCGGGTGTAATAAAGTAATATCACAATATGGAAATGGAAAACATCTCTCACTACCTGTCATAGCAAAATAGATTACCATAGGCTTGGGAAAGGATCAAACCTCCACCAAATGGCGTAAGCACCTATGATAAACTATCAAAGTGGTCTTTTTAAAGGGTTGTAACGTTAGGTATAGGGATATGAAATACACGGTTTTGTTGGATATAGGCAATCTTTACTGGTGGTGAATTAATAATCTTGGTTAATTACATGTACAATATGGCGTTGCTAAGCCAAGACTAGACTCGACTTAAGCTAATAAATGAAAAATAACAAAAACATAAAATGAACATAGAATGAAACGGGATGGTAGTCCGTATGATTTTTTTTTTTTTTTTTTTTTTTTTTTTTTTTTTCTATTTCTTGATTTTTCGATTTTTTTTTTTTTTTTTTTTTTTTTTTTTTTTTTTTTGCATACACTTTTACGCTACCATCCAAAATAATACATCATAGGGAATGAATATTCCCCTTACACTTGAATTTTTACATACTTTACGATAAACTACTCTAATGACTCGAATTAAGAAAATCAAAACACTTGGAGTACTTTTAAGATTAACGCACATATGGGGGTAATATATGATATTCTTCCCCATTACTCCATAACATTAGTATTTACCCATGAGTCCCAATCGTCCCAAAACAATATGTACAAGGATATGACTCGACTTAGCAACCATGTAATCAATTAGATAATTAACTAAAGGTTTAACAAATAACAATAATGCACTAAAAATGAGTGCATACACGGAAGGCTAAGGCGATTTGGGTGTACATTTAAGTGGGGTGTAACAAATTCTTCCTTTAAGTAAGATGCTTAAAGTTAGAAACGAAAAGATAGGCTCGGAGGGGTGTACTAGGGGTTTCGTGTACTAAAAATCAGTACAACGCTAAAGTGTGGGAAAAATTAGTTGACTTTACTAGCCAAGTAATATGACTTAAATGGTCAAGTAATTATGATACGGGTTTAACACAAGGGTGATCCTAATGCCTCTTATCATGTAGTAAATCCTACTACACGAATGTAGTCTCACTAGCGGTCTCGGGATGCATCACTAACGCAAGTTCTAGAATCTAAATGCTACCGGTACACTCATAAGCAATAATAGTAAATGCTTTTCCTATCAAATCTAAAGGCGAACCTCACATATTTGGGTGAAAAATTTTTCTGAATGGTACGGTTTCGTGCTAGTCATACAACTCCTATCCATGAGACGCTTGCTATGGCTAAAGTTTCACTCCTAAATGTTGTAAAAAAATTTAAATTTGGCGCTAAAATTACACTAACAAGTATTTCTCATAGTTTTATTACACACCTACCATCAAACAAGCAAACTCAAGCGAAAGTGTATCTATAAGGTATCATTATTTTACCCTCCCCTTACACTTAGGATGAACATTGTCCCCAATGTTCAAGTAAAGAATGTAAAAGTGAAATAAGTAAAAGGATGAAATCAAATACTCCCCTGATTCGCTCGGTATGGATAATAAGGTTGCAAGGTTAGATTTTCCTCCAAGAAAATGAACAATCAAAGCTTCCCTTCCAGAATATAAATCATCTTCTTGTCATATGTAACCTGTTAAACCTGAGAAAATAGACAAGGCAACCTCGCGTAAAATCGGCGGCAATCTATATATGCTAACAAATCCTAGAAAACAAAATAAGATATAATGCTTGTGGAATGATGTTTGCAGATTTCCTGGAGATTATAAAACTAAAGAATTAGCAAAAACTTTAAGACTCCGTTAGAAAAACAAAACTGGTAAAATTTCCAGAATTTTACACGTGACGCCGTCAGGAATTTTTTCCTGACGCCGTCAGAAGTGACCTGCAGAAATTCTTATGTTAAGTTTCCGGAAAATTTCTAGAAAAACTTGGTCCTACTTCCTGGAAAATCCTGCAAAACATCATTATGACTCGATACAAGCATTTGACTCTAACAAATACGAATATACATGTTCACTTAATATTGTGGAGAATCATGATCAAGTTTGTTTCTTAAAAACATATTTGGGGTTTCCCCTTACACTTATCTTTTGCGAAATACCTTTGGATGAAGTTAAGACTAAGCCAAACAACAAAATAAAGTATTTTCATCATTTTAGTTTGAAACATGATCTACCAACAATAAAAATAAAGCATGCATACGGAAACAAATAACAATCAAACAAAATAAAAATCACACAAAACATGGGTTGCCTCCCAAGAAGCACTTTTCTTTATTTACGAGTCTTGTAGCTAGACTCAAGGTCATGAGTTACCGTGTATCACTTATGCTCACATAACCGAGGGTGAGCCATCTAATAGTCGCCTCATCTTTCTTATAATCATCACTTAACTCTAAACATCTACGATAATACCTTTTATTCTTCTCATGAGTATATTTAAGCCCTTTTCTTTTATCATTCTCACTTAGCATTTCTAGAGGCGGATACCTACTACACTTCTCCATGGAGAAATCCTTGAACCTAGGGTGTGCACGGGGCATTTGGTAGACAAAATCTTCATCCCCATTTGAGAATGTAATTAACCCTTCCATAAGTTTTTCATCAAGGTTGGTCAACCTTTTGAAGGGTTTTCCAAACACAACTTGGGTCAACTTACTATTGATAAATTCTCCTAGATTCTCCATAACCATGAACTCAACAAGATAAACGAAGCTTCCTACAAACACATGCAATGACATTGCCCTAGCAATAACATTATATCCTTTGTATTCTAACTCATCTACCATGATTTTATTATATTCAATACGCGAGATTATGTTCATTGAGAGAGATGAGTTAAGGTAGGCATTAAAGCTCCTAAATCCAATCTTACAAGGAAATTGCATATTGAATGAGCTATTACTCTCAATCCTTGTTCTAGGGTCAACATACCTAAGAGGTTTCACTTTATCTTCCATCCTATCCTCATTAATCACATCACCATCATCTAGATCCTCATCGGAGTTTGAATAGTAAAAAGGACTAGCCCTATGGTCATCATCGTGGTCAGACTCCTCCATTTCAGAATTATTGTCAAAGTGGTGGTTAGGCGATAGGTTAGGTAGGTTCTCATTTTCCACTAAAGGGATTGGGGCGGGAATTTGGAAAATCCTACGACGAAAAACACGAATAACAGGAATCAAACGATCAATGTTATTGTTATCCATCGATATAGTTTACGAACAAAGTAAACAAAGAAATAAGATAGACTAAAGAAAACCTAAAAATAAAAATAAAATCTTACTAGAAAGGAATCTAGCAAGTAGACCTAATAAAAAGAAATCCTAACCTAGACAATAACTATTCCCCAGGCTGCGGCGCCAAAAACTTGATGCGTGGGAATTGCACCAGGCGTTACCTCTCGAGGGATCTCGAGAAGCTTAAAACCCCCACCAGGCAGTGCACCTGATTGTTGTAGTATAGTATAGTGACAAGTACCGGGGGATTGATCGTTCAACTTAGGAATAGTGTCGCTAGGATTAGAAAACCTAAAAACTAGGTCTAGAGGTAAGGGATGATTTTTTTTGTATTTTTTATATTTTATAAAAGCAAATAAAAATCTCGATTTTTGGAAGAGTGGGCGGAATTAGTTGCTAATCAACTAACCCAATAACTACAGATGCAATCAAAATAAAATAATAAAAATGAAAATAAACTAAATTAAGATAGTGGTGTGAGCAATATATGGGAGAATTGTATTTACTTAGATTTCACTACTCCCTAGATATCTTTTACAGGTTAATTACTTGTTACATTTGCGTGGATGGTGGATTGTATTCCTTAATACCATTCATGGGGTGGCGTACTTACTTCCCCAATCCTATAAGCTCCTACTTCACTCCTATGTCAAGCCGGCTAAGAAGCTCCTAACATGGGATCACTAGAATTCGCTCATGCATTAAATACAATCATAAAAACCTAGTACACATCGGTTCATGTTTATTAAGACGTTCAAGCAAGTTACACAATGGAGATCTACCAGTTTTCTTAAGCCTAACATTGAAATCATTCATCCATTACAACTATAAACAAACAATCAACCTATAATTAACATCTAGGTTTCATTACATCTAAGCAAACACATGAAAGATCTAACCTAGCATGTTAAAATCAAGAAAAGCATAATATATATTCAAACAACACATAGACATATTGAATGAATTGAAAGGAGACTTATCTTAATTGAACATGAAAGGTTTCAAGGGGTGAAAACCCTTAAAAATACTGTTACAAACGACCTAGGGTTTATTAGGTTCGGCCCTAGTATTCTCCACACAAGTTCCTTTTTTAATGAATGAAAAATAGAAAAGTATATATAGATTTTGTGAGGTGACGGCGTCAAGAGTAAATTTCTAACGCCGTCATCTCGCCGCTAATAAAGTTCTCGGACAGCCTAGATCTGGGTCTGACGCCGTCATGTGTAATCCTTCTTCAGGCCGTCACCAAAATAACTCTTGACGCCCTTCTTCTGACGCCTTCAGGTTTTCTCTGGGTCGTCATGGATTTTGCTCTTGACACCGTCATTTTTTCCTTCTTGACGCCGTCAGGTACTGTTCCCAGCATGGAAAATTAAGTCTTTGCCGTTTTCTTCACTTTTATGCTCCAAAAACGTCCAAAATGCTTCCTTTTCCAGAATTCACTCCCAAAGTACCTAAAATCACAAAAGGAACGATTTAGGGCAATATTTGATCAAATAAATTCAATTCCGGGCTTAAATGACCCCCTAAAAATGGTTCATTTTTCGCCTCATCACTTAGGGTGTATGTGAGTTTGCAAATTTTGCAGGTTTGAGGTTAGGGATGCAGCGATCTAAAGGAAACAATGAAAATTCATCAAACAGGGGCATGATACCACTAAATACCGCACGGTACCATTAAATTTAATGGTACCGTGGCCTATTTAACTGTACCGTGACCTGGAAGTCACGAATTTTCTTGTGCAGCCGAGTTCTGGGCAGCTAAAGGGAAGTTTTCTAGGGAATAAGAACTACATTAGTGTGTTATTGAGAGTGTTTGTTGAAAGACTATATGAGTGTGTTTTCGCTCCCCCTTAATCTATGACCATCCGAACAAAAATTAAAATAAAGAGGAAAACAAATGTTGACGAAAGCGATGAGCTTAGTGACGTCATGACAAGTGGTGGATAGCATACAATAAACTTCACCTTTGAAGTCATGTAGCTCTTCTCAATCATTGTGAATATTCAAAGAATATTCAGATGATGAGGCATGTGATCACGTGGAGATATCCTAAGGGTTAAAAAGGTAAAATCTTCAAGGTTGTGAGGTTAGTGATAAAGTTCTAGTAGGGTTATCTATGTTGATGAAGAAGGGTTATCTCAAATTATCCTAGCAGTTAGTCGCTTGAGGTGTGAGGAAGATGAGTGGGATGTGGAAGCATTGGTAGTGTAGAGCGAAAGTTGAAAAGTATAGATAAGTTGAGAAGATAATGGATACGGAAGTAACCAAACATATGATGTGTTTAGTACCATGCGGAAGTGAAAGGGAAAAGGCTAAGGAATCAGAAGATAGATTAATGAGACTTTCCGACACGAGGAGAGAATTTATACCTAATAAATTCTTTTTACGAGATGAACGGTAGTACTAGACGAGAAGAGATGACTTTTATACTTCCGAGGAAATATATAGGTAGTCATTAGAGCGATGTGAAGGATGACTTAATATTTCCAGTGAAATATTTAAAAAGTCATGAGACGAGATGTAAGGGATGACTTTAATATTTCCAGTGAAATATTTAAGTGGTTATACAAGGGATGTGAAGAATAACTCAATATTTCCAGTGAAATATTTAAAGAGTCATGAGACGAGACGCACGAGATGACGATAATATTTGCAGTGAAATATTCAAGTAGTCATAAGACACGATTCGGAAGAAAGAGAGTATCAACATACTCTTGACGAAATAGAGGGATAAATCCAACGGGATTTGACACGAGATTATTGACAGTTTGAGATGAATTTAATATTTCCAATGAAATATTTAGATAGTCATAAGACGAGATTCAGAGGAAGGAGAGTATCAACATACTCTTTGCAAGATAGGGTGATGGTTTGTTTTCTATCCTAAAGCTAATGGATAAATTCTATCCTCATTATGTATGAGGTGAGCTTGATGAAAGAAAATGATGACAAACCTATGAGGATAAGAGGAACTAACGGAAATGAATATACTTGGTCTTAAGGAGTGTATATGCAGACGAGGATAAAAGGAACTACTAAGCACTTATGTGGTAACTCGTGAGTCCTTTGTTACCCGAAGGTTGATGTTTGGTTTAAGCATTAGGATGACTGTTTTAACATATGTTGTTAAAAGGCTTGGATATGATGTTTCAGATATGACATTTAACAATTGCGATCGCAAGTTAACCTTACTTGAATATTTCGGATGAAATATTTAAGTTGTCCAACCTACTCCGAGTTCTACTGGGTTTGTATCTAACCTTCCCATGACAAAAAGGGTGTATTACTTGGAAGAAGGCGAAGTGATGACCAGGGAATTGGGACAACTTCGCTACTACTTTAACTTATAGGTTTTGACACTAGTGTATGACCATATGACTTCTAAGGGTTCATAGTAATAAGCATACCTAATTCCTAATGTGTTAAATCAACGTAGTGTGGGTGCATACGCAAATCATCTAAAATGCATATAAGGAATAAATGCAAATGTCATTCAAAATATGATAATCATTTAGCAGTTAAGAGCATGTATCATAGATATGTATATCAAGAGATATAATATCCAAATAGCTAATCAAAGACAAGACGTTTCTAAAAAAAATGCATTCAATAATTAAACAATTAATTACTGAGCATTAAGAAAGTATGAAGGCATTTAGTCATATCCCACAAGAACATGTTATCAATTAGAAACACATATGTGGGATGCAAGTAATCTAGGTTTGCTGAGGAGAATCCTAAATCCTACTTGTTCAAAATGAAATCCTAATGGGAGATAAAGTTCATCGATGTAGATGATCTTTAGTCAAATGTAGGAATGAAAAATTTTCAAGTTAGAGAATGAGTATGAGACTATCACTAGTGGTGCTTAATTTAGCTAAACACGACCATTTTTACTGGTTATACGACGAACCCAACTTCTCCCCTGGAAGCAATTCAACCGTTAGGTCTAATTGAGTTTCTAGTGCGATAGGCTCTCCAGTAGTCATTCTCATGTTAGAAAAATTCAAATTCCTATATTTGCCTATCGAAGTATAGCAAAGATGATATTAGCTTATTTCGCTAATACATGGCCGAATATGACTCAACTAACCGTATTTCGAAAGTCGGCTACGAAGATGACATGTCTTACACAACTTCTAACAAAGGCGAACGAAATGTTTCAATTTTGTGTTTAAGATTTGGAGGTTATTTGGTGGAGATGGTGCATTTCATGATCTCTTGGATAACAACTTTGTTTGTTGAGTTGTTGCATGTTATTTTAGCATGATTTGGTTTCCTAGTTACAAGAGATGCTCTAATGTGATACAATGTAGAATCTACTACATCGAGAGTGTTTCAAGAATGCTACTTAGCATATTTTGAGAGAAGAATCTAGTAAAGGTTATTTACCTTAATAGATCTTGTGAGTATTAAATTTGAAATGAGATGTATTGTATATTTCAACAAATATGCTTTTCTAAGAGGAAACTTATTACTCTTACGAATACTTAGTGAAACAGGTATTTTAGTGTATGACCTATTTTACTTGTTTATGCAACGACACATGTTGTATTTGGTTATCATTCAACTCTAATATCCTATATTTGTTAACAAGATGCAATGTATTCTCTTGTAACATAACCATTCATGTTACAAAGAAAATAAGATGCGTAGGATATAAGTTATCCTTTGTCAATCTTTTTATAAGAGAAATATATGTGATATTTTCAAAGATTGATGACTTACATAATAGTTAATAACATATTATGTGTGACACTTTTACTTGACATGTGATTTTGAGTGTTGAGTCATTCATGAGCAAAGTTTACATATGTTTTTTGTTTGCTCGTGTTTGGTTTTTCGGAAATGACACATTTACTAATTACATTGCAAAGTAAATTACTTGAATATTTTGGATGAAACATCCAAGTTGTCAATCCTACTTAGTTGTGTATTTTATGCATCTTTTAAACATATTAGTTTAATGTTTGAAACACAACCATTGGACAAGAAGACTCAATATGACATCTTCAACACAAGTGCGAGTTATAATCCGATGTATATTATTTTCGTCTTGAGAGGACGTCATTATTCTCATAACAACCGAGTGTGATTGAGTATGTAGATTCAAGATAATATATTTTGTTATATTTTGATGTTATCTTGAAGCTAGACAAATAATGACTCCAATTTCATGTCCACACTCGAAAACTTGTCAATTAGATTCGATGATGACATCAATAATAATTTGAATAATGAATTGATATGTACTGGAAATCTTTCTTGACCCTCACGGTCATTCCTTTCAAAAAGAAAATAAAAATTTAGGGAATGTGTTCCATTTATTCTAAACTAGTAGTATGTGTGAGGTTAATGACATATTAAGTTACTACTTCGATATTGTCATTTATTTTATTTTTGAAAAACTATTTATATTATCTTATCTTATATACTAAAAGCTTAAGTTGTCTTATAAATGCAAAGTGCTCTCCATAAATGTTTCTTGAATTGATTGTGAAATGTGGAGGCTTCATGTGTTAGTACATTGATTTAATAGTCATGCATAAGGGTAAGTACATAGAAATCGTGCACAAAAGTTTGTACGATACAACATGTTTCAAGCCATCTCTAAACCAATAAATGTTTCATGAATTAAAAGTGAAATGTGTAGGCTTCATATGTTAGTACATTGATTTAATAGTCATGCATAAGGGTAAGTACTTAGAAATCGTGCACAAAAGTTTGTACGGTACAACATGTTTCAAGCCATCTCTAAACCTCAAAGAACACAAACCAAAAATGCCATGAATGCATAAATTTAACACACCAATTAATGGTTAGTCTTTTTACCTTCCCGTCCATGAGTTACAAATATTTTATCAACTATATAATCTGTCAAAAATCACACACAACAAACCACAACTTCTTCCACACCGCATGCACATTTGGGCTACAACTTATTATGATGTTAAAGTAAACATCATATCATCTTACTTATTTAGCATATTGATTTATATTATTTTATGAAAATTTCACGTTTATTTTGTGTTTGTAACAATGTAGGACATAAAGATGGTGCTTAGGAGCTTTGGTAGTAACATCATCTTCTCTAATGGTTTAAGAGATCCTACACATCGTTTTCTTATCAACTAAGTGGAACATGCATGAACATTTTTACTTTGATCGAAAATAATTGTATTTAAGTTACTAACGATCAACTATATCTATTTTTTTTTTTTGTAGCGAGTCAAGAAGCATTAAAGAAAGAGATCGAGAAGTCACAAAAATTGTATCAAAAACAAAAAATGCAAAAGGCCAATGAACAACAACAAGAACAAAGCCACGGCCACCGGTGGGATGAATACTTAGCATTCATATTAATAGTACGTTACAAATTAAACATGCAATATTTTACTTCATGTAATACCGATAAATGGGCCAATACTATTGATTCGTTAGCAAGTAAGTTTATTGAAAATAATTTGACGAGCATTCAATTTTTAGTCAATAATTATTACTACACTTTGTTTGTGCATTTTAATATTTTTGCTCTTAATGTAGTTTTTTGTCTTGCGTTGTGTTAATGTCACTTTCTTAATTAAACGTCTTGGAATATTGCGTGACTTTGATATTTGATATGACTGTGTAATTATGTCGATATTACATATTGAAAATGGTAGTATATAATAAAAATATTTTCACACTATTATCATAACAATAAGAATCTTCTAAACCGAAGAAGTATGTAAAGGAGAAGAAAATTGTATTTGAAATGTTATCCTACACCTATCACGAGGTAAGCATTATTCATTTGAGTTTGAGATCATGTGATTCATGTCGTCATACTGTAAATACTTAGAATGAGTTACTAATGAATGTTCCAAATTCGATATTATAGTTTATGAAAAAATGTTGTAATAATGCATTAATTAAAAAATAATTTATGTAACTTACTCATATTAAAAATTACATATGAAAAGCCTCATTTAAATATAACATTTTGCAAAAAACATCTTCACATTAAAGAAAGAGATCGAGAAGTCATGAAAATTGCATTAAGAACAAAACATGCAAAATGCCAATGAACAACAACGACAAAGACAACAACAAGAAGTACAACAACAAGAACAACGCCACGGCCACCGGTGTCAATATAGATGAATACGTAGCATTCATATTAATAGTACGTTACAAATTAAACATGCAATATTTTACTATACGAATTATAATTTATTATACGAATTATAATTTATAATCTTTAATATACTAATTACTTTAACGTTTTATGTTTTTATAGTTTTGTTAAAAAGGAAATTTGTTTTATAGTTCGCTTTTTATAATGTAATTTGTTTAAACAACGAAGTCCATCTTTCACAAAAAAAAATGAGAGTTTCAAACATGAACCGAAAATTAGTCCCGAACATTACGAAAACAACAATTAGATCCAACCTGTGTGCATCGCATGGGTCCTGGGGCAGTCCAAACCTGTTTGCATTGCACGAGGATGAATATAAAAGGTCTCCAACATTAATGTCATCGCTTCACATTTAAAATAATTTATGTAACTTATACATATTAAAAATTTACATGTGAAGAGACTCTTTTCAATATAATATCTTGAAAAAAAATTTCTTCACATATACTCTTTTAATGTGAATAAACTATTTTAAATGTATGTCATGCTTAGAAATGTGATATCATCACAACTTAGATATATAATGACGAAAATAAGTTCCGAAGATTACGATATAAAAACTTATATACATCCCATGTGCAACTCATATACAAGTAAATAAAGTACTTTATTCTTATAAACCTTAGAAAATGAGTAATAATATGACAACTTTTATACAACATACGTACTAAATATTAAGATATAAAAACTAATATACAACCCTAAAGCAACAAAGAAACGTCTATTAAAAACGTTTAAAGGTTAACACATTTGTAATACCATGACAACTAAAATTTAAAACGACAAACATAAACCCAAAAAACTATACTTTGACAGCTTCTACAAAGCTCGTATGCATCGCACGGGCTATCCCCGATACATCCATTTTAAAAAGTGTATATATATATATATATATATATATATATATATATATATATATATATATATATATATATATATATATATATAGGGTCATTCATGTGAGAAATCTAATTTTTATGAGAACGCGAGAACTAATCCTAGCCACTTATTTTATCCTCCTTAAACTTTTATCTAATGGCTATTATTAGCTAACTATTTTTTTTGAAAAATTTCAAAAAAATTTCTTTGAAAAATTTTCAAAAAGTTTTTGAAAAATTTTCAAAAAATTTTTTTTGAAAGATTTTCAAAAAAGTTTCAAAAATGTTTTTGAAAAATTTTCGAAATTTTTTTCACATGTGACGAATTTTTTTTCTTCATATGTGACGGATTTTTTTTTTCACATGTAACGGAATTTTTTTCACATGTGACGAAAAAAAATTTTACATGTGACGAAAATTTTTTTTCACATGTGACGATTTTTTTTCTTCACATGTGACGGAATTTTTTTCACATGTGACGAATTTTTTTTCCACATGTGACAAAAACAAATTCGTGAAAATTTCCAAATTTTTTTTCACATGTGACGATTTTTTTTTTCACATGTGACGGAATTTTTTTTTCACATGTGAAGGAATTTTTTTTTTTTCACATGTGATGAATTTTTTTTCATACGTGACAAAAAAAATTTCGTGAAAATTTCCAAATTTTTTTTCACATGTGACGAATTTTTTTTTTTCACATGTGAGGAAAAAAATTTTACATGCGATGAAATTTTTTTTTTCACACGCAACGAATTTTTTTTCACACGTAATAAAAAAAATTTCCAAACAAAAAAATTTCGGAAAAAAAAACTTCGAAAAAAATTTCGAAATTTTTTTTTTCAGAAAAACAATTCAGAAATTTTTTTTTCGAAAAAAAAAATTTCAAAAAAAATTTTCGAAAAAAAAATTTTTCAAAAAATTTTTTTTTTCGAAAAAAGTTTTCAAAAAAATTTTTTTTCGAAAAAAAAATTTTCGAAAAAACTTTTTTTCGAAAAAAAATTTTTCTATAAAAAAATTTTCGAAAAAAAATTTCCGAAAAATTTTTTTTTTGAAAAAATTTTTTCAAAAAAAAAAATTTTGATGAAAAAAAAATTCGAAAATCTTTTTTCGAAAAAAAAAATTTCGAAAAAATTTTTTTTTCGAAATTTTTTTGAAAATTTTCGAAATTTTTTTTAAAAAATTTCAAAATTTTTTAAGAAATTTTTTCAAAAAGTTGATTAACTAATATTAGCTATTAGATTAAAGTTAAAGAGGGATAAAATGAGTGGCTAGTATTAATTCTCGCGTTCTCACATAATTTAGGCTTCTCATTTAAACGCTTCACTATATATATATATATATATATATATATATATATATATATATATATATATATATATATATATATATATATATATATATATATATATATATATATATATATATATAAAGCTTAGAAAATGTGAGATACCATGACAACTTAAATATAAAATACCGAAAATAAAAGTCAACTACTACACTCTCACAATTTTTATACAGCATACGTCCCAAATATTACGCAATAAAAACTTATAAAAAAACTATATGCAACTCAATAAAGTATTTTAAATACGTATAATGGTAACAAAATTTATGATACCATTACAACTTAAATATAAAATGACGAAAAAAATACAAAAAATTACACTTTAACAACTTTTGTTAAGCCCGTGTGCATCGCACGGGCAATTCTGCCTAGTTAATAATAATATTTTTAGTTTTTCAACACCTCATTAGTATAAAAATAATTATCTTAACTATTTTTATACAACAAACGTAAAATAGTAAATATTTAAAACATTTGTATGTGTGTTAGATCAATGCAAGTTTAATACATTTTCTTTTACTTAAATAGTAATGCATTAATATGATCTTTTATCTTGTTTAGACACGAAAATGTGATGTTTTAGAGATCATGTTACGGATTTAATGAAAGTGTTAAGTATTTGGAGGTGATATACTTTTTATACTTAGACATTTGGAAAAATAATTGTGTAAGAAAATATATTTCGACTCACATGATCAACCAACTTAGTTTCCATTCCTAAGAAGGTTACTAAAGCATCCTAAAACATGTAAGATGTCAAAAACACATATGCAAGAAAAGTGGTCTATGCCTATATGCAATGCAAAACCAATCGCGCAACTTAGTGCAAGAAGTCTAGTCTAAGTCCTATTGACGTATAAACCGGAAAACTAATAATCAACACATAGCAACAAGGCATGTAAAACGCTTGAGATTATAGTTATAATTAGCTCAACTAAAGATAACTATAAGTACTCAAAAATATTAACTAACAATACTAAGACACAAAGAAAAACAAATATCCATTTAGTTTAACACATAAAAATACTTATCGTCATTTTGTGTATTAAGTATAATAGTGTATACTAAGCTTGATTTTATTTGAAAATGAATTATTTTCCACCCCATTTCAAAATTTGATCAAGTTCAACACTTTGAAAATATAAATACATCAACATGTGATAGGCATGACCGGAAAATAGTAATGCATTAATCAAGTTCTCTTTGTAATTTGACCAAAAATTTGCGCAATAGGCATGACCGGAAAATACTATCTGTTATGAATCAAAGACTCTTGTAAATTTTACTTTACAATCATTTCCTAAAAGAATTTTTAAATGAAAGTAGACTCAATTACGTTTAAAACGATAGGTGGTACGACTCCTACGGACTTACGGTTGATTTTATACAAATTTTTGAAAATTTCTCAGTTCTGAAAAACAGACGAAGGTACCGTTAAATTTAGTGGTACCGTACGTTATATTTAGTGATGCCGTGCCTGTTTTTACAGATTTTGAACAAAACCAATTTTCTCATCCAAAACAAGTATTTGACGTAACAAAAAGATGTAAAACTTAATAAACTAAATACCTAACCTATAAAAGATATATTAAGTAACATTTTCATGTTTAGGACTAAGAAAAGCATTTATGAAAATACTTTTACTATAAGACAAATAGTTTTCCCAAACACTACTTTCAAAATCGCATGACTTTACAACTCTTTCTAAAGACATAATCGAACACTTACAAATTCTTTTCTTTTATTTGTTTAAGAAAACCTTCAAGCTAGTATGACAAAGTATACTTAACAACAAAACTTGTAAGTATTAAGCAAGTAAATATTTTTCATATTTTATCCAACTTTATGGGAAATTTGATCATGGATCGTACTAAATTTTGAAAACCATTTGTTTTGTGGAAAACTAGAATGGGGGTTGAATAGTTTTACGTCTTTTTAATTCATTATAAAATTAGTTTTAGAGTTTACTTAGCTTTTAAAAACTTAGATTCGATAATATGTGATCTCAAGTCTTGTACAATATAAACAATTAACACTACACAATATATTACAATGATAAATAATGAAATAAGTAACAGATGGAAAGATCGAACCGCGAGACAAGAGATTTATAGTGGTTCGGCTACAAGGACACCTTCCTTGCCCTACTCCACTCCCCGAGCACCTAACCCGAGAGTTTTCTTCACTATATCAACAAGCTCCCTTATGGCGGAGAAAACCGTACACACCAATTTACACACCACTTTTCACACCACTACTTCGTCACACCTAAGTCACAACTTCTACACAACTTCTTCAAATCAATCTACTTCACAACTAACAACTCCACACCTATCTTCTTCACACCAATCTAGTTCCTAGCTTTTCTTCTTCACACCAAGCTACTAACTAATCACACAATCTATATCTAACACAACTATCTACAATCAAATATTCACAACAATCTTCACAAACAATAATGTAAATAATCTTTGAAGATGCACCAACAACTTGATGTGGAGATCACAACAAGTTGTAATACTTCTTGTCTTGAGGGATAGAAGTATTCTTCTCTTGCACTTGAGAGGATGAAGGTTGGATCACTTTGAAACAGAGAATTATACACTTATGATCAAAGGATAAGAGAATAGAGATTTGGATCTAGATCAGAAAGTTTAGAAGTGCAAAAGGTGAGGAAAAAATCCAGGTTTAAGGTGGTATTTATAGGCAAAAGATTCTGACAGAGGAGCGTGACCGGTCCCCTTAAATCAAGGCCGGTACCCTTAATTTTAAGGGGACCGCCCCTTATAATTAAGGGGGCCGCCCAGCTGAAACGGCCAGAATCTTTGTCTTTTAGTAGGGAAAGTTTATTTGGTGAAAAACTAACTGATTTTGGTTAAAAATTTGAATTCATATATTTAGTATGAATAAAACATTTTTCTTTATTACCAAAAGTGTTTTTCAAAAATATATAATATGTTTATATAATTAAATAAACTTTGTGTTAGTTAATTAAATACCCCTTTGATCATGAAATGTAATAAACTCTTTGTTTATTCATACCTTAAGTGATATGGAAGCAAAGACAAATATTAAGCGCTAAAAACTTGTTTACGTCATAAGTTTTAGATTAATGAGTTTATGCTTTGTAATTATCAAAACATAGAGACATTGTTAATATGATAACAATGTTTTAAGACATTATTTATGTCAACAATCTCCCCCCTTTTTGATGATTACAAAACCTTAAACTCATTAGGTCTAAAAATTAATTTTTAGACAAGAATTTAGAGTTTAACATTCTCTTCTCCCCCTTTTTGTAAAATCAAAAGGTTAAAGCTCCCCCTTGATGTATACTCCCCCTCATTTGAGAGCACCAAGGAGATGAGCTATGGAAATCTTGGCTACACAAAATATTAGAAGAGAGCAAGGCAAATATACATGCAAAGCAATAGTTATAAAAATAGATTCATTCAAGCATCATAGAAAGCATTACAACATTTAATATGCTTAGGGCATATTAATCATAATAAAACAAATGAAAAGACATAGTCCTATATTGCCTAGAAAGAGCACTTGGACTTGCTTGCAACTCATGGTTGATTGTTTTATTTGCTTGAAGGATAGCATAAGCATAAAGCTTAGTTGGTAGATGGAGAGGGATATGGAGTAAGGTATGGAGTGGAAGAGGTGGCCCTTACGATATTGTATTGTGTTAGGGGTGGAATGGGATGAGGTCGAGTGAGGAGATATTCAATCCAAGAAATATCTTCACTCAAGTAAAGGATTTGTTTTTGGAGAAAGATGCAACAAGGGCAATAGTGAGTGTGGTTTGTAACTTGATCCAAGTTGAGAGAGTGAGGAAGGCAATTGTTATAGGGTGATGATGGAGGTTGCCTTTTGTTGCGTTGTGCAAGATGCATGGCATTGAGATCACTAAGATCATGGATTTATGATATTTCATCACGGAACTTTTGCTTTTCCGTGGTAATGTGGAGAAAGTCATTGTGTTTATATGGATGAATTGGGTTTGTGTAGTTGGAGTTGTAGTGGGATGGTTTATCAACCTTGTATGGATCATTACAAGGGATTTGAGGATGAGGTGAGTGATTTGGCATGAAGGAAGATGTTTGGCCAATGTTGTATGGTTTGTAAGTAGGATCAAATGAATGTCCTTGTGAGTGTGGTGGAAAGTTTGGGAAGTAAGTGGTTGGTGGTGTTGAATGACTTCCAACTTCACTTGTTATGATGGATTTGTTTCGAGGGCTTTTTCTTCGCCAAACGGGTTTTTCCGTCATTCTTGCAAGCCTTGAGGCTTTTGGTTTGGGTTTGTTTGGAGAAGCCATGAAGGGATGAGTAAAGAGTTTTGAGGATTGGGGTTATTTATAGTGTAAGATTTGTGTGTTTATGGATGGATAAAGTTTGTTTGGGAGATTAGGACAAATTGTGTTGGTGAAGATTGGGAAATGTAGGTTGAAATGGGCTAAAAAGCAGAAAAGATTCTGTAAACCCGACCATCAGAAGGCCGGTCCCCTTAATGATTAAGGGGGGCGCCTTACAGAATTAAGGGGGCCGCCCATCTGGTGATTTCCAGGTTGCAAGAATTGGGTTTTTGGCAGAAAATTTGCAGAAAGGTTATGTGTTTGGATTAGAATTCAAGCAAGTTCAATTCTCTTAGGCAATATAGAGTCTAATCTAATCAAGATATAGCATGCATGCAAAAACACATAGGCAAAAGAGCAAATAATTAACACATAATAAGCAATAGGAGGTAAGTAAAGACAAGCACACTTAAGCTTCCTAAAGCACCTATCTTAGATTAAAGGCAAAGGCAATTAGTGAGTGAAAAACTAGTGATGGAACAAGATGACACCATTATTAGTGAATTTGTCCTAGTGAGTGTCTATATGCTACAAATGTGGAGTTGTGATTGTTTCGACTCCTAGAAGTAAAAAGAAATAACGATCCTAAGAAACAATCCAACTGATCTCCTTGATTCAATTTTTGTTCGATCATGAATGTCAAAGACATATATTAGATTAATACCTTGACAATTTATGTGAGAGTTTATGCATGATTTTGAAATACAATGTTTTTAGAATTAGTCAACAATGCAAGGAAAAAGATCTTCATGTGATTCCTAGATTGTGAGAATAATTTTTAGAGAAAATTGATTGAGTTTTACAAAAAAAAAATTATGCAAAGAAAATAAGTCTTCTCAATCTTTAGTTTTGTGCGAAATATATTCCTAGACTCAGAAAAGGTGGAATGGAAGAAAAATAAATTTCATGCAAGTATAAATTTGGATTAATTCAATATAATTTAGTCAACTTGTTCCATCATTCCTAACCCTAAACGCAAGTGGTTGAATAATTCACGCTTAAGGGGTTTTGTGAATATATCCGCAATGTTGTCTTCCGATGCAACCTTTTCTATAGATATATTTCCTTTTTGTACATTATCCCTAAGAAAATGGTGACGTATTTCTATGTGTTTAGTCCTAGAGTGTTGCACCGGATTTTTACTTAAATCTATCGCACCTTTGTTATCGCACATAATGGGGACATTTTCTAACCTAATGCCATAGTCTACGAGAGCTTGTTTCATCCATAGTGCTTGTTGACATGCCTTTCCGGCGCTTACATATTCGGCTTCGGTGGTAGAAATAGCAAGAGCGGTTTGCTTCTTCGAAAACCAAGACGTTAGACAACATCCCATAAACGTGCAAATACCGCTAGTACTCTTTCTATCTACGTAGTCTCCCGCATGATTCGAATCCGCATAGACAATGGTTTCTATGCCGGATTCCTTAGGATACCATAATCCTAAGTGTATAGTGCCTTTAATGTATCGGAAGATACGCTTAACTGCTTCTAGGTGAGAGGTTTTGGGATCCTCTTGAAAATGGGCACAAAGGCAGACACTAAACATGATATCGGGTCTACTTGCCGTCAAGTATAGTAAACTACATATCATTCCTCTATACTTGGTGTTATCTACGGACTCACCTTCATCATCCTTTTTGAGCTTTACCTCCGTAGACATGGGAGTTTTCATGGGTTTTGAGTCTTCTAGGCCAAATTTCTTAAGCATTTCCTTAATGTACTTAGATTGGTTAAAGAATATTCCATCTTCTAATTGTTTTATTTGTAATCCTAGGAAGAAGTTAAGTTCACCCATCATACTCATCTCAAACTCATCATGCATGATTTTGGCAAATTCATCACACATGTCTTGACAAGTCGATCCAAATATAATGTCGTCAACATATATTTGGACAATGATGAGATTTGGGTCTTTCCTTTTAGTGAAAAGAGTGTTATCTACCATTCCCATGGAACAATCATATTTAATAAGAAAAGCTTTTAATCGATCATACCAAGCTTTGGGAGCTTGTTTGAGTCCATACAAAGCTTTCTTTAACTTATAAACATAATCAGGTTTTGCGAAGTCAATGAATCCTGGAGGTTGTGCCACATATACCTCCTCATTGATAAAACCGTTAAGGAATGCACTTTTCACATCCATTTGGAATAACTTAAAATCTAGGGTGCAAGCATAGGCAAGTAATATCCTAATCGATTCTAGTCTAGCTACGGGGGCATAAGTTTCGTCATAATCAATTCCTTCTTGTTGATTATAACCTTGGGCAACTAACCTAGCTTTATTCCTAGTAACTATTCCATTCTCGTCTAACTTATTCCTATATACCCATTTGGTTCCTATGATGGTCATATCCTTTGGATTTGGGACTAATTCCCAAACATCATTCGCCCTAAATTGATTTAATTCTTCTTGCATAGCTATAACCCAACTTTCATCCTTTAAAGCCTCGCTAATATTCTTAGGTTCTATTGCTGAGAGGAAACAAAAGAAATTGTTTTTATCTTGGGCTTGTGACCTAAGGGTTCTTTGGTTAAGATGTCCTATTATATTATCTAATGGATGTGATCTAGATTCTTTAATATTAACAGTTTCATTATTTTCTAAGTGAATGTCTTCATTATCATTTCCTATGGGTTTTGTTTTACTAACCTCAATAGCTTCATCTTCGACTAAGTCATCATCTTCTAAAGGTAATGTTTTAGGAGGTGGTGGTGTTTCATCAAATGTTACATTTAGTGATTCCTCTACTTTCATAGAGTGTTTGTTAAGTATTATATATGCTTTGCTATTTTGTGAGTATCCTAAAAATATTCCTTCATATGATTTTGGATCAAACTTAGTGAGATAGTCCTTAGTATTTAAAATATAGCATTTACTTCCAAATACCTTAAAGTAGCTTAAGTTTGGTTTTCTACCTCTTAATAACTCATAAGGAGTTTTTTCTAGAATTCTTCTAATTGATACCCTATTTAAAATATAAGTTGATGTATCTACGGCGTGACACCAAAATTTTTGTGGGATGGATTGTTCATTTAACATAGTTCTACTCATTTCTTGTAGTGACCTATTTTTTCTTTCTACTACGCCATTTGATTGAGGAGTACGAGGAGCGGAGAAATTGTGAGATATTCCATTTAACTAGCAATATTTTCCGAATTGTACTTCGTTATCAAATTCCCTACCATGGTCCGTCCTAATGGCAACTATTGAGCATCCTAATTTATTTTGAATCATTTTGCTAAATATTTCAAATTTTTCAAAGGCTTGGGTTTTGTCACTTAAAAACCTAGTCCACGTGTATCGTGAGTAGTCATATACTATCACTAAGGTATATTTGTTTCCTCCATAGCTCCGCACAACGGATGGACCAAAAAGATCCATATGTAATAATTCTAGGCATCTAGTAGTGGATACTCTATTCTTGGCTTTGTGACTAGCATGAGCTTGTTTTCCAATTTTACATGCATCACAAAAATGCTTGTCATATTTTAGATTAGAAAAATTTCTAACTAATTCCTTAGAGGCCAAAATTGTATTTGTTGCATGTTAGCATGTCCTAATCTCCTATGCCATAGTGTAGAGTTTTCATCTAGGGTCATTAGGCATATCCTATCCTCAGGTTTGTTTCCTAGTTTCATAACATATATGTCACCTTTTCTAATTCCTCTACCTATAATTTTTCCATTCTTAACTATTTCGCTATCATCTTCGGTAAATGTGACTCTACATTTATTATCACATATTTGTCCTACACTAAGCAAGTTATATGTTAATTTATCTACATGCTCTACATTTTCAATAGTAAGTGAGTATTGAGAGATCGTACATTTGCCAATGATTTTTCCACGTAAGTCACTACCGAAAATAACGTTACCTCCATTGTATGCCTTGTATGTAGAGAATAGATTGCGATTCCCCGTCATGTGCCTCGAACATCCGCTATCTTTGATCCATTCGTCAGGTTCCAAGTCAATTCCTAAACATATTTCGTCGGTTTCTTTTGCCATAAAACACTTTTCGTCTCTTGGCTTTTCAACTTCTTCTTTGTCACTATCACTCCATGTTCCACTAACAAAAGCACCTTGACTTTCATAACCCGGTGGCTTTAGACATTCGCCAATGAGATGATTTGGACTTCCACATCTAAAGCACTTTCTTTTCCCGTAGTTGTCACTTCTATTCCTTTGGAATGCTTTTCTTTCGTCTCGTGATGATCTAGCGAATCTTCCTCGTCTCTTGAAGAGCTTCTTGAATTCTCTTACGGCCATTGCATATTCTTCGTCTTCACTTTCATCACTTGAATCATTATCATCACTAGGTTCCTTTTTGGCTTTTAGAGCAATGGATTTGGTTTGTTCTTTAGAGCAATGGATTTAGTGATAACGTCATCAAGTTCTTTGATTCTTCGATTGCCGTGACCTTAGCTCGCCATTTTGGATGCAATGCCCTAAGAAATTTCCTAACACAATTTTTACTAGAAAATGTCTCATCAAGTGCTTTTAAACTTGTCATGATAGTGTTAAACTTAGCAAAAGCATTATCAATTGATTCCTCTTCCGGAATCGTAAATTGTTCATATTGTTGTACAAGAAGATCTATTTTATTATCTTTGACTTGGCTATTACCTTTGTGAGTAGTTAGTAAAGAATCCCAAATTTCTTTGGCGGTTTTATACATAAAAATTCTTTCATATTCTTTGCATGGTAACGCATTATAAATTACCATTTTAGCCTCATTATTTTTTGCTAATTTCTTTTTCAAATCATCATTTTGTTCTTCAAAAGATACAATTTCATTCATTTTAGTTTCAACATTATATTGAATAGGTGGAAAATCACCAAAGGTAATAATATGCCAAAGATCAAGATCTTTTGATTTCACATACGTTTCGAATCTATTTTTCCAATATAAAAATCCATCACTTTCAAATAGTGGTGGTCTTTGCATAGATTGCCCTTCTAAATATTTTTCAGATTCCATAGATCGTTACAAGTTTTAAAATACAATATATTTTAAAAATCTTGCTAGACGTGGCTCTTGATACCAATCGTGGAAAACAAGAAGGGGGGTTGAATAGTTTTATGTCTTTTTAATTCGTTATAAAATTAGTTTTAGAGTTTACTTAGCTTTTAAAAACTTAGATTCGATAATATGTGATCTCAAGTCTTGTACAATATAAACAATTAACACTACACAATATATTACAATGATAAATAATGAAATAAGTAAGAGATGGAAAGATCGAACCGCGAGACAAGAGATTTATAGTGGTTCGGCTACAAGGACACCTTCCTTGCCCTACTCCACTCCTCGAGCACCTAACCCGAGAGTTTTCTTCACTATATCAACAAGCTCCCTTATGGCGGAGAAAACCGTACACACCAATTTACACACCACTTTTCACACCACTACTTCGTCACACCTAAGTCACAACTTCTACACAACTTCTTCAAATCAATCTACTTCACAACTAACAACTCCACACCTATCTTCTTCACACCAATCTAGTTCCCAGCTTTTCTTCTTCACACCAAGCTACTAACTAATCACACAATCTATATCTAACACAACTATCTACAATCAAATATTCACAACAATCTTCACAAAGAATAATGTAAATAATCTTTGAAGATGCACCAACAACTTGATGTGGAGATCACAACAAGTTGTAATACTTCTTGTCTTGAGGGATAGAAGTATTCTTCTCTTGCACTTGAGAGGATGAAGGTTGGATCACTTTGAAACAAAGAATCATACACTTATGATCAAAGGATAAGAGAATAGATATTTGGATCTAGATCAGAAAGTTTAGAAGTGCAAAAGGTGAGGAAAAAATCCAGGTTTAAGGTGGTATTTATAGGCAAAAGATTCTGACAGAGGAGCGTGGCCGGTCCCCTTAAATCAAGGCCGGTCCCCTTAATTTTAAGGGGACCGTCCCTTATAATTAAGGGGGCCGCCCAACTGAAACGGCCAGAATCTTTGTCTTTTAGTGGGGAAAGTTTATTTGGTGAAAAACTAACTGATTTTGGTTAAAAATTTGAATTCATATATTTAGTATGAATAAAACATTTTTCTTTATTACCAAAAGTGTTTTTCAAAAATATATAATATGTTTATATAATTAAATAAACTTTGTGTTAGTTAATTAAATACCCATTTGATCATGAAATGTAATAAACCCTTTGTTTATTCATACCTTAAGTGATATGGAAGCAAAGACAAATACTAAGCGCTAAAAACTTGTTTACGTCATAAGTTTTAGATTAATGAGTTTATGCTTTGTAATTATCAAAACATAGATACATTGTTAATATGCTAACAATGTTTTAAGACATTATTTATGTCAACATGTTTTAAAAATTTGAGCGACGTGGCTCTGATACCAATTGTGGAAATCGTAGAGGGGATGAATACATTTCTATTTAAAAACTTAAAAACTTTTGTATCAAATAACCGATAAAGTGTGACACAATATGAAAAGTGTCAACAATGGTCATACAACAACTAGAGTAGTATGAAGTAAACTACAATACAAATACTATCAAGCCATGACACAAACATGATCAACACCATATAAGCAACAAACAACACAAGTAAAAATACTACGCAAGATATAAATGTAAAGTGGTAAATGCGAAAATAAACGTAAAGAGATAAGTAAATAAAGCGCAAACCGGACACGACGATTTATAGTGGTTCGGTCATGAAGCTCCTCTTCGCCCTACTCCACTCCCCGAGTACCCAACTCGAGAGTTACTTCACTAATCAAAAAGCTCCCTTCTCGGCGGAGAAAACCATACGACGTCGCTTACATTATTTTCTGACACTAAGCTAAATGTTGAGTACTAATCTTAGCTAGTACCAATCTACCACGATCTACCTGATCCTCACAAATCACACAAGCTACAAGATCCACATGATCTTCACTCGATCTACCCGATCTACTCACGATCTACCCGATCCTCACAAATCACACAAGCTACAAGATCCACATGATCTTCACTCGATCTATTCACGATCTACCCGATCCTCACAAATCAAACAAGCTACAAGTGATCTACACATGATCCACACGATCAAATGATCCACATGATCAAATGATCCACACGATCAAACTACGGACATACACACCATCCTAATCTACACATGACACTCCAAGGACTTACACATAGTCCGAATCTTCTTATTACACTTACATTTTCCTAGTCTAATTACATGAATATTTATGTGTATGTTTTTTTTGCTTCCATTTTGCGCACAAAAAATGAAGATTAGCTTGCTATTTATTGACTCGAGATCGGAGAATATGCCAAAGAATATTTCAAAGCAAAAGGAATATGCCAAAGAATATTCAAAAGCATAAGGAATATACTAAAGAATATTCTAAAGCATAAGGAATATACCAAAGAATACTCCATCCATTCCCTCCTAAATTCAAATTTTGAATTTTGAATTTGCCATTTTCCCTCCATGTTCTAGATGCTTCTAGAAGCATTGTTGGGTCTTGATGGGCCTTGTTGGGCCGGTTATTGTTGGGCCTAAATGGACTTGTTCATTTGCTTGGCCCGATCCACTTAGCTAAGTTCATATGTATACTTGTCCCGATCCAATTAGTTGAGTCCATATGTATGTTTGGCCTAATCCAATTAGCTAAGTCCATATGTAGAAGTCTTGAGATGATGATGCGTAGTTACAAGTGACTTGTGCATTTTACATTTTGTATCGTAAGTTACATTGATGCGTGGAAATCGCACCTTGCTTTACCTCTCGAGGGATCTCGCGAGGCTTACAACCCCCACCAGGCAGTGTACCTGATCGTTGTAGTATAGTATAGTGACAAGTACCGGGGGATTGATCGTTCAGCTTAGGAATAGTGTCGCTAGGATTAGAAAACCTAATTAATAGTTCTAAAGGTGAGGGATGATTCTTTTTGTATTTTTATATTTTATGAAAGCAATTAAAATCTCGGGTTTTGGAAGAGTGGGCGGAATTAGTTGCTATTCAACTAACCCAAAGCTAAGATGCAATCAAAATAAAATAATAAAAATGAAATTAAACTAAATTAAACTAAGGTTGTGAGCAGTAATTGGAGAAATTGTATTTACTTAGACTTCACTACTCCCTAGATATCTTTTACATGTTAATTACTTGTTACACTTGTATGAATGACGGGTTGTATTCCTTAATACCATTCGTGGGGTGGCATACATAACTCCCCAACTCTATGAGCTCTTATCTCCTCCTACACCATGACCCAGCACAACTATAGGGATTGTAAACAGTGGCTCATGCATTAAATACAACCAATAAAGACCTAGTACGCCTCAGTTCATGTTTCTTAAGACGTTCAAGCATGTTACCATTTGGAGATCTGCCAGTTTTCTTAAGCCTAACATATAAATCATTCATTCAAAACAAGAATAGACAAGTAATCAACACATAATCAACATCTAGGTTTCATTAGATCTAAGCAAACACAAGAGAGATCTAGCCTAGCATAATGGAATTGAGACAAGAACAAGAGATAAACAACCAACACATAGACATATTGATTGAATTGAAAGTACACTTATCTCAATTACAATGCAAGGTCTCAAGGGTTTGGAACCCTTGAAAAACCTGTGAAAGAGGCACCAAAATCGTCTTTAGGGTTTCACCAAAACTTCTCTCCTTTTATGAAAAAACTAGAAAACTATATATAGGAAAATCTTTCTGACGGCGTCAAGAGTTAATTCTGACGCCGTCACCTCGCCGCCATAAACTTCCTCGGACGGCCTTGATCCACTTATGACGGCCTAAGTGACGCCGTCACCACCCACGGTAAATTATTCTTGGCCACTTTTACGCCGTCACCAGTTCATCTGACGCCGTCACCACCTTCGATATTTAATTCTTCATGTCTGACGCCGTCAAGCGTTTGGTCTTGACGCCGTCACCTTGTATTTTCAGCTTGGATTTTTGGTAATTTGCCGTTTTCTTCACTTTATGCTCCAAAAACGTCCAAAATAGCCTCTTTTCCAGAATTCACTCTCCAAACACCTAAAATCACAAAAGGAACGATTTAGGGCAATATTTGATCAAATAAAGTCGGATTCGGGCTTAAATGACCCCCTAAAAACGGATCATTTTTCGCCTCATCATATACCCTTACACTTGAGATTTGCTTGTCCTTAAGCAAATGAGCTTTTATTCTACTCAAAAGACAAGTTAGGGGTCATTTAACACTAATATAAAAGTAATTACAACAAATAATCGTTCCACTAAAGACCAATAGACAAGCACGGAGGTCATACACAAGCACCTCACAAATAGTGTTTAGATACTCACATCTCTCGGGTGTAATAAAGTAATATAACATTATGGAAATGGAAGATATCTCTCACTACCTGTCATAGCAAAATAGATTACCATAGGCTTGGGAAAGGATCAAACCTCCACCACATGGCGTAAGCACCTAGGATAAACTATCAAAGAGGTCTTTTAAAGAGTTATAACGTTAGGTGTAGGGATATGAATTACACGGTTTTGTTGGATAGAGGAAGTTTTACTGGTGGCGAGTTAACAATCTTAGTTAATTACATGTACAAGATGGCGTTGCTAAGCCAAGACTAGACTCGACTTAAGCTAATAAATGAAAAATAACAAAAACATAAAATGAACATAAAATAAAAACGGGATGGTAGTCCCTTTTTTTTTTTTTTTTTTTTTTTTTTTTTTTTTTTTTTTTTTTTTTTTTGCATACACTCTTACCCTACCATCCAAAATAATACATCATAGGGGATGAGAATTCCCCTTACACTTGAATCTTTACATACTTTACAATTAACTAATCTAATGACTCGAATTAAGAAAATCAAAACACTTGGAGCACTTTTAAGATTAACGTACATATGGGGGTAATAAGTGATGTTCTTCCCCATTACTCCATAAAATAAGTACTTACCCATGAGTCCCAATCGTCCCAAAACAATATGTACAAGGATATGACTCGACTTAGCAACCATGTAATCAATTAGAAAGTTAACTTAGGGTTTAACAAATAACAATAATGCACTAAAAATGAGCGCATACACGGAAGGCTAAGGCGATTTGGGTGTACATTTAAGTGGGGTGTAACAAATTCTTCCTTTAAGTAAAATGCTTAAAGTTAGAAACGAAAAGATAGGCTCGGAGGGGTGTACTAGGGGTATCGTGTACTAAAAATGAGTACAACGCTAAGGGTGTGGGAAAAATTAGTTGACTTAACTAGCCAAGTAATATGACTTAAATGGTCAAGTAATCATGATACGGGTTTAACACAAGGGTGATCCTAATGCCTCTTATCATGTAGTAAATCCTACTACACGAATGTAGTCTCACTAGCGGTCTCGGGATGCATCACTAACGCAAGTTCTAGAATCTAAATGCTACCGGTACACTCATAAGCACCAATAATGAATGCTTTTCCTATCAAAACTAAAGGCGAACCTCTCATTTTTGGGTGGAAAATTTTTCTGAATATACGGTTATGTGCTAGTCATACAACCTCCTATCCATGAGACGCTTGCTATGGCTAAAGTTTCACTCCTAAATGTTGTAAAAAATTTTAAATTTGGCGCTAAAATTACACTAACAAGTATTTCTCATAGTTTTATTACTCATCTACTATCAAACAAAACAAACTCAAGCGAAAGTGCATATGTAAGGTATCATCTTTTTACCCTCCCCTTACACTTAAGATGAACATTGTCCCCAATGTTCAAGTAAAGAATGTAAAAGTTAAAAAGTAAAGAGAATGAAATCAAATACTCCCCTGATTCGCTCGGTATGGATTTTAGTTGGCCAGGTTAAATCTTCTTCCAAGAAAACGAACAATCAAAGCTTCCCTTCCAGAATATAAATCATCTTCTTGTCACAAATAACCTGTAAATCCTGACAAAAGTAGACAAGGCAACCTCGCGTAAAATCGGCGGCATCCTATATAAGTTACTAAATCCTAGAAAACAAAGTAAGATATAATGCTTGTGGAATGAAGTTTGCAGATTTCCTGGAGATTATAAAACTTAATAATTCACAAAAACCATAAGACTCCGTTATAAAAACAAAACCGGTAAAATTTCCAGATTTTAACTCCTGACGCCGTCAAGAGCAAACCCTGACGCCGTCAGAATGGTCCTGCAGAAATTCTTATGTTAAGTTTCCGGAAAATTTCTGGAAAAACTTTGTCCTACTTCCTGGAAAATCCTGCAAAACTTCATTATGACTCAATACAAGCATTTGACTCTAACAAATACGAATATACATGTTCATTAAATATTGTGGATAATCATGATCGGTTTGTTTCTTAAAAACATATTTGGGGTTTCCCCTTACACTTATCTTTTGCAAAAATACCTCTAGGTTGAAGTTAAGACTAGGCTAAACAACATAATAAAGTATTTCCATTTTTTTGTAGAGAAACATGATCAACCAACAATAAAAAATAAAACATGCATACGGAAGCAAATAACAATCAAACAAATAAAAATCACACAAAACATGGGTTGCCTCCCAAGAAGCGCTTTTCTTTATTTACGAGTCTTGTAGCTAGACTCAAAGTCGTGGGTTACTACGTGATTCGGGTGAGTTCCTCATTGAGGACATCTTTGGGATCGAACTTAGGTTTCAACTTCCTATCGGTTCCCTTAGTGTGGTATGACCTTTCAAACTTTTCTCCATCCGGATCATACAAGGTCATTCTAATATGCCATGACCCGTCACCTTCTTTAGGTGGCTTGTCCCACCTCCATTTATACTTATCTCCATCTCTTTTCCATTTATTCAACTCTATATTAATAGGCATTACGCTCAAGAACTCAATCATCTTTCTAAAGACTAAGGGGTCCTCAAAGGGATCTAGCTCCTCATCCCTAGCTATGAGTTGTTCTACCGAATGTGTCTTCTCAACGAAATCCTTTTCTAGATAAAATGGGCATTGAGGTCCTATGAAGTTCCTTTCTATCCAAGGTCCATATCTAGATGGTCTCCTATTCATCTCTACCCAATGCGGTGTTGGTTCATCATCACAATCATAACTATGCTTCTTAACATCATACACCGACCAAGTATCGCCTTCTCCTACCGCTATCTTGGATTCCTTGCAATCTATCATGGCACTAGCGGTTGCTAAAAATCCTCTTCCTACCAATAATGGGCATGTAGTGTCACTAACCATGTCTAGGACGTGAAAATCCGCTAATATAGTTAACCTTCCTACGTGAACAACTACATCCTTAATCATTCCAACCGGGTGGGCAATACTTCCATCCGCTAGCCCTATCAATACCTCCGTTTCCTCTAACTTTCCTAGCTTAAGAGCGGTGAATAAGGATAAGGGAATCAAGTTGAGGCTTGACCCTAAATCGGCTAGTGTGTCGAAAGCTTCGGATCTTCCTATCTTACAAGGCAAAACAAATATACCCGGATCATCAAGCTTTTTAGGCAACTTGTTTTGAACGAAGGCGGTCCCATTTTTACCTAGCTTATACTTCTCATATTTTTCTAGGAGGGCACTATAGTAAGGAGCACGCGCTAAGACATCAATGACGGGGCGTTCAAGGTGAAGTTCTTTGAATTCATCGTCAAGGTCTTGCGTAAGAGGTGTTTCAACTATGCTTTTGACCGGCTCTATAGTGGGTGTTTTAGTTGATTGGTCCTTTTGGGGAACTTGGTGTTGTTTGAAACACGTGCTCGCTGATTTAACCGAGTAGTATTATGGACACGAAGTGGGTGACGAAACTGAAGATATGGCATTAACGTTTAGTTTCGGATTCTTGATGGTGTCGCTTGGGAGTGCTCCCATTTCTCGGTCATTGAGAACTTTCAACAATGCATCAATTCTATTGGTCATCTCGCTTTGATTTTGTTTGAAATCGGCTTCAAACTTAGCTATGCGGGCTTCTTGAGATGCCATAAATTTTGACATCAATCCTTCAAGATTGTTGGTACTACCATAGTTGTTAGAAGGATTGTTGTTGAAGGTACGGTTGGATGGTGGACCGTTTGATTGGTAACGATTAGGTGGGTTGGATGAATTGAGTTGATTTTGTTTCCACCTAATGTTTGGGTGATTTTTCCATGAGGGGTTGTATGAATCACCGTATGTGTTTGGCTCGGGCTTGAAAGTGTACCACTTATCTCCCGCTTCGTCGGTACGCGTGGATGCGTAGTCCGCAAAAGCTGTTCCGGGGAGTTCCACACAATCACGAGTGTCATGGGGACCACTACATAATTCGCATGAAGAAGTGATTTTGTTCACTTGGCTTGAATGCTTCGGAGCTTCGTAAGATTTCATGAGAAACTTGACTTGGTCCTCTAGTTCCATGATCCTACGGTCGGGAGTGCTTGAATTATTCGAAGGCAAAGATATTGTCTTGACCGTTTTGTTCAAATCACGGGGATCATTCCAACTTTCGTTGTCATAGAGAGTAAGATCTTCTATGAGTTCCCATGATTGTTCCGCACTAAGATCACGTAGCTTACCACCGGCCGATTGGTCAATGGTTCGCCTCGTGGAGATGTCGATATGGTCATAGAAGATTTGGACTTGGAGCCAAAGATCTATGCCATGATGAGGGACTTTTTGGAGTAAGTCCTTGAAACGAGTCCATGCTTCATAAAGAGATTCATTTTGACGTTGTTGGAACATCAAGATGTCATTCCTAAGTTTAGTAGTTCTCCCCGGTGGGAAAAATTGAGCAAGGAAACGAGTGGTGAGATCATCCCATGTGGTGATGGATCCCGCGGGTAAACGCTCAAGCCATTGACTAGCTTGATCCCGTAGAGAGAATTGGAATAGGCGTAAACGGGTAGTCTCTCTAGTTTCAACACCTAGGTCTATGGAATCTACGATTTTGAGGAAGTCCTTAAGGTGTTGGTTTGGATCTTCGGAACGAAGTCCATGGAATGCACATCCGCTTTGCACCAACCGGATGGTGTCGGATCGCAAGGGGGTCACATTGGCTCCGGTGAGCTCAATGGTGTTTTGGTAGCCTTGGTGGCTAGGTCGGGAATACTCTCCTAAGGTTCGGGGCCTAAGGGGTTCTAATGGTGGGTTTTGTTGTGGTGGGATGATGGGTTCAAAGATGTTACCACCTTCCATGATGTCGGATGGTAAAGAGTCACGAACAAAAGCACGAAGAAATAAGATAGACTAAAGAAGACCTAAAAATAAAAATAAAAAAATCTTACTAGAAAGGAATCTAGCAAGTAGACCTAATAAAAAGAAATCCTAACCTAGACAATAACTATTCCCCAGGCTGCGGCGCCAAAAACTTGATGCGTGGGAATCGCACCTTGCTTTACCTCTCGAGGGATCTCGCGAGGCTTACAACCCCCACCAGGCAGTGTACCTGATCGTTGTAGTATAGTATAGTGACAAGTACCGGGGGATTGATCGTTCAGCTTAGGAATAGTGTCGCTAGGATTAGAAAACCTAATTAATAGTTCTAAAGGTGAGGGATGATTCTTTTTGTATTTTTATATTTTATGAAAGCAATTAAAATCTCGGGTTTTGGAAGAGTGGGCGGAATTAGTTGCTATTCAACTAACCCAAAGCTAAGATGCAATCAAAATAAAATAATAAAAATGAAATTAAACTAAATTAAACTAAGGTTGTGAGCAGTAATTGGAGAAATTGTGTTTACTTAGACTTCACTACTCCCTAGATATATTTTACATGTTAATTACTTGTTACACTTGTATGAATGACGGGTTGTATTCCTTAATACCATTCGTGGGGTGGCATACATAACTCCCCAACTCTATGAGCTCTTATCTCCTCCTACACCATGACCCAGCACAACTATAGGGATTGTAAACAGTGGCTCATGCATTAAATACAACCAATAAAGACCTAGTACGCCTCGGTTCATGTTTCTTAAGACGTTCAAGCATGTTACCATTTGGAGATCTGCCAGTTTTCTTAAGCCTAACATATAAATCATTCATTCAAAACAAGAATAGACAAGTAATCAACACATAATCAACATCTAGGTTTCATTAGATCTAAGCAAACACAAGAGAGATCTAGCCTAGCATAATGGAATTGAGACAAGAACAAGAGATAAACAACCAACACATAGACATATTGATTGAATTGAAAGTACACTTATCTCAATTACAATGCAAGGTCTCAAGGGTTTGGATTTGAAAAACCTGTGAAAGAGGCACCAAAATCGTCTTTAGGGCTTCACCAAAACTTCTCTCCTTTTATGAAAAAACTAGAAAACTATATATAGGAAAATCGTTCTGACGGCGTCAAGAGTTAATTCTGACGCCGTCACCTCGCCGCCATAAACTTCCTCGGACGGCCTTGATCCACTTATGACGGCCTATGTGACGCCGTCACCACCCACGGTAAATTATTCTTGGCCACTTTGACGCCGTCACCAGTTCATCTGACGCCGTCACCACCTTCGATATTTAATTCTTCATGTCTGACGCCGTCAAGCGTTTGGTCTTGACGCCGTCACCTTGTATTTTCAGCTTGGATTTTTGGTACTTTGCCGTTTTCTTCACTTTATGCTCCAAAAACGTCCAAAATAGCCTCTTTTTCAGAATTCACTCTCCAAACACCTAAAATCACAAAAGGAACGATTTAGGGCAATATTTGATCAAATAAAGTCGGATTCGGGCTTAAATGACCCCCTAAAAACGGATCATTTTTCGCCTCATCATACATGTTTGTCATTATTAAAACCGAAGAGACCTTCTAGTTTAAATATCGTAATATTTGCACTAACAGAGTCCTTGTAGCCGAACCACTATAAACATCCGTATTGTGGTTTGATCGTTTCTTACTTTATTCTTGCATATTTCTTATTGCTTATTAGTTTCAATTGTTGATTGCACGTAAAGTTTTCAAAGTTAATTAAGTTAAAAACCAGTAAATTATTCAACCCTCTTCTAGAAAGATAATTAAATGCTCGTCGTAATAGTATATTTTTTATCGCTTAACGATTAACGGTTTAATATTAATATTTGAAAAAAAATAAAAAATAAATTGGGATTTAAATTGTTGGGATTAATCGCATCCATTAGATCAAATAAAGATTAAGGGTGAAGATTGACCCTTGGTATGTAAAAAAAGTTTGGTATGTAAATGATCTTTAATATATTTTATATACCATACAAATGTTAGGTTTGTCTTTCATTAATCCATTTTGTAATAGTAGATACACATTAAAACCTTAGAAACTTTGACGGACCCAAACCCTATGCGAGGTTGCATAGACTAACTTAATACCGTCTAATAGTATCTTGAAATTTGAGTGACGAAATCGCGAAAACTTGAATTGAAAAAAAGAATATAATTCTAGAAAAATAAAACCTCAGTTTAATACTTTTTTTCGTTAAATAAATATAGAGGCAAGCTTGGTTGAGTGGTAAAACACTGCGCTAGACCAATAACTCACGAGTTCGACTCCTATATGGAAGGGCAAACCTCTCTAATAAAGGATGAGTTTTTTTTTTTTTAGTTTATCAAAAATACCAAACATGCTAAATGAATGTTAATAATGAGTCACTCTGTTGCTTACATATAAATACTAAGGCCTTATGTGATTGCACATCTTGTACACACTCGAATACAACTTTGTAAAACCATACCATATTAAATAAAACCAATACTTTTCTATTGGCAACTACATCAACATTTAATTCAGATTGGTTCGGATCTTGAGATAATTTGAATGGTCCGGATCTATCTTTTTATATAATAAAGCAAAACTCCAAGCAGGAACTTTCGTATTTCGGAAAAAAGAATGTTTCCTTATTAGGTAATAATTGGATTATTATTTTTTTAATTTATAAATTCATTTTGTTGATATACTATCCAAGTAGAAGATAAATACAAAAATATTGATAAGAAGCAACTAACAATAGGATTAAACTTTTTAAATGATTATTTTTAATAATAAAAAACTATAATTAAAAATTATAAATCAAACAAAACAAAACAAATATTAAATTATTTGTTTTTTAATAAATATTAATATATCATTCAAAAAAAAAATAAACAAAAAAAAAAAGAAAAAAAACGCACTTACACGGGCATTATAACTAGTAGTCTAAAAGCTGAAATTCATTTGTTATCTATTTGAATCCGATTCATCAATCTAAACACCCATGACCTAGATAAAAATAACAATAATACCTATCCTTGTATTAAAGATTTGATCTAAGACAATCACTCTCCTAAAACAACAACTAAACTAACTAGTAGTGTAACAACTAAATTAGAACTACTCTTGAACCAATTTTCTTATCTTTATATCTTAACTCAGTTCAAAGATTATATATGAACAACAAAAGAAAATAAACTGCCATATCCTAACTACTTATACCCACTAATTCTACGAAAATTGAAATGTGAAGGTAAAAGGGAAGCTAAAATCAAGGAACACATGGTATACCACAAATGCAGTACTAAATAAGATCGTAATGTAATGTTGACCCATTCTCCATGGATTCTGTTCGGCTATACATGTCAATACGTATCATCCTACCAGAGCGGGATATGAGAGGCAAGATGTAAACAGTAATACCCTTACTCGAGTAAACTCCATGGTATGGAGATAGCTAATTTTCCACTTAATGAGTGAGCTTAAATCCTTGTTTCATCTTAATGGGTAGGTTTACAAAAAACATCTTTCTCTCAATTAAGTGGCTAATATAGTATATCTTCAAACCACTTAATTTACTAAACAACCCCTAGAGATACTTAGGTGTCATTTGTTTTTTAGAGTTTTTATATATTTATCTACATATCATGTCTACAAAAAAAGAGGCAAATATAAAGTCTTCATCTGTAAGTAAGAAAACTATTTGTTTTTTGTGCATTTGAAAGAAATGAATAAAAGAGAAATATATATATGGTTTGTGTTGAAGAAGTGATAATAAGTGAAAATTTGTGTCAAATGTTTGAAGAGGTTAAAAGTGAAAAGAAGCACTTATATTTGCAAAAAAACAAACAGAAACCTCTGCGCACCAGCAGACAAAAAAAGTGAAAAGAGTGACACCTTGAGGGTCTATTATAAAGAACTATAAACTATGGTGGCAATAGTAACAATCCAAAAGAGTCAAAGGTAGCATAGTGTAATACGTTGCTCAACTCCTCACCGTGAAATCCTGTATATGTGTCTACTTTTAAACTCAAAACCCAAACATCATTTTTATAAAATAAATTGTGATTCTATAAATCCAAGATCAAACAATGAATCCATTAATATGGCACAAAGTTGCTGCAATTTCTGGTAAGTTAACCAAAACCCATCTTAAAAGTATAATCTTTTATAAAAAATGATGGTAAAAAAGTTGACTTTTTGATGAATGGTGATCAAGAATGATAATCTTGAATCTTGATGTTTGATATGACAGGTATGGCTGCCCTTGGGTTAGGGACATATGGTGCTCATGGGTTTAAGCCAACTAATGCTACTTATAAAGAGGTTTAGTTAATAATGTCGAATACTCGAAATCGAATAGGTTTTTATATTGAACTAATGTGTAATAAGTGTTTTGATTGTTTTGTTGATAGGTTTGGAATACAGCAAGTTTGTATCATTTGGTGCACACTGCTGCATTGCTTGGTGCTCCTATTGCGAAAAACCCGAATGTTGTAAGTTGTTTTATGTTGGTTTTCTGGTTTGTGAGTCTGGTGGATTCGTGTTTTGAAAGTGATTATAGTGACTTGGATAATTGGAATAAAATATGTGTACATATAATTGTTTGATCAATGCCTTGGCTAATTAAGAATGTATAAGTGCTTATCTAGCCTGCTTATTAATAAGTGCTTATCAAAGTTAACTACTCAAGGGTGGCCTAGTGGCAAAAGGGCTTATGACTATCACTGTAAAATGTGTGAGGTCTCAAGTTCAAGTCCTGCCTGGTGCAAACAACCTTGAAGTGGCCACGCCAACCTCCTAAAAATGGAGGGCTATACCTGGTTTGAGTCTTTGTGGCTGTGGGTTCAAACCCCGTGGATTAGTCGGCCAAAAGGTCGGAACCATGGTTACCCCTTTTTTTTAAGTCAAAGTGTGCCCCTCAGCCATAAGTTTTTGGCTCCGGCCCTGGTTGTCATGATTATTGGACGAAGGATGTATCATGTATGTATTATCATGGCACCTTGTTGGAGAAAATAGTGTTGTTACAGGGCTTTTGAGAAGTTACATTTTTGTTTTGTGTTTGTTTTTGAGTTCTTGCACTGTCCAAGTTTGCTAAATTCATTTTTTATGTGTTTTTGGAGAATTCTGTTTGGACCGATTTAGTGGGTTTTTTTATGTTCATTGTTTCGTTGTTCTTATGAATTGTAGTTTGGAGGGCTATTGGCTACTGGGATCATTGCCTTCTCCGGGACGTAAGTTCTGGTTTTATGCTCTCATTAATGTTTCATTTTCATGATCTGAATATAGTACATGGGACGGTAATTTTGGATTTTAACCAGCGACAACCTGGTTATAAGACAAGCTAATATAAGTACATTACTAATATTATTGATACGCATACATATACATGACACTCTTGGATGAGGGACTAATCTTTTTTTACCAATGTACAATGAAAAGTCAATATTTCTTCTAGGGAAACCTTGCTGTTTACGATAGCTTTTGTTTTCAGATGTATTTTAGGGGTGTTTGGGATTGCACATTAAGCATGTTATGCTTTTTGAAATAATCATAACCAGTACCACAATGCAGAAAATGTTGTTTAAGTTTGCTTCTGGTGTAACAAGACAATATGATTAGATAATGAGCTGTATGATTGAGTATCAATTCTGATTATTTACGGACTTAAGAGGTAAAACAATCAGTATCAGATAAAGCAACTCTCAAACTAATTATCTCACCCTTAAGTAAGTAGACAATCACAACCAACTTGCCTCCATCTGAACACTCAGAAGTCAAAACTGTTTATCTATTGTAACAAAAGATAATTTGGTAAGCAATCCAAACACCTCCTTAGTACACAAAGTTGGTGATTTTAGTGCAATCACTTATATTTTGTGTAATTGTGATTTACTTGAGATCAAGGTCTTATTCAGGTTTAGGTCATAGTCGAGTCAGGAGGTGCGGAGTGCACACTCATTCTAGCTAGCTTGATACCGCCTAAATCAAGTCCGGGGGTCAAGGGGCAGCGCCCCTTGTTTTTCCTTCCAACCAGATTTTCCCACCAAAAGACAACTTTAACCAACCCTTGTGACTCTTCCCGCCAACCTCTTTTAACTAACTTTCAGTTATGTTAGTATAAAAGATTGGGGCAATTACATATATCCCCACTAAAACTATACTGCTAATTACATATTTCCCACTCAAAATTTATAATTACAGATATACCCAATATAATACATCGTAATTATCATAAATACCCACATTATCTATTTTTATATAAAGATATTTGACATATGGCTATTATACCCTTTTCTATTCATCTTTAAGAAACATTTCACAATGTAAATTCGTTTCACAAGCTCTCATTTCTTCAATCCCACTCCGAGATAAAAACATACATTTTATATGGAACACAATATCGAAGTCAAACTAAAGAAAATAAACATGGATTCCCATTTAAACAACTCAAAAACTACGTAATAAAAAATTAAACCTACAAACCGTTTCCACCTAACACAAAACCACCTTAGAGAAGATAATTGTGTTTTTAATTTCTATTTGGTGGTTCATTTATCTTGTGTTCATATGCATGATCAATATTTTCGAAATTAATTGTCAACATCAATCAGCAAGGTAGCGTTCATATGCATAATCAATTATTTGAAATGAATTGTTCAACTCTTGATTACGAAAGTAAATTGATTAATAGGGGGATACAGGGGTAAACTATTAATGAAGTGACTCCTAATTCAAAGAAATATACAAGGGATTAAGGGTATAATTGTCTTAGAATAAAATTCATGAGGATCGGGTCTATTTGTAATTATAAAATTTGGGCGGGGAAATATGTAATTAGTAACCTTATGAAGGGGATGTATGTAATTCTCCTTAAAAGATTTGATCTCTTCCAAATATAACTGACATAACAACTTTCTGCTTTGTTCTCTCGTGCCTTAGAAACACAGTGCAAGAATTATCCAATTGAGGATTTCGTGATACCCGAGACGTATAGGGTCAAAATACTTCTATTCGAAACTGATCTCTACACGATTCAAGGAATATATCCAGATTTTTTGATTATTACCACTCACACACACCTAAATTCCAACACACAAATCATCTATGTGCTTGTGTGATAGATCTAACATTCCTGCTACTAGTTTATATGATGATTAGCCCGTTGATATATGTTAGAAATTTAGAATAACTTGTTCTCATTTTTTGTTTCTATAATTGATGCAATTCAAGTTACTGCAAGCTTGTTATCGACGAGTGTGAGATTTTGATATTGATTTAATTGGGCATAAATCTTTGGTTCATCACACTTGATCGGTCGATTTGATGCTATAAGTTGTATGGCCCATTGTGATTCTTTACTTCGTTGTTTGTTGCTATTTCTCAACTCTTATTTTCAACGCCATGTGTCATACTGTCATGTCTCCATGTCTTGTTTACTAGTCAAAGATGAAAATGTGGTCTTCAATGTTGCAGGTGTTATGCGGTGGCGTACCTTGAAGACAGGACATACGCTAAATTGGCTCCACTTGGTGGGTTTGCATTTATTGCCGCTTGGGGAAGCTTGTTGTTTTAACTATGCTTTACCCCGAAGACGAGTGAGCCTTGAAATAATGCCCCTTTTGATTTTAATGGCTGCATTAAAATCCTGGAGTAGTTTCATGAGGGTTTTTTAACATGTATTTTAAGTACAAAAACTAGAGACATGTATGATTATCGTTTTATAGATGTAAATGAAAATCTGAACTCTTCACATGATATTTTCATGTTGGAGAATTCAAATATTTGTTTAAATTAGCTCTCGTTCAGTTCATTCTATATCATCAAATCAAATTCAATTTAAGCTATGCTTTCATCTGATTATTTTCTCTCTTGCATATGGTATGTTCTAATAGCTAGTACCGCATGATGATTGCTAAGCACGTTTACCAGGGTACGAAAGAATTAAGCAGCTCATGTTAACAGGTACTTTTCTTTAGGTTGCAAGTTCAGTTACATTTGTTTCTCTTCTGCTGTGTCGCTATGTTTGTTTGTACTGCAAGTCTCTTGTGTTAAATTTCTTGGAATAAAAAATCATCAAAGTAAAGTTTGGCAAGAACCATTAACATTACAACATTTAGCTATCAAACAAAGAATCTTTTCAGGACTTTAGTTAAAGAATTAAGAAAGCGACAAAGTTAAACATCCGTATGTAACTTGTCTTCTCATAATCTGTTTTCATATTGCATCAAGGAGTATAATCATACTTGCATGAACCATAACCTGTCAGAATAAGTAAATAACCAATCAGAAAACGAGAAGTAATTATTAATACAACTTGTAAAGATAAAACAGGCATGTGACTCAAGGGGTCTGTTTCCATGCTTTAAAAGTTAAGAAGAAATTCAAAAGGATGGGTGAAAGGCAAAGAAAATGGAATTAGAATAAAGTAGCAAAAGAATAGCTTAATCGATGAACATGGATGACCTCTTTAGACTAAAAAAAGTTACACAAATAAGATCTAACTTAACCTATACGTTTTAATAAGTAAAGATATATATCCTTTCTTTAATCACATGGGGTGATGACGAATCTTTCTACATCGTAATATTTAGATTTATGTTTAGGAATCAAGAAAATAGTGCTTACTGGGATCTTTTTCAGTGGTCATGGCGGCACTGTTGAAGTAACAAGAGGCACCACTATGCTTAAACTTTTGGTAGTAAGCATTAAAAGCAAACGAAGCATGGTCTTTTAGCGTATTTGGTTGATAACAAGGCTGGTTTTCTTGAATTTTACTACAATCTGCACCTCCTTCTCCACAACTATAATTCAATGCTGCTTGTAATTCTGCATCTGATGCCTGTGAATCTGCTATGCACCATTGCTCAAAATCCCCTTCTGTAAATTTACCAAAATTTAACCCACAAAAAAAAAAAAAAAAAAAAAAAAAAAAAAAAAAAAAAAAGTTACAGTTAGTAAAATACAAGTAACAAAACTATAAGTATTCAATTTTGTATACAGTATCTGAATCTGGTTTGAGGGTGGGGCCACCAGTGTATAAAGTATGTATATTTATGTAGTTAAAATATGGTTAGGAGGGGGGCTAGTATGATCTTGCAGGCTCAATGGGGCCATTGTATATATATTGTTCAGTTGCATAACCTCATATTGGATTAAAATGCACATGGGCATTGTGGAAGATGGAATAAGAAACTGAAAGTAACAGTTTTTTGAGATTGGTGAAAACAATATCTTATTATATGTATTTCTGTACACAATGTGTGCATGTATATATAAAGAAACACTAAAAAACCAACAAAATCTTGAATCTTTTAAAATTTGAACTATGCAGATTGAGAACTGAATTAGGAAACTCACTAGATTGTTGTGTGAATATAACCACAAGAAGCAAAACTGAGAGCAAAATCTTTAGCAGAAAAGGTGACATTTTTGTAAGAATTGTTTAGAGAGATCCAGAGTAGAGAGAGTGAAAGGGCAATGACAGAAACAGAAGGGGTTTATATATATGACAAAAGAAGTGAACTTTACAGGAAAATAATTTAGCAAGATCCAAATATGGCTGTAGTTTGTGTTGGATCATGTGGAAGGTGTCACAATTGAACAACAATATCTTTCATATCCACATGGGTAGGTTTTCCATTGGTGCCATGAACCTGCATCAAACATTTATGTCCTTAAACCATATCCGACATCACAGGCTAGCTGGCTCGTTAACCGTTAGCCAAAATCCCGAATCGGTGGTATTGTATTTAATGCATTAAGTACATTTCGCCATCGGACTATAGCCTTTGGTATTGTTACCATATGCACAAAAGATTGTCCTAGAAACCTTTTTTCGCCTTTTTGTTTTTACACTCTGTATTGTCAAACTTGAATTTTGACATAATTAATCAAAAGTTTAGCTAAGTGTTGATTTTGAAATAAAAAGTAGTTTCATTGACCTGTAAAGCTTAAAAAGAAAGTGAAAAAGTCAAAGTGGTTTTAGATTTGTGTGTGAATGTAGATAGCTTTTTGAAATAATCAAACAAAAAGGCTTATCAAAAGTCATGATAGTTACTAACCCACCTTCACATAAAAATAAAGTATCAAAGGCAAGATTAGAAAAAAGTTTATGGTTATGCTAATCTACCTTATTTCCTGGATAGCTTGAAGAAATATACAAATAAATATAGAGTAAATTGCAAAAACCATCCATGTGGTTTGTCTAAATTGCAAATGCATCCATAACTTCGAAAGTGCAAGCGTAGTCAAAGTAGGAACTTTTGTCTGCAATTATCTTTACTGGCATGAGATATATGAAACTTCGTAAATGCAGGCTTAGTCTGTGTTAGGATGGATGATTTCACACCAAAGTTCTCCGCATGAACTACGGCTGCACGTTCAAAGTTATAGCGATTATGTTTGCAATTTGGACATTTGGACAAATACAGGGATGGTTTTTGCAAATTCTCCATAAATGTATTATACAGTAAAGTTTTGCATCACAATATAGTCATTATCTTCTCAGCCTGAAATTTTTGTCCCAACGTCCGTTTTTAATGGAAAAAAGGTGGACTTTTGTCACATATGCATACAAATTATTATTCAATGATGGACCCCATCAACTTCAATGTTATTCAAACTAGCCAAATATCAAAAAATATAATATAGCCTACAAATTTTAATACACATTGTACAAGTCACACTTAGCTTTGTTACCATCACATTTCAACACCTTACAGCTATATTATTTTTCCTTGTGCTTTCCGTCTCTCAATGTCACAAAAGCATCTTTTGCTTTTGCTTATTTTCTCCAAATTTCCTTGATATCTCCCTCTTTTTATCTTCTCTTGGTTTCTTGTTTCCGGGCTCATGGATTCTGGTCTTTTAAACGAACCCAGAAACAAGAAACCAAAGCTAGCAAATGATGACGATCAAAAAATGATCGTCATAAAAAACCAAACCCTGAGCCAGCGTTACATGAATACTAGTTCTGGTAACGCTGGCTCTGGGTTTGATATTTTACCTAGAGATGTACTTTTGGATGTTCTCGTAAGGCTTCCAATATCATCACTCATTCAATTCAGATTCGTCTGCAGGTCGTGTTACGCTATGTCACACGACCCTGAGCTACCACGGCTACATAAAGCCGTAGTAGCAAAAGCAGACCCCATTTTGGTGTTTCATTGTGATTATCCAATTCGTAACCAGCTTTCTTTTGTTGAGTATGATGGTGATCATGGTGCTGATAAGATTGTTAAAAAGATATCAACACCATTTTGTCATTCCATGCCAGAATTCAATGTTGTTGGCTCCTGCAATGGTTTGTTATGTTTGTCTGATTCGCTTTTTGGTGAACCAGTCTACGTGTTTAACCCGTTTACTAGAAACTATCTTGAGCTGCCAAAATGTAGGCAGTTTCAAGACCAGGAGGTGTTGTTTGGGTTCGGGTTTCATCCTGTTACTAATGAGTACAAGGTTGTTAGGATTGTGTACTATAGAACTCCACGTAGGTTAATCCGAAACCATCGGAGTTACCCAAGATCCGAGGTTCATGTTCTAACCATAGGTAAACCAAACTCGAACAATGGTTGGAGATGTTTTGGGAAAGCACCTTATCAGCTTGATAGGCAAGCGAAAGATGTGGTTGTTGTGAATGGTAGACTACATTGGGTTAGCCGTCCAGGCCGGCTAGGTGGCTTAGGTGGGCTTACAGGTAGAACTATTGTGTCATTCGACCTGAAAGACGAGCAGTTTAAGCTCGTTTCCAAGCCCGTTAACCGGAGTAACTATCACTTAACCGTGATTGACGGGTGTCTAGCTGCGGCTGTGTCATGTGGTTATGGGAAGTTAGAGATTTGGGTAATGAAGGAGTACGATGTTAAAGAGTCATGGATGAAGCTTTTTGATATTCACGGGGCGTACTTGTCTAAAGTCCCGAGTCATGATTATGGGATATGGCGAAAAGCAATGCACGAGAAGATGGTTCGGGTTTTGTGTGTGTTGAAGAATGGTGAAATATTGATGGAGTATAGAGGAGGGAGTTTGGTTAAGTATGATCCTAAATGGAAAGAGTTTAAGGATGTTGTGTTTCATGGCATGCCCAAGTTGTTCCAAACAATTGTACATGTTGGTAGTCTTAATTGGACTCATACACCAATTTAGCAAGTCACTAAGACATGCTTTAAATAAGGTCTAATTTCTGAATATAAATTGATGTAATATTGGTACATAAGAAATGGGTATTCCAAATTTTATAAAAATGTGTTGCATTTTCATTGCAATTAGTAACATGTGAGTTTATATACAAGTAGCATTACTTACCGATATTTTTTACACATGGGTATGGTTAGCAAATGTACCTCTTGGTGCATCACAAAAACAAGTTTCATGATGTAAAGTATCAAAATCTACACAAACTCTGTAAAAGTCGCCTCAAAGCAGATCAACCCAATATGACGAAATGGATGTACAGAAAACTCAATGAAAGGCAAATTAGTTAATATCTGGCAAAGAATCGAATTCAATTTACATATTATATTGTACAAAACTCAATTACAATCCAGCTTTTACAGCGATAAGCCTCTCTGTTAGATACTAATACTCTAATGTACAAACAACACACAACAAGAATAGCAACTATCAATCATAATATAAATTAGGACCTGTGTCAATTTTTGTACAATCCAGAACCAGCGATGCAGATTTTTCATCTTTAGGTGGGATTTCTCAAGTCTTGAAACAAGAAATGACTTTGTGCAGATATCTTGTTCAACCACTTCCACGATGTTATGCCTTGGCAAAAGTTAAAGCATCAAACCTGCTCTGGGGGACAATGCCACATAAAAGACTTATAAGTCCACAAGCTGTTTACTACGCCATTTATTAACAAAGACTAGTATGCAGATCCCATGCTCTTCACCACTGAAAGTTAAAAGCAAACAAGCTATTAAACACAATAGCATGACCAAATCTTGAAAATTTTGAAGATTCTTACCGCCCGCTAAACGAAAATAATGATAAGAATAACCAAGTAAGAATCCCTTTTTTTTTTCTCGATAAAAGTATCTTTTTGATGTAACAACCAGTAGGTGGACAATTTACCATGGCAAGAACAGCGATGAGTAATGATGCTGCGAAAATTGCAATGTTACTCATACTGAAGGGTAAGAACCATCAGCCATCTAACCAGACTGTTAACACCATTAGTTAACTAGGTCAGCCTATGCAGCCCACTCGGCTGGACCATGAGCCAAACCCACAGCCATATACCAGACTGTTAAAACCGGACTATCTGTTAACTAGGTCAGCCGATGCAACTGACTATGCTAGACCATTTAAACCATCAACCAGACTCAAAAAAACAGGCTGCGGCTGAGTATAACTGTTCTTCCTCAAATGGCTTCGCAACATACCCATCCATTCCACACTTCATACACTCTTCATCTGTAGCTTGAATGACATCTGCTGTCATTGCTAAAATTGGTGTATGCCAATGATTCACATTTGCAAATGTTTCGATAGATACCTCACCAGATTTGATTTGTTCATTTATCTCACTCTCTACTCTGCGAACTTGTCTGGTAGCTTCAAACCTACATAAAACACCAAAAATCAGTTTTGTCGTAATTGAAGGGTATTTTAGGCATGCGGCCATGAAAACAAAGGGAAAAAGGTTTTTACCCATCCATTTCGGGCATTTGGAGATCCATGAAACAGGCATGAAAAGCATGAGGCGGTTTAAGCTTCTCTAAAGCAGCCTTTCCACTGTCTACACAAGTGACAATAGCTCCATATTTCTTTAGTGCACCTTCTGCCACTCGTCTATTGACAATATTATCATCAACCACCAAGATTCTTTTATCACGTAATAAAGTCCCAAGGGTTGATGGTTTTCTTCTCGCTACAGCTCTCTTGTTTCCTACTGTAACCGTTTCTTGAAAGCAAGATATCAAGACACTTAATCTTAGAGGCTTGGGCACAACTGTTGCCACCAAGTTGGCTAATTTGATCTCGTGTTGTATAGTAGGGCTTACAGAGTTAGCCAACAGAAATACTTTCGTGCTACTTTTAAGGCTACGCAGAAATGCTAGACCAGTTTCTTTATCCCAAACTTCTTGGTCAACCAGAATCATTGCAAAACCAGTTGAATCACTAGAGAAAAAAAAAAAAAAAAAAAAATGATTAAATTTTTTGTAAAGAAAACACCCGTTGTCCCATTGAGTAAAATAACTTACCTTTCAGGTAGGAAAGATTGTGCAGAGTCAAAATTAGATGTGATTTCGACTGATATTCCCATTCTTTGAAGATGGTATCTTGTGACTTCCGCTCTTATGTTTTTCCAATCAATGACCAACGCCCTTAGTCCCCGGAACTCTGTTATGGCTGGATGATACTGCTGCAATACGGTATCAAGAGAGCTTGTTTCTTTTCTCATGAAAACAGCTGTAAACGAGAAAGTACTTCCAGTACCCGGTTCACTAACAAAACCAATTTCACCATTCATTAGCCCAACCAATCGCTTACTGATGCTCAACCCAATCCCCGTCCCACCATAAGTTCTTGATGTCGAACTATCAGCCTGCATAAAAGGCATAAAGATACGGCTTTGTGCATCTATTGGGATCCCAACACCCGTATCTTCAACAGTCACTAATAACTTAATCTTTTCTGATTCATTTATCGAATCTTTGACATTCTCGAACTTTTCCCAACTTTTCTTCCTATCAACAACAGGAAGTCCACTTAAAGTATCACATGCTACGTTTGACTTTGACCCGTGAACAGAGGCTAAGATTTTTCTAAGCATGTCATCTTTCATGTCAAGTTCACATAACACTTCATCTGCTAGATGCACCGACACGAATATGTGTCCTCTATCATGTGTAAACTGCAAAAACACAACAAAATGTAAAAAAGGAAGTACAAACCTCACACAGTAGTGTAGATAAATTGTAAATAAAGAGGAGAAAAGGTGCTAACTTTGAGTGAATTTGCCACTAGATTTGTGATTATTTGCCTGAAACGTCCAGGATCGCCAACAACAACTTCAGGGAGTTGATTAGATACATACACTGCCAACTGCTCGTCCACAAGAAACAAATTATATTCTAACAAGAGAAAAAGTGTTATAGTACTAAATCAATTGGAAAAATAATTAAGTGTCTAATAGGTATCTACCTCAATCCCTTTTTCTTGAGATTTTGTTGCAAATAGTGATAAAACATTATCAAGAATGGTTCGCAGCTCAAAAGGAACAGCCTCAAGCTCAAGCCTTCCTGATTCAATTTTCGCCTGATCCAGAACCTCGTTAATTAACTTGATTAAATCTTTTCCACTGGCATGGGCAGTTTGTGCAAAATCCAACTGCTTCGCATCCAAATTTGTGTCCATAAGCATCTGCAGCATGCCTGATACGAACATTTTACAATATTACACTCCCAAGAACATTAAATAGCATCTATGAACTACATAAGGTCTACAAGTTACCTAAAACACCATTCATCGGGGTCCTGATTTCATGTGAAACTGTTGCAAGAAACTACAATAAAACAAGAAATAAGAAAGATTTTTCGTAATTATGGTAAAAAAAATAAATAAATAAATAATAATAAAAAAAAAAAAAAAAAAAAAAAAGTAGATATGAAGTGTTTGTAAATGTACCTGAGACTTTGCTACATCTGCAGCTTCAGCGCGAGCTTTAAGCTCCATCATGTTACGGTAATCACGCTCAACTGAATCAATTTGGTTTATAGCTGCATTAAAGATATGACCGAGAAGCAAAGTGATAATAAGGGCCGCTCCCGATGCACATATTGCCATCCAGGGTGGTGAAGGCCTCAACTTGAACCTGTTACAATACAAAAACCAATTTAAGAAACATAAATTCAAGTGGGTCCGGTTTCTTGAAATATAAGAATGTCAAAAACTTGGTCAGTTTATAACCTGCAACGCATTTCATGCTTCCTAGCAGGATCACCAAAGTCAAGGCTGCTGATGTGAAGTAAACCTGTATCAGTCTCTTCAGGGCCATACATGTTAATGGCTGCAGAAATATTAGTTGTGTCATAAACATTCACCACAATGGTCTGTTTGCTTGCTAGCTGGTGTAGAAGCTTCTCAACCAGTGACGGGACGTCATAAGATGCACCAAGATACCTATTACATTACAAAAGGTGAAAAAAGTTTCAATTTATAATGAGGCCGATCTTTACAAACGAGAATGATGTACTGATATCAAACTTACCCCACAGTGGCATTAATTCGCTGTTCTGGTGTGGCATCTTGATGAAGATGAGTGTTATAAACAGCAAAGGTAAGTACAACACCTAAGTGGTTTGATTTTAATAACTTGAAGGGAGATGTCAAGACTCCCTTTCCGGACGCCCTTGCTCGCAAAATGTTTTCACGGTCTTCCTAAAGAAAGTGAAAAAGAAAAAATAAATTAACGAAACTAGCCAAGGATGAAACGGGTTGCAGGAGATAGTGTTTTCAATAATGAGTTGCACGAGTGTTTGGCAGTTTCTGATTATTTAAGGATATACGTGTACATGACCCCTAAATAATCATATAATCTGATAACTCATTGATACCTTTCCAGACATCATATCAATAGAGACAATATGAGAAACCGTTTCTTGAGATAAGATAACCGGAGCATATTCATCTTGAATAGGTGAAGGCTCAAGATTTTGAGGGTCGCACTCTTGAGCCAATGTTTGATCTTGATCTTCAGTTTCCATCTTTTTTATAGTCCAACCATGTTCTCTCTCAAATTGTTCCCTTTCAATATGACGCACTCTTAGAGCATACGAGACGCCACTTGTTAATGGTCGCTCAAAAGACGTTCTATCTGTATACTCCCCAAAAGTTTTCTGTAGGAAGAAAAAAAAAAAAAAAAATCTTAATTTACAAACTTTTGATAAAAAGTCGAACAATATTCTAAAAAATGTATGAAATAATTACTTGATCAATGGCAGGAGGTTCTTTCCCATGATAAAAGGTGGAGACAAGAATAGCGAGAGCATGAACATGATTCATGCTCACATTGAATTGATCTTGTAACATACGTGCTCGTTCATCACACATGTTTGCTAAAGTTTCTTCTCTTCTTTCTTTAATACCTTGGTTTAAAAACCAATATAACCAAATCGATCCGATAACTCCAAGTAACACTAATACAAGTAGAAGCTTCTTCTTCCACTTTCCGGCAGCCCTGAAGGAGCTCGGTGCATGCTCTTTCTTCTGCACCTTGCCTTTACGGTTCATCCATAAATAAGGAATTAAAAAACATAATGCCATTATAAAAAGCGCCAACATATGCTCTCTTGCAAGGTCTACAAATGTTGTTGATTGCACTCTTTTCTGTGAAACCGATACAGAACTGTCACCAAACATTGATGAGCTACTTGCTATAGGAGCTTTACTATCATGTACAGGGCACTGGCCCCACATTTCCACATTTTGTGCATGATTTGGCACTCTGAGAGCACAAGTAATGTCATGTTTTTCCGGCATTTCATCTCCGAATTGTTTGGTACATTTCAAGGTAGTCGTCTGCAAATTTAAACAAGAATCAGAACATAATTGGCATCTTACAGTTCTAGATATTCTTTCAGATTACGTACTTGATTAATACTTAGTAATTTAATTAGACGACACGAGTAAAACAGATTCTGCCTATCAGTAAAGTTTTATGACGATTAACTAACTAGGCTTTTTAGATTCCAAACAAACATTTAAAGCCTAAATTCTAGCACCATCTAGTCATCTACATATCGTCATGTCACACTTCTAAACTACAGTACCAAATTCAGAGAGTCTTCGGGCTTTTCCTAATATAAAAAGTTTAAGCTTATAAGCAGATAATCAGCTTATTCAAAACAACTTACTTCATTCTAAGGGTAAACGATTAATTTCAAATCCACCATATCATTTACTTAGAAATAAGCAATCTCAAACCACTTAATTTCACTCAAATATATGAAGATAAGCATTGTCACTTTTCTTCATCTAAACACTCAAATCTGTTTATCTGCATGTAACAACCCCGATAAACATATAAGCCGCTTAAATAAGCAATACTAGATACCCCTCTACAACAGACAAGATTCTATGCTTAAAGTATATCAATCACCCTAATCAAGTCATAAGACGCTGAAAAAGTAAACTAATGTACTTGAGACTAAGTTTTTTACAACCGGAGTCTATCTTCTATTTTCGCCATCTATAACTTCTACTTTTTTTTCAAAAGATAATTTTTTCGCACACCTATACCACTTATCCGACAAAATATAACTATAGCTTCCACTATTTCAACTCATTTGTTTCTATCTTTACAGCTAATTAAGCCCTACAAGTCTAATCTTGTACTTGACACTAAGTTTATAAACAGCTGTAGTCCTATTTTCACCATCTATAGCTTCTACTTTTTTTTCGAAGTACAATTATTTCCATCTTTACAACTAACTAAAGTAACAATACTTCAACTACATATTAAATCAAACAGTAAAAAAAAGATAGAAAAAAAGCAAAACCTGATCTGATTCAAAGAATGAAGAAGCAAGCTCATGAAGAACCTCATTACTAACATTAAAATGCTCAACCAAGACCAAACCTTTATCTTCTTCACATCTTCTTACAACCTCAATATTCTTCCTCAAAACACCATTTAACAAAAACAAACCAAACCCAATAACAAAAACCAAACCCCACAGGAAAAACACCAATCTTTTCCTTCTCCAGCCAACTTTCCTCATGCGTGGCTTATTATTAGGCAACATTCCACCATTTAACTTACAATTCAAAGACATTATCACAAAATCTAAACTACCCAGTTGCTAAAAGTACTTGAACTTGCTAAAAATGGAAATTTTAATGGATCTTGCAGCATACCCACTTGAGGAAATATGTAATAAGCTGCAAAAAAAGAATGAAAATTTACATTGTTTTTTTGGTATGGGATAAAAAAGGTGAAGCTGAGCAGAAACAGAAAGACAAGTGAGGTTTTTTGGTATTATAAGATGTCTGTGTATATTAAGGCTGTTGGAAACATAAAGAGACATCAAGACCAAGCCTTTTTTATACATGAGTGATACTATTACTAAAAAAAAGGATATCCATTATTTTTATTTTTATTTTATTATTATTATTATTATTATTATTATTATTTTTTTTTAATTTCAGTGTAAGATATTGTAATATTAATTTATGTGGTATTTATGGAAAGTTGTAAATTTTTGTCGTCTAAAAATGTTTTGTCCTATACAGATTTTAATAAAATGACAGTTTTATTTACTAAATTGTGTAATAATAATTTTAACTAATAAAATATTTAAAAACTCGATATAAGAATTTTATTTACTTTTAGTAGTGAACAATTACTTTGAAACAACACAAAAGAAAAAGGTGGATAAATAATTTAGGAATAAAAAAGTGATAAACGGGTTATTCTACTCGTGACGAGTTATGTCTCATTCTTACTTTTGAATAATCTTCTAACTGATTTTTTTCATAATAGTTTCTGAATAGGGTGACATTGGGAGGTTGTTATCACATGCGAGAGGTCTTAAGTTCGAGTTTTTCCGTGAGGATTTTCTTTCAAGATGGAATCTATGGGGTTCTACCTCATAGATGCGTCGATTCGAAGCTGGCAGGGATTACCTTCTGCGTATGTACTGTGGAATCGAATTACTAATTATTATTCGAGGTTGACATGAACTACTTTCTGAGTATGTACTGTGAAATCGAATAACTAACTTAATATCGTAATAATTCGCCGTTAAAAAAATAGCTCTGGGCAATGAGATTAAAAAGACACTTTTGATGAAATGAGTATGATATTTATTTTTATTATTTTTTTAACAAAGAAATGAGTATGAAATAGACAATTGTTTTACTAAAGACTAAAATAGTGAGTTTATTATTATGAAAAGAAAAAGAAAATGAAAATGAAAATGGAAAGCCAGTTGTTTTATTCACTGCCCAACTGGAATCAATGACCAAGTGTTTTCTGATTAAAGATAGGGGGATAAAGAGGTGCCTTTGCTTTTTCATTATTTTTTTTTTCTCTATTTTATCTTGATAGAAATACTAAATGAAAATGAAAATGGTCTGAGTTTGTTGTGGCTAGGGACATATGATTATCTCATCATCTTGTGGAGGATAAGCAAGTTATGTCTTTTCTTAGCAACTTTTTAAAGTAAGAATGCTTTATATATACTCCTGTTTGGTTCTTATCATTTAAGCTGAATTATTTGATGTAAACATTTATTCATATGATATTCTGTGTGTTCATTATGTCTATACATTTTTATGTTTTTTATTTTAAAATTTTTTGAGATTGTTGTTTTTGAGTTGTGTGAAAGTAAAGAAAGAGATATTCCTTCCATCGTAACATATTAATTTATTGGACGATAATAGTACATGTCAACAGGATTTTATAGCGAAAAATAGGGGTGTTAACGAGTCGAGCTTTTAACGAGTTACTCGAGCTCGAGCTTGTTTAACTCGAGTCGAGCTTGATAATTTTCAAGCTCAAGTCGAGCTCAAACAAAATGTAGAGCTCGAATAATTTCACGAGCCAAGCTTTTAAAACTTGTATTTAGCTCGGTTCGTTCGAAAGCTCGTTTAGTTATTCGAGCCGAACGAGCCAAACGAGCTACTCGAGCTAAACGAGCCGAGCGAACTAATCGAGCTTATGTAGTTTTAAAATATTTTAATTATATATTAGTATTATAGGTTAAACTTAAAACCAAAAGTAATAATATAAACTAATAATATATTAACCTTCGATCACATCAAAGATTTACACTTTAGTTTATATGTAAAATATAAACATTATTAAATGTTACGTATAAACATTAATAAGTAAATGTCTAGTATCGAACCCGAGACCTCGGGATTGCACACATTACAAACGAGAATTAAAGATTAATAAATATTAATAGTTATGTATATTTATTAATAACACAAGTTTAAGGACTAATGATCGTTAGTTATTAAATGTATGGACTAACTATCGTTAAATAAGAAGGGAAATGACTAGATTGTAATTTGAATGACAAGAAGGTTCCGGAACACCCCTAAGGGATGTATGGCTGGTCGATGTGGGCTAGGGGAGACCCAATCCCACACAAACTTGTCCTCCAAGATTTCTCTAGTGTGTGTGTGTGTGTGTGTGTGTGTATATATATATATACACACACACACACACACACACACACACACACACACATATATATATATATATATATATATATATATATATATATATATATATATATATATATATATATATATATATATATATAAACCCAAGGGTCTCTCATTCACATCTTTTGTGCACATATTAAACCCTAAAAGTTTCTTTCCTCCTTGTTTTCTTCCCGCCGATCAATCCAAAGAAACCATAAGGTTTTTGGGTCGAAATTTTCATAAAGAAAATTTACTTGTGTTTAATCTTGCAATCACTTTTATTCGGTATTAGTTTATGTGTACAAGAACGAGGTAATAACTCACTATAGTTATTATCAAGAGATCGATAAACAAAACAGTAAGGGGTTTATCATTGATCTAATACTTTAAAGTTCAAGATTAACATACTTGATTCTTGTTCGGGCTATAATCACCACGGTACGTTCCTATTATGTTTTGGTTAATATTTATGTGTTATACTTGATCTAGCTTCCGCAAATATGTGTAATTTGATTGTCATATTCTAACAGTGGCATCACGAGCCATGTATAACATGTAATTGATTACTAAAACATAATAAAAATCCAATCTTTAATTGTTTTAGATACATGTTTTGATCTAGGGTTTTTCTTTTTAATTTTTTATTATTTTTTTTTTGAAAAATTTGAAACCCTAACCCTAACTTATGGGGGGGGGGGTCGATTTCCATTAAAACCTTAATTAGGGTTTGTGGTTTTTTGATTAATATGTAATCACTAGAAACCCTAGGTCATTAACCGGTTATTTGAACGTATCTTGTGACCTATGTGGTAATTGTTATGCTTTAATCCGTGACGAATCATGCATGATAGTCATAGATCTATTAATTGTTTATGAATTATCACATGTTTAGATAGATCTAAAATTGGGGAAGACCCCAATATAGATATTAAAATCAATTTATGTGCTATGTGGTATGTGATTAGTTTTGGCCTACGCAATTAACTTGTCAATGTATGTAGCTCATCTCCTTCAAGAGGTGAAGGCCCTAGTTGATTATATGCATATAAAACCTAGAATTGATTTTGTTAGGATCTTTTCTAATAAAGATTGCATGTGGCTAATTGTTTCACCTTTTATAATTGTTATAGTTATTAGTTGTTTTTTTCATTTGTCTTTGATTACTTGTTTTATTGTTTTTAATTGTTTGACATGATTGTAAGCAATAAAAGGGTGATTTTTATAAAGAAAATAATATGGACTAATAATGGTGAAACTTTAAGTGATAAAGATTGAATCTTGCGGTGTCTTATGTGCCAACAACGGTTCGCTTCGCACAGTGTATGGAAAACTAGAAGGGGGGTTGAATAGTTTTACGTCTTTTTAATTCGTTATAAAAGATAGTTTTAGTGTTTTCTTAGCTTTTAAAAACTTAGATTCGATAATATGTGATCTCAATTCTTGCACAATATAAACAACTATCAATAAATAATATATAACAATGATAAGTAATGAAATAAGTAAGAGATGGAAAGATCGAACCGCGAGACAAGAGATTTATAGTGGTTCGGCTACAAGGACACCTTCCTTGCCCTACTCCACTCCCCGAGCACCTAACTCGAGAGTTTTCTTCACTATATCAACAAGCTCCCTTATGGCGGAGAAAACCTTACACACCAATTTACACACCTCGACTTCTTCACACCTAAGTCACAACTTCTACACAACTTCTTCAAATCAATCTACTTCACAACAAACTACTCCACACCTATCTTTTTCACACCAATTCACTTCACAACTAACTACTCCACACCTAGCTTCTTCACTACAATTTAATTCCTATCTTTTCTTCTTCACACCAAGCTACTAACTAATCACACAATCTATATATCTAGCACAACTATCTACAATCAAATATTCACAACAATCTTCACAAAGAATAATGTAAATAATCTTGATGATGCACCAACAACTTGGATGTGGAGATCACAACAAGTTGTAATACTTCTTGTCTTGGGGGATAGAAGTATTCTTCTCTTGCACTTGAGAGGATGAAGTTTGAATCACTTTGAAACAAATAATTATACACTTATGATCAAAGGATAAGAGAATAGAAATGTGGATCTAGATCAGAAAGTTTAGAAGTGCAAAAGGTGAGAAAATTCTGAGGAATGAACCAGTATTTATAGGGGAGAAAAATACTGTTCTGGAGCGTGACCGGTCCCCTTAATTAATGGCCGGTCCCCTTAATGATTAAGGGGGCCGCCTAAGGAATTAAGGGGGCCGCCCCTTCAGAACGTTGGTTTTTCTTGTCTTTTAGTGGGGAATATTTTTCTGGATAAAATTTGCCATTTTTGGTTGAAAATTTGAAATCATATATTTATAATGAATTAAACATATTCTTTTAATTCCAAAAGTAATTTTGTAAAAGATATAAGATGTTTAATACATTTTATAAAAATTCTAGTGATTAGAAAAATTTCCTTTGATCATGAAATGCAATAAACCATTTGTTTATTCATACCTTAAGTGATATGGAAGTAAAGACAAATATTAAGCACTAAAAACTTGTTTACGTCATAAGTTTTAGATTAATGAGTTTATGCTTTGTAATTATCAAAACATAGAGACATTGTTAATATGCTAACAATGTTTTAAGACATTATTTATGTCAACAATCTCCCCCTTTTTGATGATTACAAAACCTTAAACTCATTAGGTCTAAAAATAATTTTTAGACAAGTATTTTAGAGTTCAACATTCTCTTCTCCCCCTTTTTGTAAAATCAAAAAGGTTAATACTCCCCCTTGATGTATGCTCCCCCTCATTTGAGAGCACCAAGGGAATGAGCTATGGAAATCTTGGCTACACAAAATATTAGAAGAGAGCAAGGCACATATACATGCAAAGCAATAATTATAAAAATGGATTCATTCAAGCATCATAGAAAGCATTAAAACATTTAATATGCTTAAGGCATATTAATCATAATAAAACAAAAGAAAAGACATAGTCCTATATTGCCTAAAAGAGCACTTGGACTTGCTTGCAACTCATGGTTGATTGTTTTATTTGCTTGAAGGATAACATAAGCATAAAGCTTAGTTGTTAGATGTAGAAGGATATGGAGTGGGGTATGGAGCGGAAGAGGTGGACCGATATTGTATTGTGTTAAGGGTGGAATGGGATGAGGTCGAGTGAGGAGATATTCAATCCAAGAAATATCTTCACTCAAGTAAAGGATTTGTTTTTGAAGGAAGATGCAACAAGGGCAATAGTGAGTGTGGTTTGTAACTTGATCCAAGTTGAGAGAGTGAGGAAGGCAATTGTTGTAGGGTGATGATGGAAGTTGCCCTTTGTTGCGTTGTGCAAGATGCATGGCATTGAGATCACAAAGATCATGGATTTGTGATATTTCATCACGGAACTTTTGATTTTCCGTGGTAATGCGGAGAAAGTCATTGTGTTGATATGGATGAATTGGGTTTGTGTAGTTAGATTTGTAGTGGGATGGTTGATCAAACTTGTATGGATCATTACAAGTGATTGGAGGATGAGATGAGTGGTTTGACATGAAGGAAGATGTTTGGCCAATGTTGTATGGTTTGTAAAGAGGATCAAATGAATGTCCTTGTGAATTTGGTGGAAAGTTTGGGAAGTAAGTGGTTGGTGGTGTTGAGTGATTTCCAACTTCATTTGTTATGATGGATTTGTTTCGAGGGCTTTTTCTTCACCAAACGGGTTTTTCCGTCATTCTTGCAAGCCTTGAGGCTTTTGGTTTTGGTTTGTTTGGAGAAGCCATGAAGGGATGAGTGAAGAGTTTTGAGGATTGGGGTTATTTATAGTGTAAGATTTGTGTGTTTATGGATGGATAAAGTTTGTTTAGGAGATTAGGACAAAATGTGTTGGTGAAAATTGGGAAATGTAGGTTGAAATGGGCTAAAAAGTAGAAAAAATTCTGTAAATCTGACCATCAGATGGCCGGTCCCCTTAATTAGGGGGCGGTCCCCTTAATGATTAAGGGGGCCGCCTTACAAAATTAAAGGGGCCGCTCATCTGGTGATTTTCAGGTTGCCAGAATTGGGTTTTTGGCAGAAAATTTGCAGAAAGGTTGTGTGTTTGGATTAGAATTCAAGCAAGTTCAATTCTTTTAGGCAATATAGAATCTAATCTAATCAAGATATAGCATGCATGCAAGAACACATAGGCAAAAGAGCAAATAATCAACACATAATAAGCAAGAGGAGATAAGTAAAGGCAAGATCACTTAAACTTCCTAAGGCACCTATCTTAGATTAAAGGCAAAGGCAACTAGTGAGTGAAAAACTAGTGATGGATCAAGATGACAACATTATTGGTGAATTTGTCCTAGTGTGTGTCTATATGCAACAAATGTGGAGTTGTGATTGTTTCGACTCCTAAATGCAAAAAGAAATAACGATCCTAAGAAACAATCCAAATGATCTCCTTGATTCAATTTTTGCTCGATCATGAATGTCAAAGACATATATTAGATTATATACCTTGACAATTTATGTGAGAGTTTATGCATGATTTTGAAAAACAATGTTTTTAGTATTAGTCAACAATGCAAGGAAAATGATCTTTATGTGATTCCTAGATGTGAGAATAATTTTTAAAGAAAATTGATTGGGTATCACAAAGGAGTTTATGCAAAGAAAATAATTTTTCCCAATCTTTAATTTTGTGCGAAATAGATTCCTAGACTCAGAAAAGATGAAATGGAAGAAATTTAAATTTTATGCAAGTATAAATTTGTATTAATTCAATATAATTTAGTCAACTTGTTCCACCATTCCTAATCCTAAACGCAAGTGGTTGAATAATTCATGCTTAAAGGGTTTTGTGAATATATCCGCAATGTTGTCTTTCGATGCAACCTTTTCTATAGATATATTTCCTTTTTGTACATTATCCTTAAGAAAATGGTGGCGTATTTCTATGTGTTTAGTCCTAGAGTGTTGCACCGGATTTTTACTTAAATCTATCGCACCTTTGTTATCGCACATAATGGGGACATTTACTAACCTAATGCCATAGTCTACGAGAGCTTGTTTCATCCATAGTGCTTGTTGACATGCTTTTCCAGCGCTTACATATTCGGCTTCGGTGGTAGAAATAGCAAGAGCGGTTTGCTTCTTTGAAAACCAAGATGTTAGACAACATCCCATAAACGTGCAAATACCGCTAGTGCTCTTTCTATCTACGTAGTCTCCCACATGATCCGAATCCGCATAGACGATGGTTTCTATGCCGGATCCCTTAGGATACCATAATCCTAAGTGTATAGTGCCTTTAACGTATCGGAAGATACGCTTAACCGCTTCTAGGTGAGAGGTTTTGGGATCCTCGTGAAAACGGGCACAAAGGCAGACACTAAACATGATATCGGGTCTACTTACCGTCAAGTATAGTAAACTACCTATCATTCCTCTATACTTGGTGTTATCTACGGACTCACCTTCATCGTCCTTTGTGAGCTTTACTTCCGTAGACATGGGAGTTTTCATGGGTTTTGAGTCTTCTAGGCCAAATTTCTTAAGCATTTCCTTAATGTACTTAGATTGGTTAAAAAATATTCCATCTTCTAATTGTTTTATTTGTAATCCTAGGAAGAAGTTAAGTTCACCCATCATACTCATCTCAAACTCATCATGCATGATTTTGGCAAATTCATCACACATGTCTTGACAAGTCGATCCAAATATAATGTCATCAACATATATTTGGACAATTGAGATTTGGGTCTTTCCTTTTAGTGAAAAGAATGTTATCTAACATTCCCATGGAATAATCATGTTTAATAAGAAAAGCTTTTAATCGATCATACCAAGCTTTGGGAGCTTGTTTGAGTCCATACAAAGCTTTCTTTAACTTATAAACATAATCAGGTTTTGCGAAGTCAATGAATCCTGGAGGTTGTGCCACATATACCTCCTCATTGATAAAACCGTTAAGGAATGCACTTTTCACGTCCATTTGGAATAACCTAAAATCTAGGGCGCAAGCATAGGCAAGTAATATCCTAATCGATTCTAGTCTAGCTACGGGGGCATAAGTTTCATCATAATCAATTCCTTCTTGCTGATTATAACCTTGGGCAACTAACCTAGCTTTATTCCTAGTAACTATTCCATTCTCATCTAACTTATTCCTATATACCCATTTGGTTCCTATGATGGTCATATTCTTTGGATTTGGGACTAATTCCCAAACATCATTTGCCTTAAATTGATTTAATTCTTCTTGCATAGCTATAACCCAACTTTCATCTTTTAAAGCCTCGCTAATATTCTTAGGTTCTATTGCTGAGAGGAAACAAAAGAAATTGTTTTTATCTTGGGCTTGTGACCTAAGGGTTCTTTGGTTAAGATGTCTTATTATATTATCTAATGGATGTGATCTAGATTCTTTAATATTAACAGTTTCGTTATTTTCTAAGTGAATGTCTTCATTATCATTTCCTATGGGTTTTGTTTTACTAACCTCAATAGCTTCATCTTCGACTAAATCATCATCTTCTAAAGGTAATGTTTTATGAGGTGGTGATGTTTCATCAAATGTTACATTTAGTGATTCCTCTACTTTCATGGAGTGTTTGTTAAGTATTATATATGCTTTGCTATTTTGTGAGTATCCTAAAAATATTCCTTCATATGATTTTGGATCAAACTTAGTGAGGTAATCCTTAGTGTTTAGAATATAACATTTACTTCCAAATACCCTAAAGTAGCTTAAGTTTGGTTTTCTACCTCTTAATAACTCATAAGAAGTTTTTCCTAGAATTCTCCTAATTGATACCCTATTTAAAATATAAGTTGATGTATCTACGGCGTGACTCCAAAATTTTTGTGGGATGGATTGTTCATTTAACATAGTTCTACTCATTTCTTGTAGTGACCTATTTTTTCTTTCTACTACGCCATTTGATTGAGGAGTACGAGGAGCAGAGAAATTGTGAGATATTCCATTTAACTCACAATATTTTCCGAATTGTACTTCGTTATCAAATTCCCTACCATGGTCCGTCCTAATGGCAACTATTGAGCATCCTAATTTATTTTGAATCATTTTACTAAATATTTCGAATTTTTCAAAGGCTTGGATTTTGTCACCTAAAATCCTAGTCCACGTGTATCGTGAGTAGTCATCTACTATTACTAAGGTATATTTGTTTCCTCCATAGCTCCACACAGCGGATGGATCAAAAAGATCCATATGTAATAATTCTAGGCACCTAGTAGTGGATACTATATTCTTAGCTTTGTGACTAGCATGAGCTTGTTTTCCAATTTTACATGCATCACAAAAATGCTTGTCATATTTTAGATTAGGCAAATTTCCAACTAATTCCTTATAGGCCAAAGATTGTATTTGTTTCATGTTAGCATGTCCTAATCTCTTATGCCATAATGTAGAGTTTTCATCTAGGGTCGTTAGCATATCCTATCCTCAGGCTTGTTTCCTAGTTTCATAACATATATGCCACCTTTCCTAATTCCTCTACCTATAATTTTTCCATTCTTAACTATTTTGCTATCCTCTTCGATAAATGTGACTCAACATTTATTATCACATATTTGTCCTACACTAAGCAAGTTATATGTTAAATTATCTACATGCTCTACATTTTCAATAGTAAGTGAGTCTTGAGAAATCGTACCTTTGCCAATGATTTTTCCACGTAAGTCACTACCGAAAATAACGTTACCTCCATTGTATGCCTTGTATGTAGAGAATAGCTTGCAGTTCCCCGTCATGTGCCTCGAACATCCGTTATGTTTGATACATTCGTCAGGTTCCAAGTCAATTCCTAAACATATTTCGTCGGTTTCTTTTGCCATAAAACACTTTTCGTCTCTTGGCTTTTCAACTTCTTGTTTGTCACTATCACTCCATGTTCCACTAACAAAAGCGTCTTGATTTTCATAACCCGGTAGCTTTAGACATTCGCCAATGAGATGATTTGGACTTCCACATCTAAAGCACTTTCTTTTCCCGTAGTTGTCACTTCTATTTCTTTTGAATGCTTTTCTTTCGTCGCTTTTCTTTCGTCTCGTGATGATCTAGTGAATCTTTCTCGTCTCTTGAAGAATTTCTTGAATTCTCTTACGACCATTGCATATTCTTCGTCTTCACTTTCGTCACTTGAATCATCATCATCACTAGGTTCCTTTTTGGCTTTTAGAGCAATGGATTTGGTTTGTTCTTTCTTGACTTTGACCATTTTCGAATCTCTTCTTATGATTTCTTCATGAACCTTCAAGTTGCCGATTAGTTCATCTAGTGATAACGTCATCAAGTTCATTGATTCTTCAATTTCCGTGACTTTAGCTCGCCATTTTGGATGCAATGCCTTAAGAAATTTCCTAACACAATTTTTACTATAAAATGTCTCATCAAGTGCTTTTAAACTTGTGATAATAGTGTTAAACTTAACAAAAGCATTATCAATTGATTCCTTTTTCGGAATCGTAAATTGTTCATATTGTTGTACAAGAAGATCTATTTTATTATCTTTGACTTGGCTATTACCTTGGTGAGTAATTAGTAAAGAATCCCAAATTTCTTTGGCGGTTTTACACATAAAAATTCTTTCATATTCTTTGCGTGGTAACGCATTATAAATGACCATTTTAGCCTCATTATTTTTTGCTAATTTCTTTTTCAAATCATCATTTTGTTCTTCGAAAGATACAATTTCATCCATTTTAGTTTCAACATTATATTGAATAGGAGGAAAATTACCAAAGGTAATAATATGCCAAAGATCAAGATCTTTTGATTTCACATACGTTTCGAGTCTATTTTTCCAATATAAAAATTCATCACTTTCAAATAGTGGTGGTCTTTGCATAGATTGCCCTTCTAAATATTTTTCAGATTCCATAGATCGTTACAAGTTTTAAAATACAATATATTTTAAAAGTCTTGCTAGACGTGGCTCTGATACCAATTGTGGAAAACTAGAAGGGGGGTTGAATAGTTTTACGTCTTTTTAATTCGTTATAAAAGATAGTTTTAGTGTTTTCTTAGCTTTTAAAAACTTAGATTCGATAATATGTGATCTCAAGCCTTGCACAATATAAACAACTATGAATAAATAATATATAACAATGATAAGTAATGAAATAAGTAAGAGATGGAAAGATCGAACCGCGAGACAAGAGATTTATAGTGGTTCGGCTACAAGGACACCTTCCTTGCCCTACTCCACTCCCCGAGCACCTAACTCGAGAGTTTTCTTCACTATATCAACAAGCTCCCTTATGGCGGAGAAAATCTTACACACCAATTTACACACCTCGACTTCTTCACACCTAAGTCACAACTTCTTCAAATCAATCTACTTCTCAACAAACTACTCCACACCTATCTTCTTCACACCAATTCACTTCACAACTAACTACTCCACACCTAGCTTCTTCACTACAATTTAATTCCTAACTTTTCTACTTCACACCAAGCTACTAACTAATCACACAATCTATATATCTAGCACAACTATCTACAATCAAATATTCACAACAATCTTCACAAAGAATAATGTAAATAATCTTGATGATGCACCAACAACTTGGATGTGGAGATCACAACAAGTTGTAATACTTCTTGTCTTGTGGGATAGAAGTATTCTTCTCTTGCACTTGAGAGGATGAAGTTTGAATCACTTTGAAACAAAGAATTATACACTTATGATCAAAGGATAAGAGAATAGAAATGTGGATCTAGATCAGAAAGTTTAGAAGTGCAAAAGGTGAGAAAATTCTGAGGAATGAACCAGTATTTATAGGGGAGAAAAATACTGTGCGTGAGACCTAGAACTTAATTAAGTTGTGCGTGAGACCTAGAACTTAAGGCATGAGATGGGATGAAACATACTTACAAGGCAAACTGATGAATCAAATGTAAATCCCATAATGATCTAGGAATTGGAAATTTTGTTTGCCAATTATTATTCGACAGATTACCATCTTTTATACTTTCACCACTAGCAGATCAACTGATGTGGTGGAATCTATGTAAAGTTGGATCCTAGATTTTCAAGAAAATTAGTTGGTTATATGAATATAGCCTTGGGTATTTTATTTTCTTGAAGATATTTTTTATCGAAAATACTAATGTTTGAACTTTTATCTGTAGATATGGCTCAACCCGATAACCCAACTGTGATTTCTGCTTTCAAGAGTCATCTTAAAAGGGAAAAATTGACTGGAAAGAATTTCAATGATTGGCACTGTTCACTCAGAATTGTCTTGAGGGCGGCCGGTAAGCTCAATCTCTTGACCGATGAATGCCCAGCTGAGCCTGCTGCTACTGAACCAGAAGCAGTTAAGGCGGCATGGACGGTGGAGCATGTGATGCGTGGGAATCGCAACAGGCTTTACCTCTCGAGGGATCTCGAGAAGCTTACAACCCCCACCAGGCAGTGTACCTGATCGTTGTAGTATAGTATAGTGACAAGTACCGGGGGATTGATCGTTCAGCTTAGGAATAGTGTCGCTAGGATTAGAAAGCCTAAATTACTAGTTCTAAAGGTGAGGGATGATTATTTTTGTATTTTTATATTTTTTAGAAAGCAATTAAAATATCGGTTTTTGGAAGAGTGGGCGGAATTAGTTGCTATTCAACTAACCCAAAACTAAGATGCAATCAAAATAAAATACTAAAAATGAAAATAAACTAATTTATACTAAAGTTGTGAGCAGTAATTGGAGAAAATGTGTTTACTTAGATTTCACTACTCCCTAGATATCTTTTACATGTTAATTACTTGTTATAATTGCATGGATGACGGATTGTATTCCTTAATACCATTCATGGGGTGGCATACATAACTCCCCAATTCTATGAGCTCTTATCTCCTCCTACACCATGCCCAGCACAACTATAGGGATTGTAAACAGTGACTCATGCATTAAATACAACCAATAAAGACCTAGTACGCCTCGGTTCATGTTTCTTAAGACGTTCAAGCATGTTACCATTTGGGGATCTGCCAGTTTTCTTAAGCCTAACATATAAAATCATTCATCCAAGACAAGAATAAACAAGTAATCAACACATAATCAATATCTAGGTTTCATTAGATCTAAGCAAACACAAAGGAGATCTAGCCTAGCATAATGGAATTGAGACAAGAACAAGATATAGACAACCAACACATAGACATATTGATTGAATTAGAAGAACACTTATCTCAATTATAATGCAAGGTATCAAGGGTTTGGAACCCTTGAAAAACCTGTAAAAGTTGCACCAAAATCGTCTTTAGGGTTTCTCCAAAACTTCTCTCTTTTAATGTGAAAAACTAGAAAACTATATATAGGAAAATCGGGGTGACGGCGTCAAGAACAAAGGTGTGACGCCGTCATCTCGCCGCCAAATACTTCCTCGGACGGCCTTGATCTACTTCTGACGGCCTGCGTGACGCCGTCATGAGCTACGGATTTTAATTCTTGGGGTTTGACGCCGTCATGAGTTTACTCTTGACGCCTTCATGTACTATTCCAGCATGGAAAATTAAGACTTTGCCGTTTTCTTCACTTTTATGCTCCAAAAACGTCCAAAATGACTTCTTTTCCAGAATCACTCTCCAAGTACCTAAAATCACAAAAGGAACGATTTAGGGCAATATTTGATCAAATAAATTCGGATTCGGGCTTAAATGACCCCCTAAAAACGGATCATTTTTCGCCTCATCATATACCCTTACACTTGAGATTTGCTTGTTCTCAAGCAAATGCGCTTTTATTCTACTCAAAAGACAAGTTAGGGGTCATTTAACACTACTATAAAAGTAATTACAACAAATAATCGTTCCACTAAAGACCAATAGACAAGCACGGAGGTCATACACTAGCACCTCACAAATAGTGTTTAGATACTCACATCTCTCAGGTGTAATAAAGTAATATAACATTATCGAAATGGAAGATATCTCTCACTACCTGTCATAGCAAAATAGATTACCATAGGCTTGGGAAAGGATCAAACCTCCACCACATGGCGTAAGCACCTAGGATAAACTATCAAAGAGGTCTTTTAAAGGGTTGTAACGTTAGGTATAGGGATATGAATTACACGGTTTTGTTGGATAAAGAAAGTTTTACTGGTGGCGAGTTAACAATCTTGGTTAATTACATGTACAATATGGCGTTGCTAAGCCAAGACTAGACTCGACTTAAGCTAACAAATGAAAAATAACAAAAAAAAAATAATAATAATAAAAAAGTAAAAAATAAAATAAACATAGAATGAAAAGGGATGTCCGTATGTTTTTTCTCTTTTTTTTTTCTTGATTTTTTCGATTTTTTTTTTTTTTTTTTTTTTTTTTTTTTTTTTTTTTTTGCATACACTCTTACCCTACCATCCAAAATAATACATCATAGGAGATGAACATTCCCCTTACACTTGAATCTTTACATACTTTACATTCAACTATTCTAATGACTCGAGTTAAGAAAATCAAAACACTTGGAGCACTTTTAAAATTAACGTGCATATGGGGGTAGTAAGTGATGTTCTTCCCCATTACTCTATAAAATAAGTACTTACCCATGAGTCCCAATCGTCCAAAACAATATGTAAAAGGATATGACTCGACTTAGCAACCATGTAATCAATTAGAAAGTTAACTTAGGGTTTAACAAATAACAATAATGCACTAAAAATGAGCGCATACACAGAAGGCTAAGGCGATTTGGGTGTACATTTAAGTGGGGTGTAACAAATTTTTCCTTTAAGTAAAATGCTTAAAGTTAGAAATGAAAAGATAGGCTCGGAGGGGTGTACTAGGGGTATCGTGTACTAAAAATGAGTACAACACTAAGGGTGTGGGAAAAATTAGTTGACTTAACTAGCCAAGTAATATGACTTAAATGGTCAAGTAATTATAATACGGGTTTAACACAAGGGTGATCCTAATGCCTCTTGTCATGTAGTAAATCCTACCATACGAATGTAGTCTCACTAGCGGTCTCGGGATGCATCACTAACGCAAGTTCTAGAATCTAAATGCTACCGGTACACTCATAAGCACTAATAGTAAATGCTTTTCCTATCAAATCTAAAGGCGAACCTCACAATTTTGGGTGGAAAATTTTTCTGAATATACGGTTATGTGCTAGTCATACAATCTCCTATCCATGAGACGCTTGCTATGGCTAAAGTTTCACTCCTAAATGTTGTAAAAAATTTTAAATTTGGCGCTAAAATTGCACTAACAAGTATTTCTCATAGTTTTATTACACATCTACTATCAAACAAGACAAACTCAAGCGACAGTGCATATGTAAGGTATCATCTTTTTACCCTCCCCTTACACGTAAGATGAACATTGTCCCCAATGTTCAAGTAAAGAGTGTAAAAGTGAAAAAGTAAAGAGAATGAAATCAAATACTCCCCTGATTTGCTCGGTATGGATTATAGGTTGGCCAGGTTAAATCTTCCTCCAAGAAAATGAACAATCAAAGCTTCCATTCCAGAATATAAATCATCTTCTTGTCATACATAACCTATAAAACCTGACAAAAATAGACAAGACAACCTCGCGTAAAATCGGCGGCATCCTATATAAGTTACTAAATCCTAGAAAACAAAGTAAGATATAATGCTTGTGGAATAAAGTTTGCAGATCTCCTGGAGATTATAAAACTTAATAATTCACAAAAACTATGAGACTCCGTTAGAAAAACAAAACCGGTAAAATTTCCAGATTTTAACTCCTGACGCCGTCAAGAGTAAAACTCTGACGCCGTCAGAATGGACCTGCAGAAATTCTTATGTTAAGTTTCCGGAAAATTTCTGGAAAAAGTTGGTCCTACTTCCTGAAAAATCCTGCAAAACTTCATTACGACTCGATACAAGCATTTGACTCTAACAAGTACTAATACACATGTCCATTTAATATTGTTGTGGTTAATGCTCAATTTTGTTCTTATAAACAAATTTGGATCTCCCTTACACTTATCTTTTGCAAAATACCTTTATATGCAATTAAGACGAAGTTAAAAACAAAATAAAGCATTTTCACAATTTACTTTGAAACATGAGCCACAAACAATAAAAATAAAACATGCATACGGAAACAAATAAAATCAAACAAACAAACAAACAAACAAATAAAAACACACAAAACATGGGTTGCCTCCCAAGAAGCGCTTGTTTTTGTTCGAGTCACGAGCCTGACTCTACCCTTATTTAATGGAAACAGGTGAGGTTATCCCTACACTTAGGATTAAGTGCGGGTGGAAGTAGCGATACACACCCTTAGGATGGGAATAGGCCTCGTGAGGAAAAAGTGGTGGATGAATTATATGCTCCAAGGGGTGTGCTCCTATCATCATAACCTTACCTAATTCAATTAGGTTAATGGGTGGATTGAGATTTCCTCCTAGAAAGGGATCATTTTCTATCAACTTCGATAGATTCCTAGTTGGGAACCCATCTTGACCTAATAAACCCGGTTTAAACCCATAATGTTGCTTGTATTCTGTCACGAATGGGTGATGTAAGTACGTAAGGTCATTCTCCACTTCTATAGTAGCTTCCTCTCTACAAGGCTTAGAGTCCACTACCTTCATCCTAAGACTACCCGGACTATATGGTTTGATGGGTGGATCGGGACCTATTTCAATTCCTAAATCTTCATCCAAGGATGGAAGATTAGGTAACGGTTTTGGTTGATGCGTGGGAATCGCAACAGGCTTTACCTCTCGAGGGATCTCGAGAAGCTTACAACCCCCACCAGGCAGTGTACCTGATCGTTGTAGTATAGTATAGTGACAAGTACCGGGGGATTGATCGTTCAGCTTAGGAATAGTGTCGCTAGGATTAGAAAGCCTAAATTACTAGTTCTAAAGGTGAGGGATGATTATTTTTGTATTTTTATATTTTTTAAAAAGCAATTAAAATATCGGTTTTTGGAAGAGTGGGCGGAATTAGTTGCTATTCAACTAACCCAAAACTAAGATGCAATCAAAATAAAATACTAAAAATGAAAATAAACTAATTTATACTAAAGTTGTGAGCAGTAATTGGAGAAAATGTGTTTACTTAGATTTCACTACTCCCTAGATATCTTTTACATGTTAATTACTTGTTATAATTGCATGGATGACGGATTGTATTCCTTAATACCATTCATGGGGTGGCATACATAACTCCCCAATTCTATGAGCTCTTATCTCCTCCTACACCATGCCCAGCACAACTATAGGGATTGTAAATAGTGGCTCATGCATTAAATACAACCAATAAAGACCTAGTACACCTCGGTTCATGTTTCTTAAGACGTTCAAGCATGTTACCATTTGGAGATCTGTCAGTTTTCTTAAGCCTAACATATAAAATCATTCATCCAAGACAAGAATAAACAAGTAATCAACACATAATCAATATCTAGGTTTCATTAGATCTAAGCAAACACAAAGGAGATCTAGCCTAGCATAATGGAATTGAGACAAGAACAAGATATAGACAACCAACACATAGACATATTGATTGAATTAGAAGAACACTTATCTCAATTACAATGCAAGGTATCAAGGGTTTGGAACCCTTGAAAAACCTGTAAAAGTTGCACCAAAATCGTCTTTAGGGTTTCTCCAAAACTTCTCTCTTTTAATGTGAAAAACTAGAAAACTATATATAGGAAAATCGGGGTGACGCCGTCAAGAACAAAGGTGTGACGCCGTCATCTCGCCGCCAAATACTTCCTCGGACGGCCTTGATCTACTTCTGACAGCCTGCGTGACGCCGTCATGAGCTACGGATTTTAATTCTTGGGGTTTGACGCCGTCATGAGTTTACTCTTGACGCCTTCATGTACTGTTCCAGCATGGAAAATTGAGACTTTGCCGTTTTCTTCACTTTTATGCTCCAAAAACGTCCAAAATGGCTTCTTTTCCAGAATTCACTCTCCAAGTACCTAAAATCACAAAATGAACGATTTAGGGCAATATTTGATCAAATAAATTCGGATTCGGGCTTAAATGACCCCCTAAAAACGGATCATTTTTCGCCTTATCAGCATGCTAAATTTAATGAGGTTGCTTGTTTAATGCTCACTAGCATGAGTGCTCAGTTACAAAAGAAGTTTGAGTACTACTTTCTTAAAGACATGCTTGAAGTGCTTCAACAGTCTTATGAAAAGTCTCCTGCAGTTGAATTGTATGATGAACTTGACAAGCTACACAACTGCAAGCATGGTGATGGTAAACCAGTTGAAGATTATGTGAATGAGATGAAAGAATACTTTGATCAACTTCACAGAATTGGATTTGGTTACCCGAACAATGTGCAAGTGCACTTGATCAACAGGTCCTTTAAAAAGGACTTTGTTGGTTTTGTGCAAAATTTCAACATGCACTGCTCGGGGAAGACAGTCTCAGAATTACTCGCATTGCTTATTGATTATGAGAAAAGTCTACCAGCCAGGGTCAAGGATCCTACCCCACAAGTGTTGGCGATTCATGGGGGGATAATCCAAAAGAAATCGCATATGAACAAAGGCAAAGGGAAATGTGATAAAGGCAAGAAGGTCATGGCCTATCAACCACAACCCAAGATGAAGCAGCATCAGCCTAAGCAGAACAAGGTGAATCCTCCAAACAAGAAGGATCAGGCTTGTCACCATTGTCATGAAAAGGGCCATTGGAAGCGCAATTTTCCTCTCTACATTCATGACTTGCGACAGAAGAAGCAGGGTAATGAAGCTGGTAACCCCAGTTCATCAGGTGCGTTATTTATGATTGAATTATTCACTCTTACTCCTAAATTGAATTCATGGGTATATGATACAGGATGTGGCATTCATATTTGCATTTCCTTGTAGGGGTTTAGAGTTGAGAGAAAGCTGGCCTATGGAGAACAATTCTTGCACGTGGGTAATGGAGCACATGCAGAAGTTGAAGCTATAGGCGTTTTTAGTTTAGTGCTGCCTTCGGGCTTAGTACTATCTTTAAATAATTGTCATTATGCACCGTCAATTGTTAGAGGTGTAATTTCATTTTCATGTTTGTTGAACCTTGGTTTTGATCATACTATTTCTAGCAATGGAATTTCAGTTTCTTTAAATGGTGTTTTTTATTTTAATGCTATTGCTGTGAATGGTGTTTTTGAGATTGATATGAATGATAATGATAATGCTTTTGTTAAAAATAATTCAATGTATAGCATCAACAATAAGAGAATCAAGAATGGTCTGGATTCGTCTTATCTTTGGCATTGTCGACTTGCTCACATTGGCAAGGCTCGCATGGAAAAGCTGCAACATGATGGGCTTTGAGATAAGATCAATGATGAATCATTTGATAAGTGCGAATCTTGTATTGCTGGGAAGATGAAAAAGAAACCCTTTAAGAATAGGATTGAAAGGGCTAATGATCTACTTGGTCTTATTCACACAGATGTGTGTGGACCACTTAGACATATGTCAAGGAGAGGTGCTAGCTACTTCTTAACATTTACGGATGATTACAGCCGTTATGGTTATGTTTATTTACTTAAACATAAACATGAGGTATTTGAAACATTCAAAGTGTTTAAAGCAGAAGTAGAGTTGCAACTTGGAAAGAAGATTAAAGCTTTTCGATTCGATAGAGGTGGTGAATACATGAGTCAAGAGTTCATAGATTACTTAGATAAGGAGGGAATTGTCCAGCACCTTACTTCTCCATGTACTCCACAACAAAATGGTGTATCTGAGAGAAGGAATCATACATTGCAAGATATGATATGATCTATGTTTAATCTAACAACTCTTCCTTTTTTGTTTTGGGATTATGCCTTCGAATCTGCGGTTCTCATTCTTAATATGGTTCCAACAAAGAAGGTTGATAAGACACCATATGAGTTATGGACTGGAAAAGCTCCTAACTTGTCTTATCTTAAGGTCTGGGGTTGTGAGGCGTATGTTAAACGTGACTCAGTAGACAAACTCCAACAAAGATCTGTGAAGTGCATCTTCATAGGATACCCTAAGGAAACTATGGGTTACTACTTTTATTACCCACCTGAAAACAAAGTTTTTGTTGCAAGGTATGGAGACTTCTTGGAAAAGGAGCTCATATCTCAAGAATTCAGTGGGAGAGTATATGATCTGGAAGACGATCATGAAGATGTAGCACCTTCTGAAAACACTAGCCAACTTCCTGTGGAACCTGAAAGTTTAGGTCCTCCACCTGAAGTTGAAGTGGTTCTCATTCGTAGGTCAACTAGACCTGTGAAAACTCCTACACATCTATGTCTTAATGTAGAGTGTGAGGAAACCTTACTAGGGGATCTTGATGAACCTACTAGTTATAAGGCTGCCATGAATGGTCCGGAAAAGGAAAAATGGCAGGTTGCTATTAATGGGGAAATGCAATCCATGAAAGACAATGAAGTCTGGGAAAAAGTAGACCTACCTCCGAATGCCAAGTTAGTTGGGAGTAAATGACTCTACAAGAAAAAGACTGATATGGATGGCGTTGTACACACCTATAAGGCCCGTTTGGTAGCTAAAGGCTATACTCAAACTTTTAGTGTTGGCTATGAGGAGACCTTTTCTCCTGTAGCTGACATTAGGGCTATTAGGATTCTTATAGCCATAGCCGCTTACTATGACTATGAGATTTGGCAAATGGATGTCAAAACTGCCTTCTTAAATGGTCTCCTAGATGAAGACATCTATATGGCGCAGCCTGAGGGGTTTGTGAATCTAGAATTCCCAAATCGTGTATGGAAACTTCAAAGATCCATTTATGGATTGAAGTAAGCATCACAACAATGGAATAAGAGATTTGACAGTGAGATTAAAAAGTATGTATTCACTGAAAATCTTGATGAGCCATGTGTATATCACAAAGCTAGTGGGAGTGATGTACTTTTCCTTATTTTATATGTTGATGACATATTGTTCATAGGAAACAACATTCCAAGTTTGTAAAAGGTTAAGGCATATCTTGAAAAGTGTTTTTATATGAAAGATTTAGGGGAAGCTGCATTCATTCTGGGAATCAAGATATATAGAGATAGATCTTAGAGATTAATTGGATTAAGCCAAAGTGCTTACATTGATAAAATATTGAAGAGATTCAATATGCAAAATTCTAAGAAGGGATATTTGCCAATGCAAGAACAACATGGCTTGAGCAATAAAGTTTGTGCTTCAACACCTGCAGAGGTGCAACGCATGAAGAGAGTCCCTTATGCTTCGGCTGTGGGATCTATTATGTATGCAGTGAAAAATGTGGCATTTGCTTAGAATTTTACCAGTCGATATCAGCAGAATCCACGTGAAGCTCACTGGACTGCTATTAAGAATATTCTTAAGTACCTTAGGGCTACTAAAGATATGTTCTTAGTTTATGGGGGTACTCCATCTACAGAACTTGATGTTACATGTTACTGTGATGCTTCTTGGAAAGGTGATAAGGATGATACGAAGTCTCAGACGGGTTATGTCTTTGTCATTAATGGAGGAGCTGTGGATTGGAGGAGCAGAAAGCAGAGTACACTAGCAATGTCTGCAACAGAAAGTGAGTATATAGCTGCTTCAGAAGCTGCAATGGAAGCTGTTTGGATTAGGAAGTTTGTTTCAAGGCTTGGGGTTATGCCTTCGATTCAAAGACCTATAAAAATGTATTGCGACAACTCAACTGCAATTACACTTACCAATGAACCTGGAATCATGAAAGGCACCAGACATTTCCGATTAAGCATCACTATGTTCGAGAACAAGTCGAAATAGGTGAAATCGAAATGCTCAAAGTTCACACAGATGAAAACTTAGCAGACCAGTTAACAAAGCCTCTACCTGGCACCAAGCTATACAAGCATGCTGAAGGCGTAGGACTTAGATTGGCTGAAAGTTTCATGCCCATTTGTGATTAGTATTTGGATAAAGGATGTAATGTACAATTATTATTTTAATAGAATAAAATATTGATTATGTTTATTTATTCATTGTTTTAATAATATATCCTATATTTGCATGTTTAAATCCATGAATAAATTATTATTCTAAATTGTTCGTTGTCGATTAATGATATGGGAATATCATTAAATTAAGAAAAATTTGAGTATTGGTTTAGGATATACTTGAAAGTATATTGATGCGTAGTCATACCAATTTCACATGATATTCAATGAATTGAATATAGGACTTATCCCAACAATATGATTTAATATTTAGTGTGAGAATCATATTTAAAGTTATCCTCAGACTTGAGATACCAGATAAGAGTCATGGATGTAGTGCATTTTTGTGAAGCAATCTACCGCTCACCGTAACAGGGAGTTATAAGGGTTGTTTTCAGAAGTGTTGCAAAGTTCATGGGTTATTCTTGCAGTCAAGAAAGAATTTGTTCCTTCTGATTTGTTTAGAAGTTTAATACTGCTGGGCCTCTCATAGGGTTGACAAAATGTTTGCGTGGCCACGCTCAAAGTCTATCTGGAATACGTTCAGATGTTTTGGTAATTTTATTCAATCATAAGGAGACGAGAAACAGAAATTTAATAAGAACCTCACAACTTTATTAATGTAGTATTAGAAACGAAAGGATAATTATAATGATGAATCATTAAAGGTTTTTTCCAGGAAACCTAGCTCGAGTCGTGCTGGGGGCATTGGGGTGTTGCAAGACGCCAACCAATGTCATTTTCCTATTAATGGATATACGAGTGGGAGCTGTTAAATGTTACGTATAAACGTTAATAATTAAATGTCTAGTATCGAACACGAGACCTCGGGATTGCACACATTACAAACGAGAACTAAAGATTAATAAATATTAATAGTTATGTATATTTATTAATAACACAAGTTTAAGGACTAATGATCGTTAGTTATTAAATGTATGGACTAACTATCGTTAAATAAGAAGGAAAAGGACTAGATTGTAATTTGGATGACAAGAAGGTTCCGGAACACCCCTAAGGGATGTATGGCCGGTCGATGTGGGCTAGGGGAGACCCAATCCCACACAAACTTGTCCTCCAAGATTTCTCTAGTATATATATACAAACCCAAGGGTCTCTCATTCACATCTTTTGTGCACATACTAAACCCTAAAAGTTTCTTTCCTCCTTGTTTTCTTCCTGCCGATCGATCCAAATAAACCATAAGGTTTTTGGGTCAAAATTTTCCTAAAGAAAATTTACTTGTGTTTAATCTTGCAATCACTTTTATTCGGTATTAGTTTGTGTGTACAAGAACGAGGTAATAACTCACTATAGTTATTATCAAGAGATCGATAAATAAAACGGTAAGGGGTTTATCATTGATCTAATACTTTGAAGTTCAAGATTAGCATACCTGATTCTTGTTCGGGCTAGAATCACCACGGTACGTTCCTATTATGTTTTGGTTAATATTTATGTGTTATACTTGATCTAGCTTCCGCAAATATGTGTACTTTGATTGTCATATTCTAACAAACATAAACTAGTAAGTTTGGGCTTTTGTTTTTATAGACCCCATATTGCCTTGCTTTTGTTTCACTCGCCCAATATGGGATGTGAAATTGAATCTTTTTTTTTCTTCTTTTCATTTAAGCTTACAAGTTTTACTTGGATTCTTAATATGTATGAATAAGTTTAATGTGTTAAATAAATTGTTACTCATATATATTCATTAATCATATAATTATTGCTATTAGTTTTAGGGGATAACATCCCTGCTGTAAACAGCAGGGAGTTATCTGCTGCACCCACACAAAACCCACCCCTCGATGTTACTAAATGGTCCCTGAATGTTCATTTTGCAGCAAAAATGGTCCCTGACGAAGCCTTAACAGCAGCGAATGATCACTGTTGTTACAGCAGTGATCATTTTCCCTTAGTTTTATACTAGTTAAGTGTTTTATAAAGAAGTAACTAATATATTTAATAACCCTTTTTTTTATCAAATACATATGCATAAACTCATTGTGAGGTTGCTAAAAACAATTAGTCCATGGTTCTTAGACAACAGAACATAAACAACGTTATCATATTTGGTCAATCTGAAGATGAAACACAAAAGATTGTTGTTGGTAATATTCTTGTAGGAACTCTTATTCTGAGTTTAGTTATGAACTAACTAACTCTTACACTCATTTAAATCATGTTAACTAGTTGAGATAATTATGATAATTGTTTATTAATTATAATCCATTACATGTGAACCGTCAATGAACATTTCATTAACCGTTCGGTAAAAAGTTCGTTTATTTATTAGATGAACATACATGAACAATATTTTATATTTATTTAGTTAAATGAATGAACATAAACAAAAGTCACGTCTGTTCATTTATGTTTGTGAACTTCCGATTATGCATTCGTTAACGTTTGTTTATGTTCACATATTGATTTTGTATATCATATATTTTAATAGTATAAGTTTAAAATCAGTTTAAACAATACAACACTTATAAAATAATATATTGCACATAATTAAATAAAGTTTATGTTTATTTGTCTATTTTCATTTATGTTCGATCCTTTATGTTTGTTTAGCGTTCGTTTAGTGTCTTAATGAGCGAGCATAAAGAAACATGGGCAACTCATTTTCTTAATAAACGAACATGAACATGAAAATTTGTCCGTTTAAGCGTTCATCTCCGTATAAAATTAAATGAACGAACATGAACAAGACTTTTTCGTCCGGTTCATTTACAGCCCCCACATACACATAACTGATTTGGTTCACGAGTCAAACAATTCACAATTACTTGAGCTCATTAAATAATTTATGATCTTGACTCTAGCTCGAATAACAAAATTTCCTCGACCAATTTCATGAATCGACCTTACAAAATTATATACTTCGCTATACTCATTCGAAGATCATGTATATAGAAAGAGGTAAAACATATACTAGAGAATCATAGATAATACAAGTATATCAATTATGTTTTATCTATGAATCTTAATTAATAATTTATTTTATTCTTTCAGCATCAATTTTTTTTCTTTTCTATTATTAGATCAAGTGTATTAACTTTGTTATTTAGTTTAATTAGAAAATTTATTAGCATAAGTTAATGAAAAAAAAATGTAGTTTTAATTAAGAATAATTATAATAGAAAATGTAACAATATAAAATTTATGTTTTAAAAGTTTTATGTAGTAGTTATATATTGTATAATCAAAGAAAAAAAATGAAAAGTATCCCAAATTGAAAATAATAAGAAATGTGAAGAGAGATGTACACTATAAAACAAAGACCCACTTCATTTCTTATAAAAAAACCATATCTACTTGAAATTATAAAAATATAAGTATAATTGTTATACACTCTTTTGCTTCAAATGAAAACTAGTATTTTTTATAAGTTACATAAACTTTAGTTTAAGCGTTAAAACAATTTCTATAATTGTAAACGAGCTTTCAAGCTTGAGCTTGAGTTAATAAATGAGCCTATCAAGTTCGATCTTCTATACGAGCATCTTAAGTTGAAAATTTTAAACGAGCTTTGAGCTCGAGCTCGAACAACAAAATGATATTCGAGCTCTAGCTCAAGCCAATTTATAAAAATTTATTCAAGCTCGAGTCAAGCTCGAGCCGAGTAGTTAATAAACGAGCCTAGCTCGTTTAGGCCAAAACTCGACTCGGCTCGAATCGTTAACACCCCTAGCGGAAGATAGTAGATTAATAGTGATATTTTGGCACAATATACTTATCTCAACATTAACATTTTCTCAAGACAAAAATACATCGTTGGTCCCTAAACTTTCCACGAAACATCGCCATGCACCTTAACTTTTGAAAAATGTCTCCGTGCGTCCCTCCTCAAGTTTTTTGAGGCCGATTGCGTCCTTTGACCCATTTTCCGTCGGTCAACGACGTTTTCTGCCGTTACATTTTGTTTTAGCACAAGGGCAATACCGTCATTATGTAATACTGTGAATAGCAACTCCGTATTACTTCCACATGTCATATCCCTCTTCCTGCCCCATAAACACATAGACGGCCTCTTTTATTCGTCCCAAAACTTTCGTTACAATAATTATCACAATTGACAAACCCTCATTGCATGTTATTGTGAAATCTTCGGTAATTTCAAAACATGGATTTTACTCTATGGAAAGTAAGAAGAGATCCAGGTTATCAAGTTGATGATACCGTTCTTTGCAACTCGGCTAAGAAAAAATACGGTAAGTTTTGTTACTAAAATCGTTGGAATTTGTAATTGGAGTATATTTCAATTTGTTATTAAGGTTTGATAATGTACTTTGGTCTGTTGATATGTTTCAGGTGGTAGATCTAATATGTTTAGCATGAGGGTTCATCACAATGGTGTTTGTTGAGGCAACATGAAGATCTAATTATGTTTTAATGATGACAAATAAACCATCGAAACACATAAAATAACAAACGTTAGCACAAAATTGCCGGAGCCAATGTCTGCTCCTGGCGCGCTGCTCGCGCGTCAACGCGAGGGTGACGCGCCAGGACACTGTATGGATCCGGGCGAATTTTGAAAGTCGGCTTTCCCCTTAACCGACAAATGTGGATCTTTCAATACAGGTATGAATATGTTATGTGCTTAATTGAGAACACTCGAAACGAGTTTTGAGACTTGAGAGATCCTACTTTTAAAACACCCATTTATGGGAAAACGCTAACTCATGTTTTCTAACTATCGCCTCTAGCCAAGGATTTTCTAAACTTGGGGAGCTTATATATTTTACGTAACATCGTGTTGAAGCATCCATATGCTCATATCCCGTGCTTACGTCTTCTCTAGTTACGTAACGGGTTTACTCCCTTATTGGTCAAACTAAGTCAAAGGTCACTTTGCGAAAACGCATCCTTTCCCACTTGGTTTATGCTTTACATCAAGGAAAAACACTTAACTTGTTTGAACCAAGGTATTAGTTAAGAACGTCGAGTCGTGGAAAGTCACGAGACATGAACCTATTGATTATCGACATTGTGTTACTTGAACTTATAAGTAACCTATGATTTTCTCAACTTATAATCATAATTCTCTAAAGCTTTTCTTCTTAATGACAATTAGATTACTTCTTAATCTTCTCTTAATCTCATCTCTACAAAAGACAAATCCAACGATATCCAATCATATCCAAATCATATATTCTCTTACACAATCTCTTACACTCTTACATATTCCCTTACACACTACATCTCAACCATTCATTCCATTACAACACATCTCATCCCTTCATTTTTAACACATGCCAATTGTTTGAATTCCAAAAGAGGCTCCTTTGATCTCAACCATTAAATTCAAACTAGAACACATCTCAACCATCCATCCAATCTCTTCTCCATTCCATCACATGTGTTGGATCTTCACCATCCATTTCAAGCAAAATCATCTCAACCATTGATTTCCCCTTTCCCCCCAAGCAAAGCATATTCCTTTGGAATATCCCCTCTTAATCCAAACACAAGGCATCTTTGATCCTAGCCATCTATTTCAAATCATCACGTCTCAACCATCCACATTCAACACATGCCAAATTATTTGAAAACCATAGGAGGCTCCCTTTGATCCTAGCCATCTATTTCAAATCAACTCATCTCAACCCTCCATATTCCCCACATGCCAAATAATTTGAAAACCAAACGAGGCTCCCTTTGATCTCCACCATCCAATTCAAACCATTTCATCTCAACCCTCCATCTCATTCTTCCTCCCCCCCAAGCATTGGAATATGCCTTGGCATATTCTTTCTCTCTTTTCTATGCCATGTGAGGAGACACACTTCTACCCCTTCCAAATTACCCTATCTACACTTTATACCCTTGGTAATTTGGTGTCTCTTTAAACACTTCACAAATGATTTCCAAATTGGCTATTTGAGTTGGTAAACCTTAGAATGATTAATGTTAAGGTTTAGTGTGAAGTACGATTGGGGGTTTAGCAAGGATAGGTATTTATAAGATCCAAACACCCAACACTTGGGAATTTCTTACAGAAGCCTGGCGCGCTGCCCGCGCGTTGACGCGCTGGTGACGCGCCGGCCTCGGTAAATTTTCCCAAGATTGGGTTATTGGCCTATAAATACCTCCTTGCCTCTTGTATTCCTCACCCCTTGCCATTATTCTTTCTCTCCAAACACTCTCAAATCTCTATCTCTAATCTTGTGTTCTTGTTTTCATACTAACATTTTTGAAAGAACACATATCTTTGCAAGGGAAGAATCACAAGAACCTAATCCACTCTTGTGATTGTGTCGGGGGTCTTCTTATCTCTACCCTTTCTACTAGAATCGAGTCTCTAGGTTAGGTTAGGACTTGATTGAACAAACATTCATTCATTCATTCAATTGTTTGTAAGGGAAGTCTTGTGTCTTGGTGACCAAGCCTAGATCATTGGGGATCTAGTTGGGGTTTGATACTTCCGGGTGGAAGTCTTGGTAGAGATTTTGTGATCCTTAGGTGAAGTCGAATCGTGAGATTCTTTTGGGTGGTTTCCGAGGGCGGAATACCGTTGGGGAGTATCTCCTTCTTTGTGAGTATCGATATTGGTGAATATCGGTGGAGTGAATTGTAACGGTTTTTAGTCCACCAAAAGGATTATACTAGTGAATAGTATCGGAGTCGCGGATTCACAACTGGACGTACAGATGATATAAACCCCCCATCTCGAACCAGTATATATCGTTGTGTTCTTTACTTGCTTTGTATACTTTGGTTGTGTTAGTGGTTGTTGGTTTATTGTACAACCACTTGGTGTTCTCTTTGGCTTAAAGTTTTTAAACATCCAAAAAGCCGAAGAAACCGTATTCACCCCCCCCCTCTACGGTTCTACAATTGGTATCAGAGACATATACTCAAGTTTTTGAGCGTTAAATCCTTCCCGAGAAGTTGTTTTAAGTCAAACCTTCTTTCCCAAAAATCTAAACATCCTAACTAAGATTTTTGGTAAAGTAGAGTATAGATCCATGGCTCAAGAGAACTATGTTGAGGGGTGTTCTATGCAAAGACCACCTTTGCTAGAAACCGATGGGTTTTGTTTTTGGAAAACCCGGTTTGAGACCTATGTTAGGTCAAAAGATCTTGATTTATGGGAAATTATTCAAAATGACAACTTTGTGTTCGTGGTGGAAGACCCCAAAACAAAGTTGTTAGTGGAAAAGCCCAACTCGGATCTAAAAGATGATGAGAGGAGAAAGCTTGGTAAGAATGATGAAGCCAAGATGTTAATATACAATGCTCTACCTCGAAGGGAGTTCGAGAGAGTTCATATATGCAAGGCCGCCAAGGAGATTTGGCATTCACTCATCATCACACATCAAGGTAACTCACAAGTCAAAGATTGCAAGATCGACTTACTCATCCAACAATATGAGAAGTTTGCGATCTCGGATGAAGAGACCATTGACAATGGTTACACACGGTTCAATGCTATTATCACAAGCCTCACGGCTCTAGATCCTAGCTTTTACTATAAGAACCATGTGAGAAAGTTTCTTCGAGATCTTCCAGTTAAATGGAGGCCAAAGGTGACGGCTATTGAAGAAGCCAAGAACTTGGCAGAACTTCCTCTTGACGAGCTAATCGGCAACCTCAAAGTGTATGAAATGATTTTAGAAAACGACAAGGTTGTTTCTAAAGAAAAGAAGAAAGAGGTTAAGTCACTAGCCCTCAAAGCTAAAGTCACTAGGGAACAAACTAGTGATGATAATGATGAAGGAAGTGATGAAGACGACGAAGAGTACAACTTGATGGCTAAGAACTTTAGGAAGTTCCTTAGAAGAGGCGGAAACTTTAGGCGCAGTAATAGAGTTGGAAACCAAGGGAATGATGGAAGAAACAATTTTGGTGGAAGTCAAGGTGCTGACAACAAAGTTGGTGAGAGCTCTAGACGCACACAAGGATGCTACAATTGCGGAGAGAAGGGTCACTTCATAAATGAATGCCCTAAGCCTAGAATGAACAAGGCATTTGTTAGAGGAGCATGGAGTGATAGTGAAGATGAAGATCAACCAACACAGGAAGCTACTTGTCTTATGGCTCAAGAGAAACTTGAGGTACCCCTAAACTCTTCTTCCTTTAATAATATAGATATCAATGATTTGCAAGAGGAGAATGAGAATTTTAGAAAAACACTTGAGAAAACTCTTAATGAAAAACGCATCATTAAACAAGAACATAGTAAACTCAATAAGAAAGTTTATGAACTTGAAAAGGAAGTAAAGAAACTAAATCATTGTAAAGAGGTAATTGAACCATGTAAAAGTTGTGAGTCACTCACACTTGAGGTTAACTCTTTAAAAGATAAAGTATCTAAACTTCAAAAGGAGTCTCTAAGAGTTTCAAAATTGAAGAAAAGTACAAATGATTTAGAAGAAATTATTGGTAGTCAAAAGATGTCCCAAGATAAGGAAGGTCTTGGATTTTAAAAACAAGGAGAAATCACTTCCATAAACCTGACAAAACCAATAACATTTGTAAAGACTAAAGAAAACGAGATTCCAAAATTTTTTGAGGGTGACGCGCTGCATGACGCGTTAACATGCCAGAAGCGCGCCAGTCCTCTGAGGGAAATTGGAGAATCGTCTAAAACTTTTATCAAACCAATTACTCCTCAAGCTCCTCTTGCAAACACTCGAGGTAACCAAGTTTCCGGTACAAAAAGAGAAAAACCAAAACAACTTTAAAATTTAAGCTATCATAATGGTCGTGGTTATACACAACCTTGAGTTAATACTAGACCACTCTCGCCTACACCCAATATTAGACCTACTAATCCATATAACCAAAGATCTTCACTCCAAAATTATCAAAGAAGGAATTTTTATAAAAGGACATCCCACTACCAATATAACAACTATCAAAGGAGACACAACTCCTACCCAAACCAAACCTTCTTTAGACCTCAAGGATATAATAACTATAGATCAAGTTATCAAAGTCAAAATAATTTTCAAAATAGTCCTTGGTCTGCTTTTTCAAGTTTTGGTATTGAGAAATTGTGTGTCTTACTTCAAGACCCAAGAATGTTCAACTTGGGTAACTCATATGCTAACCAAAATGGACCTAAGAAGCAATGGGTACTGTAACACCCCCAAAATACCGAAGCGGAAGACTGTGTCACTTGGGGTGCTACTTCATAATATAAAGTACAAGTTATAGAAAACGACCTCTAAATGAGACGTTTTGAAAAGTTACCATTCGATTAATGAATTCAAAGTTACAAACATGAGATTCCAAAGTATGATACATAAATGTATACAAAATGTTTTGAATGGTAAATTATAAAATGCGTAAGTCTTCATGCATCTTGACTCTAAGTTCCACGCACTAGGTATCGCCTTACTAACCTGAGATAAACATGCTAAAGTGTCAACACAATGGTTGGTGAGTTCATACAGTTTGTCTTAAAACAGTTGAAAAGTCTTTAAAGAATATTCGCACAGCAAAGGCATCGTGAATCCACTCATTTGCAAGTCCCGCCCATAACAACACTTGCAACCTGTGTGTTCACAACCCACTGCTAACATATAGTATGATTTCGATATATGTGGTATACGATATATGCACGCTTAATGTAAAGTATCACTGCCTACTGAACCTCATGACAAGAATAAGCACAAATGCTTCAAAGCTGGATTATATTCACACAAGGCCAGGAATATATGGCAATGGTGGGGGCGTCAGCCCGATAGTACTATCAATACCTCTCCATCGGCTCCATCCAGGAGTTAAACATTGGTTAAAGAATATAGCGTATAGAATAGTTTAACACATTAAGGCACATAACGTAATAAAACTACACACCATGTTCAAAAGTATAAAAGTATAGCGTAGCATATGAGTAAAATTGTCTTGAGTAAAAGTGAAAGTGATGCGTGGGAATCGCAACAGGCTTTACCTCTCGAGGGATCTCGAGAAGCTTACAACCCCCACCAGGCAGTGTACCTGATCGTTGTAGTATAGTATAGTGACAAGTACCGGGGGATTGATCGTTCAGCTTAGGAATAGTGTCGCTAGGATTAGAAAGCCTAAATACTAGTTCTAAAGATGAGGGATGATTATTTTTGTGTTTTTATATTTTTTTAGAAAGCAAGTAAAAATCTCGGGTTTTGGAAGAGTGGGCGGAATTAGTTGCTATTCAACTAACCCAATACTAAGATGCAATCAAAATAAAATACTAGAAAAGAAAATAAACTAATTTATACTAAAGTTGTGAGCAGTAATTGGAGAAAATGTGTTTACTTAGATTTCACTATTCCCTAGATATCTTTTACACGTTAATTACTTGTTATAATTGCATGGATGACGGATTGTATTCCTTAATACCATTCATGGGGTGGCACACACAACTCCCCAATTCTATGAGCTCTTATCTCCTCCTACACCATGCCCAGCACAACTATAGGGATTGTAAACAGTGGCTCATGCATTAAATACAACCAATAAAGACCTAGTGCGCGTTGGTTCATGTTTCTTAAGACGTTCAAGCATGTTACCAATTGGAGATCTGCCAGTTTTCTTAAGCCTAACATATAAATCATTCATCCAAGACAAGAATAAACAAGTAATCAACACATAATCAATATCTAGGTTTCATTAGATCTAAGCAAACACAAAAGAGATCTAGCCTAGCATGATGGAATTAAGACAAGAACATGATATAGACAACCAACACATAGATATATTGATTGAATTAGAAGAACACTTATCTTGATTAATCATGCAAGGTATCAAGGGGTTGGAACCCTTGAAAAACCTGTAAAGTTACACCAAAATCGTACTTAGGGTTTCTCCCAAAACTTCTCTCTCTAAATGTGAAAAATTAGAAAACTATATATAGGAAAAGGGGTCTGACGGCGTCAAGACCAAATAGGTGACGCCGTCACCTCGCCGCCAAAACAATCCTCGGACTGCCTAGATCTACATTTGACGCCGTCAAGAACATTGCATTTCCAGGCCGTCACGACTTTAACTCTTGACGCCCTACCCTTATGACGCCGTCAAAACTCTTCTGGGTCGTCATGGACTTTTACTCTTGACGCCATCATAATCTTCCTCTTGACGCCGTCATGCACTGTTCCCAGCATGGAAAATTAAGACTTTGGCGTTTTCTTCACTTTTATGCTCCAAAAATGTCCGAATTGCTTCCTTTTCCAGATTTCACTCCCAAAGTACCTAAAATCACAAAAGGAACGATTTAGGGCAATATTTGATCAGATAAATTCGGATTCGGGCTTAAATGACCCCCTAAAAACGGATCATTTTTCGCCTCATCAGAAAGCAAGTAGTTTAAGCATGTATCTCCCCCAAAGAGTTCAAAACAAGTATTAAAAGAGTAAGAGTGGGGCTATGACTCACCTTGAACTAACGATATCACAATGTATAATGGAATCAACGGATAAGCCGGGAAGTCTCTACGCGCAACCTAGAATATGATGATATGTCTTAGGCTTGAAACAATGTCTAAGAATACGAAGAATTGCCTATATATGTCTTTCATATAGTTCATGATGTAGTACTTAGTATATAGTGTAAGTTGTTGAATAAAATGGTTTATGAAACATGTATAGTTTGTATATCGCTTACTACCGTTCAGGCTGACATAATTCAGAGGCCATGTAGTAAACGTTCGAGGAGCCAAGACACTTTAATTCGTAAATCCACAACTCATCTCGACGGTTTACTTTAATGAACCCCTCACATGAGGCTCCCTACTATTGAAGTATTTGATAAAATATATATAAGTTTTTGATTCGAAAAGTTACATGGTCTTTAGCCGTGGCTTTGCCATGACCTTGGTCATTGTTACCATGGTCTTGAGACTCATCCTTGGCCTTATCCATGGTGGTGGTGGTCTTGGCTTTAGGTCATTAGACCTCTTGGTTATATTTAACCATAACTATTATATAGTTACTTGGATATTTAAAATAGCTGTTAAGAATTTGAAGAAAATATTATTCATTATTGGTTTTCTGGGCTCGTGCTCCTGAGTTTTTGTAGAAAACATCATTCCGGACAACTATCGTGCTTTAACTTTTTGATGAAACGGACCAGAAGGGCCTCTTTTTGCGTGTTTAAGGTTCTGTTACAGAAACATTTGGACAGTTTTGCCGTAAAGATTTTAGTAACTTCTAATAGCCATAACTTTTGAATCGTGTACTCGTTTTAGGTGATTCAAATTGATATGTTTTCATTTTAAAACCCTCTATAACAGTAGGTAAGTGTTTCATATCATGGTTACTCTATTTTGGTCGTGATTCTCAATATAAGTCACTAGTTTTCTTGTTTAATTAACATAAGTTAATATATAGTTTCCAAAACTTGTTTTACTAGTTTTTATACATCATGAACATAACACAAAGACCATATATAGCATGAATCAAATATAATAAGCATGAAAATGATATTGAGCAAGAAAGTGTAATAGGGTTTCTTACAACTTTTGGCTTTCTAAAGAAAGGAAGTCAAGTATGAAACTAGGACACTAAACCTATGCTTGCAAACCCTTCACCACAACTCTTGAAACCCTTGCTAGCCTTGACATAACCCTTGTGAAAACCATTTAACCTCAGCCCCTAAAACCTTGTGTAGCTCCTAATTCAACCATGGAATCACCAAACAAACTCTCGATTCATGTAGAGACTAACTATGCCTTCAACTTTGGTGTGTAACTTATAACTTGGAAATCAAAGGATCAAGGTTTATGGATTATGTGTGTGGTGTTTTTATGGAGATGAAAGGAAGGGATGAGCTATCTTTTATAGTGTAAATGAGGAGGTTAGGAAAGCTCCTAGGAAGGTGCCTAAACTTGGTGACCAAGTTTTACTTGGAGCCTAAGTTTACTTAAACATGTATAAGTCTTCTTTTGTAAGTTTCCTAGTCTTATCTAGATGACATATATACAAACACCCCATGTGGTCTAAAATTTCGTTCATATGCTTATCTTGGATGACTAGGTGAAGTTTTGATGTTATCTTGCTTTTACGGAGTGAGTTTTGGTCCCGTTAATTGCTAACTGTAAGTCGTAAAGTCACGAAACGTAAAATCGGGTATCCGAAAAATATGAAACTTATAAATATGTTAAAACTTATTAATATAACCTATCTTAACATATTTAATGAGTGACAAGTTCTATCGGGTTGCTTAAACGCTGTTAAAACTAGAAACGCAGGTCTAAAACGCGTAATTCGCGTAAAACGCTGAACTGGAAAACGTAAAATTCCAAAACTTTTGGAATTGTCCTAAAATGAGAGAAAATCATATTTCTATTGTTTATAGTGTTTTATGGACATATCGGGATGCTGGAATGACGTTTAAACCTAAAAGTAAATCTCGGACACGGTTTCGTGATTTTTGCAGAAATGATCCGACGAGTGTCAAACTCTCGGATTATCATTAAAATAGTTTAACTTACGAGAATATGAAATAAAAATTTTGGGAGTGAATAGTGAAAATGAATAGTAATAGTGAATAGTGAAAATGAATAGTAATCTGAAAATGCGAATTGTTACAGGTACCAAAAGTATGAGTTGTATTTTTGTTGTAGGTTTGTCTCAAAAGTGATCTACAACCGGATGAGTGGATAGTGGTTGCACTAAACACATGACCGGGAATAGAAGATTGTTTACATCATACACGGCGTATAATGGGAATCATGTCACTTTTGGGAGCAAACTTAACGGCAAAATTGTCGGCAAAGGTAATGTCCTTCATGACTCCAGTGTAATTACCAACGTTGAGCATGTTAGAGGTCTAAACTTTAATTTGATTAGCGTAAGTCAACTTAGTAATGATGATTGTGAGGTAAAATTTTCGAAAGTAGATTGTTCTATTAGTAAAAATGGTGTTGTACTAGCTAAAGGTCGTAGGCGAAACAACTTGTACATCTTTTAATCATAGATTATTTGTAACAATATATGCATTTCAAACATGGTAAATAACCCAACGCCTGGCTTAGGAAGTTAGGTCTTGCCGACAAGCTAGTAAGCAATTTGCCATTGTTGAGTTTGAAAGGCATTATTGTGATACATGTCTAGGGAGTCAAGGAGAAACTAATAATAAGAATTAAAAGGAAGTGACAACTAATAAGGTTTTAGAGTTGATTCATTTGGATTTGTATGGTCTATCTCCGATCCAAAGTTATGAAGGAAACCTCTACACTTTAATGATTATAGATGATTGTTCAAATTACACTTGGATATTATTCTTAGAAAACAAGGATGGAGTCTTGAATAAATTCAACATCTTAAGAAAGAAACTTGAAAACCTACTTGATTGTTCAATTGTCTCAATTAAAACAAATCATAGTAGTGAATTTGATAAAATGCAAATTGGAACCTTTTGTGAACAACATGGAATATCTTATAACTTATCAGGGCCGTTCACTTCTCAATCGCTTGAGATTGTTGAAAGAACACATCGTAAGTTAAGAAAGATGAATCATGCAATGCTTGACGAGCAATCCATCCCACAAAAGTTTTGGTGTCATGCCCTAGATACCGCATGTTATATCTTTAATAGAGTTCATATAAGAAAGGTTGTTAATATAACTTGAATAAAAGGACTCTTAGATCACAAAACACACAAGATTAGGTTTTTGGCATGACATTTTTCAAGTGTCCAAATTGCTTTGGGATAGGTTTTGATGTTAAGACATGAATTTTTGGAGAACAATTTTTAAGTCAAAGTAAAATGTCTATGTGTTGCTTGCAAGCCTTTTAGGTGCTATTAGAGCTTATGTGTTTACATGATTAAGGCTTATATGGAGGCATGGATGGAAGCCTAATAAAAGTCTTTCAAGAGGAAAGATATGTATCAACTCATTATTCAAACAATGATTGATAATATCCAAGATTCTACATGTCTATACAATGTGCATTGAACAAGAAAAGTTGACACAATTTATCTTGCTTAATCTCGATAATATTGATCTTGTCATAGCTTCCAAGATTAGATATGATATTCATCACAACTCACAGTTGTGTTGAAGATTTTGTATCTAGCTCTTCTTGTTCACATTATGAGAAAAATACATGTTGCATAACTAAATTTAAGTGAATAGTGCTTCATTGCTTAAAATTTGATGCATAGCTTAACAATTTATGGTGCATTATTGAAAAATAATGGTATGTAGCATGTGTATTTTGTCCACATATCACAACTTAAGATCAACTAAAACACTCATTGCTCTTTGAATAGCTTTTCTCATGATCATGTGATCTAAGCACACTTACCTTTCCTATATATTCTCTTCCTCTTGATCTTCACAACTTGTTCACCTAATGAGGAATCATAGTACCAATTGCCTTAATATCCGTTGGATAATAGGATTCATCACCCATATCTAAATTTCACTCTACTATTATTTAAGGATTAGAGATATTGTCTAAGCATTACACCTAAAATCTCAATCTAAGTTAAAAATGAATAACCAACCACTTTCTCCGAACAATGTTCTTGACAATTTCATCCTCCAAAGTAGTGACACTAATTCCTTGAGTTCAAACAATGGAAGTGAAGAAATTGCTAACAACAATGTTGTCCCTCAAGCTATAACCAAGAGTGATGGGATGGGAAATGGGTGGTTTATGCAAAACAACCAACAACAATATCCTAGGATCAACCTTGAAAAACTAATGCAAGACGATGTTTGGAGCAATCCACAAAATGTTCAAGTCACATCACCCTTAACTAGGGGAATTGGTGATGAAGAAGTTTGAGAAAAGATAAGGAAGACCTTAAGCCTAAAACTTCGTGAAGGCAACCATGCAATTTGTTGCGAAAACACAATTGACATGCTTAATGCTATTAAAGATCATAGAGAAGAAACCCGTAAAATGCTCAAATCTCTCCATGACAGAGTTAAAATGCTTCAAGCATTAGCCTTAAACATAACATGCATTGTGCATCAAGAGAGGGGTGTTGACACATGTGAGGACAATCTTGTAGATCACAAGAAATAGTCTCCATATAACATGTATTTTTTAAGTGTGCTTGTTAGATGCTTTGTGCGTATTTTATGTTTCTTGGATCCCTTGGTACCATGATCTAGTTGTAACTCTAGCTTTCAAGCTTTATAATAAAAATAAATGCACTTCCCTCAACCTTGTCATGCTCAACAAATGGTTATTGGAGTCATAATAGACAAGCATATATATACATAATATTGTGGACTAACCCATTTTGCATGTTTCCAAATGGCAACCTAACCCATTTTGGAACTTTCACATGTGAGGATTTCTTGTTTGTTGCATGTTGTGATTTCTATGTGTAGCTAGGCCACCGCAAAGGTGAGGCTTTTGACCCATGGATCCCCGCCTTGAAGGGGGAGCAAGGATCTAGGGTGAGCTATGATCAAGGGGGAGCACATTCGGGTGCACATACATGCTAGCTCATTTATCCCACAGGCCCAAGTTTGAAACCTGGCTTGATTGGAAGTCCCACACTTTTTATTCGACAAAAGGGGGAGAAAGAAAGCAAGAGAAAAAAAGAAAGCAAGAGCGTGAAGACCATTCAAGAAATGTTAAAGGCTTCACCAAATTACAAGGCAAAGGTCAAGACGCAAGCTACACCAAAGGCGCGCTTTGTCTTCGCTAAGTTTTGTAATTTTATTTGCTTTCGTTTTTTATTTGTCATCATCAAAAAGGGGGAGATTGTTGATGCAACATGATCAAGATCTCTTTATGTTTTAATGATGACAAATAAACCATCGAAATACATAAAATAACAAACGTTAGCTCAAAATCACTGGAGCCAATGTCTGCTCCTGGCACGCTGCCCGCTCGTCAACGCGCGAGTGACGCGCAAGGACACTGTATGGTCCTGGGCGAATTTTGAAAGTCGGCTTTTCCCTCACCCGACAAATGTGGATCTTTCAATACAGGTATGAATATGTTATGTGTTTAATTGAGAACACTCGAAACGAGTTTTGAGACTTGAGAGATCCTACTTTTAAAACACCCATTTACGGGAAAATGCCAATTCATGTTTTCTAACTATCGCCTCTAGCAAAGGCTTTTCTAAACTTAGGGATCTTATATATTTCACGTAACATCGTGTTGAAGCATCCATATACTCATATCCCGTGCTTATGTCTTCTTTAATTACGTAACGGGTTTACTCCCTTATTGGTCAAACTAAGTCAAAGGTCACTTTGCGTAAACGCATCCTTTCCCATTTGGTTTATGCTTTACATCAAGGCAAAGCATTTAACTTGTTTGAACCAAGGTATTAGTTGAGAACGTCGAGTCATGGAAAGTCACGAGACATGAACCTATGGATTCTCGACGTTGTGTTACTTGAACTTATAAGTAACCTATGATTTTCTCAACTTATAATCTTAATTGTCTAAACTGTTTCTTCTTAATGACAATTAGATTACTTCTTAATCTCATCTCTACAAAAGACAAATCCAACCATATCCAAATCACATATTCTCTTACACAATCTCTTACACTCTTACATATTCCCTTACACACTACATCTCAACCATTCATTCCCTTACAACACATCTCATCCCTTCATTTTTAACACATGCCAATTGTTTGAATTCCTAAAGAGGTTCCTTTGATCTCAACCATTGAATTCAAACTAGAACACATCTCAACCATCCATCCAATCTCTTCTTCATTCCATCACATGTGTTGGATCTTCACCATCCATTTCAAACAAAATCATCTCAACCATTGATTTCCCCTTTCCCCCCAAGCAAAGCATATTCCTTTGGAATATCCCCTCTTAATCCAAACACAAGGCATCTTTGATCCTAGCCATCTATTTCAAATCATCACATCTCAACCATCCACATTCAACACATGCCAAATTATTTGAAAACCATAGGAGGCTCCCTTTGATCCTATCCATTTATTTCAAATCAACTCATCTCAACCCTCCATATTCCCCACATGCCAAATAATTTGAAAACCAAAGGAGGCTCCCTTTGATCTCCACCATCCAATTCAAACCATTTCATTTCAACCCTCCATCTCATTCTTCCCCCCAAGCATTGGAATATTCCTTGGCATATTCTTTCTCTCTTTTCTATGCCATGTGAGGAGATACACTTCTACCCCTTCCAAATTACCCTACCTACACTTTATACCCTTGGTAATTTGGTTTCTCTTTAAACACTTCACAAATGATTTCTAAATTGGCTATTTGAGTTGGTAAACCTTAGAATGATTAATGTTAAGGTTTAGTGTGAAGTACGATTGGGGGTTTAGCAAGGATAGGAATTTATAAGATCCAAACACCCAACACTTGGGAATTTCTTACAGACGCCTAGGGCGCTGCTTGCGTGTTAACGCGCTGGTGACGCGCCGGCCTCAGTAAATTTTCCCAAGTTTGGGTTCTTGGCCTATAAATACCCCCTTGCCTCTTGTATTCCTCACCCCTTGCCATTATTCTTTCTCTCTAGATTCTTTCTCTCTAAACACTCTCAAATCTCTATCTCTATCTCTATCTCTAATCTTGTGTTCTTGATTATCATACTAACATTTTTGAAAGAACACATATCTTTGCAAGGGAAGAATCACAAGAACCTAATCCACTCTTGTGATTGTGTCGAGGGTCTTCTTATCTATACCCTTTCTACTAGAATCGAGTCTCTAGGTTAGGTTAGGACTTGATTGAACAAACATTCATTCATTCATTCATTCAATTGTTTGTAAGGGAAGTCTTGTGTCTTGGTGACCAAGCCTAGATCATTGGGGATCTAGTTGGGGTTTGATACTTTCGGGTGGAAGTCTTGGTAGAGATCTTTGTGATCCTTAGGTGAAGTCGAATCGTGAGATTCTTTTGGGTGGTTTCCGAGGGCGGAATACCGTTGGGGAGTAACTCCTTCTTTGTGAGCATCGATATTGGTGAATATCGATGGAGTGAATTGTGTAGTCCACCAAAAGGATTATACTAGTGAATAGTATCAGAGTCGCGGATTCACAACTGGACGTACGGATGGTATAAACCCCCCATCCCGAACCAGTTTATATCGTTGTATTCTTTACTTGCTTTATATACTTTGATTGTGTTAGTGGTTGTTGGTTTATTGTACAACCACTTGGTGTTCTCTTTGGCTTAAAGTTTTTAAACATCCAAAAAGCCAAAGAAACCGCATTCACCCCCACTCTCTACGGTTCTACAGTGTTTTTAAATACTGGTCTGGTAGAATATACGATGGAGGTATGGAAAGTTTAGTTGATTTGGTTGTCGTTGATAGTGTGTCAGTTGAAGAGTTGGATGTTCTTATGTATGAATTGGGTTACGACCTAGGTCAAAAAAATTACTATTACTTTGTTAAGCCTGGTAGTAATTTAGACGATGGTTTGTATAGCTTAAGTGAGGCTGCGAATTTAGAAATATTGAAAGATGTTGTTGAAGAACATAAGATGATAGAAGTTTATGTGAAAACGGTAACACAAGTTTGGATGTTGATGATATGTCACCAAAGTCAATTAGGACTGTTATTTCTCAGGTGGATGCATCAAAGAAGAATGCAGCCCTTGCTATTGTGCCATATTGCTCAAAAAAATTGTTCTTAGAAAGCATAGTTAAAAAGCCTGTGGTAGATGGTTTAAGTGAAGTTAGACAACTACCTTTGGAAGTCAATACTTTGGTAGAATCTAGTGAGGTGCTAGAAATTGAACCCTTGCTGATCATAGATACACATGTTGATCATATGCAAACAAATAGTCCTGTTAGTGTTGAGCAGAGCCAAACAGATAGTCCGGTTAGTGTTAACCATAGCCACAAAGGGAGTCATGTTTCTGTTGATCATAGCCAAAAAGATAGTCCTGTTTCTGTTGACCATAGCCAAAAAGATAGTCCGGTTAGTGTTGACCATAGCCAAAAAGATAGTCCCGTTAGGGTTGACCATAGCCAAAAAAATAGTCTGGTTACGGTTGACCATAGCCAAAAAGGTAGTCCTGTAGAGGTATGTGAAACTAAACAACAGTTTGGTCATCTAGATGAGGAAATACATACACCTGTCGATCGTAAGCAAAAAGGTAAATCTATAAACTTATGTGAGACTGATGAAGAGTTAGGTGATGAAAACGTGAGTGAAACAGATAATTCTGAGTCTGATGTCGATGATATTGAGAACAATCAAGATGGAAACATTATTGTTGATGAAGATAATATTTTTGATGAGCCTGATGTTGAGTTTGATATGTTCAAATTGATTGAGGAGGTACATATACCCAGTATAGGTAGTTCTAGCCAGATACCAGATGATTTTTTTTAAAGAAAAATGAGATACAAGAACTCTTGACTGATGCTGACTTTGCAAGTAGTTCTGAGAATGAGGTTGAGTATGTAATTCGGAAGAAAAAGATGAGGGCATACAAGAAACAAAAGTTAATTGAGGCACAACAAGAAGACAAAGAAGTATTTTTTTTCTGTTGTCAAACCTTTATAACTGCAAAAGAAGTGAAAGTTAAGATCAACCTGCATTCAATTCAAACTCGGAGGAAATTGCTACTCATTAAGAATGACAAACAAAGAATTAGGGCTAGGTGTATCGGAACAATACCAGTGTGTGGTACAAGTGGATGTATTGGACTTGGAACAATACCCAAGAGGAAAACTGGTGCGTTAACTAGAGGTCGTGGAAGGGATGTATATTTGCTATCAGAAAAGGTGGAACCAACATATTGCCCATGGTTGTTCTATGTAGCAAAAGATACATATAAAGATTTATGGAGTGTTAGAACTTTCAAGGATGAACAAAAATATTTGCAATCAAGAGAGGTCAAAGCTTGTGACTACAAGTTTCTCTCAAATCAAATACTTGACCAAGTTCAAGTGAATCCAGATATTCCAATCAGGGCTGTTCAAGATCAACTCAGTAAATAGTTTGCAGTCCAAGTGTCTATGCAAAAGGCATTAAGGGCAAAAAACAAGGCAGAAATTGAGATCAGGGGTGATCATAAGCAGCAATATACCATTTTGCGGGACTATGTTGAAGAGTTGCAGAAAACAAATCCTAATACAACAATTAAGATAAGTGTGTAAACTGCGTTAGATCCACAAGTCCAACGAGAGTTTTCAAGAGGATGTACGTTTGCTTAGGTGCTTTGAAGGAAGGATACAAAGCTTGTCAAAGAGAGTTGTTGGGTTTAGATGGAGCTTTTAAGAGGGGTCCATTTCCTGGGCAGCTTCTTACAGCTGTTGGTATTGATAGCAACAATGGAATATACCCTTTAGCCTATGCTGTTGTTGAAGCTGAGAACAAAGATTCATGGATTTGGTTTCTTGATTGTCTTGCAGATGATCTTGACTTGCAACCAAATTCACACTACACTTTTATCAGTGACAGACAAAAGGTGATGTTTATTCTTAATTGATTATATTCGGTTATATAATTCAAAAATTATTGGTTTATTAGTAATTGATTGATGTTACTTTCTGCAGGTTATAATTCCAACTTTAGCAACAGTATTTCCTAGTGCGGAACACAGATACTGTTTGAGGCACATCCATGAGAATATGAAATTGCAGTGGAATTCTGCAGAACACAAGTCACATTTGTGGAGATGTGCTGCAGCAACAACCGTCGAACAACTTGATGCACCAATGCTTGCATTCAAGAGTTTTAGCGAGCCTGCACATGCTTGGTTAAGTAAGATACCACCAGCCCATTGGTCAAGGTCGCATTTTTCAGGTAGTAAACAATTCTGTTGTAGATCAACAATGTTCAACATTTTTTATGGATTACTAAAACATGTACTATACGTATGTAGGGAGAGCTCATTCTGACGTGTTACTTAATAACATGTGTGAAGTGTTTAATGGGAAACTTGTGGGAGGTAGGCACCAACCCATCATTACTGCTTTAGAATACGTTAGAGCATATTGTATGTAGAGAATAGTTAATGTTATGCATACAATTGACAAGTGTCCGAGATCATTTACACCAAAGGCAACGCGCATGTTAGACTTCAATAAGAAAGAGGCTTATAAATACTGTGTTTTAGGGATTGAAGGAGATAACTATCAGGTTAGTGGATGGGGAGAAAAGCGGTTGGTAAATGTTAAAGCCAGGTCTTGTAGTTGTAGAAGATGGGAGCTTACAGGTATGCCATGCAAACATGCTATTGTAGCCAACCAGTATATGAAGTTGAATGGAATTGAAGTAGGATCAGTAGAATCGTGGGTTCATCCATGTTACTTGGTTAAGACATGGGCGGAAACATACAAACACCACATCCAGCCCATCAAGGAATATCCACATTGGAAAAAGTCAAATGTGCCTACAACCATTCTTCCACCTAAGCATCATAAACCATTGGGTAGACCACGAAAGAAGAGAAGTAGGGCTTTTACAGAAAATGATGATATTGATAAAGATAGTAAGTTGTCACAGTCTAGTAGGAGTGTGGTTTGTGGAATTTGTGGCAATGCTGGACACAACAAGAAAACATGTCTTGGGCAAGGAGGTGTTACTACAAGTCAAGCCAGTACACAACAGTCTCAAAAACCAGGTTCATCCCAGCCAAAAGTTTCATCACAGAAGAAGAGAAAGGGTAAAGGTAACAACTACGAAGCAACTGAATAAGCAAGTGTCGACCAGTCTGTTACTAGAAGTCAAGTGAATGCTGCTTGAGTATGTAATTCCTAAGACAATGGTTTTCATCTAATATGTAATTCCTAGACAATATTTTCTATGTTTTAAGAATGTGTGTTTCTGAACTATGTTTTAAGAAATCATATCCATTTTGCATTATGTAAGAAATCATATCATGCTTGAGTTCTTACTTGGCTGATGTTTTTGTTTTTTGACAGAGAGCAAATAAGTCAAAGCTTTGTATTAGTCATAGCCAATTACTAAAATTTGATGAAGTCAAAGCTTTCTACTAGACAACCTACAATGACGCTTCCATATAACACTAAACAACCTACACCTACAATAACGCTTCCATAAAACACTAACCAGACTACTTTACATGCATTCTACATTCTAGGAAGCTTTGCAAAACACAAAAAACATGTCTTTATAAAGACACTACATATACCATATGCAAACTAAAACAATGAGTATCCAGGATACAACACACAAGTTCCTTAAGCAGCAAACTTTCTCCTTCTCCAGATTTAGCTCAGCTACAGCTGCTTGGTGAGCAGCCTCTAGCTCGATTGCATTGTCTCGGGCGTTGACGACCTCCAATGTCTCAACCATGAGGCGTGCTTGGCATTCTTGTAATGCCGCCTCATTACGGTGAATGTGCCTCCTCAAGTAGAGGATCACCTCCTTTGCTCTTGGTGGCATTGGTGGATCGTACCACCCATTGAAGGGACATGTGGATCCCTAAAATTAATAATCTAAAATCAAGATTTTGACGCTTATACTCGTTACTTGAACATAAACATGCAATCAAAAACAGGCATTAGACTAAAACATTGATTAAACTAAATGTGACATTTTAACTTAAAGCAACCCAACCATGAACGCGCCTCCATAGGACAATCATAATAACGCCTTCCGGTGTTGACATTGTTCCAACAGGTCCTTAGGACTGCCCACCTGCCACATCCGCACCGCACCATTCTTAAGATTTGATCGGAAATACTTTAGGATAAGATTTGATGAGAGAGAGGAGAATTTAGGGATGAGTGGTGAATACATTTAGCTTTTATTAACATATAATTATTGTAGCATCTGCATACACTGCGTGTGACTCAGCACACGGTATTACATATTGACGATAATGTAACGGCAGAAAACGTCGTTGACCGACGGAAAACGGGTCAAAGGACGCAATCGGACTCAAAAAACTTGAGGAGGGATGCACGGAGACGTTTTTCAAAAGTTAAAGTGCCAGGCGATGTTTCGTTGAAAGTTTAGGGACCAACGATGTATTTTTGTCTTTTCTCAATCATTCATTTCCATTTCATCAAACCAAGTATAAATTAAGAAAAGAGTAAAAAAAAAGTGTATGGTGTTTATATATTAGAGAGTAGTATGAGTTTTTAGAAATTATTATTAATTAAGTTTGTGTTAACTTGCCATTTATATGATAAGGGGTATAATAGGTAAAGAACATTACTCAAAAATTAAGAACTTTAAAAATAAGTAGTTAAGATTTTTTGATGTACTGTCGAAATGTCATAGCGAAATGCCCGCCACAATACCTATATGCCAATGAGGTGTCTACACGTGGCAATTGTACAATACAGTCTGGTAGGAAAAACTGTTATACTAGTTGTTGCCTGGAGATTGACTCTCCAGGCAAAGTGTGTTGAGCTTTAGCCTTTTCGGGTTATTTTGGTCTTGTTATGTTGTATGGGCTTTAGCTATTAGTTAAAACTCTCATAGCTATCAGTGGTATTTTAGTTACGGATTTTTCAAGTAATTAAATGTAAAGCCTTTCATACGACTTATATTTCATGAAAATAGATACATAAAAAAAAGACCTAGATTTTTCCTAGCCTTCTATTACATGAAAATTCAGAGGTTCACATATCACGTCATAATTCTTTTATACACGTGGAATACCCAATTAAGCAATATCAAAGTAGAATTTTGAGAAATATTTCGTATTTGGTTGATATACTCTTAAAAACATAAGCTTAATACCATGTTCCTCCTTTTGTCTCCCTTTCTATTTATCTTGATAATGGAAAGTTTCCATTTATCTTTTTCTAAAATTACGAATACAGGTTTGTTCTCGGGTATTCCTATTGATAGCTCGTTGACAGTTTCTCACCTTTTCTTTGTGGATGATGCTATCTTCGTTGGTAAATGGGAATCCTTGAATATACGCACCATTGTTAATGTCTTGAAGTGTTTTCATCTGGCTTCGTGTTTGAAAATAAACTTTCATAAAAGTAAACTTATAGGAATTGGCACTCGTCCAGAAGAAGTCGAAGCAGCAGCCACAACTATGGGTTGTTTGATTTTTACCAATCCTTTTGTTCATCTTGGAGTAAAGGTTGGAGATGCGATGTTTAGAATAAAATCACGGGATGACGTGGTTGCTAAAGTGTCATCTCGCTTATCCAAATGGAAGCTTAAAACCCTTTCAATAGGTGGTCGACTTACTTTAATTAAATCGGTTTTTTAGCATCCATTCCATTATACCGTATGTCTATCTATAAAGTTCCTTCAAGAGTGTTAAAGCTCTTGGAATTGATTAGAAGAAACTTTTTTAATGGAGTGGATAGGTCGGAAATAAAAAATGGCTTATATTAGTTGGAATAAGGTCTTAGCTTCCAAGAAATACGATGGTCTCGGAGTTTCTATTTTCTATGCTCTTAATCGAGCTCTTCTCTTTAAATGGGTTTAGCGATTTTTTTCTCATGATTCTTGTCGATGGACGAGATTCTTAAAAGCTATTTATGCTGAAGATGATGTGCTTAATTTTCCAAGTTCTATATCTAAACGCTCTCCTTGGTTAGACATTATTCATGAGGTTACCGTTCTTCGCACAAAAGGTATCAATCTTTTAGATTTAATTTGCAAAAAGGTGGGCAACGGGTTAAGTGCCTTGTTTTGGGATGATCCTTGGGTAGATGATCTGGCGTTAAAGCTTAAATTCTCGAGAATTTATGCTTTGGATAACTACAAACAAATAACAGTTGTCGAATTAATCATACTTCAATGGTTGATATCGTCCTCCTAGAGTTGGTGCTGAGGAAGAACAATTCGTGTTTCTTTTATCCCGCATGGATGGTCTAATATTGACAAATATCCCCGATCGTTAGGTCTGGTCGTTAGAAGCTACAGGTGAGTTTTCTGTTAAATCTATTCGTCGGCTTATTGATGATTCGATTCTTCTAAAAGAGGAGGTCGCTACAAGGTGGGTTAAAGTCATACCCATTAAGATAATGTGTTTGCTTGGAGAGTTCGTTTAGATAAGCTGCCTACTCGATTGAATCTTTCCCTTAAAGGTATTGATATTTCGAATATTGTTTGCCCTCTTTGTCATGCCTCTGTCGAATCCGGTTCCCATATCTTCTTTTCATGTCCAATGAATCGTCATTTATGGAGGAAACTTATGCGTTGGTGGGAGCTCGAGGACATTGATTTAACCTCTTCTGATGATTGGCTTATATGGCTTAATTCATCTCAGCTTTCTAAGCGGCTGAAAGAGATCTTGGAAGGTGTTTGTTATGTGAAGTGGTGGTTAATTTTGCGCTTCAGGAATCAATTGTTTTTTGGTGCTACGAATCCGCGTAGGAAGCTTCTTTTTGATGAATTGATTCAAATTTCTTTTAATTGGTGTTCTAATCGTTGTAATTCTAAACTAAATTGGGTTATCTGGTTGAAAAATCCTTGTACCATTTGCTTGTAACTCTTTTCTAGCAACTTGCTAGTTTTTAATAAATCTGCTGTTAAAAAAAAAAAAAAAAAAAAGATCCTCTTTTTGTAATAAAATTGATGTTTCAATTATTTTTAAGAGTGAGAAACTATTAGGGTGTGTTTAGTTAGTGAAAAAAACTTCATTTTTCCAGGAATTTTTCATTAGAAATTGAAAAAACTGAAAATCCGTTTAGTCAAACAATTTTTAGAAATTTTTCTAAGAGAATGAAAATCTCATTTTGCAAAATTTAACTAGAATTTAGGAAAGAGCTCTTTACTCTTTTCTATATTTCATTCCTTTTTTTACATCCCCTTTCATTCTTCAATTTTTTAAAATATATCACCTAAACGCGTTCTTTAAATTTATAGCACATGGATTAAACCCTTCTTTGTTTATAAAGAAATTAAAATAAAAAATTAAAGAAATTTTTCTATAACTAACGCACCTTTAGATTCTCGTTTCAAATTTTGTATCGCGAAGCTAGAAAATTTTCAGTGGGGGGTCAGGATCTAAAATATTTTTTTTCTAACGCTATTTTTCGGGTAATACGTTCGGGTCGGTGATCGATTCGGGTCGGGTCAAAAATTAAATAATATTATTATAAAAAAAAATCAATCACTAAAAAGCTAAACATTTGTCAAAGACAACTAAATTGCAAAGAACTTATATTAGTGGTACACGATTGACGATTCCTGTCAGGCTGCCATATTTAACTTTCAACCCCAATTTCTAATTTCTACTTAAATCCCTAATTTCTACTAAATCTCTATAAAAGACAAGTAGATTTAAAGACAACAAACCAGAAGGGCCGCTACAAGCGGCGGCAGGCGTGGCGGAGGCTGGTCGGCCGTCGGCGGGACTGCAGGAGCCAGGAAGGTGGGAGGAGATGAGGGTCGAAGGGGGAGGGTTTGGGATTTGGTTAATTGGTTTGTTAATTGTTTTTTTTTTTTTTTTTTTTTTTTTTTTAATGGGCTATGTAATGGATTTTAGTTTGGGATTTGATTTGTTAATGGATTTTAGTTTAGGTAGATGGGCTTATGTAAAATGTAATGGATCAATTTTATTATTTAATGTATAAAAAAAAATCACAATTAAAATGGGGGGTCGAAACCGAATATATCAAAATTTCGGGGGGTCGGGCGCCCCCTCCCGCCCCTATATAGCTGCGCCTAGTTATGTTACCTTTATTGATAATTTGCCCAACTTTGTATTACCTTATGTTTGGGTGTTACTTTGAATTATGTGAGCGTACTTGTATTACCCGAGGTATTATAGACTCACATTTGAATGTATATACCATGCCAAAAGAGAAAATCTATACCTATCCAAATAGGATTTTTCTAGCTTGTGCCCTGGGGGTACAAGTTAAGCTCACTAAAAAACACGAGGACCTCACAGAAAAGGACACTGGGATCCACAGAAAAATACAATTTATGTGGATTCCTATATCCTTTTTATTTGATCCTGCTGTCTTTTAATGTGCTTAACTTGTGCCCCTAAAGCACAAGTTAGACAAACCCATCCAAATAATTCAAACACTCTTACCATGTACTTCACAGATTTCCAACAATAATGGAACACGTTAGTGGTTGAGTAATATAGGGCAACTTAAAAGGTTAAAAGGACGGAACCTATGAAAAAGTAAACTAATAAAAACAACATGAAATAAACATGTTACCCCAATCTCACAGGTTATGTGGACGTATGGTCCGGACTGAACCCTACATGGGGCAGGCCCGGCAGACAGCGGCTCACTTTATGCCTAAACTATAATCCATGCCTTATAAATATAGGGCTGGGGTTCCATTCACCATAGAACATAACAGGTTATCCTAAACCTAATTCTCATATGCTTCGCGCATCTATACTAACTTGACCGTCGGAGGTGGATCCCGGGGCTACGGCCTCGGGTCCACTCCTAACGGGTTCTCTTTGTTGAACAGGTTTATTTAGGGCTTGAGAAGACGACTAACGGTCCAAAGAGAGTCGTTGAATTAGCCCGCGCCAAATTATGCATCAACAGGTTATATTTTACATTCGTAAGTTATCAATTTCGCATACAAATTCTTTTGGTTACTTGTTAATAGAATGTGTACTATAACTAGTAATAACCAATAATAGATGGCACTAATACTAGTACAATTATTATTCGTATTAATGACTTTGTTGAGCATGTATCTAACCATTGCATCACTTTCAAGGCCGTTTATATGTCCTATAACGAAACTATACATACATACATACATATATATATATATATATATATATATATATATATATATATATATATATATATATATATATATATATATATATAGTGAGGCTTTCTTGCGAGAACATCTTATCAGCGAGAACTGAGAGAACCACTAAAAACATACATGCACGCCTTCAATAATTATATCTTTGCACATATGTTCTAAAAACAACACATATGTTTTAAAAAAATATAGTTGTTTTATAGAATTTGATAAGTAATTGGAAATACAAAATTTTTCTTTGAAGATATGCATGTATGTTCTTATAAGGCGTGCAACGACAATATTGCGGCCGTGTGTAAGGTTTTTCAGAAAAATGAGGATGAGTTCATGATAATATTGAAGAACATAGGTGGATACTTACGATTATTAATGATTTGCATGTATTTTAAAAGGCGTGCATGCATGTTTTTGGTGGTTCTCTCAGTTCTCGCAGATAAGATGATTCTCGTAAGAAAGTCTCCCTATATATATATATATATATATATATATATATATATATATATATATATATATATATATATATATATATATATATATATATAGGGTGGGGTTATTCTAAAAAGGGTGTTATAATAAAAAGTGTAGGAAGTAATCTCAACCGTTGGATTAGATTTGCAAGATCAAAAACGCGGAGTGGCATTATTGTTAATAATGCAAACTTGAAGGGCGTAATTTGTACTCTTCTAAAGCAGTGATACGCTTCGTCTTTTCCAGATCTTAACAAAACCCATTTTCTTCTTATCATATTGCCCCAAATTTCACACACTTTTCTCTCTAATTTCACACACTAATTTCACATAATTTTCACACAGTAATTTCACGCAGTAATTTCACTCACTAATTCCGTCAAATAGATACTGCATCAAACCGAAGGTGAAGACGAATCTATTGTAAGTTGATGTTGAAAATCTCAAATTGTTATTGCATCTTTTTGTTAATTCTATTTTACTAAATTAGTGTATTATTTCTTCAGTTTAATTAGAAAAAATAATAGACTTATTGGGGTATTAGGTTATTTTTTACTGATGCAGTAGGTTATTATTTGAATGAATAATGCAATAGTTACTCTAAAATAGTGATGCAATACGTGTTCATTTGTGGCACACAAGATTCAACCAGTTCACAAGTAAGGTCTATGACTTGTTGAAGAGTGCTTGTATTTGTATGTTTATCACTTATGCAATATATTTTTAATTGTGATGCAGTAGGTGTCCATTTGTTGGCTATATGGCTGAATTTGGCTACATGAGGTTGTATTAGGTGTCCAAATGTGGTTTTTTTCGTGGTTGTATGAATCATGCACGTTGTTTTAAATTGTGATGCACTAGCTGCTTAATTCTTATGTATAAGGATGATATAGGCTACATATATTTTGTATGTTTGATGGTATATATGATGTTCTAGTGGTTTATCTGAGATGCAGTAACATTTATATTGCGGTGTGTGATGATAAGTTTGGATAAATGTAGATTATGTGATGTGCGAAAGTGATTATGTATGGTTGATGGATTATATGATGTACTGGTGGTTTAACTGAGATGCAGTAGCATTTATTTTGCGGCGTGTGATGATAAATTAGGATAAAGGTAGCTTTTGTGATGTGTGAAAGTGAGTTTGAATGTTTGTTGGTTTATATGATGTACTAGCAGTTTAACTGAGATGCAGTAGCATTTATTTTGCGGCGTGTGATGATAAGTTAGGGTAAATGTAGCTTTTGTGATGTGCGAAAGTGAGTTTGAATGTTTGATGATTTATATGATGTACTAGTGGTTTAACTGAGATGCAGTAGCATTTGATTTGCGGCATGTGAGCATAAGTTAGGGTAAATGTATCTTATGTGATGTCCGAAAGTAAGTTTGTATGATTGATGGTTTTTATGATGTACTAGCAGTATAATTGAGTTGCAGTAGCGTTTATTTTGCTGCGTGTGAGCATAAGTTAGGGTAAATGTTGCTTTTGTGATGTCCAAAAGTGATTTTGTATGGTTCATGGTTTATATGATGTACTAGCGGTTTAACTGAGATTCAGTAGCATTTAATTTGGGCCATGTGAGCATAGGTTAGGGTAAATGTAGCTTATGAGATGTGCGAAAGTGAGTTTGTATGCTTGATGGTTTATATGATGTACTAGCGGTTTAACTGAGTTGCCGTAGCATTTAATTTGCGGCGTGTGAGCATAAGTCAGGGTAAATGTAGCTTATGTGATGTCCGAAAGTGAGTTTGTATGCTTGATGGTTTATATGATGTACTAGCAGTTTAACTAAGTTGCAGTAGCATTTATTTTGAGGTGTGTGAGCATAAGTTAGGGTAAACGTAGCTTATGAGATGTGCGAAAGTGAGTTTGTATGATTGATGGTTTATATGATGTACTAGCGGTTTAACTGAGTTGCAGTAGCATTTAATTTGCGGCGTGTGAGCATAAGTCAGGGTAAATGTAGCTTATGTGATGTCCGAAAGTGAGTTTGTATGATTGATGGTTTATATGATGTACTAGCAGTTTAACTGAGTTGCAGTAGCATTTATTTTGCGGTGTGTGAGCATAAGTTAGGGTAAACATAGCTTACGTGATGTCCGAAAGTGAGTTTGTATGCTTGATGGTTTATATGATGTACTAGCAGTTTAACTAAGTTGCAGTAGCATTTATTTTGAGGTGTGTGAGCATAAGTTAGGGTAAACGTAGCTTGTGAGATGTGCGAAAGTGAGTTTGTATGATTGATGGTTTATATGATGTACTAGCGGTTTAACTGTGTTGCAGTAGCATTTAATTTGCGGCGTGTGAGCATAACTTAGGGTAAACATAGTTTGGGAGATGTGTGAAAATGAGATACAATGCTTGTCTGTTTTTGTGATGCAATAGAAGTTGAATTGAGATGCAGTAGCATTTAGTTTGCTATGTATGAACATAAGTTAGGTTAAACGTAGTATGTGAGATGTTTGAAAATAAGATTGTATGCTTGACAGATTATTTGATGTATAGAACTTGAACAGAGTTACAATTAATGATAATGAAACAGATGACATAGAAATAGACGAAGAAGATACAATTGATGCAGCTGCTATTCAAGAGGATGCTAAAGTAAAATGGAATGAATTATTGCAAAGTTTTATTGGGTTAGGCGTGCTTGTTTTTTAAGCGTTGAAAAGTGTTTATGTGTGTGTCTGAGTGTGTGATGCAGTAAATGTTATAAAGTGATACAGTAGTGTCATGTATGAGTCATTTAATAGCAAATTAGGTTAGGCGCTTGTGTTTTTTAAGCGTTAAAAAGTGTTTATGTGTGTGTCTAAATGTGTGATACAGTAGATGTTATGAAGTGATGCGGTAGTGTCCTGTATGAGTCATTTATTACTAGATTAGTTAGGTGTGTTTATTTTTTAAGCGTTGAAAAGTGTTTATTAATGCACTAGTGTTCTATGTGATGCTAAAAACTATTTGTCTATGTATTTGAATTTGTGATGCAGTAAATGAGATAAAGTGATGTACTAGTTTCTTGAATGATACATATTAATCTAGATTAGATTAGGTGCGTAGTTTTTATGCGTTGAGAAGATTCATAATTTATTTGAATCCTTGATACACTAGTTCTAATGAAGTAAGAATATGGATGTTATTATGAATGTGATGCTGATGTATTTTTATTTATGAATTTTAAAAGATGTTGATACGCTTAAATCTCTACATGTTTTCTTTCATGTGATAAAAGTGATTACAACATCACATCATTACTATCTCGTCTGCTTTAATCTAAAGTATGTGAAAATCGACATCATCGGCAAAATTGATAATAATCTTGATGATTTAATTGTCAGATATGGTGATTATGCAATGACTGTGGTAAGAATAAATGAAGTGAATACAATTTTTTGTCACTGCATCATTGTTTTATAATTAGTGCATCAATGAGCTTTTACTGCATCTCAGGGTTAAATCTAGTGCATCATAGTATTAATATAACAACATTTTATAATTTTCACAGATCAACACATTTATTCGCTACCTTACGTAAAACTTTTATTGACAGTACCTGATATCATGAAGATGCATTGGGGAACAACATACAAGGGTACTGGCTGTGGCGTATTTGTGATGAGGCTTATAAAAATGTACAAGCGTCGAGGCTTTTTTTTTTTTTTTTTTTTTTTTTTTTTTTTTTTTTTTTTGCAAGAAGTGAAAAAAGGAGTTGGTCAAAAGGTGCAATAAAACTGCTGCGTGTCAAATACTTAACAAAGATGATTCTTGATGATATTAATGAGGAAGAGACAAAAATATTTAAAGCATCAGCAACATACGTGAAGAAACAACATAAGAGTTCAAAATTTATCACAGATGATAATGTCAGAGTTCCTGAAGATTTGTGAGAAAAAATAAATTAACATGTACTCATGCTTCTTGAATATTAAGTACTTTTAGTAACTGAACAAATTTAGTTTAAATTGTATTGGATGCTTTGAATTTTTGGTTCTAATTATACTGCATCACAATTATATAATCTAGTGAATCAAAGTTAAGTAAATTCACTACATCACAATGTATAAATCTACTAAATCAAAATTATTTCAATTCATTGCATCACAATTTATAAAACATACCGAATCAATATGTATAAACATATTGAAAGATCCTTTTTAGTGTTTGAAAAGTGTTTGTATCCCCTTTTATGTGTTATCGATGCAGTTGGTTTCTATTCAATATTTTGTTCACTATAATGCACTATATTGTTAAATATGATGCATTGATAATACTAGTGCATCACAATGTATACAACTGCTGCATCATAGTTTATACAAACTGGTGCATCATAATGTACATATCGAGTGCATCACAGTGTAAAAATCTGGTGCATACCATATGTATATTCACTTAAGTATAAATAATTTTTGAATTACATCAACTTAATAAAAAAATATAAGCTGTATGATGCCTTAAATTTTGATGTACTAACAAATACATGTGATGGAGTAACACAAATACTATGATGCATTAAAAATATCATTGTGATGCACTGGATTTTGAATTGTTATGCATTAAATTTTAACTATGATTCACTGGATATCTAAAACAACATAGTGATGCGCTGGGAATAACATTGTGATGCATAATCAGTTAATAGAGATGCACTATAAATAGAAATATAATGCAGGAATAAAATGAACACAAAAGATCTGTATGATATTTCATAAAACTAAGAAAATTTAACATTGATGATCTTTATGCTATGCAATCTTTATACACTTGAATCAATGTTTTGTAAGGAACATGTTTCTATACATAATGACTCAACACTGAACTTATTCATAAAAAATGAAAAAAGAAAATACGGAACGACTCAATGCTGAGCTTTTTCGCTGATCTTGTTTCTTGAGTTTCTTGGATGCTGGCAATGTTCGTTTACAGGTCCTATTCATTTTTTGGAACAGTCGAGATATCAATTTGAGCTTGATTCAATAACAGAATATCCAACATGATCTCTAACTCGAACAATTTCAATATCTGTAAGATGAACGCATAGAATGTTAGAAACTATAGCATCCATTGCATCATAGTCTTAAATCTATTGCATCACACATAAAATTAGTGTTGTGATTTAAAAACTCAAAATAAATAACCTTTGTAATAGTGCATCATAGTATTGTATCTAGTGCATTACACCTATAAAATCATTGATGTGATTTACAAGATAAAAATCAAAAAACCTTTGAAATACTATATTAATGTCTTATCTAGTGCATCACATAGCAAAAACTTGGTGCATCACGATGTATATTTTCACTTAGATATAAAGAAAGTTTTGAATTACAACAACTGAATCAAAAATATTAACAGTGTGATGTCTTAAATTTTGACGTACTAACAAATAACTGTAATACCGCAACACAAAAACTATTATGCACCTGAAATGACACAAACACTGTGATGCACTACATGCAAACACTGTGATTCGCTGAAAATGACATTGTGATGCATTAACATATAATAGTGATGTGATAGCATTTTTGCTATAGTCTATATGCGTCTAGATAAATAATTATAATGCAGTAAATAAGGTTTTAGATCTATATTTACCAAAAAAAACAAAATTGTAATGCATCAGTATTTTACAACAACTTCACAGACATACAAGGCTTTTTCACTTAAAAAATGATTAAAATAATTAAACAAAAAAAGCAAATGCATCACAGTATAAACTTAGTGCATCAATGTTATAAAATCTTACTAACACATTTTATCATACACCTTATGTGTAGCTTTAATAAACACATATTTTGTATTTATTTATTTCAGATTTATATTTGCCAAAAATAAAAACTTATTGCATCAATATTTCATAATAACTTTATACACATACAACTACACCTATAAGCCTTTTCCACTCAAAAGTGACTAAGACAATTAAAGATTTAAAAGCTAATGCATCATAGTGTAAACTTAGTGCATCAGAGTTATAACATATCACCAAGACATTTTATCAAACACCTTATGTGCAGCTTTACTAAAAACATTATTTATTTATTTCTTTTTTTATCTAGACACCTTATGTGCATCACAACTATAAAATCAATGTTGTGATTTATGAACTGAATATCAAACAATTTTCTAATAGCGCATAATTGAATTACAAATACATATATCTATTGCATCATACATTTATATCTACTGCATCATACTATTACGTCTACTGCATCAACATTCAAAAACTGCTAACAGCAATATAACATAAACAATCAGAATGAAAATCGATAAAAACATCTACAAATTAAAAAAAAGAAAAAAAAGCAACAAACTTTGAATTAAAAATTCTTACAATGATTAATAGATGATGAACTACACTCATTACTGGTTGATGATACACTAGACATCTTTAAAATCAATGTAGAATTAGAATTGACGGATCAAATCGTTGAATTAGATTTAGTGTTTAGATAATAATGAGTCGTGATTATCAATTGATATTAAAGAATGATTAAACGCAGTAAATCTAAAATTAGGGTTAATGAACTGTGATTATCGATTGGTGGTGAACAGTGGTGGTAAACGGTGGTGGTGAACTGTGATTATCTGTTGATAGTTATGGTGGAGGAAGATGGTGGTATTGAGAGAGAATAAGTGGTACTGTGATGAAAAAGACGACTCATATGCAAAAAGAGAGAAAATAAGGTTTATATAAGGTTTGAGTAAAAATACGAAAATACCCCTGGAGGTATAAAAAAGAAGGGACGGGCCATTTGGGACACGTGTCAGCCTCTAGTGGCTTCCTACACTTTTTATTTTAACATCATTTTTATTTTAACCCAAACCTATATATATATATATATATATATATATATATATATATATATATATATATATATATATATATATATATATATATATATAGTGTATCTTTATTTTCAAAACCCTGTTAAGTGCGGGAACTGCGAGAACTGCGAGAACTCTAATTTTACATTCGAAAACATGCATGTTCATATAAAACATGTATGTTTTCTTACATACACCTTAATACACATACCTGCGTAACATACATGTTCATATAAAACCCTGTTAAGTGCAACATATCAATATAAAATGGTTTTATATGAACATGTATGTTACGGAGGTATTTGTATTAATCAAGGCTGTCAAGATCGCGATCCCACGCAGGATCGTTTTTGTCTTTGCAAGATCGAGATCGTAAGATCGGATCGCGATCCTACGATCCTACCAATTAGTCATATTTTGTAAATAAATGATATATGAGTCAAACTGTTTTACATTTTTACTCAACGTCAAAGATAAGTTCATATAATATCCTCTTGAAAATGATAAAATTTAAAATTCAAATAGTAAAGTAATAGTAAAATACAAAAAAGTCAAGTTTCAATTGTTACATTAACGATTTAGTGCAATAATATTACATAACATAGGTCCTAAATGTCTCAAAATATACGAGCTATCAACATGATTTCTAGAAAACAAACGTTTCATAAGTGGCATTACAAAACATACCCTTTGATTAGTTTTATCACAGTGAAGTAAAGTAAATTAAACTATTGAACACTTTTTAGACTATAATCTATTCAGAAAAGTAGAAAACTATTTATAAACTATAATCTATTTAGAAAATGAAACAATAGTGGTTTACTCATTAGACATTAGTAAAACACACATTTGTTTTTTTTGCCTAAGCAAGTGGGATGGACTTAAAAGATTAAAAAAAAAAAAAAAAAAGAAAAAAAAAAGAAAAAAAAGTGAACTCGGATCGCGTGTCGATCTTACGATCTTACGTGCAATCCTACGATCCCACTTACGATCCTACCTCTGATGCGATCCTACCACGATCCTACACGATTTTGACTGGTGTGCACGTAAGATCGTACGATCTTACGTGTAAACTCGCGAGTTTGACAGCCTTGGTATTAATGTGTATGTAAGAAAACATACATGTTTTATATGAACATGCATGTTTTCTAATGCAAAATTGGAGTTCTCGCACTTAACAGAGTTCTATATATATATATATATATATATATATATATATATATATATATATATATATATATATATATATATATATATGTGTGTGTGTGTGTGTGTATATATAGATGTATATATATATATATATATATATATATATCTATATTATATATAACAGGAGGCGTTACACGTAGATAATGCCACGTAAACGCCACCTCATTGCCCAGTAATTCAATATCTGTCATGTCATCACATTCATGCCATGTCAGCAATTTTTTATTAAATATTTATTCCTTTAATATTAATTTCGAAATCCATTTATTTCATTAATTTCGGATTCCATTTATTTCATTTAATTGATTTTCGAAAATTTGTTTGTACAAAAATGTAAGATGGATTCGAACTTGGGACATTGAATAATGTTAATAACCATGCCAACCACTAGATCAAGACTGTTTTTTGATTTATTGTTTGCAAACAAAAGCCTATAAACTTTCCAAACAAACATTACCCTAGAAATTAGTAAAACTTATATAAAAAAAATACGCCCTATTACCAGCCATGCTAAACCCTAATGCGATCTTTATTCTGCCTCCTATGCTAAACCCTAATGTGATATTTAATGGTCTTCATTCTTGTATCATACAATCCTCAAATCTTTGTGATCATAATACAATTATTGATTTTTGCAGGTTTCATGTTTTATGTATCCATTCTTCAAAGTCGAGATAATTTTTGTGTTCATGATTATGATATTTGGTACTTTTATTATGTTTTTCTTTTCTTTCTTATTTGTGTGCCGAATATTCAGTTTGAGGGATGGAGCAGAAAATTGCATTCAACAAGTTTTACCTATGTCTCTTCTACACATAATGAATTTTAATTCAGAAACTTCTATACATAATGTCTCTTAAAAGTATACATGCATTTTGACTCACCCATAATGTCTCTTAAAAGTATACATGCATTTTGACTCACCCATATAAGTTACATGTTTTAACCTGAACCTGTTTTCAATCCCCCCAACCTATCCGATTTGCTAGCTCTAGGTCGTATGTGTGAATTTAGTACAACTCTATCAACAACCTAAAGATCCTGTATGCAGGTTAGAAGACCAAAAGTTTCAAAAGCCAACTTTATGCATACAAACTAGCTAAACCAAAGTGCCATTTATACGATGAGACAAGCGTCAAGCAACAATTGGTCAGTTGTGGTCTCTCAACGCATAACAAAAAAAATACCAAAAGAGCACGTCCGACCACAAGTGAAGAAGCTAGGCGACAACAATTTATAACAGAAAGTTGTAGGGTTCTAAGCTTAGTGCTTGGGAAAAGAGAGTTGGAACATGATGTTGACACGTCTGTATGCATTTTTTTAACAGGTATTATAATACAAAACTTAGATGTAACATAAGATATTTATTATGATAGGCACTGAATAAATTATGATCAGCAGAGATCAATTTAATAGCCTGAATATAAGATTTTAACAAGATTTTTGTTGAATACTTGATAGAAGAGTGGCGTGAGGAAAACTTATATCAGTTGCTTATCTAAATATGTAATTATAATGAATGAGATCGGAACAGTTGACAATATCCCAGTGTTCATTGAAGGTGTGAAAAACAGGCATGTTCTCGTGTATGATTTATATTCTGACATGTTAACACCAAAATATGTAAATATAGTGATGATGGCGATTTTTGATTTCATGCCTACAGGAAACGAAAAATGTCAGGTTTAGGGATCGCATGTACAAAAACTATGATCCCAGAGCAAAGGTTATCAAAAAGTTAGCAGAGGAAGTTTTCTTGATTGTAGGCAGGGATCCCTTTATAGGGATCCCTTGATTGCACCTAGCTGTGGCAATTTCAACCCGTTTACTTTCTCAAAGGACTGCTTGTGCTCTTCCTTCATTAGGTTAGAGCTGAAAGAATACTGTTTGCCAATCATAGCTAAGTTCTTACTCATTTACAAAGGTCTTTTATATAATTATAATGTAAATGATAAGTAGTTGTATCATAATTGTTTGGGTTACGCGGTTCAGACGATTGCCTTAAAAGCTGCATGAGATCCTTTATATGGTCGCTGCTAACTTATTTGAGCCTAAAGTTTACCAGTAAGTGGTTGATTACAAAGGACAGCCGCTGATCTCAATAGTTTCCCAGGATCTTGATCACAGTGTATTATTCTTATCTTTGGAATAAACTTACTTTCTCATGAAAATTATAATTATGATTATATCTTACAAAATTTTAGCTTAGATTTTGTAATTTACCCATCTGAGCTGTTTAAAATTTATGATATCCCAAATTTGCCATTCGGCAAGTAATGGGTCGAAAAGCCACCTTTGATCATTAATATGTTATGAGAAGTTCTTTTACTTTCAAAATGTATATCATTTGACCTATATCAGTACATATTGATAACAAAGAGCAAGGAAAATAAACTATAAAATACTACTATATTTAGCAGCACACTTATTTTTCATTTCAAATTTAGCAGGTGGACCTAAATTATAGTTTGTGGTTTGAACGGACAACAATGCTCCTCAGAGGTGCAGGATCTGGACCTTTATTGGGAAGTGGGTCCCTACTTGCCCAATGCTAAGTAAGGTACCTTTATAATCAGTTTCATAGTATGCCAACTCAATCTCATATGCTACAGATGGAAATTTGGTTTATGGTCGATCATAAGTGGGTCAAATGAGTCAAATCAGTTAATTGCTACATCTCCGTCACATATTTTCCATAACCCATTTTGACATGTTACCCAATACGTCGAACTTAGCAACTTAGCATGAGTGTAACTAAATGAAAGTGTCATCATTAAAATCTTTTTTTCAATCAGGTGAAGGTTATCGGAGCTTTATTCAAGGGTTAGTGATGGAGTGCAACAGAGAAGAAGCGTTGAGGGCAAAAGAGATGGGGGAAAATAAGATGGAGAACAAAGACTTCTATGCGGCTCTAAAGATTGTAGTCAAGGCTAGCTAACTAACTGTTCTTTGTCCAAGGTATGCAAGAAGGGTCACTTCGTTGCGATGTTAATTTTTCCATTCGTCAAATTGGTCATTTAGAATTTGGGTACATGGTTAATTTTATGAATTAGGCAGGGAACTCACCAACCATTAGCGTCAATTAAGCTCGGATTAATATGTGGAAGCGACATGGTATTTTTCTATCATGTTCCAATACATGGTTCATTGATTCCATCGTCGTACTAACATTCATTATCTTATTTAATGACAACATATGACACAAAGAGTTGTAACATTTATGATAGCGCCTGATGGTTTAGGTGATGATCACATATATATAAGATACTATGTTAATAAAAAAAAATGAACTTTATAATGCTATTGATTCTTTTTGTCACACTCTGAAAGACTGCGTTTGATTCAAGTTTTCAATATTCAGTCTAAACACTCGAAACTATAGCTACTGCAACTTCAAGTTGCAATAGTTGGTCTAATCTCACATCAGAGCGTATGATTATGATCATCTTACGTTTATTTTTTTCTGTACCCATGGTAGATTGGCAGTAGTAGATATCAAAAGTAGTAGCCATACATAAATTTTCTATGATACTACTAGGTTTGAGCAAGATATGTTGCTGGAGTCAGCAAGTTCAACTACTAGACGCGCTGAATATTTATTGAACATCATTAACAACAAGTCAATTAGTGCAGACGTTCCTATCTGAATTGAGTAGCATTCACAGGTACTAAAATAATGTTGCAACTTTTACCAGGCTATCCGAGAATTTCAATGTTTAAATACCAAGTTACTCATGTCAAATGGATTGGAACACCTACCACAAGAATAAAACCAGGTAATTAAATACATTCTAAAGAATGCTTGGGACCGTTGGGCTAAAATGTTTAACATCATGTTTTACTATATTTCGGAACTTGCTGTAATGTACATTTGCTTACTGTCATAAGCCAATCTAAAATAAAATAAATTCTAGGTCCAATCCAATCAGGCTTCTTATATTTGCATTTAACGCAATTTACATGTCTTTAAGGTCTACAATAGTGGTGGAATCTCAACCAGTTTGCTCATGAATGGGTTGATTTGAGTCAGGTTTCATTGTTAAAACGGGTCACACTGGTGACTGGTCAAGCGGGATGTAAGTCGCTTGAATTGTATATTTAATGAATACACTACTTTTAATTCATGTTTTAGATTATATTGATTAATCTTGCTGGCCATTCCCTCGAACTTAACATGACTTAAGGCAATGATGCATGTAGGATGGATCTGCATGGTTGCATTATTAGTTAAAACATGTAGAATGGATCGATGTGAATTTAGTACGTGTAGCATTAAAATGGCTTTAGCGTTAACAGAGTTCAAGGCCTTATGTGGGTTTACCAGTTCAGAGGTATATACATGTTTTTAGTTCAATTTTTTTTATTTGATTATTTAGTAATGCATGACATTCTTTCACTATGTACCAAAAATATTCCAGAGTCCTTTAATCGAATGCATTGCAACATTTGGCTATCTATTTGAATTGCGGTTTATGTAATTATCAAGTGTGAAGCATTTGTATCTACACGCTCATAATTATTAGCAAATAACTTTTGAAAACAAATAAGTTCTTTATTAACTTTAAATTTCACAATGATGCAAATATTAAAACTGATCATAGTTGTATCTAAGATTCACTTTGTAAATTTATAAAGGTTGATTCATAAATAGCTTTTTTCGTTTTGCAGGCAATTCAAAAGCACAAGTTTGTTGATATGTTGGATGATCTGGGTTCCGCTGATCTAAGTGTATATGTTGACTTTCCTGCAATTAGGCAATCTGGTTAGGAAATTTCTTATCCGTATTGCTTTTAGTGGCAGTGTATTCTTGCATTTTCAAATATCACTCAGTCACAGTTTCTTGGTAATCTTGGAAAAAAATTTCGCGTGGAAACGTTGCTACAGAACTTCACAGCGGAGCAAGCTGAGTCTCTGCAAACATGGTACTGGCGGTTGGTGAGGGAAGGTGAAGCCCCATGTTAGGAAGGCCCGGATGAACAGAAGGTAATACCAGTTTTAAATTCTTAAAGTTATGCTATTTCACAAGTATATAGGCCGTTTCAAGAGTCAAGGAGCAAGTAAAGATTGAAGGTTTCATTTTGCTTTCCAACACTCACCACTCTTGACTCCTATATATACTCTATAAGCACACCATCCTTTTCAAGACCAGTTTCCTTCCAAACTCCAGCATCTCATTACTTTTGTACAAGAAAAATTAGGTATATTTGATCATTTCAATTAGTAACGGTGAAAAATGTAAAGGTAAATGAGTTTTTTTCTTGATCAAATATCTTAAAAGCACAATATTTAGAGTGTGAATATTATATATACGTCGGCGGCCATGTTGTTTTTATGCATTTATTTTGTAAGTATCATACTGACCTTATGTCATAGCAATACTCGAAGGGAAGGTCGGAACTAGGCTGACTTCGACTCTCTTCCGTCTGTGAAGCAACCTGAAAATGCATGCAACAAATAACCTTACCATTTGTTACTTGATAGGATAATTAGTGTAGCATTTCATTTGTTAATGAGGTTAATCAGGACAAATTTAGTAACCATTTATTCTCAGTACCATTATACCATTAGTTGATGCAAATGCTTAATAAATGGATATTACTGCTACTAAATAAAAAATTAAATCTGAGAAAAAAGATAACAATAAAAAAATATCAGTATCTATGAATGTAACAAAAGATTATTAGCGTTAGTCACCAAAAAAATTTCTAGGAAGAATCCATTAAATGGTTTTATTTATTTATACATGTTGGTGCTCGGGAGTTTGAACTTTGAAGTATTTTTTTAATTGATATAAAGGTTAGGGAGAAGAGGAAAGTAAGAGATTGCATTGTGATAAGGCAGGGAACTGCTCTTCGTTAGATTCGGAGTTTACAAAAGAAGGTTAATCTTCTCATTAAGGTTAAGTTGCTCCCTTCATTCTAACCGTGAGACATCTTAATGCATACTTAATATATATTATTTGTGGTAGAATTGTAGCTATGTTTTCATATCATAAATAATCAAGAGATACATCATTTACATCTTTTAGTGATTACGAAAATGTACTCTAAAAATTATCAGCAATGCCGAACACCCCATGAGTAGATAACGGTTTTAGTAGAAATCCCAAAGATGCCCTTGGCATCTCAGGAAGTGCATTGCTTATGAAATAATTAAGGTATTTACCATGTCATCAGAATTAAGTCCAAAATGCCTTTTTTTCTTAATAAGCGAGAACTTTTATATAAATACCACCTCAAACAGGTCCAGGTCTTTTGATGATCATTATGATATACATATTGGTGCAATTTAGCCTATTACATAAGTAGAATGGAAGATCAGTTGTGTTTCTGTTCGGATTACGTATTCTTGCTCAAAAGTATTTAGTAATAACTTTGTTCTTTAAACGCAATATCAACATATTACAATATCTCGACAATGCTAACATATGTGCTAGCATTTTTTAGTTCATCAGTTGTAGTTTTTTTAAACCAACAAAATGGGATGAGTAGAGTAACAAGTTAAAATGAATCATTTAACCTATGCAAGTTCTTGGAGCTAGAATGAGAGCATCGGTGGGTTGAAAGGCAACCAATACAAATATACATTGTTTTTATTTGTACATAGATTCGGTAATGAATTGGTTGAAATACAATCAAATTCAGTAGCATGAGGTAAGTAATACAATAATTATGACACAAATGTGATTTATGGTTTTTGGTAGACTACTACTACGGGTTGACTACTTTTGTGTTTATAAAGTAAGCAATGTTAAGATTAACAAGTAATAGTTTCATGCAGAGATTGGATTTGCTTCGTAGAAGTTTTAAAGTGGACAACCCCTTGAGGCATGTAAACATTTTCTGTGTACTAGCGTGATGTATTATTGCATTAAGTGAGTATTTTTGAGGAAAATATTGATGAAGTGCAAATTGTCATCTCTTATAGTAATCTTTTACACAATGATTTTAATGGAACATGGTGAAGATATTTTAGTCCAAATTAGCCAAACAACTTTGATGTAATATGATTGCTATGTATGTTTTCTTTTTATATGTTTATAAGTTTCCATGGGCCTGATCTAAATATTTATTTGTGCAGAATGATGACGAATTAGGAAAACAAAAGTTGGTCAAGTTCCAACTCCTGAAATACATATGCAGATTTATTTGAGATATATTCAACAAATGTATCTTAATGCAATGTACGGTGTTTTGCGAGCGACTAATGGATCACTTGATTCCATATAAATTAATCTCCAACCAATACAATAAAGTTTTACATGTCAAACATTTTTGCCGTTATTCATTATTTATTTACTTGCAAATAACTTTTGTCTAACAATATGAACAAGTGTTGATTGTAAGGAGTTTATAAGAATATATTCATCTTCATGGTTGTATACATATTTTAAAATTTAGACTACTTTTTTTTTTCCTTTTTTTTAATCTTTGAACAAATGATCAATTTCCGCTATTTATTTTTTTAGCACATAATGTTCATGGGTAAATAAACCAAATTTATCATTCACTTACTAACGATAATAAAAACTTTTAACACCCTTCTTTCGCTATAGAAAAATATGCCAACGATATTTATTAGTCATGCCCGCCCATCGGGCGGGCTTTGAAACTAGTATATATATATATATATATATATATATATATATATATATATATATATATATATATATATATATATATATATATATATATATATATGTACATATATATATATATATATATATATATATATATATATATATATACATATATATATATATATACATATATATATATATGTATATAATATATATATGTATATATATATATATATACATATATATGTACATATATATATATATATATATATGTACATATATATATATATATATATATATATATATATATATATATATATATATATATATATGTACATATATATATATATATATATATATATACATATATATATATATATATATATATATATATATATATATATATATATATATATATATATATATATATATATATATATATATATTGCCTTGAACAATCTACCTTTCAAAGTGGAATCATAATGCGCTAAGAGCACTTGGTAAGGTCACCTCAGGTTAAGTTTTAACTCACTGTCACGTCAGCGTCACATCAGCTTTTACATTTTAATTTTAACTCTTAACTTTCCACCCCGTTAACATAACTTATATTTAACTCACCTTAACTCACTTTCACCCCAATTATTTTCAGTTTCAACCCCAAATTTTAACAAACACTTCATTTATTTAAAACATAACATAAATTCTTAAACATATTACAATACGAAATTAAAACATAAATATTACATTACGAAATATATGAAATTTAAAAACATAAATATTACAAACATTTATTCATCGTCGTCGGAACCTTCTTCTTCATTTTGACGTTGAAGACTTCTTCTCCAAACATGCTCCATAAGGTCTTGTCTGAGTTGATTATGCATATCCACGTCGTGTATTTCTTTATGTATGCGACATTGGGTATCACATCTGTCGATCCACCTGTCTCGGCTAAACCATGGTGTCGGATCCACCCAAATTTTTGAATACTTACGTAGTGCAAACTTTTGATCTTTTAAGATCATGTTATGCAAAATTATGCAAGTATACATTATTCTTTGTAACTTGACAACTTCCATTGCACGTGCCGGTTGTTGTAGTATACCCCAACGTCCTTGAAGCAGTATGGTTGGGTATTTTTTAAAACCGCTACCATATTGCCCTTGCCACACAACCGGACAATTTTTCCACTCCCAATGCATGCAATCAATGCTACCAAGCATGCCCGGAAAATCATGTTCATGCTCATGTTTTTCATAAATAGCCTGAACGTCAGACCATGTTGGTTTCCTTAGAAACTCCCGCATAAACAAATCCATAACGCACTTGTTAAAATTATCAAGACATTCACGTGCAGTGCGCTCACCCATTTGCAAATACTCATCAAATGCATCGGGTGCGCTGCCGTATGCCAATTGGCGTATGGCAGTGGTACACCTCATGAGTGCACTAATACTTTGTTGACCCGTGCAGTCGGGTCCTTTGTGCATGACTTTAAAATGATCTGGAAGATGATCGGAATAATAATTTTGAATACCTTCAACTATTTCTAGAAATAGTTTCCGGCGCATACGAAACCTTCTTCTAAAATTCCGGTTTGTATACTTACACCCTCGAATAAAGTAGTCGCTAAGCAAACGTTCCTCAGCAACCTCAAACTCACGGTGGATGCGTGTACGTGGGATTGGTTGTAGAGCTGATGCTGTTGCTGCTTCTTGTTGTTCCAACTGTTGATGATATTCAAATGCGGCTATCATAAATTCCAAGTCCATTTCATCATCTATATCGAAGAAACTTCGTTCTTCTTGGTTATTTTCGTTCGGATCCATTGTGAGTATGAATGTTTTAGGTGATTTTTTTATTTTATTATTAGTTTTTTATTTTTTTAGAGAGGAAATGTAAAGATTGAATTTGAGTTGTGTAAGTGTGAAAATAAAATGTGTGTGAGGTGGGTATTTAACTATTTATAGTGGTAAGAAAATGGGTTGGAATTTTATTTTATTTATTTATTTATTATTATTTTTTTAATGATATAGCCGTTACTAAATGGTAATAAAGTATAGGGGTGTAAATGATTTTTTTTTGCCTCCCTTTAACGTGGGTTAAGTCCTTAATGTATGCATTTAACGCACCCTTTAACGTGTGTCAAGGTAAGGTAACGCACCCCATTTTGGTGGTGCATTAAAACTTAACGTGGACAAAATGTCACCTTACTGAGTCCTGAGACATCTAAAAATATGAAAATTGATTTGCTCACCCACATTTTTTATTGTGACACTCTACTGTATGCATTATATACTTATACAGTGCTTATAATGTGCTTTAACAACTTGTATAGTTGAGTGTCCCAATTAAAAACATGAGAGTCTCGATCAACTTCCTAAAAATATTAGTTTAATAAATACTCCATTTATATCCATTTTGAATTTATCTTTTTAGAATTTCAAAATTTTTGAGATGTATTAAACTAAAAAAACGAAACAAATAAGTGAGGCATGACATTGGTGATATGTGTTGGCCTATGGCCCCCATCCCGTTCTAATCATTTGATTAGAGCATATGATTACCTTGACCTCAACCGCTAAACGATAATTGCAATTGTGACGTCCTTGTATCAATGTTTTTGGAAGATCTTATACAAGTATAAATGAAATCATATTATTAGTGAACGCATCTGGTCAATCTAGAGTTATAAACTTATATTTTTGGAAACATATGTTTACAAACTCAAAAGGGCTTTTGATGTTTTACCGAAACCTCATGGATTTTTTCTTTGCAGTATAAATCTTTGTTAAAAATACCGACTTTTTCATAATAAACCCGGTCCTCAATTTTGATGTCACGTATTTTGTTTAGTTTCTTCATTGTATGTTGTAGGTTAGTATCCATGTTAGATATTTTAGGGGTTAAATGTATGTTTAGCGTAGTATTAGCATTTTATACTCCTGTAGACGTTTAATTCATAAGGTTTAGAAACATAGTCCGTTGTCTATTTGTATTAGGAACCGAATTCCCTCCTCATTCTCTATAAGTGAGAGGGAGGCTTCAATTGTATTACTTTTGATCAATAAACGAAACATTTGGGTCAAGTCGTGTGGGTTTCTTCTTTAGTCTAGTTTATGTGTGTAGATTCATTTTACGAGTTCGGTATTCCACATACTTGCTTCCGGATTGTTGACATAAGTTCAACATTGTATTATGGTTAAAAAGTATAGATCTAAGGTTATCCCTGTCCATAGACGGTCATCGTACTAGTTGTTGGGCTGAAAATTAAGTAGTTACGTGAACGTCTTATAACCATATAAAACTAAAGTATGATAAACCACTCATTAGTTGACATTACTCTACGAGAGATAAAATAATATCTCAACAAAGTAGAATCTAATATTTTAATGCCATATTAGACATAAGCACAAAAACTTAACAGCTAGACCAACATATGAATATATAAAATTTACATATGTGTAAATTTCAGCTTTAGAATACCAACTAGTGGCCACTCGCATGGGATGTTTGATGACACATGGACCCCAATCATTTAAGCATTTTTCTTTGCATCTTATTTTATTAATCATATCAAATGCTACTTGAATTCATGTCATATAAAAATTGTAAGACTTTGGCATATCCGTATTCTGTTTTTCATACTTTCACATCCACTTTCTTGATTTACAATCCTTACTGTTGGATTTTTAACTTTTATTTATTTAACATCTTGTGAATCCATGTGTAATGCATGCACTAGTCTCCATTCTATAGGTTATCTGAATTTATATTCTTATTCTAGATTAAAAAACGTTGAATTTAGAATATTGGAAAATAAACATCAGTCTTTCAATACAAAATGTATTTATATTGCTCCACATGTCGAATAAGGTGATAGCCCTTGAGTGGTTAACGTACGTTGGGAACGATTGAGTTCTTCCTTCGATTGTTTGGTTTTTCACGATTGTTATATAATGGCATTGTATTTTAAAATCATTGGTGCTGACTTATCTGTCTTAGTGTGTTGCAATATTTTCATCTTGTTAGCTACTTATGGTTGACCTAAGTATCATCGTCAAAATGTGTGACAAGTTCAATTTCAGCTAAGTTCAAACTTCAAACGATCTTGAAGTGGTCATGACAACCTCCTGAAAAGATGATGCTTTTCCTGGTTTGAGTCTGTGTGTGGATTAATCGACTAGAAAGTCAGAAACCATGGTTAAAAAAGTAGTATGTTATCATCTTGCTAATTCTTATTATTTATACAATGGTCTATAAATAAAGAAAAACAAATCATAAAGATTTGGAACAGCTCTCAATATTACATTCTTACAATTCATTTAGATTTAGAACAACACTAAAACATAGTCAATATAAATATGTGACTCCTTTTAAATAAAATATATATGAATATGTGATAGCAAATTATGTAAAATCATACTCCGTATTAACTTTTTGGAGACTTTTATGTAGGAGTAATAAATAGAGATGTATATTAGGTGGTTTGAAGTTGAACCAACCTCAGCTCAGTCTTGACAGGCTTTGTAACATTTAACCCACATCAGCCAAGGTCCCTTTTAAAGCCTAGTACTAGGTCCAAAATATCGATGAGTTGACAGACTCATATGGTCCCGGGTCCTATTTCAACTGGGTCCTTTTCTTAATGTTCAAGTTTGATGTTTTTCTTCATTGAATTATTGATGTATCTATTGTAGTTTATGATAAAGATCTTTAGTCGGATTATATTGTAACTTACATTTAGCTTTGCACAGATAATATGCCACTCGAAGATGATTTACTTGAAATACTTGAACTATTTGTTAAAAATTGAGGTTAGGGTGGGATGATAATTTTGGGTTTCTGCTTAAATCGTTTATTTTTCAAATAAAGTATCTCCGCTTTATAAATGCCTGAATATCACGAATTTTTATTCGGATAATTTAATAAGAACAGTTTGTTTCTATGTAAAAGAGAACAAAGCAAAACAAAAAATCATGTGATTTTCTTATGTTAAAAGAGACTTGACATGTCTGTTAAAAAAACAGACATCCTCACGGTTAATATGGTGGTTAAAAATGGCTAAACACTAAGAGTCACAATTCTTCATCAACATACAGGTTGGTTGTGTTTTGGCGGCAATATCTAAAGTCCTTTAGGAGTGGTACCCCAACAAGGGACGTTGCCCTTGACCCTGCAAGGGGCCACAACCCTCTTAGCCTTTGCATCTTTGTCGTAGTCGAAAACATATTAGCTCAAACAAGCCTGCACTTCATACTTCCTTAACTTATATCCGATCATAATATAAAATTTCATTGGTTTTTAGTAAATCACAATTGTAAAAAATAGATAATGACACTAAAATCACCGACATATTTAGCTTTTATTGAGGTCATCCGAATATTAAAAGATTTACGTTGATCAGTTTTACGCATATAAGAATATGGTTTTGGTTATACTTATTTTCACGGATTGTCATCTTCTTATATTAAACCTATTTTCATTAGCATGCTCATTGCACCGGGTTTCAAAAGACTTGTAGATCTTGCCATCTACTAGTACTTTGTTACTACTACGTATATTTTATTTGATCATTTACTTAAGTTTATAAAAACTCCAATGCAATCAAGTTCTTATATCGGAAGAGAGTGTAAAATGAAAACTCAATTACAAACTATCTGTTCTGCAAGTCTTCTTGCTAAAAGTCTTCCATATAACTTTTGCTAAAATTCGACAAGTCATCGAAGTACCTTATTGAAATAACGAAAAGTTATTGATAAAATTGCCATCCGAAATGCTCTTATAAATAACTTGCGATGATTCACGTCATTCCACATGTTTTATTAAGTAGAATTGATAAATATACGTAATACACACTTGGATTGTTTGTTTAAAATTCGTTGAGTTGTCCAAAACCTAACCAATTATTTTTGGCCCACTCTCAAACTTTGGCTATTTTGTGCACCTGTCCCTGACAACTGATCGTTTACTTTTCATTATTTGACCTATTGCCAAAAACAAAAGTATCGCACTTTGGTCGTGTTATTCTAAATTATTGGATGCAATCAATACATAAAGGGACATGTCTAACATGAATGAAAGAGGTAAATCTCGTTTATCTGCATACAAGAAAATGAGTCTGGATTTAGCTAGTTTTGGGCATGTCCCGGACCTGTAAGATGGGGGACACTCAAAATTTAACATGGTTAATTACCTCTTATAACAAATCTACAAACTCAAAAATGATGTATACGTTGATGATTTATTGATTTTAGTGTCATTAATCAATTTATGTAATTGTGATTTATCCGAAGAGAAAAGAGGTTTCAAGTTAAACTATATTACAGGTTAGTAGGTGTGGAGTGCACACTCATATAAATTACTATGATTTTGAGCACTACATATGATTGTTATTTATCAAAAAGGTGCGAGTATTCATGAAAATGTGGGATTTTTCACAGAGTCACAACTTTTCCGTACATCAACCATAGAGATTATTATATAAACATATTTTTGTCTCTCATACGAAGATATTTCATATCAACAACTACTCTTTTTTTTTTTTTTTTTTTTTTTTTTGTCTAGAATTTAAAGGTTCATTCTTGTCTTCTTTTTATACAAATTGTCAAATTTCTTGTAACTCAATGCCAATATCGTAGAAATATTGTATCAGAAAAGTGGACTTTTACATGATTCAAGAATTATCGAAGTAATCTTTGATTATCACATCCTAGTACCGACAATATATTCCGAAGTTAGTTTGCTACTTTAAATAGTCATCGATGCATATCTAGAGATTTTAAAGACCAAAGCTTTTCTTTCATTTGCTTTGTAGTGGTTCTGTTCTTTATGGCCGGCCTTATGGCCGGGGAATTTGAGATCGATTGCATTTTGATACAACGTAAACACATAAACATTCGCAGTGTATAGAAAGTAATTATGCATACATATGGCGTTTTAAACGTTCAAAAAGCTCTTTTTAAGAAGCAAACAGATATATGCTTATTCAATTTGCTAGATCCTGTTCATTTTACTTTGCTTAGGTTGTTGTTCAATCTAGCAATAATGCACATTTATGCAGAAATAAAGGGTCATAAAAAATAATAGGTATGATCATTCGAAGCATACATGAAGATAGTTACATTAAGAGAATATAATATATTGACTAATATCAGTTCTTATTCATCATCAGTTTTTGCTATAGCTTACACCAATAAAAGGAACAAAAGAAGCATTAAGAACTTTTTTCTACAGATGTAGGGAAGTATCGACATCAGGTTTGTCATAAGATCGCGATGCACCAACTGTTACTGAATCCATGGACCAAAAATCTCTATAAGGTGGAGTCTTTAATGGTTGATGCTCAGTTTTCTTCCCATACAAATCAAGCCCAAGAGATAGACAATCTTGAAAAGATGATCTTGTTCTCGTAGTAGTTGTAGTTGCATTTGTAGTAGTAGCTGTAGTTGCTTTGTGGTAGATCATTTCAGGATGCACCAACAAGTTTCCTGATCGCTCATACTCTTTTTGAGTCATTGTTTCCTGCTCATTAAACAGCTTTAGCAACTCCATTTCTTCACGTCTTTCCCTCATTTTTTGCAACTGTCTGAATCTTTCTTGCAAGAGAGCGATAGAAGAAGAGGACGTATTACCACCACCTAACGCCATTGAATCACCACGTTCACGTCCCATAGCATGAAGTGCCATCATTAATCTTCAAAAGGATATATGACCAAGTTTTTTTTTTTTTTTTCTCAAGTCTTGAGAATGATACATTATTCATATGTTATGTGTGTTTTTATATATAGCATGGCTTTGTTTGGTACTGACATTTTGGCCCGGCCCTCAGCCACCCTTTGTTGATTCGGGGTGGTCATACATCGGCAACAGTAGCACATGATCCAAGGAGAAAGAGACAAGAAGATAATGTATCTTTAGAATGAGTTGTTTTATATGAAGGCAAAAGTACTTTTGTTGTGCTAAAGTTAAGAGAATTAGTCCAAATGAATAAGTGCTTAGCATTTGGAAGAATGCATATGAAAGGATATAAGGTTAGGTTTGATATTGTGGCAAGCTTTTGACATTTTGGAGTACTTTAAGCTATGTAGAAGATGGTAATATGTCACTATCTTCATGAAAACATGCATTGTTCACACGTCGGTTGACCATACCAGATAATCTAAAGAACGTCGTAAGTACAAATTTACCAAAACTACGTCAGTATTAGAAAAACAAGACAATCTGAGAATTTTTATTTTGGGCAAGAAATGTCGTATTCTTCGTATGGTTGAAGATAAGCACAATTGCTAACGTGACAAAAGTATTAGGATAATTCTATGCCGAAAGATGAACCAGAATGAGAATCAATGCCGAATCCCAAAAAGGCCACAAAACCTTTATCGTGTCTGTTCGTGCGATAGTGTTCTCCAAAGTTTGTTTGTCCGTTTGCACTTGTACATGTACTATAGACGAAAATCCTCATTGTTAGTGTCGAGTTTGTTCTATTCGCCAAAATTAGCAAGTCATGTCATGAGATTACTGTTTGCTCTTTGTATATGTTACTGTATGTAAATATGGTATATTCATTCCACTAATAGAAAGTCAAATTCCAAGCATCAATCCTTTATTCCAGGCTGGTTGAGTGGGATTTGCAAGTTTCACTGTGCCAAGTTATTAGATGCAGGTGAGATTTCATCAATAGATTTGTATTATACTATACAAATTTAACCATAATTTTAGAAAATAGTTTAGCTGTGAGCTGAGGTACACTTTGGGTGAGTTTTAAGCCTTTTCACTTGCTCATTTGTAAGTAGGGGTGATCAAAGGTCCAAAACCGGACAGGACTGGCTAAAACCGGACCGGACCGAGACCGAACTAGCCCAAAACCTTAGACCGAGGACCGGAGCAAATGTGTTCGGTCCGGTCCGGGTTGATCTGGTCCTTTGGTCGGTCCGATCCAAGAAGGCATAATAGTAGGGTTCTAACTTCTACATAAGACCGGACTGAACCGAACCGGACCAGACCGAGACCGAAATAAGGAAAAAATTCAGACCGAGAGGGATCGCTAGTCCTTCGGTTCTGTTGGTCCTCTCAGTCTCGGTCGGTTTTGAGTCCGCGATGCTCGGCCCTATTTGTAACTAAACCCGTGTTATTTCTTAGAAATGAAAATTAAAATCCAAATCAACATACTTTTGTATATGCCAAAAAAAGCCCCCTCTATTCCTCTAACATTCATATTAATCATAAAACATATATAGCGAAAGAAAGGTGATTTGCACACATATATTTTATTTTGAAGATAATAGTATACAAGCACTTAGAGCTGTTTGCATGATCTTCGATCATTTCTTCTTTTTTTTAAGGGAAATCTACCAAAATATACCAGTCCCCTTACGGCTTGTCACTTTTTAGACCAAAAATAATTTTAATTTGAAAATAGACCGGGCAACCGGACAACTTGTACAATGGGACACTTCTCGAATTCATAAGCCGAACACTTAGCATGTACCGGGACACTTGTCAAATTCATAGGTGACAATTAGCATGTTGTACATGTCGTCCGGTTTATTTTTGAATTAAAATTATTTCTGGTCTAAAAAGTGACAAGCCGTAGGACGACAATTTTCAAGACAAAAACTATACCTCTGTTTGTTTCTAATAAATGTTTGGGGATCCACGAAAATTTGGGCCTAAAACAGCCCAAAACACAGTATCATTATTGTGGTTTAATGGGCTGCTAGCAACATTTCACTTTGTGTTGAGACAAGGAACTAACAAGATGATAAAAGTAAAAAAAATGAAAATGTGTTCGAGGTTGGTACCCAACTGGGGATGACATTAAGCAAATCATGTTACTGGTAGTCTGGCATTCTAAAATACCAATTTTTTAATTCTTTAGATGATTCACATTACATGAATGTGCCAATTAATTTTTGTAAATTAAAAACATGTTTACAATATCTCTTATATAACAAGGAAAACGAAAAAAAATAAAAAATGAGTTTTTCGCATAAACCAATAGTCTATTTTAAAATCGATTCATCCTATTAAAAAGTTAAAATTGATTTTCTTGGTCAACATTACTTAATTTTGTTGTCCAGTTAAAAAAATGCATAAAAGTAGATTTGTCAAAATTGTAAAAGGAAAATGTAAAAGTAGGAAGGTTATTTTTGAAAATTTAGTAATTAATCTTAAAATATTAATAAATTCAATTATGTGATTTGTGATATTAATAATTATCAGTGGATGTTCATATAGCCCATAATAAGCCCACGGCTCATGTTAGCTATTATGATTTTTGCCCTAATATTTATCTATATATACTCTTGTAAATCTCATAGTTAATTTCATTCCCACAATTCTTGTTTACAACACGTTATCAGCACGATATTTCAATACTTTAATTTCACTTTCTCATAAAGATCAATGCATATCCAATAATTTTACACATTCATATATACGGACTTCAAGTCCTAGTAACCATGTCTCTTCACAAGAGACTTTACTCTTTTATTTATTCTTTGCGTCTTTACATCTTTTGGCCATTCATTGATACATCTGCACTTCCTGCAGGTATGCTTCCATGATCCTCACTACGATTATAGCGCTATCTTATTTATTTACATAATCATTATTATGCATATTATTTTATACAATATCTCCATCGACGTCGATTCATTTATATTTTCGATTCCACACTTTACTAGACATTGCAATATACGCATAATTTATTGAGATCTCATAGTTTTTCACGTACCCGGGGTTTTTCAAGAACCTTCATGTCTAGTGTCTCTTTAAGAGACTATGGGGTCTTTATTACCTCGATTTGACCATCTTGATTTTCTTGCTCCATTTTATTTATTCGTTCGAGGGCTTTTACTTGGAACCGATTAGTCTATCATGTTGCAGCCATGCCATAGACTTACTACCATTCATTAGTTGTACTTTTGGGACACACATTTTAATTGGAGCAATAGCAGCGTAATATGATCTAGTCATTTTCTTTAGGTCACTAAACATGTCTGACATTTACTAGATCTGGAATGTCATTTGTCCCTTGAACTTTAAGTTCATATTCATTAGTTTGAGGATCAACATTTATATCATAATTCATTTCATATCCCTCGCTGCTTATTCTCTCCCCCTAAATGAATTATCCATTTCAACATCCAATTGTTGTGCGTTGTGGTGGATTTACAAGAAACATATACCGCACATTTACAAAATTGTTATATGGGAAACATATGGTTCGTGACCAAAACCATTCTAATGGGGAGGATTCATTATAGATTGTTGGCAAGATGCGGATTCATATTTTTAACATGCCCCATAAACTAAGAGTTTTGTTCTCACAATATTATTGGCTTTGCAATCAACTGAAGACGTTTAATAAACGTTTCAACAAAAGCAATTCGCGTATGAACATGAGCTACTTTTATGTTCAACACTTATTCCAATAATCGCACAATACTTGAAAGTATTCACCACCATTTCAAATGATACAATTTGGAAAACCATGCTTGCATTTTATAAGTCGAGCCATTAATCACGCTAACCTTTAGTTGCGTCTTTTATGATCATTTTGACGATGCATCGATTTTAAAACTCAAAATGATCCTTATGGCGGATGTATAGGCCTACATACATCCCCGTCCTATTCTTTCCAAAACTTTATAGGACAAAGTCCTATCTTTAGCTTGGTGGTGATAGATGAACATTAACTTCCATTGAGAACAATAAGATCAAACAAATCAACCTTGAAGAACCCATGGTTCTTTTATACATTTCGCATCATTACTGACTCGGGATGGTCCAACCGGTCATGCCAATTAATACAACAATCTTGGCTCGTAAACTTATACTTTATGACCACATATGCTTTAATTGCACCTTTTATATATAAAAGTCAAACAATATGGAGAACTCACGTTTCTCCGATTAACTCTTTTATGTCTTTCACACAACCAACATAATATTCACATTAGCCTATAGCCTATAGCATAATTAAATAATAAAGAAAATCCATACTAGTAAAGTATGCCACTAATCAATTAATCAAATGTCTTGCATAAAAACAAATAAAATCATATGACAAATAAGCAAAACATACATTACAAACTCAATTACTTCAATAAGTCATCTTATTCTCATATTTAATATCTTCAATATTCTTAGACAACCTTCAAATAATGTTGCAAACACCACAGTAAATTTTTTTTTCATTATATATCCCTTTCCTCTATTATGTAGGATAGTTAACATAATATCAACGTTATACAAAAAATGATTCTCATACTGATGAAGCGAAATGTGTACCGCTTTTGGGGGGTCATTTAAGGCCAAAGTCGAGATTATTTGATCAAATATTGCCCTAAATCGTTCCTTTTGTCATTTTAGGTATTTTTGAAGGAAATTTACAAAAGGAAGCATTTTGGACGTTTTTGGAGCGAAAAAGTGAATAAAACGACAAAGTCTCAAAATCATGCTGGAAATTGTACATGACGGCGTCACAGGATGCTAGTGACGGCGTCTAGACTTGACAAAGACGTGGATAAATCAAATACACGTGACGCGCCAGAGAGTTTTCTAAGGAGTTCGTGACGGCGTCACCCTTTAGGGTCGCCAAGGCCGTCACGTATAACATAAAGAGAGACAGACCAGAGTACACAAAGAGTGACAGCGTCAGAAGTGGATCTAGGTAATACGAGTATTATTTTGGCGGCGAGTTGACGGCGTCAGACCTAACTCTTGACGCCGTCAGGATGTAAAATTTATATATAGTTTTCTAGTTTTCATTCATTGTGTGCAACTTTGAAGGGAGTAAACCCTAGACAAATTTTACTGATATTTTTGAGGGTTTTAAACCCTTGTTTCATCCATGTTTAATTGAAGATAACTCTTTCATCAAATCATTCAATATGTCTATGTGTTGTTTGATTATATCTTACGCTTGTCTTTTCTTTAACATGCTAGGCTAGGTTTTCTTTGTGTTTGCTTAGATGTAATGAAACTTAGATATTGATTATAGGCTGGTTGTTTGTTTATAATTGTTGTGGATAAATGAATTCGATGTTAAGCTTAAGAAAACTGGCAGACTTTCAATTGGTAACTTGCTTGAACGTCTTAAGAAACATGATCAGAGGTGCACTATGATATATTGGTTGTATTTAATGCATAGGTAACTACTAATGAGGCAATGTTAGGAGCTAGTAGTCGGCTCGACATAGGAAGAGGTAGAAGCTTATAGAGTTAGGGAAGATCGTACACGGCCCTACGAATGGTATTAAGGAATATAACCCGTCATCCATGCAATTGTAGAAAACTAATCAACCTGTAAAAGATAGCTAGGGAGTAGTGAAATCTAAGTAAACACATTTTCTCTAATTATTGTTTTCGCCATAATTTAGTTTAAGTTTAGTTTATTTTATTTTGATTGCATCCTTAGTTATTTGGGTTAGTTGATTAGCAACTAATTTCGCCCACTCCTTCCAAAACCGAGATTTTACTTGCTTTCATTTAAAATATAAAAATACAAAAAGTATCGTCACTCATCTCTAGACCTAGTTTTAGTGAGTTTTAACCCTAGCGAACACTATTCTTTGAGTTGAACGATCAATCCCCCGGTACTTGTCACTATACTATACTACAACGGTCAGGTACACTGCCTGGTGGGGATTGCAAGCTTCTCAAGATCCCTTGAGAGGTAAAACCTTTTGCGAGGGTGCAATTCCACGCATCAAGTTTTTGGCACCGCAACCCGGGGAATAGTTATTGTCTAGGTTGAAATTTCTCTTTATTAGGTCTACTTGCTAGATTCCTCTTTAGTAAGATTTTTATTTTATTTTTATAGGTTTCTTTAGTCTATCTTTTTCTTCATTCCTTTGTTCGTAACCTTTGCCATCCGCCATCATGGAAGGTGGTAATCTCTTTGATCCCATCAACCTACCACAACAAAACCATCCACAAAACCCACCACAACCAAACCAACCTCCTAGACCCCAAACTTTAGGAGAGTACTACTGTCCTAGCCACCAAGGCTATCGAAACACCATTGAGCTCACTCAAAGAGCCAATGTGTCTCCCTTGCGATCCGACACCATCCGGTTGGTGCAAAGCGGATGTGTATTCAATGGACTTCATTCCGAAGATCCTAATCAACATCTCTAGGATTTCCTAAAAATCGTAGATTCAATAGACCCTGATGTTGGAACTCGAGAGACGACCCAATTGCGTCTCTTCCAATTCTCTCTACGTGACCAAGCTAGTCAATGGCTTGAGCATTTACCCGCGGGATCCATCACCTCTTGGGATGATCTCACCACTCGTTTCCTCGCTCAATTTTCCCCACCAGGGAGAACTACTAAGCTTAGAAATGATATCTTGATGTTACAATAACGTCAAGGTTAAACTCTCTATGAAGCATGGACTCGTTTCAAGGACTCACTCCAAAAAGTCCCTCATCATGTCATAGATCTTTGGCTCCAAGTCCAAATTTTCTATGACCATATCGATCTCTCCACAAGGCGAACCATTGACCAATCGGCCGGTGGCAAGCTTCGTGATCTAAGTGCGGAAGAATCATGGGAACTCATAGATCTTGCTCTCTATGACAACAAAAGTTGGAATGATCCCCGTGATTTGAACAAAACGGTCAAGGCAATATCTTTGCCTTCGAACAATACAAGCACTCCCGACCGTAGGATCATGGAACTTGAAGACCAAGTCAAGTTTCTCATGAAATCCTACGAAGCTCCTAAACCTTCAAGCCAAGTGAACAAAATCACTTCTTCGTGCAAATTATGTAGTGGTCCCCACGACACTCGTGATTGCATGGAACTCCCCGAACAAGCTTTCGCAGATTACGCATCCTCACGTACCGACAGAGCGGGAGACAAGTGGTACACTTTTAAACCCGAGCCAAACCCTTACGGTGATTTATACAACCCCTCTTGAAAAATCACCCGAACCTTAGGTGGAAACAAAACCAAAACATGCCCCGAAACAATTCTTCCACTCCACCTAATCGTTATCAACCAAACGGTCCACCCTCTAACCGTACTTTCAACAACAATTCTTCCAACAACTATGGTAGTACCAATAATCTTGAAGGATTGATGTCTAAATTTATGGCATCTCAAGAAGCCCGCATAGCTAAGTTTGAATCCGAATTCAATCAACAACAAGCGGAGATGACCAATAAAATCGACAACTTGTTAAAAGCCATCAACAACCAAGTGCTAACTACACCAAAGAAGGACACTAGGGACACTAGTAGCGGAACCCAAATTAAGGACCCCTCATCATCTAAACACGTCCACTTTGTCAATGTAGTTACTATTAAACTAGTCGATAATAATAGGGAAGAAAGTGATATTGATGAGATTAAGGAAGTTGTGGAGAAAAAGGAAGTGAAAGTTGAGGAAGTAGAAAATGTAGAGAAATACTTTGATAGGTTACCTACAAAGGAAGAACGGGAATACCATAAGGATTTATTCGATGACCCCGAGACACCATACGTCGTTGGTTCACCAATAATCAAAGCGGGTGATTCCTCTAACATCAACATACCATGCAACATTGGGCATATGCATGTGTGGAAAGCCTACATCGATCTTAGATCTCCCATAAACATTATGACTAGGACCCATTATAATTGGGTAATGAAGAAGCAACTTGGATATAGGATGATTCCCAACACTAGTTGGATGAGTAACTTTGTGGGAAGAGTGAAAGGATTGCACGTCTTTGTAGGAAACTTCACATATGTTACCGATTTTGTGATTGTAGAAGATATTCGTCCGGTAATAGATGGTTGCCTAAGTCAAGTAGTGTTCGGAAAGCCGTTTGTTGAGACTTCTAAGATGAATTATGACAAATCTCTAGGGATAGTTAGATTCAAGGATGAGAACGATGAGATAGCTTACCAAATGCCCTATAAGATTGAATAATTTCGTCTTTTATCAAACATCGAAAAGGAACACAAGCAAGCGGTCTACTATAGGAATGATGAGGATAAACGTAGAGGAGTAGACTATGTTATAAATAAAATATTTGGTTTTTACAAGGAATGCTTGCAACTAGGTCCGGAATACAAAACTAAAATCGAAGATGACCTAGGAGCCGTGACCGATGACGAGGTCACGTAATAGCCCATGACCTTGAGTCTAGCTACAAGACTCGTAAATAAAGAAAAGTGCTTCTTGGGAGGCAACCTAAGCTTTATTTGTTTGATTGTTTGTTTGTTTGATTTTATTTGTTTCCGTATGCATGCTTTATTTTTATTGTTTGTGGATCATGATTCATAATAAATTGTGAAAATGCTATACCTTGTTGTTTGTCTTAACTTCATAAAAAGGTATTTCGCAAAAGATAAGTGTAAGGGAAACCTAAATTTGTTTTTAAGAACGGAAATTGAACATGAACCACAACGATATTAAATGAACGTGTATATTAGTATTTATTTGAGTCAAATGCTTGTATCGAGTCATAATGATGTTTTGCAGGAATTCCAGGAATTAAGGCGTAAGTTTTTCTAGAAATTTTCTGGAAACTTAACATGAGATTTCTATTAGAACACTCTGACGACGTCAGGATTATAACCTGACGGCGTCAGGTGTAAAAATTCTGAAAAATTTTGCAAGTTTTGTTTTTCTAACGGAGTCTTAGAGTTTTTGTTAATTCTTTAGTTTTTAAACTCCAGGAAATCTGCAAACATTCATTCCACAAGCATTATATCCTTGTATATATAGATTGCCGCCGATTTTACGCGAGGTTTGCCATGATTGTTTTTTCAAGTTTAATAGGTTATATTGGACAAGAAGATGATTTATATTTCTTGAGGGAAGCTTTCAACGTTCATTTTTTTGGAGGAGGATTTAACCATGTTATCCATTTATCCACACCGAACGAATCAGTGGAGTATTTGTTTTCATTCTTTTACTTTCATTACTTTTACATCATTTTTATTGAACATTGGGGACAATGTTCAGCCTAAGTGTAAGGGGAGGGTAAATGATGATACCTTAGAGAATACAATTACGCTTGAGTTTGTTTGTTCAGTAGTAGGTGTGTAATAAAACTAAGAGAAATACTTGTTAGGGCAATTTTAGCGCCAAATTTAAATTTTTTTACAACATTTAGGAGTGAAACTTTAGCCTTAATGAGCGTCTTATGGATAGGAGTTGTATGACTAGCACAAAAATCGTACTACTCAAAAAAATTTCCACCCAAATATGTGAGGTTCGCCTTTAGATTTGATAGAAAAAGCATTTACTATTAGTGCTTATGAGTGTACTGGTAGCATTTAGATTCTAGAACTTGCGTTAGTGATGCATCCCGAGACCGCTAGTGAGATTAAATTCGTGTAGTAGGATTTACTACATGATAAGAGGCATTAGGATCACCCTTGTGTTAAACCCGTATCATAATTACTTGACCAATGAAGTCATAATTACTTAACTAGTAAAGTCAATTAATTTTTCTCACACCTTTGCGTTGTACTCATTTTTAGTACACGACACCCCTAGTACACCCTTCCGAGCCTATCTTTTCATTTCTAACTTTAAGCATTTTACTTAAAGGAAGAATTTGTTTACAATCCACCCCAAATGTGCAACCAAATCGCCTTAGCCTTCCTTGTATGCACTCATCTTTAGTGAATTATTGTTACATGTTTAAACCCTTAGTTAATTGTCTAATTGATTACATGGTTGCTAAGTCGAGTCATATCTTGTACATTTTGTTTTGGGACGATTAGGACTCATGGGTAAAGTACTATTGTTATGGAGTATTGGGGAAGACGTCAACTATTACCCCAATTTGTGCATTAATCTTAAAAAGTACTGCAAGTGTTTTGATTATCTTAATTCGAGTCATTAGAATAGTTAATTGTAAAGTATGTAAAAGTTCAAGTGTAAGGGGAACGAAAATTCCCTATGATTTATTATTTTGGATAGTAGGGCAAGAGTGTATGCAAAAAAAAAAATAAAAAAATAAAAAAATAAAAAAAATCGAAAAATCAAGAAAAAAGAAAAAAAAAATAGAAAAAGAAAGAGAGAAAAAACATACGGACTACCATCCCGTTTCCTTCTATGTTTGTTTTATGTCTTTATTAGTTTTTGATTAGCTTAAGTCGAGTTGAGTCTTGGCTTAGCAACGCCACATTGTACATGTAATTGACCAAGATGATTAACTGGCCACCAGTAAATATTGCCTATATCCAACAAAACCGTGTTTATCATATCCCTACACCTCACGTTATAACCCTTTAAAAGACCTCTTTGATAGTTTATCCTAGGTGCTTACGCCAAGTGGTGGAGGTTTGATCCTTTCTCAAGCCTATGGTAATCTATTTGCTATGACAGGTAGTGAGAGATGTTTTCCATTTTCATATTGTGATATATACTTTATTACACCCGAGAGATGTGAGTATCTAAACACTATTTGTGAGGTGCTAGTGTATAATTTTCGTGCTTGTTTTTGGTTGAAGTGGAACGATTATTTGATGCAGTTACTTTTATATTAGTGTTAAATGACCCCTAACTTGTATTTTGATTAGAATAAAAGCGCATTTACTTGAGGACAAGCAAATCTCAAGTGTAAGGGTATTTGATGAAGAGAAAAGTGTACCGCTTTTGGGGGGTCATTTAAGGCCAAAGTCGAGATTATTTGATCAAATATTGCCCTAAATCATTCCTTTTGTCATTTTAGGTAGTTTTGGAAGGAAATTTACAAAATGAAGCATTTTGGATGTTTTTAGAGCGAAAAAGTGAAGAAAACGACAAAGTCTCAAAATCATGCTGGAAATTGTACATGACGATGTCTGATTCGTTGAAAATCAAGTTATATATAGTATAGTATTACTCAAGAGATCCGCAAAGAAATACGGCAAAGAAATACGGATAACCCGAGGTCGTAGTCCGTGTGAAGGATGAATGGAATTTCGAATTCCCGATTCGTGAAACGTGTCGTGAAAGTGGTAAAAAGTGATTTGAATGAGATTATACTAATGAATTCACAAATGAAGCACAAATAATCACTTAAACACGTAATTCAAGTAAGGAAACTAGAAACGTAACGTAAAATCGACACCGTACGCTAAAACTTTAAATAAACGTTAACGTACGAAATAAAACGCGACTTTTAAACTACACTAATCCTACGGATTTGAAAATAATTTTAAAAAGTTAAAAATGATAAAAGAAAATATTGAGAAAAAGAAAAATATTTTTTTGACTTTTTATTTATTTTTTATGAATTAAAAAATATTTAACTAATTAAAAATTAAAAGAAAATGTAAATAAAGTGAGAAAAATAAAAAATAAATTTTGAAAATTATAAAATAACTAAAAAGGAATTTTAAAACTAAAAAACTAATTTTTTGGCTTATGTAATTTTTGGGAATTTAAAAACTATTAAATCTAATTAAAAATTCAAATTAAATTCAAAATAAATGGGAAAAATGCAAAATAAATTTCTAAAATTCTAAAATAAATGAAAATAAATTTCTAAAATAGTTTTGGATTTTTCTAGGCTTTTTCTTTTTTTTTGGATTTTTAGTAATTAAAAAGTAATAAAAAGTGATTAAAAAATGAAAATTAAATAAGAAAAATAGCAAATCAACTCAGAAAATTATGAAAATTTCAGGGAAATTTTAAAATATTATTCTAGAACTAGGAAAAATTTGAAAATTTAAAAATAAGTATTGGAAGTGCTGATTAGCTTAAAACTGCTTATTGGAAAGTGCTTATTGATAAGCACTGCTGACCCAGAGTTGACCAAAGCTTAAACAGATGAATTTTAGACTTATTTAAACTCAATGGAAAAGAACTTAGGCCAAATGACACTCAGCAACACAGATAAGCACCAAAACAGTTATAATAAGCTAAAATGGATAAGCAGATAAGCAATGCAGTAAAGCAAGAGGCCAAATATCAACTGAAATAGATACTAGCAGCAAAATGAAACTCAGATGAGCAATCAAACCCAAAGAATGATCAATAATAAGCACTTGCAGCCCTATATTTGAAAACAAAAACTAGGTAGAACCAACCAACTGATAGGCCAAATAAGCTGATCAAATAAGATTAGAAATGCAAGCTAATGGGGGCAAACTACTCCCTTACAATCTGAGAACACAAAAACACCAATAATTGTGATTCCCAATACATTTCTCACACCTAAAAGCTTGCTAGAAAATCTACCTTTAACTGATGTGCAGGGTACTTATATGCTTAAACAGACAACTTGAGCCACAAATTCTAATAAGCAAAAATGATCCCAACCAAAATTTTATTCCTGATGTTGATTCACAAGCTGCTAAGCTTACCAAAACAAAATTCCAAAAGAATTTCGAATAAGTATTGAATCCTAAAACCTTTCTCAAACTGATGACAAAATTCTGAGTTGCAAATGACTTTGACTTATTTATTTAATAATACCTATGACTAAATTGGATTTTGAAAGCTAAATTCTTACTGAAAATGTTTTAATAATCCAAAATGTAATTGAAATAAGTTTAAACTATCACTAATCTAACTACTAATAGTATGATGCAACCTACAACTCTTAACAGATATTAATATATGAAGTGATAAAAGTGATTTTGACTTTTTATTAATTGACTACTTATTATTACGTTAGACTAAGTTATAATGCAACCTAAGTAACTAGTTTAAACCAAAAATAGCCTCTGTAACTATCTAAATGACAGAAAACCTCACTTAGCCAAACACCCTAATAGTAACTATCTCAACCAAAAGCTACCACAGAACCAATCCAAATGTGATCCAGTATCAACTCAGTACCAATACTAGATCCAAATACACTTCAATGAAACTGAAACACAGAATTCAGATGCAATACTACTCAGAAACACAAATCACAGATCCAAAGATGTATGACAGATGATATATAAAACATATTATACTAGTAGAAATTAAACCAAGACTATCAAAAGTGACTAAACAACAAGTATTAAACAGATATCAGACAATATAAGCAATAATAAGCTATAAACAAACCACCAAAAACAGATATAACAACTTATACTAATTAGCAATAGATGAAACAGTAAAATAGATTGAACTTACAAGCTCAAAACCCCCTCAGCTCAAACAGAGGGGGGTCACTAAGCTAGCCTGTCTTTTGACAGGCCAAGGCTCCTCTTGGCTGCCTTTATTCCTGCAATAAGCTCAGCTTATTTTGAATAAGCTGTTTTAGTTGACCTTGATTGACTTTTTAGATTTTGAGAAAATTTTATCAAATAAGCTCACAACAAGCTATATAAGCTTGAATAAGCTTATACAAACAACTATAAACTAACTGAAAATGAAATTAAGTGACAAATGAAACACATTTTTTAGTTTTTGTAGGATTTTTTTTTATTTTTTTTATTTTTTTTGTGATTAATAAACAATAATAAGAAAAGTATCTAAATAAAACTGAAGATTAAAATCTATTAAACAACAAAAGTAAAAGAGACTTGATTGAATAATAGGACAGAAACAATAAGCAATAAGCTGAAACAGATTTAAATATAAAATAAAACTAAACTTTCATTAATATAAAAGCTGAGTTACAAACTAGGAAATGAAATTGACAGAGTAACACTATATTAAAACCTACACTACAATCTATGAATACAAGGGGGTATTTATACACGAATGGGGGAGCCTTTGGTGAAGGTTCTGGTATTCCAGCTCAGCAATCCACACCACTTTTGTGTTTTCTCTGAGTAATCAGGTCCCTTGATCTCAGCTTCATTCCAACGCATCATTCTCAGCCCTTGGATCATCAATCACCCAATCATTTGGTACTCATTCTCACACGGATTGCCACTCTGGCATTCCCTGACATGTCAGAGTGTTTCTAGAAGCATGCAATTGGACAAGAGTACCCTTAATTGCTGTCAATTGGTTAAATGGTTTGGGTGAATAGTAACTAGGGTTTATCCTGGGTAATATTTGGGGAAAAAGTGTGGCGGGTAAATGTTTTTGGGATTGGGTGTTTTATTAGAAATGGGTGTTGACCGGGTGAGTATGGTTTGACATGGGTGAAAAGGGTATTGGATCGGGTAGTAATCTTTAAAAGGTTTGGGCTTGGTTTATTTATTGGGCTTGGTAGATTATGGATTTGGTTTTACTTTGGACTAGTGATAATATTGGATCCGGTTTAAGATTTTTAGTTAGGAGTAGTAAAATCAAACAAGGACCAATGCTGTAAATTCTGAAATTAGAGGGACCAAATCTGACATTTCCCAAACTTGTGTTCCAAGGGTTATTGTTGACATTCATTGATTCATGAAGGACCATATTTGGCTTTTTCTTCAAATATTACTTTAAGGGACCAATTTTGTTAGTTTTTGAAAGATGAGGGACCAATGTTGTAAATTTCTTCAAACTTTCACCAAGGACCATTCTTGAAACTTTATGAAACTCCAAGGTTGATTTTGTCTTTTTGAGCTTTGACTTTGACCATTTGACTTCCCCGGCTTCGGCTTTTGACACTTTCCATTCTCGTGCTCGTTTTTGTCGGTTTTGGCATCATTTTTGTTCATTTTTCTCATATCCGTACCTGCACATACACAAATACAAAAACACACATTCTCTTGCCATATTTGGTTAGTATTTGGTATTTTTGGTCTGAATTAAGGCCTAAAAAGGATGTGTGATTAATCACGCATCAAAATCCCCCAGACTAAGGTATTGCCGTGCCCTCACGCAATGTCATCACCTCACGCTTAAGAGATAAATAATTTCAAAACCTCTCTTTACTGACGTTGTAAAGTAGCAATGATGTTCAAAAGAGATAGTAAATTTATTTATTCTCAAAAACGCTCCGTTTTCCGATTTTCATTAATAACAACTACAACTACTATTTTTGTACTTTTTCATTTATATATGTGACGGTTTGCTTTGACTTTCATTATCAATTCTTATCTGTTGATAACTTTCAGGGTCAACGAGTAGAAACACTTCTCATAGAGAAGAGACCATATGGATAAAAATCGTCATCCTTGATTTTTCACAAGCTCCCAAACTAAGCGTAAAATCGAGATCATTGTTTATCCACAAGTTAGATGCTAACACTACCCACAAAAGTTACTTGTGTATTACCTCTTGTTCCCAGGTCCTAAGTTTTGTATCTCAAGATTTTAATTTGTGAGAAATGAATTGCTTCATATTTTCTCGTTTTGATAGTTTTTAGTCCGATAAGAGCACAAAATTTGAACGTTAAGTAGTTTCCAAACTTTCCCTCGAAAATCCCTGCATACAGAAATCGGGTCTACATGAAGGTCTCTGATTTAACACGATTTGTAGGGGCTCCCTTTTTATTTACGACCGAGACATACCATGTTTGATACCCGAAACGGAAGCTTTTTATTAGGGAAACCCTCGGAGTCGAAGCTTGGCATTTTTGCATAATCATAAGCACTTTAATAATACTTTGGTCCTTAGTCCTTTATTTCTTTTACAATCAAAGGTTTATGAGCTACCAAGATGTAAGAGCTTTATTATGACTTTGGATTTCTATCCACTGCTTTTTTATAGCTTTGGATTCCTCTGCCTTTTTATTTGGCTTTGGACTATTATTATTGATATTCATAATCATATGCCAAACCCCGAGTCCTACGGCCTTTACTAAGATCACAACATCGGCTGCGAACCGGCAAGATGCAATAGTCTATTTTACCGTAACACTGGCAGTACCCCTATGTGTACCAAACCCCCATATGCAGAAATTTTGTTGGGAACGAGAAAAAACTAAGTATTGCCCAAACCGTATACCCTTAATTAATCCTAGAGATATATTATTATTGGTGTGCAAGCTTGTGGGAACAAGGAGGCCACAAGTACCTCTCGTGGGCTTTTTAAATCCCAAGTAATGAGATCCGTGTATAGCACAAAACTTCTAATAAACTCTATCATTCCTCGATCTCCGCAAATTTAAAATATCAAGTAATGAGATCCGCGAATGCTTAGCCATAATATTTTGATTATTTTGGTTAAGGGAGACGAGCTAGGGCTCAACACGCCCGGTCAAGTTGAAACATTTATTTCTACTCTCGCCGGTAGGAAAGTCAAACAAGGTGTCAAATCTTATTATTCATATCATATATTTTTTCATTTTTTTTCACTTTTCACTTTATATATATATATATATATAAAGAGGTGACAAAAATTTAAAATTTTTGGTGGAAAACGGAGTTGCGTAAATTAACATCTCAGAAGATGGTACAGGTCAAATCGAATCGAAGATTCACCCCCCCCCCCCCCAAGACTAAAGTGAAACATTGTCCTCAATGTTTTTAATGGTAAAGGTAGTCCTACGTAATATCTAAGGCCGTTTATTAAGTATGCCAAGAGATAAACGTTAGTCGATAAGATTTTGGATATGGTGAATTTCCGAAAAAGCAGTGAAGGATGAGACTCGAGTGGAGAGAACGACAAACCACGAGCACGAGAGTCCTCAAACTTCGGGGAAATTCCTAAACATAAACAACAACCACGAAAACACGAGATTGCAAAGGGTCGCCCCCCTCACGTCACAGTATTAAAGAAAATAGAAAATATAGAAAATGAAAATCGATAAGCATGGAGTGCCTCCCACGTAGCGCTTGTTTTTGTTCACCGAGTCACATGAGCTTGACTCGAACCCCGAATTTAGTTATCCTTAGGGAAAGTTTGGAGATCCGGGACAACCATGGGTGGTATGTCCCCTCCGAAATAATATTTGAGACGATGACCATTCACCTTAAAATTGGGACCATTAAGTTGAGCAAGCTCAACGGTTCCATAAGGAAATACTTGGGTAATGGTGAATGATCACGAAGCTCGACTAATTCATTCAATTGAACTTTACGATGATCACCCGCGGTTTGAAGGTCAAAATTAGCATGTTTCAAGGCCCAGTAGGCCTTGTGCTCAAGTTCAAAGGGCAAATGGCAGGCCTTCTCGTAAACCAGCTTGTATGGAGTGCACCCAATGGGTGTTTTGTAAGTTGTACGGAAGGCCCAAAGTGCATCATCTAACTTATCGGCCCATGAAGCACGATGTTCACCTACGGTTCTTTCTAAAATTCGTTTCAAGCCACGATTGGAAACCTCAACTTGACCACTAGTCTGTGGATGATATGCCGTAGAAAGATGATGTGTGACACCATATTTGAGCATAACTTTAGCGAATTGGTCGTTACATAAATGGGTCTTACGATCATTTATAATAGCACGAGGTGCACCAAATCGGGCGAAGAGACTTTTAAGAAATTTCACTACAACTCGGGCGTCATTGGTGGGTAACGCCTTCGCTTCAACCCATTTAGACAAGTAATCGACAGCCACGAGTATATATTTGTTACCACGAGAAGACGGGAATGGACCCATAAAATCGATACCCCAGACATCAAAAATTTCACAGACTTGGATGGCATTTTGAGGCATCTCGTCTTTCTGAGAAATTTTCCTTGACGCTGGCAAGAATCACATGATTTAATCAACTCATGAGCATCCCGGTAAATCGTCGGCCAATAGAAGCCGGACTCAAATACTTTCTTAGCGGTGAAGTTGGCACCATGATGTCCCCCCGTGGGTCCATTGTGGCATGCCATAAGAATGTCAGCGGCTTCTTTACCGTGAACGCACCACCGGATCACTTGATCTGCACAAATCTTAAACAAATAGGGGTCGTCCCAGAAATAATGCTTAACATCTTTGAAGAATTTCTTCTTTTGCTGGAACGACATCCCTTTACGGATAAAATTCCCCGCATGGTAATTCGCAAAGTCGGCGAACCATGGGGTACTAGAATCACAATGTGATAAACTCCCCAGTGTCTCGAGAGGAAATGCTTCATTAATTTCCTTTTTCTCGAAAACACTTTGATGGGAATTCTCTAAATGTGATAGGTGATCAGCAGCAAGGTTCTCATATCCCTTTTTGTCTCGAATTTCAACTTTGAATTCCTGAAGGAGGAGAAACCACCGCATCAAGCGTGGCTTAGCATCTTGCTTTGCCATAAGGTACTTAAGAGCCGAATGATCCGTATACACTATGCATTTCTTCAAAAGAAAATAAGATCGAAATTTTTCAAAGGCATAAATGACGGCTAACATCTCTTTCTCAGTAGTCGTATAATGGTATTGAGCGTCGGTCATTGTTTTACTAGCATAGTGTATCGGCTGAAACTGTTTTGACTTGCGTTGCCCCAGGACTGCACCAATGGCATAATCGCTAGCATCGCACATTAGCTCGAAGGGCAAGTCCCAATCGGGGGCAATTAAGATGGGAGCCTCCGTTAACTTCTTTTTAAGAATATTAAATGCTTCGATGCATTCATTTGAGAAGATAAACGAAGCATCTTTTTCAAGCAAGTGGGTCAGGGGCCGGGCTATCTTAGAAAAGTCTTGAATGAAATGTTGGTAAAAGACAGCATGACCGAGAAAACTTCTAATTCCTTTAACGGTGGTGGGATGAGGTAATTTTGCAATCACGTCGACTTTAGCTCTATCGACCTCAATCCCGGATTTTGATTTCTTGTGGCCGAGGACAATGCCCTCTTTGACCATGAAATGGCACTTCTCCCAATTTAGAACCAAGTTGGTGTCTTCACACCGTTTTAGCATACTTTCTAAATGGGAGAGGCACGAAGTGAAAGAATCTCCATAAACCGAGAAGTCATCCATGAAACCTTCCATGGTTTTCTCGATCATGTCTGAGAATATAGACATCATACACCTTTGGAACGTGCCTGGCGCATTGCATAAGCCAAAAGGCATATGACGATAGGCAAACGTTCCATAAGGGCAAGTAAAGGTAGCCTTTTCCTGGTCCGGAGGGTCAATTGGTATTTGAAAATAGCCGAAAAATCCATCAAGAAAACAATAGAACTCATTTCCCGCTAGGCGTTCTAGCATTTGATCAATAAATGGAAGTGGGAAATGGTCCTTACGAGTCGCATCATTCAATTTACGATAATCAATACAAACTCTCCATCCGGTAACAAGACGTGTCGGAATTAATTCATTATCTTCATTAGTCACGACGGTCATTGTAACACCCCAACCCGACAAGGGTCTAAAGTGTAACATTATGGTGTCATTTTAGAACATAAAGCGTAAGAGGAAGACTTAGCTCAATAAATTATAAATCTTGAGACTAAAAGGACTAATAAAACAAATACAATCAAAACCAACTTCTGAAATAATCAAACAAAAATCCATGAAGACTAAGGTAGGGTTGGTCCACTAAAAGCTCCTACTCTCATCACTCAATCCCAGCCTCCAACTTGATACCTGCCGCAGGGAAAAGAAAATGCGGCTGAGCTAACGCTCAGTGAACAGATATAAACAGATGAAAGGTAACTGAACATAAACGAATAAACAAACAATCCAATGAGAACCTGCTGCGATACAATGTCATTAGTAATATGAAGGGTCATATGAACATGGAGATCAAAGAATAGTTCAGAAATGGTAAAAGGGATAGTAACGAAAGTTGCTCAAGTACCAAAACAAACAATCAATCATTTCATTTAACCATTCATTATACCGTCAATTCATTTATTGTACATGGAGCTGCAGACTCCAATGTACCAGATTGTGATGGGGTGTAGGGTCACACACCTACCAATCACCAGATATCATTACACATTACCTAGGATGCATCCATACGCTCCCCTGCAAAACAGATTAGCACATACACTAGCTCAAGGCTAGGATACATACTCAGATAATGGCCACAGATACAGATAAGGGAAACGCCGTGGATCAATCACACCTCCACAGAAAGTGTCATGCCATTGGTGCCTCAATGACATGGCCATGTTACCTCCATGGCTAGGGATAGTACCTTGAACATTGGGTCAAATCAAATGGATCGAAACAAAAGGTCATAACAAAGGGGTCATATCAGATGAATAATAATAAAAGGATCATATCAGATGGATCATAACAATGGCAATGGTTCAGATCAAGGGTTCATATCAAAGTAAACGAATCAAAGTCAATGAATACGAATCATGAGAAATGAGTAATCAAACAAATGAACCAACCGATAACAATGTAAATAGAAATGGGTATCCAGAATATCCGTACCAATACGAAATGCAAACTGAAATAATGTCTAAAAGTAAGATTGAATATCCGTACCTTAATTCAATTAAACGGAAAGCAACGAGTCAATGGACGTTACGTTTTCTTCAATGAATCTACACGGATTAGGGTTCATAATATATTTAGTAAGTTTCTACATTTAGTCAACTTATGGTTTGAAAATCATATTAAATGCCATTTAGGTTTCAAATGTTAATAATTATGTCTAGGGTTTTAAGACATCATGAGTACAATTAGATTTAGGGTTTCAAATACATTCAATGTCACTAAGTTTATTTAACCGAAATGTACCAGTTATTGTTATGTCCAAATATTATAGATCACGTTAGTACGATATTTTAATTACCGAAAATATTTATTACACGACTAAGTAGATTTAATTAACATAACCCATTTGTCTCGTACATGCGCACATTATAATACGAACACAAAATCATATTTAATGTTGATACCACACACCAGTCGCTATAACCTTTTATTCCCATGTTAAATATAAGAATTCATTAAAATAATCTCTTTTGCATGGCTCAATTATGAACAAAGTAAAGAGTGGGTAACATAAGTGTTATGGGTTCAATTTGTCAAGTAAAAAAAATAGTTTCATAACAATTGTTATAAGGTCGTTTATATAAGATACATAAGTCGACTATCAAGGGGTTACACCATTTATCAAGGTCGAATACAAGTTAAAAAAAAATAGGACAGGTTTATGATAAATTTAAAGTCATTTTATGGTTGAACAAATAAAGAGTTTATGGAGTTGTTTATTCTAGGTTTTTAAGAAATTTATTTAGTTGAGTATACGTGATACCAAGGTTAATTCTTATACAACTTATAGGTTCGATTAGGAAGTAAGACCCAACAGCCATGGTCGATCAAACAACCAGCCATATGGTCGATTGTGTAAGGTTTTAAAACAGTTTTGATGTCGATCAGAAATCATGCATAGGGTCAACTAACACAAAACTTGGGTTGATTACCAGGTTTTAAATCAAAACAGCAAGGGTTGAAAAAAAATAGCACACAAATCAATCAGGAAAGAACTAAAAGAAATAGTCGTACCTTGTGGGGATCGATCACAGAAAGTAGGATTGAAAACCCGATATTATTATACTCAAAAGACCATTAACCGATCAAGATTTCCCAGCAGCAGTCGAATGTTATAAGTTTGAGATGTTTGTTTGTGATTGTCGGTAGAAGCAGGAGAGAAAAGAATACTGGTGTTCATTTATAAGTGACAAAAAGGAGCGTCTAAAAAGTGGGTAACGTTATAAAATTTAAGTTGGGCTTTAACTCCTCTTCAATGACCAGTTAAGAAAGTTTTAAATGGGCTTTTAAGACCTTTTTTTAAGATTTTCGGTTTGTATTTCCTTGAAGGGCCGAGTAATGAGTTTTAACAAATTTAATTGCTACTTAAATGTCAACTTAAATTGTATAATTATTTCTTTAATGTTAGACTAGGGTTTTAATAGTGTAACATTTTCGTAAATTTCTATTTTATCCGGATTTTAGGTTTTCGATTTTTTTTCCGGGTTTTACAACTCTTCCCTTCTAAAAAGAAAATTTCGTCCGCGAAATTGAAAAGAACCGGATAGAAACATACCAGATCGCGAAAGAAATGAAAACGATTCAAACGAATTGAAGGTTTGTTTTCTCATGACTCAATTCAGAAGGTTCAGAACATTTCAGATTCTTCAATAATGACCGATCATTTCAAACTGAATCCGACAGATGCGGAACACATATATAACAGATAACAGATCACAATCATAAATAGATATGATGATAAGGCTAAATTCTGACTTCAAATTTATTAGCAGGTTCAAATCAGAAATTCCAGAAATATAACAGAAAATAGCAGAAATGTATCAAGACGTAAAAGAAAAGGCATAAATGAAAAATGAACCAATCACCAATCACCAACTCACTTCCTCCTAGGACAATCACCGATCTTATGATCCATCGAACCGCATGCAAAACATGCCCCGGAGTTTCTGTGGCAAGGTTTCCCTGGGTGCAGCTTCCCACATGTTTTACATGGAGTCGACTCAGAATCATGGTACTTCTGATCTCGTACCCTCGAAGCACTAGTAGGTGTTAAAGCGGATCGGATACGGTCCCCATCACGGTTTCTTTTGTTCTCCCTATTCCTCTCACGGAGAAGTTCGATATTACGGCCTGCGTTAGCAACTTGAGCTACGTCCGTGAACTCTGTGTTCAAAATCCCATCCAGAATCCATTCTTTCAACCCCCATTTGAAATGTGAAGCCTGCTCCTCCTGAGTTCCAGCCTTTGCTCCCAGAAATCCTGCTAACCTCATAAACCGCTTCATAAATTCATTGGTGTTTTCCCTGTCTTCCTGACGGATAGTATGGTACTCCCGCTCAAACTTTTGTTGTTCAGCTAGAGGAAAGTATTGAGTAAAGAAGACCCCACAAAAATCTGCCCAAGTCATGGTGGCTACAAACGCATCACCTTTGGCCTGCTTATAGGCCTTCCACCAGTTCAGCGCATCACCTTCCAGTTTATAACTGGCCAAACAAGCCTTAAACTCATCTCCACAGTCCAACACCTCAAAGATCTTTTCGATGTGTGCGATCCAATTTTCCGCATCAACAGGAGTGTTGGTGGAACTAAAAGATCTAGGCTTCTGTTTCCCAAACTTTTCCAACCACCCAGAGATAGTGATTGGAGTGCCACCAGAACCAGAACTAGAGGCCTCCTGACGAAATTCCTCAAAGAGTCGAGCTCGGAGTTCAGGCATTAGGACTTCAACAGCTTGAGCAACAGCTGCGTTGAAAGCGGCGACCTCTTCCGGTGTTTGATTGACCGACATCTAAAAGGTCAATAAACGAATTAATGAAGACAAAAATCAAAGTTAATATCAAATATTGAATATGATAGGAAAAGTTGTCAAAGTAGAGGGAAGTGTCAAAGCATAAGAAAGCGTCAAAGTAGAAAGAATCCTAATGTCTACCCAATCCTCACAGGTCATAGCCTAAGCTCTACAGGTCGAAACCTAAGCTATGATACCATAATTGTAACACCCCAACCCGACAAGGGTCTAAAGTGTAACATTATGGTGTCATTTCAAAACATAAAGCGTAAGAGGAAGACTTAGCTCAATAAATTATAAATCTTGAGACTAAAAGGACTAATAAAACAAATACAATCAAAACCAACTTCTGAAATAATCAAACAAAAATCCATGAAGACTAAGGTAGGGTTGGTCCACTAAAAGCTCCTACTCTCATCACTCAATCCCAGCCTCCAACTTGATACCTGCCGCAGGGAAAAGAAAATGCGGCTGAGCTAACGCTCAGTGAACAGATATAAACAGATGAAAGGTAACTGAACATAAACGAATAAACAAACAATCCAATGAGAACCTGCTGCGATACAATGTCATTAGTAATATGAAGGGTCATATGAACATGGAGATCAAAGAATAGTTCAGAAATGGTAAAAGGGATAGTAACGAAAGTTGCTCAAGTACCAAAACAAACAATCAATCATTTCATTTAACCATTCATTATACCGTCAATTCATTTATTGTACATGGAGCTGCAGACTACAATGTACCAGATTGTGATGGGGTGTAGGGTCACACACCTACCAATCACCAGATATCATTACACATTACCTAGGATGCATCCATACGCTCCCCTGCAAAACAGATTAGCACATACACTAGCTCAAGGCTAGCATACATACTCAGATAATGGCCACAGATACAGATAAGGGAAACTCCGTGGATCAATCACACCTCCACAGAAAGTGTCATGCCATTGGTGCCTCAATGACATGGCCATGTTACCTCCATGGCTAGGGATAGTACCTTGAACATTGGGTCAAATCAAATGGATCGAAACAAAAGGTCATAACAAAGGGGTCATATCAGATGAATAATAATAAAAGGATCATATCAGATGGATCATAACAATGGCAATGGTTCAGATCAAGGGTTCATATCAAAGTAAACGAATCAAAGTCAATGAATACGAATCATGAGAAATGAGTAATCAAACAAATGAACCAACCGATAACGATGTAAATAGAAATGGGTATCCAGAATATCCGTACCAATACGAAATGCAAACTGAAATAATGTCTAAAAGTAAGATTGAATATCCGTACCTTAATTCAATTAAACGGAAAGCAACGAGTCAATGGACGTTACGTTTTCTTCAATGAATCTACACGGATTAGGGTTCATAATATATTTAGTAAGTTTCTACATTTAGTCAACTTATGGTTTGAAAATCATATTAAATGCCATTTAGGTTTCAAACGTTAATAATTATGTCTAGGGTTTAAGACATCATGAGTACAATTAGATTTAGGGTTTCAAATACATTCAATGTCACTAAGTTTATTTAACCGAAACGTACCAGTTATTGTTATGTCCAAATAATATAGATCACGTTTGTACAATATTTTAATTACCGAAAATATTTATTACACGACTAAGTAGATTTAATTAACATAACCCATTTGTCTCGTACATGCGCACATTATAATACGAACACAAAATCATATTTAATGTTGATACCACACACCAGTCGCTATAACCTTTTATTCCCATGTTAAATATAAGAATTCATTAAAATAATCTCTTTTGCATGGCTCAGTTATGAACAAAATAAAGAGTGGGTAACATAAGTGTTATGGGTTCAATTTGTCAAGTAAAAAAAATAGTTTCATAACAATTGTTATAAGGTCGTTTATATAAGATACATAAGTCGACTATCAAGGGGTTACACCATTTATCAAGGTCGAATACAAGTTAAAAAAAATAGGACAGGTTTATAATAAATTTAAAGTCATTTTATGGTTGAACAAATAAAGAGTTTACGGAGTTGTTTATTCTAGGTTTTTAAGCAGTTTATTTATTTGAGTATACGTGATACCAAGGTTAATTCTTATACAACTTATAGGTTCGATTAGGAAGTAAGACCCAACAGCCATGGTCGATCAAATAACCAGCCATATGGTCGATTGTGTAAGGTTTTAAAACAGTTTGATGTCGATCAGAAATCGTGCATAGGGTCAACTAACACAAAACTTGGGTTGATTGCCAGGTTTTAAATCAAAATAGCAAGGGTTGAAAAAAAATAGCACACAAATCGATCAGGAAAGAACTAAAAGAAATAGTCGTACCTTGTGGGGATCGATCACAGAAAGTAGGAATGAAAACCCGATATTATTATACTCCAAAGACCCTTAACCGATCAAGATTTCCCAGCAGCAGTCGAATGTTATAAGTTTGAGATGTTTGTTTGTGATTGTCGGTAGAAGCAGGAGAGAAAAGAATACTGGTGTTCATTTATAAGTGACAAAAAGGAGCGTCTAAAAAGTGGGTAACGTTATACAATTTAAGTTGGGCTTTAACTCCTCTTCAATGACCAGTTAAGAAAGTTTTAAATGGGCTTTTAAGACCTTTTTTTAAGATTTTCGGTTTGTATTTCCTTGAAGGGCTGAGTAATGAGTTTTAACAAATTTAATTGCTACTTAAATGTCAACTTAAATTGTATAATTATTTCTTTAATGTTAGACTAGGGTTTTAATAGTGTAACATTTTCGTAAATTTCTATTTTATCCGGATTTTAGGTTTTCGATTTTTTTTCCGGGTTTTACAGTCATTCCACGTTTCTTCGGTACGCAGTGGACCGGGCTAACCCAGGAGCTATCCGAGATTGGATAAATCATTCCAGCATCAAGGAGTTTGATAACTTCCTTTTTGATAACCTCATGAATTTTTGGGTTAACCCGTCGTTGTTGCTGAACGGACGACTTGTAATTGTCTTCAAGTAAGATCTTATGCGTGCAAAAACGAGGGTCGATACCCTTAATATCAGAAATTTGCCAAGCGATGGCACGTTTATGCTTCTTGAGCACATCTAAGAGACGGTTCTTCTCCTCATCTTTAAGTTCTTTCGAAATAATGACGGGAAGTTTGTCGGTTCCTTCCAAAAATGCGTATTCGAGATGAGGAGGTAAATCCTTGAGCTCGGGCTCCGGAGGATGCTCAGTAGACGGCTTAACTTCTTTAACGTCGGCCATTTTAAGGTCCATCGGAGGGAGGGACGGGTTGGGATCTTCACTTAATAATTTCTCAATCAAAAGAACATCTCCCTCCAGGTCAATATCGGAATGATCAATTTCCGGTGAAATCGAATCATTAGCAAGAAAGGCCTCGATCACTTCCAAAATGAAATCACTTCCCTCAAACGGAGTAAGGGAAGGGGAAGGATCGGAAATTATCGGTTCAGAAGAATGAGTGGGATTGCCACTTGAAGCATGTTCGGTAAAACCAAGTAACTCTTGAGCGTACTCCTCCGTAACTTCGTCGATAACATCGATTCGGTTAATGGAATATTTGTCATACTCGGAGGAGTACCACGCGGTTTGATCCAAATTAAAAGTTACAGCTTCGGTACCAACGCGTAGGATAATTTCTTCATCGAAAACATCAATTAAAGCACGGCCGGTCCTTAGGAAACCTCTCCCGAGAATGAGAAGTACCCGTGGGTCGGCATCGAAATCAACAATGACAAAATCGGCAGGGAAATGGAATTTTCCCACATTAACGAAAACATCCTCGACTATACCAATTGTTCGAGACGTAGATCGGTCGGCAAGCTCGAGGGTCATACAAGTCGGAGTTAAATTGGGTAAAGACAACTTCTTCCAAATGGATAACGACATTAGGTTAATGCTAGCACCGAGATCGGCCAAGGCGAAGCATTGAACCATCCCAGGAAAATTACACGGAATGAGAAATCGACCGGGGTCTTCAAGCTTTTCGGGAAGCTTTTTGAGGATAACCGCCGAGCAATTCTCATTCATCTGGGTTCGTGATTTTTCAAACAATTTTTCTTTGTTATTCAAAAGACCTTTTAGCATAGAAGCAAATTTAGGCATCAAAAGTATAGCATCCGCGAGGGTTATGTCAAAATGTAGTTCTTGAAAAACTTGGTAAACTTTTCCCTCTGAATTTTATCTTTCTCACGGTGCTTTTGTTCGTTTAAGCGTGACGGATAAGGCAAATTTGTTTTGACGGGAATTTCAGTTTCGTTAACTGATGTGTGGGGATCGCACCAGGCTTTACCTCTCAAGGGATCTTGAGAAGCTTACAACCCCCACCAGGCAGTGTACCTGATCGTTGTAGTATAGTATAGTGACAAGTACCGGGGGATTGATCGTTCAGTTAGGAGTAGTGTCGCTAGGATTAGAAAACCTAAATACTAGTTCTAGAGATGAGGGATGATTATTTTTGTATTTTTATATTTTTTTAGAAAGCAAGTAAATATCTCGGGTTTGAAGGATTTGGGCGGAATTAGTTGCTAGTCAACTAACCCAATACTAAGATGCAATCAAAATAAAATACTAGAAATGAAAATAAAACTAAATTAACTAAGGTTGTGAGCAATAAGTGGAGAAATGTGTTTACTTAGATTTCACTACTCCCAAGATATCTTTTACACGTTAATTACTTGTTATAGTTGCGTGGATGACGGATTGTATTCCTTAATACCATTCATGGGGTGGCGCACTTAACTCCCCAATCCTATGAGTGCCTACTTCACTCCTATGTCGAGCCGGCTAAGAAACTCCTAACATGGGATCATTACTACTCATGCATTAAATACAACCAATAAAACCTAGTGCACATCGGTTCATGTTTCCTAAGACGTTCAAGTATGTTACCATTTGGAGATCTGCCAGTTTTCTTAAGCCTAACATCGAAATCATTCATCCAATACAACCATAAACAAGTAATCAACACATAATCAACATCTAGGTTTCATTAGATCTAAGCAAACACAAGATAAATCTAGCCTAGCATGGTGGAATTAAGACAAGCACAAGATATAGACAACCAACACATAGACATATTGATTGAATTAGAAGAACACTTATCTCAATTACACATGTAAGGGCTTAAGGGCTGAAAACCCTTGAAAAACCTGTAAAAATCGTATATGGTTCGGCCTTAGGGTTTCTCCAAACTTGTTCCTCTCAATGAATGAAAATTAGAAAACTATATATAGAAAACTGAGGCTGACGGCGTCAAGACCAAACGGGTGACGCCGTCATCTCGCCGCCAAAAGAATTCTCGGACTGCCTTGATCTACATCTGACGTCGTCATGTATTAGGTTTTTCCAGGTCATCACGTATTTAACTCTTGACGCTCTTCCTTGTGACGCCTTCATTTCTGTACTAGGTCGTCATGAAATTTACTCTTGACGCCGTCAGGATGGTACTCTTGACGCCGTCACCTACTGTTCCCAACTTGGAAAATTAAGTCTTTGGCGTTTTAATCACTTTTATGCTCCAAATACGTCCGAATTGCTTCCTTTTCCAGATTTCACTCCCAAAGTACCTAAAATCACAAAAGGAACGATTTAGGGCAATATTTGATCAAATAAATTCAATTTCGGGCTTAAATGACCCCCTAAAAGTGGTTCATTTTTTGCCTCATCATATACCCTTACACTTGATATTTGCTTGTCCTAAAGCAAATGCGCTTTTATTCTAGTCAAAATACAAGTTAGGGGTCATTTAACAGTAATATAAAAGTAATTACAACAAATAGTCGTTCCACTAAAGACCAATAGACAAGCACGGAGGTCATACACTAGCACCTCACAAATAGTGTTTAGATACTCACATCTCTCAGGTTTAATAAAGTATAAATTACAATATGAAAACGGAAGATATCTCTCACTACCTGTCATAGCAAAATAGATTACCATAGGCTTGGGAAAGGATCAAACCTCCACCACATGGCGTAAGCACCTAGGATAAACTATCAAAGAGGTCTTTTAAAGGGTTGTAACGTTAGGTGTAGGGATATGAAATACACGGTTTTGTTGGATAAAGGCAGTCTTTACTGGTGGCGAGTTAACAATCTTGGTTACTTACATGTACAATATGGTGTTGCTAAGCCAAGACTAGACTCGACTTAAGCTAATAAATGGAAAACAACAAAAACATAGAATGAAATGGGATGGTAGTCCGTATGTTTTTTCTCTTTTTCTTTTTCTATTTTTTTTTTCTTTTTCTTGATTTTCCTTTTTTTTTTTTTTTTTTTTTTTTTTTTTTTTTTTTTTTGCATACACTCTTACCCTACCATCCAAAATAATACATCATAAGGAATGAACATTCCCCTTACACTTGAATTTTTACATACTTTACAATAAACTTATCTAATGACTCGAATTAAGAAAATCAAAACACTTGGAGTACTTTTAAGATTAACGTACGTATGGGGGTAATAAATGATGTTCTTCCCCATTACTCCATAAATAAGTACTTTACCCATGAGTCCCAATCGTCCCAAAACAATATGTACAAGGATATGACTCGACTTAGCAACCATGTAATCAATTAGATAGTTAACTTAGGGTTTAACAAATAACAATAATGCACTAAAAATGAGCGCATACACGGAAGGCAAAGGCGATTTGGGTGTACATTTTAGTGGGGTGCAACAAATTCTTCCTTTAAGTAAAATGTTTAAAGTTAGAAACGAAAAGATAGGCTCGGAGGGTTGTACTAGGGGTTTCGTGTACTAAAAATGAGTACAACACTAAGCTGTGGGAAAAATTAGTTGACTTAACTAGCCAATTAATATGACTTAAATGGTCAAGTAATTATGATACGGGTTTAACACAAGGGTGATCCTAATGCCTCTTATCATGTAGTAAATCCTACTACACGAATGTAGTCTCACTAGCGGTCTCGGGATGCATCACTAACGCAAGTTCTAGAATCTAAATGCTACCGGTACACTCATAAGCACTAATAGTAAATGCTTTTCCTATCAAATCTAAAGGCGAACCTCACATATTTGGGTGGAAAATTTTTCTGAATATACGGTTTTGTGCTAGTCATATAATCTCCTATCCATGAGACGCTTGCTATGGCTAAAGTTTCACTCCTAAATGTTGTAAAAAATTTTAAATTTGGCGCTAAAATTGCACTAACAAGTATTTCTCATTGTTTTATTACACATCTACCATTAAACAAACAAACTCAAGCGAAAGTGTATCTGTAAGGTATCATCATTTTACCCTCCCCTTACACTTAAGATGAACATTGTCCCCAATGTTCAAGTAAAGAATGTAAAAGTTAAATAAGTAAAACAAATGAAATCAAATACTCCACTGATTCGCTCGGTATGATAATATGGTGGCCAGGTTAAATCTTCCTCCAAGAAAATGAACAATCAAAGCTTCCCTTCCATAATATAAATCATCTTCTTTTCATACATAACCTGTAAATCCTGAGAAAACAAACAAAGCAACCTCGCATAAAATCGGCGGCAATCTATATAAGTTACTAAATCCTAGAAAACAAGATAAGATATAATGCTTGTGGAATGAAGTTTGCAGATTTCCTGGAGATTATAAAACTTAATAATTCAACAAAAACTTTAAAACTCCGTTAGAAAAACAAAACTGGTAAAATTTCTAGATTTTTACACGTGACGCCGTCAAGAGTAAACTCGTGACGCCGTCAGAAGTGACCTGCAGAAATTCTTGTGTTAGGTTTCCGGAAAATTTCTGGAAAAACTTGGTCCTACTTCCTGGAAAATCCTGTAAAACTTCATTATGACTCAATACAAGCATTTGACTATAACAAATATGAATATATATGTCCATTTAATATTGTGGAGAATCATGATCGGTTTGTTTCTTAAAAACATATTTGGGGTTTCCCCTTACACTTATCTTTTGCAAAAATACTTTTAGGTGGAGTTAAGACTAGGCCAAAACAACAAAGTAAAGTATTTCCACTATTTAGTTTAGAAACATGATCTACCAATAATAAAAATAAAACATGCATACGGAAACAAATAACAAACAAACAAAATAAAATCACACAAAGCATGGGTTGCCTCCCAAGAAGCGCTTTTCTTTATTTACGAGTCTTGTCGCTAGACTCAAGGTCATATGTTACTACGTGACCTCATCATTGGTTTCACTCTCTAGGTCGTCTTCTAAACTAGTATCGCTTTCATAGTGTAAGTACTTCGGGTCTTCGAACTCGAAGACATCTTCTCGATACTTAGAATCAAGCTTACAAACATCCTTAAAGAATCCACATGATAAATCAGAAATGTTCTTACACCCTCTCCGAACATCTTCATCACACAAAATAAGTTGGGAACTTATCCTATCAAGCCCGTCACAATCGATTTCCTTAAGGTCTTTTCTCTTGTATGGCGTTTGGTATGAAACCCTCCTAATTCCATCAGCGAAAGTCATGATCCCGTTCCGGTCATCAACTATCAAATTAGTGATTTCATAAAAGGGTGCTCCAAAAATAACTTGTGATAACCTAGGGTCGACATAGTCTTCGATGTTGTCCACAATCGTGAATTCCATAGTGAATGCCATATTTCCTACAAACACCTGGATTTCATGATCTTTACCAACCACTTTCTCTCCCTTGTAAATCATTCCCCACCTGCAGATATTGTTATAATGGAATAGGGACATAAAATTCTTTCGCATGAATACGTTAATGTAGACGTTATCGAAGTACTTATGACCGATCATGCAGGGAATTTTGAGATTATTCGGATCACGCCGTCTTATCTTCCCCGATTCTCCATCCTTTGATCCATATAGATTCCCCTCAAGGGAAGGACGATACTCGTATACCTCCTCATTACCCCTACGAAAAATTACCTTCTTAACACCATTGGTGAACAATGCACTTCCATCCTTCTAATCAAGGATTACTCCCGATTCATTGATAAATGGTTTCCCAAGAATAAGGTTGGTTAATGTTTGATTGGTGAGAGGGTCCACATCATCGACCACGGTGAGGGCAATATTGTAAACAAGTTCTCCAATCATGATTGATAGATTTCTTATTACCCTTGCATCATCGATTCTCTCGCACACTATGTGTTTTGGAAAGGCTTCTTGGTATAGGGAAAGGGGTATTATGTTGTCTGGGAAACTAAGATCTATATGACTATCGGTTAAGAGCTTTCCCTTAATGGCGCAGGAAATCTTAAAAACTTTAGAGTTGCTTTCATTAGTCCTATCGCTACTCCCATTGGTAACATCCTCCATTTTTCTCTTGGGCTCCTCTAGAATAGATTTACCCAAAATGGTTGGATTTCTCGTATGCACTTCCGATCTCTCTTTCCCTTCATCCGATTTGCTAGATTCTTGCGTGGCGCACTGCTTGGACGAGCTGGTAGGGCTTCTAGCCAAATCGTGGTTCACCCTTGATGTCTCATCTTTAGTTGTATGACCAATTTTTTCAGTTTGTTGTTGGTTTTGGTTGAGTGTAGAAGCAGATATCGTGGTGATGGTGTTTACGAAATGGATTGGTCCTAGGGAGTTGACAGGTTCTTTTTCTTTTGGTGATAGATGTTTGAATAGCTTACTAGGAATTTTTATTTTCACATGGGAGGTTGGTGGACTCATGATGGTAACAGACTTGACCTCATCAACATGAATAGGTTTATTAACAACATGCTCTTTGATAGCAGTTAACAGATTACAAATCTTGTTATTCATATCGACCTGTTGTTGTCAAAATTTAGCCTCGAGCGTAGAGAGCTGTAATTCTTGAGATAGAATGAACTTTCGCAGAGCATCTTCACAGCTTTGCCTAGGAATGTATTATGATGGAAAATGCTCGGACCAAGTGAGTGGTGAGGAGTTATTGAAGGATACGCTTCGCGTTTGGTACCCTCTGAAATTAGGTTTATCCTTCCATGCCTCATAGGCCTCGTCAGAAGTTCGAGGGCCTCGACCCACGTGTGACGATGTGAATTCGTTATAAGCACGTTTTGGAATCTCCATGCAGTTATGAGTCTCGTGAGGGCCATTACATAATTTACATGTAGAAGCGATTCTGCTTACTTGGCTTAAAGACTTTTGATCTTCGTAAGATTTCATGAGAGACTTGACTCGACCTTCAAGTTCCATGATCCTACGGTCGGGAGTGCTAGAGTTGTTCGAAGGCAAAGATATTGCCTTGACCGTTTTGTTCAAATCACGGGGATCATTCCAACTTTCGTTGTCATAGAGAACAAGATCTTCTATGAGTTCCCATGATTGTTCCGCACTTAGGTCACGTAGCTTACCACCGGCCGATTGGTCAATGGCTCACCTCGTGGAGAGATCGATATGGTCATAAAAGATTTGGACTTGGAGCCAAAGATCTATGCCATGATGAGGGACTTTTTGGAGTAAGTCCTTAAAACGAGACCATGCTTCATAAAGAGATTCATTTTGACGTTGTTGGAACATCAAGATGTAATTTCTAAGCTTAGTAGTTCTCCCCAGTGGGAAAATTGAGCAAGGAAACGAGCGGTGAGATCATCCCACGTGGTGATGGATCCCGCGGGTAAACGCTCAAGCCATTGACTAGCTTGATCCCGTAGAGAGAATTGGAATAGGCGTAATCGGGTTGTCTCTCTAGTTTCAACATCTAGGTCTATGGAATCTACGATTTTAAGGAAGTCCTTAAGATGTTGATTTGGATCTTCGGAACGAAGTCAATGGAATGCACATCCGCTTTGCACCAACCGGATGGTGTCGGATCGCAAGGGGGTCACATTGGCTCCGGTGAGCTCAATGGTGTTTCGGTAGCCTTGGTGGCTAGGTCGGGAATACTCTCCTAAGGTTCGGGGCCTAAGAGGTTCTAGTGGTGGGTTTTGTTGTGGTGGGATGACGGGTTCAAAGATGTTCCCATCGTCCATGATGTCGGGTGGTGAAAAGTTACGAACAAAAACACAAAGAAATAAGATAGACTAAAGAAACCTAAAAATAAAAATAAAATCTTACTAGAAAGGAATCTAGCAAGTAGACCTAATAAAAAGAAATTCTAACCTAGACGATAACTATTCCCCGGGCTGCGGCGCCAAAAACTTGATGCGTGGGGATCGTACCAGGCTTTACCTCTCAAGGGATCTTGAGAAGCTTACAACCCCCACCAGGCAGTGTACCTGATCGTTATAGTATAGTATAGTGACAAGTACCAGGGGATTGATCGTTCAGCTAGGAGTATTGTCGCTAGGATTAGAAAACCTAAATACTAGTTCTAGAGATGAGGGATGATTATTTTGTATTTTTATATTTTTTTAGAAAGCAAGTAAATATCTCGGGTTTGAAGGATTTGGGCGGAATTAGTTGCTAGTCAACTAACCCAATACTAAGATGCAATCAAAATAAAATACTAGAAATGAAAATAAAACTAAATTAACTAAGGTTGTGAGCAATAAGTGGAGAAATGTGTTTACTTAGATTTCACTACTCCCTAGATATCTTTTACACGTTAATTACTTGTTATAGTTGCGTGGATGACGGATTGTATTCCTTAATACCATTCATGGGGTGGCGCACTTAACTCCCCAATCCTATGAGTGCCTACTTCACTCCTATGTCGAGCCGGCTAAGAAGCTCCTAACATGGGATCATTATAATTTACTCATGCATTAAATACAACCAATAAAACCTAGTGCACATCGGTTCATGTTTCCTAAGACGTTCAAGCATGTTACCATTTGGAGATCTGCCATTTTTCTTAAGCCTAACATCGAAATCATTCATCCAATACAACCATAAACAAGTAAGCAACACATAATCAACATCTAGGTTTCATTAGATCTAAGCAAACACAAGATAAATCTAGCCTAGCATGGTGGAATTAAGACAAGCACAAGATATAGACAACCAACACATAGACATATTGATTGAATTAGAAGAACACTTATCTCAATTACACATGTAAGGGTTCAAGGGCTGAAAACCCTTGAAAAACCTGTAAAAATCGTATATGGTTCGGCCTTAGGGTTTCTCCAAACTTGTTCCTCTCAATGAATGAAAATTAGAAAACTATATATAGAAAACTGAGGCTGACGGCGTCAAGACCAAATGGGTGACGCCGTCATCTCGCCGCCAAAAGAATTCTCGGACTGCCTTGATCTACATCTGACGCCGTCATGTATTAGGTTTTTCCAGGCAGTCATGTATTTATCTCTTGACGCTCTTCCTTGTGACGCCTTCATTTCTGTACTGGGTCGTCATGAAATTTACTCTTGACGCCGTCAGGATGGTACGTGACGCCGTCACCTACTGTTCCCAGCTTGGAAAATTAAGTCTTTGGCGTTTTCTTCACTTTTATGCTCCAAAAACGTCCGAATTGCTTCCTTTTCCAGATTTCACTCCCAAAGTACCTAAAATCACAAAATGAACAATTTAGGGCAATATTTGATCAAATAAATTCAATTCCGGGCTTAAATGACCCCCTAAAACTGGTTCATTTTTCGCCTCATCATTAACAACTTTATCTTTTCCTTTGGACGTCGGGACCACCAGAGGTTGGATGTTCTCAGTCGTTCCATTATTACTAGGAGTTTCCGTATCCGTTGTCGCCTCGGTTTCACGGATGACTACCTTGGAAGACGAAGAAGAAGAAGGGGTAGTCGGAGCCGTTGGTCCATCGATTATAACACCACTCCTAGTCGTGATCGCCTTAGCATCGCCCCTCGGGTTAGCGATCGTATTGCTTGGAAGAGTACCCGAGCCCGAGGGTCGATCATTTAAAGACTTCTTCAATTCGGACATTTGATTAATTAACATTTTATTCATTTCCTATTGACTTTTCATAAACTGCTTAAGTAATTCATCCGAAGACGACTGATTCACAACTGGATTTTGAAAATTTTGACCACTATTGTTGTTATTGAAACCTTGATTCTGAAAATTTTGATTTCCATGATTATAATTCCCATGATTAGCATTATAATTTCCTTGAAAATTCCCTTGATTTGGGCCTTGATTATAATTTCCCCGATTTTGATTTTGAAAACCATGATTTTGATTCTGAAAACCATTGTTCATCCGATTTTGATTAGCATTGTGATTAAATTGATGATTTCGGTTTTGCACATTTTGATTAACTTGATTGACTTGATTAACCGGATTGACTTGATTTGGTTGAGTGAAACCGGGTGGTCCAAAAAAATGGTTTGAACTGTAGTTGAGAAGACTTTGATCTCCTTAAAGAGGTGGGTAACCGTTGCCACCCATATTTGCAGCATGAGCATAAGAACCGGTTAATGGACATTTGTATACGGATGTGGACCACCACAAGTTACACAACCCTGATTAACGACATTCACTTGATGATTTGGTTTTTCAAAAGACATAGCATCGAACTTTTTATTAAGAGCCACTAACATACTCATCACTTCATCATTTGTTTTATTATTAGTGTTAGAAACTTGGGGCTTATTTCTCGACATTCTCACACGAGCCTTATTCTCGATTATCATGAAAGCATCGTTCGTGTTTCGAGCCAATAAGTTCCCACCCGCAGCAGAGTTGAGTGAGTCTTGGTCAACATGACATAACCCATTGTAGAAAGTATCAATCTGCTGAAGGGATGTGAACCCATGGTTCGGACATTTTTCCATCAAATCTTTGAGTCGATCCCAAGCTTCGTTGAACGACTCATCAAAAGCTTGTTGGAATCGAAAGATTTGGGAACGAAGGTTAGACGTTTTAGAAGGAGGATAGAAGTAATTCACAAACTTGGACGCAAGATCGTTCCAAGTGTGAATCGAATTCGGAGGTTCCTTTTCCAGCCAAGTCCGGGCTGCCCCTTTAAGGGAGAAAGGAAATAACTTCAATTTCACCACATCGTGAGGAACTTGATCCATGCGAATGGTCTCAGCGATGTCGGCGAAATTTCTTATGTGAGCATATGGGTCTTCGTGTTCGAACCCGTGAAAAGATATACTCGTGATAAGATTGAGCAATCCGTGATTAATTTCAAAATTAGCATTGATTTCGGGTATCACGATGGCTCTCCTCACACCATTGAATGGTGATTGGAGTTGTTCCTCCATCGATCGTGGATCAAAAGCCGGTTGTGGTCCCATCGGAGGGATCACATTGTTCTGAGCACCACCCATCGGCGGGGGTCCCAAGTGTTGTTCGTTCGGGTTCATTTCCTCCGTATTAGGAAAAAGAACTCGGTGTGTGTGACGAAACAAACTTTCTGGATTTGAAAGCGGTGAAACAAGTCGTTTAGAAGTGGAACATGTGTTCATACACCACAAAAATCAAATTTTGAAAAATAAAAGGAAAATCAAATTTGAATAGGAAAATCTTTTTGTATTTTTGTTTTTATAAAGCAAAATTTAAAAAACTTATACTTTTGTCTTTTCTCTTTTTCTAACGTTACGTTAATTGTAAACCGTTTCCTCTAAATCTACTCGCGACGGAACGGGAGAGAAGAATGGATCTCTCTTCAGCTTGCAATTTAATGTCAAAGCTTCCGTATTTTCCGCTTATTCGGTCGTAGAATTAAAGTAATCTGTCTAGCAACTAATTTCACGCGTAGTTATATTGGGAAGCTAATTTGGTTTACAACGCCCTTCCTTTCGGTCGAGTCGAGGCTGTAACTTTATTATTTTTTTGGTATTTTTGAAAACACTTTAGGAAAAGTGTTTTTGATTTTTCAATTTTTATAGTTTTTATAGAAAATATATACAAAAAAGGTTTTCAAAACACAATTTCGAAAAACGAAAACGAAAAATTCACTTCAACCTTCCCCGGCAGCGGCGCCAAAATTGATTCGTTGAAAATCAAGTTATATATAGTATAGTATTACTCAAGAGATCCGCAAAGAAATACGGATAACCCGAGGTCGTAGTCCGTGTGAAGGATGAATGGAATTTCGAATTCCCGATTCGTGAAACGTGTCGTGAAAGTGGTAAAAAGTGATTTGAATGAGATTATACTAATGAATTCACAAATGAAGCACAAATAATCAGTTAAACACGTAATTCAAGTAAGGCAACTAGAAACGTAACGTAAAATCGACACCGTACGCTAAAACGTTAAATAAACGTTAACGTACGAAATAAAACGCGACTTTTAAAGTACACTAATCCTACGAATTTGAAAATAATTTTAAAAAGTTAAAAATGATAAAAGAAAATTTTGAGAAAAAGAAAAATATTTTTTTGACTTTTTATTTATTTTTTATGAATTAAAAACTATTTAACTAATTAAAAATTAAAATAAAATGTAAATAAAGTGAGAAAAATAAAAAATAAATTTTGAAAATTATAAAATAACTAAAAAGTAATTTTAAAACAAAAAAAATATTTTTTTTGGCTTTTTATGTAATTTTTGGGAATTTAAAAACTATTAAATCTAATTAAAAATTCAAATTAAATTCAAAATAAATGGGAAAAATGCAAAATAAATTTCTAAAATTCTAAAATAAATGAAAATAAATTTCTAAAATATTTTTGGATTTTTCTAGGTTTTTTCTGATTTTTTTGGATTTTTTAGTAATTAAAAAGTAATAAAAAGTGATTAAAAAATGAAAATTAAATAAGAAAAATAGAAAATCAACTCAGAAAATTATGAAAATTTCAGGGAAATTCTAAAATATTATTCTAGAACTAAGAAAAATCTGAAAGTTTAAAAATAAGCACTGGAAGTGCTGATTAGCTTAAAACTGCTTATTGGAAAGTGCTTATTGATAAGTACTGCTGACCCAGAGTTGACCAAAGCTTAAACAGATGAATTTTAGACTTATTTAAACTCAATGGAAAAGAACTTAGGCCAAATGACACTCAGCAACACAGATAAGCACCAAAACAGTTATAATAAGCTAAAATGGATAAGCAGATAAGCAATGCAGTAAAGCAAGAGGCCAAATATCAACTGAAATAGATACTAGCAGCAAAATGAAACTCAGATGAGCAATCAAACCCAAAGAATGATCAATAATAAGCACTTGCAGCCCTATATTTGAAAACAAAAACTAGGTAGAACCAACCAACTGATAGGCCAAATAAGCTGATCAAATAAGATTAGAAATGCAAGCTTATGGGGGCAAACTACTCCCTTACAATCTGAGAACACAAAAACACCAATAATTGTGATTCCCAATACACTGCTCACACCTAAAAGCTTGCTAGAAAATCTACCTTTAACTGATGTGCAGGGTACTTATATGCTTAAACAGACAACTTGAGCCACAATTTCTAATAAGCAAAAAGGATCCCAACCAAAATTTTATTCCTAATGTTGATTCACAAGCTGCTAAGCTTACCAAAACAAAATTCCAAAAGAATTTCCAATAAGTATTGAATCCTAAAACCTCTCTCAAACTTATGACAAAATTATGAGTTGCAAATGACTTTGACTTATTTATTTAATAATACCTATGACTAAATTGGATTTTGAAAGCTAAATTCTTACTGAAAATGTTTTAATAATCCAAAATGTAATTGAAATAAGTTTAAACTATCACTAATCTAACTACTAATATTATGATGCAACCTACAACCCTTAACAGATATGAATATATGAAGTGATAAAAGTGATTTTGACTTTTTATTAATTGACTACTTATTATTATGTTAGACTAAGTTATAATGCAACCTAAGTAACTAGTTTAAACCAAAAACAACCTCTGTAACTACCTAAATGACAGCAAACCTCACTTAGCCAAACACCCTAATAGTAACTGTCTCTACCAAAAGCTACCACAGAACCAATCCAAATGTGATCCAATATCAACTCAGTACCAATACTAGATCCAAATACACTTCAATGAAACTGAAACACGGAACTCAGATGCAATACTACTCAGAAACACAAATCACAGATCCAAAGATGTATGACAGATGATATATAAAATAGATTATACTAGTAGAAATTAAACCAAGACTATCAAAAGTGACTAAACAACAAGTATTAAGCAGATATCAGACAATATAAGCAATAATAAGCTATAAACAAACCACCAAAAACAGATCTAACAACTTATACTAATTAGAAATGGATGAAACAGTAAAATAGATAGAACTTACAAGCTCAAAACCCCCTCAGCTCAAACAGAGGGGGGTCACTAAGCTAGCCTGTCTTTTGACAGGCCAAGGCTCCTCTTGGCTGCCTTTATTCCTCCAATAAGCTCAGCTTATTTTGAATAAGCTGTTTCAGTTGACCTTGATTGACTTTTTAGATTTTGAGAAAATTTTATCAAATAAGCTCACTACAAGCTATATAATCTTGAATAAGCTTATACAAACAACTATAAACTAACTGAAAATGAAATTAAGTGACAAATGAAAACATATTTTTTAGTTTTTGTAGGATTTTTTTTATTTTTTTTGTGATTAATAAACAATAATAAGAAAAGTATCTAAATAAAACTGAAGATTAAAATCTATTAAACAACAAAAGTAAAAGAGACTTGATTGAATAATAAGACAGAAACAATAAGCAATAAGCTAAAACAGATTTAGATATAAAATAAAACTAAACTTTCATTAATATAAAAGCTGAGTTACAAACTAGGAAATGAAATTGACAGAGTAACACTCTATTAAAACCTACACTACAATCTGTGAATACAAGGGGGTATTTATACATGAATGGGGGAGCCTTTGGTGAAGGTTCTGGTATTCCAGCTTAGCAATCCACACCACTTTTGTGTTTTCTCTGAGTAATCAGGTCCCTTGATCTCAGCTTCATTCCAACGCATCATTCTCAGCCCTTGGATCATCAATCACCCAATCATTTAGTACTCATTCTCACACGGATTGCCACTCTAGCATTCCCTGACATGTCAGAGTGTTTCTAGAAGCATGCAATTGGACAAGAGTACCCTTAATTGCTGTCAATTGGTTAAATGGTTTGGGTGAATAGTAACTAGGGTTTATCCTGGGTAATATTTGGGGAAAAAGTGTGGTGGGTAAATGTTTTTGGGATTGGGTGTTTTATTGGAAATGGGTGTTGACCGGGTGAGTATGGTTTGACATGGGTGAAAAGGGTATTGGATCGGGTAGTAATCTTTAAAGGGTTTGGGCTTGGTTTATTTATTAGGCTTGGTAGATTATGGATTTGGTTTTACTTTGGACTAGTGATAATATTGGATCCTGTTTAAGATTTTTAGTTTAGGAGTAGTAAAATCAAACAAGGACCAATGTTGTAAATTCTGAAATTAGAGGGACCAATTATGACTGTTGGAACCATAGTTTTACTATTTTATCAAGTCTCGGTCATTTGTAATAATGCTAGGTTGCTTAGTTATTATTTACTATCATTTACATTTTGTATTAAGTTTACTAGGCTTAAGAATGAGGTCCATGGGCCTCAAGCCCATACGTTTCATGTAAAGGGAAGGAGTAGGAATGTTGCCCTAGCTCCTTTCCTATAAATACTAGTCTTAGGCCTCTTGTAAACTTGGTTGGTTATTTGAAAACATTAAGGAAACTCTTGCATTTCATATTCTCAATTTTCTCATAATCATCCCACTCTCATTCTCATCTCATTTCTATCATTCTTATACTTGTGTTTACATAAAGTGTGACCTAACAAGTGGTATCATTCGCTAGAGGAAGGTGTAGTTATTGTTTTCATTGATTTATATCTTAAAAATCATTTTTTATTGAATTTTTTGTGAAAATTTTAAACTTTCTTGTTAGTTTCTTGGTTTTTCTCACATCTTTGCTTACAAACTTGTGTTTAAAATCAAAACTAACCAAAAAGTTCCAAACTTTTTACAAAACTATTCGATTTTGGTTACTTGTACTTTTATCGAAATCTTTTTAAGTTTGGAAAATTTCCTAAAGTTTTCTACTTTCTTAAAGATCTACTCATTTTACACACAAAAGTACAAGTATCTTGAAATAAAAACGAGTTTTAGGATTGCTTTCTTTGAAAAACAAAAACTTACAAGTTATCGAGATCTTCTCCAAGTGCACTACCTCGACTTTGTTTGTGTGGACTCGGTATTTTCTTTCTTGTATAAGAAAGTTAAGTACTTCGACATTTGGGAAAGTTTTCGAAATTGTATAATTTCGAAAATTATCTTTTTTCTGGTTATCGCAAACGTTATTGCATTTATCGCAAACGTTTTTTTTCGAAAACCTGAAAAATCTCGAAATCCTAGTTTTTTCGAAAACCTGAAAAATCTCGAAATCCTAGTTTTTTCGAAAACCTGAATAGTTTCGAAATCTTATTTTTCGATAACCTGCAAAGTTTCGAAATCTTGTTTCTCGAAAAAATCTACAAAGTTTTTCGAAAACCTTGTTTCTCGAAAATCTGACAAAGTTTCGCAAACCTAATTATCGAAATCACTTATTTCGCAATTGTGCTAAGTTTCTCGATACTTGGTTAATTCTACACTTTCTACAAGATCCATAATTACACAAGTATCTTTCTAAAATTTTCTTTCTAAATCTCTCCTTACTATCTTCTTAAATTAAAAAAAAAAAAAAAAAAAAAAAAAAAAAAAAAAAAAAAAAAAAAAAATTTGAGTAAAATTTACTATCTTCTTAAAATTTTCTTTCTAAATCTCTCCTTACTATCTTCTTAAATTTGGCGGGAAAATTTGAGTAAAATTTATTTTCTACAGGAGACTAAACGTTCAATTTTTACGCGAAATTTAAATTTTGGTATAACGTTGAAAATTTTGGCCAAAAATTCAAATTTTTAGGCCAAAATTCAAATTTTTTCGGTGAAATTTGGCGGCAAAATTTTTGAAACTCAAATTTTTCTTGCAACATTATAATTGCATTTCATAGTGATTTTCAAATTTTGGGAAAAGATAATTTTTTCCAATAATTTTTGGAGGGAAAATCTGAATTCACTATTTCGACCTTGAGTGTGACATTTTGTTTGATTATTTTCGATTACGTCGCAACAATCAAGGGGGAGAGAAATGTCATCTACAATGTCTCAATCATCTTCTTCCAACTACCTTCCTCACCAATATTCTCATCAGCAACAGTCATCAGCATCAGTACCTTCTTCCAACTACCTTCCTCACCAATATTCTCATCAGCAACAGTATCATCAACAACAAAGTCACAGCTCCCTCATTCGTCATATTCTGATCTTTGGCGATGAAACAAGGCCTCCAATGTTACTACCAGGAACATATACTGTTTGGAAACGGAGATTTCTACAATGGCTCACAGATCGTCCTGCTGCAGATCTCATGCTTAATTCCATTCAAGATGGTCCATACATTATGATACTTCTTGCTGACTCAAAAGGGATTATCAGACTACAAAATGATGAAGATTTGAATGCTACTGAACTTGCTCAGTACGATGCTGACCAACAAGCTGCATGGTTCATGACACTAGCCCTTCCCAACTCAATTTACATGAATATGGACTTTCAAGCCAGTGCTTATGAAATGTGGAAATATCTTGAAGCTTTGCATCGTACCGAAGAACTTCATCACATCAGAATGAAGCTAATTCTTGAATCTTGTTTAAGCATGAATCCACTGAAGACCATTCTCCCTGCTCCACCATCTCCAGATATTGATCATGGATCACTAATCTACACTCCAAATGGTCTCTTCTTCAATCCTCCGAATGCACCTGAGCCTTTCTTCATTCCACAGTACCATCCTGCAACACTAAATGATCACGTGCAATCTCTTCTGCAAAATCTAGTGAAGCTTAGTCAAGTATCTTCTAAGAAAGACAATGGCGATATAACTTCAACTTCTGAATGCTTAAACACAATGAAAGATACTGATGATGAAGAAGATCTTATCGAACCAAGCATGGCATTCTTGGCATATACAGAAAATATTGCAGATGAGGAAGCTCAGGATTATGATTCAACTCCAGTCTTTGACGATAATGCTGAATACAATGCCACACTTAGTCAAATGGAAGTTGAAGGGGGTAATCTCAATGATGTTTTGCAAAGTTTCATGGGAGATATTCCATCTGATGATGAATATGCAGATTTGGAAGCCTATACAGCAGATGTGATGTCAGTGTCAAATCATGATTATGTTCAAGAACATAATCACTTCGGTTATCCACGACCTGCTACTTCAAACCTCATGATCCAATATGATTCATCTCCGCAGCAGACTTTAACTCATCTTGTTCCATATGACAACGGTGATGCAGTGTACTATTCTAATTCCAATGAAGATGACGATGAGGATTTCAAAATTCTGAATCGAGGACACGAACTTATTGCTCGTGCCTTCAGCAAATTCTCCAACAAGACAAACAATTGTCTTCGTTCTTCTTCTAACACAAGGAATCAAGCTGTCAAGCAAGGTGAAAGAGTTGTGATACAAGGAAGTATTACTCAAAGGCTGGTTGGGAATGGTGAGAATACTGCAAATGCAGTTAATGTAGGCAATGAGGTTAAAATAGTGGAAGATAATTCGGGTGTCATGGATGATACTGAACCAGTATACGACACAAATGCTTCTGATGACTCTAAAGACCCATTTGAGAGAAAGATGACTGAAGCTGAGAAAAGAGCCATCAATTCTACGGAAAATTGCTTAGCTCATTTTGAATCAATTAAGTCTCAATGCAAGATTCTCTCAGATGCATGGTTTCCTACGGGGGTACTTTTAATGCATTCTTCGGAACTGGAATGGATCGTCTAACCTTCCAAAGGAAACTCCGAGAAAACATTGTTCAAATTGAAAAGCAAATTGAACAGGGAAGCGATTGCATGGCAGGATTTAGAGCGCTCAAGGCTCAGTTCAAAGTGTTCATGGCATTGCATTTTAAAGCTCTCATACACTATAAATATGAAAGTAATGTATGGAGAGAGAACATCACAAGTATGGAGGTTGAAGATTTTAGAGATCAACTTGTTTCACGCCTAAACCGCTTAGAATTTATGCTTAATGAAAGATCACTTCATCTGAGTGCTATCAAAGAACAGAAGTTGCAGATACAAGAAGAACAAGTTCATAAAGATGATTCATTGAAAGCTAATGTGGTTGTCATGGAAAGCAAAGGGACAGAATCAGAAGTACAGGATGACAACATCAGATTGGGGAATGATAAAGATGCAGATTATGCAGAGATCAGACCCTTCCGTGACTCAGAGCCCAACTTTGACAAAGGACAGATGGATGAGGAAGATGTCATACCCATCTATGACAAAGAACCGAACTTTGACAAAGAGCAAATGGTTGAGGTACAATCTACTGTTGATCATATTATGCCTGCAAATGAGAAACAACAATCTGAGCAACCTAACTTCAGTAATGAAGGAGAGGTTGACCAGGATGTTGTACAATGTCTTGACAAACGTTCTGAGTCTGAGTCTTTACAATCTTTACATGATAATCTAATGACTGAAACATCAAATCAAACTCTTGAGTCTGAAAACCTTCTTCTCAAAAAGACCATTGCCCAGTGTCATAAAATTTTTTCAAAACTAGAGGCACATTGCATCTCACTTGAACTTCAAATGCAAAACGAATCTCTAAATTCGGGCAACAATGGTCAATTTTTGAATGAACAAAGAAAACGTGTGGATACATTAGTTAAAGAAAATGAGCTTTTAAAAGGTCAAATTCAAGAAAAGGTGTTTGCACATGCTGCATTACAAAACAAATTAAGAAGACTGACTGGCCAGAGTGTGGATACTAAGTTTGCAAAACCATCAATCTTGGGGAAACCACCTTCTCAAACAAACAGAAAACAAGCAGTGGTTAGACAACCTACTGCATTTAAATCTGAAAGACTTAAATTTTCAAAATCTCGGTTTGCCTCCCAAGTTGTTGAGAATAACAATTTGACAAGACCAGTCACTCCACATTCTTGGCCAAAGGAAACTGCATCTGTGTCTGCTATATCTCAACACGTGATTATACCTGGCTCATCTAGGATTAGTTCTACCACAGTGTCTAAAACGAGCAGTAAAAGTAAAGAGTCTTATGACACATATGACATGTACAAGAACTATGATCTAGAAAAGGCTAGGAAAAAGGCGCTACTTCAAAAGGATGGAATTCTAGGTTCAAAACCTCGTGTGATGCCTTCCACTGTAGTGCAAAACACTGCCAGTAGTAGCACACCAAAACCTAGGAGTTCTCAACAAACTAATAGGAATTGGCTAGCATCTAAGAGTAGTTGCGTAAATAATCATGTTGTTTGTGCTTTAAAATATCTTCAAAAAGGAAATTCACTTGAAAAGGCTCAATCGACTAAGACAACCCGTTGAACCAAAAGTCATAAGTCAGAAACCTAAGAAGTGGATCAACATAGGACGTAGTTTTTCTCTAAGAAGTGATGCTCCCACATTTCATTCAACTGCATCTAAAAGGAAAACATCTCCTAGATCTAACACTAGGTGGGTACCCACGGGTAGAATTTTCAAATCAATTGGTCTTAAGTGGATTCCTACAGGAAAGATTTTAGACATTTGCACCAAAACTAATGTGATCTCCACAACTTCTACCTCTGAGACTAGAATGAAAACCATCGGTATTGTGTGTTCGAGTGTCAAGAAGATAATTGACACTACATCTTTATGCTTCTAACATCTGGAACCCAGTTACTCTTGGGGATCCTTGTTCTCTGTTTTCTTGTCTCTTCTTTCTTTTTCAACAGGAATGGCTTCGGAACAAATCAGTTTCGGACCCGAGCTTAATGGAATGGCTTCTAAGCACAACAGCTTAGGACCCGCATCCAACCGTCTAAACTTTCCGGATTCTTCGGCTGAACCATTGTCACTCTCTCGCAAAGAATTGGAAACCTTGTTTGTTCCATTGTTGGATGATATGATTGAAAACCGTCCTTTTGAGGTCTCACCAATTTCCGCTGCACACCTTGATCATAATCAAGTACCTGGCACACCTCAACAAACAACAACAATTGTTGATAAAGACGGTCCTCCAATTGCATCTCCAACAATAGTAGGACAAACCACTTCCAACTCCAGACAATCAACTGAAGATCCACTACAACAATCAGTACCACAACCTGCAGATTATGATGGAAATACTTTCTTCAATCCAATTTGCACCGACCCCGACCGTTCCTGATATAATGGAGTCATCTTCTCGCAATTTGGATCCGTCTAATATGCATCCGTTCTATCAACATCACCCTTCGACACATCATTGGAATTAAATGGATTTGGAAAAACAAGCTGGACGCAGAAGGCACAGTGATTCGCAACAAATCTTGTTTAGTTACAAAGGGATACAGTCAATGAAGCAGGATTGTACATCACTGTCATCAACAAAAGCTTAGTATGTAGCCATGTCTGCTTTCTATGCTCACGTCATTTGGATGAGAACTTAGCTCACGGACTACGGCTATGTTTTTGACTAAATCTCAATGTACTACGACTCAAAGTGTGCTTTTGCAATCTCGTGCAACACCATTCATCATTCCAAGGCCATACAAAGTGCTCTCCGCTACCATTTCATCTCAGAGCATGTCGATAAGGGTATAATTGAATTAGAGTTTGTAGGTACTTAACACCAGTTGGCGGACTTGTTCACCAAGGCATTACCTCCATCAAGGTTTGTTGATTTAGTTCACCATATTGGTATGCGGTGCTTGACTCCAGATGATTTGCAAAACTTTCTTAATAACTAAGAGAGTCAAACATCAAACTCTTTTTGTAAATATTCTATCATAAAGAAAATACAAAAACTGCAAAAAGAATCTTCTTTCTCTGTGTACAAACTTCTAATCTTCAAAACTATGTTCCTACATTAAAACATATTTTGCTTTACATTGTCATAATGGAACATGTTTTGAGGGGGAGAAAATTTTTTCACTAAATCATGAAGTTTGCACACCTAATCATTATTCTTCAAGGATAAAATGTTTCTTCATCATTCGGATTAAAAACTCATTTTTCAAAATATTCTATGATCTCTCGAATTAAAATGTGCAAAAATGTTTCACAAAATAAATGCTAATTCGAGGGGGAGAAAAGAAATTTTTCCGGCAAGGATTCCAATTTAACCATGTTTAGACTTCAAATGGAAAAGTAGTTAACCTTTAATGAGTAAAGTTCACAAAAGTCTTAAACTTAGGTAAAAGGACATTGCATGAAAAAAAAAAAAAAAAAAAAAAAAAAAACAGGCTCGCATCAATGTTTTCACAAATGTTCTCAAAAGTTTCACACATAATCAGACTAACAATTTTTTATCCTCGATTTCTTTTCAATTGTGATTTTCTAAATTTCTTCATTGTTGTTATCTAATCATTCCCTAAAGTTTTCAAATGTTTTCAACAGACAAAAAAGGCATAATCAGAAACTAGGGTTCAAGTAATTATCGATCGGGGCATTTTCTTTTATGTGTTTAGTCTAATTAATCATTTCAAATAACCTTAGAGAACACTAAAGAATGCTCGATTGGTATGTTTGCACGATTAGATACAACATAGGTTTGAAATCAAGTGATTTAGGGTTTAAGATGTCGATGTCTTTGCTGCTACTACTAGGGCGTTTGTTTGTACAATATTCTTGCATTTTGATGCTAACAAGTGTGCTTAGACTCAAATCATAACCCCTAACCATTATCATAATTGGAAAATCTCGAGTGATAGGATGAGTTAATCTGTGATCTTGTGTGTTAATTTGAGAATTCTGAGCACTTAGGAAGATTTAGAATGAGTTTTTTGATTCATCCGCATACTTGTTTATGCCTGATGCATTTTCTCTATGTGCAAGTACATGTCATCCCATTGAAAGTCAAAACTTCAACAATTGTCAAAATGTTTCTCACGGAACATACTTTGAGGGCAAAGGGTTAAATGTATTAAAAGGCTAAAACTGGTAAAAGGATTCAAAATGGTGAGAAACAAATTTTTCCAAACTCTACACTCTCGTTTTACTCCGGTAAAGCAAGTGTGAAGACCAAAGCAAAGTTGTTCTAAACTTTTCAAATTTTCAAAATCTGGAATGCTTTGGCTACGATAAAAGAATGACTCTGATTTGGGCATCCCTAATACCGGAAGTTTTCCATTCATCACAGAAACAAATCTTCAAAAAAAAGAACCCATGAGGTTCAACTTTAGATGGAAATCTTTTTCAGATTTTAAAACTCAAAAGAGAGACTCCGGGTCTCAAACAACTTTTCAACAGTAAAAGAGTTTTGAATTTCAAGCATTCTTTGTTGTATAATACTTGATTGTGTTTTCTAAAACCTTGAGCAGAGTCGTCTCACGAATTTTCAAAAAGTATTTTATAATACGATTCAAAATTCTGCTCAAGAAGACTTTCTCTCGAATAACATTCATTATTTGAGGGGTAGTATTTTGTTTAAAGAAAACTAATTTTGTATTAAAACAACGACTTGTGCACTCATTTCAGTGTACAATTTGGTTTTCAAAGAAATGAAAGTGTCTTGCTAAACCATTTCTTAAAAACAAAACGTGCACTTTTCCTTGAAAACAAGAAGTTCTCATGCAAAGCTTATCTTCAACTATCTTAATCTTGAGCAAAATTTATTCAAAATTTTCTCAAAAGGTTTTTCAAAGCTTTTCAAAATTTTGCTCAAGATTTTTCAAATCTTTACTCCCCAATTCGATCCACAGTTTAAAAAAATGTCAAAACACATGCTCGTTTTGAGGGGGAGTAGTTTGAAATCAAAATGCTTTGTCAAAATCATGTTTTTTATGGCTTGTGCACACATAACAGTGTACAACCCGATCTTGTAAAGAAAGGACCCTGAGGTATGCTTCAGTGCCTCAATCCTAAACATAAGGAGCGAAGGCTTCTTACTTTTGAGTAGAATTAATCAAACATTTATGATTTTTCATAATTCTGCTCAAAAGGACAAGTATTTCACCTCAAATAAGACCTAATCACTTGTTGAGGGGGAGCACTTGTCAAAACTTAAATACTTTGCTCATAATCAAAAGTTCTTGGTGAATCTCCCCGTAAGACTCAAAAGGCATATTTTAATCTTAAAGTTTGTCAAAAACACCATTTTGTATGCTATTTTTGAGGGGGAGAAAATGAAAAAGTGATTAAAACATACGAAGTCAAAGCTTTGAGTTGTATCATGTGCGAGCTAGACTCAGTATTAACCCAGGAATTGACGAGATAATACAAGTTAGTAACATCGAAAGGACTTATCCTCGACGGGTAATAACATCAAGTTAGTTACTAGAGCTAGTTGTCACCTAAAAGCTGACAATGTATCTCTTTAACTAGCCACGTAAGCGTGTCTCGAAAAGGATATGTCTTAGTAGAAAAGTACCGTCTCGAGAAACTTTCTGTGGACTTGATCAGGCCGGGTAATAATTTCAAGCTAGTTTAACTAGTGATGTAAGCGTGTCTCGAATCGGTCTTGTTCACGGAAAGTGGATCAATTCAAAAGTGATTGCTCCTCCCGCATGTGCAAATTTATTAAACACTTATGAGCACATGTGCAGGGGGAGCCCTTCAAAAGTGTACACAAAACTCTCAAAGTGTTAACCAAAATATTTGATTATCACAAACACTTTGAGAGATTTTCAATCAAAGGTTTCTTGGCTGCTGTCGGAGTTATAAGGTGTTTAAGATAGGAATATCAGTCCTATGATCCGCCAGAGCCGGAGGGATCTACCCAAGGACATCTCCCATAGTTAGAATTAGAAGTCCTTAGGTATGATACGAAAGAAGGAGAAATGAATGAAAGGGAAAGAAGGAGTTGAAGAATTAAAAAGAAAAGTAAAGAAAAGGGTGAAAAGAAATAGCCCTCCATATGTTCAACCTTAGGGCAGACACCGGGTTCAATACGTATGCTACTGGTTATTGCAAAAGACAACACCGGTATTGAAGATTAAGCCGTCATGGACCCAGTGACGCAATGCACTAAACCTTCTTAACCACTCAAGTTCTCTTAAAAGGACTTGTTTCATTCTCACGGGGAACCCGCGTAACCTATCAACCTATCTCTTAGAGACGGGTGATATTGAAGCAGGAGACACCTCCCCAGTCTTCGCATAGGAAACCTAGGTGTGCACTTATAGAGTCTAGAGCCATGAGATACATCAAAGATCTCTTAGAAACACTTAGTATTTCTGCAACTGGTGTTCTACATCAATGAGCATCAGTTGTAAATTATCGAGTCCTTCGCAGATCTTAGCAATCTGCCTAGAACGTTTATGAGAGGATTACGTAAGTATTTCTCAATGATTGAACGGAAATCCTGCCAGGGTCAACATCAAACATCCCTGACAGCAGGTCACTTCGGTAACCCCACAAGGGTTACGCTTAGTGTTTGCGGTGGTTCCATTACGGTCTACAGTCGTGGAGTGATCCCCAGCGACTCACCCAGTCATTGAGCTACCTAGTAGGTCTCGTAAGCTCCTTCGGGAGTATCTGATATGGGAACGGCCTGGATAAGGATTAGAAGGAGTCTTCACAATATGCTGTTGATGAGCTCTAATTCCTTATCCGTAAGTACCGGTGATTTATTGCTAACTGTCTACTCGCAGGTTTCTCACTTCCATGATGACGGATTCCACATGCTCATACATGCATCTTGCTATCATCAAAAGCTCCCTCAAAGATCAAAGCAACACAAAGTTCAAAGTAAGATTCTACGCCAAAAAGAAGAATCTACAAAGTATAAAGACCAAAGATCTTAAGTGAATGAAAGGGACTACGTGCATGTATAAGTCAGAATTCAAAAGATGTATGAGCATGTTGGAATGGCGGACAACCACCACAGACGCAGGAGTGACGAACGGCAGATTACTTCATAACATAATCACTACAACATCATCAAAGAACAAAGACAAAGAGCAGAGTATATCCATCATTATTATCATTTCTAAAGACGTCTAAAGCTATGAAAGTCAAAGATTAAGACGAAGACGTCAAGCAACCATGATGACCGACCCTTAGGGGGAGATTGTTGGAACCATAGTTTTACTATTTTATCAAGTCTCGGTCATTTGTAATAATGCTAGGTTGCTTAGTTATTATTTACTATCATTTACATTTTGTATTAAGTTTACTAGGCTTAAGAATGAGGTCCATGGGCCTCAAGCCTATACGTTTCATGTAAAGGGAAGGAGTAGGAATGTTGCCCTAGCTCCTTTCCTATAAATACTAGTCTTAGGCCTCTTGTAAACTTGGTTGGTTATTTGAAAACATTAAGGAAACTCTTGCATTTCAGATTCTCAATTTTCTCATAATCATCCCACTCTCATTCTCATCTCATTTCTATCATTCTTATACTTGTGTTTACATAAAGTGTGACCTAACAATGACATTTCCCAAACTTTTGTTCCAAGGGTTATTGTTAACATTCATTGATTCATGAAGGACCATATTTGGCTTTTTCTTCAAATATTACTTTAAGGGACCAATTTTGTCAGTTTCTGAAAGATGAGGGACCAATGTTGTAAATTTCTTCAAACTTTCACCAAGGACTATTCTTGAAACTTTATGAAACTCCAAGGTTGATTTTGTCTTTTTGAGCTTTGACTTTGACCATTTGACTTCCCCGGCTTCGGCTTTTGACACTTTCCATTCTCGTGCTCGTTTTTGTCGGTTTTGGCATCGTTTTTGTTCATTTTTCTCATATCCGTACCTGGACATACACAAATACAAAAACACACATTCTCTTGGCATATTTGGTTAGTATTTGGTATTTTTGGTCTGAATTAAGGCCTAAAAAGGATGTGTGATTAATCACTCATCAGCGTCACAGGATGCTAGTGACGGCGTCAAAACTTGACAAAGAGGTGGATAAATCAAATACACGTGACGCGCCAAAGAGTTTTCTAAAGAGTTCGTGACGGCGTCACCCTTTAGGGTCGCCAAGGCCGTCACATATAACATAAAGAGAGACGGCCCAGAGCCAGAGTACACAAAGAGTGACGGCGTCAGAAGTGGATCTAGGCAATACGAGTATTATTTTGGCGGCGGTTGACGGCGTCAGACCTAACTCTTGACGCCATCAGGATGTAAAATCTATATATAGTTTTCTAGTTTTCATTCATTGTGTGCAACTTTGACGGGAGTAAACCCTAGACGAATTTTATTGATATTTTCAGGGTTTCAAACCCTTGTTTCATCCATGCTTAATTGAAGATAAGTCTTTCATCAAATCATTCAACATGTCTATGTGTTGTTTGATTATATCTTACGCTTGTCTTCTCTTTAACATGCTAGGCTAGGTCTTTTTTGTGTTTGCTTAGATGTAATGAAACTTAGATATTGATTATTGGTTGGTTGTTTGTTTATAATTGTTGTGGATGAATGAATTCCATGTTAGGCTTAAGAAAACTGGCAGACTTCTAATTGGTAACTTGCTTGAACGTCTTAAGAAACATGATCGGAGGTGTACCACGATATATTGGTTGTATTTAATGCGTAGGTAATTACTAATGAGGCCATGTTAGGAGCTAGTAGTCGGCTCGACATAGGAAGAGGTAGAAGCTTATAGAGTTAGGGAAGATCGTACACGGCCCTACGAATGGTATTAAGGAATATAACCCGTCATCCATGCAATTGTAACAAACTAATCAACCTGTAAAAGATAGCTAGGGAGTATGAAATATAAGTAAATACATTTTCTCTCATTATTGTTTTCGCCATAATTTAGTTTAAGTTTAGTTTATTTTATTTTGATTGCATCTTTAGTTATTTGGGTTAGTTGATTAGCAACTAATTCCGCCCACTCCTTCCAAAACCGAGATGTTACTTACTTTCATTTAAAATATAAAAATACAAAAAAAAATCATCTCTCATCTCTAGACCTAGTTTTAGTGAGTTTTAACCCTAGCGAACACTATTCTTTGAGTTAAACGATCAATCCCCTAGTACTTGTCACTATACTATACTATACTACAACGGTCAGGTACACTGCCTGGTGGGGATTGCAAGCTTCTCGAGATCCCTTGATAGGTAAAAACTTTTGCGAGGGTGCAATTCCACGCATCACATACTAATAGCAATAACGTATATTTCAATTTCACATTTATTTTTCAATAAATGAATCATGAAATTTGAGACTATTATTTGAGACAACACTTAATTATATTTATTGTTTAGTTTACTGAACGCTATGTAATCGCAGTTCCTCCCCTTGTAAATACATATCCAATTTGAGATCGACCATTATGAGGGTCAGACATATATCATGCATCTGCAAAACCAACTAGACTTGTATTTGATGGGTTAGTTAAATATAAACCCATATCCTTTGTACCTTGAAGATACCGAAATATTTGCTTTACTCCATTTGAGGATTATGCCTCGTTAAAACCTTACTAGATAAAACCCAGTGGGACAAAATTCTAGTGAAGGAAAAAGAGTACATAACTCCTTTATAAGTTCAGGGATGTTGCCTCGTTAAAAACCTTGCCGGAAAACCCTATGGGGACAAAACCATGGTCAAGGGAAAAAGAGTGCAACGCGTATCTTCTCTCCCCCTGATGATCACATTACTTAATCTTATTGAGTCACTGAAATGCACATTGAAGTGTCTTGATAGAATCACGTGAATAAATATTCTCTACATGTTATTTTTATATCCATTTTAAGGATTAACGTACGTCATACATCTCATTCAAGTACATCATCGTACTTCACAAGTTATTCATGTCAAACACAATTAATTCAAATGATATATTATGTATGACCATTAGCGAGAATCATAAATGTTTCATACATTTTAGTATGGCATTTTAAATCGATATTGCGATCATCATCTTTATAAATCAAGGGGGTCTTTAAAAATCATGTGACCTCATAAACATGAGTCTCGTTTATCCATATAAGGATAGTTAGCATCTTTCTTTAGTTTTCATGATGCACAAAGTTTATCCTTAAGATGTACAATTCGTAAATTAAGACAAACTTAGTCTGTTGTTTCAAATTCAATTTATATGCATTCAATCACCTTTACAATAAAAAACATATTCTATGAAACTTAAATCATATCCAAGATCTCTTAATAAAGTTTCATACACAAACATGGCACAAACCTATACGTTAAGGTGATTATTATACATATGCCAGAAAACGTGATTAGTTCGATACAATCAAATACTATTCTTGAGAACTTTTCTTATATGCTTTATCATAAAAAAATAACTAGCATGCTCCATGCATTTTATATGCTATAATGAAATCTCAAAATCATATGAGCTCTATTCCTTAACTTTTAGACGCATATCAATTACTATTATATTGCCAGACTTAAATACATTATTGGATCCACCACATGAGAACATGTCTCCTTATGATCATTTTCATGTCTCTACAAATATATTGTGTGCCATTAGTCATGCCTTAAATACAAAAGTTTCAATACTTTAATTTCGCTTCCTCATAAAGACCAACTCATATCCAATAATTTACACATTCATATGTATGGACTTCAAGTCCCAGTAACCATGTCTCGTCACAAGAGACTTCATTCTTTCATTACTTCTTTGCGTCTTTACATCCTTTGGCCACTTATTTATTCATTTGCACTTCCTGCTGGTATGCTTCCATGATCCTCAGCATGATTATATCGCTATCTTTAATATTTTCATAATCATTACCATGCCCATTATCATATACAATAGTACTATCGACATCGATTCATTACTTTTCAATTTCACACATTAATAGACATTATATATCGTTTTTTATTGAGATCTCATAGTTTTTCATGTACCCAGGGTTTATCAGTTACCTTCATGTCTAGTGTCTCTTTAGGAGACTAATATGGGGTCTTTATTACCTCGATTTGACCATCTTAATTTTCATGCTCCATTTTATCACTTCAATCGAGGACTTTTATTTGGAATCGATTAGTCTATCACGTTGCAGACGTGCCATAGACTTACTACCAATCATTGGTTTTACTGGTGGGACATACATTCTAATTGGAGCACTAGCAGCGTATATATGATCTAGTCACTTCTTTAGGTCACTAAACATGTCTGGCATTTACTAGATCAGGAATGTTATTTGTCCCTTGAACTTTAAGTTCATATTCATTAGTGTGAGGATTAACATTTAAATCATAATTCATTCCAATTTTCTCGCTGCTTATTCTCCCCCTGAATGAATTATCAATTTCAACATCCCAAATTTGTGTGCGTTGTGATGGATTTACAATAAGAAATGTCGCACAATTACAAAATCTCACATGGGAAATATGATTTGTGACCAAAACCATTCTATGGGGGAGGATTAATTAAAGATTGTTGGCAAGATGCGAATTCATATGTCATAACATGCCCCATAAACCAAAAGCTTTGTTCTCACAATATTATTGGCTTTGTAATGAACTGAAGACGTTTTATAAATGTTTCAATAAAAGCAATTCACGTATGAACATGGGCTACTTTTATGTTCAACACTTATTCCAATAATCGCCCAATATTTGAAAGTATTCACCACCATTCTCAATGATTTAATTTGGAAAAACAGTGCTCACATTTTATAAGTAGAGCCACTAGTCACGCTAACTTTAAGTTGCATCTTTGATGATCATTTTGATGATGCATCGATTTTAAAACTCAAAATGATCCATATGGAGGATGTATAGGCCTGAATGCATCCCCTTTATATTCTTTCCAAAACGTTATAGGACAAAGTCCTCACTTTAATATGGTGGTGATATATAAACAATTAACTTCCATTGAAAACAATCAAATATATTATGAAAGAAATTACTGTTCTTCTATATATTTCGCATCTTCATTGACCCGGGATGGTCCAACCGGTCATGCCACTCAATTAATTAATCTTGGCTCATAAACTATTGGTTTATGACCTCGTGTGCATCGATTGCACTTGACTTTATGCCAAAAGTCAAATAATATGAAAAATGTAATACATCATCACATTTAAACTTATATATCTCCTATCAAACTTATGTGAGCAGATTTATATATTTCAATGATATTATCTCGTTAGCAGTATAGCATTATCAAACAAGAAAATATTTCTATACTCTTTAAAATGTATTATTAGAAGAACATATATATGTAATCAACCAATTAATGTCATAATGAAAATCTAAGTATGCAATCGATATCACAGTACACTAGCTATGACAAAACCAAAACATAATATACATGCATAAGGGCATAACTATCAGCCTCAAACTCTCAAACATATAAATGAGTGATTATTTGATAAATAAATAAATTATGGCCTACATTATTAGATTGTTGTATTAATTGGCATGACCGGTTAACCATCCTGGGTCAATGTTGATGCGAATGTATAGAAGATTGTTCTCTGTGGAAGTTAATTGTTTATCTATCACCACCAGATTAAAGTAAGGACTTTATCCTATAAAATTTTGGGAAAGATAAAAAGGGCATGTATGTAGGCCTATACATGTGCCATGTGGATCAATTTGATTTCTAAAATCGATGTATCGTCAAAATGATCATCAAATACGCAACTTAAAGTTAGCGTGATTAATGGCTCGAGTTATCAAATGCGAGCATGGTTTTCGAAATTATATCTTTGATAATGGTGGTGAGTAGCTCCAAGTATTGGGCGATTATTGGAATAAGTGTTGAACATAATAGTAGCCTATGTTCATACGCGAATTGCTTTTGTTGAAACATTTATAAAACGTCTTCAGTTGATTGCAAAGCCAATAATATTGTGAGAACAAAACTTTTAGATTATGGGGCATGTTATAACATATAAATTCGCATCTTGCCAACAATTTATAATGACTCATCCCCATTAGAATGGTTTTGGTCACGAACCATATGTTTCACATATAAGAATTTTATAAATGTGCGGTATATATTTCTTGTAAATCCACCACAACGCACAATGGGATGTTGAAATGGATAATTCATTCAGGGGGAGAGAATGAGCAGCAATGGATATGGAATGAATTATGATATGAATGTTGATCCTCACAGTAATGAATATGAACTTTACATTAAAGGGACAATTTATATTCCAGGTCTAGTAATTGCCAGCATGTTTGTGACCTAAAATAAGTGACTAGATAATATAAATGCTGCTAATGCTCCAATTAAAATGTATGTCCCAAAAGTATAAAAAAATGAATGGTAGTAAGTCTATGGCACGGCTGCAGCGTGATAGACAAATCGATTCCAAATAAAAGTCCTCGAATGATTAGATAAAATGGAGCAAGAAAATGAAGATGGTCAAATCAAGGTAATAAAGACCCCATAATAGTCTCCTAAAGAGACACTAGACATGAAGGTAATTGGAAAAAACCCCGGGTATGTGAAAAACTATGAGATCTCAATAAATGATATAATGCAATGTCTAGTAAAGGGTGGAATCGAAAAGTAATGAATCGACATCGATATGGTAATGATTATGTAAATAAATAGGACAGCGCTATAATCATGGTGAGGATCATGGAAGCATACCTGCAGGAAGTGCAGATGTATAAATGAATGGCCAAAGGAAATAAAGATGCAAAGAGCTAATGAAAGATTAAAGTCTCTTGTGATGAGACATGGTTACTGGGACTTGAAGTTCGTACATATGAATTATTGGATGCATTGGTCTTTATGAGAAAATAATGAAATTATGCATAAGGTACAAGCAAATATTGAACCATAGTAAAGCAAATATTTCAATATTTTCAAGGTACAGGAAATATGGGTTTATATTTTACTAACCCATCAAAACAATTTAGTTAGCTTTGCAGATGCAGGATATATGTTTAAGTTACTATGATCGGTCTCAAGATGGATATGTTTTGCGGCATTATTTCCTGGCGTTCGATAGAGTCAACAATAGCGTTGACTTCATCAAACCATACATAAATTCTTGAAAGGAGTCACAAACTATTGCATGAAGATAATGTTGCATGCCTTGCTATATTCAAGAAATGCTACATCAAAGGCGACAAGACACTTCTCGTTCAATTGATAATTTCGTGGACCTATTTACTAATATATTAAGTGATGCATTCATCAGAGGGAGATATTACGAGCTACACTCTTATTCCCTTAGTCATGATTTTGTCCCACTGGGTTTTCCTGACAAGGTTTTTAATGAGGCAACATTTTTTAAGCGTATTAACAATATGGACATCCAAGAGGGAGTGTTATGAATAATTATTAGTGCATGTCCATATAGCCCATAATAGGCCCACGGCCCATGTTAGCTATTAAGGTTTTTGCCATAATATTTGTCTATATATACTCTTGTAAATCTCATAGTTAATGATGAATAAGAAGAATATTCATTCCCTCAATTCTTGTTTACAACAATTTGATTCTTTTTAAAAGGAAAAAAAAAAGAATTGATTTGCACACTATTTTTTTTATAAGCACACCATTTTGTACAACACTGTAAAACACAAAGAGTATACAGTACAACACTGTAATGCATATAATGTGATGCAACAATAAAAAAAAAAAATTGTTGTGCAAATCAACTCCAAAAAAAAATGGTGTAAATTGACAATAATAATTAAAAAAAAAATAGGAGTAATTAATTAACTTAAATAGTTAGATTTAAAATCGTTATATTCAGATCAATTAATAAAATTTATATTTAAGCCTGAATCTTTATAAAATAACTAATCTTAAATTTTATATAACAAATACACGATAAACTTTATACTCCGTATTTGTTTTTAAAAAATAATATTTATTGTTATTATTGTAGTTTATAATGTTTTTTATTTAAAGAACGATCAAGAAAGTAGATCGAACGGTGACAAACTCAATTAATACTACTTGTGTAAAAACTCATTTAGTGTGACTTATGTCAAACCCTTTCGCGTGTAGAGGGATCTAAACGAGTAGTTAAAAATGACAATTTAGAATATTATCAACATGTTTAGAAACATGATCTTAATTGTATTGTTTTGGTCACGATTTTAGCACATTATGGAGCCAATTCATCTTATCTATCTTGTTTTTGAGCAATCATGAAAAAATAGTTACACTGTGTTTTTGATTTTTGTTATTAAAGAAAAGTAAATAAATGCAAAGTAAACACTTTCCTCTCAAAATTCGGAGGAAGCACTTTACTTTAACAATTAACAAAATCACACTAACTTTTATTTCATTTCTTTTTATTTTCCTCCTTAAGTGTTACTTGAGAACACAACTTCTTATGTTTCCATTTCATTTTTTTTTTTTTCTTCCTTAACTTTAACTCGAGAATACAGTGTTAGTTACCTCTACTCTAGTAAGATAAAACATTGCTTTGTATTTGCTTTTTCTGTTCTTTTAAAAAGTAGCGTTGGAAACCATGCAATGGCTGAAGATTCGATTTCTTTTATCCCACCTTTATATACACTACCTTCATTTAACTATTTTCACACAATTTTCTTAATTCTCTATATCAAAAATGAATCCGAATAATTTTAACCATTCCGATGTTGATGATGAAAGTGACATTTTTTTTTGACGTAAGCTTATCAGTATCACCAATCATTGCAACAAAGTCAAAGTTCACGTAATCGGATATACCGTGAACGTTATGTTGCTGAAACACGTTTGTTGGTCGACTATTTTGGTGATAATCCAAAATATTTTGAGTACTATTCTAGACATCGATATCGTATGAGCAGGAAACTGTTTTTAGAAATAGTCAAAGGTAGATCTATTTATACTTGCGATCCTCTTCTTAGGCATTTTGAATTCTTTAAATTTGACCTGTTGCTACAGGTCAAATGAGTTTTAGTGTTATTTTGAGTACTATTCTAGACATCGATATCGTATGAGCAGGAAACTGTTTTTAGAAATAGTCAAAGGTAGATCTATTTATACTTGCGATCCTCATCTTAGGCATTTTGAATTCTTTAAATTCGACATGTTGCTACGGGTCAAATGAGTTTTAGTGTTATTATGAAATGCACTTCTGCCATACGCCAATTGGCATACAACACAACGCATGATTCATTTGATGAATTTTTATAAATGGGTGAACAATGTGCTCGCGATTGTCTAATTTTTTTTTTACTATGTGCGTTATTGATTTGTGTATTCCTAAGATTTTAAGAAAACCCGGCTTTAATGACATTCAAATTTTATATGCAATACATAAGAGGGTTTAAGGTTTTCGGGCATGCTTGGAAGCCTTTATTGTATCCATTGGGAATTGACTAACTGTCAAAACAATAGCATGGATAATTTGGAAGAGGTGATAAAAATATCTAGCTATAATGCTTGGAAGCCTTTATTGTATCCATTGGGAATTGACTAACTGTCAAAAGCATGGCATGGATAATTTGGAAGAGGTGATAAAAATATCTAACTATAATGTTTGAAGTTATTGTGTCGTACGATTTATGGATTTGGCATACATTTTTGGAGGTAGCGGCTGCAAATAACAATATTAATGTTTTAAGTAATTCTCCGTTATTCGACAACCTTATTGATGACATCGCCCATGTGGCTCCGTTTGAAGTAAATGGAGTTACATATGAAAAAAGGTATTACCTAGCTGACGGGATTTACCCACATTGGACAACTTTTGTCAAATCATTTACGGTGGCACGAGATGATAAACATGAACACTTTAAAAGGCGACAAAAGGTACACGAAAGGATGTTGAACAACTTTTTAGTGTCCTCCAAGAACGTTGGGGAATTATACAACAACCAGCGCGTGTTTAGACTATCAACAAGCTTCGAAGAATCAAGTAAATGTGCATCATATTTTATAACATGATTTTGAAAGATCAAAATTTTGCTATAAATGAATTTAACGAATTGTATATTAGTCCGCAACCAAATATACTACGTACTTGGATCGAGAGATGTGTTGTACTATGGATGAAAGCCAAAGAATTACGTGATAAACAAGCACACAAAGTCTTCAACAAAATCTTATGGAACATCAACAAGAAAATTAGTTTATTGATAATTTGATGTATTTTTATATTTTGGTATTGTTTTAAAGAAAAAATTCGTATTTATTTCTTGTATTTTTTTTTCGTATTGTAATTTGTATTTTTATTTGAATGAATGAAAATTTAGTTGGTTTAAAAAATGGAAAAGAAAATAAAATGATGAGTTCCAAAAGAGGTGAAATGGCTTGAGTGATGAGTGAGGGAATATTTTGGTGTGTGAATGTAAAAAAATACTGAAATGACGCTGAAGTGTCAAAACGACTTAAAACATGACACCCCATTCTCTTAGGCTAACAACCAAATTGGATTGGTGATTAGGTTACAAAATGAACCAGATGAACACAAACGGGGCCTTGTTCATGTTCGTTCGTTTACTTTTAACCGGACAAATAAACGAACACGAACGCTTAAATGGGCGAATTTTCTTGTTCATGTTAGTTTATTAAGATAATTAGTTGTTCATGTTCGTTTATGTTCGTTCATTAAGACATTAAACGATGCTAAATGAACATAAATGATCGAACATAAATAACATAAACAAACAAACATAAACTTTATTAAATTATGCACTATAAGTGTTGTTTTGTTTAAACAAACCAATTTCAAAATTATACAATTAAAAGATATGATATACGAACATAAATAAATAAATGAATATGAACGAACGTTAATTAGTGCATAATCGGACATTTACGAACATAAATGAACGGACAAAGCTATTGTTCATGTTCATTCATTTAATAAATAAACGAACTTTTTAACGAACAGTTTATGAAAAGTTCATTGAACAAGTTCATTGAACGTTTAGCTCGTTTACAGACAATCGGCGATTTAGAATACTGAAGCGGAAGAAAAAAGTAATAATATCCGTTAGGGGTCTTAGTATCTTTTATATAATAAAACAAAACCCCTATTGGAATTTTTCATTTCAAAAAAATCAATTCATAACTTATGTAGTAATAATTGTATTTAAAAAAAAAATTTATTAGGTACATTTTATATTTATCCATAACACAAGTAGAAGATAAATACAAAAAATATAGATAAGATACAATTAATAATAGGATTAAAATTTTTAAATAATTATCCTTAATAATAAAAAACTATAATTAAATATCATAAATCAAACAAAACAAATATTAAATTATTTGTTTTTTAATAAATAAAAATATATGATTCAAAAAATTTTAAAAAACTCGCTCGTGCGCGGGCATTATAACTAGTAAATTAATATAAAATGTAAATTTATTACCATCCTTAAGTTGGCTTATTTGGTAACAATCCTGTTTGCTTCTACCAATAGGTCAGATGTTCGAGGTTGGTACCCACGGATGACAAAATCATGTTGACGGTATTCTAAAATACCTCTTTTTTAAAACTTAATTGAAGTTGTATTGTATTTTTGTTTTGGTCATTAACTTCTCCATATATTTTGCCAGCACAGATGGTATTTGCTCCATTATTGATCTTTTGAATGTACAAAACAAAAGCGTACCCAAAAAATTGCTCGGACAGTATTCAACATCGAACACGTATTCCATGATTCATTGATTATGACCCTGAACGGCTTTGGTTGTTGCCCAAAGCCCTACAGAGTCTTGATCATGTTTCATGAACCATACATTATTTAATGTCCATGAGGCCTTCGCTTGCCACAAATATAGTGTTCTGCCAGATCTTTCGTTTTGTTTGGAACATGAATAATCTGAATATGCACAAAAATAAAATGTGACACAGTAGCTGTTAAGTAGTTGACCAAACTGCAACGTGTTTCATGAAAAGAAAACAACTTTTAATGTTAAGGTGATAACTGCTTATGAACGTTTCTGAACCAAATTAGGCAGTGGCAAATCTGGGAAGTTAAAACAAGCAAATTTTTTATCTTTGTGATCAGGGTGTGATCAGTTTGAACCTATGTTCCTTATTTTCTAGGTGTTTCTAGCCAAACAACCTTCTCGCTGAATGTACATATATAAAAACTGCATCAATTAAGAGACGTAAAAGACACGGAGTAGCAACATAAGTCATGCAATATATCATATATTTAAGACACTCAAGTACACATCAATAGCATTTCCAAATGCTACATCAAATGGCTGAATGTCTGAACGCTTATTACGATGAACGACTCTATTGTTACCTATGCACTTCCACGCTATGATAAGGGTGACCTAGACGGTCCAATGATGCGTTCTTGTTCATTCTTCTCTCGGTGCTCATGTCAGTTTTGAACTGCAGGCATTTACAATTTATTCTTAAAGGATGTTTAGCATTACAGAAGTTGTATAAACTACCAAGATGTCGTCAGTTGGTAGGCAAACTTTCATGAGAAACGTTTAGATATTTGCTCATTATTCGTGATGCTTCTTATCGTTCTCTCCGTACTTCATTCGTTATAGATATCTGACCTAACAAACAATCTTTCTCCAAACTGACAAATCCAAACAGAATCACGAGCAAAAGTCAAATCAATTGACAAGTTTGTCAATACATGTATAGCATGTTAATACTAGCAATAAGAAGTTAAGAACGTCTGCTTTGACAAAGAATTTAATTGTTTTGAAGGCTTTTAATTGATTTACAAAGATTATAATAGCATAATATTACGCGACAAAGGGATTACAAGGTTGTCTAATTTTGGGGAATTTAGGGATCTTTGGTACCTAAGAAAAAAATTCTGGGTGAAACGGGGTGATATTTTGAACAACTTTTAACCCACTTCACCCGTTTCGTTCTAATCTAAATTTTCAAACATTACTCATTATACACGTTTGAGTTAAACTATAACCCAAGTCGAGTAAATTTTAGATAGACGGCTACCTCTAATCTATACATGATAACAGGTTTGAAAAATAATTAATGAGCTAAGACACTTTAGGATGGAACAACTTGATCTTTTGTCTAATAAGTATGTATCTTAAGACATTACAAATCTTCCGCAACCTTTACATAAAAGCTAGAATACTGTATATTTGGGCAATTTTGAAAACATAAGAGAAGATACTATTACATGTTTTTCTGATTAAAAAGTAAAAGAAACAAAAAGAAAGATGTGCATACAAAGAGAGCCTGCGAGGAGACTTTCGTAAGCTGATAGAACATACCAAACATCAGATTTCGTTCAGATTCTCTGTGGTGGGAAAGTGCAAGTAAAAAATAACGTATTACCCACCATACAGAAAACAAGTAATTGACATTGTATGATGCATCCTTCTAAGCAGACTTTCCCCCATATATAGTTGATCAAGGTTCTAACTTCAAGGAAACAACCCGTGATTGCCTATTACGCTTTGCCGCCCTCACAAACATAGCAGATAGGCAAGATGGAGCCCATCGTGGTCGACGGACTTTTTGTTCCCCCCTAAAGCAAGCCACTGGTGAAAAAATTGCATTGAATGAGTTAAAATTAACAAACTAAGAGACAGAAACAGGATGAGGTGTAATTATAACAGAATTTGCTGAATGTACATTTAGATCGTTTACTCAAACTGGCAAGTAATCATGGTTCATCATTGCTGCTAATGAAATCATGTAAAACTATAACAAAATCAGGGGTATAACACTCATGGATTCAATAAGTAACATGCTTATCTCGTCTAAATAATCATGGGATATTACATTCATTCTTTCACTCTCGTGGTATTCCAAATTTTTTGTCAGCGTGGAGGGGTGTTCTTTAGAGTAAGGGGCCCTGAAGTTCTATTTGTTGTACGCAACATCAATCTTCATCGGTAAATTACATTGTGGAAGATAACTTTTCTTAAGCATGGGCATAAACATGCAATGTGGTGTTGTGTTATACTGAACTACTCTCGTGTCACATAAAGATAAAATTATATACATCAGAAACTAAATTTCAATCAAACTCAAGACATTGTCATAATAACTTCGGGTATTTACTTGTATCAACAATTGACTTCCTATGCAACTTAAAACAAAATTTGAAAAACCCCTAATATTATTTCCGAACAGAAGATGACTGGTAGTAGAATCAATGAACATAACAACGCATAAGCAGCTAGTGAGACACAGAAGCATGTGTTGCATCCAAGGAGGAATCAATAAGAGCACAAGAAGTAACTAATAGATGTTATAATAGAGAGGCAAAAGTCTTGCAAGGGGAACAGAAAAAGAGGAATAACCTTTAATCCTCCTGAGTTCCTTGCATAGCGTTATAAAGTCTCCCCATTTCATATGACAACGTCGAATAAACCGAAGTATTTGCTCAGTTGTAAACACAGACATGCTTTCCAAATATTCTCCATTAACACCATTTTCTTTAAAAACTTGGCGATATCCACCAAGATTTATCTCTTCCAACCAAAGGCCAACATCCTCAAAGAACATAAAACCAAGACAATCAAGTCAGTAAGCTGCATTTTGCTACAGAGAAGTTTTCCTGCTAAGACTATAGCACAATATTTGTTTAACTTGTTACATTGTAGAGGTCCATGTTATCGGTATAGTCATCATGATCATCTTAGCTAACAAGTGGAACAAGTAGACATAGACGGAGCATCAATAGGGCAGGCAGGGGCCATGGCCCCCCCAAATATTTGAGTTATTCTTAAAGATTTAGTATTATATCTACAAAGTTTTAATCATATGTGTGATTTTACATTATGGCCCCTCCTAAAATGTTTGCTTTGCATACTCTACCATTAAGACCAAGATATATATACACTGATCACATTATTTTAAAGGGATTTAGTATATGTATATCCAATTATCCAATGCTCATGCTACCATCATTTATAATACGAAATACTAAATTAATATCCAAATGTCTATAAACCATATATACAATAGATTTTATAGGCTTTGAATCGGCAATGTAACTATGCAAAAATCCACTTCGGCACTTCGCAATAAGATGTTAATAAGTTCTTGCAGACAACTTGGTGATTTCCATCTTAAAGAAATCACTTAAGGTTTGATTTAAAGCCTATAACTGGTGAGGTTGAATTCATAATTAAAAGTCGTCGATGTGGTTGAGTTTGTATTTTGCTCTAGCGTTTATTTCTCCGTACTGTATTTATTTTTGTATTCCATGCTTTATATGTTATAACTAAATGGTGTCCAAACGATTTTGGCCCCCCCAATAAACATGTCCAAGCTCCGTCCCTGCAAGTAGACTATAATATATTGTTCACGGTTTGACTCGCATGACTGGTTTAGCAGACAAAATCATATCCATAAATGAGTGTTCTGTAATTTTATCAACTATAAGGCAATAGCTTACGATTATTTTCTTATTGAATAGGGCTCACTGATATATAGCTGAGTTGATAGAACTCCTCATCTTTACATCCCACATATGGACTATGACTACATCAATATACAAGGAGGCCCATGTCCTTTATACTGCATTAGTGATTTTCATTAAAACTGTTTTCCAAGTACTTGAATCCAAGATTTGTATGGGTTTTGATACATAAGCGAGATAAAACTGATCACAAACATAAATGGGCAGAGCCTTGTCATATATATACAGAAACTACAGTGCAGACACAAGGACATAATATCGTATTGTATATCTATAACTAGTTAACTACATTATAAAGCACCAATATACACAACCAAACTCCAACCCTCACTCCAAACCAAAAAATATAACCAAGTCACCAGGCAATCTCGACCATTCATCTTTACCATTTCAAAGTTCAAACACATTCAACTACCCGCCATTCTCAAAATTTCAAAAATATTCACCACACAACCACACCCAAACAAAAATCAAATACACTCACTCAAACACACACTAAGAAACACATTCGGTTTCAAACACAAAAAAACACAAACAATTTCATCTCACCAAGCCAGTACCAACCCACACCAAACACTGCCGACACCACTGCTAAGACACACAGTCGAGGTACCACAGGCGAGACACCCACCGCCACACCAGATTTTGTCAAAAACTATACACAGCCACCGCTACGCGCGGGGTACTTGGCTAGTCTATATAACCCTTTACAATAACCATATATATCCCAAGTCCCAACACAAGCGTGTCAAGTGCAGATAAACAAAGAAATTTAAACTTTAAAATGTTGAGGATACACAGATGTCTCATACTCATACACATCTACATAACTACATTAATGCACAACCAAACAAAAGTCATAAAACAACAAACTATCTATTAATTCCTACAGAACAGAAACGCAAAAATGCCACACCTTATAGTTTAGTCCAAACTATGAACGAACAAAGTATTCAGTTTATTTCTTCGTCTTCCTTCTCTCACAACCATATTTCAACATAGCACTAATGTTATGCATTGCCTTATTCTCAATTACTAACTAACTCAATAACCTCCAAATATTAATTTGAACTCATATTCACACCCCTCCCCGAGCTCAATCTGCTATATACCCTATTATTCCACCAAACGGCCTAGTGGTAAAGCACCTAACTTCCTCACATTATGTCTAGGGTTAAAACCTCACTAGGTACGGGGATACCACAGTTAGGCCGCTTATATCTAAGCGGGGTGTTTGTTTAGCATAAAGGGACGAGGTTTTTCCTTTTGAGGTTGGTTACCGGACTAAGACGAGTCTTTGACTTAGGGAATGTTTGTTTATGGCTTATTAGCTTTATATATATTTTCAGCTTATATTTCATAAGCTCAATTTTTTCAGCTTATTTTAAAACTTGTGGGCTTATCCGCTTACATAACAAAACTTATATAAGCCCATAAGTCTCAAAAATAAGCCAAGAAAATATAAGCTCAAAAGCCAATAAATAAGCTTAAACAAATAGAAAACCTCACATCTAACCTAAAAAAAAACAATCAACATTACAAGATCTATTGCAAAATAAAAGTAATGATACCTCAACCGTCCAGATGAAGAAATCAAGAGGATCCGGAGGCCTTTCGTTGTTGATCATCTCACCAAACAAAAAGAATTAAAACCTATAAAAACGAAAATCATGAATATAAATAAAACACAATTAATTTGTTAATGAACAAAATAATGAGCTTACGTGTCGGAGATGTTGTAGCGAGATTAGGTTTGTGATTTGCGCTACATTTGACAGTGAGAGATAACTGTTTTTTAATATGTTTTTGTGTGTGATAGAGAGAGAGTTAGGAAAGTGATGAAGTGTGTTTAGAAGTAGTACTTTTTGTTTGTCAATGTTGACTTGTGGGACATTTCTATTTGGTTGAGACTTTGATCTTTCCTTCCCACCGTGATTGGAGTTACATACGCGTCTCCACCATGACTCCGGAGATTAATGCTAACTCACTCGTCCTTTAAGCTAAACTAAGCCAGAACGCCTTTAGCTCATCTCGGGTTTTATTTTGATACCAACCTTCAGCGTGGAAATAAGTATTTACTTGGCATGAAACGAGTTTGGTCGCGCGTTGCTGCGAAATTCTTTTGTTGCCGTTAGCTACTTAATGTGAAGTTAGTTACCTAGGACTGACTTTGCAATTGATGTATAACATGAAGGACCATTTATGTAAATTATTTGAGGACTAAATTTGCAATGAACCACTGAGATGAAGGACAAAGTGCATACAATTTTTTTTAAATGTTTAAAATAACGGTCGTTAGTTAACAGCCGTTAAATAACTAACAACCGTTAGTACTAAAAAAATTACTGTAGCGTCCACTGTAGCTGCTACAGTAAACCTCTTGCCTTTTAGTATATATATAATATAATGAGAGACAGGGAGAGAAGTATAATGAGAGACAGGGAGAGAGAGAACGACTTTATTTTTACTAGATGACCTAGGCTCCACAATATGAGTATTGTGTAGATAGAATTGTCATCTGGGCGGATATAACAAAGCATTTATATTTATATATTTTTGATTGTGACGATGTCACGTTGTAATTGTGACACCGTCAACTCGCCGCCAATTAGGGTTGAGAGAGAGAGAGAGAGAGAGAGAGAGAGAGAGAGAGAGAGAGAGACGACTTTATTTATACTATTGGGCCTAGGCTTCACGACACGAGTATTGTGTAGATAGGATTGTCGTCCAGACGCAGCGAGTAAATCGTTGTTGAAGGTCAGGCGCTGCCTTTGGAAGTTATCTTGTCACGATGTCATAGGTGGCCGTTGTGGACCACTCTCTGTTCCTTTGTACACTATCGTACAATAGATGTCTGCTATTACGACCTAAGTTCTGAAGTAGCCTTAGCTCCTATGTCATTGCCTCTGAACCTAAGGTGACCTTCGTCACCCTAGTTACTCAGGAGGACCATTACAACATGTGTTATTACTTCTTTATACTTTTCTCATCTTAGTAGTTTAAGTGTGATTATCTCCTCCTAACTATCCAAATGAGACTATACCTCATCATGTCCCCCAGTCTAGTGTAAACGTATTGCTAAAGAGTTGGTATTAGAACCTTAGAATTTGTCTTTGTTCTTTTAACACCTTGCTTAGTGGCCAAAGTGTCAAAGTTTTATTTTATTATTATTTTTTTATTATTATTATTTTTGAACGGCGTTTATTAGAAAACTAGCAAAGAGCTAGAAAGAAATTACAAATTGATAAGACTAGGATTTTGCATCCAAGTTATCCAGTTAAATTTATATCTACAACGACTAGAACACCACATAAACAATAATTGAACTTTGTCATCAAAAGGGTCTCCTTTCGAGAATGATATTTTCTAAACACCAAAATTCCACAAAAACCACACATCACGTAACAAACACCTTCAAAAACAGCCTTCAAGCTCTTAGACATCTGAATATTTTTGAACCATAAAAGCCACTCGTCATAGGAACTTATCTCGGTGGCATCAAGATCCCACCAACGCAACACCTTACTCATCACTTTGCGAGCCAAAGAACATGAGAACAGTAGATGAGAAACTCATTCAACATCAACATTACAAAGAGGATGATGAGACGAAAAGTGTTACGCTTTTAGGGGGTCATTTAAGCCCTAAGTCATGATTATTTGATCAAATATTGCCTCAAATCGTTCCTTTTGTCATTTTAGGTACTTTGGAGAAGAAATCTGGAAAAGGAAGCATTTTGGACGTTTTTGGAGCGAAAAGTGAAGAAAACGGCAAAGTCTCCAAAATCAAGCTGGAAATAGTACTTGACGGCGTCACGCTTTGGATATGACGGCGTCACGTATTGGCAAAGAGATGGATAAAAAGTTACACGAGATGCGCCAGAATGTTTTTGGGAGTTAAAGAGTGACGACGTCATACTTTAGGAAGCAAAGGCCGTCAAGAGCAAATTTACACGTGACGGCCAAGAGAAGAATTACACATGACGGTGTCAGATTTGGATCTAGGCAATACGAGAAGAGTGTTGGCGGCAAGTTGACGGCGTCAGGATTACAACGTGACGCCGTCATACGTGTATTCTCTATATATAGTTTTCTAATTTTCATTCATTAGGGAGAGAACTTTTGGAGGAACTTTTACCACAAACCCTAGGTCGAATTTTCATCATATTATAGGGGTTTCAAACCCTTCTTTCATCCATGTTTCAATAAAGATAAGTCTTCCAATAATCATTCAATATGTCTATGTGTTGTTTGATTCTATCTTATGCTTGTCTTTACTTTAACATGCTAGACTAGGTTTGTTTGTGTTTGCTTAGATGTAATGAAACCTAGCTATTGATTGTTGGTTGATTGTTTGTTATTAATTGTATTGGATGAATGATATCGATATTAGGCTTAAGAAAACTAGCAGACTTCCAATTGGTAACATGCTTGAACGTCTTAAGAAACATGAATCGGATGTGTACTATGATTTTTAATGGTTGTATTTAATGCATGAGTGACTACTAAGGAGGCCATGTTAGGAGCTAGTTGTCGGCTCGACATAGGAAGAGGTAGAAACTTATAGAGTTGGGGAAGATCGTACACTGCCCCACGAATGGTATTAATGAATATAACTCGTCATCCACGCAATTGTAACAAACTGTGGAAAACTAGAAGGGGGGTTGAATAGTTTTCCCTTCTTTTTCGTTTTATAAAAACTTTGTTTCAAAATGTTGATTAGAATTTATTCAATTGTTTGTTTGAAAAACCTTCAATTAGATTTTAGTATAAAAGCAACATATAATCAATATGATCAATTATATATGTGAACTTTTAGATTAGTTTTCAAAACTTAGTTTTATGAATGAAGCATAGATCAAACTTTATGTGTATAAGTTTTCCTTTTAAAATCTTAAAACGTTTTGTATCAAATTATCGATTAAGTTAAGCTCAACATGAGAAGTGTTAAATATATATATTAGTCCATTTGACCATAACATACAATTATATATCCTATCACACTATTAACTTCTATGTACAACACATTCAATCATCACAACAATATAAGCAACAATTAAGACATATAGGCAAGCATAGATATAAAGCGATAAATGCAAGAATGAATGAAAAGAGATGAGAGAAAGAACATGCAAACCGAACACGATGATTTATAGTGGTTCGGCTACAAGGACACCTTCCTTGTTCCTACTCCACTCCCCGAGTCACCTACTCGAGAGTTTTCTTCACTACTCAACAAGCTCCCTTTTGGCGGAGAAAACCTTACACACCAATTTACACACCACAATAACTTCACACCTTAATCACAACAACTACACACCTATTCACTACTTAATCACACCACTTCTTCACACCTATCTTCTACACACCAATATTCTACACACCAATCATCTACACACCAATCTTCTATACACTTCACACCTATCTTCTTCACTCCTAACTTCTTCACAACTTAATACTTCCTAACTCTTTCTTCACACCAAGAGTATATTCACACCTTCAAGGCACTAATGTCTTGACACCTTCAAGCCACTAATGTCTTCACAACTTCAATGCACTAATGTCTTGACACCTTCAAGGCACTAATGTCTTCACAACTTCAATGCATTAATGTCTTGACACCTTCAAGCCACTAATGTCTTCACAACTTCACAACTTCAATGCATTAATGTCTTGACACCTTCAAGCCACTAATGTCTTCACAACTTCACATAAGCACTAACTAGATCCTAATACATCTTTGGGTTTATGATAGGGAGGATACTTCTCTTGCACTTTAAGTGATGAAAGATTGGATCACTTGAAACAAAGATTAATAATCTTATGATCAAAGGGTTTTAGAAGGATGTTTAGAGAGAATTGGATCTGAAAATATTTGTGCAAAAGGTTGGAAAAATTCCAGGTTTGAGGTGGTATTTATAGGGAAAAATTTCTGACAAAATCTGACAGGGGAGCGTGGCCGGTCCCCTTAATTGTGTGCCGGTCCCCTTAAAATTAAGGGGGCCGCCCCTTATAATTAAGGGGGCCGCCCTACTGAAACGGCCAGATTTTCTGTCTTTTAGTGGGGAAAGTTTATTTGGTGAAAAACTAACTAATTTTGGTTAAAAGTTTGAAATCATATATTTAGTATGATTAAAACATTTTTCTTTATTACCAAAAGTGTTTTTCAAAAATATATAATAAGTTTATATAATTAAATAAACTTTGTATTAGTTAATTAAATACCCCTTTGATCATGAAATGTATTAAACACTTGTTTATCCATACCTTAAGTGATTGTTGAAGCATACTTGAGACGTTGAGATGTCGAGGCTTGTTGACGTAAGAATGCATAGATGAATTGTGATTACAAGTAACTTAAGCACTTTACGTTATATGTTGTAACTTACATTTTTGTCATCATCAAAACATGAAGAGGATGTTTAGATTAAATATCGTAATATTCATGCCAACAATCTCCCCCTTTTTGATGATGACAAACTATGTAAACTATAACTTATAGTAAAATGTATAAGTTACTTGTTTACACTTCTTCTCCCCCTTTTGTCGAAGCAAAAAGGTGGACTCTAAATGAGACTTCTACAATGCTTGAACTCTTGAGATAGAATGTAAAAGGCGAGCTTGCATCATCGTAAGTGAAGCCTTGATCCTATCAACCTCAATGCTCCCCCTTGGTGTATGCTCCCCCTTGGTGTATGCTCAAAACTTGTTTTGGCTACCAAAGAATCGAGCGGTGAAGTAATCCTTCAAAACAAAGTTAGTAGACAAGTGCACATGTATATAATGATGATAATGGATATATGCATGAAACTAATAGGGGAACAATATATGGACATATTAGGTATATGCACTAAAAGTATGACACATGCAATTATTGTTTTTAAAACAAATCCTAAATCCAAAAGAAAATTTAGAATCTAATGCAAAGATTAGAACCTAGGAAAATGTAGGGGAATGAGGAGGGATGAGCGTGAATGTAAAGGGAAGGTGATGACAAAGGGTTGACAATTATGGTTTGGATTAATATATCGTTCGACAAGGGTGGATGATAGGGAATCATGGGATTTTTAGGTGTTTTGTTGGTTGACGACCGAAGGTGGATATGTGAAATGAGGTGGTGATGAGTCGACAACACTTGATCATGAGTCGACAACACTTGAAGCTTGGATTTCTTCATTGTGTTCTTCACTTGCTAGTAAGTGGAAATGACGCATTTCGTAATGAAATTCACTTGGATGAGGTGGTGATAACTTTTGGTGGTGGAGATAATTGTGAGTTGATATATTCTTTGATGGATGGAGTGGTGGATTTGAAGTGGGGTTTGTTGGTTGAGGGTTTTGATGTTGTTCAAGTGATGGGGTTTGTTGAGATCTAGTAAGAAGATACTCAATCCAGGTAAAGTGCTCATTCAAAGCAATGGTATGTTGTTGAAGGAAGATGCAACAAGGGCAATTGTTAACATGCTTCTCAATTTGGTTAATGTTATGTGGTGATGATGGTGAGCTTGATTGAGGTGGATCCAAATTGCGTTGAGCAAGATGTAATGCTAAAAGAGCACTAAGCTCATGAGTCTCTTTTAGCTCCTCAACGAACTTCAAGTGTTCGGAGGAAGGTGATGGTGGTGGAGCATGATAATTGTCTTGGGTGAAGGTTTGCACATGCAACATGGGAGTGGCATGTGAGGTTGTAGAAAGTGGTGGTGGTACTCTAGGTGGTGTGAGGTAGAAGGATATATGTGAGTGAGTGTCATTTCCCTTCCCATTAAATTCATGCTCATCCGGATATATTATGAGACTAATATGACCTATCGGAAAACGACACTAAGGTTCATATGAAATAAGGGTGTAGGATCTAAAAGAAATAAAAATATACCTAGATGAATGATACATATAGAGTAAATCATGTAAAGGCATACAATCAAATCACATAGGAGCAAATAAACATCTAGAAATAACATATATGCGATATGCCATAAATCTAGGAATGAAATCATCTAATGAGAAGCAAAGTTCATAAAAGTAAGCTTAGCGTTAGGTACATTTAGGAAGAGCGATTTAATCAAGTTGGAGAATGAGTATGAGACTATTACTAGTGGTGCTCAATTCAGGCTAAACACGACCATTTTTACGGGTTACACACACCCAACTTCTCACATAGAAGCAATCCAACCGTTAGGTTAAATTGAGTTTCTAGTCAATAGATTCTCCAGTAGTCATTCTCTTTTTTGAAGAAATTGAGTTCCTAAATTCACCTATCGAAGAGTACCAAATATGAAGTTTGCTTGATTCACTAATACTTGGCATAATGTGACTCAAACACCATGTTTTTATGAAGGTAAGTCTACATGATATATTTTACTCACTGTCCCAATAGAGATGTGTTAAATGTTAAGATAAGAGTAAATGCAAAGTTTTAATCTTTTGTTCATGATTAACCGGTTATTTGGTTTTGATGACATATTACTTGATTTAATAAATGTGCTTTGATTTATGAATGCTCCTTAGCATATCTTGAAAAATGAATCTCATTAAGATTATTTATCTTAAACGAGATTGTGATTCACAAATGATATCAAAACTAGACATTTATATATTCTAAAGCAAATATTATTTTCTATGATTTTTGCCAATGTTATATATATCATAATTTAACTAGTATTTGAAACAAAATGAAGTTTACTTGTTTATGCATTGTGACAAGTTGTTTTTCAATTCTAATAACTTAAATTATTTCAAAAAGAAAAGTGTAGTGCATTATCTTGTAACACAACCATTCATGCTACAAAGAAAATGAAATACATATAATATATAGTGTGTATTGTTCTTAAATATGTATTTTATCTTGTGGTGATAATTTTAAGTAGTGTGAGCAAAGTTTACATATGTTGTTAGTTTGCTCATGTTTGGTTTTTCGGATATGACACATTTATCCATTGCATTGCAATGTAAATTGCTTGAATATTTCGGACGAAACATCCAAGTCGTCAATCCTACTTCATTGTATATTTTATAAATGTGTTTAAAATGTTATTCTAATATTTGGAACACAATTATTGGACAAGTAGATTCAATATGACATTATCAACACAAGTGTGAGTTATGATCCAATGCATACTCTTTTCATCTACAAAGGATGTAAATATTTTCATATCAATCTAGTGTGATTGAGTATGTAGATTCAAGACTATATCATTTGATGTAATCTTGAAACTTAAACAAATAACAATCCAATTTCTTGTCCATACTCAAAAACATGTCAATTAGATTTGATGAATATATCAACCATAATTTGAATAATGAATTGATATAATATCAAGATCTTTCTTGACCCTCACAAACACTCATTTAAAATAAATAGGCATTTTGATAGTGTGTTCCATTAATCCTAAGATTATTTATGAGTGAGGTTGGTGAATGATTGAAATTTGACTTATTACTTCATGATTGTTATAAGTTTTGTTTATATGAAAGATTCTTCATTGTTACTTATAATGAACACACTTAGATTTTGAAAATACTTTTTCTTTTATATTACTACTAATGTTTTACAAAGATTCAATTTGTCATATTAAACAACTTAAGGTAAGACAAGGTAATTTGTTGAAAATGTTTAAGTGTGTTGTTAAGAATAGATTAAATTGATTGAAATATTTAGGTGATTAGATTTAACTCATTTACAAGATGTTTGAGTAACATTAAGCCATCTATTCCTATATGCAATGCAAGCATAATTATGCAATCCTAACGCAAGAAATCTAGCATAAGATCAAGTTAAGTATAAGCTAGATAACTAACTATAAACTAATAGAGTACAAGGCACATATGCTAAGATATTCAAATAGCTAAATTACAAATAGCAACGATTAGCAAAGTAAAATCACAAATGAGTTCACATAGCACATAAAACACTTGTCGTCGTTTTGTGTTTTATATATACCAATGTTTACTTAGCTCGATTTTATTTGAAAATAAAAAAGTTTCCTATCCATTTTAAAATTTAATAAAGATCAATATTTTGAAAACATAAATACTTAATTTTTCAAAGATATATCGACTAGGAATGCCCGACTCGAAGGAAAAGTTGAAATACAAGTTTTATGTTAAAACAAGACTCAAATTTTTGACCTTCGTGTAGTATTTTAACTTTCTGACTTATTTAAGTTTGTAATGGTTACTTGTAAGTATTTTTAAATGAAAGTAGACTCAATTACCTTTAAAACGCCGGGTGGCACGACTTCTACGGAGTTACGGTTAATTTTATATGATATTTCAAAGTTTTTGAAAAACTGTCAAACAGACAGGCGGACCCCTTAAATTTAAGGGGGCCGCCCAGACAATTAAAGGGGCCGCCCATCTGATACTCAAAAATGCAATTTTTGTTAAAAATTGTTTTCTGACTTTGTGGAAAGGTGTGTAACTTTCTGATTTTAAAAACGAACATATAACACTTGTTTTATGTATAATCTTATCTCGAGCTAGTATAATTAGTGTATATAATATCAAAGCTAATACAAGTTAATCAACAAAACACTTTTCATATTAAATCCTCCTTAATGGGTAATTTGATACATGGATCGTACTCAATTTTTAAAACCATTTGTTTTGAAAATTTGAGCGACGTGGCTCTGGTACCAATTGTGGAAAACTAGAAGGGGGGGTTGAATAGTTTTCCCTTCTTTTTCGTTTTATAAAAACTTTGTTTCAAAATGTTGATTAGAATTTATTCAATTGTTTGTTTGAAAAACCTTCAATTAGATTTTAGTATAAAAGCAACATATAATCAATATGATCAATTATATATGTGAACTTTTAGATTAGTTTTCAAAACTTAGTTTTATGAATGAAGCATAGATCAAACTTTATGTGTATAAGTTTTCCTTTTAAAATCTTAAAACGTTTTGTATCAAATTATCGATTAAGTTAAGCTCAACATGAGAAGTGTTAAATATATATATTAGTCCATTTGACCATAACATACAATTATATATCCTATCACACTATTAACTTCTATGTACAACACATTCAATCATCACAACAATATAAGCAACAATTAAGACATATAGGCAAGCATAGATATAAAGCGATAAATGCAAGAATGAATGAAAAGAGATGAGAGAAAGAACATGCAAACCGAACACGATGATTTATAGTGGTTCGGCTACAAGGACACCTTCCTTGTTCCTACTCCACTCCCCGAGTCACCTACTCGAGAGTTTTCTTCACTACTTAACAAGCTCCCTTTTGGCGGAGAAAACCTTACACACCAATTTACACACCACAATAACTTCACACCTTAATCACAACAACTACACACCTATTCACTACTTAATCACACCACTTCTTCACACCTATCTTCTACACACCAATATTCTACACACCAATCATCTACACACCAATCTTCTATACTCTTCACACCTATCTTCTTCACTCCTAACTTCTTCACAACTTAATACTTCCTAACTCTTTCTTCACACCAAGAGTATATTCACACCTTCAAGGCACTAATGTCTTGACACCTTCAAGCCACCAATGTCTTCACAACTTCAATGCACTAATGTCTTGACACCTTCAAGGCACTAATGTCTTCACAACTTCAATGCATTAATGTCTTGACACCTTCAAGCCACTAATGTCTTCACAACTTCAATGCATTAATGTCTTGACACCTTCAAGCCACTAATGTCTTCACAACTTCACATAAGCACTAACTAGATCCTAATACATCTTTGGGTTTATGATAGGGAGGATACTTCTCTTGCACTTTAAGTGATGAAAGATTGGATCACTTGAAACAAAGATTAATAATCTTATGATCAAAGGGTTTTAGAAGGATGTTTAGAGAGAATTGGATCTGAAAATATTTGTGCAAAAGGTTGGAAAAATTCCAGGTTTGAGGTGGTATTTATAGGGAAAAATTTCTGACAAAATCTGACAGGGGAGCGTGGCCGGTCCCCTTAATTGTGTGCCGGTCCCCTTAAAATTAAGGGGGCCGCCCCTTATAATTAAGGGGGCCGCCCTACTGAAACGGCCAGATTTTCTGTCTTTTAGTGGGGAAAGTTTATTTGGTGAAAAACTAACTAATTTTGGTTAAAAGTTTGAAATCATATATTTAGTATGATTAAAACATTTTTCTTTATTACCAAAAGTGTTTTTCAAAAATATATAATAAGTTTATATAATTAAATAAACTTTGTATTAGTTAATTAAATACCCCTTTGATCATGAAATGTATTAAACACTTGTTTATCCATACCTTAAGTGATTGTTGAAGCATACTTGAGACGTTGAGATGTCGAGGCTTGTTGACGTAAGAATGCATAGATGAATTGTGATTACAAGTAACTTAAGCACTTTACGTTATATGTTGTAACTTACATTTTTGTCATCATCAAAACATGAAGAGGATGTTTAGATTAAATATCGTAATATTCATGCCAACACAAACTATTCAATTAATAAAAGATAGCTAGGGAGTAGTGAAATATAAGTAAATACGTTTCTCTCATTATTCTTTTTCTCAACATTTACTTTCGTGTTATTTTATTTTTATTGCATTTGTAGTTATTTGGGTTAGTTGACTAGCAACTAATTCCGCCCACTCTTCCAATACCCGAGATTTTTACTTGCTTTCTATAAAATATAAAAATACAAAACGAATCATCCCTCACCTCTAAACCTAGTTTAATTAAGTTTTGATCCTAACGACACTATTCCCCGAGAGAACGATCAATTCCCTGGTACTTGGCACTACACTATATTACATCGGTCAGGTACATTGCCTGGTGGGAATTGCAAGCCTCTTGAGATCCCTTGAGAGGTAAAATCTTTTGCAAGGACGCAATCCCACGCATCAGAGGACAATGAATTGGTGATTTCCAAACATCCAAAGTTTCCAATGTTAAACTAAAAATTTTGTTTTCTCATTTGAGCCTATCCGGGAGGCTTAAAATATACTCCCTAAATGTCCATGACTTTCAATTTTATTTTTTCTGCCAAAAATTTAGTGGAAGAAAAATATATTATTTTTATCAACCCGATGACGTGGCTGCTTTTTCTGTCAAGTATCCCGTATGACGTGCTTGGGCCATGTACACGTCATGGGCTTGTTAGGCTTTCGTTACCAACCGTTATAAAACTTTCTCCACTCACACTTACACCCATATATGCAATAGACTAAGTTTTATACACACACGAATAAAATTGATGCTACTATATATTGTCACGGTTGTATGCGGGTAGCAGTCTATTATTATATATAGAGTTAAACACTTTCTTTTAAAATTTCGAACACTTCGAGTTTCAACACTTTTTAAAGATTGGTCCTTGTGGTTTGGCCAAATTGCAGTTTTGGTTCCCTAAACTTTGAAAATGCATCAATAGTTTTCATTTTGAAGTTTGGGTTGCATTTTTTGTCCTTTTTGTGTGAAATGACCAAATTATCCTTGTCTTTTTCTGAAGAAGACAAAGGGTATTTTAGTAATTTAACTTTATCCAAGGACCAAAAATGCAATCCAAACTTCAAAATGAGGACTATCGCTGCACTTTTAAAGTTTTAAGGACCAAACCTGCAATTTAACCAAACCACAAAGACCAAAAATGGAATTAACTCCTTTTTAAAATAAATTTTAAATTCTGACAAAACTACACCATTCGTCCTTGTGGTATGCGTTGACCGACAGACTTCGTCCTTTGACCAAAAAAATTGCACCATCCATCCTTAAGTGGGAAACGTTATGTGTCGTTCGTCCCTCACACTAACTGGGATGGATAATGGTCGTTTGATGAGGTCCAAATGAGGGTATTATAGTCTTTTCCCACCCAAACACTCTTCCTTCCCACAACACTTTTCCCTCCAACCCACACTTTCTTTTTCCCGCTTATTTTTTTTTTTGTCCTTACCCCCTACTATAAATATTATCCCATACCCCACCAACCTTTTTAATATCTTTCCTTTTCTCATCTTTATTTCTTTCTTTCTTCCATTAAAAACCCAAATCACAGTTTCGAATCAAAATGGTTAATTGTCATTGTGGAAAAGTTGCAGTGGTGAGAACATCATGGACTAACATCAACCCAGGAAGAAGGTTTTATTGTTGCCCTGATGTGGTGGGGATGTGGTCGATTTGTAGAAATTGGTTTTGATATCTTTTATTATGTTATTAACAATTGTTGTTTTAACCTTTTAACAGGCATCAGAGTGTCCCTTTCTTGATTGGGTGGATCCCCCTATGTGTGCTCGATCTGTTAACATCATACCCGGACTGTTGAGATCATTGAACAACCATCGAGAACAAATCCAAGTGTTGCAGGAAGAAAGAGCAAGGATGAAGAAGCAACTTTATGTTTCTTGGGCTATTGTCTTCATGTTTGTTGTTTACAATTTGTTGACTTAAGTTAGATGTTAAGTTTGGTGTAAGGTTAGGTCTTTTGTGGAAGTTAGATGAAAATGTAACAACTTTTGTGGTTGATATGAATGAAATAAAGACAGATGTTGGTTCTTGTTGAGTTGTTGGTTCTTTTTTGTGTTGTTGGTTCTTATTGAGTTTTTTGTTCTTTTAGTGAAACAAGTAAAAGTCAAGCTATTACCAAAGTGACCCATTACCAAAGTGACCCATTACCAAAGTGAAGTAAAAGTCAGATAAGTAAACTGCAAATACAAAACCAAGTAGCAATTACAGATAAGTAGTAACTCAATTTGACCCATTACAAATTTAGAATTGACCCATTACCAAACTAGTATTGTTGACTTCAGCATAAGTCACACATACTAAACTTCAATTATTAAACCAAGTAGCAAATAAATTGACCCATTCTCCACATACTAAACTGCAAATATCATTAAGTAGTTAAGTTAATGATCAAGACATACAAGCCATGACCATCCAAAAGAACCTAACTGACATGTCCAAATACAAGCCATGATCATGGATACAAGCCATCCAAAGTCATAATCCTACTACAGCAGGTCCAAAATACAAACAAGTAGTCATAATTCAAACACAGGTTCACTTAAACATCAAACATAAACAACTATTAACCAAGAACAACAACTTTCTTCCTTGGTGGACCTTTCTTCTTCTTTCCATCATCAACTGCAACTCCCTTACCTTTATCAGCAGGTGTTGATCTTCTTGCAGAGGTATCAGCTCCATCACTAGCAACACTTCTTTCTTTCCTCTTGTTACCAACTCCCTTTGACTTTTGTTTTCTTGGTCCAGTGCAAGTCCTTGAGTTGTGACCTCTGGATCCACATTTGTCACATGTGACAGTCCTGAGTTTCCTAGTCAGCTTGCCATCCTTGGATATATGCACCAAATCTTTCTCTGCCCTAGACTTTCTCCTTTCCTTTCTTGGTCTCCCAATTTGTGGGTGATGAGCTGGTGGTAGCAGAGTAGTTGGTACAACACACTTAGGCCAATGCACTGGACCTCTAATAGGTGTGATCTTGTTTGAGTAAGCTTTCTTCCATGTTTCCAGCCTACAAAATGGAAATGCATTAATAAGCAGGCTACATGCAATGTAAATGAATTAATGGATTCATACCTGTAACATGGATGTACCCAATCCTCTGGTATTCCTGATGATTGTTGGTTAAGTGCCATGTTCCAGTTTGTAGCTATAGCATGTTTACAGGGGATCCCAGTTAACTCCCACTTTCTACAGGTACATGTCATCTGCTCCACATTCACCACACATTGATCCCTCCATGGACCACTTACCTCATACTGAACACCTCCTCCCCAAGTAACTGTATACTTATTTGCCTCATCACAGTTCAATTTCAAAAGCTTTGTAGCAGTTGGAGTCAGTGGACCATCACATTTTTCAATCAGCTTATTAACATTCACTATTCTTTTCATGAGATAAGCCCTTGCAAATTCAAGTGTTGAAATAATAGCCTTATCTCTACCACCAACAAGCTTCCCATTAAAAACTTCACACATATTGTTCACTAATACATCTGTCTTAGCTCTCCCTATTTAGAATTCAAATATAAATTAAAGACTGTATGTGTAAATTGTAGATTGCAAATAGACTGTATATGTAATTTTATACCTGAGAAATGGCTTCTTGCCCAGTGCTGAGGTGGAATCTTCAACAACCACTCATAAGCAGGCTTGCTAAATTCTTTAAACTCTTCCATTGCAAGCTGGAACTCTGGTATTGTTGTTCTTGTGGCACATTTCCATAGTAATTCTTTGTAAGTTTCACCATTCCATTGCACCTTCATATTTTCATGAATATGTTTCACACAAAATCTGTGCTCAGCAGAGGGAAACAACTTTGCAAGTGCTGGAATAAGACCCTACAACAGTTACAAACATATGTTACAAAAAAAAAAAAATAAGCGGGAAAAAGAAAGTGTGGGTTGAAGGGAAAAGTGTTGTGGGAAGGAAGAGTGTTTGGGTGGGAAAAGACTATAATACCCTCATTTGGACCTCATCAAACGACCATTATCCATCCCAGTTAGTGTGAGGGACGAACGACACATAACGTTTCCCACTTAAGGATGGATGGTGCAATTTTTTTGGTCAAAGGACGAAGTCTGTCGGTCAACGCATACCACAAGGACGAATGGTGTAGTTTTGTCTTAAATTCTTTATTTCATGCATATAAAATAATCCTTAAAAAAATCCAAAATTTACCTTTTTTCTTTTGTTAAATTGTGCAATCATCCTCATACATCCCTCCCCCCTTTTTATAAAAAAACATTTGAAAATAATTTAAGTTATAAAATAGGAAACGTTTTGAAATTACATCACAACAATCAACAACAAGTGCAATATCCGTGCTTTTTCCGGGTACTTTTTTTTTTGATGACGTTTGTAAAAGTTTAATAGCATTTAAATATTTACGGTTAAAAGATAAATGATCTAACAAATCAATGACATATTGTAGTACCTCAACATGATTGTTTGTAAGTTGTAACCTAATTCGTTGCATATATATTGAGAGGAAAATAAAGCTATGTAAAATAACCATAATAATGCCATACTGGAGTTGTGATAGAACAATCATAACAAATGATCCAAAAGACATTACAACGAGTGTAGCTCATGTTAATATATACTATCTCCGTCCCATAATAATTGTCCACTTTAACTTTTTTTAGTCTTTCTTATTCAACTTTGACCATACATATTTTTATTTGTGTTACATAATACTTGATGAAAAATATATGAATGGTTTGGGTTCTTAATGCATTTTCTATTGGTATAATTTTCATCAAGTATTATATAACACAAATAAAAATATTAATGGTCAAAGTTGAACAAGAAAAACTCAAAAAAGTAAAAGTGGACAATTATTATGGGACGGAGGGAGTAAAATATATAACAAATTATAAATAGGTCTAAAAATAAAATATTATTTAAACTGAGTAATATTATATTAAATTATACTATTACCCAAATATAAACAGGATGATTTTTTATTTTATTTTTTCTCCTTTTTCTTGGAACTTATTCACATGTAATACCTAGAGAGGGCTTAAGGGGTGTGCAAGTGGTGTTGTCACACCGAACATTTACTTAAAAAGTGTCACATTTTTCTTAGCCATATATATACATATGTTATATACATTATTAAACATATATGAGTTATATAATTCAAGTTTACATGCAATTTCTCTTTAACTTATAAGTGTAATGAGGCCTACTTGTTGTTATTGCCTAGGGCCACTTAAACCATGAGACAACCCTAGTAATACCCGTGCATTACTCGAGTACACTTTATTTTATATATGAAGTACTTATAATAACAACTAAAATTGTAATACAAGCAATGTACAAATTTCAACGCATAATTTCTTAGTGCAATTAATACATGTGCCTAGCTCGATAGAGAATGATTAAACATCAACGTTATTTTACATTTTAGTTATTGTTCTTTTATTATTTATGAGACACTAAAATAACATTTTAATATGAATAATATTATAAATCTATATTTAAAGCACATACATGTTCTTCAAATTTCAAACAAAAATTCTATAAAAAGCTTGAAATATGGTTGTTGGAGGTTAAAGAGAACATAATTAAGGATTCCAATTTCAAATTAACAAATAAATTGGGTTGAAGAATTGGATGCTCAAACCAACATAAGATAGCAAAGGTAAAAAAAAAAAAAAAAAAAAAAAAAAAAAAAAAAAAAAAAAAAAAATGTTGAATCAGTTAAAGATTTTCATATGTGAGCATTTTACAAATAAACCATATTTTAAAATAAAGAAATAACATTTCAAAATATTAGTAAATAAGTTGGCTTAGTCTTGATTTGATTTTATACAGTTTAGATTGAATATTAAGTTGATCCGACGACTTAAAGGAGGTGTTATGTCACCATTCTTTCTCTTTTCGTCGGCAATATATAGTATAATTTTCTAATATAAAAATAATGTCTTTATTATTACTCAAAATTTGTTCATTATCAAATTGCTTATCATTTTAGTTGAGTGACACTTAAGTTTGATAGAATGACTTGTTAACCTTAATATCAATTTAACTTTTAAAAATATTTCATAATATGTCATTTTCCAAAATTAAGGTTGATACCTTACGAAATAACGACTACACACTTACTACTCTCAACCACCGTCAAGCACCGAAATGCCCAACTCCCGGATGACTAATTATTGTTCTTTTGTGGGCAAACCTCTAGTCATTGTCAAAAACATATTTCCTCTTCATTTCATTTTCAAAATTTGCATACCTTCTATGTTCAATATACTTCATAACACGTCTTAAATTTTAAATAATAAAATAATAAAGGTAACCGTATTTTAAATTCAAATATCACATACCTCCCTAAAAAATATCTCCTCTTCATTTCATTTTCAAAATTCTGGATAAAACAATCCCTAAAAAAATAAGTTACACAATCATAATCATAATCTTGATCATCATCATCATCATCTTAATCATCGTATGTAACAATGTCGGAAGACGAAAAGTTATTAAAGGAAGCGAAAAAGTTACCATGGGAGGATCGTTTGTTACATAAAAACTGGAAAGTTCGTAACGATGCCAACATTGATCTAACCGCGTTATGCGACTTTATAACTGATCCTAAAGATCCTCGTATCCGTCAGCTAGGTTTGTTCGTTTTGTATTTATAATTATGTTTTTTGTTGCTTTGGTTAATGCATGTTGAATAATGCTATTTGGTTTGATCAGGACATTTTTTTAAGAAGATGATTGCTGATTCAAATGCGGCTGTACAAGATAAGGCGCTAGATGCGCTCATAGCTTATTTAAAAGCCGCGGATGCTGATGTTGGAAGGTTTAAACATTTTGTTTCTGTTTGTCGTATTTGATAGTTTGTATACCGTATCAAACAACAGTTTTCGTTTACATGTGCATATTTTGTAGAATGCGTGAGTTTTCACATATTGTGAATTGGTCTTCATTTGAATCGTATACCATAATTGTTAACTACGATTTGATGTTTAAAAATGAGTTTTTCTTTTTTGATAATTCATTTTGTAAGTGAGAAGTGTAAAATAGTCTCAAGAGTGTTAAATGTCTATTTTAAGTTTGGGGCTCCTTAGAGAAAAGTGGCGTTGAGATATGTAGAAGATTGCATAACTTTGAGTTTGAAAGAGAAAGATAGGTATTTCGTTCATGAAATGAGAATGCAGATTGTGAAACGGAGGACGTACTATTTACTTTGAACTTATATGCTTTCCTTGTATAATGAATTGTGTTTGAAGCTCTTACTATGTGTTGGTATAGGTATGCCAAGGAAGTTTGCGATGCGATTGTGGCAAGATGTCTTACGGGTCGGCCAAAGACGGTGGAGAAGGCGCAGATGGTGTTTATGCTTTGGGTGGAGTTGGAAGCTGTGGACGCATTCTTGGTATGTTTAATGTAGAGATATTTCATATTCTGAATTATGCGCATATACAATCATGTTAGAGACAGTTCACTCCCTAATTAACAGTGATGACATGTAGATCACACTGTACTCTTGAAGATTGTTACATGTGATTCAGTGTTCATTTTATGCTGTGTGACACAGTTCATTGTCATTCACAATGTGCATAATCTTTTAGCCACTCGATGCATAGAGTCATAGTTCTTTGCAAAGCGTTGTCATTTTCCTCACTAAATTGTTTGTTGATAGGATTCTATGGAGAAAGCAATAAAAAATAAAGTTGCTAAAGCTGTTGTTCCTGCAATAGATGTCATGTTTCAAGCCTTAAGGTTTGTGATAAGATTGTCTTCCTTTTTGTAATAAATATGTGAGACTTACCTTTTTTTGCCAATCATCAGTGAATTTGGTTCAAAGATTGTGCCACCAAAGAGAATATTAAAGATGCTTCCAGAACTCTTTGATCATCAAGATCAAAATGTCCGTGCTTCATCTAAAGGGCTAACACTTGAGCTTTGTCGTTGGATTGGTAAAGAGCCTGTAAAGTCCATACTGTTTGAGAAAATGAGGGAGACAATGGTATGCTGATCACTTATTTGTTGCTCTCCACTTGTTAAAGTTTTTAGTTATACGATGCTACTCATTATTTTCATTCGTTCTGTTTTAAGAAAAAAGAGTTGGAGGTTGAGCTCGCAAATGTCAAAGGGGCTGGCAAGCCTACTCGCAAAATAAGGTTTGTTGTTTGTGACTCCTTTATAGCATGCATGTTTTGCTCAGTTTTTTGATATATTTTTAGTAAACAGTATATCATTAATGCCTTAATGGTAATGATCATAATAATAGCTACAAATATGTTTTCCAATTTTTATCAGATCTGAACAAGACAAAGAAACAGAAAAGGAAGTTGGATTTGAGGCTTCAGGCTCTGGCCCTTCTGAAGAATCTGCTGCTGAAAGTATTTGATACTTGAATGGGTACATTTGAAATATCTTCTTAGTGGTTAAAATGTTTACTGATGTAAAATTGTGTTGCAGCTCCTCAGGATATAGATGAATATGAACTCGTTGACCCCGTTGATATCTTAACACCTTTAGAGAAATCAGGGTTTTGGAAGGGAGTGGTCAGTGCTTTATTTAAACGAAAATTAGTAACCGTGCTTTTAGGCAATTTTATGAATATTTACGCTATACTTTCGCTTTACAGAAAGCTACTAAGTGGTCTGAGAGGAAAGATGCTGTGGCTGAATTGACTAAGCTTGCTTCAACAAAGAGGATTGCTCCAGGAGATTTCACAGAAATATGCCGGACACTTAAGAAGGTATTCCGAAATATGTGACTAAATTCACCTAGAAATTCCAAATCTAGTATATATATTTTTATGAAATGTGATTTTCATGACCTGCATTGTGTGACTGATTTTCTCTTTGCAGCTTATTAATGATGTAAATATTGCTGTTGCGGTAGAAGCAGTCCAAGCCATTGGAAATCTTGCACTGGGTTTAAGAAATCATTTTTCTTCAAGTTCACGCTTCTTGCTGCCCATTTTACTTGTAAGACAACATTCTATCGTGTTTTTCTATTTGGTTAGAGTTACTAATAATGGTAGCAGCTAACATCTGGTCTCATCACATCTTTTAGTTAATGTTTTGTTACTCTGCATCTTATATAACTATATTTGTTTTTTTAATAGGAAAAATTGAAAGAGAAAAAGCCTACTATGGCGGAAGCACTCACTAACACTCTCCAAGCAATCCACAAGGCTGGATGTGTGACTCTGGCTGATATTGTTGAAGGTAGGGTGTATACATCTAGAATTTGTACACTTTAAGTAGCTATCATTATCTATTGATTATATAGTTATAGCATTGTGCCTTTGTCTGCTGCAATTAAGATAATTGCTTTTGTCATTGTTTTGATGATTTTTTCCTGTTGTTGGATGTAAGATGTTTCATGTCACCCTGTCCACTAGACCGAGAGTCTCTGATTTTCAAGGCACTAATATACCTCTGAAATGGTTTTCTAACAGATGTTAAAGTAGCAGTCAAAAACAAAGTTCCACTTGTGCGTTCACTAACATTGAATTGGGTAACCCATTGTATCGACACAAGCAAGAAGGCTGTCATTCTTAAAGTGCACAAGGACTATGTCCCGATTTGTATGGAGGTTAATGAATTTGGTGCATTTCTTATATAAATCTTTGATCAATTTACTTTGGTCTACTTTTTAAGACATAATTTGTTACCATTAGTTTTGGTTTTTGTAGTGTCTTAATGACGGGACACCTGAAGTCAGGGAAGCTGCATTTTCAGTCCTGGCAGCAATAGCAAAGGTATACCTTTATTTTCTTATTATAGCTTTGGACTGGTAGTTTTTATTTATTGTTGCTGCAAATAATACCATTTCTCGGTTTTCTCGTTCTAGTTGGTTGGAATGAGGCCTTTGGAGAAGTCATTGGATAAACTTGATGAGGTCAGGAAAAAGAAGCTTTCAGAAATGATTGGTGTTTCCGTTAGTGGTTCTCCAACTGTGGCAGGCTCGGGTGGTGCATCTACGGAGGTGTGTTTGTTTTTACATCTCTTTAATCTTTATGTTTTGCTAATACAACACTATTTCACAATATGATCAAAGTAGTATGTTCCAGAATTTAACTAGTTTGATGTGTTGAACTCTCATAGATTGTTTTATGAAGATATTGTTATGTTTGAACTTTGAAGTTTGGTGCTCTATTAAAGCATAATGAGAATTAGTATTCACTATCTTTGGAGTGCCACCTTTTAACATGTTGCTTATGCAGTTTTGATGATAAGAATATATTTTAGACTTTTAGTCAATAGTAGTCTGAGTTGAGACTATAAGATAATAATACGCAACATACATATGCAGGCTTCAGATGGAGATTTTATTAGAAAGTCAGCAGCAAGCATGCTTGGTGGGAAGAAACCTGTTACAGCTGCTGTGAGTTTCATTTATAATCCATCTCAGTATATTTAGTTGAGTCTGTAAAATTTATTATTCTTCTTTTTGGTATTGATCCCTAAATTTATTGTCTCTACTGCTTTTCAAGCCTGCGGCTAAGAAGGCTGGTCCCCTGAAGACGACTGCTGGCAAGAAAGCAGCTGGACCAAGTCAAAATAAACAAGTTGAACTTGAAGATGTTGAGGTGAGTTAATTTATGACAGATACACACACATAGTTTGCGTTAAAAGTTTTGGACTAATATTATACTCATCAAATTTCATGGCTTGCTTGTTGCTTGCAGCCAGCTGAGATGACCCTTGAAGAGATTGTAAGCAGATTAGGATCTCTTATTCAAGAAGATACTATTACCCATTTGAAGAGTACCACATGGAAAGAGCGACTTGAAGGTTCTCATTAAATATGAATAAAACAAGGATACTGCAATTTTAGCATATCAGATACCTATTTGTAACCTTTAAACCTTGGTTACTTAAGAATAGCCTTTTTCTTAGTACTTAACATGACAAGTTTGCCATAGATAGTTTACTTGTGTTTACGGTGATTTTAAGTCTTACCAACATGTTTCTGTCCAAGTCATATCTAGTGATATCTATGATGTTTTGTCTTGCAGCAATTATCTCATTCAAAGAAAAAGTTGAAGCTCTTCAAGAACTTGATCAGTCGATTGAGATTATAATCCGCCTGCTTTGTGCTGTTCCTGGCTGGAGTGAGAAAAATGTACAGGTCCAGCAACAGGTCATTGAAGTTGTCAGCCATATAGCATCTACCGCCACAAAGTTTCAAAAAATATGTGTTGTGCTATGCATAGGAGGTAAAATAAACCACAGATTTTGATTACTGATTGTCTGCAATCTTAAATCATACTAATAGTTTTCCACTCCTTTTAAATCAGAGGTTTTAGGAACGAACATTGTCATGTGAAATTGTTTTATATCTGATTTTACATTTTCGCGTGATGATAGGTATATGTGAAAGGGTGGCTGATATTAAGACCCGTGCCCAAGCTATGAAATGTCTAACCACTTTCTCTGAGGCAGTGGGACCAGGTTTTGTTTTTGAAAGAGTAAGTTGGATAAACTTTCAGTGAGCCTAAGCAAATAGTACATTTTTATGTTTAGTGTGGTATTGAAGTAATATTCAGTGTTCTTTCCCTCAATTTTGTAGATGTTCAAGATAATGAAAGAGCACAAGAATCCAAAAGTTCTTAGTGAGGGCCTTTTATGGATGGTTTCTGCAGTTGAAGACTTTGGTGTTACAAATCTGAAACTGAAGGATGTAATAAATTTCTGCAAAGACACTGGCTTACAATCAAGCGCTGTTGCTACTAGAAATGCTACCATAAAACTTATTGGGGCATTACACAAATTTGTTGGTCCTAATATTAAAGCATTCCTGTCAGATGTCAAGCCTGCCCTTCTTAGTGCATTAGAGGCGGAGTGTGAAAAAAATCCTTTTGAGGTATGGTTATGTTTTCTGCTTCTATATCCCGATTATTTATGCATCTTAATTTTTATTTATTTATTCAACTATATTATCATGCAGGGTGCAGCTGCTGCACCAAAGAAGACTGTTAAAGCATCAGATTCCATATCATCTGCGGCTGGTGGTGGCTTGCCACGTGAGGATATTAGTGGAAAGATAACACCAGCCCTGTTGAAAGGATTTGAGAGTTCTGATTGGAAGGTAATGTTTTTTTTTTTTTTTTTTTTTTAATATATTTAATCGCTAGAGATGAAAAGTTCACTAGAAGGCATACTTGAATCATCATGACATTGTTGTTGATTATGCTCAGATTCGTTTAGAATCTATTGAAGCAGTTAATAAAATCGTCGAAGAAGCTAACAAGCGTATTCAGCCTACTGGAACTGGTAATAATCTGCATTGAAAAGTTAAAGTAGGATATAGACACCAGATAAAATCAGTTTTTATCTTTGACACTCTCTTCATGTCATATTTTCAGTGGAATTATTTCGTGCTCTTAGAGGCCGGTTATATGACAGCAACAAAAATTTAATCATGGCTACTTTGTCTTCTATAAGTGCTCTTGCATCTGCTATGGGACCGCCAATAGAGAAATCAAGCAAGGTTATCTGGATATGCCTATCTATATCTACTTGTAAATCTATATAAAGCAACAGATTTAATATGCCATATATATTTTTGCAGGGAATTTTGTCAGATATAGTGAAATGTATTGGTGACAACAAAAAGCAAATGAGAGAATGTACGTTGGCGGCTTTAGATTCTTGGGTCGCTGCTACTCATCTTGAGAAGATGGTCAGTGTCTTTATTATTCTTAATGTTTTTGTTTTATTTATCTTTGTTATGTTTATTGATAGAGATAATAGCATTGACTCTTGGTCCTCTTTTAGGTACCACATATTGCTGCTTCTCTAACTGATGCTAAACTTGGCGCGGAAGGACGTAAGGACCTATTTGACTGGTTGTCCAAACAACTTGCAGGATTAGCTGATTTTCCTGATGCCATTCAGTTGTTGAGACCAGTCTCCGTTGCTATGATGGTAACTATTTTAATAAGAATAAAACACCATATATATTATTTGATGCCAATATAATTTTCAATCACCGGGTTAAGTAATTTCTGTTTGTCATCAGGATAAGTCGGCAGAAGTTCGCAAAACAGCCGAAGTATGCTTCGGAGACATTGTTAGAGTTTGTGGACCAGAAACGGTGTGTAAAGCCATATATGTTTGCTAGTTATATTCTAAATTTTCCAAAACCTTGTGAACTAATGTTCTCATTCATAATAGGTCATGAAGAATATACGAGACATTCAGGGACCAGCGTTAGCAATTGTTCTTGAGAGATTGAAGTCGCATGGTGTGAATCCAGAGACATTTGGAACTGGACAAACAGGGAAAACAAGTTCAAAGAGTGGAAAGTCTAATGCTAATCGAGCAAAGCCTGGAAGCCGACCTGTATCTCCGGTATGATTACTTAGCGTGTCAAAAACAATGCCCCCCCCCCCCCCCCCCCCCACCCCCACATTACCTTTTGGTTTATTATCCAAATTTGTTTTTTTATTTTATTTTTTATAGACCCCAGAAATGGAAAAAAGAAAGGACGGGAAGCCAGGTGAACCCAGAGCTGCGGTAAGGCGTTCTGTGATGGAAAATGGGTATAACTACCAACCTATCTTTTTATTTTCCGCCATTATTCTATGCTTTTTGTTTACGCCTTCATTATTGTCTCAAAACTTATGTTTGTGGATTATCATGTGCTGCAATTATCTATGTACAGTTCTGACATTGCTGAGCAAAGTGGTGAAGTTTCACAATCTTCACCTGGAGGTATAATTGGCCCTATAGGCTGGTATGAAGCTCTAGATTACATTGAAAATGGCTCGCCTGAGCAGGTGTGTATTATTATATTTTTTATGTTATTTTAGAAAGTTTTTACCGATACATAAATTGTTTGTTTTCAGTCTATTGAAGGTATGAAGGTCGTGTACAATGAGTTAACCAAAGCAGTCGATAAGCCTGAGGGAATTCTAATTGATGATCTAGTCACAGATGCTGACAGGCTTGTTGCATGTTTATCTACTATGGTAATTAATTGTGCATCACTCAATTAGTCAATTTCATTCCTTGTTTAGCAGTTTACTTAAATCTCATCTTTTATAACTTTCTATTTGATACCAGTTTGCAAAGACTTTTGACTTTAGCGTAATGAGTGCATCTTCGAGATTCTGTAAATATGTTCTCAACACACTCATGCAGGTGATTTACCATATTCCTTGAGATTCTCTTTATTCTGAATTGTCTAAAAGTAACAAACGAGTTCCGTCTTGATATAGCTATCGGATAAATATCTATGTTTTTCCAATATGTCAGTGAGCAAAACACACGCCCTTTTGTTTCTTTATAAACTATAAAAAAATGAAGCAACACAGTTCAGTACTCACGTCATTGCATTGCTATCCTAATATCAAAATAAATTGATTGAGTGTTGATCATCGTACATTAAGATTCTGCTATTTTATTGCAGGCATTTCAAATCAAACGGCTTGCTCAAGCTGTAAAACAGAGAACACTTAAAAATCTTATTACAGAGCTCTTTCTTTGGTTTTTAGATGAAAGGATTCCGAGGATGGATGATGGCAGTAAGATTCTAAAAGCATCAAATAGTTTAATACTTAAGATATTGGTGAGCCTCGGCCCCTTAAACTCATGTACATATTATAATTTGTGTGTCAAGTAATCGTATTTACTAATTCTTTCTTTGTAAATGCAGGAGAATGCACAGAGGACATCGTCATTTGTTGTACTCATTAGTCTTCTATCTCCACCAACAAACACGTCTTTTGCTACAAGAAATATGAAGTTCTTGGATTTGGTTGTGAAATGCTTGATTAAAATTACAAAGGTTAGTGGTCTTTTTGTTTAGTTGAAATTTTACGGTTTGTATAACAGGTAAATACAGGTAATTTTGTTCGGGTTGAACGACAATACTTTGTGATACACTCTTACTTTCTTTGCTTCTTTAATATGCAGATTCTTGAAAGTACCATAAACGAAGTTGACATTGACCGTATTCTCCAAAGCATACATGTATATCTGCAAGAACTTGGGGTAGAAGAAATTAAGAGGAGGTTTGTATACTACTTCTGATATCTAAATTGTTAATCGGAAGGTTCAAATTCTTACCTTTTCTAAATCTTCTTTTTTCTGCAATTACTATGAACCACTTATAGAGCGGGAGCAGATGACATGCCTTTGCGCATGGTCAAAACTATTATACACGAGCTTGTAAAGCTTAATGGGACTGCAATAAAAGGTCATCTTTCTATGGTTCCAATAGACATGGAACCCCAACCTATAATACTTGCCTACATCGATCTTAATCTTCAGGTAATTTGTTTATATATTTCATAATAAAGGCATACGGTGCATGTTTAATACTTTATTACTTGTATTTCTTTATTAATGTTAGATGTTAGATGGTGCAAGAATTATGACACCAACTGGGCGTGCTGGCCAAACAAATTGGGGTGATTAAATGGCAAATAATCCGTTGCCTACTAATTGAAGGTGAGTTCCTTCTATCTCCTTGTTTGACCACTTGACTTCTTCAGTTCCGCTTATTATGCGCAAAGTGCAGTTTTTGTCCCACTTGCACATTTGTCAAAGCCATATGTTTGGTTCTCTCGCATAGTACACCCTGTAGATCATAAATGGTTGGATGGGTAATGTCTTGAGATGGGGTTTGTACGGTTAAACTATGTTGGGTTAAACCGCTTTTTTTTTTTGGTTGCTATAAGTAGTTTGTAAAAATATGATTAGAACGACTATATCATTTGATAATACAATAATAGTCGAGTTTGTTGCATAAAATGATTTGGGGGATTTTATGCAAAACAATTACGACCTTTCTGGCGACTTTTGACCCGCTTGACCTGTTTTATTATTTAAACTAATCATTTTCATATTATCTGTTTCACAAGTTTTCTTGCTACTAAATTCATCTGTATTGTGTGAAGTGTTAAAAGCAAGAACATTGCTGCAATATTTAGATAGTCAAGGAAAAATAAACATGCAGTATTGGTATATATGAACTATACAGACTTACTCATTGACCCCAAAGGTAGCATTATTCCTTTTTTATTCTTCTCAGAAACTGTATTAATCACCAGAACTTAAACTTAGAATGTGTATCAGGTTGACATATTTCTCAACTTCAAAATACAAGTGTAGCTTTCTGAACCTACATTAGAGATGGTTTAGCTAAGGTCGGGATACATCTTCATGGATATATATGTTGAAATTGTCTTATGTACCAGATGGAAATGAATGCTGCAGCCGGAAGAACTCCATCTAGCGTTCCTATGCAGACACCTCCATAGCAGTGTATAGTAAATGTAAATCTTATATGCAATGTTGAAAATACGATATGTACATAGCACTAGAAATAGATATTAGATCTTTAGATAGATACATAATCTCAAACCATACACCGCAAAATTTTTTTTCTAGTTACACATCAATATTAAATCACCGAATATAATTTCTATTTTTCACATGAAGTACATGCTATTTGTTGAATGATGTTAACCCTGTAGGTTATGATGTTTATTGAGCCACGAGGTTACATGAGAGGATACCTAGAAACCTTAAACACACAAACGGTCTTGGCTTATTTATCATCTAATACTCGCCCCATAATTTGAGCGGCTATTCTCTAAAGCTCGAATTAGAGGAAATACTCAAGGTTGAACTTCCTGACTTTGGTCCCAAGCCTTTCGTATCTTTAACCACTGGTTGGGTCTTTCAGAGTTCAATGATCTTATCGAGTCCACATGGGGTGCAAGGCCCTTTAGAGGCTCTGCGGATATCATTCTTAAAAATAAGATAAAGCATCTTAAATCGACAATTAAGTCCTGGTCCTTTAAGAAGACAACTGAGATAAAGATTCAGAAATCTGATCTCTTGAGGTGCATTGAAGATTGGGATCTCAAAGCTGAATGTGGGCTTCTTACGGATACTGATTGTTTTGCTCGTGAGGCTGCCATTTTTTAGTTGATGCAGTATGATCAAGTTGAACGAAATAAATTGATGCAACGTAGCAGAGTCAAATGGGCAGTCGACGGTGACGAGAACTCAAGATATTTTCATGCCTCAATTAAGAAACGAGCAGTAAAACAGCGTATCAATGGGTTGTTGTGGGGTGGAAACTGGATTACTCTCCCAGATGCAATAAAGGGGGCGGCTTTCTCTCATTTTCAAGAGCGTTTTAAGGAACCCATTCTTGCAAGACCTCGATTTCGCAGCAGTCTTGAATCCAGTTTTTCTATGGAAGAAATTAAATAGACCGTGTGGAATTGTTCGGGCTCAAAATTCCCGGGGCCTGATGGGCTTAAATTTGACTTTCTAAGGAGGTACTGGGAAATCATCAAAGTCGATTTTTACAACTGCTTAAAGCATTTTGAATCTACAAGCCACTTCGCAAGAGGATGCAATCCTTCTTTCACAGTTCTTGAATCTACAAGTCGATTATTCCTAAGAAGTGTGACCCAATTGAAATTTCTGATTTCCGGCCAATTAGCTCTTATCGGTTGCGTATACAAGGTTCTTGCCAAGCTTCTATCATCTCGTTTGGCGAAAGTCATTCATAAAATTATTGGTCATAATCAAACGGCATTCATCTCTGGGAGGCAAATTCTTGATGGTGTCTTGATTGCAAATGAAATTATTAATTATGCTTCTTAGAATGACTTAAAGCTTTTATTGTTCAAAGCCGATTTTGAAAAAGCGTTCAATAGTGTAAACAGGAGTTTTCTCTTGGATATAATGTCGCAAATGGGATTCGATCCAAAGTGGCGTTCATGGATTAAGGGTTGCTTAAAAGGGTTGCTTAACTTCTGCAACAGTGTCTATTCTTGTAAATGGTTCCCCATCTAATGAGTTTAAGATGGAACGCGGTTTACGCCAAGGGGACCCTCTTTCGCCATTCCTATTCTTAATTGTTGCTGAAGCTCTTCAAGTATCCATCATTGAGGCGTGCAATAAAAATCTTTTCAAATGTCTGTATTTAAACGAGGATAACACTAATTTATCCCTTCTCCAATATGCGGATGATGCTCTCTTTTTTGGCGAATGGTCTATGTGGAATGCAAAAAAGCTAGTATTGGTCCTGAAGTGTTTCCAAGATGCGTCTAGCCTTCGTGTTAATCTTGCAAAAAGCAAATTATACGAAATTGGTGTTAACTCGGAAGAAGTTAATAGAGCTGCTAATATCCTAAACTGTGGCTACGACTCTCTACCATTTATATATTTAAGTCTCCTAGTTGGAATGAAAATGAACCGTATGGAGAGTTGGAGTGAAGTTATAGATCGCTTCACTAATCGTCTGTCATCGTGGAAATCAAAAATTCTATCCATAGGAGGTCGCTTGACTCTTACAAAAGTTGTTTTGGGGAGTCTACCATTATTTTATTTTTCTATTTTTAGAGCACCTTCAAAGGTTCTGCATAAGTTAGAAAACATTCGTTCTCGTTTCTTTTGGGCTTCAAAGAAGGAAGCAAGGGTATTTCATGGGTCAAGTGGAGCAAAGTTTGCTCTAATAAAAATTGGGGGTTTAGGAGTTGGTTCCTTAAAAGCAAAGAATCTTAGTCTTCTAGGCAACTGGAGATGGCGTTTTCTCAACGAGCAAGAAGCTTTATGGAGAAAGGTAATATCGGTTCTTTTTGATAATGATAGTGGATTCCAAAATATAAGAGGAGCAGGCTTAAAGAAGGGAATATGTGATGGCAATGTCAGCTCCTCTTTAGCTATTGACAAAACAGGTTTGGCATTTAGTCACTCGTTCACAAAGAAGGTCTCCAATGGTGACACAACCTTGTTTTGGGAAGACTCTTGGGTAGCCCCTGTCCCTTATCTCAAGCTTCGCTTCCCGCGATTATATGCATTGGAATCTAATAAAGAAGCTAAGGTAAAAGATAGAGGGTGATGTCTAATGAAAGTGGTAGCAGCTCTTGGAATTGGAGATCTCATCCAAGAGGCTGTGCTCTTGATGAATTAAGCTCTATATACACACTTCTAAATGGTGCTCGAATAACCGTTGGTTACTCAGATAGATGGTTTTGGAATTATGATTCTAAGGGTATATTTTCAGTTAAGCGATTAACATCCTTAATTAATAATCATATTCTTTATGATGATACTTCTATTCCCCACCATATATGGATTTCATGGGTTCCAATTAAAGTAAACTTTTGTGTTTGGAGAGCTACTATTGACAGAGTTCCTACCTACCTTAATCTCGCTAAGAGAGGTGTCGCGCTTACTTCTACAATATGTCCGTTATGCAAAATGGAAGAAGAATATGTTTCTCACCTGTTCATAACCTATTCATTCTCGAATACGATATGGAAGAAATTATGGAGCTGGTGGAACGTAACAACCCCCCCCCCCCCCCAGGTTTTCGACCTCAACGCAATAGCTCGTAAATTGGTTGTCTCGGGAGGTGGAAATAGTAGTATCGCGAAAGCCTTTCATGGTGTTTGTTTCATTCTTATTTGGATTATATGGAAATGGAGAAAGTGCTATGTTCATGCCTCAAAGGATCAAAAACCAAATATTCTCACTGAAGATACTTTCTCACAACTTTAAAGGTATTAACTACTTTGGATTACAAATCGATCTTCAATGGCAACTAATGACTAGGAAGCTTGGATATCAAACCCGTCAAGGTGCATATCTTGATAGGTTGTACTTTTAGGCTTTGTATTGGGTTTGTTTGATCTTGTTTGTAATTCTGTTTGTCTTAGACAAGGTGTAATTTTTGGCCCCTCCTTGGGTCCTCTAATATAATCTTTGCCGTTTTCAAAAAAAATTTAATTATTAAAACATAAAATTAAACATAAAAAGAAAACTAAAGATAGTTATCTCGAAAAAAAAAAAAAAATTTGATAGGTATATTGTTTTTTAGTATTATAGTTCATGTGGTATTAAGATATCAAAGGAAAGAGTATAATATTTTTGGTATTATAGTTCATGGGGTATTAGCTCATTGTATTAGGCTTGGGTCTGTCCAATGCCCTGTTTTTGATTTTCTAGCCAAATTATGGTCTTGGAAGAGGTTTGTTCTTTTAGTAGTGATAAATAGTTTGAAACCTGGGTCGATCCGGCCGGGTTAATCGGTTCCGGCCAAAAAAAGGGGTCAACAAAACCCGGGTTTTTAAAATCGGGTTAACCGGTTAGACCCGCTGGGTTTTGAGTGACCCGGGTCAACCCAATTCTCGAAACCTGGCCGGGTGTCATTTTTTCAAAAATTTTTAATAAAAACTTGTGTTGACCCGGGTTGACCCGGCAGGCGAACCGGTTGACCTGGTCAAAAAAACAAAAATAATAATAAATTGAAAACCGGGCTGATCAGGCGGTCGAACCGGTTGACCCAGTGACCGGTGACTCGATCGGGTCAATTTCAAACCCAGTTTTCAAAACATTGGTGATAAATAGACCTAAAAATAGATTTAATACATTCATATTTAACAAGTGTTATACACACATTCTCTTTCATTACCCACCAATCAATTTTTCATTTTCACCAATCACATTTGTAGGTGTATCTTTAAGTCCATTATTTAAGCCTACATAGACAATTTTTTAGCTTTGTTTTCATTTTATCTATTATTTTACCATTTTAAAAAGAGTTAAAAAAAAATGTGATTTTGTTTTCTTTTCTACTGTTTGGAAAATACGACTGGTGGAGGCAACGATTCCGGTATTATTTTTTTCGTAATTTAATTGCGAGTCCACGGCCGCTAACGATGTCAGCTAACGCTAAGCAGACTGAGAGTTATAAGCAAAATAGTGAGCATCATTCTTTTCTGAACATAGTTGCTTGTTTCGGCGCGTCCCTATGACTATAGTTGCTATTCAAGTATGCTTTTTCTTCGGAATTTGATTACAAAGCCATGGCCCCTGACGTCATTAGTTAACTCCTTACGGTTTAAGAGTTATGGCCAAAACAGTAGGCTGCATCTTTTTTTTTTTTTTTTTTTTTTTTTTTTTTTTTTTTTTTTTTCGTATGTATAAACGGTGGTAGCTAGGGTTCGACGGGATGACATTGAGGCGACGGCTCAAGGTAGCCGACAAGGTCCAAGAATGAGACCAGCTCTGATATCATGTTGAATAATGCAAACTCCGTAAATTATGATGTTTATTTAGCCACAATATATAGATGTTACATAAGAGAATACCTAAAAACCCTAACACAAAAATCTTGGGCTTATTTATCATCTACTACTATTTACAAAAGTTTTTTGAACTAACATTATAATTTTTTAGTGGGAAACATGTTTTTATATGACAATGAACTGATGCATGTTTGTCTCATGTATGTCGCACTATAAACAACCATCTAACCCCGTCAAAATTTATTAATGCATTAAAAATATTAACACGTTCCAAAAATTTGTCCTTTCATATGATGTATGTGTTTCAAATCTATAAAAGAAGGCATAAACAATGTGTATGTGAACATGTATATGTTATATTACATTTAAAATAGAATAAATTGCAAAACTCTTTCTTGTGGTTTGCAAAAATCGTACTACTGATTGATGATTTCGAATTTAGGGATTTAAATTGATGATGATTTTAAAATTGGGGTTTTTGAAATTTGGGTTAAGGTTGGAGCTCTCGTGCACGAGTCAGTAGATCCGGTTCAAGTTCCACCCTTATCCTAAAGTTTTCAAGGGTACCATCCATTCATTGCAAATGCTCAGATTGACTGGTCAACGAGGAGCCTATTGGAGAAAATGGTCAGGGTTCAATGCCCACCTCTTGATAAATATAGTCACTGGAACAGGTGCTCATTGCTTAGGGTCGGGTCCTTGGGTGAGGGTCCAGTGAGCATCCTTAGGATGCATGAGACTAGAGTGATCGCACCATTTTTCACCTTTTGGAGAGCTTATTTTTTAAGATGATGATTTTATTGGAAGTATTCTTAATTCATGTATGGGTTATTGATTTTGAAGCAAAGATTTTTAAACATTCTTGAAGATATGAAGATGCTTTATGAACACTCATTGTTTTTCATGTACTTTATAAAATTATTATTTTTTGAAAACAAAAATGGCTTCTTATCCCAAGGTTATGTAAGTGGCTTAGTAATTGTGGGTTTAAATCTTGTTGGAGACATGTGAGATAGGTGGCGTAAGTTGTAATTACGTTAACTTCAAAAGAAAATTGAAAGAGAAAGAAAACGAGGGTTTTTGAGTGATCTGACTTTGGCCCGTGACGAATGTGAAATCAAAGTTTCCTCACAAGGAGACCGCCTGCAATTTTTAAACCGTAAGAACGGAAATCACAATTTGGCCAAACCACTAGGACGATTTTGGCAATTTACTCTTTAAAATATAGTCTCAAAGCATACAAATATATAAAGAACTAGTCAGGGTGATGTCTTTGGACTTCGGATACTTGTTATGCAGAGAAAGAGAGTACAAAAATCTATAAACTGTTGGGAGTAAAATAAATAATATGCAAGCCACTATTAAGGGAAATCCAAAAAATTATTATTAAAGAGGCAAACTCTAATAAAAATCTTGGTTACAAATAATTTTGTTAACAAAGCAAATAACAGAAACAACCATATATTTTAAGTTTTTAAAGAAAATAACATTATTTTTTTTCTTACTGCGAGAACAAATGTTCACATTGCCTCATGTTGTCTCTGCTTCTACGTAGTCGATCATAATAGTAGTAAAAATTTCGTGACATTGGTTGATGTTAGTTATCTATGTATGAATAAAAACTAAACTTAGGTTAGTTCTATAACATTACAAGCATGTATTATAAGTAAAAAGTTAACATGTGGTACATTCTTGTGGTGCTTTCTTTAAACAATGTCAATGTTATTCATAATAGTTTAGTTTTTTTAATGTCCATTCTTCTTATTATTATTTTCAGGCATGAGATATATGACAAAAAACACATCTTCCACTATATTTAGTGATTTTGCCTAATTATTTATACTTTTACATTTCAATTATATTCTTTTATTCTTTGCAAGTACCAACATTGAGGGGTGGAGAGGTTGAAATGGGCCCACACCAAACCCAATTTGTAGGACACTCGGGCCCATATGGAGCTTGTAAGCCTTTTTGCTTTTTCATTATTGAAAGTTGAAAAATAAAAATAATACTATGTATAGCCATCATTTATGTCATGATTAGCAGTGTAAGTTTGCAAATAAAGTAAACATGATTTACTAAAAGAGAAAACAACGGTTTTTGTGACATTTATGAAGATTTTTTATTTTATTATTATTATTATTATTTTTGAAAGGCGATATCTTATTGAGAACTCCGAAACAAAACAAAGTATAGAACAAAGCATTTCAACTCAATTAAACAAGATATTTAAAAGAAAGTGGGGAAAAAAATAAACAAAAAATAGTACAAACAAAACTAAATGCAGAATAATACGGAGTATCTTAAAAACTAAACCTACCTAACGATCAAATATAACCCAAAAATGTTAGTAAATTTAGTGCACTTGAGGGATCAATTCACACCTGGTAATGGGTTTGGAGGTATGGAGTATACACTCATTTGGTCACTGAATCCCCTGACTCAATAGTGGTTATGTTTTGATTCTACTGATAGTAGATTCTGCTGTTAGTGTGTTTCCACTGATGTGTTAATGTTACCACTGCAAGGGTTAATGTTTCCACTGATGTGTTAACATTACCACTGCAAGGGTTATTGTTACCACTGCTAGTGTTAACATTACCACTGCTAGTGATAATGTTTCCACTGATAACCACAGATCCCTATTATTATGGAAATTATTATGATATAATTAATGGGCCGTTAATTATACATAATACCATGGGTTAGGGTTTGAGTATTCTCTATTATAAATAGAGATCACATCATTATGCATGGTGATAAGTTATCATACGATATACTAAACACAAAACCCTAAACACTTCTATACACATCTGGTTCTTGGTTTGTGCCTAAAACAAGAACATCACTTGGTCTTATCCTATAAAGATATTCATGTAAGCCAGGCATAGGGTCGAATAGTTTCTATTGGAAAGTGATACCACGATTTCAAGTGAATATCCGATACCTTTATTGATTATCTTAACCCTAATCTGGGAACTTGTTTACAAGTAACAACCAACAATCAATAGAAACTATTAGTGATAATCAATGGCTGCTGCTATGAGACAAATGGCAGCTAACTTTTCCAAGTTGGAAAAGTTTGAAGGTGTTGATTTCAGAAGGTGGCAAAAGAAAATGCACTTCTTATTGTCAAGTATGAATGTGGTGTATGTTCTCACGACTGAGATTCCAGAAGATCATGGAGATGATGCTACTATGGATCAGATGAGGGCAAGGAGCAAGTGGGAGAATGATGACTACATATGCAGAGGTTTAATTCTCAATGGTATGTCTGATTCTCTATTTGATATTTATCAGAATGTTGAAACTTCTCAAGAACTATGGGATTCCTTGGAAGCCAAGTATATGGCTGAGGATGCATCAAGTAAGAAGTTCCTTGTAAGTAATTTTAACAATTACAAAATGGTTGATTCTAGACCTGTCATGGAACAATACAATGAACTTCTTAGTATACTTGGTCGATTCACACAACACAAGATGAACATGGATGAGGCTATTTCAGTCTCTTGTATCATCGATAAACTACCTCCTTCTTGGAAAGAGTTCAAGCATATGCTTAAGCATAAGAAGGAGGAGTTAACTCTTGTTGAGTTGGGCAGTCACTTGCGCATTGAGGATTCACTCAAAGCTTAAGACATTGACAAGCCAAAGAGTAGCACTGCTACTGGTCCATCAGTTGTCAATATGGTGGAGCATAACAACTCTACCAAGTACAATGACAACAAGGGCAAGCGTAAGCATCAAGATAACACCAAATCTGATCTTAACAAGAAACCTAAGGTGACTTGTTGGAAGTGTGGGAAACCTGGACACTTCAGGAAAGATTGCAAGGGTGGTAAAATTGGAAACAAATCCAATGGATCAGGCACAATTGGAGGGAATGGTAACACCAATTCTCTGAAAGGTCAGAATGTGTTTAATAAGTCTTTTAAGATTTATTATGTTACATATATATCTGACATTTACTTTGTGCAGGATGATGATGTTGCGTGGTGGGTTGACTCTGGAGCAACAATTCATGTGTGTAAAGATAGAAGCTGGTTCAAGACCTATAAGTCAATGAATGATGGTTCTATTCTTCATATGGGAAACGAGTCAACTGCCCTGGTGCATGGAAAATGATGTGTTGATTTGAAGTTTAGTTCTGGAAAGATTATTTCTTTATTTAATGTTTTACATGTTCCTGATATTAGAAAGAATTTGGTTTCTAGTAGTGTTTTGAATAACTGTGGTTATAAACAGGTTATTGAATATGATAAGTTTGTTTTATCTAAAAATGGTGTGTTTATTGGTTTTGGTTATTTATGTAATCAAATGTTCAGACTTAATATTGTTCATGATAATATTGATTCTGCTTTTATATCTACTTCTAAACTTCATGATTCAAACCTATGGCATGCAAGACTTGGCCATGTACATTTTAAAAGGATGCAAGATATGTCTAAGGATGAGTTAATACCAGCTTTTGATATGAACACTGAAAAGTGTAATACTTGTATGTTGAACAAGATAACTAAGAAACCTTTTCAAGGAGTAAAACGTGAAACTAAAGTTTTGGAGTTAATTCACAGTGACCTTTGTGATTTACATGCTACTCCCTCTTTGGGGAATAAGAAATACTTTGTGACTTTTATTGATGATGCTTCTAGGTTTTGTCATGTTTATTTATTACATTCTAAAGATGAAGCATTAGATAAATTTAAAGTATTTAAAACTGAAGTTGAATTGCAACAAAGTTCCCTGATCAAAAGATTAAGGACTGATAGGGGAGGTGAGTACATGGATACTCTGTATTTTCAGTCTGTTGGTATAATCCATGAAAGGAAAAACAGGGTGCTGAAGGAGATGGTTAATTCCATGTTGTCCTATTCTGGGCTGAGTCAAGGGTTCTGGGGTGAAGCTATGTTAACAGCTTGCTATTTATTAAATAGAGTTCCCAACAAAAGGAACAAAGTTACACCTTATGAACTTTGGACTAAAAAGAAACCTAACCTTAATTATCTTAGGATATGGGGTTGTAGGGCTGTTGTAAGACTCCCTGATCCAAAGCAGAAAACTTTGGGTGAAAGAGGCATTGAATGCATCTTTGTTGGATATGCTGAGCATTCCAAGGCATATAGGTTTTATGTTATAGAACCTAATGAGTCTGTTTCAATTAACTCAATAATTGAATCAAGGGATGCACTATTTGATGAGAACAGATTCTCATCTATCCCTAGACCAAGTCAAAGGATTCCAAATGGAACCAATGACAATGGTGTTTCAGAGGTTCCTGCTGATGAGGTTCCTGCTAATGAGGTTCCTGCTGAGGTTGTGGAACAACAACCTGAACCTGAGCTCATAAGGAGCAATAGGGTGAGGACTCCAAAGTCATTTGGACCTGAGTTTCAATTATACTTAATTGAAGGTACAAGGAGTGAGGTCTCTGACCAATACTCTTATTGCTTCATTGTGGAGGATGATCCCAAAACATTTGAAGAAGCAATGAAGTCCCAGGATGTTGCTTTCTGGAAAGAAGCAATTAATGATGAGATGGACTCTATCATGGGCAATAACACTTATGTGTTGACTGATCTACCACCTGGTTGCAAACCTCTAGGTAGCAAATGGATTTTCAAAAACAAAATGAAGGTAGATGGAACTGTTGAAAAGTTCAAGGCAAGATTAGTTATTCAAGGCTTTAAACAAAAGTCAGGAATAGACTACTTTGATACTTATGCTCCAGTGGCACGTATCAGTACCATAAGATTGCTAATTGCTTTGGCATCAATTCACAATCTGATTATTCATCAGATGGATGTGAAGACAGCTTTCTTGAATGGTGATTTAGATGAGGAGGTTTACATGAACCAACCTCAGGGCTTCATCATGCCTGGCAATGAAAACAAGGTGTGCAAACTGATTAAGTCTCTTTATGGACTAAAACAGGCACCTAAGCAATGACATCAAAAGTTTGATGAAGTGGTTTTGTCTAGTGGTTATTTACTTAATCAAGCTGACAAATGTGTATATAGCAAATTTGATGAATCTGGTAAAGGAGTCATCATTTGTCTATATGTTGATGACATGTTGATCTTTGGCACTGACCAAAATCAAGTTGATCTTACAAAAGAATTTTTGTCATCAAAGTTCTCCATGAAGGATATGGGGGAGGCAGATGTTATCCTTGGCATAAGGATTAAACATGAAAGTAACAAAATTTCCATATCTCAGTCTCATTACATTGAGAAGGTGTTAAAGAAATTTAATTACTTTGATTGTACTCTAGTGAGTATTCCTATGGATACAAATGAGAAGCTAATGCCTAATACTGGCAAAGCTGTATCTCAACTTGAGTATTCTAGGGTGATTGGCTGCTTGATGTATGCCATGACTTGTACAAGACCTGATATTGCTTTTGCTGTGGGTAAACTGAGCAGGTATACTAGTAATCCTAGTGCTCATCATTGGCAAGCAATTCAGAGGGTCTTTAAGTATTTGAAAAGAACTATAGATTATAGTCTCTCATATACTGGTTATCCTTCAGTATTAGAAGGATATACTGATGCAAGTTGGATCAGTAACACTGAAGACAATTCGTCTACTAGTGGCTGGGTATTCCTACTTGGTGGAGGTGCAATTTCTTGGGCATCCAAGAAACAAACTTGCATTACCAGTTCAACCATGGAATCTGAATTTGTAGCTTTAGCTGCTGCTGGCAAAGAAGCTGAATGGTTGAAAAACTTGCTTCTTGAGATTCCATTGTGGTCTGAACCTATAGCACCTATTTCTATCCGTTGTGATAGTGCTGCTACATTGGCAAAGGCTTATAGCCAGATGTACAATGGGAAGTCTAGACACTTAGGTGTTAGGCATAGCATGATTCGTGAGCTTATCATGAATGGGGTGGTATCTATAGTGTTTGTTAAATCTCAACAAAACTTAGCTGATCACTTGACGAAGGGTTTGGCTAGAGACTTGGTTTTGAAGTCTGCTAAAGGGATGGGTTTAAGTCCAACTTAGTCACTGAATGCAAGGATACCCAACTCCCTTCTAAGGAAACTTGGAAGCTGAGTTCAATGTGGAAAGCTGATCATTTAGTGGACTGAAGCACATGTATCACAAACATCCCAAGGTTGTGCTTGTTACCTGTTGAAAGGAGGATGAAGTCTTCACTTCTTAATGGTTAATTTTCTTTGAAAAAGTGCTAAGCAGGAGCATGAATTAAAGATGAACCACTTATGTAAATGTTGAAGTTTTGCCGCTTCAGGAAGCTTTGGACTTTTAGCTTTTACAACATTTATGAATTGGATATGGACACATGGCTTGTATAGTGTCAGGAGTATTTAAGTGTTTGAAAACTTGTGTGTATTTATCATCAGGTATTCAAATGGGTTGAAGGGTTCAATTCTTAGAACACCCTGATTCTCGAATATTTGAAAGTATATGTACTAATGTGGAAATTCAATCCTCGAGATGTTTTCATTTGTGCTTGTTTTGTTTTTGTGTTTGAATTTTCATGCAAAGGAAGTGAACTAAATTTGGGGAGGATTGTTAGTAAATTTAGTGCACTTGAGGGATCAATTCACACCTGGTAATGGGTTTGGAGGTATGGAGTATACACTCATTTGGTCACTGAATCCCCTGACTCAATAGTGGTTATGTTTTGATTCTACTGATAGTAGATTCTGCTGTTAGTGTGTTTCCACTGATGTGTTAATGTTACCACTGCAAGGGTTAATGTTTCCACTGATGTGTTAACATTACCACTGCAAGGGTTATTGTTACCACTGCTAGTGTTAACATTACCACTGCTAGTGATAATGTTTTCACTGATAACCACAGATCCCTATTATTATGGAAATTATTATAATATAATTAATGGGCCGTTAATTATACATAATACCATGGGCTAGGGTTTGAGTATTCTCTATTATAAATAGAGATCACATCATTATGCATGGTGATAAGTTATCATACGATATACTAAACACAAAACCCTAAACACTTCTATACACATCTGGTTCTTGGTTTGTGCCTAAAACAAGAACATCACTTGGTCTTATCCCATAGAGATATTCGTGTAACCCAGGCATAGGATCGAATAGTTTCTATTGGAAAGTGATACCACGATTTCAAGTGAATATTCGATACCTTTATTGATTATCTTAACCCTAATCTGGGAACTTGTTTACAAGTAACAACCAACAAAAAAGACATTTATGAGGATTTGATGAAAATATGTTATGAATAAAGTTTTAAACCAAAATCTGGAGAGTGGAGATAGGTAATTTAAAAAACAACTTAGTTTAAATACATCGTAGGTTAAAATTGTGATGAACTCTTATATGCTGCAAAGGAAGATGTAAACTACACTTTTGTTGATTTCAAGTAGTAGTAATCTTTTATATAATAAAATAAAACCCTTATTGGAAATTTTCCATTTCAAAAAAATTAATTCATACTTTATTTAGTAATAATTTTATTTAAAAAAAAGATTATTTTCTTATTAGGTAACATTTTATATTTATCCATAACACAAATAGAAGATAAATACAAAAAATATAGATAAGATGCAATTAATAATAGGATTAAAATTTTTAAATAATTATCTTTAATTATAAAAAGGTATAATTAAATATCATAAATCAAACAAAACAAAGATTAAATTATTTGTTTTTTAATAAATAAAAATATATGATCAAAATTTTTTTAAAAACCTGCGCGTGCGCGGGTATTATAACTAGTAATAATAACAACAACAACAACAACAACAATAATAATAATAATAATAATAATAATAATAATAATAATAAACCACAACTAGATTTTATCAGAAATATATATACACATCCATACGAGATGGGCTAATAATTAACTAATGCGAAGGTACGAAATGTTTAGCTTTTTTTTTTTTTTTTTTTTTTTTTTTTTTTTTTTTTTAATTAATGAGCAATCGGAATATTTAGCTAAAACCATAAAGTAACCTTTAAAAGTACAATTTGTTTTTGCACATAATACAGATTATTATAAAACGTCTAAAATTTAATCAACTCTTATTGTCGGATTGAAAAAGGTGCATGCATTGAACAATCGCTATCGCATCTACTGTTGCGCGTGCGTTTGATTATGATATTTAATTAAACCTAGTTATTTGGAATTTTAAAATATATATTAAATTTTTTAGCTATATTTAATGAGTAATGCGAGAAAAAAAAAAAAAAAAATTTCACAAATGGTAGCTATAATTATGTTTTACTCTTGGATTGGCTTAATGTATTAATCAAATAGAAGAGAGAGAATTATATAAAAATATACCAATCGTAGAGTGACAAATTATTTTGTGGCTTGTTTTGTGGATATATTTTTGTGGCTTTAGCAATCCTCAAATTTAATAGTATTAAAAATCTAGCTCCACTCCCTTTCATCACTTAAATATCATTTTTCTCACTAAAACCTCTTTTCAATAATTAAAATACAAGTATGGTATCCGTGCGTTACAATGGCGGATATTCAAAAATAAATGTTAACGATATCAAAAGGCAAAAGTGATAGCTAGGAGTTGTAAACCGTTCGTGTTCGAGCCCATTGGTCCGTGCCCGTTCTGTCTCGAGCCCGTTTGGCCCGTGCACGTTCAGGCGCGAGCCCATTTGGCTCATTGCCCATTTTGGCTTGAATATTTGTATAGTGTGTTTTATTATTTGTATTAATAAAACTTAATGTATGAGTCAAGGAGCGTTGAAGACAGAGCATGGACTTTCCGTTAAGCATTACCGGAGAAAAAGTTTTTACTTCAACAGTTAACTATCTAAACAGATAATTGAATCGTTCAAGCTTTAGAGTGAAAACCGATTAAATCAAAACTATTTCTAACCAAGCCATTTTGGGATAATCGGGTTTTGGGTTTTAGGTGTAGGTTTCTTTCGAAAAGACTACTTTCAAACCCTCTAGATTATAACTATAAAATGAAAGTTTGCAAATATGAATTTCAATTATAGGTTGTAGGAAAAATAACTTTTCCGTTAACTTATAGTTCTGATTCATTAGGGTGGTGGCAAAGGGCTCGGTATGCAAGCGGTTTGGCTCCATACCTCTGGTGAACACCATTGCCACCAAAGAGGTATGAGATGCGGTATGGGTTGAGCGGCAATCTTTGCTGAAACGACATGGAAGAATTATGCGTTGGAACAATTAATTTTTTGAACGTTTGGACTAGAAGTGTAGGAATCATGGTTGCCACTAAAAAAAGGTTGAGAGGTATGAAAAAAGTATGAGTGAAGTGGAATGATATTATTGGTGGATTAGGAGGTATGAGGTTTTTTCAGAGTCATGGTTGCCACCACCTTTACATGTCTAGCTCTAAATCGATGTAAAACAAACATGAGTGACAAAATATCAAAAATTAAAGATCCTCCTACTGCTCTGTTTGTGATTTCTTTTTTATTTTATAGGTTACTTGCGTCGTCGTTTTTTTCTTTTTCTTTTCCTTTTTTATGCTCTTTTTATTGGTTTTCTGTTTATCCGCTTTGCTTTGTATGCTTGTTTCTATTCTTTTGTCTTTCGCATGCTTATCCTTGTTTTTTACGCTCTTTCTCTGCTCATTTTACACATGCATTATGTTTTTAGCACTTTCACCATACTCACTTGCTGGAGGTCTGCCTGGAAGCAGTATCCTTACTATCGAGTTTATGCTGAGGTAAGCGTAGGATTTGTTTACATTTTACTCTCTCATACTCCGTCCCGACATAATTGGGTATGTTGTTATCAGGGGTGTTCATCGGTTCGGTTTTCGGTTTTGTGGGTTGTGTGGTTCGGCTTTATTGGTTTGAAAATTTTTAAAGTTAAAACTAAAACCAAACCAAACCAATTATAAAACGGATAAAACCAAACCATACACCAAATTAGAATTCGTTTGGTTTCAGTTAAAACCAAGAAAACCGAATTCAAGTAAACATAAATATATAGTCTAGATATCATAAATAAAAGCCTAAAAATTCAGATAAAATTAACACATCAAAAGGTCTCACAACGTGCTCAAGTAAATCAAACCGAAGTTTAAGACCAAAAGGTTTCACAACTTAAAGAAAGTAAATGAAATCGAAAAAAAATAAAGTTTCTAACAAAGTCTTTAGAAGTCTTATTAGCTTGAATATTGTATATTCAAACATCTAAACCTAGTTGAATATCAAAAATTGTTACTTAGGGTTATAAAATAGAAATTATGTATATTTATATTATTATTTTTTTTATGTAGATAGAGGTATCCGGTTTTTTATGTTTGGTTTTGTTATATTTTTGTCAAATCAAACACCAACTAAATACTTCGGTTCGGTTTCAAACCAAAGCATACACCAATTAAAATTTTTGGTTCAGTTTTATTCGATTTTGGTTTGAGTTAATTTTTGATTTGTTCGATGTCAAACCGAACACTGAACACCCCTAATTGTTATTGTGATAGATCCTCATACTCATCTTCTTAATTTCATCAAATGTGACGTATGAGTATCTAAATATATTTATTTTCCCATTCTTCAATTATTTTTGTAATTTTGATAAAAAAAATATATTTTTGTAATTATCTTAAGATAGTGGGTAATAGGATAAATAAAAGAGGTAATTTTTGTGTATCCCGGCCACTCAAAGTTTTATAACTTTTATAGACAAAAATATAAAGCGGCTTCTCTAAACATCTAAAGAGACTTAAGCGACTTGAGCGACCGAGACACATGAAAAATTACCTCCAAATAAAAAGATTTTTATAAAATGTTATAGCAATTATTATAAACTAATATCTTATGGGACCCTTAGAAAATGCAATATGCGCATGATGTCTATCAACACGACTCAAACTTTAAAATATACAAATCATATCTTTATTTTTGGAGTTTTCTTTCACATTTTTATCATCGTTTTGGTTTTGCTTAACATTTGGTGGTGCATTATTTTCAAGAGATAGCTATGAACTTTCTGAGGTTTATACGTTTACACGTCATTTCCAATTTAGTAACTAATAAACCTATTTATTTCATTAATTTCCACCTACTAAGCATAAACCTTATACATTTACTCGCACACATTGAAATTTTGAAATTCTTGATCTTACTTGATTTACAATTAATAGAGAATATATACAACCATTTTATTATCTACTAAGCAATAAGCACAAAACTTTAAATTAATATATATATATATATATACAACCATAAACAATTATAAATCAAAATAAGACTTAGTGTAGAAATAATCTTACCCTAGTTGTGTTTACTACATGTTATTAAGTTAAACTTGCAATTTCTCAAAGAATTTAGACAATATGTTAGATACGATTCATACGCAAACTTTGTTTCCTTCAAAGAGACAATTGTGTTTGTGTTAAGTTAGTCGCTTAAAAGCAGTTATGTTTAGGCAAACTTAGTTCTCCGCCCTCTTTTAGACCGCTCACTAATAACTAATAACTTGGCAGAATGGAACTCTTTTATTTATTTACTTTTTTAAATAGCAAAATTTTATTAAAGGCTAGCCAGAAACTATAAAAGAAAAAATAAAAGAATTACAAGACATAAGGAATCAATGGGTTTTGAAGCCAATTGTTACAAAAAGTATTAGCTTTTCCTATTCCTATTTCTGTACTACAAAAATGAAATACCGGTAATCTTGTAAAATATCTCGTTTCGTGCTGCTAAAGATGAGATGGTTTATTTATATACATTTTTTTTATATATACATTTTTTTCCTTTTCTTTTTCAGTAATTTACCTTTGGATGTATATATATATATATAGAACTATCAAACCCGTATCTCAACTTGCTATTTTTTTTTATTTATATACATTTTTTTCCTTTTCTTTTTCAGTGATTAATAAATATTTTATCCTAAGGTGCGGGACTAACCCCTCAATCTATTCTAGAAGGATGCCACACTGACCACTAATGACTCTTTCGAATTTACCAAAGTGACCTTAAGCATTGAAGGTGTCCTCTCCATGAATCTACCATGCTACTTGTAATTTGTAAACATATAAAATATTATAGTCGTTTAATGTGCATTCACATACATACAAATTATATATGCCACATAGCACGTGTGGTTTGAATGAAACTATGGATCGCTAAAAATCACATATTTAATAACAACTTGTTTTCCATTACCGTCCATATATTCCCGTCATTTCAAAATTATTATCCCTATTTTTAAAATTTTAAGATGTTTTAAAATTATAGCCCCTTTTTTAAATCAGTTAAAAAAGAGTTTAATAGACGGAGATAATATTTGATTGGTTGAGAAGAATAGTGGTCATATTTTTTTAAACTGTATATTTTTATCATCTATTTTTAAACTGTATTTATCATCTATTTTTTTAAACTGTATATTTTTATCATCTATTTTGAAACAATAATTTTAAAAAGGAGATAGTAGTTAATTATGTCAACTGGAACATGCAAACTAAGACCCGTTTATGTCATTCTAATCCACAATCTTTAAAGAAATCATAGAAAATTTATATTATATACTTATAAATGTAGCACATGTACAAAAAAAAAAATATGGAGTATCATATTTGAAAACCCTTTTTATTTGCTAGAAATAATTCAAAGGAAATAAAATGTTTTTATTTTTTTTATAATTAAAGATTTAAGGAGGTGATTACTTTACTTTTAATGAGTTAATGGAGAGAAATGCGAGCTCAAAATTTTTAGGGCATGTTTTGTAGGCTAATATTTGAAGTTTTTTTTTGACGTTGTAAGCTTTTTGTTATAAAAATAATTTCTTTCAAAACAAGTAGCTTCGTTTAGATACATTTAATTCAAGCTTTTATTTTAAACAAGTAGCTCGAAAATGAAAAGCTGATAAGACATAAAATTACTGTTAACAACTTATAATAACATTTAACAGCTAATTTATCAAATACTTTTATTGAAGAAAAAAATACAGCTTGTAGCTCATATTAACAGCTTTGTAGTTTACAACTTATAAAATACAACTTACAGCTAATTTTGCTAAACATACTCTTAATCTCTCTTAATCAGAAGACTCATTAAATCTTCTTTATCCCCTATAAAAGATTAATTAATAGCTTTATATATAAACCATTTAATTTAATAAATAATGTTAAGACACAAAAAACAATGTTTAATAAATGAGACTAGCCTTCGTTATGTGCAAATTGGTTAATTAAAAAAGGAGGGAACAAGATTATTATAGAAGAGGATTAAACAAATGCAAGTATGCATTGAACGTACTTTTTCTAAAGTTTAGGTTGATCGTGAGGTGTAAGGTACTTGTTCTCACTTAATAACCTCCCACCTTTTTACTAAAAAACATTTAATTATTGTTTATAATAAGTTATTTTGTAAAAGGAAAATGTTCGTATGATAGATTTGATATATGATTGATCTTCATGTAAAAGTAGATAAACCCCTCTTGAATAAATAAAAGGATTTGGGTTAATTAATTAGTTAAAAGTATAATGAGTCGAGACTTGAGAGTATATTTCAAATTTGAAACCTTTTGAGTTATATCTGCTGGGTCTGTTAAAACCCAAACTCCTTAATTCAGGATTTGAACATAAAATATCCTAAGTGTTTCATAACCGAGAACACCAAACAAGTCACTGAATGCATAGCCGTTCAGTGAGTCATCCTCAAGACGCTCAGGGCGAATCTATGAAGAAAGGTTCACCATTCAGTGAGGCAGTTCTCAGTAAATGATACCTGAGCCAAAGAAGAGGATAATGGACTCAGTGAGGGATGACAATAACTCACTGAGTTCCATGACTCCTCACCAACTAAGATCACTGAGTGAACAAAGACTGAAGATAAGAAGACTGAAGTAAAGGCGGGATTAGGCGGGATAAGTTTGAATGGATAAGGGATGGTCCTTATCATGCAAAGGTCAACTTTCCCTGAAAGAGTATAATACCAAGAACTGTGTCAACACTAAAGACCAGAAAGCATTCTTGTCCTTTACTACTTATAGCCAATTGTAACAGGGACTAAATACCTATGTATTTTGTCCAATGTAGGATGATGTAATATGGTCTTGTTGTCTTTATCCATTAGGTAAGTGTTAGAAATTACTTGTGTATATATAGAGAATAAGTGAGAGAGGTAAAGATTACGATTGTGCACTCAATGCTTAGACATTCACAAACCAAATCTTTACTCTCTCCAAAGAACAACACAATCCCTGAGTTAGCTCAGCAGGATCTTAGTTGTCACTCAAACTTAGTTTGGGTTTAGTGAGGAGTACACCATACTTGTCATTTCAATCCCAAGTGTTGTTCCGCAAACACTTGGGTATAATTCTTTTGATTAATTTCTAATAAAGAATTAAACGTTGAAAAACTTTGTGTCTTATCTTTTACGTTTATTTGCTTTTATAATTAATCAATACTTTACCATGGAACTTAGTTAGATTAACTTTGTAGTTAACCTTAACTAAGTAAAAGGGTCCAACAAGTGGTATAAGAGCCTCTGATTTGTAAAACTTTCAAAATCTTTCATACAAAAGAGTGCTCAATTTTTAAAATCAAAAGATCCCATCATGGCTGATAGCGATGTACCCCAGCTAGTTGACAAAAAGGGAGGTAGCTATTCAGCTGTCGCTCCTAGACTAGAAGCTGGAAAATTTAGCAAGTGGAAAAAGCGTATGTTTTGCTACGTGACTGGTATGGAACCATACTATATCAAGTGTGTCAATGAAGGTCCCTTTGTCCCAACGACTGCTGAAGGTTTACCTAAACCTGAAGCACAATGGATTCCTGATGAGAGAAGGGTGGTCAATTAGGACCAACGCCTGAAAAGCATCATTATATCGTGTCTCCCTGACGATACAATGGAATCAGTCATTAACTGTCCTACAGCCAAACAAACTTGGCTTGACTTGGTTCATAGCTTTGAAGGTCCCTCAGATACCAAGGAAAACAGGATCATGGACCTGAAACTCGAGTATAACACTTTCAGGACCAAAGAATCTGAAAGTCTCTCTCAGGCCTATACCCGATACAAAACCTTGCTCAATGAGCTTTCAAAGGATGGTGTAGTACTGTCTAAGCATGAGATCAATGTTGGCTTTGTCAACAGACTCCCTGAGAAGTGGTTAAACTTCTCTCAAGGTCTCAGGAATGCTAATCACATTCAGAATCTTGAGCTGCCTCAAATATATGGGAAGTTTGTCTATGAAGACAACTTAATCGCAAGGCGATACCCTGAAAAGGCTCAAGAAAACAAAAAGGCCCTGACTGTCTCACCCATATCCACTGCCTTCTATTCTAATGGTGTTGTGCAGGATTTTCAAGATGACTCTGATGATGAGGTTGATATGAGAACCAGTGATGAGTACCTCAATGATCTTCAAGTTGAATTTCAAGAAAGGGCTCTTTTAGCAAACTCAAAACTTTTTATCAAAAGAAACAAGTTCAATTTTCAAAAAGCTAAGGCAAATGAGTCCACTGAATGTTTCAACTGTGGCAAAAAGGGTCACTTTGCTAAAGACTATTTTTCAAAAACAACCTCAGATACTTCTTACAAACCTTCTGGTAGCAATTCTTCCTCAGTAACATGAAGAAGTAAGGGTCAGTGCACTGATGGCACTTTCTGATGACAACAAGATGGCTGTTGGAAAAAGCCATGCTAGAAATGGGGAATGGGTCAACATCACCATGAAAAAGGTAAACATTTTGTTATATATGGATGATGATGTTAATTGGAAATCCTTTTTAAACTACTTAAATGTAGATCTTAAGTTCGTTGAAGAGCAAAGGCAAAATTTATTTTCTAAATTCAACAAGTTAACTTTTGAATTAAACAAGTGTCAAGATGAATTACTGGTTTTAAAACAAGCTAAACTTGAGGCTGTCACACTTCAAATTCAAAACACTGAAGTTGTAAAACAAAATCAAGCTCTTCAAGAAGAACTTAAGAAAGAAAAGACTGTGATATATAAGTGGACTCAGAAAAACCCTAGAGTTTTTGACTCAGTGAGTCTCAAGAAAGCCACTATTGGTGAAGATCAAACCACTGAATCCTCAAGTGAGAATCATGGTGAAAAGGCATTTCTGCCTTCAGGCATATCATTTAACAAGGAAATGGCACCAAAACCCAGTGACTGGATTGAAAGAGTCAACCCAGACAGCAAACTACCAAACTTTAACACTGGTAAAATTTTGGAACCTGAAAGTCAGGCCATCAAAAATATGCTTGGTGTCACTAATGAGTCTAGTCTCCCTGAGTTCATTAATGAGTCTGAACCTATATCACAGAGTCCACTCCCACCACCGAAAGTTCTTCAGAGAGCTGAACCAAGCTCTGAGCTAACACCTTTGGTGTATACTCAACACTCTCCAAGAGAGAAAGTTGGTTTAGGAAGAACTATCTTGAAAAGACCACTCACTGAAGTCTCTACCACAAATGATGACTCCACAACCTCAGTCTCAAATGAGGCTATCACTGACAGCCCTGATTCCAAATTTGATCAGGTGGCTGAACTTGTTAGGAAGTTAAGTGAAAAAATTGAATCATCTGAGAAGAAAACTCAACCCTTGGAAATGGAAATTAAACCAGCTTCCTCAAGTTCTGCCAAGTATAAGACAACATCTAAACCAAAAATGAGATGTGAACTGTGTAGTTATACAACACATACCACTGATGACTGTTATAGAATCCTCTTTTGCATGATATGCAAAAAGGATTATCACAGAACTTCTGATCATCTATCTTACACAATCTCATCAAGTGCTGTATCCTACCATAATGCTCAACCCCACAACTATGCCTCAGGCTCCAAACAGATAAAGCAGAAAGCCAAACCTTTCACACCTTGCATCCACTGTGGATTCAATGATCATCTCCCTGATGATTGTTTGATGTACCCATGTTGTGATATCTGTGGAGATCCTACTCATGACAGTTCAGGACATGAACATGTTATTCAGTCTAGAAGAGGAAATACCAAACCAACCCAACAAAGTACCCCTTCACCCAGATGCAATATCTGTGGAAGCAACATTCACACCACCACTGATCATGGATCAGTATCCCAGTTCAAAAAGGCCATTAAAGCCAAGCCCACCAGGAAGTGGGTTCACAAGAAAAACTAACTCAGTTTACATTTGTGCAGAGACATGCTAGAGATCCTGTTTGGCATCTTGATAATGGATGTTCAAAAAGCATGACTGGCGTGAAGGAATATTTGCAAAAATATGTAGAAGAACCAGGACCTAAGGTGGTATTTGCTGATAATTCATCTTGTCTCACTGAAGGTTATAGTTCAGTAAAATGTAGTGGAATAGTTTTTACAAGAATAACGTATGTTAATGGTCTTAAATATAACTTGATCAGTGTCAGTCAACTATGTGATGCAAAATACATAGTTCAGTTTGATGATAAGCAAGGTACTATCTTTAATGCAAATAAATAAGTAGTTCTTACTGCACCAAGAAGGCAGGATGTCTATGTCTTGGATATGTCCTCACTCACTCAGAATGGAACATGTCTTTTTGCTAAAGCCACTGAAACTCTCAACTGGCTTTGGCATAAAAGACTGTCCCACCTGAACTTCAAAGACATAAACAACCTGGCCAAACAAAACAAAGTCCTTGGCTTACCATCACTTGTGTTCACAAAAGATAAACCCTGCCATGCCTGTGAAAAAGGTAAACACCACAAGGGCATCCTTTAAAACCAAACAAAATTCCTTTATCACCAAATGCCTGCACCTACTTCACATGGATCTCTTTGGACCCATCAGTCCAATGGCAATTCATCATGAGAAGTACACTCTGGTCATAGTAGATGAATACTCAAGATACACTTGGATATATTTTCTGACCAAAAAGAGTTAGGCTGCTGAAACAATCATGTCCTTCATCAGGAAGATTGAAAACCAAAATGGCATCAAGGTCAAAAAAATCAAGACTGATAATGGAACTGAGTTCAAAAACAATGACCTTGAATGTTTCTGTGATGAGAATGGTATCTCTCAAAACTTTACCTCTCCTTACACCCTTGAACAAAATGGAGTTGCTGAAAGGAAACACAGAACTCTCATTGAGGCTGCTAGAACAATGCTTAATGGATCTGATCTCTCCAAACATTTTTGGACTGAGGCAGTAAAAACAGCCTGCTATACACAAAACAGGTCCATTATTGTGAAGAGACATAGCAAAACTCCCTATGAGTTGTTTAAAGGAAGGATTCCTTATATTAGCTATTTCCATGTGTTTGGATGTCCTGTGTTTATCCATAATCATAAGGACCACCTTGGAAAGTTTGATACAAAAGCTGATGATGGATACTTTCTAGGGTACTCCCTTGTCTCAAAAGCCTTTAGGGTATTCAACACTAGGAGACAACAGACTGGGGAAACCTTCCATGTCACTTTTGATGAGAGTACTGAAGCTGTTAGATTTTCAAAATCCAGTGTGGAAGAAATTGGTATTGATAACTCATCAAGATATCCTCCTGATGTGTTTCATCCTGAAAGTAATCTCTCCACACAATATCAAGCTGATGCTGATGTCTCTTACTACATCAATCCACACAACCTACCTCAACCCACCATCAGTGAGTTCATAGAAACTCAACCAGCTCCAAATGAGACAACCACCAGTGAACCTATTGTTCAGGATACCACAACACAAGTTAACCATACTGAGGTTGTTGAAAATCTCAATCTTGAAGCACCTCAGGCACCCATATCAGAACCCAATCTCCTAGTATTCATCAGGCCTCTACAAGTTCCAATTCCTATCCTAGACCTCAGGATAGCTGGACCAAGTCCAAAACAATTGAACTTGTTAACATCATTGGTGAACCTTCAGAAGGCATGCTTACAAGGAGCATGGCTGCCAAACTCAAGGTGGCTTCAGCCAATGTATGCCTCTATGTTGACTTTATGTCAGAAATAGAGCCAAAGAATGTGAAAGAAACCTTTAAATATGAGAGTTGGGTTCAGGCCATGAGAGATGAGTTAGAACAATTTGATAGAAATGATGTCATGACCTTAGTTGAATGTCCTCAGGGAGTTTTTATCATAGGAATGAAATGGGTCTTCAAAATCAAGACAGATGAGTCAGGAACAGTAGTCAAAAACAAAGCAAGACTTGTTGCAAAAGGATATAATCAACAAGAGGGTATTGACTATGAGGAAACCTTTGCACCTGTTGCAAGAATGGAAGCCATCAGGATCTTTCTTGCATATGCAACATACATGAACTTTAAAGTCTACCAAATGGATGTAAAAAGTGCATTCCTAAATGGTACCATTAAAGAAGATGTATATGTGCAACAACCACCTGGCTTTGAAAGCAGTGAGTTTCCCAACCATGTCTACAAGCTTAACAAAGCCCTTTATGGACTAAAACAAGCTCCCAGGGCATGGTATGAAACTCTTTCAGCCTTCCTGATACAAAACAAGTTTGTCAGAGGCAAAATTGACAATACACTGTTCACCTATAGGACAAACGAAGATGTGATTTTAGTCCAAGTATATGTGGATGACATCATCTTTGGCTCAACAAGTTAAAAACTTTGTAAACAGTTTGAAAAGCTGATGACAAAGAAATTTGAAATGAGTATGATGGGAGAACTTACTTATTTTCTTGAACTACAAATCAAGCAAACTGAGAAAGGAATTTCCATCAGTCAAGAAAAGTATACTAGGAACCTACTCAAATAGTATGACCTCAGTGACTGTGCCTCAGTGAAAACCCCAATGGTACCTCCCAACAATTTAGGGCCTGACCTTGCTGGAAAACCAGTCAACCCTACTCTATACATAGGTATGATTGGGTCGCTGATGTATCTTCTTGCCTCAAGACCGGATATTCAATTCTCAGTGTGCTTATGTGTAAGATATCAGTTTGAACCAAAGGAATCTCATCTCACTGCTGTCAAAAGGATACTGAGATATCTTAAGGGCACTTCCAGCCTTGGACTCTACTATCCCAACTGTTCAGGGTTTGATCTCAAAGGTTACTCAGACTCTGATTATGCTGGATGCAACATGGATAGGAAGAGTAATTTAGGCTCCTGCCAATTTCTTAGAGGAAAGCTAGTCTGTTGGAGTGCTAAAAAGCAACAATCTGTTGCAATGTCCTCAGCAGAAGCTAAATATGTTGCTGCTGCTGGCTGTTGTGCAAATGTGTTATGGATGAACAGTCAACTCAGTGACTATGGTATTCATTACAAAATGGTACCCATCTTCTGTGATAACACAAGTGTAATTGCCATATCAAACAACCCAGTGCTTCATCAAAGAACAAAACACATTGATATCCGATATCATTTTATCGGGGATCACATCATGAAAGGTGATATTGAATTACACTTCATTCCCACTGAGTATCAGCTAGCTGATATCTTCACTAAACCTTTGGATGAACCTACTTTCACCAGGTTGAAAGCAGAACTAGGCATGTTAGATATTGATAATCAGATCACTGATTGAGATATCTTACATGGTGTATATTCATATTCCCTGATAATCAACCTTCCTCAGTAAAACCCTTCAACATCACCAAAATAACTCACTGGTCTCCTCACCCAAAATAATTCACACTGAATGAATTCTCATTCAGGGGGCTTAGGACATTATACTAATGCAATTCAATGCATAACTAAATACTTCAAGTATCTAGTTAGTAAATGTCCTAGGTTGGTAACTGAATTTTCTATTTAATATAGGAATATATGTCTTTGCCTTACTGGCATCCATTCCTGAGCCCCCACTTACACATCAACATCCCACTTGGCATTTAATGCCTTCCCTCACAAATAATATCCTTTGATATTTTTGTGATATCATGTCTGCAAAAGTGCACATTGTGCAGGCTCTTTGCACTGTTTACCTCGATAGTTGTGAAAAACTTGGATATGTGGAGTGGTGGCATTTAATGCGGATCCCAAAACGGTTCTTCATTTTGATTTTCAAAATTTCTGACCAATGGGATTCCTCACCCTCTATAAATACCCCTTTCCAAAATCACAAAACACGCACACAAAAATTTCTTAAAAGAAACTCTGCAAAAATTTCTCAATTGCAAAGCTGTGTGTAATGTTTTCAAAACAAAATGTATTTTCAAAACATCTTTTCTTGGTTAAGAAATTTGCAACAAGAAATCCTTCCTGTTTGCAAACATCTTAATAACAATATTACACTCTTCACAATAGAAAACAAGTTAGTGTTAACTTGTGAATCATTTGGGGTGTGATATTCTGCCATTAAACTTTCAAAACCTTTTCTTGACCTAAAAATGGCAGAAGACCAAGGAATCATGCTTGCACCTCAATGGGCAAACAAGACTCTGGCTGATGTACAATTTAAAACAAACAATGTTGTAGGCAATTTTAATTACCCAACCAATGTTCCTGCCTACAAGGAAATAATGAAATTTTTGTACAATTGTCCTTTGAAACATGCCTTCACCTCAACACCCTACTTTCAGTATCATCACCTCCTCAGGGAGTTCTAGTGTACTGCTCAGGCCATTGACCCGACACCCAGTGCTGATAAGGACGAACTCAGGCCCTACAAGGAATTCCTCATCAGCTTCTCTGTTTTAAATGGGAAAAGAAAATTTGTCCTGGATTTTAAAACTTTTTGCTCTGCAACAGGACTTGATTATAACAAGGGAAAATATGTTGCACACCCTGACCCTAGTGATGTCAAATCATGGTTAGAAAAAATTGCTTTGGATCCAAAATATTTGGACAAGTCCCCCATCACCAAAAGCTCTTTTCCCATGGCTTGGAAGATCCTGTTCACTTTTGTGATTCAGGTTCTCGGTGGGAGCCATTCATCCACTGAACAGATTAATTCTGTTCAAATGATGATGGCCTATTTCTTAATGAATGGGGTCAATGTCGACATTGGAGAGATCATTTATGGTGATCTTGTAAGCAAGCTACTGAATAAAACTAGGTTACACTATGTGTCATACGCTAGATTTATCTCATGTGCTCTTCAAAGGTTACTGGGTTATGACTACACTCAGGATGAACACTTAAGTTCTTTATTAGCCATCCTGAGTTCTTCAAATTTTTCAAAAGACCCATCCTCAGTCTCAAACATAGAATTGAAAGCCCATATGGTTGCCATAAACAACCGGAGGGACTAAGTGTACCCACCTTCCCCTCCTAAGACAGGGAAGTCTCAGACTGTGCCTAAAACCAAACCCAAGGCACAGGGCCCTGAGGCTTCAGGGACACAGGCTTCTAAGCCAAAAAGAAGACCTAAGCTCAAAAATGTCACCCTTGACCAGGCTCCACCACCCCCAGGGACAACGAAGGTCACTGACAAATCACAGTCAGTGCCCTTGGTCCACACGACTACTCCCAAAGATCCAGAGGGAAATATACAACCCGATAGTAAGGGAGCGCCTTCCACTTATCCCACTAACGTCTCTGGTACATCACAACCAGAGTCTCAGGGAGTAGCGGCCCCTAAATCTTCGACAGGCCAGCACCAGCCTGTTAGAACGGGGGGCCTTAACATTTTGTTAATACAAATATCGCCTAAAAACGTTATTTATATTTTACGATCTTTGCTAAGTTTTGTTAATGACAAAGTATGAACTTTAGCTAAGAGTAAATCATCACTTTAAGTGTTTAAGTCTTGTTTAACTAAGGTTTGCATTTCCTTTTAAACAAAACATTGTTTTTATTTCTTAAATTAGAAAGTGTCTTGTCACATCACATTTATTTCTTTAAATATAAATATCACATCACATTTATGGTAAGTTTGTCACTATACATTTATGGAATGAAAGTGTGTTTGACTAACCATAAGTTTTCTTGTGCAGGTTTGTGTTTGACTAGTATTCATGTGATGTGACCTTGTTTGGTTTGGAAGATTTATTGCAAAACCAACTGCAGCCCTGACGGAACCCTGGGGGTGTAACAACCGTGGTTTTAGCAGGTCGGTTTGACTGATAGGCTTGACTCGGTTGACGTTTGTTTGATGTGTTATAGGTGATTGTAGTGATATAAGTGAGATATACGTGAGTTTTAGCACTAAATCCCTTTGCGTAAGTGGTTTTATTGTGATTTGGAAAGTTTGGAATTTGGGAAAGTTCATTTTGATCACCTTTGTGGTGTAGAAATGACTTGTGTAGTTTTGGTGTTTTTGTGTTTTTGGGTAACGAGGCTTCGTTCAAGTAATTGAGCGTTAGTAAGTTACGTGGGATTTGTTTTTATGAGTTGTATTTCAAAAAGAGTGTGAAATTCTATTTTTGGAAACTTTATTTTGAAAATGATTATTTTCCGGTTTATCGTAAAATTAAGGTTTATCGTGCAAGACGTTAGGTTTCGATATGGGAATACATAAAATATGAAAAGTATGAGGTTTTGAGTGTAATAATTAAGTTTAATAATATATATATATATATATATATATATATATATATATATATATATATATATATATATATATATATATATATATATATATATATATATATATATATATATATATGGTATAAGAAAATCGGCTAGGGGAAAAAAGAAGGAAAAAGAAACCAAATTTGAGTCCAATTACAACTCCTAACTAAAAGGGTTATCTAGAATTATATTAGGATAGTATATATATACAAAACCAAAACACCCCAAACCTCTTTTTCTCTGGTTTTGGTCGTTCATGGGAGGCAAGGGAAGAAGAAAATTAGGGTTTATAGTTTTGAAGCTAAAATCAAGAATCAAGGTAAAATCTTTAAACCCTATGTTCAATTAATTGATTAATTAATATAATTGATGTAATAATTATATGATGGATTAGGATTTGTGTTAACTTCTATAAATTAATGTTATTAAACATGTTGGGATCAATAAATGATAATAGTATGGTGATTGGTTAAGAGAATTGAGCGTAAAACATGCTAGTTATTGAGTTAGGGTTTTGACAGATTTGTAAGGCTGTAAAGATGTGAGTGTAAATAACAGATGGTGAAGAGTTAGGTCACGAATTCTAGGTCTAAATTGAAGTATAATGAAAGAGCTTTCCAAAAAGTCCAACCACGATTGATTTCAAGGTCGGGAAGTTGGTCTTTTGATTTTTCTTTGTTAAGGTGTCAAAGCTGTCAAACCGGGACAGAATTTGGGTAAAAGTTTTGGGGTGAGTTGTGGTTGTAAAAGTGGTATTTTGACTAGGCCTTCTATAATAGTTAAGTATTAGGTTATATTAGACTACCACGAAATGGATTCGCGATAAAAACTTGTGGAAGTATTTATTTAAAATCAAAACTTTTTGGTGTGCGTTCAGATCCGAATTTGAGTAGTTGACAAGTTTGAATTAATTATGAGTATTTGTGTATGTTATTGGTCCATGGCCTTCTGGGATTTGCTTCTATGCTTATGAGAGACCATGGTGAATTTTTGGTGTGAGTTGTTGAGCTTTATTTGTCGTGATTTTATGTGGGTGAATGTACCCAAAAATTCTGCGTTTTTTGATTTTAAGAGTGCAAGGGATTTAGTGAGTATTAAGTTATGGTGGTGGTTAGTGTGGTGTCTAGGAGATCTATGGTGGGTCATATGAGTCTTAGACATCCATCATATGAGTATTACATGGGTTGTAGCTTGTTGAACCTTAGATATATCAACTTTAATACCAATATAAGAACTAGATGAAGTAAAGATGGTGACTTGATGCAATATGTGTGGCGTAAATATTGAAAGAGAGGTAAGAGATGAAGAGAACTTTTATTAAAAAACACACACAATACACACAAAAGCACACCTTACAAATGAGAGGTATGATGCCTTTTATAGTTCTTAACATGATGCCTTAAGAGGCTTTCCATGGGCTTGGTCTTGGGCTTGGATTACATGTTTAATAAAAATGCTTAGATAAACTAACACATAACATATTAGCTTACCAAGACCAAGGCCCATTGACTATTCTAATAACATAAACTACGACACATTACAACGTTACAATAAATGAGAATGACCACTTTTTAATATAATTTTTAATGCTAACAATCTCCCCCTAAGGGGTGGTCATTCGAATGATGCTCCACGTGATTAGGTCTTCTTTGTTCTTTGTTGTTGACCATTGTGTGTCATAGTAGAATAGTCTTAAGTCTTTGTTCCTTCATGCTTTGTGATCTTTGATGACTGACTTTTCATCGTTCTTTGTTCCTTTGTGATGTGGAGCAATCTGCCTTTCGTCACTTTTGCGTCTGTGGTGGTTTTTTACCATTCCAACATGCTCATACATCTTCAGTCTTTGTGATACATGCATTCGTAGTTCTCGTTCTTTCACACAGATATTTGTCACTTTACTTCTGTAGATTCTTTCACAATGCGTAGAATCTTTCTTTGAACCTTACTTTGCTTTGATCTTTGTGAGAACTTTCCTTTGACTTCGTGATGAATGTATGAGCATGTGGAATCCTTTGCCATGGAGATGATGTATAGCTGCATGAAAATAGTTAGCAATAAATCAACCGGTACTTATAGATAAGAATTAGAGATCGTCAACAGCATAGTGTGAAGACTCCTTCTAACCCTTACCATGGCCGTTCCCATGTCAGATACTCTCGAGAGAGCTTACAAGACCTACTTAGTAGCTCAATGACTGGGTGAGTCGCTGGGGATCACTCCACGACTGTAGACCGTTTGAAACCACCGCGAACACTAAGCGTAACCCATAAAGAATTACCGAAGTGACCTGCTGTCAGGGCTGCTTGATGTTGACCCTGGTAGGAATTTCCATTCAATCATTGAGAATCAAACAAATGTGAATCCTCTCATAAATGTTCTGGCAGATTGCTAAGATCTGCGTAGGACTCTTAAGTTTACATCTGGCGTCCTTAATGATGAACAACCAGTGTAGGAATATTATGTGTTCCTATGAGATCTTTTGATGAATATCGGGGCTCTAGACTCGATAAGTGCACATTTGGTTTCTTATGCAGAGATTAGAGAGAGGTCTCCTGTTTCAATATCAACCATCTCTAAGAGACAGGTCGATAGATTACACCGGTTCCCCGTGAGAATGAAACAAGCTCTTTTAAGAGAACTTGAGTGGTTAAGAAGGTTTAGTGCAGTGCATCACTGGGTCCATGACGTCTTTGTCTTCAATACCGGTGTCACCTTAGTAACAACCAGTAGCATACGAATTGTACCCGGTGTCTGCCCTAAGGTTGAACATTTGGAGGGCTATTTCTTTTCACCTTTTTTCATAACTTTTCTTTTTAATTCTTCAACCCCTTCTTTCTCCTTTCTCATTTTCTCCTTTTTTCAATCATACCTAAGGACTTCTAATTCTAATCTATTGGATTTGTCCTTGGGTAGATCCCTCCGGCTCTGGCGGATCATAGGACAGTTTTTCCTAACCTTAGTCACCTTATAACTCCATGACTATCCTATAATTGCCATGAAACCATTTATGAAAAATCTCTCAAAGTGTTTATGATAATAAAACACATTGTTGACACTTCGAGAGTTTTGCATTTCTTTTGAAGGACTCCCCCTTCACATGTGCTCATGATATTTAAGAAATTTGCACATGCGTGAGGAGTTTGCACTTTTTGAATTGATCCACTTTCAGCGAACATGACCGATTCGAGACACGCTTACATCACTAGTTAGACTAGCTTGAAATTATTACCCGTCCTGGTCAAGTCCAAAGAAAGTCTCTCGATATGGTACATTCTACTCAGACAAGTCCTATTCGAGACACGCTTACATCACTAGTTGGGCTAGCTTGAAATTATTACCCGTCCAGGACAAGTCTTTTCGATTACTGACATTTTAAGCTTCGTCAATTCATTGGTACTTTCTGAGTCGAGCTCTTTTGAGATTTAGTCACAATCTTTAAACATCTTTGATCACATTTTAATCATGTCTTCTCCCCCTCAAAAATAGCATAGCGTGATATTTTTGATATCAACTGAGTAAAAAAAAGCTTTTTGGAGAGAAAGACAGATTTCATTTTGCATAAATACGGAACATTTTTGTTTTTGTACTCCCCTTAATGATAGCACATTTTAAAATCAATTAAGGGTTTTGAGGGAGTTATCTTGAGCACTCATTTTGAGAGATTTTGAAAAATCTTTTGAACAATCTTGAAAAAGTGCTCAAGAATTTTGTTTGAAAACGAGTTTATGCTTGAAATTTTTTTTGTTTGTTTAGACTCGAACTTTTTGAAAAAGAGTTCGTCATTGAACGTACGAGTCCTTGATTTGAAAATAATCAGAAGTCATCATTAGGGTCCGGGTTTCGTACTGACGTATACGAAAGCCATAGTGAAGAAACTTTTGAGAAACGACATGTTTTTAGAAAAACGTATAAAGAACTCCCGCTCAAGCATCTGTACATGTCCGTATCATTGTTGAATGACATTTCTAGAAACGTACAGAATATTGATTTATACGAGAGACATGTCGTTAGAAGAATATTTTTGGATTTTTTGATTTTATATTGTTTTTGTATTTTTTGAAATTTTATATTTTTGTATTTTGTTTTTTTGTTGGTTTTTCAAATTTTTTATTTTGTTTTTTTTTTCAAAAAAATATTTACAGCGAAGCGATTTTGAAAACATTTTCAAGAAGATTCGAGAAGATGATCTAGCTCCTCAGGAGTTAGGCTTCGCATTCCAATTCGTCGAACTAAATAGTCAAACCGTTCTTTTGGAAGGGCTTTAGTAAATAGATCGGCGAGTTGGTAATCAGGCTTAACGAAAAATAATTCAACAGTACCCTCTTCCACGTGTTCTTTGATAAAATGGTAGCGGACTTTGATATGCTTCGTCTTAGAGTGATGTATGGGATTGCACGAGATGGCTATGGCACTTTTTGAGTCACAATACATAGGTATTCTATCAAAAGTAAAGCCATAATCTGTGAGCTGTGTCCGCATCCAAAGAACTTGGGCACAACACGCAGATAGAGACAGATACTCGGCTTCGGCGGTTGATAGTGCAGTACAATCCTGTTTCTTTGACGACCAGCTTACTAGCTTTTCACCCAAAAATTGTGCTCCACCTGATGTACTCTTTGCTGTAACTTGATCACCAGCATGGTCTGCATCTGAAAATGCTGTTAGATTAAACCCCGAATCCTTCGGATACCAAAGTCCCATGTTAATGGTGCTTCGTAGGTACCGAAAGATCCGTTTAACCTCTTTGAGGTGAAGTTCGGTAGGCTTTGCCTGAAACCGTGCTAATAAACATACATGAGAGAACCGATCATGCTCTGATATTTCTTCAGATCGATGGGTTTCCCAAACAAATCAGCACCTATTTTTGGTGAAGTGACCATTGGTGTACCAACAGAATCACAATTTTCCATTCCATGTTTTTTCAAAATCTCTATTGTATATTTAGCTTGATTGATAAAAATACCATGAGGGGATTGATGTATTTGTAAACCAAGAAAGAATTTTAGTTCCCCCATCATGGACATTTCAAATTTGCTTTTCATGAGATTTTCAAAATGTTTTGAATGGTTAGGATTGGTTGATCCAAAAATAATGTCGTCCACATAAATTTGAACGATCAAAATGTCATCTTTGAATTTTTTGATAAACAAGGTGTCATCAACCGTTCCTTTTGTGAAATTGTTTTTAAGTAAGAAAGATGATAGTTCGTCATACCACGCTCTTGGAGCTTGTTTTAAACCATAAATTGCTTTCTTAAGCTTGTAGACGTAGTCTGGATGATCTTGGTCAACGAATCCCTCTGGCTGACTCACATACACTTCTTCTTTCAGAGTTCCATTCAAGAAGGCAGTCTTAATATCCATCTGATAGACTGTGATGTTTTTGTGAGCTGCATAGGCTAAGAAAATCCGGACTGCTTCAAGTCTAGCTACAGGCGCGAATGATTCTTCGAAATCTATCCCTTCTTCTTGTGGATAACCTTTAGCCACGAGACGAACTTTGTTGCGAATAACAGTCATTTCCTCATCCAGTTTGTTCTTCCACAACCACTTGAGATCAAGAACACGTTTATCAAGTGGTCGTTCAACGAGTTCCCAACTATCATGTAACAGGTATTGAAGAAATTCCTCCTGCATCGCTTCAATCCAAGGGTTTTCTGCCATTTCTTCCTGAATGTTCTTAGGTTCTTTGAGGCTGATTGAGCAAACATAGATGCACAATTCGAGATCGGTGGCAAGTTGTCTCCTTGTCTGAACTGGCTTAGAAGGTTCACCAATAATATGTTCTATTGGATGGTCTTTTGTCCATTGAAACGTAGAAGGGTACCTTGGGTGTAACGATTGTGTGTTAGATGGTTCTTGTAACCTTGAAGAAGATTCAGCAGAGTCTGTTGCAAATGGGTTTTCAAATACTTCTTCTTCTTTTAACGCAACATCGTTTGAATTATTTGTAGGTTCTTCTTGAAAATTAGTGTTTTGATTTTGCTCATCAACTCTTGGTAGTTCAGTTTCAAGTACTGGAGTGGCTTGAGTAGATGTAGATGATGTTGAGGTAGTTGGTGCTTCAGCTTCGATTGTTGTAGATGCATCCTGTGGTGGTGGTGGTTGATTTTGAGCGGGTGCAGCGGAATGTTGTTGAGATGCATTTGTCAAAGTTCCACCATAATATTCATCAAACATTAACTCGAAGAAATTTTCCAGTTCTTGTTCTGAAGGTTTATCCGTGTTTGTTGACTGAGCTCCTTGAGGCACGAGTCCTGAACTGATGTGTCCAGAAGTCTGCTGGTTTGGTGCGGGTCCTAATCTGTTTTGATTAGAAGCCATCGGATTAAGCGCGGGTTCTAGAGCGTATCTCTTAGAAGCCATTTGTGAAATCTCGTCAAACTTCACATTCATCGTCTCCATTATCTTTTTCGTTCTTCTATTATACACCCTGAATGCCCTCGAGTTTTCTGAATTTCCAATGAAGATTCCAATATCACCCTTAGCTTTTAACTTTCCTAGATCTTCTTTGTCATTCGTCGGATAGCACAAAGCGCCAAACACGTGAAGGTAAGAGATGTCAGGTTTACGGTTGTTCACTAGCTCATATGGGGTTTTATTGAATCTTGGATGTACTAGGGATCGGTTTTGAGTGAAACAAGCAGTGGCTACAGCATCAGCCCATAAGAATAGAGGTGCACTAGAAAAAATCAGCATTGTGCGCGCAGCTTCCACAAGAGTTCGATTTCTTCTTTCAACTACCCCATTCTGCTGTGGAGTTCTAACAACTGATGTTTGATGTGTGATTCCAACATCTTCAATGTAAGTTCTTAACTCTTGGTTTGTAAATTCTGTGCCATTGTCTGTTCTTATAATCCTTACTGGAGCTTGAAGTAGAACTTGAATACGCTTCAGAAAGGTGATGATGATGCTTGGTGCTTCGTCTTTTGATCTCAAAAACTTTACCCAAGTATATCTTGAATAATCATCAACAATAACAAGAATATACTTCTTCCCATTAATGCTTTCAACTCTCATTGGGCCACATAAGTCCATGTGCAACATATGTAACCTTGCTTCTGAACTAGGTACGGTTTTGGGTTTATATGATGCTCTTTTGCTTTTTCCTTGTTTGCATGATGGACATAGGTGTTCCTTGGTGTATTTGAACTTAGGAAGTCCGGTGACGATGTTGTCTTTGGCTAACTTGTTGATGGTGTCGAAATTGAGATGGGATAATCTTCTATGCCACAGCCAGGACATAGTTTCGGTTGCCCTTGTCATAAGACAAATTGGTGATGTAGAAGCCATTTGGTTGATGTCGATAGCCTACAAATTTGTACCACGATTACCAGTTAAGAGATCATCACCAACCAAATTTCTTATAAAAACCGTGTTTCTCCTGAATGCAACTTCTAAATCTGCATCACAAAACTGCCCGACTGAAAACAAATTGTGTCCCAACCCTTCGACGTAGTAAACCCAAGTGATTAAAATATACCCAAACCGAAGATCTCCATAACCCTGAATAGCTGCTACATGATCATTTCTAAAGCGTACAGTTCCCATGAATTTCCAGACGAAATTGATCAGCAGCTTTAAATTCCCGGTCATGTGCTTGGAGCAACCCGAGTCGACGATCCAAAGACATATTTCGATAACCTGCCAAGAACAGAAGAGTTTGTATTTGGAAACCGTTTTGAATTTGGTTCCATGGGGTTAGGAGTAGGGCTGAGCATCGGGCGAAAACCGGACCGGACCGACCAAGACCGGACCGGACCGAGGACCGAGAACCGGAAAAACCATAGACCGAGACCGGACCGAATATGGTCGGTCCGGTCTCGGTCCGGTCCGGTCCGGTCGGTCTTCGGTCGGTCCGGTCCAATTAGGCAAGTTTTTTCGGGTTTTTGGTCGGTCCGGACCGGACCGGACCGGACCGAGGACCGAATTTGGCAAAAAGCTTAGACCGAGGACCGGACCGAATGTGGTCGGTCCGGTCCGGTCGGTCTCGGTCCGGTCGGTTTTGTCGGTCGGTCCGGTCCATCCGGTCCGTTTGCTCAGCCCTAGTTAGGAGTAAAATCTAAGTCACACTCATAGACAGTTGCTACTTGTTTAGCTTGAGCTATTTCTAATTTGCCGTTCTGAAGAGTGAACTCTCTACCCATTGGAATCCACATACAAAACTTAAGGTAGTTCCTAGGCATTCGACTAATAGTGGTAGTCCTAAATCGTGCAACTAATCGTTCTATAGATCTAGATCTAGCACTATGTCTTTTTGGAACATTCTTCTGTTCAAGTGTAACATTCACATTCTTAGAAACACATTCATCATGAACATCATTAATTAAACATTTCTTGCATATTAAACAAACAGAGTCATTACATTCATTAGAAATAGTACTCTCGACATTACATTCAGATGAAACATGTCTCTTATTACAAAGCGATAAATTCTTAGGGTGTTCTTCTACTTCTTCAGCTTTATTCTTGCAACTACTCTTAGAAACAGGCGAGACTCTATTGTTCCTTGTATTGCTCCTAGGCTTTAGTCTGCTGCTCCTAGAGGTGCTTTCTAGTCCTGTAGAAGGTAAGGCACACACATTAGGATTTATATTGTTGTCCTTTTCAGTATCCCTAGATTCTTTAGAATTAGCCTTTATGCATTTGTCATTTGTCTTAGATGTTGAGGCAGACGCACTAGTGGGACTAATCCTAAAAAGGCCAGGTGCTATCACTTTTGGTGTTTCGACAACCGCTTTTCCTTTATCAACAATCTTTTCATTTTCATTTTTCTTGGGCAAGGGTGTTGGAGTGACTGGTTTTGTCAAATCCTTTTTCTCATCGACTTTTGGAGCAAACCTTGAAATTGACATTTTTGGTTTTTGAACCGTGTTTGAAACATTTGGTTTCTCCGAAGTCAATGGTTTTGCAAACTTGGTTTCCTCACCCTTTCCTTTTTGACTTTCAAGCTGAGCCCTCAAAAGATCATTTTGCTCTTTCATGTTCTTTAAGGCACGCTCATACGACAATTTGTCATACTTGCATTCTTCCTTTTTTCGATCAAGTTGTTTAAAATATGACACATTTTCTTTTTCAAGCTTTATAAGAGCATTTTCATATTTTGAAACAATTTCGGAGGTCTCAGCTCTCAGTCTTTCATCGTCTTGAACAGAATATGTTTGTAAAATGATGGACATAATGTCAGTAGTCATAACAACTTTGAAGAGAGAATCATTTAGGTTTTCCAAAACATTCATGTTTTCACGAGTATCATTAGCTTCGTTTACCAGGGATTTGTGGTCCTTGACAAAGTCGGCCATTTCTTTTAAGAAAGCTTGTTCAAAATGGATTACCCTCGCACTGATGTTATTCAGTGGGATAGTAATTTCGTTTTCAAAAACTTTTTTCTGCTCAATATGAAAACTGGAATGCCAGTTGTTAATATTGATTGTAGTTTTAGAAGCAACAATATTTTGAAGTTCTTGAATTCTCTTTTTAACGTTATCCAGAATGTCTCTAGCCTCACTTGTATTAAAAGTGTTGTTAGAAGACATTTGTTCTATTTTTGAAAGAGATTTGGAAGCAATTACTTTCTTAGAAAACATTTTTGAAAATGGTCGTTTTATGGAAAACACAAATGGTTCTTTTTGTGGAACAAAAGTAATTCCCGAAAGTTTGTTCAATTTGTTGTAATCAATGGGTTTCAAATTCTTTTGTTTCATTTTATTTATGCTCTCTTCGACATGTTCTATCATTTGCACAGAATCCCGAACGACGGGAGGATCATGTTTGGTATAAATCACATTACCATTATACAAAACATTCTGTTCTTGCTGAGCTTTCTTGAGATTACTGGGGGTGTTGTTACCAAGAGTCACTTTATGTTTCGTATGGTAAACCGGATTAGTTTGATTTGAAATCATTTTCATTGTTTGACTTGACTGACCCGACTTAACCACTAATTCTTCTAAATGTGCAATCATGTGTTCTGACTCTACGATTTCGGCCAAAAGTTTGTCTTCTTTCTTTGCAAATTCCTTTTTCAACTCGTCCCTTTCTTTTTCAAGATTGGTATAAGCTGATTTTTGTTTAGAAAGTTGGTTTTGCAAATCAGAAATTTCCGCGTTTAAAGCTTTTATCTTCTTGAAAGAATTAACATCAAGTGTATCAAACTTGAGTTGCAATTGTTTTTCCCTTGAAACGGAATTTTGATAACTAGTTTCTAATTCAGACAATCTTTTGTTATGAAATTCAAAAGCTTTAACGTTTTCTTTGTAACTCTCAAGCTCAGCGGTCAATTTAACATTCGCGGCCTTAACATCGCGATTGACCTTTTTCACATTCTCAATTTCAATACGACAATTATTCAATAATGATTCAAATAAAGCACGTGTTTCCTCATCATTCTCAGCATGCTGTGAAACGAAGCCTCCATTATAATTCACATCTGGAGTTGCTGAAGGAGTATTGCTACTACTTGGCGTGTCCAGGTATGTATCATAAGTGGGTGCTAGCTTCTCAGAACGTTGTTCTTCATGAGGAGACATATCAAATATATCATTATTGTGACATGTGTTGAAGTTTGATACCTTAGATGGTGCATTGGTGTCATAAACAGGAAGTGTGTCAGAATCGGTCTCACGGTCGTTTTGACAGCTGATTCGTCGAAAACGGAGTTACGGTTCAAAAGTTATGGCCGTTTGAAGTTTGGTTGTCAAAAAGTCAAATTCTTATGCATAAACCCTGAACTTATGCGTAAACAGTGATTCTTACGCTTAACTTAGAATCTTACGCGTAAGAAAAGTTATGCGTAAACTTTTAGGTTATGCGTAAAAATTAAGGTTATGCGTAAACAGAATGTTTATGCGTAAGCTTTGATTTTTACGCGTAAACTTTAAGTTTATGCGTAAGAATGTTACGCGTAAGGTTTGTTCAACCACACTGACCTCTCAAACTTGTCCAAGCTTGAAAGATATACCGTGTCGAAGTATTTCACTAACTTGTCCAAGCTAGGAAAGTACTGAGTAACAACTTATGCGTAGGAACTTCTGCGTATATCTTATGCGTAAGAACTTATGCGTAAGATCTTATGCGTAAACTCCAATCTTAGGCGTAGAATCCAATCTTTTGCGTAGAAACTCAACTTAGGCGTAGGATCTTATGCGTAGGATCTGATCTTGTGCGTAAGAAGAGGGTTTTGACCAATGTTGTGCGTAGAAAAGGGGTTTTGACCTCAACTTACTCGAAGAAAGTACTATAGACAGCTGTAACATGTACTATACTCAAAATCTTACGCGTAGAATGACCCAAACAGCCAAAAAATCCGATTTTTTCAACCAAAAACACTTTTTCCACTTGATTCTTTTGATCAAATCTTTCCCAAAACACTTAGAATCACTAAAGCTTCAAGAAAAACAACAACTTTAACACTAAAACACTTAAAGATCAAGACTTTTTAAAGAAAAAAGTGCACTTTTACAAGAAAAAATGCAACTTTTTAAGAAAAAACTTGAAAAATACGATTACCACACACTCCTAAATCATTGTTAGGCGATTGATACCACTTGTTGGACCTTAGATATATCAACTTTAATACCAATATAAGAACTAGATGAAGTAAAGATGGTGACTTGATGCAATATGTGTGGCGTAAATATTGAAAGAGAGGTAAGAGATGAAGAGAACTTTGATTAAAAAACACACACAATACACACACAAGCACACCTTACAAATGAGAGGTAAGGTGCCTTATATAGTTCTTAACATGATGCCTTAAGAGGCTTTCCATGGGCTTGGTCTTGGGTTTGGATTACATGTTTAATAAAAAGGCTTAGATAAACTAACACATAACATATTAGCTTACCAAGACCAAGGCCCATTGACTATTCTAATAACATAAACTACGACACATTACAACGTTACAATAAATGAGAATGACCATCACTTTTTAATATAATTTTTAATGCTAACATAGCTTTTAGCTTAGCCTTGTGTAATGTGGATTATTTTTGTGTGCTATAGATTGTGAGTTGTTTTTGTGGAAGCTGCGGAGTTTAAGGTGAGTTCATAGTCCCATATTTTTACTTTGTTTTAAACTTGGGATGGGAATGATGCTTGTCTTAAATGATTTGATTTACTGTGATTATGTGTGTGGTGTTAAAGAGCTTGGACCTATAATGTTATCGTATGCATGCTATGTGTGATTATTTGCTTGTGTGGATATATATGGGATCCAATTAGGAGGATGTTTATCCTGTTGCTCGCGCATGCGACCTAATTGATGTTTAATGGGATCCAATTAGGAGGATGCTTATCCTGTTGCTTGCGCATGCGACCTAATTGATGTTTATTGGGGTCGGGGGACACGAGCCGTCCTAATGTAATCATTATGGGGTCGGAGGACACGAGCCGTCCTGTTGTAATTATTTTGGGGTCGGAGGACACGAGCCGTCCTATTGGTTGCCTTATGAGTGTTGTTGCCTTTGTGTGTGAATATTAACTTGCAAATGCATGTAGCTATATGATAACTATAATTATTTGTCCAGCTATATTTTGTAATCACAGTGAATTCGGTTGCCTTGTGTGTTGATTCTCAAACCTATGAATCTCACCAACATTATGTTGACGTTTTAAGCATCATTTTCAGGTGAGCTTTCTAAGGATAAGATAAAAGGATGTGGATAGACGAGACCTTAGTTGCATTGGAAGTGGTTTATCATCTATGTTTGGATTTATGTTTTGTTTTGGTTATTTTATTTTGGGGCATTGTTACAACACTTTGTGTTTGTACATTGCTCTATTTGTGTGCATGTAGTTGTTCTCTATGTAGACACCAGGTGTTGTGATGATATCCATGAAGTTACACCCGCGCGTTTCCACCGTGGCGGGGTGTGACATGGGGTTACATGGGCGGAACCCATCTGAGGGTTCTGCCGTATCCGCCAGACCTGCAGAATGGTTTGCTATAAATACCAAACCACTTGTTAGTTTTGAGTAATCACTTTAGGACATATTTTCATATACTCTCTCAACTAACCTAGTAACATTTGACTCGTGTGATCCTCTTATGTAGCAAGGGACTTCACAAGATCATTTAAGAAGTTACAAACTTCAACTCTAAAGTTGCAAGTCTTGTTAGCTTTGTCATGTATAAGCTTTGGTAGTTTATACTTCATTTGTATCATGTGTGTAGAAGTGATCGGTTAGTATTTTAGGCCTCAAAATACATAGTGTGTCGGGAGTTGTTGTACCCTTGTAAAAGAACTAACGGGAGTGGTTGTACCCCTGGTAAAGAACTCGACATCTAGCTTAGTGTAGGTAAAAGTGTAAACGACGATGGGAGTGGTTGTACCCGTGTAAAAGAACTCGACATCTAGCTTAGTGTCGGTAAAAGTGTAAGCGACGTTGTAAAGGTTTCTCCACCGGGAAAGGAGCTTGTTGATTAGTGCTTATAACTCTCGAGTTGGAAACTCGGGGCGTGGATGTAGGGCAAGAAAAAAGAGTCCTTGTAGCCGAACCACGATAAACAATCGTGTTGTGGTTTGATCGTTTCTCTCTTTATCTTTGTTTATTACATATTGTCTTTAGTTAGAATTGCTAATCACACGTAAAGCTTTTCAAAGAATTAAACAAGTAAAGTTGTGTTCATATCTTTAAACAAACGTAAAGCTTTTCAAAGAACTAAACAAGTAAAGTTAGGATTGTTATTCACACGTAAAGCTTTTCAAAGAATTTAACATGTAAAGTTGTGTTTATATCTTTAAACAAACGTAAAGTTTTTTTTAAAGATAATCAAGTTAAAAAGCGGTAAACTATTCAACCCCCCTTCTAGTTTTCCACAATTGGCATCAGGAGCTACGTTACTCAAGATCTTTAAAATATAGTGTATTTTAAAACTTGGATCGATCCATGGATTTTTAAAATCTCAAAGAAGGGCAACCTATTCAAAACCCACCGCTATTTGAAAAAGAAAACTTCCTTGAATGGAAAAGTAATTTTGAAAACTATGTGAAATCAATTGATCAAGATCTTTGGCATATTATTTCTTTTGGTGATTTCAAACCAAAGAAAACAAGTTTTGAAAACCAAGTTGACTATTCTAAACTTGATAAAAATACTAAAGCTAAGATAATGATTTATAAAGCTTTATCAAGTACCAAATATGAAAGAATGTATTTTTGTAAAACGGCTAATGATATTTGGAAAAATATAATCAACTTTCATCAAGAAATATGTCAAGTCAAAGATGATCAATTTGATCTTACATATGAATTAAAATATAGACACTTAGTAGAAGTTAATACATGTGCTACTAGTTTAAATGTTTTAAATGAAGGTACAAGTGAAGATGAGTACGTGTGTCGTGATGAACTTGCTTGCGAAAAACAGATGTAGATGAAGACAATGATCCGGTGGGTGATTGTAAATTTATTGAAACAACAAGCAAGGTACATGTTGAAACCAAACATTTTTGCTTTGACACATTTATCTTAGAATTTTCTAAATTAGAAAATGAGTCTAAACTTTTAGGTAACATGAACCTAAAATCTATCTTTTACAATGAGTCTTCAAAATCTTTTGTGAATAACTTTGAAAAGGAAATCTTGTTAGAAGATAAAATGTCTGGACTTGAGAGTAATGTTGAAATTGATCTAGAATGTAAATTATGCCTAGATTACAAACATGAGATTAAAAAGCAAAATGAGAAAGGAAAAATGTTAGCTAAATTTGATGAAAGCTCAAAATCTCTTGAAAGATTGTTGAGGAGTCAAAGGTTGTTTAATGATAAAACCGGATTAGGATTTAACTCAAAAGCATCATCACCTAGTAAAACTAAGCAAGTAAAATTTGTTAAACCTAGAAGAGAGAGTTAGAGATAATTCAATCTCTAATAGAAACTCATGATAAAAGGATTAAGATATCATGTTCAAATATGTTTATGTGTCTATCTAACCTTCTTGGATTCATAAGTATTTGAGTTTAGCTTTTCTACGAGTCAAGATTATTTGCTTTATGATTATCTTCTTGATGGCTAATCTATGGAGCTTAAAAGGTACACGTCTCTTCAACTTACCTTTCAGTGTTTCATATTGATTAGTATTAAGTTCTATCATGAGTGATACTTTTAGTTTCTTACTCTAAGATGGTTATATTGTGTAAGTAATAATAAGGATTAGATCCTTTGTGATTAAAGGACTTAGACACTACTTTTAGTAGGAGATATAAGGTGTTTTACTTCTTTTAACCTTTGGGAAAAGACACGAGTAACTCTTGAGTGAGTCTTACTCAATACTTGTCTACAAGTGAACTAACTAAGAATCTCCTAAGTGATGAGACAACTAACACTTTTGTGATGCTTGCAAATCTAGCAAAACCACAACATTTCATAGATATTTGTAGTACAACGTTTTTTGACATTATACCTTACATTTTCAATTGTGTCTTAAATTCAACCATTCTTTTGTTAAAATTTCATATAAGACACACACAAAAAAAATAAATCATTTGAATTCATTAGGATGATTGGGAGAAAATGATTTATAAACATCTAGGATTTGCACATCAAATTTGACCCATAGTCTTATGATGTTGCATCTCTTGGACATTTACACTCATAGTGTTTTAAGTAAATAAACCCAAAGAGTCGAGGAGTCATTGAATTTAACATTCGATGAAAGACCACCTCCTTCTAAGATATCATCTTTGGTAGATGATGACTTAGTCGAAAGTCCAAAATTGATAATACAAGTAAAAATCAATAACAAGGAAGATGAACTATTAAGATTGAAAAACAATATTCTTTCGTCTTGTGTCAAACAATGAGTCAAGCAATATTGACAAGGTCATAAAAACTTGATTCATAAGTCATAGTTATGATTTAAATAAATTTGATAAAAAAGTATTTTTGGACATTAGAGTAAAGCAACCACTAAAACAAAATAGATCTTTCAAAATAGTAAAGAATGTTAATCTATGAAAGACTTTTTAATAACCTAAGCAAGCTCCAAAAGCAAGGGATAATCACTCAAAGACATTCCTAGTTATTCACATGTTTACAATGATTAAGTCCTTTATGACTTATCAAGAATGAGGTTAGTAAATCTGTAGGTAAACTAAACATAGAGAAATGTTTGGAAGTATACTTGTTCTCACAACAAATAAGTCCAACATTATGTTTAGTGCTTGTCTATGTGCTCGTTTTTAGAGAAGATTCTAAAATAACTCCTTCGAAAGAGCTTGTTTGGATTCATCATAAGATACTACACAACTAGGATTATGGTATCCCAAAAGAACGGGAATAGAAACCATAGTGTATATCAAATGGAATTATGTCGGTAATAAGTTGATAAGAAAAGCACAAGTGGTACTTGCACTTTTATGCTTACTTACCCAATGATTCTCCAAAACGCTTAAGGTTTGCAAATTAGTATCGGATGGAGAAGCACGTCAACAAGCTCCACTTGAACAAGAAAACTCGCGTCGACAACGGAATTCATCTTATCAACATTGTTATCCCTTCAACAAAGGAAGCATTGACTTCAGCGACAATCCAATCCATTATGTTCTTAATTGACATATTATGATCCGTCATCATCGCCTTAGCAAAAAATGTTCATTGAGGAACATCTTAGCTAAGAAAGTCGTATACGTTAACCATTCTGTCAACGTTCTCACAAAACCTCTTGAATGAAAAGCATTCATCATCTATAGACTTAGGTAAAGACTCATAAGACTTAAAACCTTAGTTTTGAACATTAGGATAAAACCACAAAAATCAATAGGAACAAGAACAAATGTCAATAGGGTTTCATTCTTAAATATTTAGCACTTAAGTTCACTTGTTCTTTCACCATCATCTCATCACATTCACCTTGTGATATATCTCAGCCCATAAGATTCACAAAATGAGCAAAACTTCAAGCATCTTCCTCATAACCTTTCATCACTCAAACCTCAAAAAACCAATGTGAAATGAGAAACTGAGTTATCCTTTGTCCTATCAATATCGAGTCATCCACCATTTCCATACCCTCAAAGAAACCAAGAGTCAATATCATCTTCACCAATAACTCCACCTAGTCATCTTCACAAGAAGATTCCACAATGTAACCAAACAAGTGTGTCATCCCCACTGTAACCTAACCTATTAAGATTAAACCACCTTTCATGATACATAAACCTATGTTCACCCTTGTGTCGCTCTTTGAAACAAAGGGCAATTGTCATATTCATACTCTCATTAACATATTTATCTATGTCGTCAAAAGTCAAGTGAATTTCATTATGAAATGCATCTCTTCCACTTTCTAGCAAGTGAAGAACACAAAGAAGATATCCAAGCTTCAAGTGTTGTCAATCAATCACCACATCATTTCACATATCCACTCTCGGTCATCAACCATACTTTACCACCGTTCACCACATTGTTAAAACAAATGAAAAACGTCATTGAAACATCACTTGATTATAAAATGTTTTTAAGCATCAAAATGAGTCAAGTTAACCGCACCTCCACATTGTTTTCATATAGGCACACACTAGAACATACCCATTACAATAGTCGTTTACTTAGACTAAAATGTGAAATTTTGATTTTCTAGGAATCATCATGCCTCCTCTAACTCACTACGACCACAAGGACACCATCAAGTACCTACCCAAACACCACAAAACCAAAGGTCTTACTCAAACTCAAATCGTTGTTTTCAAAGCCTTAGAAAAACGATATGTCCATAAGGGTAGAACCATTGATCCATCCTTCTTAGAAGGTAAAAACCTCTACACAGAACTTGCCATAATCAACTTTGAGTGTCTCTTAGAAATCGACGAGCCTATTTGTTCTAGGTTCATTTTAGAATTCTATGCATCCGTCACCCTCTCCAAGGATGAGTATGGTCACATGTCTATTAACTTTAGGGCTAGTAGTCATCAATACTCCTTCACTCTCGAGGAGTTTGCTCAAATCCTAGGTGTCCCAAACCATGGTACTTGCATCTACTCCGACTTGCACTCCCTCTCAACTCTTGACACACTCTTTGACCGCATCCATCCCTATGATACCCCTCTTGTGTCCAAAGATGAACTTCGTGACCACCTCTTCATTAGGGCCACCAACACTAGGAGAACTAGAACCGGAAATGAGGTCATCAAGGACCCATATGGAATGGAATTCAATGAACTCATGCCCCAATTCAGGAAATGGGAAGAACTCCTTAGAGCCAATGTAATTAGCACCATAGGAAACCGGGATCACATAAATGTTTACCTTTGCTACATGCTCTACTCCTTGTCCATTAGGCAACCCTTCAACCTTGCCTACTACATGACCAAGAGAATGGCCGACATTCCCGTGCAAGGCACAACGTTTATGCCGTATGGAATGCTCTTGACCCGTCTCTTTAGGTTCATCTCTCCCCTTCCATCAACTCCTAGAGGTCTTCACCTAGACTACTCTCTCATTCCACACGCTTTTGTCCCACTAAGTGATAGGAGAATCTAAAAAGCCCAAGGTAAACATTTTCCAACTCTAGGCTTTGCCCAACTCTAGGCTCCCACCTCTAGAATACATTTTCCAACTTTCGGATATTCCAAATGAGTCGGCGGAGTTCAAGTAAACAAAGGGGATGTTCAAAAACATCGAGAGATTTCTTGGAAAGCTCAAGAAGAAGATTGACCATCTATGAAAACGGGTGTGTAGGAGTGTTTGGAACTAGGTGCTATTTGAACAATTTGGTCGTTTAAACATTACGTGTTATGTATTTGTGTATTGGTAAGATATTTGGTACTATTTGGAACTTATAGGAACTAACAATTATGTAGGAAGACAAGATTTAGCATGTTGTCAAATTTTCAAGTTTATGATAATTTCACTAAGTATAGTGAAATTCGCTAGCCCCCGGTCAAAGTCCAATGGTATGCGTCTTTATAAGTCCAATTTTTGCATTTCCTAACCAGATATGAATTATATTTTTGTTTTTAGAATTTTTCGAAAAATTTGAAAATCGTCTCGCGGGTCAAAAATGCGGACTGCCAAGTTTTTCAGGTCTGGCGGATCTTGCGGCACCCAAAAATGGGTTCCGCTAGTGTATTTTCTGGGCAATCCAGAAATCGCCCAACGGACCAGCCGGAACCCTCAGGAGAGTTCCGCCTGTGTTGTCTCAGGGTTCCGCCAGTCACCTGCAAAAAAAATTTGTCATTTTTCTTAAGTTCAAAACTTGTAAAGCGTCAAATCATTTTCTTTAGTGAGAAACATCTTCTCTTACCTCCAATAACCATACTGTGACAACTCTCACTCACTAAAACAATTAGGAAGTCACTTCCCGCCAAAAATTCGAATTCAAACATAACTAACCCAAGGAACCCTTTTAAAGGATCCTTCAAACCATTGGAACATTTTCAAACCAAATCACTTCCTATGATCACAAAGCATTGAGTTCATATGTTGGTCTTTCACTCCACCCAATTCCATTGCATTGACATCAAATCATTTGAAACCTCAATCTTTGTATGGAACACATCAAATCCAAACACTCCTTCCTACAATTCTTTTTAAGTTTGATCACTTTAGAATACCCCAAAACTCACACCAACACCATTACTTCTCTCAATCTCAAAACTCTTGCAAACCAAAGATTTGAGATGACTAAATCAAACACCTCATCTGAATCATCAAGCTAAAACCACTAGGATTAGTGTTAAACCTTGTTGCTTCAACAAAATCATCAAATCAAGCTCATCACTTGACATTTCGTCACCTATCCAAGACTTCCTTAACCTTACTACCTCAACACCATATTCAATACCTTGCAACATCAATGACCACTATTCAAGATTTCCTCAATCTTGCTACTCCAACATCCTCTCCCAAACATGGCAATACAAACATATACACTTTTCAACCATCAAAAACTTTTTCAACCATAGATCACCAACATTTACACCAATGGAACTTTTCCATACACCACCAACATCACCACTACCCTATTTGGAAACTTTAGAAGACCTATCACCTAAATTATCAAGCCTTCCATCTTTGTCACTCTTTGACACCATTGCTCAAATGGAAACCCAACAACAACCAAGTGAGCAATTAGATGATCAACCCCATCAACCATCATTAGTAGAACGGTTGGCTTACCGTTATGCTAGATCATCAATTTTTCCAAATGATCAAGGTCATATACACTCACAATCATTTGTGTTTCACCCAATTTACAAAGACCTTCATGGTAATCCTTCCGGCGAACCAAGCTTCCGCCGTTTTGTTCAAAACCAACAACCACAACAACAACAACCATCACCACAAGAACCTTTCCAACAATTTGAATCTCTACTTTCTTCTTATAAGAAAACAGAAGCATCCATATAGGAAAAACCTCCAAACCTTAATGATGAGATTGACACTCATTTAAACCACCTTCATGCCTTCAAACATATGGTTGACTCTCAAATCAACCATATTATGGTTTTACAAACAACACTACACTCAACTAATGAAGGAAGTAAAAACACCTCTCAACCATCCACATTTGCTCCTTCAAGTTCAACCCGTCCACCACCAACAAATCAAACCTCTCTTCCACCAAACTTTCCCCGCCATGATTGCAATCATTGCGAAAGAACCGCTCGCATTAGTGAAGGGTGTCGAAGGGAAATTCGCGAGCTATCCGAAGAAATGAGGTTTATACTAAACCACATTTTGGATCGGCTACAATCCTTATCTCACACACCTCAACCTTAGAGTCTCCAAAATGAAACAAAACCGTTTCTTTTAAAAATGTTTCCCATTTAAACCAACAAACCAAAACCGTGTCATCCTTTCAACCTTCAAAATAAAGCCCGCTACAACCTCCAACACACATTTTCATCCTTAAACAACCTTAGCCTTGTTTTTGGAAAATGTTTCTCATTAAGGAAAATGATGATTTCCTTTTAGCTTTTTATGTTCTTAGTTTATTTTTAGTTTTTCTTTATTTTTAAGAAGTAGGATGATATCATCCTAATTCTTTGTATTTGACTTTCTAAGAGTCAAAATTTTACATGAAATGAATTTCATTCTACTACAAGGTTTGCATTGTTTGTTTACCATTTAGGTATGATGAGTGAACTATACCTTGATATGGTAGAATATATATATCTTGGGTTTTAGAAACTAACCTTTCTTTTTGTAGGATCATTATTAGAGCCGACAATTTTGACACGAAACCTGTTAACATGACACGACCTATTCTTAACAGGTTTCGTGTTTAACCTTAACATGTTTCGTGTCTTAACAGGTCAGACCTGTTAAGACCTGTTAATTAACAGGTCTTAACAGGTCTGACTTGTTAAGACCTGTTATAACCTGTTAATATTATAATATATATATAATAATATAATCCTTAAAATTAAAAACCCTAAAATCCTAAATCTATTCTATTATCCATTCATGTGGGTCTTTGAAATTGTATGAACTTTTGCCTTATGTATCATTATGTATGTTAGCAGGTTCTTAACAGGTGCATGTTAACAGGATAACAGGTCTTAACAGGTTCTTAACAGGTGCACCTGTTTATTTTCGTGTCGTGTTCGTGTTTGAGAAAAATGACACGATTAGTTAACAGGTCGTGTTCGTGTTTGGCCATAACAGGTTCGTGTCTTAACAGGTTCGTGTAACCTGTTATGCCAGCTTTTTCCTTCCTTGATACTCCATTTAGGGGAGTAATATTCAAGGGGGAGCATGAGTATTGCATTATTCCACCTCACAACTCTTAGTTGTGTTCTAGACATAAAATGCTTTCATGACTTGTCTTGTGTGGCAACTAATATTTTGTTTTGTAGAGTCAAAATCCATGTCTCCTCTCTTGGCACTCCATTTAGGGGGAGTATTGTACAAGGGGGAGCAAGTGCATACTTCCGCTTCGCTACTCTTCTTTTTGTTTCGACAAAAAGGGGGAGAATTTATATATAAACTTGTTTCAAAAAAAAATTTTGCATATCACATCATCTTAGCAAAAACAAGTTTTTATACTAACTTTATAAGACTTAACACTAAAACTATTGACTTACTTATAAATAAAGTTTATGTTTTGTTATCAACAAAAGGGGGAGATTGTTAATACAAATATCACCTAAAAACGTTATTTATATTTTACGATCTTTGCTAAGTTTTGTTAATGACAAAGTATGAACTTTAGCTAAGAGTAAATCATCACTTTAAGTGTTTAAGTCTTGTTTAACTAAGGTTTACATTTCCTTTTATACAAAACATTGTTTTTATTTCTTAAATTAGAAAGTGTCTTGTCACATCACATTTATTTCTTTAAATAGAAATATCACATCACATTTATGGTAAGTTAGTCACTATACATTTATGGAATGAAAGTGTGTTTGACTAACGATAAGTTTTCTTGTGCAAGTTTGTGTTTGACTAGTATTCATGTGATGTGACCTTGTTTGGTTTGGAAGATTTATTGCAAAACCAACTGCAACCCTGACAGAACCCTGGGGGTACATGGGCGGAACCCATCTGAGGGTTCCGCCGTATCCGCCAGACCTGCAGAATGGTTTGCTATAAATACCAAACCACTTGTTAGTTTTGAGTAATCACTTTAGGACATATTTTCATATACTCTCTCAACTAACCCAGTAACATTTGACTTGTGTGATCCTCTTATGTAGCAAGGGACTTCACAAGATCATTCAAGAAGTTACAAGCTTCAACTCTAAAGTTGCAAGTCTTGTTAGCTATGTCATGTATAACCTTTGGTAGTTTATACTTCATTTGTATCATGTGTGTAGAAGTGATCGGTTAGTATTTTAGGCCTCAAAATACATAGTGTGTCGAGAGTTGTTGTACCCTTGTAAAAGAACTAACGGGAGTGGTTGTACCCTTGGTAAAGAACTCGACATCTAGCTTAGTGTCGGTAAAAGTGTAAGCGACGATGGGAGTGGTTGTACCCATGTAAAAGAACTCGACATCTAGCTTAGTGTCGGTAAAAGTGTAAGCGACGTTGTAAAGGTTTATCTAACGGGAAAGGAGCTTGTTGATTAGTGCTTATAACTCTCGAGTTGGAAACTCGGGGCGTGGATGTAGGGCAAGGAAAAAGAGTCCTTGTAGCCGAACCACGATAAACAATCGTGTTGTGGTTTGATCGTTTCTTTCTTTATCTTTGCTTATTACATATTGTCTTTAGTTAGAATTGCTAATCACACGTAAAGCTTTTCAAAGAATTAAACAAGTAAAGTTGTGTTTATATCTTTAAACAAATGTAAAGCTTTTCAAAGAACTAAACAAGTAAAGTTAGGATTGTTATTCACACGTAAAGCTTTTCAAAGAATTGAACATGTAAAGTTGTGTTTATATCTTTAAACAAACGTAAAGTTTTTTTAAAGATAATCAAGTTAAAAAGCGGCAAACTATTCAACCCCCCCCCCTTCTAGTTTTCCACACATTTCACTGATTCCTAGTGATGATACTGAAGCACACCCGTTAGTGTCTGAAGGATTCACAGGGGACAAAGACTCAGGGGGATTAAAACCACCCACTGATATGGAACCTACACCCCCTCACAGAGCTGCTCATTCTTCACAAACTGACCCTGAGGACCAGACAGACAAAACCCAGTCTGTTGGATTTGAGGGGTCAGGGAGCGACCATAACCAAGGCAAGTCTTCTTATGAAGAGGAGTTGGCTAACCCATTTTTGCAGATAGACTCAATGGCTACTTTTCAGGCTGTTCTTGATTCTGATGATGATGATAGCAAAGTCAGTGAGGAAGAGTTCTATGAAGCTGGTGATGATATGGAGACTGAAGCAACAGCCACTGAACAATCCCCTCTGTCTCCTGTTGCTCAACAAAAAAATGTACCAGAACCTTCCTCTCCTAAAAAATTGGCTAAGTCTGATGACTCCAGGCCCCTCACTGAAAGAAAGCTGATGAAGTTTCTGAAAAAGGCCTGCAAAGTCATCTATGATGATATCACTGGAGATGTGTTTGATATGCACACTGAGCAAGCTGTTCACTACTGCAACCTCAGGGAGTCAGTTGAAGCCTATCATGATAACACTTTCGAACAACAGGCTGATGTTGCATTCAAACTGACTACTCTTAATGGACATCTCAGCAAGTTCAACGAAACGCTCAACAACATTACCAAGAGTGTTTCTACCATTCAAGAGTCTGTCAAAGATGACCCTAAACTCAACAAGAAAATCCTTCAGGCTGCTCAAACCTACCAATAGAATTCTGCTCAATTCACTGAGTTGGTGGACATGCTAAAGGCTGCAAATCTTCAGGGTCTCAATTCTTCAGTGGTGTCCATCTGCTCATCACTCAGTCTCATGGAGAAAAACTTGACTGCTTGGGCTAAGTCTTCCAACTCCTTGGCCTGGAATCTTGGGCCAAGGATGTCTGCCATTGAGTCCTCTCATGCTTCACTGGATGCCAAAGTGTCTACAATTCAGAAGGACACTGCTGACATCAATAACATGCTCTCTGAACTTTACCAGGCCTTCAAGGGTCCTTCAGTGGCACCAACTCTTGATGTCACTGACGCTGCGGCAACAGTTGAGGGGGAGAGATCCACTAAAGTCCCTGATGAGTGTCTAACTACTCATCATTTTATACCAATCTGAACTGCCAAAACATACAAAAATAATCAAATATGCATCAAAATACTTAAAATATCTTAGAGGTGTGTTTTATATGTTTCAAATGCAAAATATGCAAAAACAGATGAAAAACGTATAAAGTTTGCATAATTGGCAGTTTCAGTCCCTCAAGTTTCATAAATTGGCAAAACTAGTCCCTGGTTATTCTAAAAACATGAAAATGTCATCAAAGGTCCTTTTTAATCATAAAATTACATATTTAGTCCTTTGGTGCAAAGTTTCATAAAATTACAAGTTTAGTCCCTATACTTTGGATATTGACATAAATGTCCCTAGGATGTAAAAACTTTGAGAAAATCAATTTTTGTCCTTGTACTAATAATCTTTTGCAGGAATGGTCCTTGGTGTGAAGTTTGGTGAATTTACATGATTGGTCCCTGAAGTTTCACAGTTTGGCAAAACAGGTCCCTCAAAGTTTCAAACTTGACAGTTTTAGTCTCTGGGTGTTCAAAATGGGAAAATTATCATTAAGGGTCCTAGGGAATTCATAATTTTCACTATTAGTCCCTGGATGAAAAGTTTGGAGAAATTACATGTTAAGTCCCTGGAGTTTCAGTTTTGTCAATTATAGTCCCCGGGTATTTTAAAAAAATGAAAAACATCAAAAATACCCTTGTACTATTCACCCTTGTCAAGTTTGGTCCCTATGAGAACTTTGATAAACTTACAAAACCAAACCCTTAACTTTCACCAAACTACAAAAATGGTCCTTGTTAGTTAATATACAAACGGACCCTTATTATTATAAAACCAAACCAACAATCCAATCCATTACCTAATCCAACCCACTCCCTTTATTTTTCCAAGCCCAAATGAAATCCAGCCCAGTCCACACCTTAAATAAAACCGGGTCAAACATCCCGGTCAAACACCACCCAGTCATCCCTTTTCCCTCTCCAATACCACCCCTCACTACAGACCACCAAAACCACTTCCAGCTCTCTGGTTTCACCACTACTTGCTCCCCACTCATTCCACCTTACCCTCCACCTCACACATACTCCCAAAACCCCTTAATTGCCTCAAAACCTTCACCACGCAATCCACAGTTGTCCCTTGGACTTTTGGCGCGAAAAAGCTTTTTAAACGGCCATGATCCATCAGACCTTATCAACGGCTCACAGATGGTGGGAAATGTCAAGGTGGGTCCCAATAACCCTGGAAATCTCTACAAAAGGAAAAGGAAGCAGAAAAGATGGAGTATTAGTTTAGTTTTAGCTTAATTTAATCGTATGTAGTGTAGAATAGTCTCTAGTTGTTATTTTCAGTTTGAAACACTTGTTCTTAGTTAGTTTCATGTAATTCACTCTTTAATTAAAGTTAATTTCAAGTTTCATTGTGTATCTCAGTTATGCAATTTTTTCTTTATTTCAAAAATTACAAAAAGCTCAACTGTTGTTGTTAGTTGTTGTTAAAGCTTTGCATAAGCTCATATAAGCTCTGACAAAGCTCATATAAGTTTTAGAAAACTTTAATTATCTGTTTAGCTATAAATAAGAAAATACCAAAAATAATAAATTAAATAAAGAAAAAAAATAAAAAAATAGAGGAAAGAGAGGAAGAAGATTGGAGCAGGGTGTTATTTGGATATGTTGCTGGTTTAGAACCTTTTGGGAGGTTATAGGTTAGTTACTTGTTCTTGGTTCTTGGTTCCATCACCTCAGTCACATACCCATTGTAAGTTAGTTTTGTAATTTTTGTTTTTTATTAAAGAATAGTTTGTAATCTGTTTTTACATGTTTATTTAAGTTCATAATATCATTTTAGGACTAGTTATTCAGTTTAATGGTTTAAAATAGTCATTTGCTTTGAAATCATAAAATCAGTCAATCATTAGGGGTGTTTGGCTCAGCTTGATACTGAGTATTTTTGGTGTCATTAGTTATCTAGGTTAGTTTACTCATATTAATTTAGGTCATACTAGGTTGTAGCAATCTTAAAACTCAGGCCTTAAACCACAAATAGTCAAAATCATATACTATCCATCCTCACAGTTAACTGTGAGGATTTTGAGACACAAAATCTCATTAAGTCAATTCATAAGTTTGTAGTGTAGCTTAAATTAGTTACTTTATAGCTTAATATAGCTTATTTAATCATCTAGGAACATTAGAAATCCAAATTAGTCAAACTAGCTAAGTATTACAAAAGGTCAATATTGCATCTCTTAGATTTTTACAAAATTTCAAAGAATTGTTTTGATTTATGTGTTTGGATTGAGACCCTAAAACTTGTTCCTAGTTAAAGCCTACCACCTCAACTAGTTATTCCCATCTTCATTTGATTTTTAGGAATTTTCTTGTGGGCCCCATTCAACCCTAAACTCAACTGCAGGGAGATAACCTCCCCTACACATCAGCAGCTCAGTCCACACCACCACCTTTGGTGGTGGTTTGTGACCACCTCAGTGGGCCCCACACCCTCTAGTTAGGTTCCCTCAACCCCCCTCCTAGTAGACTCTTAGGATTGACCTTTTGTTTGACCTGAAACCCAGTGGACCCCACCTAGAATAAGTCCTCAAGTTTGTCCTCATTCTGAGTTCAAACTAAGTTTTGGATTAGCTTAATCTGGCTTATCAGCTTATCTACTGAGCTTATTTGACCAATTTGAGCTTTGACAAGTCCAATCAACTTATTAGAACCAGATTCATCCATAGTGGGTCCCACATAAGCTCATTTGAGCTTATTTCCCATTTCAGTCAACAAAAGTCAACTATGGTAGCATTAAGCTTCCACAGTGCTTATTATTAGCTTATAAATTATTTGTTTTTACAAAAGTTAGTTATTTTTAAGTATAATTTAGTTTTGTAAAAGAAAAATCCAGAAAAGACAACATAAAAATAAGTGATAGTTTCTATTTAATTTAATTTAATTTTCATTTTCATTTTTAGATTTTTATTAATTAAGTTGTGTTTTTATATTTTTATTAATTTCCTTTTAGGTTAAAGTATTTTTAATAAATTTTCTCAGATTTTTATTTTGTAATTTAGTATTTATTATAATTAATATTAGTTTATTTAGTAATTAATCAATAAATAAGATTTAAATAGCATAATTAATTTTTATAAGGTAACACCTAATTTTTATATTTTTTATAGCTTTTATAAGTCATAATATAATTTTAGGAATTTTTTCATAATTTTCTAAGTTGATTAGTATTATTTGTAATTTAAAATATTTTAATTAGTTTAATTAATATAAATAGTTTTTAATTAATAGAAAATCTATAAAAAGACAAAAACATTTATTTTTATTTTTTATACTTTCTTCAAGTTCATTTTTAAGTTTAGAAATTATTTTTACAAATTTTTAGTTTAATTTGTAGTATTTATAATTTTTAGTTTGATTTAAATTAGTTTTGATTAAATAGTTAAATAGTTTTTAATTAAATAATTAATAATAAATAATATAATAATCTAAAAAATAGTTTTCTTTTTAATTTAATTTTTTTTTAAGTTTAAGTTTATAGAATTTTCATTTTTAACCCCTATAGTTTATTTTTCCTTAAAACTCACCTTTTTCTCAGTACGCAATCGCGTCTGATTTTAATTTAGTGTACGTTTATACGTTTTAGATATCTGTCTTTTACGTAATCATTCTAATAGTTTATTTAAGTTATTTTAAGTTATAAAACCATAGTGTAATCACTCACACACACTTTTACCCTTTCCTGTTCATATTCACTCAATCACATATTCGTTTTTAATACCATCACAACCTCGTTGGGACATTACGACCCGGGAAAACACTGTATTTCACGGAAGCATTTGCCTCAGCTGTTTGACTATTATCGTTGACCATTCATAAGTGGTTGACCAATAATTATCTGGCCGTTTGAGGCGAATCAGTCCCACAAACAGGAGTTCCTGATGTTTCCACTAGTCAACCTTCCTCTCAGGCTGAAGGGGAGTGCATAATTGAAGCCACTCCAATCTCATCCTTCCAGTCTCCTGAAACAACCACTCAACCATCAATCCAGACAGACAAGGGCAAAGGCATTCTCACTGTTGTGTCTGAGCCTACAACTACATTGGTTGATGCTTCTTCAGTCATTAGACCGGACCCTGATGCACCTATCAGGATTCCCTTTTAAATGAATGGCATCACATACTTGATGACTGAAGATGAAATCCAAGCTCACATGGATAAAGTAGAAAGACTGAAGAAAATAGCTTTGGAGGAACAGGCAAGCAAGGCTACTCTCATTGAGGTGGTCAATGAGGAAGCCACAACTATTGGACTGAAGCCTCAGGGCCTTGCACATAGAGGAGGTGGTGAAAATTCAAAAAGGCTCAGGATGCTGTTCTGATAGCTCTAAAAGAAAAGAAGGAGGCCAAACTGTCACACCCCCAAAGTCGGGTCCATTGTGGGAATATTTAGATATATTCGTCGTGTATAAACCGGGTGTTAACGTTTATTATAAATACTTATACGTAAAACGTTAAATGTATCAAATATATAAATTTGAAAATCCTAAGAGTGGTATAACATGAAAATGCTGTTATGATGATATGCAGACTGTCTCTAGTCCGAATGCAGTGTCCTTAGCACTAATGAAATGAATTCGCACCTAAACCAATCCGGTTACGCGAATTTAAATACCCGTAAACTAAATTTACGATGAATTGTGTAATGCACGTGAATGATGAAATCTTTTCCCGCAATGAATAGTGTTTAGTGAATAGTAAAATTCCTGAATGCTTCTCGGAATGTCAAACTGACACCAAAAATGATGAATAGTAAACTGATGAATAGTGTTTGATGAATAGTGTTTTTCCAAAGTTCGGGAAATGACCTGAAATGGTGAGTTGTGACAGTCTTCCTTTCTAAAAGGAACTTCGTCCCGAAGTTCAGTTTATGTTGGTTTCTGAAAACATATTGGTGAAAGGTGATGATATTTGAGAATTCCAGCGGACTCTCACGATAGGAATTCGACTCTGCTTCAACTGTTCGACCTAACTGTCCATGATTTCTACTTGTTCTCCTGCAAGGTTTATGTTTGACTTAGGGTTGGATTCCTTTCCAAATGGGATTATGAGTGACTAATCTGAAAAGATGATAATACATGATTGTGTAGTCCTGTTGTTCTCTAACAAGGCTCAAGTCTGACGGCCACTAGGCCTATTCTGTTTGAAATATTACATGGTCCAGTGTATATCGGGTTTAACTTTCCAAGTTTTCTGAATGGTATCATGCCTTTCCTAGGCAGAACTTTCTGTATAACTCTGCTTACCAACTTGAAGTTTTAATGGTTTACAACTTTATCGAACTTGTAACTGATTCTTGATTTGTAGGAAGTTCCTGGTTATTTCATGAATGCTTACTGGACTAATGAGCTGGGCTTTTCTAAATTTCGATCCGTCATTGGATGTTGGCACTTTGACCATAGAGTGCCTCATATAGTGTAGTCTCTACGCTCGCGCGATAACCATGGTTGTAGAAGAATCTGATTGATGGCAAATGGCTAATCCAACCATTTCTAGTGTCAATCACTCATACTCTGAGCATATCTCCCTATGTTTGAATCGTTCTCTAATTCTGATCATTGGTCTGCAGATGATAGGTGGTGTGATTCCAAAGAAATTTTAATGTAATCGCTAGGTGTTTGAGGTGAATTAAATTCCTCTATTAGAAATAATTGAAATGGATATCATGAATCTTGTAGAAAACTTACAAGGTTAAGTCCTTCAAAGGGGTGTTGTTGAAAATAATAGATTAGGATAAAGTGGTGATCCTCCGCAGGATGTCATGAATCGAGTCTTTCTCCACCTACGATGCTTAGTCTCCATTACTAAGATTTTCCCCAAGCTCTATGTAGTCAATTCACAAAATCCTATATTGTATAAGTGATGTAATATAGTGATTGATTTTTTTTTCAAGGTTTGTTTTGAGATTGTGTTTTGTTCATAAACCTTCCCCGAATAAATAAATCTACAAGTTTAAGCAAACGGCTTTCCAGGTAACATTTTTCTTGATGTTTCAAAATTTAATAGTTATGCAAGATAGAACTATTTTCAATATGAGGTGGATAGTATGATTTACCAAAGATCGATGTTTAAAATTTCTTAGCATCCAGTAGTTTTGTAAAATATTAACCAAAAGGAATTTGCTTGTCAAAATAAGTGCTTCAGAAAAGTATTTCTTACAAGATATATGTTTTGTATAATGGTAGTTTGGAGAAAAATCCATTTAAAAGTGAAAGTATTAAGAGGATAAAATAGCCAGGTAGGTATGTCTGGTCAACTGCATAGATGTCTAACACGTTTGAATAAAGTCTATTGGTGAGGACATGTTCAATCTATAGTCTCGGTTAAGAGGTTGGATTTATCTATATGGTGTTGCTTAGTGAGCACTCGTATCTAAACGAATCTTGTAATTCAGTCAAGCTAATACTTTCTAGATGATGGAATTTTGGTGACCAGGCCAATGATAGTGGTTCGAATAGTTTTGCGATATCTTGATATTTCTGTTGAGTTTTGAACGGTCTTAATGTACCGAGAGATTCTCCTTATAGATGGTATGGAAAGTCTTTCCTAGGGAGGTCATTGATAATATCCACTTATCAATATAGGGAGTAGTGAGTGATAAGTGGCATAGGAATCCATAAAGTGTCAGCTAATTCCTTATATATATAGGGATGGGGAAAGGAAATGATAGTGATGGTGAGAAGGGAAGAGACTGTGACAACTGCGACAAAATGATATTGTGATAAAAGAAAATACCGTGATGTAAGTGTATAATGCATAGACGTGAATGTTCATGAGATGAAATGATCAATTGACGTGCTTCCAAGCGGCGGTTCACGAGGTGATAAAAGTATGAATGTTCTGACAACGAGAGTATACACACACATGCATGAAACAATTGGAAATCGAGTAAAGGATTCAATCCGGACAAAATTTTATTATAACTATTCTCAGTGTTGCAAACTTCATTTCTGAGTCGGATATAGGTGGTCAGCCTATGTCCTACTATCCCGGGTTGAATATAAATGACCAGTCTATATTCTACCGAGGTTCCATGAATTTTGAAATACTCAGCTCAGTCATACTAAGACTATGTCCTTCACAAATACCAAGACGTTCTGAAAGACAAAAGCAAGTGACCAACTCGAGGTCAAATGATGAAACTATGCAAGGAAAAACATAACGCGGTGACATATATGATACATGAGCATGCTTATATTAAAGACAATTATAGTAAACAACTATAATAAATGAATATAATATATCAGATAATGAGACATAAATCTCATCACCTATGTCAGCAACTAACCACAAATGAGGCTTCAGCTTGGCAGGCAGGCACGTGACGGTCATAGGGTTAAGTTTCTTGAAAGTAGCTATAGTCTAGGTGTTAAAAACACTCAGTTCGCTATAGCCAAAGCTCTGATACCAATCTGTCATGTTGATATAAATAATTGACTAAAAACATAATTCATATCTTTCGATATCTCTAAGTTTTGATAATCACAAAACGAAAACTCATCAAACCAAAGGTTATGACGTAAACAAGTATTTAGAAGTAAATACTCACTTTCACCATTTAATCACTTAAGGTATGAATAAACAAAGTGATTAGTGCATTATAAGATCAAAGGAAATCTTGTCTTAAGAACATAACATTTTATAAAATGTTTTTAACATTTTATACATATTTGTAAATCATTTTTGGTATAGCTTTATTAAACCACAAAAATGTGATTTCAAATTTCCAACCAAAAAGGGCAAATTTTATCCAGAAAAACTTTTCAAACGTTCAGGAGGGCGGCCCCCTTAATTTTACTAGGCGGCCCCCTTAATCATTAAGGGGACCGGCCTATAATTAAGGGGACCGGCACGCTCCCGAACAGTATTTTCTGGCCCTATAAATATTGGATCATTCCACATATTTTTCTTACCTTTTTGGCACTAGAAACTTTCTGATCTAAACATCCATTTCCTTTCTCTAAAAATCCTTTGATCTTATATACTTTGATCTTTGTTTCAAAGTGATTCAAGCCTCAACATTCAAAGTGCAAAGAGAAGAATACTTCTATTAGAAGTATTACAACGTAGTATCATCTTGCTATCTAAGTTGCTTGTTTATATTTTCTTGTAAATCTTTCATTCTTTGGTGAATAAGGTGTATGTATTAGTTAGCTAGATTTAGTTGAAGAATCTAGAATTGTTGTAAGTGTAAAGTGGAACTTGAAGTGAAGAAGAAGGGTTAGATAGTATTGGTGATAGGAGATTGTAGCAATAGGGACTTGTTGTGAAGATATTGAGGGTTCCAAGTGAAGAAGACTAGAAGACATTAGTAGATTGAAGTTGTGAAGACTTTAGTGGCTTGAAGGTGTGAAGACATTAGTGGCTTGAAAGTGTCAAGACATTAGTGGCTTAAAGGTGTGAAGACATTAGTGACTTGAAGGTGTCAAGACATTAGTGCCTTAAAGGTGTGAAGACATTAGTGGCTTGAAGGTGTCAAGACATTAGTGCCTTGAAGGTGTGAAGATACTTGTGGTGTGAAGAAGTATTGAAGTAGTGCAAAGGTGTGAAGAAGAAGTGGTGTGATATTTGGTGTGAGATTGGTTCTAGCTACGATTAGAACTTGACATCTTGCTTTGTGTCGTTAATTGGTGTAAGCTTTTGGTGTGTACGGTTTTCTCCGCCATAAGGGAGGTTATTGACTTAGTGAAGAAAACTCTCGAGTTCGGTGCTCGGGGAGTGGAGTAGGGCAAGGAAGGTGTCCTTGTAGCCGAACCACTATAAATCCTTTGTCTCTCGGTTTGATCTTTCCATCTCTCACTCTTTGCTTGCTTACTTACTAGCTTTTCATATATTGTTAATATTGTGTGTTGTGCATATATTGATTTTACATAAAGATCAAACTAGGTTCCATTTAAAACATTAATTATACTTTAGTAAAATATAAGTATAAACAATTACTAAGACACATATATCTATATTAGTACAAACTTGTAATTAAGTGAGATATATGAAATTATAATTTCTATTCAACACTTTAAATAAGTAGTGTATATATGATATATGTGAATTAGTTTGTATCTATACTTTAGCTTCAAAGGTTTTTACAATTACCATCAATTCTTTGAAAAGCAAATTCTTATTAAACGAAAAAGACGCAAAACTATTCAACCCCCCCCCCTTCTAGTTTTCCACATGTCACACCCCCAAAGTCGGGTCCATTGTGGGAATATTTAGATATATTCGTCGTGTATAAACCGGGTGTTAACGTTTATTATAAATACTTATACGTAAAACGTTAAATGTATCAAATATATAAATTTGAAAATCCTAAGAGTGGTATAACATGAAAATGCTGTTATGATGATATGCAGACTGTCTCTAGTCCGTATGCAGTGTCCTTAGCACTAATGAAATGAATTCGCACCTAAACCAATCCGGTTACGCGAATTTGAATACCCGTAAACTAAATTTACGATGAATTGTGTAATGCACGTGAATGATGAAATCTTTTCCCGCAATGAATAGTGTTTAGTGAATAGTAAATTTTCTGAATGCTTCTCGGAATGTCAAACTGACACCAAAAATGATTAATAGTAAACTGATGAATAGTGTTTTGATGAATAGTGTTTTTCCAAAGTTCGGGAAATGACCTGAAATGGTGAGTTGTGACACAAACTGAAGAGATCAGCTGAAATCAGGAAACAAAACATTGAGAAGTATACCTGGATCATGACACAGAGACTAAACCCAGAAACTATCACTGATGTCAAGATTCACCAGAACTCCAAACCAGTTGTTCTCACTGTCTACAGAGGTAAGGACAAACGACACTTTGAAGTTCACGATCCCTTCAGATTTGCTGACTTTGGGATCACTGAGCTTGATGAGCTAGGTCCAATCATTGCAAAGAAGAACAATGTCGTTGTTAAGAACCTACATAAATCCCTCGGGATCAGGTATGATCTTTTGGCCAAAAAGCATGAGGAACTTGGGATTCCTTCATTGCTACCAACATCAGTACCTGCTATTCAGGCTCCTCCTACTCAGTCTTCTAAAAGGAAAAGGAAGAAGATAGAGACAGAACCAGAAGTCAGTGCTCCAGGTCTAAACTGCAACAGAGCCTTCCCTGAAGGAGTTAAATTTGTGAACAATTTAGTCATCGAGCAACCTGAGAGAGGCCTCTTCTTCACAGATGAGTTTGCAGATCCAGCCTTCCAAAGATGGGCTTACATTGATCATGCTGGAGTAAAGGCAATGGTAGGATACTTCTTTATGGCCAATCACATCAAGAATGAGGCTAATGCAAGATTCTGTCATGACCTGAAGAACAAAATTAAAGAGCATCCCGATAAACACCTACTGAACACCAAGAGAGCCAAACTTGAAGCCATGGGTCTGCAGTTCTGAAGCCAGAGCATGTCTGCAACACCAACTATCTTTATTTACTTTGTTTTGTTTAGGATTGAATAATCATGAATAATATTGATGTTTTGTTTAACATTCAGTGTCCTATACAATACGTAGTAAGTCAGGATTGTAGAGATAATACCTTTGCTATCTCTCACAAAACCTTGAAAACACTCAGGCTATTTGTATATCCAAATAGGGGGAGACTGTTGGGTCTGTTAAAACCCAAACTCCTTAATCCAGGATTTGAACATAAAATATCCTAAGTGTTTCATAACCGAGAACACCAAACAAGTCACTGAATGCATAGCCGTTCAGTGAGTCATCCTCAAGACGCTCAGGGCGAATCTATGAAGAAAGGTTCACCATTCAGTGAGGCGGTTCTCAATGAATGATACCTGAGCCAAAGAAGAGGATGATGGACTCAGTGAGGGATGACAATAACTCACTGAGTTCCATGACTCCTCACCAACTAAGATCACTGAGTGAACAAAGATTGAAGATAAGAAGACTGAAGTAAAGGCGGGATTAGGCGGGATAAGTTTGAATGGATAAGGGATGGTCCTTATCATGCAAAGGTTAACTTTCCCTGAAAGAGTATAATACCAAGAACTGTGTCAACACTGAAGACCAGAAAGCATCCTTGTCCTTTACTACTTATAGCCAATTGTAACAGGGACAAAATACCTATGTATTTTGTCAAATGTAGGATGATGTAATATTGTCTTGTAGTCTTTGTCCATTAGGTAAGTGTTAGAAATTACTTGTGTATAAATAGAGAATAAGTGAGAGAGGTAAAGATTACGTTTGTGCACTCAATGCTTAGACATTCACAAACCAAATCTTTACTCTCTCCAAAGAACAACACAATCCCTGAGTTAGCTCAGCAGGATCTTAGTTGTCACTCAAACTTAGTTTGGGTTTAGTGAGGAGTACACAATACTTTTCATTTCAATCCCAAGTGTTGTTCCGCAAACACTTGGGTATAATTCTTTTGATTAATTTCTAATAAAGAATTAAACGTTGAAAAACTTTGTGTCTTATCTTTTACGTTTATTTGCTTTTATAATTAATCAATACTTTGCTATACCATGGAACTTGGTTAGATTAACTTTGTAGTTAACCTTAACTAAGTAAAAGGGTCCAACAATATCTCGATCGTTAACTATGAAATTTCCCCATGCAATATGTGTGCACGAATTATGTTTAAAGATGGATTAACAGCTACTAGATGCATATGATATTTGTCGACTATTTACCAGCGTGACTTCATACATGTTAGCGGTTCTGGTCTCCATGTCTACGATTACACAATTTTTTACAAAATGAAATATACAAGTACATGTGCCAAGTGTAGTGTAACAATCAATCTGTATTAAATTTTTTCTTTGTTATTTTCGCTCTCCATAAGTAAATAACACATGTGTGTGTGAATTTTCTTTAGTGAAAAGTATATGACCCTAGTATTGCTAATATTAAAAACCCGGCCTTGATAAATAAACTTGAGATGCTTAATTAACATTTATATCCGACTCACTCATTTGAGTCTATAAGCATGCTTCTAAAATGAAATTGTGTTAAGACGGTCTTGATTGACTTGAAATTCTTATCTTCAAAGCGCATGCCTGATTATAGGAATGTAGATCTTTGATGGCATGCGCTGTTTTAGAGTATGATGTTATAGTGGTTATGCATTGTGTATACATATTTCATTTTTCTAAACAAAAGAAATGTTTAATTCAAAATAGCACGTAGTTAGTTCAAACAAACCCATTTGGTTTACTGTTAGTGTGTACTACACACTTGTTAGTAAAAAATTAATCGATTAGCCGTCCTTAATTTCGCGGATAACAAACTCACGGGTTGAATTCCTAGATCCTAAGCAAACCTATCATCCTTAAAACATCTAGATCTTCAAAACAACATGATCTCGGGCACAATTTCATGTAACTTCGAGAAGCTAAGAATGTTAAGTAGAGCATTGACTTCATCCAAACAGACTAACCAGTCAACCAAGGGTGGTCAACAGGTCAACCCTGAGTGAGAAGTGATCAATTTATGATCTGGTGTAAGCACAGTGTTTTCCCGGGTCGTTATGTCCCAGCGAGGATTGAAATTGTATTTGGAAAACGTTCGGAGATAAAGTGATTTGGAGAAAGTAACAGGAATAAGATTTGGATTATTACACTAATAGAAATAAGTCATATTAAAAATATTAACAATTACAAGAAATCAGATACATATTTAAAACTAAAAACTTAAATTAAAATTAAAATAAACGTAACTGCGTACAGGAAAAAAAGAAAATAAAGCAAAATTAATCCTAAGGGGGTGAAAATTACCTTTTTACAAACTTAATAATAAAAGAAAATTTAATTTTTTTTTTATTTTTTAATTATTTATTATTGAATAAAAACTATTTAATTACTTATTTAAACTAATTTAAATTATTAAAAAAATACTAAAATGACTTAGAAAATTATGAAATTTTTTATAAAACTAATTAACTATCACAGAAATCCTACAAAATTATAAAAAGTTTCTAAAACTTACAAATAAGCTTTTCTATATTTTTGTTTACTTATTATTAATTAAAATCTAATTAAACTAATTTAATTATAGAAAATAGCAAATGAACAGTAAAAATTATGAATCTATTTCTAAAAGTACTTTATAATTATAAAAAGCTAGGAAAATATAAAAAGATGCAAATGCTTATAAATAAGCAGTTAATGATTTTATTTTTGATTTTTTAATTAAAACAAATTAAACTATAATTAATTATTAAAAATACTAAATGAAAACAGAAAATTATGAAAATTTTTATACAAATACTTTAATGTGACAGAAACTTAGGAAAAATATAAAAAGTGATAAGTGCTTAATGAAAAAGCCAAAAAATAAGCAAAATAGCTAAAATAGCTTAAATAGAAGCTATCACTATAAATTAAAGTTGGAGAAACTAAAACATTAAGTATACACTAGGGGAGATGGTGCTCAGGTTTGGTTTGATTTTGCTTTTGGAACCAAGAGGTCACAGGTTCGAATCCCACACTTGCCCTTTTTCTATTTTATTTTTCTTTTTGGTTTTTCTTTTTTACAAAACTATTAACCAACCACTGATAAGCACTTTTTTTATAATACCAAAATAAGCCCTAAGTGAACTTATGAGCTTAACAGTAAGCTTAATGGCTTAAAATGAGATTTTGATTATGAAAAAGCTATTAATAAGCTACACAACTGAACCTTAAGTGAAAATAAGCTACAAACAAGTGATATGAGTATGAAATAAGCCAAAGAAAAGAGAAAAGCACACAGAATAAGCTATAATAAGCAAATAAGCAAAATCCAACAACTGAAAACCAAAAAGGCCAAATGCAGGCCAAAATGGGGTGGTCCAAATAGATTCCAAGATCCAAAATATGCCTGGATTTGTTAAGTTGGCTTATTAGGCTTTCCAAAAAGCCAAGAATCTCAGAGTGGGTCCCACTAATAACCTCAAAGAGAGCTTATGAACTTTGGCCTTTGTTCCTGCTGATGAAGCAGTAGAAAATGGGGCAAACTGCAGGCCTAAATGGGACCCACCAAATAAGCTTGGAAGTCCAAAATAAGCCTGAAACCAATAAGCTAGTTGGCCGAGGTCCTCAAAAAGCCAAGAGGCCTGGGGTGGGGTCCACAAATGAATGCTATATAAGCTTGTGAAAACAGGCTTGTGAGCCTATTACCCCTGGTGCAGGGGAGGTTTTTGACAAACAGGTCCAAAGAAGCTTATAAATAAGTAGTGAGAAAAATTTCTAAAAATAATCCAAAATATGGATTAACAAGATTAGTTGCCAAATTTTAATATCCAAAAAACTCAAAAGCTAATATTGCAAAGTGAGATCATGAAAAATCTCAAAAAAATTGGTTTTCTACCAAACTATGAAATTTTTGACTTTTTGTTTATGAGTCTATGTTGACTTATGTGAACTTCTAATGCTTCTAATCTACTGATTATGTTATAACAAGCTAATATGAGATGATTATAAACTAATTTAACCAGTAATGAACTGATATGGATAATTATTGAATCAAAAATCTTAACAGTGAACACAATAATGAGATTAAAGGCTAATTTTGACTTTTAATGAAAAGTGTACTGGTTTTTAAGGTTCAAGTATCCTAATTAAGCCTAATGCAACATGTATCAACCACAAACAACAACAAGATCTCACTGGAACTCAGTGAGATAAGCAAATCCAAACACTCCTAATACCAACTGAATTTGAGATTTTCAAAGAGAATGACTTATACAACCTAAGATACTTATCTAGGTTTGTCTATTAAGCTATGTTAATTGATTTTAAACCAAAATTAAGCACAAACAAACCTTACTGATGAGGTAAAAAATGAACCATTTTTAGGGGGTCATTTAAGCCCGGAATCAAATTTATTTGATCAAATATTGCCCTAAATCGTTCCTTTTGTGATTTTAGGTACTTTGGGAGTGAATTCTGGAAAAGGAAGCAATTCGGACGTTTTTGGAGCATAAAAGTGAAGAAAACGGCAAAGTCTTAATTTTCCATGCTGAGAACAGTACCTGACGGCGTCAAGAGGAAGATCCTGACGGCGTCAAGAGTAAAAACCATGACGACCCAGTGAAAACCTGAAGGCGTCACAACAAGGGCGTCAAGACTATTTTTGGTGACGGCCTGCATAAGGTGTATACATGACGGCGTCAGACCCAGATCTAGGCTGTCCGAGAAACTATTTGGTGGCGAGATGACGGCGTCAGACTTTTGTTCTTGACGCCGTCACCCATCAAAATCTATATATAGTTTTCAATTTTTCATTCATTAGAGAGGAACTTGTGTGGAGAAAACTAGGGCCGAACTTTGTAAACCCTAGGTCATATTTTACAATGTTTTCAAGGGTTTTCACCCCTTGAATCCTTTCATGTTCAATTGAGATAAGTCTTCTCTTAATTCATTCAATATGTCTATGTGTTGTTTGAATTTATCTTATGCTTGTCTTGATTTCAACATGCTAGGCTAGATCTATCTTTTGTTTGCTTAGATGTAATGAAACCTAGATGTTAATTATGTGTTGATTACTTGTTTATGGTTGTATTGGATGAATGATTTCAATGTTAGGCTTAAGAAAACTGGCAGATCTCCATTTTGTAACATGCTTGAACGTCTTAGGAAACATGAACCGATGTGTACTAGGTTTTATTGGTTGTATTTAATGCATGAGCAAATTCTAGTGATCCCATGTTAGGAGCTTCTTAGCCGGCTCGACATAGGAGTGAAGTAGGCGCTCATAGGATTGGGGAAGTACGCCACCCCATGAATGGTATTAAGGAATACAATCCGTCATCCACGCAACTATAACAAGTAATTAACATGTAAAAGATATCTAGGGAGTAGTGAAATCTAAGTAAACACAATTCTCCCATATATTGCTCACAACTCTAGTTTAGTTTAGTTTATTTTCATTTTTAGTATTTTATTTTGATTGCATCTTTAGTATTGGGTTAGTTGATTAGCAACTAATTCCGCCCAACTCCTTCAAACCCGAGATTTTTACTTGCTTTTATAAAAAAATATATAAAAATACAAAAAGAATCATCCCTCATCTCTAGACCTAGTCTTTAGGTTTTCTAATCCTAGCGACACTATTCCTAGCTGAACGATCAATCCCCCAGTACTTGTCATTATACTATACTACATCGATCAGGTACACTGCCTGGTGGGGGTTGTAAGCTTCTCGAGATCCCTCGAGAGGTAAAGCCTAGTGCAATTCCCACGCATCAAGTTTTTGGCGCCGCTGCTGGGGAATAGTTATTGTCTAGGTTATGATTTCTTTTTATTAGGTCTACTTGCTAGATTCCTTTCTAGTAAGGTTTTATTTTTATTTTTAGGTTTTATTTAGTCTATCTTATTTCTTCATTTCTTTGTTCGTAACCTTTACCATCCGTCATCATGGAAGGTGGTAATATCTTTGATCCCATCAATTCACCACAACAAAACCACCCACAAAACCCACCACTAGCAAACCAACCTCATGGGAATAGTTATTGTCTAGGTTAGAATCTCTTTTTATTAGGTCTACTTGCTAGATTCCTTTCTAGTAAGATTTTTTTTTTTTTTTTTTTTAGATCTCTTTAGTCTATCTTATTTCTTCGTGTTTTTGTTCGTAACTCTTTGCCATCCGACATCATGGACGATGGTAACATCTTTGAACCCGTCATCCCACCACAACAAAACCCACCACTAGATAACCAACCTCTTAGGCCCCGAACCTTAGGAGAGTATTCCTGACCTAGCCACCAAGGCTATCGAAACACCATTGAGCTCACCCAAGGAGCCAATGTGACCCCCTTGCGATCCGACACCATCCGGTTGGTGCAAAGCGGATGTACATTCCATGGATTTCGTTCCGAAGATCCTAATCAACATCTCAAGGACTTCCTTAAAATCGTAGATTCTATAGACCTTGATGTTACAACTAGAGAGTCAACCCGATTACGCCTATTCCAATTCTCTCTACGTGATCAAGCTAGTCAATGGCTTGAACGTTTACCCGCGGGATCCATCACCTCATGGGATGATCTCACCACTCGTTTCCTTGCTCAATTTTTCCCACCAGGGAGAACTACCAAGCTTAGAAATGACATCTTGATGTTCCAACAACGTCAAAATGAAACTCTTTATGAAGCATGGACTCGTTTCAAGGACTTACTCCAAAAAGTCCCTCATCATGGCATAGATCTTTGGCTCCAAGTCCAAATCTTTTATGACCATATCGATCTCTCCACAAGGCGAGCCATTGACCAATCGGCCGGTGGTAAGCTACGTGATCTAAGTGCGGAACAATCATGGGAACTCATAGAAGATCTTGCTCTCTATGACAACGAAAGTTGGAATGATCCCCGTGATTTGAACAAAACAGTCAAGGCAATATCTTTGCCTTCAAACAACTCTAGCACTCCCGACCGTAGGATCATGGAACTTGAGGACTAAGTCAAGTTTCTCATGAAATCTTACGAAGCTCCTAAGCCTTCAAGCCAAGTGAACAAAATCACTTCTTCATGCGAATTATGTAGTGGTCCCCATGACACTCGTGATTGTGTGGAACTCCCCGGAACAACTTTTACGGATTACGCATCCTGGCGTACCGACGAAGCGGGAGATAAGTGGTACACTTTCAAACCCGAGCCAAACCCTTACGGTGATTCCTACAACCCCTCTTGAAAAAATCACCCAAACCTTAGGTGGAAACAAAATCAAGCCAATTCTTCCAACCCGTCTAATCGTTACCAACTAAACGGTCCACCCTCCAACCGTACTTTCAACAACAATCCTTCTAACAACTATGGTAGTACCAACAATCTTGAAGGATTGATGTCCAAGTTTATGGCGTCTCAAGAAGCTCGCATATCTAAGTTTGAAGTCGATTTCAAACAAACGCAAAGCGAGATGACCACTAAAATTGACACATTATTGAAAGGTCTCAATGACCGAGAAATGGGAGCACTCCCAAGCAACACAGTCAAGAACCCGAAACTAAACGTTAATTCCATACCATCAGTTTCGTCACCCACTTCTTGTCCGCAATACTACTCGGTTAAATCAACGAGCACGTGTTTCAAGCAAAACCAAATTCTTCAAAAGGACCAATCGAATGAAACAACTGATATAAAACCGGTCAAAAGCATAGTTGAAACACCTCCTACGCAAGACCTTGACGATGAATTCAAGGAGCTTCACCTTGAACGCCCCGTCATTGATGTCTTAGCCCGTGCTCCCTACTATAGTGCCCTCCTAGAAAAGTATGAGAAGTTTAAACTAGGTAAAAATGGGACCGCCTTCGTTTAAAACAAGTTGCCTAAAAAGCTTGATGATCCGGGTATATTTGTTTTGCCTTGTAAGATAGATCCGAAGCTTTCGACACACTAGCCGATTTAGGGTCAAGCCTCAACTTGATTCCCTTATCCCTTTCTACCACTCTCAAGCTAGGAAAGTTAGAAGAGACGGAGGTATTGATAGGTCTAGCGGATGGGAGTATTGCCCACCGGGTTGGAATGATTAAGGATGTAGTTGTTCACGTAGGGAAGTTAACTATTTTAGCGGATTTTCACGTCCTAGACATGGTTAGTGACACTACATGCCCATTATTGGTAGGAAGAGGATTTTTAGCAACCGCTAGTGCCATGATAGATTGTAAGGAGTCTAAGATAGTGGTAGGTGAGGGCGACACTTGGTCGGTATACGATGTTAAGAAACATAGCTATGATTATGAGGATGAACCGACACCACATTGGGTTGAGATGAATAGGAGACCATCTAGATATGGACCTTGGATAGAAAGGAACTTTATAGGACCTCAACGCCCATTCTATCTAGAAAAAGATTTCATCGATAAGACACATTCGGTGGAACAACTCATAGCTAGAGATGAAGAGCTAGACCCTTTTGAGGACCCCTTAGTTTTTAGAAAGATGATTGAGTTCTTAAGCGTAATGCCTATTAATATAGAGATGAACAAGTGGAAAAGAGAGGGAGATAGATGTAAATGGAGGTGGGACAAGCCACCTAAAGAAGGTGACGGATCGTGGCATATGAAGATGACTTTATATGATCCGGATGGAGAAAAGTTTGAAAGGTCATACCGTACTAAGAAAACCGATAGGAAGTTAAAACCTAAGTTTGATCCCAAAGATGTCCTCAATAAGGAACTCACCCGTATCACGTAGTAACCCATGACCTTGAGTCTAGCTACAAGACTCGTAAATAAAGAAAAGCGCTTCTTGGGAGGCAACCCATGATTTATGTGATTTTTATTTTTGATTGTTATTTGCTTCCGTATGCATGCTTTATTTTTATTGTTGGTAGATCATGTTTCAAAATTAAAATAGTTGAAATACTTTATTTTGTTGTTTGGCCTAATCTTAACTTCATCCAAAGGTATTTTTGCAAAAGATAAGTGTAAGGGGAAACCCCAAATATGTTTTTAAGAAACAAAACCGATCATGATTCTCCATAATATTAAGTGAACATGTATATTCGTATTTGTTAGAGTCAAATGCTTGTATCGAGTCATAATGAAGTTTTGCAGGATTTTCCAGGAAGTATGACGAAGTTTTTCCAGAAATTTTCCGGAAACTTAACATAAGAATTTCTGCAGGTTCACGAGTTTACTCTTGACGGCGTCACGTGTAAAAATCTGGAAATTTTACCAGTTTTGTTTTTCTAACGGAGTCTTAAAGTTTTTGTTGAATTATTAGTTTTATAATATCCAGAAAATCTGCAAACATCATTCCACAAGCATTATATCTTATTTTGTTTTCTAGGAATTATTAGCATATGTAGATAGCCGCCGATTTTATGCGAGGTTGCCTTGTCTGTTTTCTCAGGTTTTACAGGTTATGTATGACAAGAAGATGATTTATATTCTGGAATGGAAGCTTTGATTGTTCATTTTCTTGGAGGAAGATCTAACCTGGCCACCTTATTATCCATACCGAGCGAATCAGGGGAGTATTTGATTTCATTTATTTTACTTATTTCACTTTTACATTCTTTACTTGAACATTGGGGACAATGTTCATCCTAAGTGTAAGGGGAGGGTAAAATGATGATACCTTACAGATACACTTTCACTTGAGTTTGTTTGTTTGATAGTAGATGTGTAATAAAACTAAGAGAAATACTTGTTAGTGTAATTTTAGCGCCAAATTTAAATTTTTTTACAACATTTAGGAGTGAAACTTTAGCCATAGCAAGTGTCTCATGGATAGGAGATTGTATGACTAGCACAAAACCGTATCATTCAGAAAATTTGTCCACCCAAATATGTGAGGTTCGCCTTTAGATTTGATAGGAAAAGCATTTACTATTAGTGCTTATGAGTGTACCGGTAGCATTTAGATTCTAGAACTTGCGTTAGTGATGCATCCCGAGACAGCTAGTGAGACTACATTCGTGTAGTAGGATTTACTACATGATAAGAGGCATTAGGATCACCCTTGTGTTAAACCCGTATCATAATTACTTGACCATTTAAGTCATATTACTTGGCTAGTTAAGTCAAATAATTTTTCCCACACCATTAGCGTTGTACTCATTTTTAGTACACGAAACCCCTAGTACACCCCTCCGAGCCTATCTTTTCGTTTCTATCTTTAAGCGTCTTACTTAAAGGAAGAATTTGTTGCACCCCACTTAAATGTACACCCAAATCGCCTTAGCCTTCCGTGTATGCACTCATCTTTAGTGCATTATTGTTATTTGTTAAACCCTAAGTTAACTATCTAACTGATTACATGGTTGCTAAGTCGAGTCATATTCTTGTACATATTGTTTTGGGACGATTGGGACTCATGGGTAAATGATGAGGCGAAAAATGAACCACTTTTAGGGGGTCATTTAAGCCCGGAATTGAATTTATTTGATCAAATATTGCCCTAAATCGTTCCTTTTGTGATTTTAGGTACTTTGGGAGTGAATTCTTGAAAATGAAGCAATTCGGACGTTTTTGGAGCATAAAAGTGAAGAAAACGCCAAAGACTTAATTTTCCATGCTGAGAACAGTACCTGACGGCGTCAAGAGGAAAATCATGACGGCGTCAAGAGTAAAAGTGGTGACGACCCAGTGCAAACCTAACGGCGTCACAAGAAGGGCGTCAAGAGTTAATTTTGTGACGGCCTGCATAAGGAGACTACATGACGGCGTCAGACCCAGATCTAGGCAGTCCGAGGAACTATTTGGCGGCGAGATGACGGCGTCAGACATTTGTTCTTGACACCGTCACCTTCTAAACTCTATATATAGTTTTCTATTTTTCATTCATTAGAGAGGAACTTGTGTGGAGAAACCCTAGGGCCGAACTTTGTAAACCCTAGCTCGTATTTTACAGTATTTTCAAGGGTTTTCACCCCTTGAATCCTTTCATGTGCTATTGAGATAAGTCTTCTCTTAATTCAATCAATATGTCTATGTGTTGGTTGTCTATATCTTGTGCTTGTCTTGATTTCAACATGCTAGGCTAGATCTATCTTGTGTTTGCTTGGATCTAATGAAACCTAGATGTTAATTATGTGTTGATTACTTGTTTATGGTTGTATTGGATGAATGATTTCAATGTTAGGCTTAAGAAAACTGGCAGATCTCCATTGTGTAACATGCTTGAACGTCTTAGGAAACATGAACCGATGTGTACTAGGTTTTATTGGTTGTATTTAATGCATGAGTAAATTCTAATGATCCCATGTTAGGAGCTTCTTAGCCGGCTCGACATAGGAGTGAAGTAGGCACTCATAGGATTGGGGAAGTAAGTATGCCACCCCATGAATGGTATTAAGGAATACAATCCGTCATCCACGCAACTGTAACAAGTAATTAACGTGTAAAAGATATCTAGGGAGTAGTGAAATCTAAGTAAACACATTTCTCCCACATATTGCTCACAACTTTAGCATAATATAGTTTATTTTCATTTCTAGTATTTTATTTTGATTGCATCTTTAGTATTGGGTTAGTTGACTAGCAACTAATTCCGCCCAAATCCTTCAAACCCGAGATTTTAGTTTGCTTTCATAAAAATATAAAAATACAAAAAGAATCATCCCTCATCTCTAGACCTAGTCTTTAGGTTTTCTAATCCTAGCGACACTATTCCTAGCTGAACGATCAATCCCCCGGTACTTGTCATTATACTATACTACATCGATCAGGTACACTGCCTGGTGGGGGTTGTAAGCTTCTCAAGATCCCTTGAGAGGTAAAGCCTGGTGCAAACCCCACGCATCAGTAAAGTACTTATTTTATGGAGTAATGGGGAAGAACATCTTTTATTACCCCCATATGTACGTTAATCTTAAAAGTACTCCAAGTGTTTTGATTATCTTAATTCGACTCATTAGATTAGTTTATTGTAAAGTATGTAAAAATTCAAGTGTAAGGGAAATATTCATTCCCTCTGATATATTATTTTGGATGGTAGGGTAAGAGTGTATACAAAAAAATAAATAAAATAAATAAATAAATAAATAAATAAATACGGACTACCATCCCTTTTCATTATATGTTCGTTTTATATTTTTGTTATTTTTGATTTATTAGCTTAAGTCGAGTCTAGTCTTGTCTTAGCAACGTCATATTGTACATGTAATTAACCAAGATTGTTAACTCGCCACCAGTAAAGACTGCCTATATCCAACAAAACCGTGTATTCTATATCCCTACACCTAACGTTACAACCCTTTAAAAGACCTCTTTGATAGTTTATCATAGGTGCTTACGCCATGTGGTGGAGGTTTGATCCTTTCCCAAGCCTATGGTAATCTATTTTGCTATGACAGGTAGTGAGATATATTTTCCGTTTCCATATTGTGATATTACTTTATTACACCCGAGAGATGTGAGTATCTAAACACTATTTGTGAGGTGCTAGTATATGACCTCCGTGCTTGTCTTTGGTCTTTAGTGGAACGATTATTTGTTGTAATTACTTTTATATTAGTGTTAAATGACCCCTAACTTGTATTTTGACTAAAATAAAAGCGCATTTGCTTGAGGACAAGCAAATCTCAAGTATAAGGATATATGATGAGGTGAAAAATGAACCATTTTTTGGGGGTCATTTAAGCCCGGAATTGAATTTATTTGATCAAATATTGCCCTAAATCGTTCCTTTTGTGATTTTAGGTACTTTGGTAGTGAATTCTGGAAAAAGAAGCAATTCAGACGTTTTTGGTGCATAAAAGTGAAGAAAATGGCAAAGTCTTAATTTTCCATGCTGAGAACAGTACCTGACGGCGTCAAGAGGAAGATCCTGACGGCGTCAAGAGTAAAAACCATGACGACCCAGTGAAAACTTGAAGGCGTCACAACAAGGGCGTCAAGACTATTTTTGGTGACGGCCTGCATAAGGTGTATACATGACGGCGTCAGACCCAGATCTAGGCAGTCCGAGAAACTATTTGGCGGCGAGATGACGGCGTCAGACTTTTTTTCTTGACGCCGTCACCCATCAAAATCTATATATAGTTTTCTATTTTTCATTCATTAGAGAGGAACTTGTGTGGAGAAAACTAGGGCCGAACTTTGTAAACCCTAGGTCATATTTTACAGTGTTTTCAAGGGTTTTCACCCCTTGAATCCTTTCATGTTCAATTGAGATAAGTCTTCTCTTAATTCATTCAATATGTCTATGTGTTGTTTGAATTTATCTTATGCTTGTCTTGATTTCAACATGCTAGGCTAGATCTATCTTGTGTTTGCTTAGATGTAATGAAACCTAGATGTTAATTATGTGTTGATTACTTGTTTATGGTTGTATTGGATGAATGATTTCAATGTTAGGCTTAAGAAAACTGGCAGATCTCCATTGTGTAACATGCTTGAACGTCTTAGGAAACATGAACCGATGTGTACTAGGTTTTATTGGTTGTATTTAATGCATGAGCAAATTCTAGTGATCCCATGTTAGGAGCTTCTTAGCCGGCTCGACATAGGAGTGAAGTAGGCGCTCATAGGATTGGGGAAGTACGCCACCCCATGAATGGTATTAAGGAATACAATCCGTCATCCACACAAGTATAACAAGTAATTAATATGTAAAAGATATCTAGGGAGTAGTGAAATCTAAGTAAACCCAATTCTCCCATATATTGCTCACAACTCTAGTTTAGTTTAGTTTATTTTCATTTTTAGTATTTTATTTTGATTGCATCTTTAGTATTGGGTTAGTTGATTAGCAACTAATTCCGCCCAACTCCTTCAAACCCGAGATTTTTACTTGCTTTTATAAAAAATATAAAAAATATAAAAAATAAAAAAAGAATCATCCCTCATCTCCAGACCTAGTCTTTAGGTTTTCTAATCCTAGCGACACTATTCCTAGCTGAACGATCAATCCCCCGGTACTTGTCATTATACTATACTACGTCGATCAGGTACACTGCCTGGTGGGGGTTGTAAGCTTCTCGAGATCCCTCGAGAGGTAAAGCCTGGTGCAATTCCCACGCATCACTTACCCAAGGTTATGCAGTGAACTTGAGATAAATGAAAAAAAAAAAGATTGGATTTAAATGAACTACTATGGATACTTAAGCACTAAATCAACTATAATTATACTAGATAAGCATAAAACACAAAAATGCAATAGAGATAAGCAGAAATAAGCTATGCTACAGTAGTAACTTGGAATTTGCTAAAATTGAGAAAAATTGAAAACACCTTAGGCCTCAACTTAGCAGAGGCTCTCAAATGGGCAGCTACAAGCTCCTAACTTATGGAATAAGCTAGGTAAGAGTCCTTCTGGCCAATCCCTTAAGACCACTTCCCAAGCTTTCCACAATCAAATGCATAGGTACCCTGCATTGATTTTTAACTCTGATACTATTCTTTTTATGTTTGCTTATGGAATTTAAGAGCTTACGTAAGCTTATGAGACAGTAAAACTTGGTTTATAACATGATTAGAGTAAACTTAGAAATTTCAAATTAAAATGCAAATTCTGAATTGGAACTGAAATACTTGAAATTTTTATTAGAAAACACTTGAAATATACTGAGAACACTGAGTACAACTTTTTTAAGCTAAGAGATACAACTGAAAATGGAATTTTTACTAATTCGACACTAAATTAAGCTAAAAACTACTTATGTCTTCCTCTTGCTTCTTCTCCTTTTTATAGTGAACAATTAGGGTTTAGGAGACCCTCTTGTGCTTTTCCAGCACTAATATTGACCATTGGATGCCTGAAAATGATACTGACCCTTGATTGTTTTTGGCGGGAAAACTGGTTTTTGCAATTGGGGCAGGTTGCTTGTGGGAGGGGGTGAGCATTAAATGTTGTTGTCCTTTGGTGTGGAAGTGATGGGTTGGTCGGTGGAGGCAAGTGGAGAAGGTTGGGGGTGGTAAGGTGATGGGTTGCAGGTTACAAGTGGGAGGGAAGGGTGATGGTTGACAGGGTTTGACCGGGGTTGACTCTTTAACCCTGCTATAATATTATTAAGGGTGGGTTTGTTTGTTGGGCTTGGGGAGTGGACTGGGCCAAAGGGTGATAGTGATTGGGTTGTGTTTGTTTTTATGTTTGGATTGGATTTGGTCATAGGCTTGTTTGGTTTAAGCTTATCACAAGGACCATTCATGTAATTAAATGAAAGTTTGGGGGTGGATTTTGGCAATTTTCCAAAGTTATTACAAGGACTAAACTTGCCAAGTTTCAATAATCCAAGGACCCATGATGCATTTCCTTCAATTTATTTTACTAGGGACCAGTTTTGCCTAATTTTCAAAGTTGAGGGACCAAATTTGCCAAAAATTCAAACTTTTCACCCAAGGACCAATTATGACAACTTTTGATTTCCAAAGGACCTGAGTTGACTTTTCTTCCAAAACAAATGCTCAAGGGCCAATTCTATCAATTTTGAAACTTGAGTGACCATTTTCTGCCAATTTTGCAAACTTTTACTCCAGGAATTATGTGATTCCCCAAGGTACATTTTGACAATTTGAGCTCAAAAATGGTAATTTGCTTCCCCGGCTTTGGCTTTTGACACGTTTTTCAAACTCGTGCTCGTTTTTGTCCTTTTTGGCCTGATTTTTTCCTGTTTCTGAAATATCCGTTCCTGCACGACCACAAACACAAAAACTTAATATCTTTGGTATTTATGGTTAGTTTGTGTCTGTTTTGGTCTTAATTTAGCCAGAAAAAGGTGTGTGAATAAGCACCTGTTTTGGTCTTAATTTGGCCAGAAAAAATGTATATGAATAAGCACACACCAAGCATTACTTAGCAACAATATCGGACTTATGTAGAACGGGGTTCTGTGGAAGTCTGATGAATGTTGGACTATGATGAGGCGAAAAATGATCCGTTTTTAGGGGGTCATTTAAGCCCGAATCCGACTTTATTTGATCAAATATTGCCCTAAATCGTTCCTTTTGTGATTTTAGGTGTTTGGAGAGTGAATTCTGGAAAAGAAGCTATTTTGGACGTTTTTGGAGCATAAAAGTGAAGAAAACGGCTAAGTACCAAATTTCCATACTGAAAATACAAGGTGACGGCGTCAAGACCACCATCTTGACGGCGTCAGACATGAGGAATTAAACACCGAAGGTGGTGACGGCGTCAAAGTGGCAAAATTATTATACCGTGGGTGGTGACGGCGTCACTTAGGCCGTCATAAGTGGATCAAGGCCGTCCGAGGAAGTATATGGCGGCGAGGTGACGGCGTCACAAGTAACTCTTGACGCCGTCAGCCTGTTTTTCCTATATATAGTTTTCTAGTTTTTTCATTAAAGAGAGAAGTTTTGGTGAAACCCTAAAGACGATTTTGGTGCCTCTTTTACAGGTTTTTCAAGGGTTCCAAACCCTTGAGACCTTGCATTGTAATTGAGATAAGTGTACTTTCAATTCAATCAATATGTCTATGTGTTGGTTGTTTATCTCTTGTTCTTGTCTCAATTCTACTATGCTAGGCTAGATCTCTCTTGTGTTTGCTTAGATCTAATGAAACCTAGATGTTGATTATGTGTTGATTACTTGTCTATTCTTGTTTTGAATGAATGATTTATATGTTAGGCTTAAGAAAACTGGTAGATCTCCAAATGGTAACATGCTTGAACGTCTTAAGAAACATGAACCGAGGCGTACTAGGTCTTTATTGGTTGTATTTAATGCATGAGCCACTGTTTACAATCCCTATAGTTGTGCTGGGTCATGGTGTAGGAGGAGATAAGAGCTCATAGAGTTGGGGAGTTATGTATGCCACCCCACGAATGGTATTAAGGAATACAATCCGTCATTCATACAAGTGTAACAAGTAATTAACATGTAAAAGATATCTAGGGAGTAGTGAAGTCTAAGTAAACACAATTTCTCCAATTACTGCTCACAACTTTAGTATAATTTAGTTTAATTTCATTTTCATTATTTTAATAGCTTTGGGTTAGTTGAATAGCAACTAATTCTGCCCACTCTTCCAAAACCCGAGATTTTACTTGCTTTCATAAAAATATAAAAATACAAAAATAATCATCTCTCACCTCTAGAACTATTAATTAGGTTTTCTAATCCTAGCGACACTATTCCTAAGCTGAACGATCAATCCCCCGGTACTTGTCACTATACTATACTACAACGATCAGGTACACTGCCTGGTGGGGGTTGTAAGCTTCTCGAGATCCCTCGAGAGGTAAAGCAAGGTGCTATTCCCACGCATCAAGTTTTTGGCGCCGCAGCCCGGGGAATAGTTATTGTCTAGGTTAGGATTTCTTTTTATTAGGTCTACTTGCTAGATTCCTTTCTAGTAAGATTTTTATTTTTATTTTTAGGTCTTCTTTAGTCTATCTCATTTCTTCGTGCCTTTGTTCGTAACTCTTTACCATCCGACATCATGGAAGGTGGTAACATCTTTGAACCCATCATCCCATCACAACAAAACCCACCATTAGAACCCCTTAGGCCCCGAACCTTAGGAGAGTATTCCCGACCTAGCCACCAAGGCTACCGAAACACCATTGAGCTCACCGGAGCCAATGTGACCCCCTTGCGATCCGACACCATCCGGTTGGTGCAAAGCGGATGTGCATTCCATGGACTTCGTTCCGAAGATCCAAACCAACACCTTAAGGACTTCCTCAAAATCGTAGATTCCATAGACCTAGGTGTTGAAACTAGAGAGACTACCCGTTTACGCCTATTCCAATTCTCTCTACGGGATCAAGCTAGTCAATGGCTTGAGCGTTTACCCGCGGGATCCATCACCACATGGGATGATCTCACCACTCGTTTCCTTGCTCAATTTTTCCCACCGGGGAGAACTACTAAGCTTAGGAATGACATCTTGATGTTCCAACAACGTCAAAATGAATCTCTTTATGAAGCATGGACTCGTTTCAAGGACTTACTCCAAAAAGTCCCTCATCATGGCATAGATCTTTGGCTCCAAGTCCAAATCTTCTATGACCATATCGACATCTCCACGAGGCGAACCATTGACCAATCGGCCGGTGGTAAGCTACGTGATCTTAGTGCGGAACAATCATGGGAACTCATAGAAGATCTTGCTCTCTATGACAACGAAAGTTGGCATGATCCCCGTGATTTGAACAAAACGGTCAAGGCAATATCTTTGCCTTCGAACAATTCAAGCACTCCCGACCGTAGGATCATGGAACTTGAGGACCAAGTCAAGTTTCTCATGAAATCTTACGAAGCTCCGAAGCATTCAAGCCAAGTGAACAAAATCACTTCTTCATGCGAATTATGTAGTGGTCCCCATGACACTCGTGATTGTGTGGAACTCCCCGGAACAGCTTTTGCGGACTACGCATCCACGCGTACCGACGAAGCAGGAGATAAGTGGTACACTTTCAAGCCCGAGCCAAACACATACGGTGATTCATACAACCCCTCATGGAAAAATCACCCAAACCTTAGGTGGAAACAAAATCAGCCAAATTCTTCCAATCCGCCTAATCGTTACCAATCAAACGGTCCCCCATCCAACCGTACCTTCAACAACAATCCTTCTAACAACTATGGTAGTACCAACAATCTTGAAGGATTGATGTCGAAATTTATGGCATCTCAAGAAGCCCGCATAGCTAGGTTCGAAACCGAATTCAACCAACAACAAACGGAGATGACCAACAAGATCGACAACTTGTTAAAAGCCCTCAACAACCAAACATTAGCCACACCTAGGAAGGACACTAGGGACACCAATAGTGGAATCCAAGTTAAGGACCCCTCATCACCCAAACATGTCCACTCTGTCAATGTTGTCACCATTAAGCCGATAGATAGGGAGATAGAGGAGAGTGACAAGGATGAAGTTAGAGTAGAAGCCAATAGTGAGGATGAGAGTAGGGAAGTTGAGGTTAAAAAAGATGAGAAATTGGAGGAGATAGAACCTATAGAGAAATACTTTGATAAGTTGCCAACCGAGGAGGAACGGGAATACCATAAGGATTTATTTGATAGTCCCGAGAAAACATATATCTTTGGCGACCCCCTGATCAAAATGGGAGATCCCTCCAACATTAACATCCCATGCAATATCGGGCACATGCATATATGGAAAGCTTACATCGACCTTAGATCCCCCGTAAACATCATGACTAGGACCTATTACAATTGGGTGATGAAGAAGCAACTCAATTTTAGGATAATGCCCGGTAAAAGTTGGATAAGTAATTTTGCAGGAAGAGTTAAGGGAGTACATGTGATTATAGGGAATCTCACCTATGAGATTGATTTTATGATAGTGGAAGACACTCGTCCCGTGATAGATTCTTGCCTAAGCCAAATTATATTCGGGAAGCCTTTTGTTGAAGCCACTATGATGAGTTATGATCCGACTTTAGGGATAGTTAGATTCAAGAAAGACAATGATGAGGTTGCTTATCAAATGCCCTACAAGATCGAACAATACCGCCTTCTCTCTAATTTCGAAAAGGAACGTAAGCAAGCGGCTTATTATAGGAATGATGAGGATAGATGTAGAGGAGTAGAGTATGTTAGAAATAGGATGCTTGGTTTCTTCAAAGAATGCTTGCAACTAGGTCCGGAATACAAAACTGGTTTAGAAGACGACCTAGAGAGTGGAACCAATGATGAGATCACGTAGTAACCCATGACTTTGAGTCTAGCTACAAGACTCGTAAATAAAGAAAAGCGCTTCTTGGGAGGCAACCCATGTTTTGTGTGATTTTTATTTGTTTGATTGTTATTTGCTTCCGTATGCATGTTTTATTTTTATTGTTGGTTGATCATGTTTCTCAATTAAAATGTAAAATACTTTATTATGTTGTTTGGCCTAGTCTTAACTTCAACCTAAAGGTATTTTTGCAAAAGATAAGTGTAAGGGGAAACCCCAAATATGTTTTTAAGAAACAAACCGATCATGATTCTCCACAATATTCAATGAACATGTATATTCGTATTTGTTAGAGTCAAGTGCTTGTATTGAGTCATAATGAAGTTTTGCAGGATTTTCCAGGAAGTAGGACAAAGTTTTTCCAGAAATTTTCCGGAAACTTAACATAAGAATTTCTGCAGGTCCATTCTGACGGCGTCAGGGTATTGCTCTTGACGGCGTCAGGAGTTAAAATCTGGAAATTTTACCGGTTTTGTTTTTCTAACGGAGTCTTATGGTTTTTGTGAATTATTAAGTTTTATAATCTCCAGGAAATCTGCAAACTTCATTCCACAAGCATTATATCTTACTTTGTTTTCTAGGATTTAGTAACTTATATAGGATGCCGCTGATTTTACGTGAGGTTGCCTTGTCTATTGTTGTCAGGATTTACAGGTTATTTATGACAAGAAGATGATTTATATTCTGGAAGGGAAGCTTTGATTGTTCGTTTTCTTGGAGGAAGATTTAACCTGGCCAACCTAAAATCCATACCGAGCGAATCATGGGAGTATTTGATTTCATTCTCTTTACTTTCTAACTTTTACATTCTTTACTTGAACATTGGGGACAATGGTCATCTTAAGTGTAAGGGGAGGGTAAAAAGATGATACCTTACATATGCACTTTCGCTTGAGTTTGTTTTGTTTAATAGTAGATGAGTAATAAAACTACGAGAAATACTTGTTAGTGTAATTTTAGCGCCAAATTTAAAATTTTTTACAACATTTAGGAGTGAAACTTTAGCCATAGCAAGCGTCTCATGGATAGGAGGTTGTATGACTAGCACATAACCGTATATTCAGAAAAATTTTCCACCCAAAAATGTGAGGTTCGCCTTTAGTTTTGATAGGAAAAGCATTTATTATTGGTGCTTATGAGTGTACCGGTAGCATTTAGATTCTAGAACTTGCGTTAGTGATGCATCCCGAGACCGCTAGTGAGACTACATTCGTGTGGTAGGATTTACTACATGATAAGAGGCATTAGGATCACCTTTGTGTTAAACCCGTATTATAATTACTTGACCATTTAAGTCATATTACTTGGCTAGTTAAGTCAACTAATTTTTCCCACACCCTTAGCGTTGTACTCATTTTTAGTACACGAAACCCCTAGTACACCCCTCCGAGCCTATCTTTTCGTTTCTAACTTTAAGCATCTTACTTAAAGGAAGAATTTGTTACACCCCACTTAAATGTACACCCAAATCGCCTTAGCCTTCCGTGTATGCGCTCATTTTTAGTGCATTATTGTTATTTGTTAAACCCTAAGTTAACTTTCTAATTGATTACATGGTTGCTAAGTCGAGTCATATTCTTGTACATATTGTTTTGGGACGATTGGGACTCATGGGTAAGTACTTATTTTATGGAGTAATGGGGAAGAACATCATTTATTACCCCCCATATGTACGTTAATCTTAAAAGTGCTCCAAGTGTTTTGATTTTCTTAATTCGAGTCATTAGATTAGTTTAATGTAAAGTATGTAAAGATTCAAGTGTAAGGGGAATTCTCATCCCCTATGATGTATTATTTCGGATGGTAGGGTAAGAGTGTATGCAAAAAAAAAAAAAAAAAAAAAAAAAAAAAAAAAAAAAAAAAAAACATACGGACTACCATCCCGTTTTCATACTATGTTTATTTTATGTTTTTGTTATTTTTCATTTATTAGCTTAAGTCGAGTCTAGTCTTGGCTTAGCAACGCCATCTTGTACATGTAATTAACCGAGATTGTTAACTCGCCACCAGTAAAACTTCCTTTATCCAACAAAACCGTGTAATTCATATCCCTACACCTAACGTTATAACCCTTTAAAAGACCTCTTTGATAGTTTATCCTAGGTGCTTACGCCATGTGGTGGAGGTTTGATCCTTTCCCAAGCCTATGGTAATCTATTTTGCTATGACAGGTAGTGAGAGATATCTTCCATTTCCATAATGTTATATTACTTTATTACACCCGAGAGATGTGAGTATCTAAACACTATTTGTGAGGTGCTTGTGTATGACCTCCGTGCTTGTCTATTGGTCTTTAGTGGAACGATTATTTGTTGTAATTACTTTTATATTAGTGTTAAATGACCCCTAACTTGTCTTTTGAGTAGAATAAAAGCTCATTTGCTTGAGGACAAGCAAATCTCAAGTGTAAGGGTATATGATGAGGCGAAAAATGATCCGTTTTTAGGGGGTCATTTAAGCCCGAATCCGACTTTATTTGATCAAATATTGCCCTAAATCGTTCCTTTTGTGATTTTAGGTGTTTGGAGAGTGAATTCTGGAAAAGAAGCTATTTTGGACGTTTTTGGAGCATAAAAGTGAAGAAAACGGCTAAGTACCAAATTTCCATACTGAAAATACAAGGTGACGGCGTCAAGACCACCATCTTGACGGCGTCAGACATGAGGAATTAAACACCGAAGGTGGTGACGGCGTCAGAAGGATTCGTGACGGCGTCAAAGTGGCAAAATTATTATACCGTGGGTGGTGACGGCGTCACTTAGGCCGTCATAAGTGGATCAAGGCCGTCCGAGGAAGTATATGGCGGCGAGGTGACGGCGTCACAAGTAACTCTTGACGCCGTCAGCCTGTTTTTCCTATATATAGTTTTCTAGTTTTTTCATTAAAGAGAGAAGTTTTGGTGAAACCCTAAAGACGATTTTGGTGCCTCTTTTACAGGTTTTTCAAGGGTTCCAAACCCTTGAGACCTTGCATTGTAATTGAGATAAGTGTACTTTCAATTCAATCAATATGTCTATGTGTTGGTTGTTTATCTCTTATTCTTGTCTCAATTCTACTATACTAGGCTAGATCTCTCTTGTGTTTGCTTAGATCTAATGAAACCTAGATGTTGATTATGTGTTGATTACTTGTCTATTCTTGTTTTGAATGAATGATTTATATGTTAGGCTTAAGAAAACTGGCAGATCTCCAAATGGTAACATGCTTGAACGTCTTAAGAAACATGAACCGAGGCGTACTAGGTCTTTATTGGTTGTATTTAATGCATGAGCCACTGTTTACAATCCCTATAGTTGTGCTGGGTCATGGTGTAGGAGGAGATAAGAGCTCATAGAGTTGGGGAGTTATGTATGCCACCCCACGAATGGTATTAAGGAATACAATCCGTCATTCATACAAGTGTAACAAGTAATTAACATGTAAAAGATATCTAGGGAGTAGTGAAGTCTAAGTAAACACAATTTCTCCAATTACTGCTCACAACTTTAGTATAATTTAGTTTAATTTCATTTTCATTATTTTAATAGCTTTGGGTTAGTTGAATAGCAACTAATTCCGCCCACTCTTCCAAAACCCGAGATTTTACTTGCTTTCATAAAAATATAAAAATACAAAAATAATCATCTCTCACCTCTAGAACTATTAATTAGGTTTTCTAATCCTAGCGACACTATTCCTAAGCTGAACGATCAATCCCCCGGTACTTGTCACTATACTATACTACAACGATCAGGTACACTGCCTGGTGGGGGTTGTAAGCTTCTCGAGATCCCTCGAGAGGTAAAGCAAGGTGCGATTCCCACGCATCAGACTAAGTGAAAGTACTTGTGATATTCTGCTAAGAAAGAAATACAGTGTTAGCCTCACCTCATGAAGAGGTTTCCGCGGTCAACCTCGGGTGTGAAAGTAAGTATCTAGAGAAAAAAAGTATGCGTTTGTTTCTACATGAGAGAAGTTTTACCATTAAAAGTTTTTAATGCATTCCTATTTGTAGGCGAACGCCTTTGTCGTCTTTTGGGGGTCACGAGGTGCGATACACTTTATGGACCAATAGGTTATATAAGGTTTGCATTGAAGTCATACGCGTGGACTACTTTATGCTTTGGGAATGCTGCCCTTAACTGGCAAGTCGCGGTTACTTTATGTTTATTTCATGACCCCAAGTTATATTCTGTACTCTCTTTGGATTAGGCATTGATATAGATCCCAAGGTCGTTCCGGACTTACTAACCTTCCGCGACTCATCGTTATGCTGCGGTTGTATGAAGCTGCGAATCCGCTGCAATTGTCTGGTCGTACCGGACTTGTTCCATACGTGGTCTTTATTTTTGAAAATTTAATGGTTAAGTTTAATATTAATAAAGTTGATTTTGTACTTTGATGTAGAAAAACAAAAATTATAAAGAATTAGTGTATATTGGCAACAAAGAAACTTATAAAAGAAAGTGATTATTTTGATTGTTGATATAAGTTACATTTAAACTCAAAAGTTTATAAAAATATATAATATTAAATTTTATATAAAAAATAACGTATAAACAATTATATTTGTTGTTAACAAAAACAATATTTATTGTTAGTTTTATAGTTTATAATGATTTATTTAAAGGACAATCAAATAAATAAATCAAGCTGGCAAACTCAACTAGCGCGAATTATATCAAAGCCCTCCGCGTAAGGAGGAAACAAAACTAGTTATACCATATTACCATGTAAAGTATATAACTATGTGAATGATCAATTGTTTAATATATATACGATCGATAGATATAACATAAATTTTTAAGGTGTGAACAATATTTTTTATATTATCATGTATCTATCATGCGTATGTAGTTCGCTTTCATGTACATGTAGTTCGCTTTCATGTACGGCTATACTTCTTAAAATAAAGTTACCATTTTGATAACTTGCAAGATAATTATGAAAAAAGTTCGTATCTTAGGCTGTCTATACATGCAAGTGCAAGTGGTGCAATTTTGACTCGTGTAGCATGGTTCAACCTAAAGGCTTTCCAAGGGGTAGTCCCTTAATGAGGGGATCAGACTAATAACCTTAATTAATAAGTTGACTAAACTAATTACAACCTTTAGTCAAATTAATTTCAGACCAAAAGATTCAAGCTTTTCATAAATGAAAAGGGTTCTTGTGAATGTGACATAACACAAGTTGATAAAGGAAATGATAAATTTTCAATTTAGTGTGATTATGAATTTTGATGTTCCTGTATATCTTGAATGCACCTTGTTTTAGAATATTTTCATTGTGCATTACCATGGCGACCCTTTTTCAATATCTACCTCGTTTTTCATACTTTTTACCTTTTTGACTATGTCAAATCGTAGTTTATATCAATTTTTCTTTCTTTGCTTTTCTCTACGTTAGACGAGGATCATTGAGAAAAAGCAAAAAAGTCTAATGTAAAAACTAAACATCACTTAAAAGGGTATGTACGTATAACCTCACCCTTTTGTAAAACATGATGTTCAAGATACGTGCACGAATCATCATATAATTAACTCTATCAGTTCGTTCGGAAAACAATGATGTACTGTACTAAACATAAGTCCCTCTAGATGGACTTATGAATCGTGTAGATTTTAAATGTCATAAGTACCATGGTCGTTTTTTCTCCAAACCTCTCTTTTATTAACAAAGCTAAGCTATGATAATACGTAGTAGTTAGGAATAATCGTCTCATAATGTATTTAAGTTGACATTTAGTCCTTTAGTCCTTTTGAAATGTATTGAATTTTACCCGTAATGATACATATAATAGGAAAAATCGAAAATTCGTGTATTAAGTTAGAAAAAATGATACTGTAGTTTAGTACACAACGAAAGTGATATTATAAACGTAAGCCCGCAATAAATATACGTTCTCTGTAGTTATTTTTGACAAGTATTTGACAAAATATCATTTATTGTTATCTTTTTCTTCATTAGTGTTTTTGCAAACAACTATGTGAAACTTTTTGTATTTGGTGGGTCAAAGAAAGAGTAGCAACTAGCAAGTAGGAACTAGGAACTAGGAAGAGTGACATACATAATTAAATGGATTCAATGAAAATGATGGATCAAACAAGTTATGGCGAGTACGATGGTTCGAGGTCTTCGTGGCGTTTACAACGGTCAAGGTAAACAAGAGTTAGTATGAAGTGGTAGGGGACACTTTCTAACCATTTTGAATCCAAATTTCGAACTAGTAATAATAGAGTTGTTTAAGTTACTTGAGAAACAAACATGTACTTTAACTAAGTTGGTGAAAACATGTATGTAAAGAGGCTTGTAAAATCTGTATTGACTTGCTACTTGCCAATGAAAGTTATAAAAAATCTTAAGGGATTTCATAGTAAACCTTTTCTATCTTCAGTCAATAAGGAGATACGGGTGAGAAGGTTTTTAAATAAGACACATTGGTTTTTTAATATGGATTTTTATTAAAATATAAATCTGATGGGATTCAGATAAGCGTGAATTGAATTTACAATTTTATAATTTGACTCTTAAAATTACATCAGATCCAATAATCATGAGTCATTATCATTATCATATACATTAGTTATTTATTTATGAGCAAAGTAATATAATTGAAAATAAACCCTTTATGTGTAGTTGTTTACCTTTTTTCAAATTTTTGTTTTTAAGATTTGAGGTTGATTTTACAATAAAATGTACTATCAGGTTTTGCGATGGTGATTGAATGATAAAGGGTTGTGTGGATGGCTTGCTAAGCTTCGAGTAACCTGTAACAACACAAATGAACACACCATGTTAAGTGAAGCAGAGGGGTTGGTCCCTGCGAATCATCTCTGGCATGAGAGTAAGTATATGTTTATGATTGCAATGAGTGCTAAAGTATGAAATGTAGGTGTTGAGAGCATGATCAAACCTGAATTACTTGCCAAGCGATTTATAGGTGAGGCTTTGGCAGGCCTATGCATTGAAAACCGAAGATTATGGAAGTGTCCCATGTTTTAGGTGATTGTTGGGCGAGTGACCCATGATCTCAAACTTGGCGGGAAAGCCTGGGCAATTGTGATCGTGGATTTGACTTGGTCATATTAAGCCTATGTGTTAAGTTAATATCTTTGAAGGGCACACCTTGGAGGGTGTTGGGCTTCGACTAGCGGATTCACATAATGGTAACCATTGGTTAAGAATGATTTTACGACAGTAAATACTTTCGGAGGTTTGCCAAAGTCTATGAGAGTGTTGCATCTGATTAAGTTCGAAAGTAAGACCTTCAACCTGTTCGAAGAGTACATCCAATTCAGATCCAATAATCATAAGTCAATATCATTATCAGTATATGTCATTTACGGTAGTTATTTATGAGTAAAGTACTATGAATGAAAATAAACCCTTTATGTGTAGTTGTTTACCCTTCTTCAAATTTTCCTTTTTGAGATTTTGAGGTGGTAAAAGAAGAGTCAGAAATGATCAAAATTTACTCGGTAATGCTGTGTATACTTAAGTTATAAAAGCTCGTGTTTTTAGGATAATTTGAATATAGAAAACTTCGTCCATCAAGGGCAGAGCGTTATATGGACAAAAGAGGGCTATGGCCCCCCTAAGATTTTCATTTTTACACGAAATACCCTTTACATTAATAAACAATTTACATTATAAACTTTAGATTTTAAAAGTAAATGCTGAATTAGCCCTCCTAAATTTCATAATTTACACTTTGGCCCTCTTAAAAAAGTTAGGCTAGCTACGCCACTGTCGTCCATTTAACATTATTTATTTTAGGGGCTTTTGCATATATATGTCTTTCCAAAAATGCACAATTATATATATATTCAAAGCATGCATAAAAGCCATTGTATTATATGCATAAAAAACTTGTACAAAATATATATATGCAATTATTCGGATGGAGATTGTCTCAAGTTGGAAAACCAACTTGACACTTGGGGAAGTGTGAGTCATTGGATTTGATCCAATGGCTCAAATCAAACCCAATGGCTCAAATCAATTTGATTTGAGCAATTGAATCAAATCCAATTGCTCATAAATACTCAACTTGAATCAAGTAATTTGAGAGGATCATCACCTCAATTATTCACTTTGATTACAACATAAAAGGAAAATGATAGTTAAAGTATTTATTGTGCAAAGTGTTCCTTGGTTGGTTTATAATCTTGTCATATGAGAGAGATTTTTTATTTTTTATTTTATTTATTTATTTATTTATTTTTTTTTTTTTTCTTCTCCTTAACAAAATGAGATGAATATGTTGGTCATGTTATTTCATAACAAAAGAGATGCCTCCTTTCTTTTATCTTTCTAAATTTTAGTAGTCATTTTTGCAAGAACATCACTTTTGTTGTGTCATAACATAGCCGCATAGAAGGTTTTTTTTTTTTTTTTTTTTTTTTTTTTTTTTTTTTCATTTGATTTTAACTCTAATTTAAATTTAGTAGTCAGTTTTTTTTTTTTTTTTTTTTTTTTTTTTTTTTTTTTTTTTTTAATCAAAAGTCACATTTGAAATACGTTTAAGATAGTATTTGTTATCTACTTCATTCCTTTTAAAATAATTGTCATACATAATAATTACTCGTACTTCTTTCTTTTTGTTACTTTTATAAAATAACATTTTTTTAACGGCTTATAAAATAACATATTTACCTTACATCAACTAATTACAGTTTTTATTTTTAAATTTTATAATAATAATTTCAAGTAAGATAATATGGTATTTTTTTTATCAGTAAACAAGTACTCGTTTCATCTCAAAATTATATTTCCCATTCATTTTAGGATGTATCAAAATAATAGTCACCTTTTTGTAAAATACGTAGTAAAATTTAGTACCTGAGGATAATATTTGATTGATTGAAGAGGGTAGTTAAACCATTTTTCTTAGTATGTTTTTTTATGTGATGACAATAATTTTAATACGTAGGAAGTAATTTATTTTCAAAACGCGGCTCTAAAAGGATTTCGTTGCTATTTAATAACCTAACAATTTTGTGTAATTGTCTCAAACTCTCAATATTTTTTTGTCTCATGCCATTAATGTAATATTGTGTTATTTTATGACCATTCTTACTTGAGAATTCTTTTATAGTGACAATTTGACACATCATACTCAAGTTGCTATCTCTCTTTCCCCAAGGTGACTTTGCTTTGCATCATCATCCCACTGTCTCAACACCACTTTCTATTTCAGTTGTAGCTTCCCTTCAATCTCAAAGCTACACTTCACTCCTTAACTATGACAATCACCATATAAACTCACCTCATCTCATCATATTCATTATACAAAAACCCAACTTCATGCTCATCTCACTAATAATGTTTTTTCAGTTTTAGTACTTTGTTTTGCAGAATTTGAGCTCTAGAATATGTTTTTATGGTGTTTCTAGAGGTGGGTATCTTTCTTTTTTCTTAGTTATTTACTCACTATGTAGATGCTATGATTAGTATATAATTTTAATGGGATCTTTATTCATTTTGATGAACATAAAGGTTGTTACTATTTACTAATGTATGAAAATGATGAATCTTTAAAACTAATTTGAAAGTATGATTGAGCATTAAAAAAATATGAAAATTTTATAAGGGTTCTTAAAAATCCATAATTTCCTGAAATAGAAAGGAATTTTAAGCCATTCTGATGAGAGTAGGAGTAAAAATGTCTAAAAATTGCAAGGGCTTTTTTTCCCATGTTAAAATGACTTAAGTTGCTTAAATGATCCTTAGATTTCTTGCAATTTAGTAAATCTTGATCCATTATTTGATGAATCTTTTTATTTATCTATCTGTTTATTTGCTGTTTACTTGAAAGCTATAGTCCAAAGAAGATACAGTAATATGCTTATAGATTTAATTTTTCCTTTAGTTTTTTTAGAGGCTTTGCATATTGAAATTTGATTTTTAGAATAATTTTTTTCCATGGAATTAATAGGAGAATATTGACCCAAGATCACCCAATTGTCCAGTTTCTTTGACTATGACTTTTAGATTGGTGTTCACATTAAACTTCACCTTGTGTGCAGATTATTGAAGTTGAACTTTGAGAGTTGTGTCTTGTTCTTTTATTAAGAAACCGGAAACAAAAGATCCATCATGTCGAATGCGTGGTACTATCAATCAATGCAAGAATTCGACTTTATCTGTAAATCTCAGTTTCAAACCTTAGATAGTATTGGTCATGGAAACAATCTACTCATCAAACCCGAGCCATATTGCACCCTTGATTCGTCCTCAGCTAGTGGCAGCTATTCTCTCGATTCTCCTGCGACTGAATCGTGTGTGACTGATGACTTGAATGACTTTAAGAAAAGGTTGAGGCAATTAGAAAGTGTTATGCTTTCGGATTTGTATGAAGAAAATGAATATGGAAAGTTATTGGTTGGCAATGGTATTGTTGACCTTCCTGATATAGAAATATGGAAAGAAATGGTGGAGGGTGTTCCGAAACGTGACTTGAAAGAGGTGCTCATTGCCTGTGCAAATGCGGTATCGAATAATGATTCCACAACTGCCCGGTCTTATATATCAGAATTGCAGCAGATGGTGTCGGTTGCTGGTGAACCGATCCAACGACTTGGGGCGTATATGTTGGAAGGTTTGGTGGCTCGGTTATCACCTTCGGGAAGCTCAATATGTAAAGAGCCCGCTAGTGACGAGCTTTTATCATACACAAACACTTTGTATGAAGTTTGCCCTTATTTTAAGTTTGGTTATATGTCGGCAAATGGTGCAATTGCAGAAGCTATGAAGGATGAATCCCGAGTCCACATCATTGACTTCCAAATTGGTCAAGGAAGTCAATGGGTACCATTGATCCAAGCATTTGCAGCTAGGCGTGGCGGGCCACCTCATATCCGGATAACGGGCTTTGATGACTCTACATCAGCACGTGCTCGCGGAGGTGGGTTAAATATCGTAGGTCAGAGACTTGGTAAACTTGCAAGATCTTTCAATGTGCCATTTGAGTTCAATGCTGCTTCTGTATCCGTTTCTGAAGTGGGGATCCAACATTTTCGACTGCGACCTGGTGAAGCTTTAGCCGTCAATTTTGCTTTTGTGTTACATCACATGGCGGACGAGAGTGTGAGCATTGAAAACCATAGGGACCGTATTTTAAGGCTTGTGAAGAGCATGAAACCGAAAGTGGTAACTTTAGTCGAGCAAGAGTCAAACACAAACACAGCTGCATTCTACCCTCGTTTTCTTGAGGCTCTTGATTATTATAACGCGATGTTTGAATCAATGGATGTGAGTCTTCCGAGAGATCATAAAAAGAGGATAAATGTTGAACAACATTGTTTAGCAAAAGATGTGGTGAATATAATAGCGTGTGAAGGGAACGAGAGGGTGGAAAGGCATGAGCTTATTGGGAAATGGAAGTTACGATTTATGATGGCTGGGTTTACCCCTTACCCATTAAGTTCTCTGGTTAATGGCACGATAAAGACACTGCTAAAGAAGTACAGTGACAGATATAGGCTTGAAGAAAGGGATGGAGCTCTGTATCTTGGCTGGATGAACAGAGATTTGGTTGCCTCCTGCGCCTGGAAATAACCAAACACTTGGGGGGGGGGGGTATTGTTTGTAACTTATGTAATCGCAACCATCTTTCTATACGTAGAAGTGATCGTTTGTTGTTCTATGTTTGAGTTGTCATCGAATAATCTCGAATAGTTTCAATTTTGTCGCTCAATTTTAGAACTCTTTCCTTTTGTTTTCGGTATGTTCCATGATCATAAGGTCAAATCCGATGATTGTAGAATATTTTTATTTCTTACAAAACAACGGTTTGTTTGTACTCGAAAAAGCACAAGCTAATCCACAATTACATATACTAGAGTTTTTGGAAAATGATGCGACTTAACAGGCCACCTAGAGTGCATATAGTGTTGTCCTTTTCGACCTAGGTTGGACCACGAATAGAATCTAAATACACCACATGTCGCTTCGCCGCATTTGTGGGTTCATCTACGATAGTAGTCCTCCGACGTATGCTATATAGATCATACCTTTTAAAAAGAGCGGCCCATCGATAGAGTCGTAGAGAGGGTGCTCCCACATAGCATCTACATAGATCATAATGTTCTGAAGAAACTCAACGGCAGGTTCAATTCCAACCGCCTTCGAGTTTGGAAAATAATACCCTTGAACCAAGTTCAAGAATCACATAAAGAAGTAGCATCATGTTGGGAAATGAACAATGTGAAAAGGGAAGCTTGTACTTCTAAGTTTAGTAAAGCATCAAATGGTGGAACCCAAGAAAGATAAACTACAAGCACAATAAAGAGTTGACCACAAAAGAGCCAACATGAGATAAAAAGATAAAACTGTTAAAATCCCCCACAAGGAACATGAAAGTACTTGTGGTTGATTTCACACAAGTCAAGTGCAACAGGAGCTGCAACCACCATGGTCCATGTCATTAAACATGAGCAACTTGTGCTCCTCAAACATTTAAAGTTAACAAAATCAAATATTAAAATTTGTTCATGATATCTATAGCTCATCCAAATAATCCAATCTTGAATCTAACAATCATAAACGATTTATGGGTATATAACAACACTATGTGACACTACCGTTGAAACCTAAGAGTAGGACAATAGGCGAGGTAAAATAGATAAACCGTGGTGTACTTCTAGTTAGTGGCTACAGACTCGGAATATGAACCTGCTCTGGCTCAGGTAGCACTAACGTGAAGAACCATATCCATAGCACCAGATTCAGTAGGTCTTGATCCATCATTGTCAACAGATGTGGTGCCAGTTCCAGTTCCTGACATGTTTGGTGTAACGGTCCGACCGGCAGCCGGCATATCATGATCATGACGCCCTTCATAAGTTGTAATCACCATTTTTTCATCATGGGATGCCCGTTCTACATGTTTCTTGGCAGGGCAACCAGCACTTGAACACCGGTAATAACTCCTGCATCAACACCGATACATTGTTGTGATCCGAAGCATGAGCAGGTAGGATACCTGGATATAAGAAACATAAATTCTATTAAAGATAAGAACTTTAGTTATGTACCGTGGATTAGGATTCCCTTTCACTAATTTCTGCCCATATTTGCGCCATCGAAAGCCATCATTTATAATATCAACTGCACTTGTAGTCTGAACAACTACTCGAGGCTCACAGTTTGTCTTGGTAGAGATACTTTCATTCATGTTAGAACTGTCTCTTTTCCTGCATTAAACATAATGGAGAATTGGAGATGTAATAAACATTTCAAAAATTATGTAACAAATAATTAATTAGTCGTTTAACTTACTGTCTCTTCGAGTCTGATGATGCATCATTATTAACCTCACTTCTCATATCATTAGACTGTGAAACTGCAACTTCCGCAACATTTTGACCTGAAGGAACCACTTGAAGCTGGCGGGTCTCTGTTTCTGATGCTTCAGGATCATGGGATTTTGCAGGAAGCACAGATGAATGGCCTTAACAGAAAAAGTTGTTTAGTAAAGTAATAAAAAGATTAATAATTAATGTCATGACTCATAACATAAAACTGGTCGTAGATTTGATTGTGTACCTTCTGATGTAGTCAAAGAAAGCTCGTCAGATCCTGTAGATTGAACAGGCAGAACAAACGCCGACCCTTTAAGAAGTGTATGCGGGGGCTTGGGATGTTCATGCTTCCATAAGTAGTTTATCTCTGTGATGTTCCCATCATGTGAACGTTCCACTTGTTTTCTTGCTGGGCAATTAGAAAACGTACATTTGTAATAGCTTCTGACAAATGTATTCCCTTTTACAAGCTTTTGACCATATTTTCTCCAATTATATCCATCACCAGTAGGTTTCTCAGGTAGTTTTGAGAACGTGACGGCTGAATCAGACTGTGCTGCGGGGGAGACAGTGTCAGCATGGCGTCTCAGTGGTAGTTTATCCAACACTTTCTCAGGCCTTAAAGACACAATAAAATTTTCACGATCATGTTCTGATGCTGGAGTTCGCGGTGAAGTGTTGGGGGAATTTTTAGGTATTATAGCTAGTGCATTTCCTTCTTGAATAGATTCAGATCCAGTGTTTCCGGTATGAATGGCAGGAGTACCGTTTTGACTGTCTAACTCTTTTTTAGGTAGTACAGTGGTCGAACTTCCTTCTTGATTAGGGTGTGAGGCATTGCTCCCACTATCATGTGACTCCTTAGCTATTATAGACTCTGACTTTATTTCTTGATCAGACAGTGATGTTTGTTCTTTAGACGGTGATGACTGGTCTTTGGTCGGTGATGACTGGTCTTTAGTGGGTGATGACTGGTCTTTAGTCGGTGATGACTGGTCTTTACTTTTGGGTTCATTGGTTAACTCTAAATTTTCGGGTGCTTTGTCCATCATAGTAATTTCATTTCCATCTTTTGCATTTTGATATGGTCTTGTTGCTATCTGTAGAGATAATACAACAGATAAACATGATTAAATAACTTATACATCATTACATCTTCGAGGGAAGTATGTCTGCAGAAAATTCTACAGCTACACTACAGGTTTTTCCACACAAAATGAATTTTAGGTCATTATTTGCAGAAAAAGAGAAAATTTAGCAAGCAGGCATTCAGACGTGCATTCTTTTCTCCCAGAGATTAGAAGCGAGTTCTGAGTAAAACAACAAAACAGAGTTCCCCATAGAATTGTCTGTTCCCTAGTATTCTAGTTGTCAGCCCAACCTTGTGAAACTGACAGTGAAGTGTGAGTGATACTAGTGTACTCTGAGGGATGAAGAAGTGGTCAATTCGATTCAGTGAATGTAAGAACATTTATCTCTGTGCCACTATGGCGGGTACTTGAGATTTCTATATTTTTTTTAGTTACCATAAACTTACTTTTGTAACTCTAGTTACACTTGTTTTGGTGAGTTATGTAGTAATTTCTTATCCAAAACTGGACTTTGAGAACTTGCTAAATTATTTCGGCTCTAAGTTTCCCAACAAGGGATTTACATAAAGCAGCTAACCAGTTGTAAGCTTGTAAGTGCTCACCTGTCTTGTAAGGAAAGTGCCTTAAATAATATGAAAGGTTTTACTATCTACCTTCTTTTAGTTAAACAACACGTACGTATGACAGCTTTCAGTTCTGTTTATAGCAATCAATAGTGTTACTAGTGTGCTGTAATGCCTAAGTCCTGCCCTATGCCCAATAGCTTATGTTTAAAATGCTTACGTAACCAATTGATCCATATTTGCTTAACGATTTCATAGAAACAATTTCCACATATCTCTGCACTAATATAGATCAATAGTCAGCTTAATATTTTAATAAGCTTTTGAACATTAGCTTTTGGGCATAGTTATCAACTAGACTTCACAAACAAAACAAAACAAAAAACCAAAAAAAAAAAAAAAAAACAAACTTGTTTCATTTATTATTTCCAACCATAAAATCTTTAAACAGATTGCAAAGTACATGAAACAGTTTTAGCTAGCTATTAACATCAACCAACAAATTCCTATCAACATCATTTAATAACTATAAAACAACTACCACAGTACCATACAATCAACTAAAACAAAATATTCCCATCTACCATCCCATAAACCATAACCCTCATCCAAAAAAATACATTCATCAAACTAGATATTATCCCCATTTATCGCTCAAAATTCATTTAAAATCAAGTCTCAAACATCAAATATTCTTAACCGGCCGAATAAATTAAGAAAAACCTAACTTTCATTCCAAAACACAACCCTCGGTTCATGGGTTTCTCCTCATCTAACATTTTTTAATTCACTTTCTTCAACTACAATTGCTAAATTAACCCAAAATACCAAACCAAACAAAAACCATAGAAAAAGAAAAAGTTTCATCCCTAAACATGCTCTCGGGCTTTTTGGCCAACCATAATTCTACTCCTAAACATCATCTAACATAAAAAAAAGAAAAAGACCTTATAAATATTTTCTCTTAACTAAATCATTAAACTATCGGGCTTTCACGCTAACCATAATTCTACTCATAAACATCATCTAACATAAAAAGAAAACCCAAATTCAATCTTAATTCACCTTTCTTTACTAAACTAGTCCAAAAACAACAAACCAAACAAAAACCTTAAAAAAAAAGTCAAACCTTGAAACAGTCAACCATATCAAAATTAAATCATAACCCAAACAAAATTCACTTAACTAATCATCTAACAAACCAAATTAAACTAAAAAGAGAACCCGTCAGTAAAATTGTAACCAAAACCCTAACACAGTAAAAAAAATATACCTTTACGGTTAAATTGAGTGAAAATCGAAAGTGGTGTTAATCTTGTGAGGTGGGTCAAAGTTATTTTCGGGTAAAAATTGGTAATTTATGAGAAGAAAAAGTGATGGATCGAATGAAGGAGGAAGAAAAAGAGTGTGTGTGTGTGTGTGTGTGTGTGTGTGTGTGTGTGGTGAAGTGTTGGAAAGAATCTCATGTGTTTTGTTTGTGTTTTGTTTGGTTGGTAGTTGGAGAAATTACATCAAATGACCTTATACTTTTTTTATTGATACTATTTGTGTCCTTTTGAGGTTTGTGTTTTTGGTTTGGGTTGGTGTTGTGTTGCGTGCGGTTTTGATTTGTGACGGGTTGATGAGTTGGTACTGGTCGATATGGATTTGAGGTGTTTAGTGATCGGGTAAGACACGGTCGATGATAACTTATTCCAGAAAAGTTGTTGGCTGATTAACCTATTTTGGATTTGGACTTTCAATTGTTTGATAACAAAAATGGTTGTCGAACACTTAATTTGACCATTTTCTTAAGTGGGGAGGTTAGTTGATCCAAACATGATCTAAAGCCATTTAAGCACAACTTAAAGGGTGCTTGTTTAAAATAATTTGATCGACTTATCAGCTTATTAAACTTTGAAAAGGTCATAAGCCCAAAATTACTTTTGAAAGCTCAAAAGCTAAAAAATTTGGGCTTATGAGCTTATCAATAAGATCTTGTTGCTTATTAAATTCAAAAGCCCTTTGAGATTTCATGTGCTTTTTAAAATTCTAATAAGCGCATAGCTGGCCAAATAAGCTTAAATAAATACCTCATTGCTTAACTGGGATAGACACACCCAAACCATTATCCTAGGAAAAACTAGTAAATTATCCAATATCACATTAACGAATTCATAGCCAATTTTATAAGCCCATCAGTTAAGATTTAAGACCCATCTGACACCTTTAGCTATTACTTTTATGTTTCATCTTATTTTGTTGTTTTTCAGTCATTGCACGCTTTGCACCGAGTCATTAAAATTCTGGTGTATCTAGAATGGCCACCCATAACTACTTGCTTTACCACTATATAACATACATGTTATTGTGTTTTTAAATGTACAAATAAGAGTAAAATTGTTTTTCTTTCGTCACTAATGATAAATTTACTAACTCGTTTTACTATTATTATTCTTCTGAAAGGATAATGTTTACTAGAAATCATCAAAACGCCGAGAGGCTGTAACTCCAAAAGGCTACGAGGAAGAGCACAAAAAAAAATAATAAAAAAATAAAATAAAATAAAAAAATAAAAATAAAAATTGCTCAAAACTACGATGGAATAGAATCCAACTGACGAAAAATCTTCCATGTTATAAGTGATAAAGTATATAGTCTCTTGGACCAAGCCTTATTGTTAGATGAGTACTACTTCTATCATGGATCACTTACACAATATGAGTCTAGCATAACATGGCTAGGACCACATCATACAAGACTGGCGTGCATGATAACAGATATATATTCTCTCGGCCCAATTCTAATAATGAGACAAGCTCCAGAATGGCTCGGCTACATATCCTTCAGAGGTAGGATAATCATATGACAGGTAGGTCTCATATACATTTGCCTATAAATAGACAGCCTCCTCCCTCATTTACACACGTTCTCTATAATTTCTCTCTCTAGTATATAAATCCTCTACATCGGAGGTTCTAACTTGGCTATCGGAAGGTGGTTCCGGGGCTTCGGCCTCGGACCTCTTATAATCGGTTCTTTCTATGTTTGTAGCACATTTTTGGCTTGGGATGACAACGAGTGGCATCATGGGAGTCGTCAAGACCATCTCGGCAGAAATTTGCTTCAACAATAAGTTTTCGAGATCCAGTTCTTTCAATTAAGAGATAAACAAGCACTCATATTCCGAAGCCAAAGAAGAGACAACCTTTGCATAGAACCCAAGATATCTTTATAGCTAGTCTTCTCGAAATTCATTCATGGCGTGTGAAGAATTTTGTTACGCCACAAGCGAACCAAGTCCAAATTTTCAATCATAAAGTCTTGGGCAACCAATAAGACACTGATCCAAATATCTTTCAACCATATAGTCTTTGTTTTTTTTTGGAAGGCAACTAAATATATTGAACAACAAAGATACAAAGACAAAGATAACATATGCTCATGAGTACTACTTGAGCCTAATCTTGTTCAAACTCTCCCAACAAGATGATAGGAAGAAAGAACAAGAAAATAAAATGCCACACTCGCACTAGCAGCCTCACATTACAATATGACTTAGAATACCATACATTAAATAATTCCTAAGGTTCCACACCTGAACTAGCAATCCATTGACGCATTTTATATTGCACAACATGACACAAATCCGAAAACTGAACTACGAATTGGCTACTGCACAGCTGCACTATTTGAGTTGCATTTGAAGGGCTCTCGAAGCCATTGTTGCCAGCACCAAGCATACTTATCAAACCGTCTCGAACCCATTGAAAGCTCTTCAATTGAATATCTTGAAAAATCTTGTTTGTGCTTGATATTTTCTCTAGAAAGACCAGATTATTACGCTCTTTCCAAAAGAAATAGCCGGTCACCCAAATCACTACTTACCACAATGCTTTGTGTTCCTTAGTTTGTGAACCGATACCGTTATGTCTAAATAACTCACTTATGGTAAACATGTCTATACTACCAAACTTCCACCAATTAAATACTTTCTCCCAAAATCTCCAAGCCATATCGCAAAAAACCATGGAGCGGTTGATTGTTTCCACATTATTTCCACAACAAGGACATAAAAGAGTATGCAAGTCAATACCTCTCTTATCAAGCTCGATAAGAACCGTTAGTCTTCCTTTCAAAACTCACTATACAAAAACATAAATCTTCTTTGGAGCAAGTTTATTCCACATTGTCTCATGACCCAAGTGATCCGTTTGAAGCCGCTTCGCGTCCACCAATCTTGCAAGAGCCTTAAACGTAAACTTATTGTCTTGACTAAGCGTCCATCTCCAAGAATCCCTACAATCATGTGGCAAATTAATATCATTTAACATCCTTAGCATCTTCTCTAAATCACCACATCCCCTACCTCTTGGTTCCCTCACCCAATCCCATACCCATGACCAACCCCCATTGTCCCAAGTACCGCTATCTACCACCTTAGCCTCCTTACACCTATCTAAATGAAATAACCTAGGGAATATGTCACATAATATTCGATTTCATACCCACCTATCTATCCAAAAAGTCGTATTATTCCCGCTCCCCACCTTCTTAACAATAGATGATGTAAACTCAACACCTACTTGATCAATATCAAGGCCTACCCTAACTATATCATTCCAACCCCCTGCTATTGCAATCTCTAAGAACATCCCCACCCGTTAATCCCCCATCTCTACCTTGAATACTCCTAATCATCTTCACCCAAAGAGCGTCACATTCCACCCAAAACCTCCACCACCATTTTCCCACTAAAGCCCAATTTTTAGCCCTCAAAGAACAAATATTTAACCCACCCAACCCATATGAAGAAATAACATTGTCCCATTTGACCCATGACATTTCTTTACTCTCACCCGACCCACCCCAAAAAAATTCTCTCCTAATACTCTCAAGTTGATTAATCACACAAGAAGGCACGAAACATCGAGAAATAATACAACGGAAAACTACCAAGAACCGATTTAATCAACGTCTACCTTCCACCTAATATAGTCTTTGTAGTTGTGAAGTAAAGATACTTGCCTTCTGGTGAGTGCTTATTCACTCACTTTTATAAGACCAAAACCGGACTCAAAAGACCATAAACTAACCAAATTATGCCAAACATGTTGTGTTTTTGCATTTGTGATGTGCAGGTACGGATATTACGCGAAATGAACGAAAATCATGGAAAACCGACAATCACGGGCACGAGATATGGAAAGAGTGGGAAAAGCCGGAGCCGGGGAAGAAATTTCAAGTATGAATTATAATTATGCTCAAATGACAACTCAAGTACTTCTAGTATTCAGTTTTGTCATCTATAGCCCTTGAAATAATTTACAAATTTTGTCCTTGGAGACTTGGAAGATTACAAAATTGGTCCTTGAAGATTTCATACTTAACTTACAATGAACAATCCTAGTCCAAGTAACAATACATAGAATCCATGAGCCCAAAACCATAATCACAAGCCCACCATCCTATCCCTGGTACCTGGTATCCATTTCCTACAAATAACCCGATCCACCATCAACTTTACAACCCGGTCAAACCCTTTTTTATCCCCAATTTCAGTCAAATAAATAATAAACCTAACCAGACGTGCCCATTCTTCCTTTACTGTTTATCACCCCCATCTCCATAATTACCCTGGTTAATCACGTTTACCCGTACAAATATGATTCCAAAGTATATTCCTGACACATCTGACACAAGAGAATGATACGTGGCATTATCTAATTGGATGCGAAACCTCATAGCGGTTGATCAAACGGCTCAGATGGATTGTGATGATTGGAAAAGGATCGTGTGGTATAGATGATATCAAAAGAAACACAAATTGACGCGGATTGCCAACCTGGACTTCTAGCAGTTTCTCAAGCTCGGCTATATAAAGCCCCTCACACTCACATTTGAGGGTTGGTTAGCTTAGGAGTAGATTAAGCTTAGAGTAGCTTTAGGAGTAGTGTAGTAATAAGATTTAGCTTATTGTAATTCTAGTTTTTAAAGCTTTGTATTAAATTTTAGTATTAATAAAAGTCAGATTTCTTTTAAATTCTTAGCAACTTCATTTTCAAGAATAATATTGTTTTAAAATCTGTTATCAAACTCTTTTAATTGTTTTCAGAAGCTTAAACAATCTTCTCAATAGCTTGTTGTTATTTGTGTCTGCTTTAATTCGATTTATGATTCTGGTCAACGAAAGTCAATGGTGTTCATGATTATGATTTCTGGGTTTACTGATGTTGAATTCATGGTTTCTGGGGTTAATTGAGCCTATCTAAAGATAGGCTTGTTACAAATGAAGTCCTTGTTCAACTAGGACTAAGCTTGTAAGTCTCATTTTTTTAATCTCATTCTTCTTAGCTGTACGATTTAGTTAATTAATATAGATAGCTGAATTCTAGATTACTAGTTGTTACTTTTGCTTTATTGGATCTTATTTGAATATTAGAATCTGTTTCGTAGTGATTTGGTTAAGAATTTCATTTTACTAGTATTAGATTAGTTAACCACTGTTGAATATGTAATTTGTTGGTTGAGGTGTTTGTTGTCTGCATTTCATGTTCATTAGTTTTCATATAAGCTTCACTGAGTTAGATTGATAATTAGTGTGGATTTGTTTAGCTTAATTTTCAGATTTGAATTCATAACTGTTCCATATAGTACTGTATGGGATAACATTCATTTGAGTGTTGGTAACTGTTTTGGTTATTTAATCCATTTGATTGAGCTTTGATTTGATAATATCAGTAGTTTAGAAGATAATTCTAGCAGATTTCAGTAGTTAAGTTTCATGTGCACGCATATTTCAATTTTCACTTTTCGACACAGTTTTCATTTTAAGTTTTTGCATAATCTCTTATAGTTGAATTTAGATGATTTGAGAAGTTTGATTTTGGTTCTAATAGGATATAAGGTAGGGCTGCTATTACAGGTTTTAGTTTACATCACTTTTGTTCAATTACCTTTTCAAAATATTGCATCAGTTAGTATTATTTAGCTTGATATTGCTTTAAGCAGTTTAGTGTGAATAATTTTGTTGCTCATTACTTAGTTCCTTAGCTTGCTTAGTCTACAAACTCAGTTTATACTCATTCTCACCCATTTTTAGACTATATTTCACTCATACTTACCCACTGCATCTGTAGGCCCTGCAAGTGCAGGCTTGCATATCACATCTGTCCCAACATGTCCCTTTAATCAGCTTCTCGCTAGCTCATCTTAAGCTCCTCATGTCTCAATTTTGGTTTCTGATGTAGCTTTTAGTTCTAGCTTGTTATGATTTCAGTTTGGTAGAACAAGGTTTAGCTTCAGTTCACTACTGTCCCCAATAGCTTCTTTTGGACCAGAATTTTAGGTAAGTCTAAGTTAGATTTAGGTTTTGTAATTGGTTGCATTAAGAGCTAGTAGAATGGTATCTATATTTCTATTGATATTTCATTTCTTTAGCTTATTTAGCTTATGTTGGACTGCTAGTAATTAGGCTTGCCTCCCCTGCACATCCATCTGTCCATTTCTACTTTTGCATTAACCCATAAGTTTTGAATTTTTCAGTTTAGAAATAGAACTTGGTACTGGCTTGTTTAATTTCCATATTGGTCGATTAGCTTTCAGTCTGGAATAACTTTTAGGTAGATTGTAGTTAGACTGTTGGGTTGTTTTGCATCAGTTTGTTATGAGAGTGATTAGTATTATCTACTTATTGATTTCTGTTATTGTTTCTATACTTAACTTGGTTTGATTTGAGTTTGAGCAAGCTTATTTTAGTATTATTAGGCTGTGCTATCAGTTTAGCATGTTATTATTGCAAGTGCTTATCAATAAGCACTTGCAATAAGTTGTAATAAGCTGTTTTTGCATTTCTACTGCTTAATTTCATTTCAAAATTTTTACTCAAGTTCATTTTAATATTTTAGAATTTCTGTAATTTTTTTCATAATTTTCTGAATTGTTTTACTATTTTTCTTAATATTTCTTCCTTTTTAATCACTTTTAATTCATTTTCAATTACCAAAAATTCCATAAAAATCAGAAAAAGCTCTGAAAAATACAAAAATATTTTTAGAAATTCTTTTATAACATTTTAGAGTTTTTAGAATTTAATTTTCATTTTTCCACTTTAATTTTCTATTTTTCTTTATTTTTAATTCATTTTTAATTCCAAAAATAGAAAATAAATTCTAGAAAATAAATAAAAACTCTAAAAAATATTTTTCTTTTTCTTAAAATTCTTTTTAATAGTTTAAGATTTTTAGAAAATATTTCCAAGTTCGTAGTATCCTTTTTTCAATAAACGTTACGTTTTAAATAACGCGTTTGCATTTCCATTTTTACGTTTTCAACATTTGTACATATTTAACTTGTACATTCTGCTTATTTCATTATTACTTTTCATAATTTGGATTCCAAAATCATATTTTTCACTTTACCACTTTTCACGACTCGATTTCGCGATTCGATTATTCACGATTCCATTCTACCTTCGCTGGGAAAACGACCCGGGAAATACTTTCACCAGCATTTCTTCGGAATAATTTTATACTATAAAAAGACTATATCAAAATGGCGCCGCTGCCGGGGAAGGTGGACGTGAGTTTTGAATATTCGTGTTGAAAAATCGTGTTGTGTTAAGTTTTCCACTATCTTGTATACATTTTCTCTAAAAAATATAAAAATTGAAAAATCAAAAACAAAAATAATCTTCTTATCCTCTAATATTTGATTCTTCTTCTTAAACCCTCTTACGTTTAATTCTCATGGATACGTTTTGTTCTAATTGTGGAGAACCGTTCTTCGGAGGGTTGTGTGTTTGGTGTACGTGCGACGAATGTGGAGATAATATTCGTGATGACGTTTGTTTGAATTGTAATTCTCACACGTGTGATCAATATTCGTTCAACAATTCGTCAAATATTCCCGATTTTTATATACCACCACCACCTTCGTTTTACTGCTATAATTGTGGAAACCCGTCCGAAGAAGGAATGCCATGTGGGCGATGTTTTTGTGAAGTATGTGGATACACCGATTGTATATGCTATGCTTCGAATGCTGATACGTCTTACGCTTACGATTCGAGCCTTGATTGTTATCCTCAAAATGATTTTTATGAGCAAAATTCGTATTACAATGGTGATTCTTTCCAAAATACATCAAATTTTGAAAATTGTGGGGGATCGTTTGAAAATTCTTATCATGAACCTAATTCTTGTTACGATTTTAATGGTTTTTACCAACCCCCACAAACTTCCGATTTTACTAATCAAATTTTTGAAATCAAATCAATGATCGATAAGTTGAAAGAAATGGTGGTTAATCGTATGACATCTACTCCCGTGCCTAATGAGAAATCGATGGAAGAACCTCTTGTTGAAGAAAGAAAGTTCCAATTTTGTGAGTGTTGTTTGTATGATGATAGTTCCACGATCACGATCAATCTAAATCCTCAAAATGATTCTATCTCTTCTCCCGTAGAACCAGTGGACTCTCTAATAATGGGGGACGAGCCTCTTGACACTATTCTGGCAACGGAATCTGACGAATTCAATGAGTCAAGTGTTGAGAACCTCGTTCTAATCCAAAGTGAGTCCGGGGAAAATTCTAACGGCGATTCTGAAACTGTTTCTGATTTATTCCATCCTTCTTTCACACCGGTTGAAGGGAGTGATGCCGTTTTAGATGAGATCGAGGCATTTCTTGCTAGTGATGCTATTCCGACAATGGTTGACGATGCTAATTTTGATCCGGAGGAAGATATTCATGTACTTGAAGAGTTATTGAATGAGGAACCGTTAACTTCTCTTCCTCCGATGAACAATGATGATTACGATGAAGTCGAAAGTTATTCTGATTCTCACAATGAGTATATTACGAGTGATGAAGACTCTTGTGTAGATATCGATGATTATGAAGAAGATGTTGATGTGGAAATACAAGATGAAGCTCTTCGTGAAACATTATTGAATGTCAATTTTCTTATCTCTCGTATTGAGGCATTAAATAATCCTCCGACTTCTTCTCCTATCCCCGATATGGATAGTGATTTCTTACCCGAGCTTGAAATTTTTCAATTTGAAGAGACGAATTGTGGCAATCCCACTATTCATGCTGATATCTCTCTTCCAGATTATGAGTGTTTTAATTTTGAGATTGATTCTGTGCTTATTTCCGATAATCTGTTACGTGACCCTCTTTTAGAGGATGTCGATATATTTCTTGCTGCGGATGACTCGATACCACCGGGTATTGAGAATGATGAGAATGACATTTCTTCCAATTTGCTTTCTTCTCGTCCACCTGCGAAACCACCCGATGAAGTTTTTTCCGGTACGAATGAGAATATTTTTAGAATGGTGGACGAGGTTTCAGAAATAGACTTTGCTTTTGTTATCTGGGTGTTTCAACCGTTCTTTTCTTATACCACCGTGTCTTCTTTCCACTCCACCGGGAGTGAGGACACCGTATTTGACCCTGGTATCTCTATCTTTTGTGCCAAGTGTCCGTTTCATCTGCTCTCCCCAAGGACAATTGAATTTGGGGATCGAGTCAAGCTCATGTGACTCGGTGAACAAAAACAAGCGCTTCGTGGGTGGCAACCCATGCTTATCCAATTTCATCTTCTTAATTTCTATTTTCTAACAAATAACGTGAGGAGGGGGTACCTCTTCTACTCTTGTGTTCCGTGGTTGTTTGTGATGTTTGTTCAGGATTGTCCATGATTTATGATGACTCTCGTGCTCGTTATCTCTTCACTTCGAGTTTCATTCATCGGTGCTACTTGGAAATCCTATATCCGTTAAATCTTATCGACTAACGTTTTCTTTGGCATAATTAATAAACGGCCTAGAATTTTGTTAGGATTACCTTAACCCATTAAAACATTGAGGACAATGTTTCGTTCTAGTCGGGGGGAGGGTGAATCTTCGATTCGATTTTGACCTTGCATTTTTCACATGTCGTGCACTCTTGCAACTCCGTTTTTCCACCAAAAATAAAAAATTAAAAAAATTGAAAATTTCAAAAATTTTGAAAATAATCAATGAAAATGTCATGGAAAAGCACAAAAAAAATGAAAAAGTTGAAAAGTTGTGCAAAAATATAATAAAGTTTGAACAAGTGTTTTGACACCTTGTTGACTTTCTTGCTGGCGAGAGTAGGAATAAATATTTTGACTTGACCGGGCGTGTTGAGCCCTAGCTTGTTCCCTTAACCAATGATAATCATATAAGCTTGTGCTAGTTTTTTACACAAGGAGCTATAAAATGCGAATTCTTTCTCAAGAATCTGCAAGTTCCCGTACTTGACTTTATACATGCGCAGCTTAAAAGCTTTCGCTAGTCTTTTACATAAGAAGCTAGAAAACGCGAATTCTTCTTCTAGAATTTGCAAGTTTCCGTATTTGACTTTATATATGCGTGGCTGATTATCGGCTAAGTATTCGCTGGTTTCATTATTTGGAATCTTAAATTACGAAGAGCGAGAAATGATAGAGTGTATTTAGAAGTTAGATGCTAAACGTAGAGTAGTGGTTCTCTTTAGAGCTCATGAGAGGTACTTATGGCTTTTTACTCCCATCAGATACGTCACCAATATATAATAGATGTTCTAGGTTAATTAGTGGTATTTCGGTTTGAATAATATTTAGTTCTTTGTTTTCTTAAGAGAATTTTTGCTTTAGAAGTTGGGTACATATCAAGGAACATAAAAAATAAGAGCAAAAAGTGAAAAATCAAAAGTCAAAAGTTGATTATCTATGTGGTTTTGGAGCTTCCCGATAAGCTTCCATTGATGTTGAGAAAAAAGTCAATAAAGAAAGAAAAAAAAAGTCAAAAAAGTATGAAAAAAGTGAAAAATGAAAAAAGTGAAAGTTGAAAGTTGTATCGAATAAGAGCTTATGTATGTAAATAAGTTGTTGGCGCGTGAGGTGCATGTGATAAGTGATTAGTAATCAGTCACATGAGGTGCACGTGATCGTACTCCGCAACTTATATCCTTGATATTGTATGTACCCCAAATTCCTTGATGTGGACCGAATTTCTATTGCAGTGGTTCTTAAGAGAAAATGAAAAACTACTTATCGTTTTAACTTAGGTATCACTATCGGACTAAAAATTATTGAAACGAGAAAATATGAAGCAATTCATTTCTCAACAAAATAAAATATTGAGATACAAAACCTAGAAAATGGGAGTAAGGAGTATCCACAAGCAACTGTTATGAGTAGTGTTAGCATCTAATTTGTAGATAAGTTGTGATCTCGTTTGTATGCTTAGTTTGGGGACTCGTGAAAAATCAAGGACGATGAATTTTATCCGTATGGTCTCTTCTTAATTAGAAGTGTTTCTACTCGTTGACCCTAATAATTATTGCAAAATAATGAAAGTTCAACACACTGTCACCAGTTTGAAGTATGAAAAGTACAAAAATAGAAGTGATAGTGGAATGAAGGAATAAAGAAAATTTTTGGAAAACGGCGTTTTCGGGAATAAATGATTTTATTACTTCTTTTGAACCTCCATGCTACTTTTCAAAGTTAGTAAAAAGAATTTTGAAATTATTTATCCCAAGAGTGTGAATTGATCACATTGCGTGAGGACACGGCAATACTTTAGTCGGGGGGATTTTGGTGAGTGCTTATTCACTCACTTTTATAAGACCAAAACCGGACTCAAAAGACCATAAACTAACCAAATTATGCCAAACATGTTGTGTTTTTGCATTTGTGATGTGCAGGTACGGATATTACGCGAAATGAACGAAAATCATGGAAAAACGACAATCACGGGCACGAGATATGGAAAGAGTGGGAAAAGCCGGAGCCGGGGAAGAAATTTCAAGTATGGATTATAATTATGCTCAAATGACAACTCAAGTACTTCTAGTATTCAGTTTTGCTATAGCCCTTGAAATAATTTACAAATTTTGTCCTTGGAGACTTGGAAGATTACAAAATTGGTCCTTGAAGATTTCATACTTAACTTACAATGAACAATCCTAGTCCAAGTAACAATACATAGAATCCATGAGCCCAAAACCATAATCACAAGCCCACCATCCTATCCCTGGTACCTGGTATCCATTTCCTACAAATAACCCGATCCACCATCAACTTTACAACCCGGTCAAACCCTTTTTTATCCCCAATTTCAGTCAAATAAATAATAAACCTAACCAGACGCGCCCATTCTTCCTTTACTGTTTATCACCCCCATCTCCACAATTACCCTGGTTAATCACGTTTACCCGTACAAATATGATTCCAAAGTATATTCCTGACACATCTGACACAAGAGAATGATACGTGGCATTATCTAATTGGATGCGACACCTCATAGCGGTCGATCAAACGGCTCAGATGGATTGTGATGATTGGAAAAGGATCGTGTGGTATAGATGATATCAAAAGATACACAAATTGACGCGGATTGCCAACCTGGACTTCTAGCAGTTTCTCAAGCTCGGCTATATAAAGCCCCTCACACTCACATTTGAGGGTTGGTTAGCTTAGGAGTAGATTAAGCTTAGAGTAGCTTTAGGAGTAGTGTAGTAATAAGATTTAGCTTATTGTAATTCTAGTTTTTAAAGCTTTGTATTAAATTTCAGTATTAATAAAAGTCAGATTTCTTTTAAATTCTTAGCAACTTCATTTTCAAGAATAATATTGTTTTAAAATCTCTTATCAAACTCTTTTAGTTGTTTTCAGAAGCTTAAACAATCTTCTCAATAGCTTGTTGTTATTTGTGTATGCTTTAATTCGATTTATGATTCTGGTCAACGAAAGTCAATGGTGTTCATGATTATGATTTCTGGGTTTACTGATGTTGAATTCATGGTTTCTGGGGTTAATTGAGCCTATCTAAAGATAGGCTTGTTACAAATGAAGTCCTTGTTCAGCTAGGACTAAGCTTGTAAGTCTCATTTTTTTAATCTCATTCTTCTTAGCTGTACGATTTAGTTAATTAATATAGATAGCTGAATTCTAGATTACTAGTTGTTACTTTTGCTTTATTGGGTCTTATTTGAATATTAGAATCTGTTTGGTAGTGATTTGGTTAAGAATTTCATTTTACTAGTATTAGATTAGTTAACTACTGTTGAATATGTAATTTGTTGGTTGAGGTGTTTGTTGTCTGCATTTCATGTTCATTAGTTTTCATATAAGCTTCACTGAGTTAGATTGATAATTAGTGTGGATTTGTTTAGCTTAATTTTCAGATTTGAATTCATAACTGTTCCATATAGTAGTGTTTGGGATAACATTCATTTGAGTGTTGGTAACTGTTTTGGTTATTTAATCCATTTGATTGAGCTTTGATTTGATAATATCAGTAGTTTAGAAGATAATTCTAGCAGATTTCAGTAGTTAAGTTTCATGTGCACGCATATTTCAATTTTCACTTTTCGACACAGTTTTCATTTTAAGTTTTTGCATAATCTCTTATAGTTGAATTTAGATGATTTGAGAAGTTTGATTTTGGTTCTAATAGGATATAAGGTAGGGCTGCTATTACAGGTTTTATTTTACATCACTTTTGTTCAATTATCTTTTCAAAATATTGCATCAATTAGTATTATTTAGCTTGATATTGCTTTAATCAGTTTAGTGTGAATAATTTTGTTGCTCATTACTTAGTTCCTTAGCTTGCTTAGTCTACAAACTCAGTTTATACTCATTCTCACCCATTTTTAGACTATATTTCACTCATACTTACCCACTGCATCTGCAGGCCCTGCAAGTGCAGGCTTGCATATCACATCTGTCCTAACATGTCCCTTTAATCAGCTTCTCGCTAGCTCATCTTAAGCTCCTCATTGTCTCAATTTTGGTTTCTGATGTAGCTTTTAGTTCTAGCTTGTTATGATTTCAGTTTGGTAGAACAAGGTTTAGCTTCAGTTCACTACTGTCCCCAATAGCTTCTTTTGGACCAGAATTTTAGGTAAGTATAAGTTAGATTTAGGTTTTGTAATTGGTTGCATTAAGAGCTAGTAGAATGGTATCTATATTTCTATGGACATTTCAGTTTTTTTTAGCTTATTTAGCTTATGTTGGACTGCTAGTAATTAGGCTTGCCTCCCCTGCACATCCATCTGTCCATTTCTACTTTTGCATTAACCCATAAGTTTTGAATTTTTCAGTTTAGAAATAGAACTTGGTACTGGATTGTTTAATTTCCATATTGGTCGATTAGCTTTCAGTCTGGAATAACTTTTAGGTAGATTGTAGTTAGACTGTTGGGTTGTTTTGCATCAGTTTGTTATAAGAGTGATTAGTATTATCTACTTATTGATTTCTGTTATTGTTTCTATACTTAACTTGGTTTGATTTGAGTTTGAGCAAGCTTATTTTATTATTATTAGGCTGTGCTATCAGTTTAGCATGTTATTACTGCAAGTGCTTATCAATAAGCACTTGCAATAAGCTGTAATAAGCTGTTTTTGCATTTCTACTGCTTAATTTCATTTCAAATTTTTTACTCAAGTTCATTTTAATATTTTAGAATTTCTGTAATTTTTTTCATAATTTTCTGAATTGTTTTACTATTTTTCTTAATATTTCTTCCTTTTTAATCACTTTTAATTCATTTTCAATTACCAAAAATTCCATAAAAATCATAAAAAGCTCTGAAAAATACAAAAATATTTTTAGAAATTCTTTTATAACATTTTAGAGTTTTTAGAATTTAATTTTCATTTTTCCACTTTAATTTTCTATTTTTCTTTATTTTTAATTCATTTTTAATTCCAAAAATAGAAAATAAATTCTAGAAAATAAATAAAAACTCTGAAAAATATTTTTCTTTTTCTTAAAATTCTTTTTAATAGTTTAAGATTTTTAGAAAATATTTCCAAGTTCGTAGTATCATTTTTTCAATAAACGTTACGTTTTAAATAACGCGTGTGCATTTCCGTTTTTACGTTTTCAACATTTGTACATATTTAGCTTGTACATTCTGCTTATTTCATTATTACTTTTCATAATTTGGATTCCAAAATCATATTTTTCACTTTACCACTTTTCACGACTCGATTTCGCGATTCGATTATTCACGATTCCATTCTACCTTCGCTGGGAAAACGACCCGGGAAATACTTTCACCGGTATTTCTTCGAAATAATTTTATACTATAAAAAGACTATATCACCTTCAAAAGTAGATACAAATGCATTGTTTTTAACTACTCCTATATATTCAGTCAACATTTTTTACAAAGTGATTAATATTCGGTTTATGGAAAAGTTTTAATTGCTCGTATAAATAAAATTTTAGACAAATGTATATACATTATTGGGGTGTTTGGCCCTATCATGAGAGAATGCTCTTTACTCATCATAGTTTCTAGATATTGATTACCTTTATATTAGATCATACACGATTTAAATAGATATTCAAGATTATAATCACAACTTAACCCCAATTTTTAATAAAACTTATCTTTTTAAATCTAAAACAAATACCCCCATATTAAAAACTGAACTGCTTTTTTCTGTTAAAAGCATAGCAATTGCAATAGAAACTAAATAGTGAACGAAAAGGGTAAAATCTCATGAATAAAACATATCAACCAAAAATCAACTTATTTGCATTACAAAAACCAAAGACATCCGTAAAAATACATCTGATCTACAAGTTCAGTTACATAAAAATCAAAATTTATGGATGATTATCGTCATGGAGTTCGTGTTAATCAATCTTTTAGCTAGATTCAAACAAGATATTTAAATCTACAAGTAGAAAATAAAGAAATAAATAGCTCAAATTAATCCAATACTTAGTAGCACAAGCTACAATATCTCCTACACCATTTATTGTTCTCTTTATGTCTCTTTTTGTCCATCACACAAGATGGTTGGTTTAAGTGGCTATGGTTCCAGGAAAGAGATCCTATGTCTAATAGTGCAAGGCTATCGACATATGTTTCAATGTAATCTTCATATTCATACTTCATGACATCTTCAAGTTCATAGCTCGTATCACTTGAAGAATTATAAACATTTACATTATAGTAATCCTGGAACATGATATCACCATTTGTTAGTTCGCAGGCTGATTGGTCCTAAATGGTCAACTAAGTTTACCAGGTGATGGTCAACCAAGTCAAACGTCTAAAACCAACTAACCAAGGAGTACAGTGTATTCCCGGGTCGTTATGTCCCAGCGAGGTGAGCAATTGTATTTAAAAACGTTTAAAGTGATCGGGTGATTTAACAGGAGGATCAGGAATTTTATTTGTATGATTACACTACGAGATTATGATTGAGAATAACTTAGAAACACTATTTTAACAATTACTGATGATCAGATAACCTAGAAACGCAAGTTAAACCTAAAAACGCGCGTTTGAATTTAAAATAAACGCAAGCGCGCAAAATAAAAAGTGAAACGTGAGCAAATAAAGTCCTACGAATGTGAAAATTATATTTTTACAATCCTAATGTTATTAAGAAAATTTTTGGAAAATTAAAATTATTTTTACAACTATTTAATTAATTACTATTAATTAATTACTAATTATTAATTACTTTTTAATTAACTAAATTATACTAATTATTAATTAATTATGAAATTTAACTAGAAAAATGAAAATTAAATTTAGAAAAATCTAAAATATTATAAAACTAATTTTAAAACAGAAAACCTATTTTTTTTACTTTTTTATTTATTATTAATTAAAACTAATTATTTAATTAATTTAAACTAAATTAAATTATAAAAAGTACTAAATTACAAAAGAAAAATATGGAAAAATTATTAAAATTATTTTATCCTACAAGGAACCTGAGAAAAATTTAAAAATGAGAAATGCTTATGATTAAGCAGAAAAATAAGCCAAAGGCTTAAATAGAAGCTATCACTTTATTTATTTTTGTCTTTTTCTTGATTTTCTTTTATAACTTTACTTAACTACTGTAAATGAGAAACTTTTACAAAGGGACTTGTCTTGTAGCTTATTAATAAGCTGTCTGCAACCACACTTTCTTAACAGTTGGTATTATAGCTTATTAGGACTATGAATGGTGACAAAGCTACTTAGAAAGCTACAATAAGGTGTCACTGAGTCACATAAGCTACAACAAGCTAAATTAACTAGGAATAAGCTAAAAGGACAGGGGTGAGCTCAGGAAATAAGCAAATAAGCTCAGGCCACATTCATATCTGATTACTAATTTCAGGCAAAAAACGGACTACAAAGCAGGCCTGTGGGGCCCACTAGTGACCTTGGAAGCCCAAACTTGAAGCTGATCTTAATAGATGAGCTTATGAGCTTTTCAAAAATCCAAGCTTTGAGCTCTGGGACTCACAATTAAGCACAAGAGGGGCTTGGGAAGTTGGACTGATCAAACTGAGAACCAGCATTCAAGGGAAAATGGGACAAAGTAAAGGGGGCTTGCAGCCCTGTTCAATAAGCCAAAAACTAAAAAAATAAGCACTGCTCCTTAAAGCTTGGCTTGTTGGGTTTCCAATAAGCCAAGATTTAGACCCACTAGGGTGCACAAGGGAGGGCATTGAAAAGGGTCCATTTGGACTGATGTCAGGGTGCAGGGCACCAGAATGATCAAACAGGCAACTTTGAGCTTAATTTTAAGCAAATTAACAAGTTCCAAACCCTAACTTTCTGGTCACTACAGATGCACAAGCTATCAAATAACTTAGAAAAATAACTCTTATCTAATTCCAATCTAGATTGAATCCTACATGTGATCTAGAAAACTACCCCATTTTCATAGATTAAGAATTTTGACTTTCAAGCTTATGCACAAGCTTGACTATATTGAAATTACTATGATCCTGGGTTACTGAAAATGATATGTTAGACTAAAATGGGACTACTTTAGGTAAATTTAACTAGTTTGGAGCCTAAATCATGAGTATGCTAGCTTAAAACTTCAACAGCTATGCAGAATTCAAACTTGATGATGATTTTGACTTTTGAACCTATGACTACTAGTTTTATGTTACAATTACACTATATGACCTTAATGCAGCCTAAGTTAACCAATAACTCCCACTGAAATGCTACATAACTAGGTGAGCATTACTGATCCAAACACCCCTTATATAGTAAGCTGTTTTTACTTTTAGTGTACAAATGATGATCTAAAACCAACCCACTGATTCAAATGGGCTAAACATATCATATGAACACTGAATGACTGATTTGATGCAAAGATAAGCAGGAATTTGAGCTAAAGCAGACAATGCAATTTAAATTACTAAGATGTGAGATTAAAGCAACTATGTAAACTAGCAAATGAGGTTAAGCAATCTTACAATACCAACCTAAATAGACTAATAAAACACTAGAAACACAGATAAGTACATGATTAAGCAGTTGAATAAGCTATTGAACAGTAAGAGCTAAATGTGAAGGGTATGCTTACAAAGCCTTCCATGCACTCATCAGGGAACCAAGGACCAACATTACCACCTAAAGAACCCCCACAGGTCTACTAATACCAAGGACCATCCATTATTTATCCTGCTCCATGCAATTCTTCACCATTTTTTTTGTTTTGATTTTCTTAACTAATTTTTTTTATTATTTTCTGATTTTGCAGTGAACTTAGATGTGATGATTAATAAACTTAAGAAAGCTTATTAACTTACTAAATTGAGCTTACTGAATCAACAGAAAGCAATTTTTACCCATAAATAACTTAATACTAAATTTGAGATAAAATTAGTGCAAATGGAAATTGAACAAGACAGCTTAATTTATTATTAAAATAACTTCAAAACACTCTGAAAGTGTTACAGTTACAACTGAAAATTAAATGTTACAACTAGGAAATGGAATTGATAACAAACGGCTTAGAATTAAACTAAAAATGACTAACTCCTCACTCGACTGCATCTCTTTCATTATATAGGGGTCTTCTAGGGTTTGGGAACCCCTCTGAGTGTTTCCCACTTTCATTTAGAGCCACAGTATGAGAGAGCTTCAATCTTGACCCTTCCTCAAATTTTGGCGCCAAAACCAATTTTGGCTTTTTATTCTGATAACTTGTGCCAGGAGGGGTAATTGGGACTGAGGTGTTTGGTTTGGAGTAGGTATGATGATGGAGGAGGGGGAAGTGGGTTTGTGATGATGAGGGAGGCAGGGTGTTGCAGGGAGTCACGGGGGAGGGAGGGAGAGGGTGAGGTGGAGTTGGTTGACCCTGGTGTTTGACCATGATTTAATATTACAAAGGGGTGGGCTTTTTGGGGGAGTTGGGCCAGGTTTGTGGTGGGCTGGTAAATGGTTGTGTTTGTGGATTGGGTGGGATTTGGATTTTTGGGATAGTAATAATACTAGGTCCGTTTGGTTTTAGAAATGAATAAGCCCAAGGACCAATTTTGAAACTTTGGATTTTTGAGGGGGCTGAAACATAACTTTTCATAAGATGCCATAAGGATCAAAATTGTCACATTTGAATAACCCAAGGACCAAAGTTATATTTTCCAAATTTTAAAAACTCCAGGGGTCATTTTTGCCATTTTTGAAACTTCAAGGACTTATTTTGACATTTGTTGAAAAGTTTTATTCAAGGACTAATTTTGAAACTTTAGAATAACACAGGGACCTTGAATGATAATTTTCCATATTTTTAATACAGGGACTATTTTTGCCAATTTATGAAAGTTGAGGGACTGAAACTGCCAATTATGCAAACTTTGTTCGTTTTTCATTTGTTTTTAAACATTTTGCATCTAAAACATATAAAACACAATTTTGGGATAATTTTTGTATTTTGATGCAGAACGTAAAAAGATAATATTATAAGCTAACTGTGGAAATATTGTTTTTCATTTTTCACTTTATTTATATGTACATACAAATACACATTTTTTTTCAAAGATATATACATTTCCAATAGCTGCAGGGGACGGCCACTCCCCCACACTAGGGTTTTAGAAAGAAGAAAGAAGTCAGAGACATGGGTGAAAACCCATGTTGTTGCTACTGTTTTTATTTATTGAGTCGCTAGCTTGACTCGATCCCCGAATTTAATTGTCCTTGGGGAATGTTTGGAGATTCGGGACAACCATGGATGGTATGTCCTCTCCAAAGTAATGCTTCACACGATGTCCATTCACTTTGAAATTAGGACCGTCATTTTGAGATAATTCGACGGTGCCATAAGGATAAGCCTTAGCGATAGTGAATGGTCCAGTCCATCGGGTTTTTAGCTTTCCCGAGAAGATCTTGAGTCTAGAGTTGAAAAGAAGGACTCGATCACCAACGTTAAAAACGCGGTTCTTGATTTTTGAGTCATGTATCTTCTTTGTCTTTTCCTTATAGATCAAAGAGTTCTCGTAAGCTTGATCACGAAGTTCATTTAATTCATTCAGTTGAACTTTCCGATGATCACCCGCAGTTTTGAGGTCAAAATTTGCATGCTTGAGGGCCCAATAGGCTTTATGCTTAAGCTCGATTGGTAGATGGCACACTTTCCCGTACACAAGCTTGTAAGGTGTACACCCGATGGGTGTCTTGTAAGCCGTACGGAAAGCCCAAAGTGCATCATCTAATTTATCTGACCACGATGCACGATTTTCACCAACGGTTCTTTCCAATATTCTCTTGATGCCTCGATAGGAAACTTCTACTTGTCCACTTGTTTGAGGGTGGTACGCAGTAGAAAGACAGTGAGTTACACCATACTTTTGCATGACTTTATCAAATTTGTCATTGCAAAAATGCGTACCACGATCACTAATTATAGCACGTGGAGTTCCATATCGAGCAAAAAGAGCTTTCAAGAATTTCACGACTACTCAGGCATCATTTGTGGGTAAAGCTTTCACTTCAACCCATTCTGACAAATAGTCAACAGCCACGAGTATGTACTTGTTTCCATGAGATGATGGAAATGGCCCCATAAAGTCGATGCCCCATACGTCAAAGATTTCACAAACTTGGATTGCGTTTTGTGGCATTTCATTCTTTTGTGAAATATTCCCATGACGTTGACAAGCGTCACAGGATTTGACTAATTCCTGGGCATCCTTGTAAATCGTGGGCCAATAGAAACCGGAGTCAAACACCTTTTTGACGGTGTAGTTTGGATTGTGGTGGCCCCCCGTGGGACCAGCATGGCAAGCCTTGAGAATGTCATTGGCTTCCTGTCCATAAACACACCGCCGGATGACTTGATCCGCACATATTTTGAAAAGGTAGGGGTCATCCCAGAAGTAATGTTTCACATCTTTAAAGAATTTATTTTTCTGTTGGGACGACATCCCTTTCACCACAAAGTTACCCGCATGGTAGTTTGCAAAATTGGCAAACCATGGGGTAATAGAATCTCCACGAAAGGTAACCGCATTGAGTGTCTCGAGAGGGAAGGTTTCATTAATTTCCTTATTCTCGAAGACATCTTGATGGGGGTTTTCCAAACGGGAGAGATGATCAGCAGCTAGGTTCTCAGCTCCTTTTTTATCACAAATTATGATATCAAATTCTTGCAGAAGGAGAACCTAACGAAGTAGTCTCGGCTTTGCATCTTGTTTTGCAAAGAGATACTTCAAAGCCGAGTGATCCGTATACACTATGCTTTTGGTCAATATCAAATATGACCGGAATTTTTCAAAGGCATACACCACAGCTAATAATTCTTTTTCAGTGGTGGTGTAATGACTTTGAGCCTCGGTCATCGTTTTGCTTGCATAGTGTATAGGCTGAAAGTGTTTGGACATGCGTTGCCCCAAGACTGCCCCTATTGCATAATCACTAGCATCACACATGAGTTCAAAGGGCAAGTCTCAATCAGGGGCAACAAGAATCGGTGCCTCAGTAAGCTTTTTCTTTAAAGTTTCAAAAGCTTCTACGCACTCAGGTGAGAAGATAAAAGGAGCATCCTTTTCGAGGAGATGGGTCATAGGCCGGGCGATCTTGGAAAAATCTTGAATAAACTTATGATAAAAACCGGCATGACCCAAAAAGCTCCTAATACCTTTGACGGTAGTGGGATGAGGTAATTTTGCAATGACATCAATTTTGGCTTTGTCAACCTCAATCCCATTCTTTGAAATTTTATGGCCGAGGACAATGCCCTCTTTGACCATAAAGTGACTCTTCTCCCAATTTAGACATAACTTTGTGTCTTCACAATGTTTGAGCTTGTTGTCTAAATGGGAGAGACATGATTGAAACGAATCCCCAATGACCGAAAAATCGTCCATAAAGACCTCCATAGTTTTCCCGATCATGTCGGAAAATATGGACATCATACATCTTTGAAACGTGCCCGGAGCATTACATAAACCAAATGGCATACATTTATAAGCAAAAGTTCCATAGGGGCACGTGAAAGTGGTCTTTTCCTGATCTTGCTGATCAATGGGAATCTGAAAGTAACCCGAGAAACCATCGAGGAAGCGATAGTACTCATTCCCCGCTAATCTCTCGACCATCTGATCCATAAAGGGCAGAGGAAAATGGTCTTTGCAGGTGGCGTCATTTAACTTGCGATAGTCAATGTAGACACGCCAACCCGTAACCAATCGAGTTGGAATCAACTCATTTTCCTCGTTTGTGACAACAGTAATGCCACCCTTTTTTGGGACGCAATGTATTGGGCTAACCCAAGGACTGTCCGAGATAGGGTAAATCAATCCAGCATCAAGAATTTTTAAAACTTCTTGTTTGATGACCTCATGAATTTTCGGATTCACCCTTCTTTGTTATTGGACTGCTGGTTTGAAGTCATCCTCCATTAAAATCTTGTGGGTACAAAATTCAGGGTCAATGCCCTTGATGTCGGAGAGTCTCCAAGCAATTGCTTGTTTATGCGACTTCAAAACCTTTATTAGAGCAGCCTTTTCCTCAACACTTAAATCTTTAGCAATTATGACGGGTAATTTATCATCACCCTCCAGAAATGCATATTCAAGATGAGGCAGTAACTCCTTAAGTTCAACCACAGGAAAGTCATCAGTTATTTCAACATTTTTGACTTCCTCTTTATGAAGTACTTTTGGAGGAAGAGGGGGAGATGGATCTTCGTTTAACAATTTTTCTAGCAAAAGAATATCCCCCTCAGGATCAAGATAGTCCTCATCAAATTTACCCGAAATTGAACTATCTTGGGCGAGAAAAGCCTCGACTTCTTCCAAAAGGAAGTCACTTCCCTCAAAAGGAGTGAGAGAAGGGGAAGAGTCGAATATGATGGGATGAGAAGATTGAGTGGGATTTTCACTCGAAGACTCATCAGTGAAACCTAAAACCTCTTGAGCGTACTCCTCCGCAGCAACATCGATGACATCCAACCGGTTAACCGATTCAGCGTCATAATTGGAGGAATACCTTGCTGTTTGATTAAGGTTGAAGGTTACAGCTTCAGTACCAACACGAAGAGTTATTTCCTCTTCAAATACATCGATTAACGCACGACCCGTCCTTAAGAATCCTCTCCCAAGAATGAGAGGAACTCGTGGGTCAGCATCGAAATCAACAATCACAAAATCTGCCGGAAAGTGGAACTTTCCCACCTTAACAAATACATCCTCGGTAATACCGAGGGGACGAGATGTTGAGCGGTCCGCAAGCTCGAGAGTCATGCAAGTGGTGGTGAGTTCTGGAAGAGAGAGCTTTTTCCATATTGAATAAGGCATCAAGTTGATGCTTGCACCTAGATTGGCCAAGGTGAAGCACTCAACCATTCCGGGGAAAACACATGGAATGATAAATTTTCCCAGATCTCCTAGCTTCTCAGGAAGCTGTTTCAAAAGAACTGCAGAGCAGTTTTCATTGAGTGGAGTTCGTGCCATTTCGAATAGTTTTTCCTTATTGTTCAACAGATTTCTGATTGTCGATGCGAATTTAGGCATCAAAAGGAGAGCATCCGTGAAACTGATATCAAAATGAAGATCTCGGAAAATTTGTGAAAACTTTCCCATTTGATGATTGGATTTTCATCGGAGCTTCTGGTCTTGTAACCGAGATGGATATGGTAGTGAAGGTTTGGATTTAGGGTTCTCTCCAGGAGTTGTTGGTGGTTCAAAGACAACTCCTGGTTTTGGCACGGTTTCTGGTACAACCTGAGGGTGGACGTGTGCGGTACTTCATGGACTAGTAAATTGCACCTTGTCCTTTGTCACCTCAGGCTCACGTTCTACTACCTTGGGAGGAGAAGAAGAGGTAGTAGGAGCTTTGGGTCCATCATAGGAAACACCACTTCTCGTTGATATTGCTTTAACATCGCCCTTCGGATTAGCGATCGTGTTGCTAGGTAAAGTAGTACCTGAGCCCGAGGGTCGATCATTTGAAGACTTCTTAAGGTCTGCGATCTAAGTCATCATTACCATATTTATTTCCTCCTAAGATTTCATGAATTGTCTCAACAACTCATCAGATGATGGGCCAGTTGGAACAATTGCTTGAGTATGGTTAGGAGGAGCTTGGTTAAGGTAATTCTGAGTAGTTGGAGTGATGGCTTGATTTTGATTGGGAAAATTTTGGGCCCGGTTATTTTGATGCGAACCGTGGTTTTGAAAATTTCCCTGATGTTGGTTGCCATGTCCATGAGAATTGTTTCCCTTATAGTTGTTTTGACCTTGGTTTCGATTGTGGTTTCCTTGATTTTGGAAACCTTGGTTTTGGTTATGATGGAAACCTTGGTTTTGGTTCTGATTGACATTTCCTTGGTTTTGGTAACCTTGGTTCATTCGATTCTGATTTTGGTTCTGGTTACGGTTTTGGACATTAGGGTTTTGATTGAATCCGGGAGGTCCAAGGAAATTGTTAGAACGATAGCTTAGAAGATTGCGGTCCCCTTGCGGTTGGTAGTTATTACCTCCCGAATTATAGGAACCCCTCATGGGTGTAACCACTAGTGGCTGGACACTCGGAATATGAATGTGGACCTCCACAAGTTTCACAACTTTGATTGACGGCTTTGGCTTGTTGGTTTTGGACTTGTTGATTTTGGATACTTTGGTTCATCCTCAACATAGCCGTAGCGAAATCATCCATCATTTTAGTGAGGACCGCTATTTCAGAAGATGCTGGAGTGACAGACTTACATGACTCTTCTCTCTCAGCTGAGGAATCCCAGAAATTATGGTGGGCAGTCATGTTTTCAATGAGATCATAGCACTCTTCGGGGCGCCTTTTCATAAAGGTCCCACCACCAGCAGCATTGAGAATATCACGGTGTCTCAATGTCAACCCATTATAGAAAGTATCTATTTGGGTAACGAGTAACATGTTATGGTTAGGACACTGATCAATTGAGAGCTTATAGCGTTCCCATGCTTTAAACAAAGACTCTTCGGGATGCTGACGAAAGTTACTAATGTCATTTCGTAACTTGGAAACCATGGATGGTGGAAAGTATTTGGCTAAAAATTTAGTCACCATTTCTTTAAAAGTGTGAATCGAATTCTTAGGAAGTCGATCAAACCATGCAGTGGCATGATGGGTTAGAGAATAGGGGAAAAGAGATAGACGAAGGGCATCATCGGAGACACCATTCTGTTTCATGCTTTGGGTGACGGTAAGAAATTTATCAAGATGCTTGTTTGCATCGTCACCAGGTAAGCCATGAAATTGGCATGAATTCTAGACTTGTTATATCATGTGATGCTTAAGTCCAAAATCAGTAGCCACAATGTTAATAGGGGCAATGGGCCCACCTCTTCCGAGCATCATGGGTTGACACAACTTCTCCATCGTTCGGAGATCAGGAGCTGCATCATATATGATGGGTGGTTCTTGGTTACCGTCCATTTTCGGAACTGGATCCTTAACAATAGGACGTAACTCAGTTACGTTTATTAGTTGACGATTTCATTTCGTTTGTGAACGAGTGCGTACGCACTAACAAAATTTCAATAAAACAAGATCGAGGCAAATCAACAGTGAATTTAAACCAATAATCACAAATGAATGGCTTCTTTAAGAAAGGTACACTACTCACAAGGATACAAAGGCAAGTTTTAAATCTTTTGTTTGGGAACTTATTATGTTCACACCCCCAGTTGGTAGGTATTCTCCCTTGGTTTGCGACGGTTTATTTTTATGTAGTTATTGTTCACAAGAAAAAGACGAATGTTTTTGGGTTTTTATGTATGGATTAAAAACTTTTGGACAATATTTTTGGTATCGTTTCATTTACCAAAATCGTATTTCTTCAAGAATCACCTTAAAAGAAACACGATATAGAAAACGTAACGATCTGTTTTTTTTGTTTTTGATTTTTTTGGTGTTGTTAACACTTTAGGAAAAGTGTTAATGACGTTTTTGTTTTATGATTAAGATTTACAAAAAGGTGGTGGGTTTATACAGTGACGAATGAAAAACCACTAATCTCTAAAAAACGTTTTAAATACGCAGCTACCTCCCCGGCAGCGGCGCCAAATTTTGATTGGTCCTAAATGGTCAAATAAGTTTACCAGGTGATGGTCAACCAAGTCAAACGTCTAAAACCAACTAACCAAGGAGTACAGTGTATTCCCGGGTCGTTATGTCCCAGCGAGGTGAGCAATTGTATTTAAAAACGTTTAAAGTGATCGGGTGATTTAACAGGAGGATCAGGAATTTTATTTGTATGATTACACTACGAGATTATGATTGAGATTAACTTAGAAACACTATTTTAACAATTACTGATGATCAGATAACCTAGAAACGCAAGTTAAACCTAAAAACGCGCGTTTGAATTTAAAATAAACGCAAGCGCGCAAAATAAAAAGTGAAACGTGAGCAAATAAAGTCCTACGAATGTGAAAATTATATTTTTACAATCCTAATGTTATAAGAAAATTTTTGGAAAATTAAAATTATTTTTACAACTATTTAATTAATTACTAATTATTAATTACTTTTTAATTAACTAAATTATACTAATTATTAATTAATTATGAAATTTAACTAGAAAAATGAAAATTAAATTTAGAAAAATCTAAAATATTATAAAACTAATTTTAAAACAGAAAACCTATTTTTTTTACTTTTTAATTATTTATTATTAATTAAAACTAATTATTTAATTAATTTAAACTAAATTAAATTATAAAAAGTACTAAATGACAAAAGAAAAATCTAGAAAAATTACCAAAATTATTTTATCCTACAAGGAACCTGAGAAAAATTTAAAAATGAGAAATGCTTATGAATAAGCAGAAAAATAAGCCAAAGGGCTTAAATATAAGCTATCACTTTATTTATTTTTGTCTTTTTCTTGATTTTCTTTTATAACTTTACTTAACTACTGTAAATGAGAAACTTTTACAAAGGGACTTGTCTTGTAGCTTATTAATAAGCTGTGTGCAACCACACTTTCTTAACAGTTGGCATTATAGCTTATTAGGACTATGAATGGTGACAAAGCTACTTAGAAAGATACAGTAAGGTGTCACTGAGTCACATAAGCTACAACAAGCTAAATTAACTAGGAATAAGCTAAAAGGACAGGGGTGAGCTCAGGAAATAAGCAAATAAGCTCAGGCCACATTCATATCTGATTACTAATTTCAGGCAAAAAATGGACTACAAAGCAGGCCTGTGGGGCCCACTAGTGACCTTGGAAGCACAAACTTGAAGCTGATCTTAATAGATGAGCTTATGAGCTTTTCAAAAATCCAAGCTTTGAGCTCTAGGACTCACAATTAAGCACAAGAGGGGCTTGGGAAGTTGGACTGATCAAACTGAGAACCAGTATTCAAGGGAAAATGGGACAAAGTAAAGGGGGCTTGCTGCCCTGTTCAATAAGCCAAAAACTAAAAAAATAAGCACTGTTCCTTAAAGCTTGGCTTGTTGGGTTTCCAATAAGCCAAGATTTAGACCCACTAGGGTGCACAAGGGAGGGCATTGAAAAGGGTCCATTTGGACCGATGTCAGGGTGCAGGGCACCAGAATGATCAAACAGGCAACTTTGAGCTTAATTTTAAGCAAATTAACAAGTTCCAAACCCTAACTTTCTGGTCACTACAGATGCACAAGCTATCAAATAACTTAGAAAAATAACTCTTATCTAATTCCAATCTAGATTGAATCCTAAATGTGATCTAGAAAACTACCCCATTTTCATAGATTAAGAATTTTGACTTTCAAGCTTATGCACAAGCTTGACTATATTGAAATTACTATGATCCTGGGTTACTGAAAATGATATGTTAGACTAAAACGAGACTACTTTAGGTAAATTTAATTAGTTTGGAGCCTAAATCATGAGTATGCTAGCTTAAAACTTCAACAGCTATGCAGAATTCAAACTTGATGATGATTTTGACTTTTGAACCTATGACTACTAGTTTTATGTTACAATTACACTATATGACCTTAATGCAGCCTAATGTAACACCCCCAAAATACCGCAGCGGAAGACTGTGTCATAGGGATGCTACTTCAGGGCACAAAGTACAAGATATAGAAAACGAACTCTAAACGAGACGTTTTTGAAAAGTTACCATTCGAATAGATAAAAGTCATAGTTTACAAAACAAAGATCCCAAAGTAGAATAATACATAAGTTTTAAAAGTGTATCGAATGGTAAACGATAAAAGTGAAAGTCTCCAAAAGCATGCCCTAAGACTCTCAGCTCCACATACCTGCTATCGCCTTTCTAACCTGAGATAAACATGCTTAAAAGTGTCAACACAAAGGTTGGTGAGTTCATAGAGTTTGTCTTAATACAGTTGAAAAGCCTATAAAGAATGTTCACATAGCAAAGGCATCGTAAATCCACTCAGTTACAAGTCCCGCCATAAGAGACTTGTAACATGTGTGTTCACAACCCACTGCTACAATATAATATGATTAAGATATGTATAAGTTCATAACAACAGTTAAGCAATTAGTAGTGAGTCTACACTTCATCTCCGAAGACCTCACTTAAGTATGTTGCTCACAAGGAAGGTAGTGGCATTGGTTCCACTTCATCTCCGAAACCCAATACATGTGTTATCCAAGGAGACTTTATGTTGCTCAGAAGGAAGGTAGTAGCATTGGTTATACTTCATCTCCGAAACCCAATGCATGTGTTATCCCAAAGAGACTTACAAGTTTAAGTATAACGCCATCAAGTATAATGAAATCAAGTATAATGTAATCATGTATAATGTTATCAAGTATAAATGTTATGTGAATCTGTACAAGTAAGCAAGTAGTAGCATGTATCTCCCCCAAAGAGTTGATAGAACAATTAAAAGAGTAGGGACTATGACTCACCTCGAAGTGATAGTACAATGCAACGGAATGATAAGGACAACAAGGAACGAAATCAACCGCGACCTATGATGAATGAATATGATCTAGTTTAGATCGTGAAATGATGTTATGAATGTCCATGCTCATGTTCCTATACCACTCTTCTCTTTGGAAAAAACACTTGTGTTATCAAAAATATATAATCCAAGAATTTGGAAAAATATTGCTATTAGAAAATAAAATAAGCTAGTAGCAATATTTATACTTATATATATATCGTAAGTTTCCATGTTAGTGTTGAAATACTCGGGTTGTAATCCTTGAAATATCGCTTTCAAATGATGAAAATATACTTGTAATAACTAATACATCATTAGTTATAAAATTTGGTACTTGGTATTATTTCTAGCTTATAAAAGTACTACGTAGTTTTAGTGCCAATTTTTATTAAAAGCTGTCAAAATAAAAATGAGTTTTGCCGATATTCAAACGTGAATATCTTTGTCGTTATAAGTCCGTTTTACTTGTTCTTTATATCCACGGTTACGTCTTAGTATGTAGTAATATATTTTGGAAAGCTCGGCCCCTCCGGGTTACGTCTAAAGCCTCTTTTTGACCGACGAAAAACGTCCAACAGCAACTATTTTCCAGAAAAATACTTTTCGTCAACAATCTTGCAAAAATCATAACTTCTTCGTTATTAACTCTTTTTAATCCGTTCTTTCGCCTACGGATTCGTTTTTGAAAGTATTTTCTAAAAATTTTGCCAAAGTTTACTTTGTATTTATTGATTTTCCTGGATTTCACAAAATGGGACAGCATGTCTAAAACATGCTCCAAATCAAGTTTTCAAGGTTTATAACTAATTTCTAACATCACCAAACCTCTTGTAATCACCACATAGCTAATCTAATCCTACCATACACCTTCTTAGGGTGCCATGGGCTCCTAACCAAGTTATTATAGCAAGGGAATTCATAAATAAGAAGTTAGGGTTTGTATGTTCCATTTTTGACAAAATAAATGGTGGTATAGCTAGTTGTACATGGTTTTTAGCATGGAACTCATGCAATACAAGTAAATATAAGATGATTCATGTAAAAATAAAGTTGATAACTTACTTGATAAAATGAGATGATTGAATGACTAGAAACCTTGGATTACTTGTGTATTTCTTGTTTGATTCTTGATTAGGCAAGTATAATGAACAACTTTGGTGCTTTAACTTTTGTAAAAACTTCACTTGATCTATGTTTTTGGGTTTGGGTCGTGGGGTTGCAAGAGAGAAAGAGATGAGAAGTTTTTCTTTCTTATCTAAAAGTGTATATTATGATTCTTGGTTTTTGGTTAAGTATAGTTTTTGAGGTTTATTAGTTTTGTAATAAGAAGTTAATGCATTAGGTTAAAGGGGTGTTCATGTGGCCGGTTATGGTGAGCCAAGGGGAGGGGGTAGGAGAACTTGTGATTTAATTAGAAATCTTATGTAGTTTAGGTGTTAGTTTGTGTCGTTTGTTAAAATCGGGTAACGGGTTTAATAGAAATAAATGTTCACGAAGTTAACCGGGACAAAATAAAGTCATAATAATGTTGAAAATATATTAAAAATATGTTGGGTACAATTACTGAGTGATCGGGTGATTATTGTTTAGTTTTCACGAAAACCGTCGTTATATTCATAAGCGTACGTTATAAATAAAATAAATTTCCAAAATACTGGGTAACTGAATGTTATAACTTTTATGATGTTAAAATGGATATAAAAATATGTCGGGACCATTGTGGGAATGTTTAGATATATTCGTCATGTATAAACCGGGTGTTAACGTTTACTATAAATACTTATACGTAAAAACGTTAAATGTATCAAATATATAAATTTGAAAATCCTAAGAGTGGTATAACATGAAAATGATGTTATGATGATATGCATACTGTCTCTAGTCCGTATGCAGTGTCCTTAGCACTAATGAAATGAATTCGCACCTAAACCAATCCGGTTACGCGAATTTGAATACCCGTAAACTAAATTTACGATGAAATGAGTAATGCAAGTGAATAGTGAAAACTTTTCCGGAAATGAATAGTGTTTAGTGAATAGTAAATTTCCCAAATGTTTCTCAGAATATCAAAATAACCTCGAAAATGATGAATAGTAAAACGATGAATAGTGTTTTGATGAATAGTGATTTATGAATAGTGGTTTTCCAAAGTTCCCGAAATGACCTGAAATGACCTGAAATGGTGAGTTGTGACACCTAAGTTAACCAATAACTCCCACTGAAATGCTACACAACTAGGTGAGCGTTACTGATCCAAACACCCCTTATATAGTAAGCTGTTTTTACTTTTAGTGTACAAATGATGATCTAAAACCAACCCACTGATTCAAATGGGCTAAACATATCATATGAACACTGAATGACTGATTTGATGCAAGGATAAGCAGGAATTTGAGCTAAAGCAGACAATGCAATTTAAATTACTAAGATGTGAGATTAAAGCAACTATGTAAACTAGCAAATGAGGTTAAGCAATCTTACAATACCAACCTAAATAGACTAATAAAACACTAGAAACACAGATAAGTACATGATTAAGCAGTTGAATAAGCTATTGAACAGTAAGAGCTAAAATGTGAAGGGTATGCTTACAAAGCCTTCCATGCACTCATCAGGGAACCAAGGAACAACATTACCACCTAAAGAACCCCCACAGGTCTACTAATACCAAGGACCATCCATTATTTATCCTGCTCCATGCAATTCTTCACCATTTTTTTTTGTTTTGATTTTCTTAACTATTTTTTTTGTATTTTCTGAGTTTGCAGTGAACTTAGATGTGATGATTAATAAACTTAAGAAAGCTTATTAACTTACTAAATTGAGCTTACTGAATCACTAGAAAGCAATTTTTACCCATAAATAACTTAATACTAAATTTGAGATAAAATTAGTGCAAATGGAAATTGAACAAGACAGCTTAATTTTCTTATTAAAATAACTTCAAAACACTCTGAAAGTGTTACAATTACAACTGAAAATTAAATGTTACAACTAGGAAATGGAATTGATAACAAACGGCTTAGAATTAAACTAAAAATGACTAACTCCTCACTCCACTGCATCTCTTTCATTATATAGGGGTCTTCTAGGGTTTGTGAACCCCTCTGAGTGTTTCCCACTTTCATTTAGAGCCACAGTATGAGAGAGCTTCAATCTTGACCCTTCCTCAAATTTTGGCGCCAAAACCAATTTTGGCTTTTTATTCTGATAACTTGTGCCAGGAGGGGTAATTTGGACTGAGGTGTTTGGTTGGAGTAGGTATGATGATGGAGGAAGGGGAAGTGGGTTTGTGATGATGAGGGAGGCAGGGTGTTGCAGGGAGTCACGAGGGAGGGAAGGAGAGGGTGAGGTGGAGTTGGTTGACCCTGGTGTTTGACCATGATTTAATATTACAAAGGGGTGGGCTTTTTGGGGGAGTTGGGCCAGGTTTGTGGTGGGCTGGTAAATGGTTGTGTTTTTGGATTGGGTGGGATTTGGATTTTTGGGATAGTAATAATACTAGGTCCGTTTGGTTTTAGAAATGAATAAGCCCAAGGACCAATTTTGAAACTTTGGATTTTTGAGGGGGCTGATAAGTGCTCAAATACTCATCATTTTTGGTCTAATATGAACTGCAAAACATACAAAAACACTCAGAAATGCATCAAAATACTGAAAATATTCCAAAATTGTGTTTTATATGTTTTAGATGCAAAACGAGTAAAAACAAATGAAAGACGTACAAAGTTTGCAAAATTGGCAGTTTCAGTCCCCCAACTTTCATAAAATTACAAATCTAGTCCCTGGATATTCAAAATATAGAAAATTATCACCAAAGGTCCTTTTACAATCATAAAATGTCATATTTAGTCCTTTGGTGAAAAATTAGAAAGTTTTGGAAATTTACAAAATTAGTCCCTGGAGTTTCAAATATTGGCAGAAAAGGTCCCTGGTGGGATAATTTTGAATGAAAAATCCATTTTGGTCCTTGGAATTCACAAAAAAATCACTTTCAATCCCTGGATGAAAATTTTGAGAAAATTACAAGTTTAGTCCCCGGAGTTTAGAAATTTGCAAAATTAGTCCCCGGGTATTTTATTTTGGGAAATATTAAATTTCATCCTTGTAATATTCTAATGTTGTCAAATTAAGTCCTTTTAATAACCTTGGAATATTAACAATAAATAAAAAAATAAGGAAAGGAGAAGAAGAAAGCCAAGCAAGCTTTGGATTGTGGAATTTAATGGTTGTAGTACCTCATGGAGGTGTAGGTTGTGGTTGTGTTCCCTTGGTATCATCTGTCTCAGTATGATCTCTCAATAAGCATTTTTTATAAATTTTTGTTATTTACTGTAGCATAAGTAATTTGGTACTAATCTCAGTTCATTTATGTTTAAAATAAGTTAGATAATGTGTTAATGGTCAGTTTTATGGTTCAAGAGTCCATTTTGCTTTGATAATCAAAACAGTTTCCATATTAGGGGGTGTTTGGTTTAGAACTGTTCACCAACTCCCAGTTGCTATTGTTGTTTAAAATTGCTTCTTACATGATATTCTAAGTCTATATAAGTGCTTGTAACTATAAAACCTTGGGTTCAAACCACCTAAAGTCAAAATCACCAACTTTGCTCATATCTGTCAACTGTTGGGCAGTTGGTGATCCAAACCAACCCACATCAGTACTTAAGTGGTTTATGTAGCTTAATTTAAACTCATTTCAGCTTAATACAACTTATCTTGCATGTAGGATCAATCACAAGTTCATCAAAGTCAAAGTATATAGTTTTTTTAGAAAAAGTCAAAGTTGCATTCTCAGAATTTTCCAAAAGTTCACTTAATTATTTTGAATTTTGTGTTTACTTTTAAGTTTTGAAACTTGTTTCTCTTTATACTCTACCAGCTTGGCTTTAAGAATCCACATTTGTTTGATTTTTGCCAATTTTTCTGAGTATTTCACAAGCTCCCAAAGTCACTTGCAGGGCAATGAGATGCCCTGCACACAGATACTCAGTCCAGCAACCCAATTTCCATCCCTTCCCCTGGCCTACATGGTGGGTCCCACAATGAGCTTATTGGCTTTTTGAGAAGCCAATAAGCTCATCTTTAGGTTCCTGAGCTTATTTTGAGTTTTGAGTCCCATTTGATAGGGCTGCTATACCCCTAAACCTTGTCCCTTAACTGTGTGACTGTTTGGTTTGTAAATAAGCTTAATCAGCTTATTTGGCTTAACCTGAGGTCTAATCTTGTTCCTTCCAACTTATTTTGGTCCTTATAACTTATTTATAGCTTATCTTGCCTTTTGGGCCCCCTAGCTGCCTACATCACTTTTTTTAGCTTGACAGTTGACCAAAGTCAACTGTCTCACTAATAAGCTCTCAAACAGCTTATTAGTAAGTTTTAAAAAGTTTGTTTTTATAAAAGTCTTTCATTTTTAGTTGTAAAACAAGTTTCCAAAAAGAAAATCAAGAAAAGTCAAAGTAAAAATTAAGTGATAGTTTCTATTTAATGTAATTTAATTTTAATTTTCATTTTTAAATTTTTATTAAGTACTTAGCTATTTTATATTTTTATTAATTACCTCTTATATTAAAGTATTTATAATATTTTTTTCAGATTTTTATTTGGTCATTTAGTATTTATTAGATTTAATATTAGTTTTATTAGAAATTAATTAATATTAAGTTTAAAATAGCATTATTAGTTTTTATTAAGTAAAACCAAGTTTTTATATTTTTTATAGCTTTTATATGTTGTAAAATAATTTTAGAAATTTTATTAGAATTTTCACTGTTCATTTAGTATTTTTCTTAATTTAAAATAGTTTAATTAATAATTAGTAATTAATTAGTAATTATTTAATAGAAAAACCACAAAAAGACAAAAAGACTTATTTTTATTTTTAAAACTTGTTTTTAGTTATTTTATAATTTTAGAAAATTTATTTTCACCTTTTTAGTATTTAAATAATATTGTATTGTATTTTAGTTATTTAAGTATTAATAATAAGTAATGAATAGTTTTTAATTAATAATAATTAATTAAATAGTATAAAAAGTAATTTTAATTTTCTAAAAAGTCTCTTTTATTATTAGGATTGTAAAAATGTGATTTTCACTTTTGTAAGTATTTTATTTTGATAAAACTCGCGTTTTATTTCGTACGTCTACGTTTTATTTAAACGTAACGTACGCGTTTTTAAGTTTTAAACGTTTCTGGGTTTTCAAACTTTCCCGTCTTGTTTCAATAGCTTGTTTAAGCTATTTCACTGTAGATTCCATAGCTCAATCACATACAAACCCCTTTCTCCAAATTCACCCGATCACGAAACCGTTTATTAACAATTCACACCTCGTCGGGACATACGACCCGGGGAAACCTTATACTTCCGCGGAGCATTGGTTCTAGGCTGTTTGACTTTTTTCACCATTCCTTGGTTAATATAAGTTAGGTGGTTCGGGCTCAATCAACTTTTGGCGCCGCTGCCGGGGAGGTTGTGTGCGTATCTAAAAGGTTTTTCTGATTAGTGACTTTGGAATTCGTTCCATTGTACATTTATCCATCCTTTGTTCATATTTTCTTATTTTCAAAACAAAACCGTTCACGAAAACTTTTTAAACTCAGTTTTCAACGAACACAAAAACACAAAAACATTTTTCTTATCATTTGTACAAAATGTATTTTCAAAAATCCAAAAACATTCTCCTTTACCCTTTCACATCTTTGATTCTTCATCCCTACCCCTCCCTAGACTTTTGATTCTTTCTATGTCTCATCCATACTTTCTGGTTTGCCAGTGGTGTGGTAATCCTCATAATGGTGGCAATTGCCCCAGTTGTGGCATGGTAGAGTCAGGAAACGGGTCTGTCTATAACCAAGATCCCTATTCTTACCATGACACGACTGATTTATTCCATCAGCTGCCACACCATGATACTCAGCAGTTTTACTGTTGTGAGTACTGTAGTGGTTCACACTACAGTTCTGATTGTCAATCGGGAAACACGCTTGTCTATGAGCAGTTTCCTGATAACGATTATGACTCTAGCACGTACAACCCACAGCCTCAACAGTTTTACTGTTGTGATTTCTGTGGAGGTCCACACTTCAGTTCAGATTGTCAAACGGGGAATCCATATCCTTGTGACAATTTTGACACACCTTGTTACGAACAACCTCCACAGTACGATATGAATCAAGCACTTCTTCCAGAAATGCAAAATCTGATGACAATCGTTGATGAGCTTAAGGGTTTAGTTCAAGACTTTGCCCAAAGACACACTCATCAAAAATCCATGGAAGAATTGCTTGCTGAAGAGCAGGCTGCTAGAATAAATTCCCAAGATGAATATGAAAAATCTATTCGGGAATCCATTGCAAGAGAAAAAGCAGCCAAGTCTAGCTCTTTGTTCCGTTTTATCCCTAATGACAGTGATGATGAGGATACACTTGATATCCTTGAATTTTATAAAACCTCATCAAGTTCATCAGCTGATATCCCTGCAGTTGAGATTCCATCTCAAACAACTGCTATCACACCCGAGGTTCACACTCACTCTTTGATCATGGGGGACGAGCATCTTGACACTATTCCTGCAAAGGAATCGGACGAATTCATAAAGTCTAGTGTTGAGATCCTTGTTCCAATCCCAAGAGAGTCATAGGGAACTTTGGATCATGTATGTGATATTCCTTCACCCATTGAGTGTCCTAAAGATCAATTTGAGACTTTCTCAGATTATAGCGATGATTGTATATCTTATGGAGACATCGAGTATGTTGAGGCATCAGTTCCACATTCTGATGCTGATCATCTTCTTGAGGAGTTCGCTGATGAACTTGCTCACATCGATCCACTTTCATTTGAAAGTGATGATGGTCTCCTTGACTTCCAAGCCGATCTGGGAGAAATTGAAAGTCTCCTATCTCATGATCCGTCACTCACTTCTGATCCCAGCAGTCCAACAGAGAATAATATTCACTTTGTTCCCGAAACATTCGATACGACTCTCACCAATCCTCTATTTGAATTCGATTCTGAATTCACTATGATTTCTAATAATCCAATCTTTGACGAGGATTGTGATGAGTCCACAATGGAACATGAGTTCCCTGATTCACATCTTGTGAATAATTCTCTTCATGAGGAGTTCTCCGGTGAACTCACTCATCATGTTATGACTCCTCCGGAGTTTGATAACCTGGGGGGAGATGCTCTCAATTATGAGAATTTGCAAATTCCCACCCACCCTCCCGGGTTGTTTACGAGCTTACCCTTTGAAATCCAAACTCAGGCTATTGAGCCTCCTCTTGAGGAAGAAGATCAAATCATGCTTTTTATCATGATTTTCTTCCTTTTCTTCACCTACAGGGTGACTTCTTCTCTTCTTCACTCCTTCGGGAGTGAGGACACTATATTTGACCCCGGCATTTTCATGTATCATTATCTTGAGCCGGATACTTATCTCATCGGTGTGGAACTTTCACGTGCTTCATATGTTTGTCCAAACATTTTGAATGAAAGTCCGATGGAGATCACTTCTTCCACATTCCCCAAGGACAAATGAATTCGGGGTCGAGTCAAGCTAGCGACTCGGTAAACAAAAACAGTAGCATGTTTATAGGGTTTTCACCCTAAGTGTGGGGGAGTCCCCCATGCTATGGTTACAAGAGTGAAAAAACAAAATGGTATTTTCCACGCTTAGCTTGTAATGTTGCCCTTTTATGTTCAAAATGTCAGCATAATAGCCGGGATTTTGAATATTGAGGACAATATCCATGCTTAGTGTGGGGGGGTATTCGCTATTCTAGCGAATTTTATCACATTTTACTATATGATACCCCCGTTTTTGCCAAAATTAAAAAAAAATTTCAAAAATTTTTCACTGGTGCTTCAAAATTTTTGTGGTAATCAGTCCGCCTTGTCTAAGCGACAAAAGGGATTGGCTAGTCCAGGAGCAAACGGCTCTTGGTAAAGACATCTCAAATCCGTTTACGGCTGGCAATTTGCCCAAAATTGTATGGTTCCTCAACTCCCCGAAAACAAATGAGTTGGCTAGCCCGCAAGATTATGGCTTGTGGTAAAGGCCGTGGAAAATCCATAATTGGTAATCAGCTCACCAAGATGTTGACTATTCCATCAAGAGCTGGCTAGTCCAGAAGCAAACGGCTTTTGGTAAAGACTACTCAAATCCGTTGACAGCTGGTGGTTTGCTCAAAATCACACGGTTATCAGGTGTGCCACAGTTCTTACACCTGGCTACTCCAGAAGTGATGGCTTTTGGTAAAGAGTTTTTCAAATCCATCAAGTTTTCAAAACAATATTGCTAGAGACTAGCAATAGTTTAGTGTGGGGGATTGATGAGTGCTCAAACACTCATCATTTTTGGTTTAATATGAACTGCAAAACATACAAAAACACTCAGAAATGCATCAAAATACTGAAAATATTCCAAAATTGTGTTTTATATGTTTTAGATGCAAAACGAGTAAAAACAAATGAAAAACGTACAAAGTTTGCAAAATTGGCAGTTTCAGTCCCCCAACTTTCATAAAATTACAAATCTAGTCCCTGGATATTCAAAATATAGAAAATTATCACCAAAGGTCCTTTTACAATCATAAAATGTCATATTTAGTCCTTTGGTGAAAAATTGGAAAGTTTTGGAAATTTACAAAATTAGTCCCTGGAGTTTCAAATATTGGCAGAAAAGGTCCCTGGTGGGATAATTTTGAATGAAAAATCCATTTTGGTCCTTGGAATTCACAAAAAAATCACTTTCAATCCCTGGATGAAAATTTTGAGAAAATTACAAGTTTAGTCCCCGGAGTTTAGAAATTTGCAAAATTAGTCCCCGGGTATTTTATTTTGGGAAATATTAAATTTCATCCTTGTAATATTCTAATGTTGTCAAATTAAGTCCTTTTAATAACCTTGGAATATTACATTTTCAGTCCCTTGTGTTTTCAGAATTTACATAAATGGTCCTTGTGATTACATATTATACCAAATGGACCCTTACCTTTTTTAAACCAAACAAACACCACCCAAACAACCTGGTCCATAAAACCCCAGCCCATGTACACCCAAAGCCCACCAAAGCCCAAACCTAAACTAATATTGTACCCGGTCAAAAAGTCCACCCAGTCAACCCCCAGTCAACACCCCCTAACCCGTTCACTGTTCATCCCTAACCTTGCTTCTCCTCCATTAACACCCCCCTAATTCCCAGGCCCTTGTCTCCCCCTTTTCCACCAACTATCACCAAACACTCAACCACACCACTCCTATCCCCCCTCCTCATTTATTGCTCACCAAACAACACTCAACCTGCCCCAATCCCATTTCCCGCCAAAGCAAAATTTGAACGGTTGGGATTACACCAAGCCATCCAACGGCTAAAGATGAAGTGGGAAAGAGAAAACACTCCTCCAGGACTATAAAAAGAAAAGAAAAAGAGAAGAAAGGAGAGTAGTAGTGTAGTTAGCTTTAGCTTAGTTTTAGCAAAAATCGTTCTTAGTATAATTTCAATTTTTAGTTATAATTTCCAGTTTAAGAAAGCTTTATCAAACTTATGTAATGTAATTGTATCCTTTGTTAAGCTTTAATTCAAGTCTTGTTCTTTAAAATCCGAATTTGCTATTTTTAATTAAAAATCTCAAATCACTCTCAAGTTATTAAAAGTTGTTGTATTCTGGTTCTTTGAGCTCATTCAAGCTTATTTGAAAGCTTTTAAAAGCTTTCAAAAGATTTTAATCAATCTAGCTCATAAATCACAAAAATATGTAAATTCATTAACAATAAATAAAAAAATAAGGAAAGAAGAAGAAGAAAGCCAAGCAAGCTTTGGATTGTGGAATTTAATGGTTGTAGTACCTCAGGGAGGTGTAGGTTGTGGTTGTGTTCCCTTGGTATCATCTGTCTCAGTATGATCTCTCAGTAAGCATTTTTTATAAATTTTTGTTATTTACTGTAGCATAAGTAATTTGGTACTAATCTCAGTTCATTTATGTTTAAAATAAGTTAGATAATGTGTTAATGGTCAGTTTTATGGTTCAAGAGTCCATTTTGCTTTGATAATCAAAACAGTTTCCATATTAGGGGGTGTTTGGTTTAGAACTGTTCACCAACTCCCAGTTGCTATTGTTGTTTAAAATTGCTTCTTACATGATATTCTAAGTCTATATAAGTGCTTGTAACTATAAAACCTTGGGTTCAAACCACCTAAAGTCAAAATCACCAACTTTGCTCATATCTGTCAACTGTTGGGCAGTTGGTGATCCAAACCAACCCACATCAGTACTTAAGTGGTTTATGTAGCTTAATTTAAACTCATTTCAGCTTAATACAACTTATCTTGCATGTAGGATCAATCACAAGTTCATCAAAGTCAAAGTATATAGTTTTTTAGAAAAAGTCAAAGTTGCATTCTCAGAATTTTCCAAAAGTTCACTTAATTATTTTGAATTTTGTGTTTACTTTTAAGTTTTGAAACTTGTTTCTCTTTATACTCTACCAGCTTGGCTTTAAGAATCCACATTTGTTTGATTTTTGCCAATTTTTCTGAGCATTTCACAAGCTCCCAAAGTCACTTGCAGGGCAATGAGATGCCCTGCACACAGATACTCAGTCCAGCAACCCAATTTCCATCCCTTCCCCTGGCCTACATGGTGGGTCCCACAATGAGCTTATTGGCTTTTTGAGAAGCCAATAAGCTCATCTTTAGGTTCCTGAGCTTATTTTGAGTTTTGAGTCCCATTTGATAGGGCTGCTATACCCCTAAACCTTGTCCCTTAACTATGTGACTGTTTGGTTTGTAAATAAGCTTAATCAGCTTATTTGGCTTAACCTGAGGTCTAATCTTGTTCCTTCCAACTTATTTTGGTCCTTATAACTTATTTATAGCTTATCTTGCCTTGTGGGCCCCCCTAGCTGCGTACATCACTTTTTTTAGCTTGACAGTTGACCAAAGTCAACTGTCTCACTAATAAGCTCTCAAACAGCTTATTAGTAAGTTTTAAAAAGTTTGTTTTTATAAAAGTCTTTCATTTTTAGTTGTAAAACAAGTTTCCAAAAAGAAAATCAAGAAAAGTCAAAGTAAAAATTAAGTGATAGTTTCTATTTAATGTAATTTAATTTTAATTTTCATTTTTAAATTTTTATTAAGTACTTAGCTATTTTATATTTTTATTAATTACCTCTTATATTAAAGTATTTATAATATTTTTTTCAAATTTTTATTTGGTCATTTAGTATTTATTAGATTTAATATTAGTTTTATTAGAAATTAATTAATATTAAGTTTAAAATAGCATTATTAGTTTTTATTAAGTAAAACCAAGTTTTTATATTTTTTATAGCTTTTATATGTTGTAAAATAATTTTAGAAATTTTATTAGAATTTTCACTGTTCATTTAGTATTTTTCTTAATTTAAAATAGTTTAATTAATAATTAGTAATTAATTAGTAATTATTTAATAGAAAAACCACAAAAAGACAAAAAGACTTATTTTTATTTTTAAAACTTGTTTTTAGTTATTTTATAATTTTAGAAAATTTATTTTCACCTTTTTAGTATTTAAATAATATTGTATTGTATTTTAGTTATTTAAGTATTAATAATAAGTAATGAATAGTTTTTAATTAATAATAATTAATTAAATAGTATAAAAAGTAATTTTAATTTTCTAAAAAGTCTCTTTTATTATTAGGATTGTAAAAATGTGATTTTCACTTTTGTAAGTATTTTATTTTGATAAAACTCGCGTTTTATTTCGTACGTCTACGTTTTATTTAAACGTAACGTACGCGTTTTTAAGTTTTAAACGTTTCTGGGTTTTCAAACTTTCCCGTCTTGTTTCAATAGCTTGTTTAAGCGATTTCACTGTAGATTCCATAGCTCAATCACATACAAACCCCTTTCTCCAAATTCACCCGATCACGAAACCGTTTATTAACAATTCACACCTCGTCGGGACATACGACCCGGGGAAACCTTATACTTCCGCGGAGCATTGGTTCTAGGCTGTTTGACTTTGTTGACCATTCCTTGGTCAATATAAGTTAGGTGGTTCGGGCTCAATCAGGGGCTGAAACATAACTTTTCATAAGATGCCATAAGGATCAAAATTGTCACATTTGAATAACCCAAGGACCAAAGTTATATTTTCCAAATTTTAAAAACTCCAGGGGTTATTTTTGCCATTTTTGAAACTTCAAGGACTAATTTTGACATTTGTTGAAAAGTTTTATTCAAGGACCAATTTTGAAACTTTAGAATAACACAGGGACCTTGAATGATAATTTTTCATATTTTTAATACCATGGACTATTTTTGCCAATTTATGAAAGTTGAGAGACTGAAACTGCCAATTATGCAAACTTTGTTTGTTTTTCATTTGTTTTTAAACATTTTGCATCTAAAACATATAAAACACAATTTTGGGATAATTTCTGTATTTTGATGCATTTCTGAGTGTTTTTGGATGTTTTGGCAGTTTAGATACGATAAAAATGATGAGTATTTACACACTCATCACAAGCAGTACATCTTGCACCACGGCCGTCAAAATTACTTAAATAAGAACATTCATACCAAGATGCACACTTGTTGTATTCTTTCATCACCCACATCCAACAAATATATATCATCCTAAGTGGTTACAGTTAGAGAACCTTTGATAATTGCTAGTCCCATGGCATGAATAATTTGGGCAATGCGATCATGCCAAAAACCTCAGTACTCAAATTGAGAGTTACTATACAATAGTAAGATGGTTTTTTGTCATCTACAAGCCAATGTAATGTTCCATTGAGAAAATACCCCGCGATTTAACACACGAAAATGGAATAGTAGGGAAATCAATCTCATGCCAAGTACGCCTCTTCAAGCTGTAAACAAGTGACTTGTGTTTAGCTTCTATTTTCGACGGTATACTCACAATCTTGTAATCACCGGTGATTGGATCAAAACCAAAACCAATTTCATACTTTTCCCAACATGGGCAATCATGTATGGTTAGTTTGCGTCTATTTGATGGGTTCCATAGACTAGTGTCATTATTACGTTCATCAAGGAAACACATAATACCATTACATGAACCAACCATGTACAAGCTAGGGGACTCAAATGTTGTTATCCCGATGCATCCTTCGTATGTATGACACATGTGCAATTGGTCTTCTGAATGCAATGTAAAGATGTTTCGACCAGAATCTTTATGTATCATGCGTCCGATAACGACTGTTTGAGGAGCATATAGTGATCGAACGGTTTGTCTGCGAATAAACTCAGTGCTAGAAATATGAGAACACCATGACTTGGAGAGAGATCTAAATCGGAGTAGAGATTTAACCGGCAATCTTTCAAAGATCTCCGCAATCAAGTCGTCATGTACATAATCCGACATGATGTAGCTCTACTGTTGTAAGTAATAATCACAACAAACTGGAATGCTAGAGCGGAACAAACACGATGTAATGAACCAAGGGCAATGTCGACACGTCTACAAAAGAGAACCCTTTGTTTGACTAAAAGAAAATTAGCACAAGATACGTAAAAGCTAAGTTCTTTATTAATCGACAAAAGATATTCACAATAAGCTGGAAAGAATGAACTAAAAACTATTCTACGTACATGCTTTTATTTGTAGGGCAAAAGAAAGAAAAAAAAAAGATCACTCATCCGGAAGATGGAGGGGAAGAAGTATCGCTAGGTTTTATGTTTTTTGCTTGTTCGTGTGAATGAATAATAATTTTTTTTTAAAGTAGAAGATATCATTGGAAAAAGAACAGTCACGAACATGGAATAACAAGAAAGCCCCCAACGTTTAGGCATAGAAATAAAAAACGACAAACAAACCCCACAAATCAAAAAGCCCCAAAGGCCCAAACAAATCACAACACAAGCTTCATTTGCTGCAGAAGATCACAAATTCCAGATGCTAAGAGGGGCAGAACGGAGGACTCCTTCTTTAGCCAACTTATCAGCCTCAAAATTACCTTCACGGTTGATATGAGCAATCGATCGGTTTCCGTTAGTTGAAAGGAAAAGATCAATCTCTTGAAAGAAGGACAACAACCGCCATGGTCTATCAAGAGGATGTCGAACCCAAGAAACTGCATTTAGAGAATCACTTTCAACAATTATATTAGAAAATGACACATCTAGCTTCTCATTTACCATCCTACAAGCTTCTTTTATTGCCATTACTTCCGCAACATTTGAGTCTAAAACACCAAGAGGAATTGAAAACAAGGCCAATACCACACCACAATCGTTTCTTAACAACCCACCGATACCCGCGGGCCTCGGTTTACCTCTAGCAGCGCTATCAACATTGAACTTTAAAGAACCTACAACGGGAGGACACCATTGTTGATTGTGAACATTCTTTTCCATAGTACTATTGCACGATGTAATCGAAAATAAGCTCACGTGAAAATCCAGTAATGAATATGAACATGCCAGATACAAAGCCTTAACCCAGCACCCAGTTCGAAATTTAACCAAATCTAAAACATGCCAATAAGAAGATACATTTTCTGAAAATATAGCCTTGTTCCTTGCTTCCCACACATGCTACACTACCGAGAAGAATGTCGTCTGCCAAACCTCTTTACATTTCGCTACCTTTTCCATATCCATCCACCAAGAAAATAAGGTTCTCATATTTCTAGGAATAACCCAATCACAATCCCAACCACCAATCAATGCAAACCAGATGGAGAGAGTGAATTTACAGTGAATAAAAAGATGATCAACTGATTCAATGCATGAGTTACAAAGAGGACATCCAGATTGATTCTCAGCAATCATACCAATTCTTAAAAGCATATCTCTTGTTGGAAGTTTGCCAATGATACTTTGCCAGCATAAGAGACGAGCTTTTGAGGGAGCTTTAAACTTCCATATCGAGTTCAGAACTGGATCACTGTAACTATGATTCTCCATTTCTTTACCAAACGACCTTAAGGAAAACCTCCCCAATGAATCAAACGACCAAACAACTTTATCGTTCCTTGTTGCCATCATCACGACTGAATTAAGTATTAACATGAATGAATCAAATTGTTCCACCTCCCAATCAAATAGATTTCTCCTTAGATTCACTTTCCAATTCCATTGGCCATTTTCCCATAGACCGAAATCACAAATAGGGCCTGATTTGTTCGCTGCTAAAACATAGGTTCTAGGGAATGAATTTTTTAGTATGTGGCCTTCCACCCAATGGTAATCCCAAAATCTTGTACAATCTCCTTTACCAACACAGTGCATCAACCCTTTATTAGCAAGAACTCCTGATGGGGACCTCAGATGGAGAAAATCTATAATCTTTTTTCCAAATTGGAGAAACCGAAGCTTTGCTCGAAATTGTTTAAGATAGACTGTATTCGATTCTACCATACTTGGCATCTATAAGCTTCCTCCATAGCGCCTCTTTTTCGTTTCCATATCTCCATACCCATTTGCATAGAAGCGCTTCATTCCTGACCCGAAGATTCCCCAGGCCGAGGCCCCCGTTTGGTTTGCTTCTTGTTATTGTACCCCAATCCATGATACATAGTTCACACTCACATGGGTCTTTTCCCCAATAGAAGCTTCTCCGAATCTTTTCAATTTCCTCCATCACACACACGGGCACTTGAAATAAAGACATGAAATATAGAGGAAGACTATTTAAAACCGATTTTAAAAGAACCACTCGACTGCACGAGAAATAAACTTAGTTTTCCACTTAGATAGGCGATCTCTAAAGCTCTCAATGACTGGATCCCATACTGATTTAAAGACAATATTAGCACCGATGGGCAGCCCAAGGTATCGAAAAGGGATGAGACCGACCGAGCATCCAAGAGCGTCACCCCACAAGCAAACTGAATGATCATCAATCCCTACCCCATATAGCATACTCTTTAAGAAATTAATCTTTAGACCAGCTGATAATTGAAAGCAGCGAAGAACTCTTTTAACATTTAACAAATTCTCTATAGTAGCACCACAAAAAATAAGAGTATCGTCAGCGAATTGAAGGTGGGAAATTGAAAATGAATTTGCACGAGCAACATCTATGGGAGAAAACAACCCAACTTCTTTCGCTTTCATAAGTAGGACATTGAGACCTTCACTAACGATGTTGAAGAGGAAAGGCGATAAAGGATCGCCTTGCCTTAAGCCTCTCTTCATCCGAAAGAACTCAGTTGGTGAGCCATTGACAAGCACCGTGGCTGTTGCAGAAGATAAACAAAAGTGTATCCATTTTCTCCATTTAAACCCAAAGTTCATCTCTTCGAAAACCCTGTCTAAAAACGTCCACTCTATTCTATTGTATGCCTTCTCAAAATCAACCTTTAGACTCAACTCACAATTCTTCGATTTTTTTAGCGAGTGAATAACCTCATTAGCAATCAGAATACAATATGTTATTTGTCTATTCTTCATGAAAGCAAACTGAGTTGGGCTCACCACTGATTCCATCACTGATTTAATTTGTTCCACCAAAACCTTAGCGAGAACTTTGTACATGCTACTAATCAGAGAAATTGGTCTAAAGTCGTTCAACCCTTGAGGACAAGATTTTTTTGGGATAAAAGCAATGAAAGACTTACTAAAAGCTTTTGGGAAATGACCATTTGCATGAAATTCGTCAAAAAAGCAAGTGATGTCATCTTTTATAACATGCCAATTTTGTTTTAATAGTTTGAGGTTCAAACCATTGGGACCAGGTGCCCGATCATCCCCGCAACCCCATACCGCTGCTTTAATTTCTGTTTCCAAAAATGGAGCTTCAAGTCGAGTAGCTTGCACTAATGATATTGACTTAAAAGCGCCATTTAATGGATGTAAGAAGGCCCCTACAATTATTAAAGTGCTCTTTGAAAAAATCTGCAACTGCTCTCTTTGCCACACTCGGATTCGATAAAACTTCCCATTTAACACAAATTGAGTCGATAGAGTTCGATCTAATTCTATTATTATATAGAATGTGAAAAGATTTGGAGTTACAATCACCAAGCTTAAGCCATTTCGCCCGAGACTTTTGTAAAGCATATTCTTCTTTTCTTCTCAAGGACTTGATCTCATGCTTTAACGAAATAAACTCTTTCCATAGATCAGGATTATTAGCATTACTTTGTCTCAAGACTTCAACTTGGAATAATCTATTTTCTTTCATCTTTATTTCTTCTAAAAGACTAATGAATCTCTTCCCAAACTTAGCTTTCAAATCCTCTTTAACATTTTTAAATTTCTCTAAGAGAGAAAAACCGGCACCACAAAGGTTCTGTGAGGATTTCCAAGCATTTTGAAAACACCCCATACAAGTTGGGTCTTCAAGCCACCAATTAAAAGTTTTAAATGGCTTTGGACCCTAGTTAAGACGATCCTAACCCACAACAACCGCATAATGATCAGAAAAAGAGACCTTGACACACCATTGTCGAGTTTGGTTAAGTTGAGCTAACCAGTCTGACGAGATCAAGAATCTGTCAATACGGCTCATAGATAAGGGCGTGATTTGCTTATTTATACCAATCATTTGGAATATATCTAAAAAAGATTAGCACATATAAAAGCATAACAATGTGGTACATAAGGAAAGTAATTACGATAATTTTCCTAAAATTACATAGTTGTAAATCAACTTGTGATATTGTTCAAGGATAATTCCATATATCATTTCACTTAGAAAATATAACTAACGAGTTGAGATCAATATATATATATATATATATATATATATATATATATATATATATATATATATATATATATATATATATATATATATATATATATATATATATATATCATATTTGTCATACATCAAATAAATCAATCATGTTACTTCCGTTACTGCTTTGCTCAGATCAGTTACTTCCCAGGCTCCTCTGCTCAGATCTGTTGCGGTCCGCCATCGATGGCTTGATACTGCTTTGGGTTGTGATTTTAAATCTGTTAGGTTTAGGTCTAGCTCCTTTTTGGATGCTTAGTTTTATCTACTTTGTATGTTCTATGTACATTATGTATTTTTGTCAAGCTACACATTCATATGGTTGTATTTACCAAAAGCTCACTCTGGTGATTCCCCCCACCCTTGTATGGTGTTGCTGTAGGTTGTCACAACTATTATGGTGTATGTCTTGTTTTGACTTAACTTGTTATGTTCTATGTAATTTGTTGTTTCAAATTTCCTTCATTTGTGAGGCGTGAAATGAAATCTTGTTCAAAAAAGTTAAATACATAAATAAATCAATCATGTCAACTCATTCTTTTGAAAAAAAAAAAAAAACAAAAAAAAAAAAAAAAACAAAAAAAAACAAAAAACTCACTCTTTTTTCTTAAATTTAAATATCTTGCAAACCGTTAATCGTTACGCGAAAAAAATCATATAATCGCGACAAGAATTAAATTATCCTTTTATAGATATGCAATTCTAAAAAAATCACATGTGATTTTCTCGTCGGAAATTTTGAAAAAAAAATTCGTCGAAAGTATATAGAAGTGCAAATCTATAGAAAGATAATTTAATTCTCGTCGAGATGATGTATTTTTCGTTGATTGAAGATTTCCCGTTTGTAAGATATGTTTGTTTGTTTGTTTTTTTTAATGAAAAATAGTTTTTTTATTATTTTTTTTTTATTTTATTAATTTTGATGAAAAATAAATGGCTAAGATTGATTAATTTGATATATAGCAAATATTAGATCTATATTGATCTTTTGTCTATAACTATATAAGAGTTATTTTACATATCAAATTTTTCTCACATACTAAAGAATAAATCTCAACAATTCATTTTTCTATTGAAGAAAAAAGGTATAATAATTAATATTTAAATTAAACATTCAATTACATTTTTTTTTATAACTTAGATATCTTATTAACTGTTGATCGTTAGACAAAACAAATTATACAATTACAACCAACATTTAATTATCTTTTTATAAACAGGCACTTTGATATATTTTCGACAAATTGGGTTTTTTTTTCCAGGTTTTCTTAGCTGTATCAAAATCTGAACTACATATCACATGTGATTTAACGCTAATATCGAAGTTTGAACACTAAACATCCGTACTAAAATTGACATAAGTATTTGTCTATAAATAAAAAACTTTTATCGTTTTTTGCAATGTAAAACATATATATTTGGACTTCTAACTATATATCACAAATAATATATTCGAATTATAAATTATAACAGTTCATTTATGAAACTTTTATAATCATATGCGAAAAAATCACATTTAGTAAAAAAATCACATATGATTGATAGCACGTATGAGAAAAATCACATGTAGCAAGTATATCAAAATATTTATTTATAAAAAAATAATTAAATATTCGTTGTGATAGTATATTTTTTCGTTTAACGATTAACGGTTTAAGAGATATTAATATTTGAAGAAAAAAATTGAAAATGAGTTTGTTAAGAATGAGTGGCTGAAATTTATTCCTTTATATATATATATATATATATATATATATATATATATATATATATATATATATTATATGAGTAATGTTTGGTATGTAATTAAAAGATACTCCCTCCGTCCCATTTTATAAGTCCATGTTTGAAAAGTCAAAGTCTTTTTCTTCAAAGTTTGACCGTGATTATTTTTATTTGTGTTATATAATACTTGATACAAAATATATAAATTGATTTGTGTTTTAAATGTATTTTCATTGGTATATTTTTCATTAATTATCATACAACACGAAAAAAAATAATTACGGTCAAACTCTGAAGTAAAAGACTTTGACTTTTCAAACATGAACTTATAAAATGGGACGGAGGGAGTATTCAGCGTCACTTTTAGTCCTCAAAAGATAATAATTAACTTCGAAAAAGTTTTTCATGGAAATCAGTAAAATTATGGTTTGTAAAATGATTTGTAACAAATTAACTTGCTTTTGTGTTGCTCTATTAATCATTTGTAATTGACCTATTAATCATGAGATTATGAATTAAAATTTACTTGAGACATATGATATTACACTTTATTATAATGTATGTGTGAATATCTTGCATTTTTTTCTTCTGAAAGTAAAAACTTTAAATTAAGGGTGTGCAACTGTGCGTGTCCAGCTAGTAGTAAAAGAAAATTCTTCAGACTTCGATTTCCAGTTCTCCAGTATTTTTATATTTTATTGCCAATAAAGAGAAATAAAATAAAATAAAAATAAATTAGGAAACGTGCTAGAAATTATACTATATATTTAAAAGGCAGGCGCTAGCTGCCAAAATTTTGCTACAGTACATCTACAGTACGCGCTACAATTTTTCTTTTTTTATTTTTTTTAAGCGTCGCTACAGTACTCGGTACAATTTTTTTTAAGTAAATTTCTTTATGAAAATTTGTTTTTTCAAAAAAAATAATTACAAAAAATAAAAATACAAAAATACAAAAAATAATACACTTAAAAAAAATTTCTTATACAAATTTGTTTCTTTTAAAATACCAAACCACAAAAAAAAAAAAAAAAAAAAAAAAAAAGCATACCGAAAAACAAACAACCAAAAAAAATTTCAACCGGAACGCAAAAAAAAAAAAAATCCGTAAACAAAAACAAATTATGTTTCCAAGTAAACATATGCATACTTCAAATAACAAAATTATTAATTACACCGTACAACCCATAAAATACAAAACACAAAACACACCCGCCACAATGCGCGGGTTACCCAGCTAGTTTGCCGTATATTCCCTAGGAAATTTGTTGGTAAAAAGCTTCAGTGATGTTTTACGACCAAAAAATTCCCTAACGTCATTTTATGCGAAGGAAATACGAAGTCATTGTATACATCGGAAATCACCAGGAAAACCGTCACTAATTTCCGACGGATTTGTGCAGGGACGGAATCAGAAGACAAAGTCACCGGGTTCATTTATGATAAATCAAACAAGACTACAATGCATAACTTTTTGGGACCGAGTGCATTTATTGAAAAATAAAGGTTTTATAACAAAATGAACACTATGAGACAAAATTCATAGGTGTCCTGGGACTCTCGGGACACCCCTGGTTCCGTCCCTGGATTTGTGACAGTTTTATACAGTGTGTCACTATGAAATAATGTGCTCATAATCCGTAGGAAAACTTTCCTTAGGAAAAATGTGTAGGCGTTGGCCGGTTTTCTTGTAGTGAGATAGCTTTCTAATATAATTTTTTCCCAACTTTTGGCCAAAAATGATATTGAATTCATTGGAAACAATATTTGAAGAGGCAAGATGTCTTGCCCAATATACATTTGATGATCATTGTAATTCTGTAGAAACCAAAAATTAACATAAACTATATATAGAAGTGAATTAGCTTTAACTTTAACTTGAACCAACTTGCTAACTGTTGAATTGTTGATAAGCATTCATCTTTAATTCTTTATCAACATGTTCGCTTTGACCACAAAGTCGCCCACCTGCAAAATATTTAATCAACACCTTTGCGGGGAGCTGATGGTGAGCTATTGAATGTGGACAACTCGATGAACTGGAGTCATTGGTGGTGAGTAAAAATGAATGAAGAACGTGAAGAGCATGGGAGACGGGCTAAGATAGCAACTAGCCACAAAGGCTCATGTGACATCGGGAAAAGAGACGGATGAACTTGAATAATAATAGTTTGTTATACATCCATGACGAACGAATCTTAGAGGTGCCAAGCAACTTAACCCATTAACTTTTATGGATTTGAATGGTGCTCAAGTGCGTTAATTAGACACCCGAGTTCAAGACCGGTATCTGGCCCGAGATACAAGTATTATTTATCTATTATAATTTATGACTAATGTGATGTTAATTAAAATTTACACCTGTATTATAGATCTCTTAAGGCAAATGTGAGCTTATTAATCTATATATAGTTCTATATTTGAAAAAATATACTGTCTTAACTATTTTGCTATTAAATGTAGACATATTTTGACATGGATGCCCATTTAACCGGACCTAAGGCTAAAAAAGTCAGGGATGCTGTAGCCGCTGTATGTCAAGATTGTTACAAAGGACACAAACACCGATTCAAGAAGTATCACTTTCTCAAAAAAGATGGCTACAAGAATCCCAATGCTTTACGAGCAATTCCTCCAGGCAAAATGCCTATCGATGAATGGAATAAGCATATTAATTTCTTCTTGGAACCTGATCAAATGAAAAAGTCAGAGACAAATTCGAAGAACAGGAGCAACCAACCGTACCCGAGCTTGCAGGGAACAAAGTCATTAGCTGCATCGCGACACGCTCGTGTAAGTAACACTTTATATATTGTATATATATATATATATATATATATATATATATATATATATATATATATATATATATATATATATATATATATATATATATATAAACCTGTGATTGTTATGATATATTTGTTTCATGTGTTAATAGCGAAAAAAAGGCAAAGATGGTAATCCCGACATATATCCGAGCCGAATAGATGACTTTGGTCTAATGCATAAGAAAAAGAAAACCGGTGCCTACGTGAACGAGGATGCTGCTGCCAAGCATGTAAGTTACAACACATTATTTATATTTTTTTACGTGAACAGGGGTGTTTGGCTAGTAGTCACCAAACACCCTTTCTGCTGCAACACTCCCTTTTTGGCGCATGAACTTTGTAGCGTACTTTTTGGTGCATGACTTTCTTGTCACAACAGCCAAAACACACCCTTTCTGAGCAGCAGCCAAACACGCCTGTTGCAGCAAAAAGGGTGTGTTTTAGCTGCTGTAATTTGATGATTTTTGGTTACTTTGTTGGTTAGTATTGTGCTGAAACTAAAAAAGTATTCTGCTGTAATTTTTTTTTGTTAGAGTTTCTATGGTCTATATTTGCTAGTCCTTGTGTTTTTGCCTATACTTATACTTACTCGTTATCATGTCTTTAAGCATCCACATGCGTATATTCTTTTGTGCTTGATCTTTATTCTTTATTTTTTGTAACTACACAGAAAGAACTCGAAGACGCCAAAAAGAGCACCAAAGAGAGCGGGGAGAATTTGCCCGAAATAGAACTATTGGCAAAGGTTTTAGGAACACGAAGTGGGCACACTCGTTCAGTGGTGCGAAAGCTTAAAGGGGTTTCAAGTACCTCTTTGGATACATCTTCGTCTTCAAGCTACTATAGTGCTTCAAAGACGTATACACAAGAGGAAGTGAATAAGCTATTCGCTGAGGAACGTAAGCTATTCGCCGAGGAACGTAAAAGTCTTAAGAAAACTATTCGTAAACAAGTTGCAACCTCCTTTAACAAGAAACTTGAAAACATGCTGACACAATTGGCCAGGAAAGGTATAAATTTGGATAAAGACACTGTTGTTGGCGAAGAGGATGAAGAATATGAAGAGAGTGAAGATGAAGGAATGGAGGATGCAGATGGGATGGAGGATGCAGATGGGATGGAGAGTGAAGATGAAGGAATTGATGAGAACGATCATGATGAGTAGGTGTTGTGTTTTCGCAAAACAATTTAGGTTATAACTATCGTGTTTTGGTATTAGGATTTTATGAATCATGTTGAAACGAATTAGGATTGTATGAATCATGTTGAAACTAATTAGGATTTGCTGAGACTCTTTATGGTAATATGAATTATGTTGATATTTGGGATTGTTTGTATGTTACGGATCGAGAAAAACATCTGGGAAAAAGCTGGGAATATGCAGGTTTGCTGCTAAAACAGCAGCTGTAATGCAGAAACAGGTTTGCTTTTAGTCACGACACGGCGTGGCTAATAGTGTGATGATATTTTATTTTTAATCTTTTAGTCACGACAATACCGTGTCTAAAGGCTTGTAATTCAAAGATCATTATACTTTTAGTCACGGCGGCTCGTGACAAAAGAAATATAAATATTTTAATATTAACCAGTTTTTGCCATGAAAAGGGCGTGGCTAAAGATCCCATATTAAAATATGAATATACTTTAGACACGATAAGGTCGTGGCTAAATGGTTTAATAATATTTTAATTGGTTTTTTTGCTATATCTTTTCAAACTTTAGTGTGACGCATGGTCGTGTCTAAAAGATGTTGACTTTCGTCGCAAAAAATGTTCGTGACTAAAAGTATCAAGTATGAACTTGTCGTGATAATAGGTCTTTAGGCACGGGGCTTTAGCCACGCTGATTTAGCAACATTTTTTCGTGATTAAAGGTTTATAGCCACGATATCTTGACTTTTAGCCACGAATTTGGGTCGTGACTAAATGCGTCGATTCTTGTAGTGATATACGGAAGATGTTGGCAGTAGGCGATGGTAGTGGGTGGCATGCAGTCGTGAAAAAAGTGAACGAAAGCACAACAATAACTTCATAAAGTAAAACGTCATGAACAAAACGATATCAAACAATATAATCAACAAATTTTCATCACAAAAAACAAAGACATTCGTGAAATACATCTGATCTACGAGTTCAATTGCATAAAGATAAAAAAAAAAATACTGTGATAATGATCATCAGTCTCTTAGCTAAAAAGACAAAGGGAAAATATGAAATAAAGAGTTCAAATCAGAATACTCAAGCAGCTAACATTCCGATATAACAAGATTAAGTAAAGTTTTTGGCAATTAAGCGCCACAAACTACAATACCGACGTAGACGAATTGTTCTTTCTCTCCTTCTGGATCTGTCATTCATAGAAGATGGTTGGTACAGTGGTTTCTTTAGAAAGGAAATCCTGTGTCCAACAATGCAAGGCTATCGACATACGTTTCAATGCAACAGTGTTTAGGAACATACACCATTTTTGCAAGTCTGCGGACATGTCCTGATAGATTATAAATTTCAATATTCCCACAGTTAGTCATGAACACAAAATCACCATTCGTCAGTTGGCAAACACTTTTTATGAATTCATCAGGGTCATGATTATCCAATATAGAAACCTCATACCAAGATGCAGCATTATTGTAATCTTTCATCACCCAAATCGATATACTATCATGAGTATTATCAATATAATTAGTAGTAACAAGAGCTAGAGAACCTTTAATAATTGCTGGTATTCTGGGGCAGCCACGGTGTTCTGGCAATGCAATCGTGCCAAATATGCGTGTACTCAAATTGAATGTCAATATCCAACAATAACACGATTGCCTTCTTTCACCATATTTTCTTACAAGCCAGTGCAATGTTCCATTGACAAAATATCCATGTGACGATGCATAAGAATAGAGACCAACAGGGGAATCTATCTTGCACCAAGAACCTGTCTTCAAGGTGTAAACAAATGAATCGCGTCCCACTTCTACAATCAGTGGTATAATCACAATCTTATAATCACCTGTGATTGGGTCAAAACCAATACCACATTCGTATTCGTAAGGCTCGTTCAAAGATGGGTGATCAGGTAAGGTGAGTTTGCGTCTAATTGAAGGGTTCCATAGACTAATGCTCCTTCTATTTTTTATATGTTGACCAACCTTGAGACACATAATTCCATTACATGAACTGCCAATAGACAAATCACCTAATTCAAATGTCCTTTGGCCCTTGTATCCACATGTCGTAGACGGCAATTGGTCTTCTGAATGGAATGTAAGTATTTTTCGCGTATCAAAATTTTTATAAACAGTTAAGTGCCCAATTATGACTCTCTGATCAGTACGCGGTGATCGAAGTGATCGAAGAGTATGTCTGTGGATAAAATCAGGGCTACAAATACGAGAATACCATGACTTGGAGAGGGACTTAAATCGCATGACGGATTTGACAGGCAGTCTTTCAAGAATGTCAACAATTAAATCTTCACATATGTAATCCGACATTATGTAACTCTACAAATTTGTTAAAAAAGATAATCAGATTAATGTCTAAATTCTACAATCATTCTATATGTCAATTAAAAATTTTAAGTCCAGTAATATTGATCATCTAATATATTTACTTCAATTCTACAATCATAAACTAATCTCCAGCAGGTGTATATGTGGTCGCTAAAGAATTAGCGACTACTTTTTTTCTACTTGCATGCAATATATTCTTTTTAGAACAATTAAAAATGGCTCTTTTTTTGGCACAATTGATGTCATCTGTTTCTCTTCAAACACCATCAAGACCTAAATAAGAATCTCACAGTTTTGCAGGGATATCTCTTTCAGAGGTACAACATGACCGTTTAATAATAAAATTATCAATATGGAACAAGCCAATAAATTTGTGTGACTTGTATGTTTCAAAACTATTTATGTGTGTTCGTTGATAAATGTTTCAAAAGGCTAATTTGATTTATAACAAGAGCAAATAACGTGGTTTAACTTAACGCAAAAAAAATAATAAGAAAGTGTAATTAAGGCCAATCCCAAGAAGTGATCACAGAATCTTCTCCTCAAGGCGATATGATGTATCCATGTTAAAGGATTCTCAACCACTGTGAGGACCGGAATAAAGCTCAATTTATGACAATTTATAACTGGATTTTACAAATATCACTAATTCACCCCGGTTTTTATTAAATCATCAAAACAAAAACACAAAAGTTAACATACTAGCTAACTTTTTTGATGACAGGTTTTGCTAAGAAAAAGACATTAGGGCAAGGTACGAAAAGTATATACAAGTATCGATCTAAGGATGGTTGACACAAAAATATATGTAAATAACAAAATGTATTCATCACGGCCAATCCCAAGAGGTAATAGCATAATCTGCTCCTCAAGGCGATAGGATGTGACAAACGCTTCATCTGATCAACGGGATCGTCCTGTTTAGAGGATTCTCAACCGCCATGATACAAGAATAAGCTCAATTTACGACAATTTATCAGTGGATTTTACAAATATTAACTTATTTGCTCCAACTCTTATAAATCGTCAAAAAAAATTAAAAATCACAAACTACGCACCCTATATTATAGTAGAATATTGCCAAATATGTCATTAATTATAGACATTATTTAGGATTTAACTAACCTGCATAAATCTTTATTTATATATACTCTTTAATCCTCATGAAAGAAACATATAATGAGTATAAAAACAGCCATGCGATGAACGGAATGTAATCAGTTGAATGTTGAAAAGTTGCCACTCTATAAGAATGTGATAATATATATATATATATATATATATATATATATATATATATATATATATATATATATATATATATACACACACACACACACACACACACACAAATAAATAATGTTTTTCTCACGGCCAATCCCAAGAGGTAATCGCAGAACCTGCTCCTCAAGGCAATAGGATGTGACAAACGCTTGTTCCGATAAACAACAGGATCCTCCTTGTTAAAGGATTCTCAGCTGCCGTGATACAAGAATAAGCTTAATTTACGACAACTTGTCAATGGATTTTACGAATGTTAATATATTCGCTCCAATATTTACTAAGTTGTCAAAACAGAAAAAAACCTATAACTTGCATAAATTACGATATTTAATAACCCTAACTACAATCATTGACGGTAACCAAAAATTAAACATGTATCTACTTATAAAACAACCCTATGGATGATCAAAATATTAATTAAAATAGATAAAGATAATCACAAAATACATATTAGCAATGTTTTTCTCACGGCCGATCCCAAGAGGTAATCGCAGAACCTGCTCCTCAAGGCGATAGGATGTGACAAACGCTTGTTCCGATAAACAACAGGATCCTCCTAGTTAAAGGATTTTCAACTGCCGTGATACAAGAATAAGCTTGATTTACGACAATAAACCACTGGATATTTTCGAATACTAACTTATTCGTTCCAATATTTACTAAATCGTCGACGCAAACAAAAAATAACAAACAAGTAGAACGTATAAAATAACTTACGAATGACAATTATCTAGACACACGATGTGCATGAGGCATGAAACCCTAGCTAGGTATGCAACTTTAGATATTATTATAATGAAGGGTGCGTGGGGTTGTATATATAGGGGTGTTAATGCGATCCTGACCGTTCGATTTGCATGAATCTATATTTATGATGATACTTATCGGTTGGTTTATTAGGAAGTTATTAGTCTCTTTCAGCTGATGGATAAAGATTAATTTAGGCCCATATTTTTTTACCAGGGTAATTTAGGCCCATTTTGATGACAACTATATTCTTTGCCCTCTTTCATAATTAGTAATAATTTTAATAAAATTGGAATAACCTCTATATATATTGGGGTTTTTTAAATTGTATCCCGGGATACAAGTTAAGTATACCAAAAGGATGGTGAAATCTGCGGAAAAGGACGGCTGGACCCACACAAAAATACACTTTTAAAATAAAAGATATGGGGTCGACTGTACTTTTGTGTAGATCTGGCCGTCCTTTTTCGCGGGTCCCACCGTATTTTTGCTGTGCTTAACTTGTATCCCGGGATTAGAAAAACCCTATATATTATAGTAATAGTTGGTTTCTCACGTGTTACGATGGCGGATACACGTGTAATTAAATTCTTTGGCGAAAAATCTTTTATGTCATATGTTTGTTGTGAGAATAACTTTATCGATGGCGTTGCTAACATATTTTATACTTCCTCCGTCCCAAAATATAAGTTCACATTGACCGCTTAAATCAAACTTTGACATTAAATATTTTTGTTTGTATTATATAATACTTGATGCAAAATATATCAATGCATAGTGTTTTATATGTATTTTTATTTGGTATAATTTTCATCAAGTGATATATAATACAAAAAATTATTTATAGTCAAAGTTCGATTAAAAAAGTTAAACTGAACATATATTTTGTGACGGAGGTAGTAGTGATGAATAGATGATGAATACTTAGTATTTGTAATTATTAATTGTATTATGTGTGATATGACTTTGTAACATTGGTCGCAAATAACGTAACTCTTATGTGATATAGATTCTGACACGGGCTGAAATTATGAAATTATACGTAAATACGATAGGTTGATGAGAAAACATTAACACTATGTTCTCAAGTATTTTTTTGGAATGAAAGGCAAAGTGAAGAAAGTAAAGTAAAGAAATGGATAGGAGAGGAAGTATACCTAGTGTTTTTCTCATGTTCTTAAGAGAGAATGAAAAGGAAGTAAATACAATTTGATGTGTATTCAATTTGAATAGAATGAATAAATTATATCATGAAAGAAATCTTAAAAAAAAACAATTGTGTGGATAAGAATAAGTGAAAGAGATAGTACTGACAAATGAGAAATATTAAAATAATAAATCTATTTGTTTATTTCCTTTTCATCCTATATATGGGCCGGTGAAAAAGCCACAAAAAAACCACCAATTTCCCTTCCTTACGCTTACTAAATAACTTAAGAACATGCTCACTTTTTTATTCCCTCTATTTTCTTTCACTTTCATCCGAAAAACAAACTAAAAAACATAGTGTAAATGATATAAAAGTAGTTTGACCGAAAATATGTTTAAATGATGATCATAGGTAGAATAGTCAATTTTTCTTAGTTGAATTCTCAATAATATGATTCCCTTTCTCATGTAGTATATACCATTTTACTTGTTAGGATTAGAATATAAATAAAGTATATTGCTCTAAGTATAGTTTTGCTACAACCATGTTAATTTTTATTAGAGAAACACTATATAACCTACTGGAATAATATTTTGGCATCTTCTCTGGCATCTTCTCCTACTCATGCCGCCTATTAGATTGGTACTCAACCTTACATTAAACAAATCAAGTACAATATATGAATATATAGATACAATAGAAAAGGGTTTTATATCAGATAGGTTACCAAACTTTGCGATTTTGTTCACCTAAGTTACCCAACTATTTTTTTGTGCAAATGGGTTAATAGACTATACGGGTTTGATTTTAGGTTACTCAAAACCAGAAACATGTTCATTCAGATTACCCCAACGACTGGTAACTGGGAGATGGAGTTATTACTTTGTCCACGTCAGTTTTTTGTGAGCCCCATTGTCCAAATCTGATTTCCACTTACCCTTTTTTATATAATACTTACCCTAATCCAATAACACTACCACACCTAAAAAAATTTACCCCTTTCTATCTAGGGTTCTTCCACCAAAGTCCACCTCAAAATCAATTCGAAAATCAACGGCCAATCTTTGTTGGTGTGGGCAATTAGCAACTTGCAGAACATCATGGACAATGAACAACCCAGCTCGCAGGTTCCTTGGTTGCCCTAACTACTTGGATCCTACAACTAATTGCAATTAATTTATGTGAGTGGATGTTGAATTGCCAAATCAGTAGTATCAAAGAAGGATGTATCAGCTTCATGTCAACCTGAGGGATGCTCAAAATGAGTTGAGGAATGCTCAAGCTGACTTGGTTTAAGTGCAGGCACAAAGGGCTCGGATTGCATTCTTCAACAAGATGATGATGCTTTTGGTGGTGGCTATGTTCCTAATTAGGCTTATGTACGGTTTATGTAGTCTTTTGTTCAAGAATGGAATGGTTTTATGTAATGGTATGTAGTCTTTTGTGCAAGAATGTAATTCCACAATGTAATGGTATTTTGGTATCTATGAAATATGGGGTATGAAGTGTTTTGGTACCATCTGTTTTGCCTTATGAATTTGACAATAATAAGAACCAAAGCAAAAAGGTATACAAAATACATAATAAATGGTAAGTTTCCATTTGATACCATATGTTCAGTGTTACAAAAGATGAGTCAAGTGACACAAATGGTAAGTTACCATCATCCATACAGTTTAGCTAATTGCCCAAAAAAGCCATGTGATACCAAAATAGGGGCAAATTCAGTTAAGTTGAAATACAGATAATAAAAGCTAACATAATAGATGCATAAAGCTAATCAACAAGCATTGCATCATCTGGTGTCAATCATGGACCAGGAGGTGGTGGCTTATTAAATACAATTTGCTTGATTCTGTTAGAATCTGTAGTATGGTTGGGCCGAGCCCATTAGGGTAACTTAGCTTAGTGTCTAAGCCACTGTGTTGTATATATATCCATGTAAACCTATGTAATAGACGTATCCATTTAATCCAATACACATCAGTTACACCACTTCATTACCATTAAGATATCATCTGTCCATTGTTCATTACCATTAACATGGTATCAGAGAGAGGTTATTAAGAATCAGAAAATTAGGGTTCATTTGTGTTTGTACCAAGGGAGTTCATTCGACAAACGATTAACAACCATTTGTTTCAGTCATCTTCGTGGGAGGATTTCAGTCTTGTTTCATCTTCAATTTCAGTTTCATCCCGGTGAGATCAAGTTTATTTTAGACTTTCGTATTAAATCTGAATCTTGTGACGGTTAGCTTTCTTTTCTGAATTTGATATATCAGTGAGATTAAACTAAATTTGGATTTGTGTTTTAGAGATTTAATTCTGCCTTTGGGATTTAGGTATTTGATATTATGATGAAATCAATTTTGATATTTGTTATGTTGATGATTTGGGGTTATGATACGAGGTTTGAGTTATCGTGTTATCTGAATTTAGATTTTATTCTTCGACTATTTTTGGTCATTTGCTTATTGATGACTCGTATGATACGACTTCGAGTTATAATGTCCATCACTTTGGTATTCGGGTATTATGGGAAGAAGAAACATAGAGGGTCATTTACGTATTTTGCTGAATCCGGTAATTGCTTATTCTCATCAGCAAATAAATGGGTTATTGATTCTGGTGCTTCAGATCACATGACAGGTAACCAAATATTTTATCTGATTTTAATGAACATGCTTCCGCTTCTCATGTCACAATTGTTGATGGGTCTACAACAAAAGTCCTTGGATCGGGCACTGTTAATCTTAGCCCTTCTATTTCATTATCGTCGGTGTTAAGTATTCCCAAAATTTCATTTAACCTATTATCTGTCAGTAAAGTAACAAGCAATTTGCAGCGTAGTGTAAAGTTCTACCCTAATTATTGTATCTTTAAAGATCTCAAGACAAAGCGGGTCATTGGAAGAGGAAGAAAATCTGATGGTCTGTACGTATTTGAACTAGAGATTTCAAAATCCTTAGTTGGACATAGCTCATCATCTCCATTTGAAGCACATTGTCGTCTTGACCACCCATCTCTTCAGAGTTTGAAGAAATTATGTCCTGAATTTTCACATTTATCATCTCTTAAGTGTGATTCTTGTGAGTTTGCTAAGCATCAGCATGTTCATTTAAGCCCTCGAGTAAATAAGCGAGCAACATCCCCATTTGAGTTGGTCCATTCAGATGTGTGGGGTCCATGTCTTGTTACATCCAAATTTGGTTTTAAGTATTTTGTGACCTTTTTTGATGACTATTCCCGTGTTACTTGGCTTTATCTTATGAAGAATCGATCCTAAGTATTTACACACTTTTGCTCATTTGTTGCTAAAATAAAAACACAATTCCATCTTATTGTTCAAACGTTACGGAGTGATAATGCGAAGGAATATTTTCTGAGTCATTTCAGTCATATATGCTTCAGCATGGAATTCTTCATGAGTCATCATGTGTTTACACACTAGCCCAAAACGGGGTTGCCGAACACAAGAACCGCCATCTTCTTGAGGTTGCTCATGCACTTTTGTTACAAATGACTGTCCCTAAACCATTTTGGGCTGATGCAGTTTCAACGGCTTGTTTTTTGATAAATCGCATGCCGTGTGCTGTTCTTGGTGGAAAATACTCTTACTCTGTTCTATTCCCTACAAAACCTCTGTTTCCTATTGATCCTAAAATCTTTGGTAGTACGTGTTTTGTTCGGGACACTCAGCCTAACATCACAAAATGGCTTGATGAACCGTTCCGTTCGCCCACGCACCGGCCCCATTCACTTGCTTATCGTAGAGGCTGTAAGTACACAGTGCCCCACAACTATGAATAGTATAGTGGGGTTGAAAGACAAGAGTGCCCGCCCCTTCTTTCTCAAGTAGGCTACTTTTTCCGGAACGCAGTCCGAGATAACCGTAACCGTGTATATATATAAATATATCTTCGATGCGGTCTGTCCGCTTCAACCGCTCTTTCACCTCCTAAAGAGCAAAGTTGGCTTGATGCGCGCAGATGAGGAAGCGGGAGCAAGAAAACCAAGAATCTCTTTCTTGTCCTTCTACTTAAGGGGCAAAGAGAAGCGCTTTTGCTACTGAGAAAGCGGACGGTCAGCGCGAAGGTTCAAGAATCCTAAGTCGCTTAAGTGTGTTTTTCTTGGATACTTCCGCATTCAGGAGGGGTATAGATGTTATTCTCCTCAACTTCACCGCTATCTTGTCTCAAGAGATGTTACTTTTCATGATTATTTACCTTACTTTTCGGTTACTACTTATCGTCACCAATAGGAGAATGATGATTTGTTAGTGTATGTTTCTCCTACCCCTGTTTCCACCACTAAACCTGTTGCAACCACTGATCCGCCTATTAAAGTGTATACTAGGCGACCTCGAGTGACATCAAGTTCTGTTTGTGAACCATCCTCTCAGTTAGAAGATGCACCAATTGATGCACCAAATGATGCATCAAACAATGTACCTAATGACGTACCCATTACTGCACCTAGTAAGGCACATAGCGATTCTGATGCACCGCTTCTACACCTGAACCTGATCTACCTATTGAACTTCGGAAATGTAAGCGTACTTGTACGTATATGGTTTCTACATTAATTTCTTATGATGGGTTGTCTACCTCATCTCGTACCTTCGTTGCAAACTTAGACTCGGTATTAATTCCGAAAACTGTTGGTGAAGCATTGGCCCATCCTGGATGGCGTGCCACTATGATTGAAGAAATGAATTCCCTTGATCCTAATGGTACATGGAGTTTAGTAGATTTACCTCTTCACAAGAAGCCAATAGGCTGTAAATGGGTGTTTAGTGTTAAAATGAATCCTGATGGTTCTGTTGCTCGATTGAAGGCCCGTTTGGTAGCTAAGGGTTATGCACAGACATATGGCATTGATTACTCAGAGACTTTCTCACTGGTTGCCAAGATATCTTCTATTCGTCTGTTTATTTGTTTGGCTACAACTTACAATTGGGTACTTCATCAACTAGATGTGAAGAATGCCTTCTTACACGGTGACTTACAAGAAGAAGTATATATAAAGCAACCTCCGGGGTTTGTTACTCAGGGGGAATATGGAAGAGTGTGTAAGCTTAAGAAAGCTTTGTATGGCTTGAAACAGTCTCCGCGTGCTTGGTTTGGAAAATTTAGTAATGCAGTAATTAAATTTGGCTTACGAAAGAGTGTTTATGATCATTCTGTCTTTTATTCATCATCCGACGCAAGTTGCATTTTGCTTGTGGTCTATGTCGATGATATAGTGCTTACGGGCAGTGATAAAGATGGGATAAAGAACTTAAAATCATTTATTGGTACTTGCTTTCAAACAAAGGACCTTGGATCGCTCAAGTACTTCTTGGGAATTTAAGTGTCTCGTAGTAGTAAGGGTATTTGTCTTTCTCAGAGGAAATATTGTCTAGACTTGCTAGATGATGCAAGTCAAATTGAGGCAAAGCCGTGTGATGAGCCCATGATACCAAAGTTGAAACTAAAGTCTGAAGATGGAAGATTGTACAAAATCCTAAGAAATATAGGCGAGTAGTTGGGAAGTTAAACTACCTCACTATTACTCGTCCTGATATTGCATTTCCGGTTAGTGTTGTAAGTCAGTTTTTGTCATCTCCTAGAATGTCACATTGGGATGCTGTTACTCAAATTCTTGGATATCTGAAGGGCACACCAAGACTTGGTATCTTATATGCTAATCCTGGGCACCACATAGCAGAAGGGTTCACGGATGCCGATTACGCTGGATGTCCAAATACTTCGCGCTCTACAACGGGGTATTGTGTTTTTGTGGGAGGCAACCTAGTCTCTTGGAAGAGTAAGAAACAAAATGTTGTGTCCCGATCAAGTTCAGAGGCCGAATATAGAGCTATGGCACAAACGACTTGTGAGCTTGTATGGCTACGTAATTTACTTGGTGAGATTGGGTTTCCTCAATCCAAACCAATGAAGATGTGGTGTGATAACCAGGCAGCTATCTACATTGCAACCAATCCGGTGTTTCATGAAAGAACCAAGCATATTGAAGTTGACTGTCACTTCACTCGTGAGAAGTTAGAAGATGGTACAATCACAACTCCTCATATTAGGACCAAAAATCAATTAGCATATGTCCTTAGCACTCCTCGGAACTCGTATTAATTCTATTTGTAACAAGCTGGGCATGATTAACATATATGCTCAGCTTGAGGGGGAATGTTAGAATCTGTTGTATGGTTGGGCCGAGCCCATTAGGGTAACTTAGCTTAGTGTCTAAGCCACTGTGTTGTATATATATCCATGTAAACTTATGTAATAGACGTATCCATTTAATCCAATACACATCAGTTACACCACTTCATTACCATTAAGATATCATCTGTCCATTGTTCATTACCATTAATAGATTCTTTCAGACTCCCTCTTCCTGATGAAAGGTATAAATGGTCTCCTTATCCTGATGCCTAGTGAATGAGTAGGTGCAATTCTTGGTGCTGGAACATCTGGTTGTGTAGGCACAACTGGTGTTGCATGAGTTGGTGAAGTTTCTTCATCAACTGGATCTTCTAATGCCATTTGTTGTGAATTAGAAAGTGGGATTTCATCAACACCAGTCTGCATACAGTAAAAAATGTACTGAAACAATCAAGTATATGGATAAAGACAAATAATTTGAAGGAAAAAAAGTATTGTTCACTTACCCCTAACATTGTTTCACAATCTGTTGCAGCTTCTTGTTCACCTGTTGTAGACCCATGAACATCCATTTTAGACCTTTGACCACCCACTTTAGACCCTTGACCACCTCCTCTAGTCTTGGCTCCCACACTACTCTTACCACCACCTCTAGTCTTGACACCCCCTAACAGACTGACCACTTGTAGAACCATTTTTATCACCACTAACAGAACCCCTTGTAGACACAGTTTTACCACCCCTAATAGCCTGACCACCACTTGCTTCCCCAACACTTTCACCTTCCTTCCTTGTTGGACAACCCCTCACATTATGTCCTTCTCCTTTACATAATTTACAATGCAAAATTACCCCTTTTCTTCCCACCCTAGTTCTATTCCCGTCATCTTTCTCACCTGCATCTTTCTTCGTCTTATGGGGTGGTCTTCCATGCATCTTTTTAACTATGGGAGGCAAAGGTTTTTGATAATTTGTGGATGGCCATTGATCCATGCCATTCATTACCTGTAAGTAAGGAGTGTATGCAGCCACAAACCTATCCTTACTATACCATTCTGAAATATAATCTTCTGGATTCTTATGAAGAAAATATATGGCTGCACACCACTGCTGACATGGTATACCAGATAATTGCCAAGACCTACAACTACAACTGCCCAACCTCTCATCCATTGTAAATCCCTCATAACCATTCCTGACTTCAAACTTAGTATCATCACTTGGTATGACTTTCCAATTCCTACATTCATAGAAAATATATGCCTTGCACACTGTCTGTGTTCTGCTAAAGGCATTATCTCTTTTGCAGCTTCTATGAGTCCCTGAAACAAACAAATAATGTTAAATTAATTAATACATTAATGAATACCCTTGAATACATTAATGAATACAATTACCTTATGTTGATTTGAAATGATAGTAAGGCCTGCACCACAATCTATTCCCAAGTATTCAATCAAGCATTTCATAAACCAAGTCCAATTTTCCTTGTTCTCAATACTGACAACTGCCCAGGCAATGGGATAGATTTGATTATTTCCATCCCTTCCTACAGCTGACAATAACTCTCCTTTGCATATGGTTTTTAGGAAGCACCCATCAAGACTTATAACCCTCCTACACCCTTTTAACCATCCTTGTTTCAGACCATTAAAGCAAACATAAAATGCCTTAAATTAATTTTTTCCATCAGGCATGTGTTCAACAGCTAACTTATAAGAACTTCCAGGATTACAGTTCAAAATCTCTGATGCATATGACCACAACATACCATAATGATCCTCTAAGCATATCTGACATTGAGCTAAAGCTTTAACCTTTCTGTTGACATAAATAATGTGTGAAAACGTTATTCATATCTTTCGATATCTCTATATTTTGACGATCACAAAATGTAAAATCGTCAATCGTATAATTACTACGTAAACAAGTATTAAGCTAGTTTATATCACTATATCCAACTTAATCACTTAAGGTATGGATAAACAAGTGCTTAATACATCTCATGATCAAAGGGGTATTTAATTAACTAACACAAAGTTTATTTAATTATATAAACATATTATATATTTTTGAAAAACACTTTTGGTAATAAAGAAAAATGTTTTAATCATACTAAATATATGATTTCAAATATTTAACCAAAATCAGTTAGTTTTTCACCAAATAAACTTTCCCCACTAAAAGACAAGTTTTCTGGCCGTTACAGTTGGGCGGCCCCCTTAATTATAAGGGGCGGTCCCCTTAATTTTAAGGGGGCCGGCCACGATTTAAGGGGACCGGCCAGGCTCCCCTGTCAGAAAATGTCAGAATTCTTCTCCTATAAATACCACCTTAATTCTGGAAATTTTCCCCACCTTTTGCACGAAATTTTCAGATCTACAACTCTCTAAAACATCCTCTAAAACCCTTTGATCATTTGTATATTAATCCTTGTTTCAAGTGATTCAATCCCTCATCATCCATTCTCATCCAAAGTGCAAAAGAAGAACACTCTTTCTACAACCAAGTTCAAGAAGTGTTGAAGAGTATATATATTCATTTGTTGATATTGTGTTGTGCTTGTGATTAATTGTGTAGAAGATATAGAAGTTGTGTAGATAATAGAAGTTGATAAGTAGTGAAGTAGGATAGTTGTGAAGATAGGTGTGAAGTAGAAGATTGGTGTGTAGAAGATAGTTGTGAAGAAGATTGGTGTGTAGTATATTGGTGTGAAGAAGTTGTGTAGAAGTTGTGATCAAGTTGTGTGGTGTGTAAATTGGTGTGTAAGGTTTTCTCCGCTAAAAGGGAGTTTGTTGACATAGTGAAGAAAACTCTCGAGTAAGTGACTCGGGGAGTGGAGTAGGAACAAGGAAGGTGTCCTTGTAGCCGAACCACTATAAATCCTTGTGTTGTGGTTTGATCTTTCTAACTCTTCTCATTACTTATTTATTTACCTTTACTATATTAGCTTTGTTAGTTAGTTACTATACAATTGTTCATATAGTGCAAGTATTGAGTTCACATAAACTAGAATCGAAGTTTTTTAAAACAAACTTGTGTTTATAAATTTAAAAAGGACGTAAAACTATTCAACCCCCCCTTCTAGTTTTCCACAATTGGTATCAAGAGCCACGTCTAGCAAGATTTTTAAAATATATTGTATTTTAAAACTTGTAACGATCTATGGAATCTGAAAAATATTTATAAGGGCAATCTATGCAAAGACCACCACTATTTGAAAGTGATGGATTTTTATATTGGAAAAATCGATTCGAAACTTATGTGAAATCAAAAGATCTAGATTTTTGGCATATTATTACCAATGGTGATTTTTTACCTATTCAAAATAACCCCGAAACTAAGAAAGATGAAATCGTACCTTTTGAAAAACAAAATGATGATTTAAAAAGAAAACTTGCTAAAAATAATGAAGCAAAAATGGTTATTTACAATGCGCTACCACGTAAAGAGTACGAAAGGATCTTTATGTGTGAAACCGCAAAAGAAATTTGGAACTCTTTGTAAATAACCCACCAAGGTAATAATCAAGTCAAAGATAACAAAATAGATCTACTTGTTCAACAATATGAGCAATTCACGATTCTGGAAGAGGAATCAATTGATAATGCTTTTGCTAGATTTAACACTATAATCACAAGTTTAAAAGCACTTGATGAGAATTTCTCTAGTAAGAATTTTGTTAGGAAGTTTCTTAGAGCTCTTCACCCAAAATGGCGAGCTAAAGTGACGGCTATTGAAGAATCGAAGAATTTGTCAACGCTACAACTTGATGAATTAATTGGTAATTTAAAAGTCTACGAAGCAATAATAAAGAAGGACTCCGAAATGGTTAAAGGGAAACGAGAGCAAAGCAAGTCAATCGCCTTGAAAGCTAGAAAGGAATCCAACAACGAAGATAGCTCATCTTCCGAAAGTGAAGACGAAGAATATGCCATGGCCGTAAGAGATTTCAAGAAATTCTTCAAAAGGCGAAGAAGATTCGTTAGACAACCACACGGTGAAAGAAGAACATCTCAAAAGAATAATGATGACTAGTATATCAAGAATGAGAGAAAATGTTTCAAGTGTGGTGATCCGAATCACCTTATTGGAAAATGTCTAATGATGACAAGAGATCAAAATCAAAGAGCGTCTATTGGAGGTGCTTGGAGTGATAGCGATGAAGATGAGAAAGAATCAACAAAGGAAGAAAAATGTCTCATGGCTAAAACATCAAGTGAGGTACGTTCCGAAATCGAATATTTTAGTGATGAAAATTTATCATTAGATGAAAAAGACTTAGATAGTCAATACAATAGATTATGCAAACTAGGACTACAAGTTATGGCTAAAAACAAATCACTAAAATACATAAATAACAAATTAGAAAATGAAGTACTTGAACTAAAAATTAAAATACATCAACTTGAGAAAGGTAAAGAAACTTTTGAAGAATGTAAATCATGTCAAGAGCTTAGAAGTGAAAACAACAAACTTAAGGAAGAAATTTGTAAACTTGATAAATTTGAAAATAGTAGTAACTCACTTAGTAAAATTATAAGTATTCAAAGAATATCCGGAGATAAAACCGGTCTAGGTTTTAACTCAACCGAAGCCTCAACAAGTGAAGTTAAAAATGTTAAATTTGAAAGCGAACTCAAAGAACTAAAACCTTCAAAATCTAATCCTGAGTATATACTCATAAATGATAAGAAAATACATCTAGCTAGTAATGAAGAAATAAAACCGTTTTATAAACCATCTTTAAAAACCGAAGTAGGATCGTCCAAAACTAAAACAAGATCTAAAACTCCACCACCTAGGAAACCGAATAATTTTTACCCTAGACCTAAAACACCTCAACCAAGAGTAAACCAAAGTAGACAAAACTTTAACAATAATCAACAAATGTGGAACTTCAATCCATGGGGAATGTTTCCACCATATATGCACCCAAGTCAAATACAAAACATGTTCAGGACAAACAACTTTGGTTAAATGAGACCATGGGGACCAACGTGAAAACTTTCGCCATTCATACATGGAAATCTTTGATGTCACCCCGTGTTCGGACTTTCCTTTGAAGATTTTGAAGTTTAACGCATTGAAGACGAAAGGTACACATTTCCTTTTATTTCCTTGTAAACAAATGCATGCTTAGTTTAGTATCTAGCTTTTATGTGATTTTGATTGGTTCATTATTCTCTTTAGTCTTTACTTCTATACATATATATACTTATTTACTTATACTATATCTATATCTATATCTATATATATATATATATATATATATATATATATACACTTAGCTATATCTAGGATCTTATAACCTAGAAAACTCATTTGTTGATTTTCTAGAACTAGAAATTGTTCGTTTACGAACCTTTTCTTTTCCCCATTTGCCTTATTGAACTTTAATGTTCAACAACACTCATGCTGATGAAGAGAGATGAGTCGAAAAATCTATGGATGAAACAAACTCCCGGCTTCTGTTGCATTCGTCTCCTTCCTTTATTCTCGTCTTATAAACCCATACTACATATATATATATATATATATATATATATATATATATATATATATATATATATATATATGAACCTTCCACAACGTTCTCGTGTACTTGACAACTTGATAAATTTCATCCGAAATGATCAAGAAAATTTAATTGGCAAATTGTCGATTAAAGTGTCAAGTAATTCCTTTCGTGCGAGTACCATCCAACGTATTTTTGATTAAATATAAATCTAATACATACATATGAATAATTTTTTGCTCTTTCCAGAAACCAAAATCACAAAAATCGAATTTTGGAGGGCGGCCCCCTTAATGTTTAAGGGGACCGGCAGCCAAAAGTAGGGCGACCCCCTTAATGTTTAAGGGGGCCGGCCATCTGATAGTTCAAATCCGTTTTTCTCCTTTTTCCTTTTGCCAAACACTCCACTTTTTCATACACCTCTTCCCCTGCTTCTGCTGTGACGAAAACCAAAATCCAAAAACCTCTCAAATCATTTCCAAATCACATAATTCGGGTTAATTCGCAAAGGGCAAATTCATTTAACACAATCACCATTACTTATTGTAAGTTTTTCATAACACATTTCATCTAATTTCATCTTATTTGATCATACTCATGATTATGCATGTTTTATAAAATTCGTCAAATTTCATAATTTCTTTCGAATTAAGCCTTAAAACTCCATAACCAAATGCTTCCCCTAGGATTAGGATGATTGATCAACACTAGAAACTAGTTATTATAAACTATCATGTCGAATTTTTTTGTTTTTTGAAAAATTTCATACACTCCTTTTCAAAATTTTTAGTAAACTCATTGTTGAATAATGATTTGAAAACGTGTTAAAACTAATCACATTATATTTTTGTAACTTGTAAAACTTCAAATTACATTTTTCGACTAAGAAAAATTATATTGGTTCACAATATAGGGGTGTTTGGATTATGTCCAAATATTATCGAAACATAGTCATTATAATTTTTATAAAACTTTGTTATAATTATAAACCTTAAAATTGCTAATCGAACTCGTCAAGATATATAATTCATATATATATTGACATACTAGGGGTATAAGTCAATAGTTAAGGAAGCGTTTGGTTTATTACTAAAAATGACATTTTTAAATAAAAATACAAACCATCTTTTTCAAAAACAAATCACATGCATAAGAAACTCGCAAGAAATAGCTAGTTTTACAATCTAATGTAAATCTAGTAAATTTCATGATATATTAAGATGTTTAAAGGGGGGTTTGGATTTGTCCATAACTACTTATTAAACATCGTAAAGTATATCTAGAACGAGTTAAAAACAATATTAAGGAACATGGTAATCTACTTCTTAGGATTAGTAACGAAGTATGTTTACGTTCCAACATAAGCCTTAACAATAAACATATACTTTTATCTTTCTTTATATTTATTTTGGTCTTTTTGTATTGTTGATGTGTTTAGGTGAGAATGCCCAAAGCAACTACCGAAGATCTTTCTCACACTAAAAACTACATTCCTAAAGTTTCCCAACTCCCTACCACATCTCCTTCCATTGGACTTATATATCGTCAAATTGAAGATAGAAATGTTCATGAAGGACGTGTAGTAGATCTTGCTTTTGCTCAATCCGAGTACATAAATCGCTTGTTTTCAAGCATCAACTTCAATTGTCTTTATGAAATAAATGAACCTATCATTCCTCGCTTCATAATGGATTTCTATAGCCAAGTCACCGTCCAAGCCAATGATCTTGGTTTCATCACCATCTCTTTCATGATTCAAAATGAATTTATCACCCTAACTCTCGAACAATTTGGTCATATCCTCCAAATTCCATTTAGAGGTCAAGCCGTTTTCTCAAACGAGTGGGACCTCGAATCTCTTAATCACTATCGACCAACCTTCGGTCCCTATCTCGACGAAATTCCTCATCCCGACGAAATTCGTCAAGTCCTTGGTATAGAACGTGCAACCACAAGCCGAAAAATAAAATCCAAAAATGTTCAAATCTCTCCATACCAACTTCTCCTCAAGGAATTAAGCACTCACATGAAGCGTTGGGAAGAACTCATTCGTGAGAATGCGTTTGGTACTGGAGGTCATCGGGACCATCTCCCGGCGAGCCTTGCTCACATGTTGTATTGTATAGCTGTAAAAAAGCCGTACAATTTGGCCTACTTTTTATCAAACGGATTAAGTGTGCTAGAAAAACTCCCAAAGCCAACCTTCCATATAGAATGTTCCTTACTCGTCTCTATCGTCATGTTATCGAGTACTACCCCGATCTTGACAATAGTATCTAGGAGTCCATCTACCCCACTCTACGTTCTCTCGCTCTAAAACAAGCTCGACGAACTCGAAGTGACAAGGGTAAACCTCGTCGTCATAGCTTTCATGGATCATCTTCAAGGCAAGACGATGACGATGAGGAGGAAAACATCCATGATGCTAGTACCCCTTCGTTTTCTGAGTTCATTGACGATTTAGAGGATCTTGACTATCCCAACTATTCTACCCCATCTCCAAGTGATCAAAATGAAGAAGTGCTTCATGAACGAACTACCGAGATGCTTAGAAGACAAAAGAGCTTGCACGAAGAAGTTAGAGGTGGCTTCAAATCTATCGGGAAGACTTTGAAGGGTATCTTCGGGAAGAAAAAGAAATGATATGCTTGGATTATGTTTGTTAAACAATATTTATTTTTATGTCTTGTGTGCTATTTGTCCGAAGTATACTCGGAAGTACTTGTTATTTGGATATTTGTTTAGGATGCTAACTTGATGGTTTTTAATATATGTTTTTTTTAATGCATGCTTCTCTTAAACTATATATATGTTTGCATGATTAGTTAATGTTTAAATAAATATATGGCATGTATGCTTTCTAATAGACCAAAACAAATGTGAAATGTCCAAATAGAGCTTGCTGTAAATACAAAACAGAACACAACATTTTTCCAGAAAATTTTTGAAAAATTTTGGTTTCTGGGTCGTCAGATGGGCGGCCCCCTTAAATCATAAAGGGCGGCCCCCTTAAAATTAAGGGGACCGGCCTCCATTTAAGGGGACCGGCCATCTGAAACAGTTTTTACACTGTTTTTTTTTTGCATCTTGTGATCCCTTTTGGTAGTCCCAGCTACCATTTCCCTTAAAAACCAAACTGATTTTGGAATATAACATTACAATTTCAAATTAATTCCACTTCTAAACATGTTTTCCCACTATATAATCTCCATGCATGTTTAATTCACATTCCATCATCCTCAAACATTCATCAAACATCATCATGTCATCACCAATAACCACCTATTCAAACAATGCCAAGAAACAAAAACTTGTCATCATTCCACCCAAACAACTCTTCATTGATCTTACAAATGAAGACAACACCACTCCATCTCCACCACCTCAATGCTCATCTCCTAGTGCACCAAATGCACCCTCCAAAACACCTTCCACAAATGGAAACTCCACTTCCTCCATACCATCCACTTCATCTATAAATGACTACATCAACACCCACTTATCTCCTCCAACAATTGATCAACCATCACAACCTACCAATGAGAACACATCTCTTGCACTCACTCTCCCATTATCACCATTAACACCTCTTGATGCACATTTCTCATCATCTCCTATCAATCCACCAACCTATAACCCTGTCCCATGGAGCTTACTTGAAGCTCATGGAGACACTTGCCTTTGTTGCATTCACAACCGAACAATTGTGTTCGGATTAAGAGATGAGATCCAATACATGTTTTCTCACATTGAAAACTTGTTGCGTAAACCACCAACAACAAACACAACACCTCCACCACCATCAACAAACACACCTCCACCATCACCATCCCCATGTTCACCATCCATTCCTCCCAATTAAACATGCTTGGTGTTTTACAAATAAAATTGTGTTAACTTTGCAACTTGAAGAATCAAAGAATTTGTCAACTTTGCAACTTGATGAATTAATTGGAAATCTAAAATTCTACAAAGTTATTATTAAGAAGGATTCCGAAATGGTCAAAGAAAAACGAGAGCAAAGCAAGTCAATCGCCTTGAAAGCTAGAAAGGAATCTAGTATCGAAGATAGCTCATCTTCCGAAAGTGATGACGAAGAATACGCCATGGCCGTAAGAGATTTCAAGAAATTCTTCAAAAGGCGAGGAAGATTTGTAAGACAACCGCATGATGAAAAGAAAACATTTCAAAAGAGTATGGATGACAAGAACAACAAGAATGAAAGGAAATGTTTCAAGTGTGGTGATCCAAATCACCTTATTGGAAAATGTCCAATGATGACAAGAGATCAAAATCAAAGAGCTTTTGTTGGAGGAGCTTGGAGTGATAGTGATGAAGATGAGAAAGAAACGACAAAAGAAGAGAAGTGTCTTGTGGCGAATACATCAAATGAGGTACGTTCCGAAACCAAATATTTTAGTGATGAAAGTTTATCTTTAGATGAAAAAGACCTAGATAATGAATATAATAGACTATGCAAATTAGGACAACTAGTAATGGCAAAAAACAAGTCACTAAAATACATAAACAATCAATTGGAAAATGAAGTACTAGAACTAAAAATTAAAATACATCAACTTGAAAAAGGTAAAGAAATTTTTGAAGAACGTAAATCATGTCAAGAGCTTAAAGGTGAAAACGAAATACTTAGGAAAGAAATTCGCAAACTTGATAAATTTGAAAATAGTAGTCACTCACTTAGTTAAATAATAAGTATTCAAAGAGTATCCGGAGATAAAACCGGTTTAGGATTTAATTCAAATGAAGCTTCAACAAGCGAGATTAAAAATGTCAAATTCGAAAATGAACTTAATGAACAAAAACCTCTAAAATCGAATCCTAAGTATATACTTCTTAATAATAGAAAAATACCTCTTGCCAACAATGAAGAAGTAAAAGCCTTTTATAAACCGTCTTTAAAAAACGAAGTAGGATCTTCTAAACCTAAGACAAGATCTAAAACTCCACCACCTAGAAAACCAAATAATCCTCATCCTAGGTCTAAAACACCTCAACCAAGAAGAAACCAAAATAGGCAAAACTATAGTAACAATAGTAATCAAATGTGGAACTACCAACAAAGCTACAATCCTTGGGGTATACTACCACCTTTCATGCATCCTAGTCAAATGTTAAACATGTTTGGACCAAACAACTTTGGACCAAAGAGGCAATGGGGACCGAATAGCTAGATGAACATTCCTTGAGGCAATCTTGAAGTTTTTCTCAACGTAGACTTTTTCAAAGTCTATATGTCATCTTGATGATTTGGAAGATTTTTTAAAGACCACCGGGTACGCCATTCTTTCGCAACTCATTGCCATGCTTAGATAAATATGCCTTGTTTGATTACGATGTTTGCATAGATATAGATTGCTATTTTCCTCTATTTGTTCGATCATATATATATATATATATATATATATATATATATATATATATATATATATATATATATATATATATATATATATATATATATATATACTTGCACAATAACCTAGATACGTCATTAGTTGACTTTCTAGAACTCCAGGAAATTGTTCGTTATCGAACCCTTTCCTTCCCCCTCGCGTAATTCTATTAAGTCCACTTTTAGAAGACTCATGATGATGAAGGGATATGAGTCAAGTGGACTATTATCATGCAAGAACGCCTTCGCACGTGAACACTATGGATGAAACAAACTCCTTTCGCCAAATATTTTCTATCTCCGTTATCATCTTTCAAACCTCATCCATCAACCCATCATTCACTCACATTTATATATATATATATATATATATATATATATATATATATATATATATATATATATACACATATTCACATATTCCCAAACACACCTCAAACCTCTCATGAACTTAACACTTTGATCATTTTATCCAAAATTGTCAAAGGCACATTTTAATTATCGAGACGGTAATTAAAAATTGTTAAATATCTTATCATCGTGCCAATAAACACTTGCGTATTTTTTATATATTATAAATCTAATTATATACGTATAAATATATTTGTTCCAGAAACTGATTCCGCGAAAATTCTAAAATTTAATGGGCGGCCCCCTTAAAGATTAAGGGGACCGGCTTGTTATCAGGGGCGGTCCCATTAATGTTTAAGGGTACCGGCCATCTGACACTCCCAAATCCGTTTTTCACCTTATTTCCATTCTCAAACACTCCATTTGTTCATATATTTCTTCCCCACCACTACTGAGTACGAACCAAAACACCCAAAACCATCAAAATCCTCCACCATATCACCAATCCGGGGTTGTTTTGCAAGGGGTAAACGTTAACCAAACGTATAACAACATCTTTTGTAAGTTTTCCAACATGCATTTCATCAAATTTCATTCAATTTGGTGTCTAATCAATAATTAGGCATTTTATTAAAATTTATTTTAATTCGAATTTTAGTGAAATAGAAGCTAGGAATTGAACTACCAAATGATTTCCATAGGATTAGGATGATGTATTGCAACTCAAATTTAGTATAACATATCATTTTGTCAAAATCATTAATCGCCCATAAACCCTTGTTGAATTTTATTTTTCAAAAGGCACATTGTTGATATAACTCTTAAAAACTAGTTAAAACTTACTACATTACATTGTTTCAATGTTATAAACAATCAAAACATACTTTTCAATTCGTTATAAAATGGTTCATGAAGACAACATGGGCGTTTGGTTCATGAACAAACTATAACTATATGTGGTTATTTGAAACTTAAAACTAGTTCATAAAATTTGTTAATACTACTAGAATCAATAGATGTCATCAAGATATATAATCAATATATATATATATATATATATATATATATATATATATATATATATATATATATATATATATATATATATATATATATATATATATATATATATATATATATATATATATATATATATATATGATGTTTTAGGGTATTTTTATCTAGTTAAGGGAGCGTTTGGTTTATCTCGAAAAAGATATTTTGAAAACGAAAATTCGTATTTTAACCTTTTAAATATGCTTATGTTGTGTCAAACTTTTATGAAAAAGCAAGATATATAATCTAATATATATCTAGCCTTACTTCAAAATGAATTATGATATCATACTCTTTGATATCATATATTCTAAACGAGTTTAAAATTAAAATAAAAGAAACATTGTGAAACTACTTCATTGAATATTTTTTTTGTGTCGAAGTAGAATTTCGTTCCACATATATTGCATATAATTATATATAACATATGCATGATAGTTGTTTTTATCTTAATGTTATTTTTGTTGTTATATTGCTTAGGTGAAAATGCCTAAGACCACGATTGGTGATGTCTCCAAAACCAAACAATACATTCCAAATGTTTCCTTTACTCCCGACATGTCTCCTTCAGTTGCATGTTTCTATCGTCCTATTGAAAACAGAAACATTCACGAAGGAAGAATTGTCGATCCATCTTTCTATGAATCTGATCAAACCTAACGAATGTTCTCCAATATTCGTTTTGAATGTCTTTACCAAATCAACGAACCAATCATTCCTCGTCTTATCCTCGACTTCTATAGCCAAGTGACGGTGCAAACCGATCCCTATGGTCATCTCCTTATTTCCTTCATGATTCAAAATCAATTCATCACTCTTACTCTTGCTCAATTTGACAAATTCTTAGAATCCCATACAACGGCCAAGCCGTATTCTCAAATGAATGGGATCTTTCCTCTCTTGAAAGAAATCGTCCTCAGTATGGCCCATACTATTCTGAGATTCATACTCCTGAAGACATTCGTCGAATGCTTGAACTAGAACGTCGTACGACTAGTCGAGTAATCAAGTCGAAGAATGTCGATATTCATGCAAATCAAATCCTCCTCAAAGAGCTAAGACAAGATATGAAAAAGTGGGAAGAACTCATTCGCGAGAATGCATTTGATACTGGTGGTCACCGTGATCATGTCACGGCGAGCATTGCCTACATGTTATATTGTGTAGTTGCTGAAGAGCAATACAATTTGGCTTATCTTTTTATTCATCGAATCATGTCCGCCAAAAACACCCCAAATGCCAATCTTCCGTACGGTATGTTCCTTACACGACTTTATCGTTATGTCATGGAACATTACCCTCATCTTCAAAGAGATTACTACGTTCAAATCCTTCCTACTTTGAACCAACTCACTCTTGTTCGTACTCGTCGTTCTCGAAGTGAAAAAGGAAAATCTCGTGATCCTTTGTACTCTAGGCCTCGTGGTTCTACATCTCATTGTGAGGATGATGATGATGAGGAGGAAAACACCTCACGTGTTAGTACTCCATCCCCCACGACCTTTGTTGAAAATCTTTCCGACATTGACAAAACCGAGTATCAAGTTCCTCTTCCTCATGAACGTACCGATGAGCTTCTCTTCACTCGTCAAACGTCCATTATCAACCGTCAACAACAAATACATGAAGAACTTCAAGGAGGATTCAAATCCGTTGGAAAGATGTTTAGGAAGATGATTGGGAAGAAGAAGAAGTAGAAGATATTGATGTATTGCTACTTGTTATTATTTGTTTCCATTAGACATTTGTATGGTTTGTTATTTGTCCGATTTATTCGGAAATACTTGTGTTATTTCTTGCTTATCTCTTGAATGATGTTTAGACTTTAACTATTATCATGCTACTATCTTAATGTTATGCTATGTTTCTTTTCAATGTGGATTATAATATGTTAATTTGCATGCAAAATTTGGCTATATATATATATGTTTATATATCATCATTCCTAGAGTATATACTTCTAATAGAGCTTGCTGGAAAAACACACTTGAAAAATCACCAAATTCTGCAAATTTTGGGTTTCTGGTCGTCTAGAAAAACACCAGATGGGTGGCCCCCTTAATTCCCTAGGCGGTCCCCTTAATCATTAAGGGGGCCGGCCATCTGGAACTGGGTTCATTTTTTTTTTTTTTTTTTTTTTTTTTTTTTTTTTTTTTTTTTGCATCTTGTGAACCCTTTCTCTAGTATCAGCTACCATTTCCCATTTTAACCCAACTGATTTTAGAATCTCATTCAACCATTTCAAATACTTACCTAAATCAACCATTTCCATACTATAAATTCCCTCCATAATCACCATTCTTCATCTCATCATTCATCATCTAAATCATCATGACTCCACCAAGCACCTCAAACTCCAAAGCCTCCAAGAAACAAAAGCTTGTGATAATTCCTCCAAAACAACTCTTCATTGACTTAACAAATGAAGACAACAAAACCCCATCACCTCCACCAAAATGCTCATCTCCAAGTGCACCTAATGCGCCATCCAAAACACCTTCCACTCATGGAACTTCCTCATCCTCCATACTCTCAACCTCATCAATCAATGACTACATAAATTCACACTTGTCACCACAAGTATCATCACCACATCCTACACAAGAACCCATGTCCACCCATCTTACCATCTCACTTTCACCAATAACACCACTTGATGGTCATCTCTCATCTCCACCAATTACACCACCATTCTTTGCCAATCCTGTGCCTTGGAGGTTACTTGAATCCCATGGGGATACTTGTCTTTGTTGCATCCACAACTGAACCGTCATCTTTGGTCTTAGAGATGAAATTCAATATATGTTTTCATATATTGAACATTTGCTTACCAACCCACCACCACCACCAACTCCACCATCCTCTCCAATCATTCCTCCACCACAATTCTCACCCATTCCTCCACCATCACCATCATGCTCTCCAAATTAAGCATATAATATGCTTAATAAATAAAGCCTCTACCACCCTTTTGCTTGCAAGCTCTATGAAGTCCATGTACCCTTTGCATGATGATGTATTTTTCTTGTTGTTAGTTTATGTAATAGCTATTCTCTTGTCATCTTCATTACTTGTACTTGTATTGTTGTGTCTTGACACAACTATTGTCTTAATATGAATGATTCTTTATTATCTTGTCACCTTATATATATTTGCATGTATATACTTGTGCTTCTAATATTTTTGTTTTGAAAAGCATTCCATAGCTCGTTCTCTTGGTGCCCCCAAACGAGGGGGAGTACACATCAAGGGGGAGATATCTTCCCGTCAAATTTTCACGTTTGAAAAATTGTCGGCATAACCTTTTTGATTCTACAAAAAGGGGGAGAAGTAAATATAAACTCACTAAAATACTTGTTTAAAAACTAATTTTTGAGTTAATGAGTTTAAGTTTTGTAATCATCAAAAATGGGGAGATTGTTGATATAAATAATGTTTAAAAATGTTATTGATATCTCTCAATAAACCTATGTTTTGATAATCACAAAACTCAAATCAAATTAAGTCAAGATTAAGACGTAAACAAGTATTTGGTAACAAATATTTACCTCTACATCTAATATCACTTAAGGTATGCATAAACTAAGCATCTTATGCATTACATGATCAAAGGAAACCTTGTCTTAAGACATAACTTTTTATAAAATGATTTTAACATTTTATATATATTTGTAAATCATTTTTGGTATTGTTATATTAAACTACAAAGATATGATTTCAAATTTCCAACCAAAAAGGGCAAATTTTATCCAGAAAAACTTTTCCAACGTTCAGGAGGGCGGCCCCCTTAATTTTACTAGGCGACCCCCTTAATCATTAAGGGGACCGCCCCCTAATTAAGGGGACCGGCACGCTTCAAAACAGTATTTTCTGGCCCTATAAATATTGGATCATTCCACATATTTTTCTCACCCTTTTGCACTATAAACTTTATGATCCAACCTCCATTTCTATATCAAAAATCCTTTGATCATATAACTCATAAGTCTTTGTTTCCAAGTGATCCAAAGCTTCATCCACTCAAGTGCAAGAAGAAGAACGCTCATCTACATCCATCTAATTGTAGTAGTGTTATGATTAGCTAGTTTCATATTGAAGTAGTGTTAGATATTTGTAAAAGTGTTGTGTGAATTTGTTGATTGTAGAAACTAGGTGTGTTGTAAAGTAGTTTAGTAGTTGTGACTTAGTTGTGCATAGAAGAAGGTGTGAAGTTGACAAGGTGTGAAGAAGGTGTGAAGTCTTGAAGAAGTTGTGAAGGTGTGAAGAAGGTGTGAAGTTTTGAAGAAGTTGTGAGATTGGTTCTAGCTACGATTAGAACTCGACATTTAGCTTAGTGTCGTTAACTCGTGTAAGCCAAGGTGTGTAAGGTTTCTCCACCATAAGGAGTTTGTTGACATAGTAAAGAAAACTCTCGAGTGTGGTACTCGGGGAGTGGAGTAGGGCAAGGAAGGTGTCCTTGTAGCCGAACCATTATAAATTCGCGTGTTGTGGTTTGATCTTTCTAACTCTATCTTTTCTTCATTACATTTCAATACTTTCATTATTAGACTAGAATTGCTTATATTGGTTGTTACTTGAATTCACGTGAGATCGAATCGAAAGTTTTTAATAAGCTACAAAATATTTTGGTAATAAATTTAAAAGGACGTAAAACTATTCAACCCCCCCCCCCCCTTCTAGTTTTCCACAAAGCTTCTAATTCCAAGCATTCGATTCACAAAGCTGATCATATTAAGTCTTCAACGATCTCTTAAATTTCACCCTAGAGAAGACTCTGCTCTTCATCAACCCACAGATGAACATCCAGTAGGTTATCTCAAGTACGATGCTAAAAGTACGAGCGAAATAATCTTTGGTATGGATATTCCGAATGCCCTACTCACTCGTGATATTCTCACTGCACCATATTATGGGGAGTACATCAAACTTCTGAAAGCAAGTCAGGAAGCATCTGTTAGTGAGCCTTCTTTGTCCACCAAGTCTGAAAGAACTTCATCAAAGAAACATAAGGGTGTGACAACCTCAGCTTCCTCTTCTGAAGGTACTAAATGGGTGAAACGCACCACTGGGAGCAAAAAGACCAGCTCCAAGAAAACTCCGCCAAATGAAAATGATCCTGAAGATGCACCTAGCACCACACAATTACCTATTTCAGAAGAAGAAATGGTTCAAATTGCAACGTCTAAAAGTTTGAAGGATGCGTACATGCCACCGGTACCTCCAGTCAGTGGTGTTAGTATCAAAGAACCTGAATCGGACAAAGGTCAACAACTCCAGCATGTAGAAGGTAGAGGTAAGGATGTCGCTAAGGAAGAACTGGCTGCACATACTCTATTGAAAATCTCATCTACTGCCTCCAAATCAACCAGCACCAAGTATATCTTCAAAAGACGTTCCGTCATCATCTTCTGCCAAAGTGTCTCCTGACAAAACATCGTCACCTAGTCTGGGGTAACCAGCTAACTCAAGTGGCTCAGAAACTGATACCAGCTCAACACTTAAAGGTGATGACTCCAACTTAGCTACCCAAGACGTCACCAGTAACAAACTTGTGCAGGATAAAGCTGTTGAGTCTGAAACACCTATTGACCCACTTCATGATGAGTTTGTATCTACTGCTTACCCCGACTTACAAGGTAATCTCAAACTCAAGACCGATGATCCTAAGCTCGCAGTGGAACCTGACAGCTCCACTGGAACTCTGGCTTCATTTAAGAACCTTGAAACCTTTGGAGATCAATTCTTAGTCGATAAGCCTGGTGATGTAGAAGGTGACAAATCTGGTGATGAGCGAGAAAAAGTTGTCTCAATGGTTGATATCCTTATTACTAGGTCTACACCAACTCTACTGCTGCAACTGACAACACTGACACCACTCAAGCCGCTGCTACTCAAGAGAAATCCACTGATTCCGCTAATGTTAGGAATACGATTATTCATATGAAGACTCGGTCACCCCTAGTATAGTTTAGCATATTGTAGCTCGTAGTAATTATCATATTAGTTAGTATATAGAGTAGTATTAGTTAGTACTTGTGGAGTCGGGTCGGGTCTCTTACCCACTGTCAGCCCGCTCTACAGCCCGTTTCAAGGGGCGTTTCCATTGTAACTATATATACCCTTTTCCCACCCATGGGAAAGGGTTGGACCTTCATTTTACAATCTAATATATCACAAGTTTCTCTCAAGGTTCCTTCACTTTCTCTCTCTAACTTCTCACTAGAAACTACATCTTTAATCATCCTAAATCACTTAACCATCCATGTTCTTATATTAGAGTATACTACAATTGGTATCAAGAGCCATGGTTCTATCCTAGGATTCATGGTATGCTCAAATTTATAGTGTGGTTTGTGAGTTTAGCTTGGTTCGAATGGTTTTAGTAGTTTCCTCACTTGTTTGATCTCGTTAGGCGTTTCTCTTGGCATTCTTGTTGTACTTTCTTGCTTAAAAGTAGTATAGACACCTTGTAGTAACCTTGGTTTAGTCATTTCATCAATTGTGTAGACATTGGTGGGATTTCGAGAGTTATTTCTTGCTAGCGAGTTGGTAATTCCTGGTAGAGAGTTGGCATATGTTTGTAGCGAGTTGAGGTTAGAGGTTTGGCGGGTTGCTATTTTTGGACTTTATGACAAAATACTGGACAGTGACGTTTCTGTCTTATTAGTCTAGCGAGTTGTGGCCTAGCGAGTTGAGTAACCAGCGAGTTGGCATAACTAGAGATTTGATCTGATTAGCGAGTTACTACTTCTAGCGAGTTGAGGCTTTAGCGAATTAGGAATAGCGAGTTGAGCAGTCAGCTTTTTGTCAGACTAGCGACTTGATTAATAGCGAGTTGACTATTGGCGAGTTGATCCTAGCCTAGCGAGTTAGTGCAGTTCCATAGCGAGTTGAGTTGTTTCAGTGACTTGGTATTTGTAGCGAGTTGTTGCCTTAGCGAGTTGTGACTATCTTAGCGTGTTGACATTTGTGAAATTTGTGAGCTGTAGCGGCTTAAGTTGTTACATCTACTCCTTCAGTAACTTGACGTTGCGAGACTATTCCCACAACTTGACTTGTTATTTTAATAGTAACTTGACGTTGTGAGTTTAATCTTACGATTTGACTTGTTTTCTGAGAAGTGATTGTAATTCGACTTGTTGCAACAAAACACGAAATTCACGTGTGTCTAACAGTTTGATACGTGCAACTACTCAGTCTTCACAGCATGGCAAGCACTGCATCGGATGACATTCAGGCAGCAGGGTCGGATACACGTCCTCCTATGCTGGACAGTACCGACTATGAATCATGGGCACAAAGGATTCGTCTATACTGCTTGGGTAAGGAAAATGGTGTGAACATCTTGAAATCCATTGATGAAGGACCTTTCCTCATGGGCACAACCAGAGACACAATCGTAGCTACTGATGACCATCCTGCGGCAGCTGGTCCAGAAAGACCTCGCACCTACAATGATCTTTCTGATGAAGATAAGAAACGCTATGATGTTGACATCAGAGCTTCGAATATTGTCATTCAAGGGCTTCCTAAAGATGTCTACAAACTCATCAACTTTAACACAGAAGCCAAAGCAATTTGGGATAATGTGAAGATGCTTCTTGCAGGGTCTGAGTTAACCAAAGAAGATAGGGAGTCCCAGCTGTATGATGAATTCAAGCACTTCAAAATGAATCCAAGTGAAAGTATCACTGACTACTACGTTAGATTTCACAAGCTAGTCAATGACATGCGAGCCATCAAGATGACAATGCCAAACATTCAGCTCAATTCAAAATTCGTGAATAACATGGCACCTGAATGGGATAGGTTTGTTACAGCTGTCAAACTCAACAAAGGTCTCAGGCATACTAATCATGAACAACTTTATGCATATCTCCAACAACATGAGAAACATGCAGCTTATGATCGGGTAATGCGAGAAAAGCTCAGTCCTACAACAACAAATGAGTCTCTTGCCTTTGTCTCTAATGTTCAACAAATCACTCAATCTTCAAATAATCAATCTCAACCATCTTCATCCAGGTCTACCTCTACTAATGGACAATCATCTTCCTCACCACCTGCCTTAAACACCCATCTTGACTCTGGATATTCTCATACCGACAAGATGATTGATAACCTCTCCAACCAAGTCTCCTTATTAGTCCAACAGTTCAGAGCTGTACTTCCACCAACTAACAACCAACTTAGGACTTCGTCTGACCCTCGTAATCAGGCAGTCATTGAAGATGGAAGAGTGGTGGTGCAGAATGTGCAAGGAAGACAAAATGTCAATCCAAGAAATGTTGGTAGAGATAATGGGCAGTATAGAGTCGGGAATGCGCTTCAAGTGCAAGCTAGGCAGCCTAAGTGCTATAACTGTGGAGGGTTGGGCCATATAGCTAGGAATTGCACTCTCCCAAAGCGTCCTCAAAACTCTGAGTACTTCAAGGACAAGATGTTGCTAATGCAGGCGCAAGAGAATGGTACTGCTCTGGATGAAGAAGCTTTGCTCTTTCTAGCTGGTGATGACAAGAATACGTTTGATGCTGATGCGGATGATCAACCTGTTCTGGACATGGCACTAAATGATCCGAACATCTTTCAAGTTGAAGACTGTGATGCTTTTGATTCGGATGTTGATGAAGAACCCATAGCTCAAACCATCTTCATGGCTAATCTGTCTGCAGCTGCATCATCTCCACAGCAGTCTGGCTCCTCCATCACTTCTGCTATCTCTGAGGTACCAAAGCCACTAAATTCTAATCTGAATTACTCTACCAATCAACAGGGGGCATGTGACTTGGTACAACCCAAGAATATTGACAATACAAATATCACGAATATGGGAAATACCAATAATATCCCATATGAACGGTATGTGAATGACAATAAAATGAAAGTTGTACCAAGTGACATGACGTCGGTCGATGCTAGAGAACTTGAGTTACATGAGCACACCATATACAACCCTGATGACTCCTTGATCACTAGAGTTAACATCCTTAAGGATCAGGTGGCCATATACGAGCAGCGTGCTAAATTTGAACTTAATGAACGTGAGCAGAAAATGGAATGGCAAATGCGTACTTACATATCTGAAAACAATGCCAAACAAGAAACATTGAAAAAGGAGTTAGTTTCTTTAAAAAAACAATTGGATCAGACTGTCAAGCAAAGACAAGAAATTCAAATAGGGGTTGACTTCAATTAAACTCGACTACCAAGAAAAAGAAACTAAACTTCTAAATGATTTTTCAAAACTTAAAACGTTGAAAAACAAATTGGAAGATAAGTTGTACATGCAAGGCCAAACCATTCAATCTGCTCAAATGATGCAAAACCATAGGAAACTAAGAGATGAATTTAGTGAACTAGATGCCTCTAAGACTAAAGCCAAATTTCTTAGAAATGGTATAGGTGCTCAACCTGCGCTATATGATGCACACACTATGCTTGACCCTAACCATGCCCCTCCTGATGTGAAATCATATGACGAGATTGATGAGGCTGAGGATAAAACTAGGGAAAAACTTGCTGAGCGACTTAAGGATCCCCTATGCATTGCTAAAAATATTGTGTTTCACCATGATTATACAAATGACAATCACTCAGCCATTTTTGTCCCTCAAAAGAAAATCCTCCCTGAAAAAGTGTTTTGGAATATTGACATGGAAAAAATGAAAGCTGAAAGAATCGTTGGTAACACACGTACCATCTTTAGGATTGCTGACCCTACCATCTATCCCCTGCACATACCCCAACATCTAGTACCATATACTTTACCCACACAGTGTAATACCCTAATTGCGTTATATGTTCTAGGCCAATTGTTCAAGGACTTTGAAAAAACATGTAAAACAAGAATTACACCAACGGGGATTACAGAAGGGCAACGGGGATTACAGAAGGGGAAAGGGGTTTTGAGCAAACAAAACAGTGTTACCTAACTGAAGTCATGCCATTTTTCGATCTTCTTAAAGAACATTTTGAAGGCCTTAAAACTACCATTAATAATGATGTGACTCAAATGAAAAAAGTCTTTAAAGAGGTGGAAAATGAGGGTAACCAATTGGAAATCGATCTCAAATACAGTGAAATTGACAGAAAAAACATTCTCATCATGAATGAGAACTTGATTGCTAATTGCATTGCACAAGATGTCTTTTACACTGTTACTGGCTCTGCTCTATCTGCTAGGCAATTTCATAAAATGTCAATTACTTTAAATGTATTTCAGAATCGTGTGATTGAGCTTGAGGGGGAGAATTACAAACTAAACTACAAAATTCAAAACGACGACCATGATAACATGGTCAGGAGCTTTTCAAAACTAGAAGTTGATAATTTTAACTTGCAACTAAAATACCAACATCTGAAAGAAAACATAAAAGTATCAAATGCCAAGACATCTTCGGATGCTCCTGAGTTTGACACATGTTTTGAATTAGCCAAAAAGGATGACGTAATTCAAGCTCACTCAAACACGATTCGGAAGTTGAGGGCCCAAATTGCTCAATTAAAATCGAACAAAAGCGATGTGACCAACACCAATTACCAGAAGTCGATAGATTCTCAAAACTTTCAGAGATAGGGCTTTATCAATGAATTACAACATGAAAATGAGTGGCTCCGTGCTGAAATGTGAAACGCTAAACAACGTTACAAAGAATTGTTTGAGTCTATTAAAATAACAAGTGACCGAAACAATGAAAGAGCCACTTCTTTGTTAAATGAAATTGAGAATCTAAAGACTAAGGTGAAGGGTAAAATGCCCGTCGTTTCATGTGATCATGCAATTTCCAATGTACATGCTTGTAAGAAATATGCATGCGATGCTGTGAATGTCTCTCTTCCACTTAGGAACAATAAGTTAGTTCATAACAACTATCTTAGAAATCTTAAGGATTGTCTGGCCATGCTTAGAGAAACCATTGAAGATGAGAGAATACCTAAACCACATGATGATGTTATTATTGGTGCTTGCTTCCTCACTAATAGAGCCCAGGAATTATTAGAATATGCTATAGGATCATGCCCCAAGAATGATAACAAGTCGGATAGGTCATTTGCATCGCACCCTAACAGTGGCAACAAACATGTTACATTTGATCATCCCCAAACCATGTCACAATCCACCATCATGATCACCGGTAAACAAGTAGCAACTAATCATACTAATGTTCCCGTCATTGCTTCTACAGGAGTAAAAGGTGTATCTAATGCTAGCAAGTCACAGCCTAGGTGCAATACAAAGAATGATAGGACATTGCCGGCTAAGAGTACACATATGAAGGAAGTAGAAGAATCATCTAGGAACAATAAAGTTATGCTTAATGAAAGGAATCGAGTTGATTCAAACATTTGTGTTAACAATGATGTAATTAATTCGAATTCTAGTGCTATTTGTAAGACTTGTAACAAATGCTTATTTTTTGGTAATCATGATGCTTGTGTTGTGTCCTTCCTTAAATCCACTATGAAATCTCCAGTTATGAATGTCTCGAGTGTTAAACGGGTAAAACAAGTATGGAATAAAACAGGAAAAGTGTTCACTAATGTTGGTTATCAATGGAGACCTACTGGAAGGAAATTCACTCTAAGGGAAAAGTGCCCAATGACTAGGATCACTAACTCCAAAGTTGTGCCTATTAAGAAGTGGAGACCTAATGGTAGACTGTTCCCAATAGAAGCACTTAGTACCACTCCTAGTTCTAGTGCATCAAAATGTGAAAGTTCCAGTGAGATATCTGTGACATATGATAATCCAATATTTGTGTGTGCTAACCAAACGGACCCCAACTGTTTGTGGGGCTCCAGCTTTTTAAGTTATCCATGATTGTCTGGTTTCAAATGCAGGTCGTACAAATCATCCTTTGGTATTTGGACTCAGGCTACTCAAAACATATGACTGGAGATCGCTCGCGGCTCAAGAATTTTCGTGGAAAATTTTATTGGTACGGTTAGATTTGGAAATGACCATTTTGGATCTATAATGGGTTATGGTGATTACGTCTTTGGAGACAGTGTGATATCCAGAGTTTACTACGTGGAAGGACTTGGGCACAATCTATTTTCTGTTGGTCAATTCTGTGATTCTGATCTTGAAGTTGCTTTCAGAAAACACACCTATTTTGTTAGAGAATTAGATGGTGTTGATCTCCTCAAGGGGAGTCGGGGCACTAATCTTTACACCATCTCTATCAAAGACATGCTACGGTCCTCACCAATTTGCTTGCTTTCTAAAGCCTCCAAGAACAAATCATGGTTGTGGCATCGTCGTTTAAACCATTTGAACTTCGGTACCATCAATGAACTCACACATAAAGATCTTGTTTGAGGCTTGCCCAGACTTAAGTATGAAAAAGACCATTTGTGTTCCGCATGTCAAATGGGCAAAAGCAAAAAGCACACACATAAACCCAAGACTGTCAATTCCATCATGGAAGTTCTACACACTCTTTACATGGATCTTTGTGGATCAATGAGGATTCAAAGTATCAATGGAAAGAAATATGTGCTTGTTATTGTTGATGATTTCTCTCGATTCACGTGGGTAAAGTTTCTACAATAAAAAAATGAAACTCCGGAAACCATCATCAAACTCATAAAGATGTTGCAAGTTCGTCTCAACAAAACAGTTAGATTCATTCGAACTGACAACGGAACGGAGTTTGTGAACAAACAACTCACTCAATTTTATGAAGGTGTCGGAATTAGTCATCAAAAGAGCATTCCACGTACTCCTCAACAAAATGGAGTTGTTGAAAGACGCAACCGCACATTAGTTGAAGCCGCAAGGACTATGCTCATCTTCTCCAAAGCTCCTATGTTTCTTTGGGCTGAGGTAATTGCGACTGCATGTTATACATAGAATAGATCCTTGATACATCCTCTCCACTGCAAGACTCCATATGAACTGGTTCATGGCAGAAAACCAGATCTTTCGTTTCTTCGTGTATTTGGTGCATTGTGCTATCCAACGAATGACAGTGAAGACCTTGGGAAACTCAAGGCCAAGGCCGACATTGGTTTCTTTGTTGGCTATGCTCCAGAACGAAAGGGATACCGAATCTACAACAAACGTACCAGAGACATAATGGAAACAATCCACGTCACTTTCGATGAGCTGATAGAGCAACTGGTTCCTGGACAATCAAGTTCTGGACCCGTACCTAACCTCTTGTCTCCTGGACCTATAAGCTCCAGGCTTGTACAGAATTCCACTCCTGCTACTCCTTTCGTACCTCCTACAAGTGATGATTGGAAAAAGCTATTTGACCCCATGTTTGATGAATACTTTGAACCCCAAAATGTTGATGCTCCAGAAGCCCCAGTCATTCCACAACCAGCTGGGGTAGCTAATGTCCCAGATGTTAATTCTGGACCATCCACTTCGTTGTCATGGGATCCTGAAGCTCCTACCATCAGTCACTCTATTACCACATCTAATGGTCAATCATCATCTGTACAACGAGTTGCAGCTGTAGATAATTCTTTTGATGAGAATCCCTTCGCTCCACCCGATAATGAGCCGTTTGTTAACATCTTTGCTCCTGAATCGTCAAATAATGCTACATCCTCAGATGAATCTAACACGGCTACCTTAGTTCCATACCTTCAACCTCATAAACACCTTAGGAAATGGACAAATGACCACCCAATTGACAACATTATTGGAAACCCCTCACGTCTGGTATCAACCCGTAAGCAACTTGCTACCGACGCTTTGTGGTGCTTCTTCAATTCTGTCCTCTCTAAAGTTGAGCCAAAGGATTTCAAGGATACAATGTCTAAACACTCATGGTTCACTGCTATGGTGGATGAAATTCATGAGTTTGATCGACTTGACGTGTGGGAACTAGTACCGCCTCCTGAGTGTGCTATGATCATTGCTCTCAAATGGATATTTAAAGTGAAACTTGATGAGCATGGAGATGTATTAAAGAACAAGGCTAGGCTTGTGGCAAAAGGATATCACCAAGAAGAGGGTATTGACTTTGAAGAATCCTTCGCACTAGTTGCTAGAATTAAAGCCATAAGAATATTTCTGGCAAATGCTGCTAGTCAAAATATGGTGGTGTATCAGATGGATGATAAGACTGCATTTCTAAATGGCGATCTTAATGAAGTGGTGTATGTAAGTCAACCCGAAGGATTCGTGGATCCTGAACGCCCTAACCATGTGTATCGCTTGAAGAAGGCCCTTTATGAACTTAAACAAGCTCCTAGGGTGTGGTACGACACCTTGTCAAAATTCCTTCTTGCCAACAAGTTCTCCAAAGGTGTTGTTGATCCTACACTCTTTACCAGAAAAACGGGCAAAACATTTCTTCATGTGCAAATTTACGTAGATGATATAATATTTGCCTCTTCTGATCCCAAAGAGTGTGATTGTTTCTCCCAAGAGATGAGTTCTGAATTCCAGATGATCCATGATGGGTCAAATGTCCTTCTTTCTAGGCTTGCAAATATCTCAGAATCCCAATGGGATCTTCATCAATCAATCCAAGTATGCTAATGAAATCTTGAAGAAATTTGGATTTGATTCATGCGACGCAGTTGATACCCCTATGATGGAAAGATCAAAACTTGATGAAGATGATGTTGGGATCCCAGTTGAACAAACCAAGTATCGAAGCATGATTGGTTCCTTAATGTATCTTACTGTTGGTAGACCGGATCTTCTATTTGCAGTTTGCATGTGTGCTCGGTATCAATCCAAACCTACCAAGAAGCACTTGGAAGCTGTCAAGAGAGTCTTTCGGTATCTTAAAGGAACAATCCACTTGGGGCTTTGGTATCCAAAGGACACTTCTATGGCCCTCACAGCCTATTCGGATGCTGACCATGCGGGATGTCAGGATACTCGTCGAAGTACATCTGCGGGTGCTCAGTTCTTGGGTAACAAGCTAGTTAGTTGGTCTTTAAAGAAACAAATGAGTACTTCAATATCCTCCACAGAGGCTGAATACATTGCCATGTCCTCATGCTGTGCTCAGATTCTATGGATGAGGTCTCAACTTTCGGACTATGGCTTCGTATGCAACAAGATTCCCATGTGTTGTGACAACAAAAGTGCGATTGCGCTTTGCTACAACAATGTCCAGCACTCAAGAACTAAGCACATTGACATTCGACATCACTTCATCAGGGAGCAAGTTGAGAAAGGAATTGTGGAACTTTACTTTGTGAGGACTGAGTTCCAGCTAGCTGATATCTTTACCAAAGCACTTTCTAGGGATCGATTTCAATTTATCCTCCCTATCCTTGGTATGAAGAGTCTCACTCCTGAGGATCTCATAAGTCTTCAGGAAGATCAGGAAGAGTAAAGGGGTTGCTTCACATATCCTTTGTACATAATATTTAAAACAAAAAGAAAATAGAAAAATATAAAACCGTCAAAAACCCTAAAAATCAGAAAATCATAAAAACCAAAAATATTTGTCTCTCGACATGTCTCTTGTCTAATCAATATTATGTGCGCTTCTAGAAATGTCATTCAATAATGACACGGAAACATACATATGCTTGAGCAAGAGTTCCTTTATTAATAATTTCCTCTAAAACATGTCGTATCTAACACCATTCTCTCAAAATGGTTTGCTATTACTTCAGATAACAACCCAGTCTTAGTATTGGGGAAAGTTCGTCGCCAAAAAGACGACTGTTCCTAACAAAGGCATGAATTACTTTATATTCGTGCCTTTCCAATCTGATGTACGCTTAAGTGCATCATTTCTGGTAAAAGAAGAGAAGTCTTCTTTACATCTCAACTACTTTACCTTCAAAGATTCTTCGGGAAATTATTTGCTCCAAACTTGGTGGTACCATGGTTTTTGAAGATCAAACAAACCTGAAGAGTTGTTTAAAATTTACCACTCAATCGATGCTACAATAATTAATACTTTATGCAAAATGTTTAAGTTTAAAATGTGTCATCGATTGAGGGGGAGAATGATTTCAAAAACTATACATCATCAAAACAATGATCTTTGTGCATAACTTCAAATGGATTAAGTGCAATTGTTATGTGTTAGTATATGAATTTTTCATGAGTTTATCGCTAAAATCAAAATCATTTATAAACTCATCATCTCTAACACATAACATACTTCCTCAAGGTTTGAGGGGGAGCTTAAATGTCGTCTCAAAATCAGTCATTCTTAAAAATGTCACATACTTCTCCAAAACTTTATACTTATTTAAATCACTTGGGATCACAAATCTCAAATTGATTTGAAATTTTTGATCGGGGGAGAAGATGTGATTTAAATATGAAAAACTGATTCAAAAGTGATGTTTTTGAACATGAAAACAAAAATCTGCTCTTTCCTATGTGCCAAACTCTTTCGCATATCAATGCACATATTGAGGGGGAGCAAAATGATTTGTGTAAAAGGATCCTTGCATCTCATATGAGTGCATCTCAGTCTTGACTCATGAATTGACGAAACACAAATGTCCTGAATCGAAAGGACGAGTCCTGGATGGGTAATAACTTCAAGCTGGTTTAACCATTGATGTAAGCGTGTCTCGAAGAGGACTAGTTTAAGTAGAATGTACCGTTTCGAGAAACCTTGAGTGAATCTGATTGAGCCAGGTAATAACTTCAAGCTAGTTTATCTAGTGATGTAAGCGTGTCTCGAATGCGATCAATTCAAAAGTGCAACTCTTCCCGACATGTGCAAATTTTCAAATCAATACTTATGAGCACATGTTAAGGGGGAGCATTTGAAAATGACAAAACTCACAATGTGTTAACAAAATGTGTTTCTCAATCATAAACACGTTGAGAGAATTTTCAATGATTTGGTAAATGGCAACTTAGGACAGTCATGGAGTTATAAGGTGGCTAAGGCTAGGAAAACCGTCCTATGATCCACCAGAGCCGGAGGGATCTACCCATGGACAATACCAAATAGATAGTATTAAGAAGTCCGTAGGTATGATTATGAAAAAAGGAGAAATGTGAGAATGGGGAAATAAGGGGTTGAAGAATTAAAAAGAAATGAAATGAGAAAGGGTGAAAAGAAATAACCCTCCAATTATTCAACCTTAGGGCAAAAACCGGGTTCAATTCATAATCTACTGATTATTGCTAAGGTGACATCGGTATTGAAGACAAGACGTCATGGACCCAGTGACGCAATGCACTAAACCTTCTAGCCACTCAAGTTCTCTTAAAAGAACTTGTTTCATTCTCACGGGGAACCGGTGTAATCTATCGACATATCTCTTAGAGATAGTCGATGTTGAAGCAGGAGACCTCTCCCTAATCTCCGCATAGGAAAACCAAATGCACTTATTGAGTCTAGAGCCTCGAGATGCATAAAAAGATCTCATAGGAACACGTGCTACTTCCACCCTGGTTGTTCAACATTAAGGACACCAGTGGTAAACTATGAGTCCTACGCAGATCTTAGCAATCTGCCAGAACATTTATGAGGGATGTTGCTTTAGTAACTCCCAGTGATTGAATGGAAATTCCTGCCAGGGTCAACATCAAGCAGCCCTGAAAGCAGGTCACTTAGGTAACCCCTTGTAGATTACGCTTAGTGGTCACGACGGTTACTAACGGTCAACAGTCGTGGAGTGATCTCCAGCGACTCACCCAATCGTTGATCTACTTAGGTAGTTCATGTAAATCCTTTCAGGGTTTGCCGATTGGGAACGGTCATGGTAAGGGTTAGAAGGAGTCTTCACACTATGCTGTTGACGATCTCTAATTCCAAACCTATAAGCACCGGATGATTTGTTGCTAACTGTCTACTTGCAGGAATTTCTAACGGTTGCGGGTGATTGCTGAAAAGATGCAGATCCATCAACACATGCTCACACTTCAACTTCATAAATCAAAAGATATCATGATCATTGAATGGGCTTCAACCATGCTTCCTCAACTCTGATGAAGAAGATCATGATCCTAAAAAGTGTGAGTATGCCAATACAAAGAGGTTCATTTCACATGGAGACATTACTATTCCAAGATGACTTTCAAACATTCTTTTGGACGATGTAGCTGATGTTATTTCCAAAGATCATCCATCACATTGAAGGTGTCATCTAGAGTCTTCCACTTAAAGCACAAAGATCTCAACAATGAAGAATCAAAAGGCTACGAGCTACAAAGATGTCATCAAAAATCTGAATGCTATAACTCAACATTTATTTTCTGGGGTGACCTCCCTTAGGGGGGAGATTGTTAGGAATACGATTATTCATATGAAGACTCGGTCACCCCGAGTATAGTTTAGCATATTGTAGCTCGTAGTAATTATCATATTAGTTAGTATATAGAGTAGTATTAGTTAGTACTTGTGGAGTCGGGTCGGGTCTCTTACCCACTGTCAGCCCGCTCTACAGCCCGTTTCAAGGGGCGTTTCCATTGTAACTATATATACCCTTTCCCACCCATGGGAAAGAGTTGGACCTTCATTTTACAATCTAATATATCACAAGTTTCTCTCAAGGTTCCTTCACTTTCTCTCTCTAACTTCTCACTAGAAACTACATCTTTAATCATCCTAAATCACTTAACCATCCATGTTCTTATATTAGACTATACTACAGCTAAGATCACTACTCCTCCCACCACTGAGAAGAAATTAGATCATGGACTGGATGATTTAGCTAGTATTACTGCTGGCGTTGTTCAAGATAATCTCACCATTCATGAGACGTTGGAAAAGCATGCTTCAGTGTTAAGAACAATTGTGAATCTCATCTTGCCTCAAACAATTAAGAATCACGGCAGCAGATTATACAAGTTAGAACATCTCGATCTCAAGCAACAAGTGTCTCAGGCCATCAATGAACAAGTCGCTGAAGCTTTCAGCATCGCTCTTGAAGCTCCCCTCAGATCCAGATTCAAAGACTTACCCATCAATGACATGAAAGTAATTCTGCAGCATAATATGTACGAGAAAGGTCAACACAAAGGACATGAGGCACACGTCAAATTGTATGAAGCTTTAGATGCCTCTATAAGACAAGATGATGCCGAGGAGCACGCCAGAGACATGGAAATAGAAAGGAAGAGGAAAAAAGAGATGTCAGGGTCATCCCAGGCCTCCATCGGGATCACCTCTACCACCTCCTCCACCTGCTGGGGCATCAGGTCCATCAGGCACTTCTACTCTACCTGGTGGTTCTCAATCTCGTACCTTGCCATCACAACCCACCTCATCATCAAAGAAACAACAAACTAACAAATCTTCTAAGCCAGCACCATCCAAACATGCCAAGCAAGTCACGTATGTTGCATGGACCTCCATTGACGCTGGCACGACCTCTATTGCATCTCCAATCAATGATGATGTTGTCTTTAATGAGGAATCCTTCATTCCTCAGCCTACTGATTTTTCTGATGATGATGAAGATGATGCTTCCACGACTCATATCCCGTAAAAGCAGTGGTGGAAATCGTTCACCAGAAGTGACTCTACTGATCTACCACCAGTTCTCCTAACTAAAGAAGATAAAGAGACGTGGTGGAAACCTGATGATGAGTAGTCGCATTCACCTGATCCTAACTGGACTGTTCCCTCTTCTGATCTGCCTGTTAATGACAACAACTGGGTCAATGCCATCACTACCGGCTTCATTCCTCCTTGTAAAGACTCTCTACTATCACAAATAGGTGATATGGGGACGTTTATTACATGGTTTTGTAAGAAGCGTGGATTATCCAAGCTTACTCAAAAGGACCTTGAAGGACCGGCTTTCAACATTGTTAAAGTCTTTCATCAGGACGTAAATCATCTACAATACCAAATGGAAGAATGCCACAAGATGTTTAACGATATTGTGGATGAAGGAATCATGAACTATAATTACAGCAATCCACTCCCTCTGGGTGGTTCTCCCAGTCATGTCACAATCCAAGCAGAGTTTTTCTTCAACAAAGATCTTGAATATCTCAGATTTGGCAGTAGACAATGCAAATCGGCTCTGTCCATCACCAAAATGAAAGCTGCACATTATTTAGATGTTGGGTTCGAACAGCTCGTCCCTGATGGCATGTGGATTGCTCAAGAATGTGATTACGACATCTCCGCATCTCTTGGAATCTCTCACTGGTGGCTCAAGAAGCAGCGTTTTTACATAGATCGATTTCAAACTCAAAGTGACCGAAAGTCTGTTTGATCACCACTTCAAATCATCAGTGTAGTCAAGGTACAGATACACCCTATCCACGGATATGACTATCTCAAGAGCATAGTTCTCCGTCGAGCTGATTTCAAAGATTATACCATATTCGAAGGTGACTTCAAACATCTTCGTCCTAATGATTTTGAAGATTTGTATCTGCTACACCTTCAAGGAAAATTGCATCACTTGCCATCTCGTGAGAAGAAGACTCTTGTGTTTGTTGTACTTCATTGGGTCTGGGGTATTCTCATCAGAAAAAGAGTCGAAGACTTCCAGCTTGGCATCGAAAGCTATCAATCCCAGCTCAATCTCACGCGACCTCTATGGGATGTTACTAGCATGGAACCGATTGCTAATTTTACGATCATGGAATCTCCACTGGCCGTGATATTTCGTGACAGACACAACGTTCCTATGGTCTTGCGCTTCAATGAAATACACAAGTTCAGTGATGGTACATTACAAATGGTCGAAGAGGCTTTGGACTTCAGAGTGAAAGAATACCATGTGTATAACTATGGATCAGGAAGGTATACCAACCACTAGACAGATCACGACCTGACACTGAACAAGAAATTCCTGGATGGTATTCGTAAAAGATTGAAGTTGAGAAGAATCTTTCGTAGTTTGGAGTGCTACGTGGGTGGCAGAGTTCGAGCTGGAGACTACCGCCTTCTACAACGCACTGAATGATATCTTATGTGGAGGGGTGCTTTGTTATATGTTGTATTTTGGGTGCTGTGATGTTCTGTAACTTGTACTTTATGAACTTTCTAACCAACTCTCTTTCATATCCTTATAGTTCTTATTGTTTTCATACATAAATTAAATCAACAAAAAATTGTAAATATAGAAGTATAAAACAACAAAAACCCATAAAAATCTAAAAAAATAAAATAAATAACAAATAAATAAAAAAAAAAACAAAAAATCCAAAAATATTCCTCTCACGACATGTCTCTTGTGTAATCAATATTATGTAAGTTTCTAGAAATGTCATTCAATAATGACACGGAATAATACATATGCTTGAGCAAGAGTTTTTCGGTTTTCAAACAAAGTTTTCTCTAAAACATGTCGTATCTCAAAATATTCTTCAAAATTATGGCTTGTAGTCATTTCAGGCTACAACCCGGACTTAAAATTAAGGCTTGCTATTACTTCAGATAGCAACCCGTTTTTCAAAATGGGGAAAACACGTCGCCAAAAAGACGGTTGTTCCTTTTACCGGGTGAAGTTCACCTGGGCATGGATTACTTTATATCCATGTTTCCTCGATCTAATGTACGCTTCAGTGCATTATTTCTTGACAAAGAAGAGAAATCTTCTTTTTTAACGCCAAACACTTTCCCATCTATGATTTTTTCCGAAAAGTATTTGTGCAAAACTTGGTGGTACCATGAGATTTTGATTAAAAAATCAAATTGAACTCAAATTTTTGATAAAATTTTTCACACAATCAATGACTTTAATATTTTATGAAAAATATATTTCAGTTTTAACATCTGTCATTGATTGAGGGGGAGAGTGATTTATCAAAATTTTATATATCATCAAAAACTCTCCACACTTTGTACAAAAACCTTGCAACAAAACGATTTGTGATGGTTATGTGTCAGAATGAGAATATTTTCAAAGAGTTTTCGTTAAAACCTAAAATCTTTTGTAAACGCATCAAATCTGACACATACCAACCTCCCTCACAGATTGACGGGGAGCAAGAAAAAGGTTCCTTTTATCAGAAAATATTAAGACTGACCACATTTCTCTCCCAAAAGCTTTCTTACTTATTTAAATCAATTGAGATCCAAAATCTCGAAAGATTTGAAATTTTTGATCGGGGAAGAGAATGTGATTTAAATATGAAATCTGATAATCAAAAGTGATCTTTTGGACTCAATAAATAGGCTCCCACATATGTGCTAAACACTTTTGAATATCGAAGCACATATTGAGGGGGAGCAAAAGGCGTTTGTGGATGTTATACCAAAGACCGACCATTTATCTTTATGCGCGGAGTTATAAGGATGGTTAAGGTTAGGTATGAGTTCCCATGATCCACCAGAACCGGAAGGATCTTCCCAGGGACAATCCTCTAGATAGATTAGAAGTCCTTAGGAATGATTGGAAAAAAGGAGTAAAGTGAGAAAGGGAAGAGTGTGGACTGAGATAGAGCTAGGACTGGAACAAACCCAACAAGGTTCTAGTGATGAAGTCTCGGTAAGCACAGAAGGGGTTGAAGAATGAAAAAGAAATGAAATGAGAAAGGGTGAAAAGAAATAGCCCTCCATATATTCAACCTTAGGGCAGAAACCGGGTTCAACTCATAATCTACTGGCGGTTACTAAAGTAACACCGGTATTGAAGACAAGACGTCATGGACACATTGACGAACTGCACCAAACTTTCCAACCACTCAAGTTCTCTTAAAAGAGCTTGTTTCACTCTCACGGGGAACCCTGTGCAATGTATCGACCGCTCATTGCGAGCTATGTTGATACCTAAACAGGAGACGCCTCCCCAGTCTCCAGGAGTGGATCAAAATGCACTATTGAGTCTAGAGCCAAAGAGATCATCCATAAATCTCAATAGGACACACTTCCAAATATTCTTATTGTTTCACATAATATAGAAAGTAAGATAAAATATTTAGAGTCCTATGCATTATCCTTGTGGTATTGCCAGAACATCCGAGTGATATGAAAATATTCACAATGAAGATGGAAATCCTTCTAGAGCGAACATCTCTCAAGCTCTTGGTAGGTGACATGTGAGATCCGTCTTGGATCAATGATCAAGTGACAACTAGAAAGCAACGATGGTGCGATTCAAAATTGAATCAAACTTGTTCCAGGATATGGATTGACGGATACTTTTGCAAAAACCCTTCAATGTGCTCATCAACTAATTTTCGAGCACATTGATTGTGTATAATCTTTCAAACAAAAGTATTTTTGATGGAAATGTGATTCAAAGCTTAAAACTCTCGTCGTGTCTCAAAAATGTTTATCATATGACACGCGAGTGATTCTTATAAATCAATTTCTCATAAATTCGTGAATATCAATTCACCGATTCACTCTATCGTGCTATCTGCTTTGAGACATTCCGGTATGAGAACATGCTAAGTATGAAGATTCCGAAGTGTATTCTTTGGAAAATTCACTACTAAAATCTGGAAATTCCTGTCAAGGAGAGTCTTCTTTAAAAGAGACTCTACCTGATCACAGGTCGGTTTTCACAAAACTGGAGGGTAGTCTGTCCTCACAGAACGAATGACAAATCCATATTCGTTCTCTATCTTTATTGCTAACTATTTTATTTAAGGGACACATATAAAGATGGAGTTGATGGTTCCTATTTCCAGTTGAATCGGGTCAATCCATACCTCATGCTCACACTTCCTACGCTCTGTCAATAATGATCATGAAAGTTAAAGAGACTACCAACAACGTTTCCGCAACTCTGATGAAAAGTCTCTCAATACAGAAGGGTGTGAGCATGACGGTCTAAAAGTCACTACATCACATGAAGGCGATACTACTGTGGATGAGCTTGGAGATTTACTGTGGCTGATGATCTCAAAAAAGCTCAAAGATCATACATCACAAAGGAACTCCAAATCACAAGTTCGTTGCTTGAAGTATAAAGTGTGCAGAAAAGCGAAGAATCAGAACCTACGAGCTACAATGACTAAACAATGCTTGATGATCAAGGAGCTTAATTTCCAAAGGTGACCTCGCTTAGGGGGAGATTGTTAGGAATACAATTATTCCTATAGAAGACTCGGTCACCTAATTATTGTAATAGCATTGAGTTAGCTCGTAGTTAGTTTAGTTATTAGTTAGAATTATATTAAATAACATCGTGGAAGAAGGACGGGTCTTTACCCACTGTATGCCTGATCCACAGCCAGGGTGTTGGGAACGTAGTTTTACTATTTATCAAGTCTCGGTCATTTACTTTGTAATAGGTTGCTAAGGCTTGTATGTTTATTTAATCTTAAGGCTTATGTAGCAAGCCCATGGGCCTTAAGCCCATTTCATTTTCAAGATAGGGAGGAAGGGAGTGTTGCCCTATTCCTCACCTATAAATACTATGTAACCTCTCCTTTGAGAGGTGTTGGTTCTCTTGCTTAATTCATCTCTTTCTTTTTTCATATCAAGGGGTTCCTTCCACTCTCTCTCTCTACCTACTTTCTCTCTCTAGAATTCTTAGTGATTATGTTATCAAAATCGTGACCTAACAAGTGGTATCATTCGCCAAGGGATAATATAGGTTGATTTAGGTTTGATTTGGTAGAAAAACTTGGTTTTAAAGTGAATTTCTTACAAAACTGGTACTGTTCATCGTGTCATTTTCGAGTTAGGGTTCATTTTTTTTCTATCGAGTTAGGTGCCAAAAGACTATCGAGTTAGGTGTCAAACCTATCGAGTTAGGGGTTAATTTTGTTTAACTTATCGAGTTAGGTGACATAACTTATCAAGTTAGGTGCTTATTTTTTTCTATCGAGTTAGGTGTCAAACTTATCGAGTTAGAGGTGTTTCTTTCGAGTTAGGTGTCAAACTTATCGAGTTAGAGGTGTTTCTTTCGAGTTAGGTGTCAAACTTATCGAGTTAGAGGTGTTTCTTTCGAGTTAGGTGTCAAACCTATCGAGTTAGGGGTTAATTTTGCATAACTTATCGAGTTAGGTACTTAATTTTTTTTGTTTTCGAGTTAGGTGTTCTATCGAGTTTGATAAGTTTTCTATCGAGTTAAGTGATCTATCGAGTTAGGTGCTTGGCGAGTTTGCCTTTCCATTCCTAATCGTTTATCGAGTTAGGACAATTGTGACTCTAACTAAGGGGATACTCTGCCCAAATCAAGACTACTTATCGAGTTAGGAACATATCTAACATATCGAGTTAGAAACCAAAGAACTTATCAAGTTAGAAACCATCTTTGAACTTATCAAGTTAGAAACCATCTTTGAACTTATCAAGTTAGATACCATCTTTGAACTTATCAAGTTAGAAACCATCTTTGAACTTATCAAGTTTGAAACCATATTTGGACTTATCAAGTTTGAAGACAAATTGACATACCGAGTTTGATATCAAGTTTTTTCAAATCTAATTACAACCTTTATTTATCTTTAACGATCCAAATTAACATAATCACTTCATCTCATTTTTTTCAAAGTTTCTCCTTCTTATCTTTCTCTTCTTGATTTCAAAAAAAAATAATAAATAAATTAATTAAAAAAAAAGATTTTGGCGGGAAAATTTGAGTAAAATTTAATTTTTACCAGAGACTAAACGTTTAATTTTTACGCGAAATTTAAATTTTGGTATAACGTTGAAAATTTTGGCCCAAAATTCAAATTTTTAGGCCAAAATTCAATTTTTTTCGGTGAAATTTGGCGGCAAAATTTTTGAAACTCAAATTTTTCTTACAACCTTATAATTGCATTTCATAGTGATTTTTAAATTTTGGGAGAGAATTTTTTCAAATATTGTTTGAGGGAAAACCAGTAATCACTATTTCGACCTTGCGTGTGACATTTTGCTTGATTATTTTGATTACGTCGCAACAATCAAGTGGGAGAGCAATGTCATCTACAACGTCTCAATCACCTTCTTCCAACTACCTTCCTCACCAATATTCTCATCAGCAACAGTCATCAGCAACAGGACCTTCTTCCAACTACCTTCCTCACCAATATTCTCATCAGCAACGGTATCATCAACAACAAAGTCACAGCTCCCTCATTCGCCATATTCTGCTCTTTGGCAATGAATCAAGGCCTCCGATGTTGCTACCAGGAACGTATACTGTTTGGAAATGGAGATTTTTACAATGGCTCACAAATCGTCCTGCTGCAGATCTCATGCTTAAATCCATTCAAGATGGTCCATACAATATGATATTTCTTGCTGACTCAACAGGGGTTATCAGAATACAAACTGATGAAGATTTGAATGCAACTGAACTTTCTCAGTACGATGCTGACCAACAGGCTATATGGTTCATAACAGTGGCACTTCCCAACTCAATTTACATGTATATGGACTTTCAAGCTAGTGCTTATGAAATGTGGAAATATCTTGAAGTTATGCATCGTACAGAAGAACTTCATCACTTCAGAATGAAGCAAATTCTTGAATCTTGCTTAAGCATGAATCCACTGAAGACCATTCTCCCTGCTCCACCAACTCCAGCTGTTGACCATGGACCCTTAATTCACACTTCAAATGGTCTCTTCTTCAATCCTCCGAATACACCTGAGCCTTTCTTCATTCCACAGTACCATCCTGCTACACTACATAATAATGTGCAATCTCTTCTGCAAAATCTAGTGAAGCTTAGTCAAGTATCTTCTAAGAAAGGCAATGGCGCTATGACTTCAACTTCTGAATGCTTAAACACAATGAAAGATTCTGATAATGAAGAAGATCTTATCGAACCAAGCATGGCATTTTTGGCATATACGGAAAATATTGCAGATGTGGAAGTTCAAGATTATGATTCCACTTCACTCTCTGATGATAATGTTGAATACAATGCCACACTTAGTCAAATGGAAGTTGAAGGGGGTAATCTCAATGATGTTTTGCTAAGTTTCATGGGAGATATTCCATCTGATGATGAATATGCAGATTTGGAAGCCTATACAGCAGATGTGATGTCAATGTCAAATCAGGATTATGTTCAAGAACTGAATTACTTCAGTTATCCACAACCTGCTACTTCAAACCTCATGATCCAATATGATTCATATCCGCAGCAGACTTCAACTCAACTTGTTCCATATGGCAACAGTAATGCAGTGTACTATTCAAATTCCAATGAAGATGACGATGAGGATTTCAAAATTCTGAATCAAGGACACGAACTTGTTGCTCGTGCCTTCAGCAAATTCTCCAACAAGACAAACAACTGTCTTCGTTCTTCTTCTAACACAAGGAATCAAGCGAGTGTGCAAGGTGAAAGAGTTGGGATACAAGGAAGTAATGCTCAAAGGTTGGTTGGGAATGGTGAGAATACTGCAGATGTAGTTAATGTAGGCAATGAGGTTAAAATATTGGAAGATAATTCGGGTGTCATGGATGATACTGAACCAGTATACGACACAAATGCTTATGATGACTCTAAAGACCCATTTGAGAGAAAGATGACTGAAGCTGAGATAAGAGCCATCAATTCTACAGAAAATTGCTTAGCTCATTTTGAATCAGTTAAAACTCAATGCAAGATTCTCTCAGATGCATGGTTTCCTACGGGGGGTACCTTTAATGCATTTTTCGGAACTGGAATGGATCGTCTAACCTTCCAAAGGAAACTCCGAGAAAACATTGTTCAAATTGAAGAGAAAATTGAACAGGGAAGCGATTGCATGGCAGGATTTAGAGCGCTCAAGGCTCAGTTCAAAGTGTTCATGGCATTGCATTTTAAAGCTCTCATACACTATAAATATGACAGCACTGTATGGAGAGAGAACATCACAAGTATGGAGGTTGAAGATTTTAGAGATCAACTTATTTCACGACTAAACCGCTTAGAATTTATGCTTAATGAAAGATCACTTCATCTGAGTGCTATCAAAGAACAGAAGTTGCAGATTCAAGAAGAGCAAGTTCATAAAGCTGATACATTGGAAGATAATTTGGTTGCCATGAAATGCAAAGGGATAGAATCAGAAGTGCAGGATGACAACAGCAGATTGGGGAATGATAAAGATGCAGATTGTGCAGAGATCAGACCCTTCTATGACTCAGAGCCCAACTTTGACAAAGGATAGATGGATGAGGAAGATGTCATACCCATCTATGACAAAGAACCGAACTTTGACAAAGAGCTAATGGTTGAGGTACAATCTACTGTTGATCATATTATGCCTGCATATGAGAAACAACAATCTGAGCAACCTAACTTCAGTAATGAAGGAGAGGTTGACCAGGATGTTGTTCAATGTCTAGTAATACATTCTGAGTCTGAGTCCTTACCTTATAATCCAATTACTGAAACATCATACCAAACTCTTGAGTCTGAAAACCTTCTTCTCAAAAAGACCATTGCCCAGTGTCATAAAGATTTTTCAAAACTAGAGGCACATTGCATCTCACTTGAACTTCAAATGCAAACCGAATCTCTAAATTCGGGCAACAATGGTCAATTTTTGAATGAACAAAGAAAACGTGTGGATACATTAGTTAAAGAAAATGAGCTTTTAAAAGGTTAAATTCAAGAAAAGGTGTTTGCACATGCTGCATTACAAAACAGATTAAGAAGACTGACTGGCCAGAGTGTGGATACTAAGTTTGCAAAACCATCAATCTTGGGGAAACCGCCTTCTCAAACAATCAGAAAACAATCAGTGGTTAGACAACCGACTCCATTTAAATCTGAACGACCTAAATTTTCAAAACCTCGGTTTGCCTCCCAAGTTGTTGAGAAAAACAATTTGACAAAACCAGTCACTCCACATTCTTGGCCTAAGGAAAATGCATCTGTGTCTGCTAAATCTCAACACGTGATTATACCTGGCTCATCTAGGATCAGTTCAAAAACAATGTCTAAAACGAGCATTAAAAGTAAAGAGTTTTATGGCAAATATGACATGTACAAAAACTATGATCTAGAAAAGGCTAGGAAAAAGGCGCTACTTCAAAAGGATGGAATTCTAGGTTCAAAACCTCATGTGATGCCTTCCACTGTAGTACAAAACACTGCTTGTAGTAGCACCCCAAAACCTAAGAGTAAACAACAAACTAATAGGAATTGGCTAGTTTCTAAGAGTAGTTGCGTAAATAATCATGTTGTTGGTGCTTTAAAATATCTTCAAAAGGGAAATTCACTTGAAAAGGCTCAATCGACTAAGACAAACAAACTTGTTGAACCAAAAGTCATAAGTCAAAAACCTAAGAAGTGGATCAATATAGGACGTAGGTTTTCTCAACGAAGTGATGCTCCCACATTTCATTCAACTGCATCTAAAAGGAAAACTTCTCCTAGATCTAACACTAGGTGGGTACCCACGGGTAGAATTTTCAAATAAATTGGTCTTAGGTGGATTCCTACAGGAAAGATTTTAGACATTTGCACCAAAACTAATGTGATCTCCACAACTTCTACCTCTGAGACTAGAATGAAAACCATCGGAATTGTGTGTTCGAGTGTCAAGAAGATAATTGACACTACATCTTTATGCTTCTAACATCTGGAACCCATTTACTCTTGGGAATCCTTTGTCTCTGTTTTCTTTTCTCTTCTTTCTTTCTTTACAGATTCTCCAGGAATGGCTTCGGAACAAATCAGTTTCGGACCCGAGCTTAATGTTATGGTTTCTGAGCACAACAGCTTAGGACCCGCATCCAACCGTTCAAAAGCACATCAACAATGGTTTCTGAGCACAACAGCTTAGGACCCGCATCCAACCGTTCAAAAGCACATCAACAATGGCTTCTGAGCAAAACAGCTTAGGACCCGCATTCAACCGTCTGAACTTTCTGGATTCTTCGGCTGAACCATTGTCTCTCACCCGTAAAGAAGTGGAAACCTTGTTTGCTCCATTGTTTGAGGATACGATTGAAAACCGTCTTTCTGAGGTCTCACCAATTTCCGTTGCACATCTTGATCACCATCAAGTACCTGATTCTCCTCACAAACAACAACAACTGTTGGGAGAGACGATCCTCAAATTGCATCTCCAACAACGGCAAAACAAACCGTTTCCAACTCACGACAATCAACTGAAGACTCCATACCTAAATCAGTTCCACAAATCGCACAGCATGACCCAGAGGCGTTCTTTAAGCGTTCTTTAATCCGTTTGCACCGGCTCAACTCATTCCTGACATTACTGAGTCGTCTACACGCAATTTGGATCCTGCTCACATGTGAGATAATTACCTCCATCAAGGTTTGTTGATTTAGTTCACCATATTGGTATGCGGTGTTTGACTCCAGATGATTTTCAAAATTTTCTTTAAAACTAAGTGAGTCAAACATCTAACTTTTTTTTCTTTAAAAAAAAAAAAAAAAAAAAAAAAAAAAAAAAAAAAAAAAAAAAAATCTTCTTTCTCTGTGTACAAACTTCGTAACTTCAAAACTATGTTCCTTCATTAAAAACAATTTTGCTTTACTGGGTCAAAATGGAACATGTTTTGAGGGGGAGAAAACTTTTTCACATTATCATGAAGTTTGCACACCTCATCATAATTCTTCAAGGATAAAATGTTTCTTCATCATTCGGATTAAATTCTCATTTTCAAAAATTTCTATGATCTCTCGAATTGAAATGTACAAAAAGGTTTTACAAAATATATGCTAATTCGAGAAGGAGAAAGGAAAATTTTTCTGCAATGATTCCAAGTTAACCTTGTTTGGACTTCAAATGGAAAAGTAATTAACCTTTAATGAGTAAAGATTCACAAATATCTTAAACTTAGGAAAAAGGATCTTGCATGGAAAATAAAACGGGCTCTAATAAATGTTTCGTTAAATATTCTCAAAAGTATCACACATAATCGATAAACCTCATCGATTCAGACTAACGATTTTTTTTATCCTCGAATGTTCCCGATTGTGAGTTTCTAATTTCTTCATGGTTGTTGTCTAATCATTCCCTAAGTGTTTCAAGTGTTTTCAACGGTCAAAAATGCATAATCAGAAACTAGGGTTATCAATCAAGGCTTTCATTTTTTATGTGTTTAGTCTAATTAACTAGTTTATATAGCTTTAGAGAACACTAAAGAATGCTCGATTGGTGTACTTGCTCGATTAGGAACAACATAGGATTAGAATCATGTGATTTAGGGTTTAATATGTCAATGTCTTTGCTGCTATTACTAGGACGTTTGTTTGTTTAATATTCAGGCATTATGATGCTAACAAGTGTGCATAGACTCAAATCATAACCCCAAACCATGACAATAATTGGTAAATCTCGAGTGAAAGAATGAATTAATATGTGATTGTGTGTGTTAATTTGAGAATTCTGAGCGCTTAGGTTGATTTAGAATGAAATTTTTGATTCACCTTATACTTGTTTGTGCCTAATGCATTTTCTCTGTGTGCAAGTACATGTCATCCCATTGAAAGTCAAAACTTCAACATTCGACAAAATGTTTCTTATGGAACATATTTTGAGGTCAAAGGGCAAAATGTGTTTAAAGGCTAAAATGGTAAATGGATCCAAAATGGTGAGAAACAAATTTTTCCAAACTCTACACTCTCGTTTTACACCGGTAAAGCAAGTGTGGAGACCAAAGAAAAGTCATTCAAAACCTTTCATATTTTGAAAATCTAGAATGCTTTGGCTTCAATAAAAGAATGTCTCTGATCTGAACATCCCAAATAACGGAAGTTTTCCATTCATCACAAAAACAAATCTTCAAAAAGAACCCATGAGGTTCAACTTTAGATGGAAATCTTTTTCAGATTTTAAAAACTCAAAAGAGAGACTCCGAGTCTCAAACAACTTTCAACAGTAAAAGAGTTTTGAATTTCAAGCATTCTTTGTTGTATAATACTTGATTGTGTTTTCTAAAACCTTGAGCAGAGTCGTCTCACGAATTTTCAAAAAGTATTTTATAATACGATTCAAAAATCTGATCAAGAAGACTTTCTCTCGAATAACATTCATTATTTGAGGGGGAGTATTTTGTTTAAAGAAAACTAATTTTGTATTAAAACAACGACTTGTGCACTCATTTCAGTGTACAATTCGGTTTTCAAAGAAAGGAAAGTGCCTTGCTAAACCATTTCTTAAAAACAAAACGTGCACTTTTCCTTGAAAACAAGAAGTTTTTCATGCAAAGCTTATCTAAAACTTCTTAATCTTGAGCAAAATTTATTCAAACTTTTTCAAAAAAAAAAGTTTTTTTTTCAAAAGTTTTTCAAAATTTTGCTCAAGATTTTTTTTTCAAAACATTTACTCCCCAATTCGCTACAAAGTTTAAAAATGTCAAAACACATGCTCGTTTTGAGGGGGAGTATTCTAAATCAAAATGCTTTCTCATAATCATGTTTTGATGGTTTGTGCACACATAACAGTGTACAACCCGTGCTTGTAATTAAAGGACCCTGAGGTACGCTTCAGTGCCTCAATCCTTATATAAGGAGCGAAGGCTTCTTACTTTTGAGTAGAATTAATCAAACATTTTCTGATTTTCATAATTCTGCTAAAAAGACAAGTATTTCACCTCAATGAGTATTCACTTGTTGAGGGGGAGCACTTGAAAACTCATCGTTTTGGAAAAACAAAAGTTCTTGTTGATATCTCCCCATAAGACTCAAAAAGCATATTTTAATCAAATGTTTATCAAAAACAACATCTTATATGCTATTTTTGAGGGGGAGAAAAGGAAAGTGATTAAAATATGAAAGTTAAAAGTTGTTGAAAAGTCAAATCTCATGCGAGCTAGACTCAGATTCACCCAGGAATTGACGAAACATAAAAGTTAGTAAATTCGAAAAGATTTTTCCTCGACGGGTAATAACATCAAGTTAGTTACTAGAGCTAGTTGTCACCTAAAAGCTGACAATGGAACTCTTTAACTAGCCACGTAAGCGTGTCTCGAAAAGGATTAGTCTTAGTAGAAATGTACCATTTCGAGAAACTTTCTGTGGACTTGACCAGGCCGGGTAATAACTTCAAGCTAGTCTAACTAGTGATGTAAGCGTGTCTCGAATCGGTCTTGTTCACTGAAAGTGGATCAATTCAAAAGTGCTCGCTCCTCCCGCATGTGCAAATTTATTAAATACATATGAGCACATGTAAAGGGGGAGCCCTTCATAAGTAAAACATAAAACTCTCAAAGTGTTAAACAAAATGTTTGATTAGCACAAACACTTTGAGAGATTTTCAAAGGTTTCAATGGCAATTATAGGATAGTCATGGAGTTATAAGGTGACTAAGGTTAGGAAATAACCGTCCTATGATCCGCCTAAGCCGGAGGGATCTACCCAAGGACACCACCAATAGTTAAGAACTAGAAGTCCTTAGGTATGATACGAAAAAAGGAGTAAAGAATGAAAGGAGAAAGAAGGGGTTGAAGAATTAAAAAGAAAAGTAAAGAAAAGGGTGAAAGGAAATAGCCCTCCATATGATTCAACCTTAGGGCAGACACCGGGTTCAACTCATATGCTACTGGTTGTTGCTAAGGCAACACCGGTATTGAAGATGAAGTCGTCATGGACCCAGTGACGCAATGCACTAAACCTTCTTAACCACTCAAGTTCTCTTAAAAGAGCTTGTTTCATTCTCACGGGGAACCAGTGTAATCTACCGACTTATCTCTTAGAGATAGTTGATATTGAAGCAGGAGACCCCTCCCTAGTCTCCGTATAGGAAACCTAAGTGAGCACTTATCGAGTCTAGAGCCATGAGATACATCAAAGATCTCTTAGGAACACTTTGTATTTCTACAACTGGTGTTCTACATCAATGGGCACCAGCTGTAAATTATCGAGTCCTTCGCAGATCTTAGCAATCTGCCGAGAACGTTTATGAGAGAATTACATACGTATTTCTCAATGATTGAACGGAAATTCCTGCCAGGGTCAACATCAAACAGCCTTGACAGCAGGTCACTTCGGTAACTCCTCGTCAGTTACGCTTAGTGTTTGCGGTGGTTTCTAACGGTCTACAGTCGTGGAGTGATCCCCAGCGACTCACCCAGTCATTGAGCTACCTAGTAGGTCTCGTAAGCTCCTTCGGGAGTATCTGATATGGGAACGGCCTTGATAAGGGTTAGAAGGAGTCTTCACACTATGCTGTTGACGATCTCTAATTTCTTATCAGTAAGTACCGGTTGTTTATTGCTAACTGTTTACTTTCAGGAACATATCATCTCCATGGAGACTGATTCCGCATGCTCATACATACATCTTGAAGTCAACAAAAGCTCCCTCAAAGATCTAAGCAACACAATGTTCAAAATTAGATTCTACGCCAAAAAGAAGAATCTACAAAGTTTAAGGACTAAAGATCTATGTTAATGAAAGGGAACTACGTACATGTGAATGTCTAAGTTCAAAGGTGTATGAGCATGTTGGAATGGACGACGACCACCACAGACGCAGAAGTGACGCATGGCAGATAACTTCATAAGATGATCACTACCACATCTATTACGAACAATGAACAATGAAGCAAAAGAACAGCCACTCTCTTTTGAAGACGTCTTAAGTTATACGAGTCAAAAGTCAAAGACAAAGAAGAAGACGTCAAGCAACCGTGATGACCGACCCTTAGGGGGAGATTGTTGGGAACGTACTTTTATATTTACTCAAGTCTCGGTCATTACATTTTGTAATAAGATGATCACATCTACATCAACCAAGAACAAAGAACGATGAATGATTTAGAAGACGTCTAAAGCATTGAAAGTCAAAGATTAAGACGAAGACGTCAAGCAACCTTGATGACCGACCCTTAGGGGGAGATTGTTGGGAACGTAGTTTTACTATTTATCAAGTCTCGGTCATTTACTTTGTAATAGGTTGCTAAGGCTTGTATGTTTATTTAATCTTAAGGCTTATGTAGCAAGCCCATGGGCCTTAAGCCCATTTCATTTTCAAGATAGGGAGGAAGGGATTGTTGCCCTATTCCTCACCTATAAATACTATGTAACCTCTCCTTTGAGAGGTGTTGGTTCTCTTGCTTAATTCATCTCTTTCTTTTTCATATCAAGGGGTTCCTTCTACTCTCTCTCTCTACCTACTTTCTCTCTCTAGAATTCTTAGTGATTATGTTATCAAAATCGTGACCTAACACAGGGTGTGGGCGTTTTATCATTTGTTTGTTAGGTAGTATAAATACCCCTCTCCACATGTGGAGAGGGTTGGACCTTTATTCACAAACTAATAGATTTCTGGTTTTCTCTCAAAGGTTCCCATTTTCTTTCTTTCTTCTTCCTCCTCCATCTAACTCAACGCCTACAATTCCACCATATACTTCATGTTTGTGACTTAATTAGCATCCTACAAAGGGCAAAAAGATGGCATGACCAATGAATTAAGAGACCTAAGGAGTTTTCAGAAGGAGACAAAGTTCTACTGTGTATCTCTCATTTAAGGTTGTTTCCTGGGAAACTTAAATCTAGATAGTATGGACCTTTTACCATGAAAAGCTCCTCTAAAACAGGAGTTGTTGTGTTAATGGACGATGAGAGTAGAGAATTCACTGTGAATATACAACGGTTAAGCATTATCAAGCAAAAGGTAATGAAATGATCAATGAGGAGGACATAACATTTGATGACGAGGTCACGTAATAGCCATGATTTGGGCGATACGCCCCAGGTTCTTTTGCGTCACAACCCCAGAACTAGCAGGAATGACCTTGAGTCTAGCTACAAGACTCGTAAATAAAGAAAAGCGCTTCTTGGGAGGCAACCCAAGTTTTATTTGTTTTTTAGTTTGTTTGATTGATTTTATTTGTTTCCGTATGCGTGCTTTATTTTTATTGTTTGTGGATCATGTTTCAAAAATAAATTGTGAAAATGCTTTACCTTGTTGTTTGTCTTAACTTCATAAAAAGGTATTTCGCAAAAGCTAAGTGTAAGAGAAATCTAAATTTGTTTTCTAAGAACGAAATTGAACATGAACCACAACAATATTAAATGAACATGTATATTAGTATTTGTTTGAGTCAAATGTTTGTATCGATTCATAATGATGTTTTGCAAGAATTCCATAAATTAAGGCATGAGTTTTTCCAAAAATTTTCCGAAAACTTAACATAAGATTTCTGTCAGAACACTCTGACGGCGTCAGGTATAAAATTCTGAAAAATTTTGCAAGTTTTGTTTTTCTACCGGAGTCTTAAAGTTTTTGTTAATTCTTTAGTTTTATAAACTCCAGAAAATCTGCAAACATTCATTCTACATGCATTATATCCTTATATATATATATATATATATATATATATATATATATATATATTGTCGCCGATTTTACACGAGGTTTGCCATGATTATTTTCTAAGGTTTAACAGGTTATATTGGACAAGAAGATGATTTATATTTCTGGAGGGAAGCTTTCAACGTTCATTTTCTTGGAGGAGGATTTAACCATGTTACCCATTTATCCACACCGAACGAATCAGGGGAGTATTTGTTTCATTCTTTTACCTTCATTACTTTTACATCTTTTTTATTGAACATTCGGGACAATGTTCAGCCTAAGTGTAAGGGGAGGGTAAATGAGGATACCTTAGAGAATACAATTGCACTTGAGTTTGTTTGTTCAATTGTAGGTGTGTAATAAAACTAAGAGAAATACTTGTTATGGCAATTTTAGCGCCAAATTTAAAATTTTTTACAACATTTAGGAGTGAAGCTTTAGCCTTAATGAGCGTCTCATGGATAGGAGTTGTATGACTAGCACAAAAAAAACCGTACCACTCAAAATTTTCCACCCCAAATATGTGAGGTTCGCCTTTAGATTTGTTAGGAAAAGATACTTATGAGTGTACCGATATTACTTAGATTCTAGAATTTGTGTTAGTGATGCATCCCGAGACCGCTAGTGAGACTACATTCGTGTAGTAGGATTTACTACATGATAAGAGGCATTAGGATAACCTTTGTGTTTAAACCCGTATCATAATTACTTGACCAATGAAATCATAATTACTTGACTAGTAAAGTCAATTAATTTTTCCCACACCCTTGCGTTGTACTCATTTTTAGTACACGATACCCCTAGTACACCCCTCCGAGCCTATCTTTTCGTTTCTAACATTAAGCATTTTACTTAAAGGAAGAATTTGTTTACAATCCACCCCAAATGTACACCTAAATCGCCTTAGCCTTCCTTTTATGCACTCATCTTTAGTGCATTATTGTTATATGTTTAAACTTTTAGTTAATTGTCTAATTGATTACATGGTTGCTAAGTCGAGTCATATCTTGTACATATTGTTTTGGGACAATTGGGACTCACGGGTAAGTACTATTGTTACGGAGTAATGGGGAAGAACATCATATATTACCCCCATATGTGTGTTAATATTTAAAAAGTACTCCAAGTGTTTTGATTATTTTAATTCGAGTCATTAGAATAGTTGGTTGTAAAGTATGTAAAAGTTCAAGTGTTAGGGGAATGCAAATTCCCTACGATGTATTAGTTTCGATGGTAGGGTAAGAGTGTATGAAAAAAAATCGAAAAAGAAAAAAAATAGAAAAAAGAGAAGAAAAACATACGGACTTCCATCCCATGTCCTTTTACGTTTATTTCATGTTTTTAGTTAATTTTTTATTAGCTTAAGTCGAGTCGAGTCTTGGCTTAGCAACGCCACATTGTACATGTAATTAACCAAGATGATTAACTCGCCACCAGTAAATATTGCCTTTATCCAACAAAACCGTGTTTACCATATCCCTACACCTCACATTATAAACCTTTAAAAGACCTTTTTGATAGTTTATCCTAGGTGCTTACGCCAAGTGGTGGAGGTTTGATCCTTTCCCAAGCCTATGGTAATCTATTTGCTATGACATGTAGTGAGAGATGTTTTCCATTTCCATATTGTGATATATACTTTATTACACCCGAGAGATGTGAGTATCTAAACACTATTTGTGAGGTGCTAGTGTATAATTTCCATGCTTGTTTTGGTTGAAGTGGAACGATTATTTGTTGCAATTACTTTCATATTAGTGTTAAATGACCCTAGCTTGTATTTTGATTAGAATAAAAGCGCATTTGCTTGAGGACAAGCAAATCTCAAGTGTAAGGGTATTTGATGAGACAAAAAGTGTACCGCTTTTAGGGGGTCATTTAAGCCCAAAGTCGAGATTATTTGATCAAATATTGCCCTAAATCGTTCCTTTTGAGAGGAAATCTGGATAAGGAAGAATTTTGGACATTTTTGGAGCGAAAAAGTGAAGAAAACGACAAAGTCTCAAATTCATGCTAGAAATTATACCTAACGGCGTCAGGAATTGCATGTGACATCGTCACCCTTTGACTAAGAGGTGGATAAATCAAGTTACATGTGACGCGCCAGAGAGATTTTGGAAGAATTATACATGACAGCGTCACCAAGGCTATCAAGAGTATTTTGCATGTGACGGCCAAGATGAAGTTTACACATGACGACATCAGAAGTGGATCTAGCCAATACGATGATAATTATGGCTGCGAGTTAACGGCGTCAGAACTTACTCTTGACACCGTCAGACTCAATTATCTATATATAGTTTTTGATTTTTCATTCATTGTGTGCAACTTTGAGAGGAAAAAACCCTAGTCGAATTTTACTGTATTTTTGAGGGTTTCAAACCCTTGTTTCATCCATGCTTAATTGAAGATAAGTTTTCCAGTAATCATTCAATATGTCTATGTGTTGTTTGATTCTATCTTATGCTTGTCTTCTCTTTAACATGCTAGGCTAGGTTTTCTTTGTGTTTGCTTAGATGTAATGAAACTTAGTTATTGATTATTGGTTGGTTGTTTGTTTATAATTGTTGTGGATGAATGATTTCGATGTTAGGCTTAAGAAAACTGGCAGACTTCCAATTGGTAACTTGCTTGAACGTCTTAAGAAATATGATCGGAGGTGTACTACGATAAATTGGTTATATTTAATGCATAGGTAACTACTAATGAGGCCAGGTTAGGAGTTAGTAGTCGGCTCGACATAGGAAGAGGTAGAAGCTTATAGAGTTATGGAAGATCGTATACGGCCCTACGAATGGTATTAAGGAATATAAACTGTCATCCATGCAATTGTAACAAACTAATCAACCGGTAAAAGATAGCTAGGGAGTAGTGAAATTTAAGTAAACACATTTTTTCTTATTATTGTTTTCGCCACATTTACATTAAGTTCATTTTATTTTATTTTGTTTACATTTGTAGTTATTTGGGTTAGTTGACTAGCAACTAATTCCGCCCATCCTTCCAAAACCCGAGATTTTTACTTGCTTTCTATAAAATATAAAAATACAAAAAGAATCTTCCCTCACCTCTAGACCTAATTTAATTGAGTTTTAACCCTAGCGAACACTATTCTTTGAATTGAACGATCAATCCTCGGTACTTGTCACTATACTATACTACAACGGTCAGGTACACTGCCTGGTGGGGATTGCAAGCTTCTCAAGATCCCTTGAGAGGTAAAACCTTTTGCAAGGTTGCAAAACCACGCATCAAGGTAAAAATCTCGAGTATTGGAAGAGTTGGCGAATTAGTTGCTAATCAACTAACCCAAAAGCTACTAATTAAACAAATGTGCAAGAAAAGTAAATTAAGGTTCTACAAGGGAAGTGAAGTGTGTGTACCTATGATGTATTACTCCTTGCTAGCTATCCAATTCTACCTATTGAATGTTAACCTTGTTTTAATTGACGGGTTGCATTCCTTAATACCATTCGTGGGGCCGCGTACGATCTTCCCCAACTCTATAAGCTCTTATCTCCTCCTAAGACGACACGTAAAGCGCCCAATCCTAGGGATTATAAATAGTGGCTTATGCATTAAATACAACTAATTAACCGTAGTACACGTCCGATTCAGGTTTCTTAAGACGTTCAAGCATATTACCATTTAGGAGTATTGCCAGTTTTCTTAAGCCTAACATCGATAAACATTCAATCAAAACAAGAAACAATAGGAACCAAGAATTATAAACTAAATCAACTAGACTTATTGAAGTTGTCATACCATAATTGATGAAGATAGACACAAACATCAACAAGGAATCAATAAGATCTAATTAATTATATACAAGTTTCACACAATCATAAGTAGACACAAGGTGAATTAGCAAAGCATAATCAATGAAGAGCAAGCAACAATAACAATGAAAGACATAATTAAGATACAATCAACAAACCAATACAAGATGTTTTTGGAGTGATTAAAACCCTCTAAGTTGCTGTAAAAACACCTACCCTAACCCTAGAATCAGACTTAGGGTTTGGGGCTTACAAATAATGAAGTTATAAGGTAGTATTTATAGGAAGTTTTCTAGCCGGCCCATCTTGACGGCGTCAACCCCTAACAAATGACGGCGTCATGACCATTTTTCCCCAAATTGAATATTTTTTCATGTTGATCGTTTTCTTTTTTGAATCGCGCAAATCCGAGTTCGTATGCAAAAGTTATGGCCAAAACAGTAACCAGCTACTGGGCGCGCAAGTTGTGATTGTCTTGATCAACATGTGACGGTTTCACTAAGGTTTCTTCTTGTGCAAGTAATCGTTCTGACGTCGTCACTTTTTATCCTCTGGCGTCGTCAGGTTCAACCCTGATGCCGTCACTCTCAAAGTCTTCTGGGCCGTCTCTCTTTAAGTTAATACGTGACGGCCTTGGCGTTTTATAACGTGACGCCGTCACGTGTAATCTTCCCAGTTTCTTTCTGGCGCGTCAAGTGTAAAGCAAATATCGATCTCTTGATCAACCTGTGATGGCGTCACCTTGTGATACTTGACGCTGTCAGGTACTGTTTCCAGCTTGGATTCGACTTTGTCGTTTTCTTCACTCTTGAGCATAAAAACGTCCAAAAAGCTTCAAAATGCTTCATATTCCAGAAATCACATCCCAAGTACCTAAAATGATAAAAGAAACGATTTAGGGTAATATTTGATCATAAAAATACGATTTAGGGCTTAAATGACCCCCTAAAAGCGTAACAAATATTTCCTTATCACATGCTAGAGAGCCTGTTTGGCATCTTGATAGTGGATGTTCAAGAAGCATGACTAGCGTGAAGGAATATCTGCACAAATATGTAAAGGAACCAGGACCTAAGGTGGTATTTGCTGATAACTCATCTTGTCTCACTGAAGGTTATGGTTCAATAAACTATAGTGGAATAGTTTTTACTAGAATAGCTTATGTTAACGGTCTTAAGTATAACCTGATCAGTGTCAGCCAACTATGTGATGCCAAGTACATTGTTCAGTTTGATGATAAGCAAGGAACCATCTTCAATGCAAACAAAGAATTTTTTCTTATTGCGCCAAGAAGACAAGATGTCTGTGTTTTAGATATGTCCTCAGTCACTCAGAATGGAACATATCTTTTTGTGAAAGCCACTGAAACCCTTAATTGGATTTGGTATAAAAGACTTTCCCACCTGAATTTCAAAAACATAAACAACCTTGCCAAACAAAACAAAGTCCTTGGCTTACCATCACTTGTGTTCTCAAACGATAAACCCTGTCCTGCCTGTAAAAAAGGAAAACACCATAGGGCATCCTTTAAAACCAAACAAAATTCTTCTATCATCAGCTGCCTTCATATGCTTCACATGGATCTTTTTGGACCCATCAGTCCAATGTCAATCCACCATGAGAAGTACACTCTGGTCATTGTGGATGAATACTCAAGATACACTTGGGTTTACTTCCTGACCAAAAGAGTCAGGCAGCTGAAACAATCATGTCCTTTGTCAGGAAGATTGAAAACCAAAATGACATCAGGGTCAATCAAATCAGGACTGATAATGGGACTTAATTCAAAAATCATGACCTTGAATGTTTTTGTGATGAGAAAGGGATTTCTCAAAATTTCTCCGCTCCTTATACTCTTGAGCAAAATGGTGTTGCTGAAAGGAAGAATAGAACCCTCATTGAGGCTGCAAGAACAATGCTTAATGGATCTGCACTCACCAAACATTTTTGGACTGAGGCAGTTAAAACAGCCTGCTACACACAGAACAGGTCCATCATTGTTAAGAGACATATCAAAACTCCCTATGAGTTATTTAAAGTAAGAATCCTTGATATCAGCTATTTCCATGTGTTTGGGTGTCCTGTGTTTATTCATAATCATAAGGATCATCTTGGTAAATTTGATGCCAAAGCTAATGATGGTTACTTTCTAGGGTATTCCCTTGTCTCAAAAGCCTTCAGGGTGTTCAATACAAGGAGACAAAATATTGAAGAAACCTTCCATGTCACCTTTGATGAGAGTACTGAAGCTATCAGGTTCTCAAATTCCTCAGTTGAGGAAATTGATATTGATGACTCATCAAGATATCCTCCTGATGAGTATCACCTTGAGAATAATCCCTCTACTCAATACCAAGATAATGCAGATATCTCATACTTTATCAATCCTCACAATCTACCTCAACCAACCAACAGTGAGTTCATAAAAACTCAACAAGTCTCCAATGAGACTACACCTACTGAACCAATTGTTCAGGATCCCTCAGTTCAAATTGTTTACACTGAGGTGACTGAAGATCAAAATCTTGAGGCACCCCAGGCTCTAGTGACTGAACCAATTCCTCCAACAAAGCAGGCTTCTATAAGTTCTAACTCATATCCTTGACCTCAGGATAGCTGGACTAAGTCCAGAACAATTGAACTTGTGAACATCATTGGTGAGCCCACTGAATTCATGCTTACCAGAAGCATGGCTGCTAAACTTAAGGCAGCTTCAACCAATGTTTGTCTCTGTGTTGACTTTCTCTCTAACATAGAGCCAAAGAATGTTAAAGAAGCTCTGAAACATGAAAGTTGGATTCAGGCCATGAGAGATGAGCTGGAGCAATTTGACAGTAACAAAGTCATGACCCTTGTTGAATGCCCCCAGGGTGTTTATGTCATTTGGAATGAAATGGGTCTTTAAAAACAAAACTGATGAATGTCGAACAGTCATCAAAAACAAGGCAAGACTTTTTGCAAAAGGATATAATCAACAGGAAGGTATTGATTATGAGGAAACCTTTGCACCTGTTGCTAGAATCGAAGCCATCAGGATCTTCCTAGCCTATGCAACATACATGAACTTTAAAGAAGATGTTTATGTGCAACAACCTTTAGGGTTTGAAAGTAGTGAATTTCCCAACCATGTCTACAAGCTCAACAAAGCTCTTTACGGACTGAAACAAGCACCCAGGGCATGGTATGAAACTCTTTCAGCCTTCCTGATCCAAAACAAGTTTGTCAGAGGTAAGATTGAAAATACATTGTTTACCTATAGGACAAAAGAGGATGTGATCCTTGTTCAAGTGTATGAGGATGACATCATATTTGGTTCAACAAGCTACAAACTTTGTAACAGTTTGAAAAACTAATGACAAAGAAGTTTGAAATGAGTATGATGGGTGAATTCACTTACTTTCTTGGACTACAAATCAAACAAACTGAAAAAGGCATATCCATCAGTCAAGAAAAGTACACCAGGAACTTACTAAAAAGTATGACCTCAGTGACTGCCTTAGTGAAAACACCAATGGTACCTCCATACAACTTGGGTCCTGACCTTACTGGAAAACCAGTTAATCAAACTCTCTTTAGAGGGATGATTGGGTCGCTGATATACCTACTAGCCTCAAGGCCTGATATTCAATTTTCAGTCTGTTCATGTGCTAGATATCAGTCTGACCCAAAAGAATCACATCTCACTGCGGTCAAAAGGATTCTGAGATACCTGAAGGGTACTTCCAGTCTTGGACTATACTACCCCAAATGCTCAGGGTTTGATCTAAAAGTATAATCAGACTCTGACTATGCAGGATGCAACATGGACAGAAAAAGCACTTCAGGCTCCTGCCAATTTCTTGGAGGAAAATTTGTCTGTTGGAGTGCTAAAAAACAACAATCAGTTGCAATGTCCTTAGTAGAAGCTGAATATGTTGCTGCAGCTAGTTGTTGTGTAAATGTGTTATGGATGAAAAGTCAACTCAGTGACTATGGCATTCATTACAAGATGGTACCCATCTTTTGTGATAACACAAGTGCAACAGCTATCTCAAACAACCCAGTGCTTCATCAAAGAACAAAACACATTGATATCAGATATCATTTCATCAGGGACCATATCATGAAAGGAGATATTGAACTACACTTCTACAAAACCCCTAGATGAACCTACTTTCACCAGACTGAAAGCAGAACTAGGCACGTTGGATATTGATGATCAACTCACTGATTAAACATATCCTAACATGGTGTATATTCTCTCTCTGGTCCCTGATCATTAATATCCCTCTGTAAACCACTTCAAACATCACCAAACACCATTCGCAGTGAGTTTATCATATCATGAAAACTCACTGAATATCCCTCCCAAAAACATCTGCACTCTGAATGATATCTCATTCAGGGAGTTCATGACATTTACTGGTACAATTCAATGCTCAACTAAATGCTCTAAGTATCTAGTTAGTAAATGTCCTAGGTTGGTAACTGAATCTCCTATTTAATATAGGAATATATGTCTCTACCTTACTGGCATCTACACCATAGGCCCCCACTTCATCACCAATTATCCCACTAGGCATTAACTGCCTTCCCTTACAAATAATATCTTTTGGTATTTCATTATGACATCATGCCTACAAAAGTGCACTCTTGCAGACCCACGCACTATTCACCTCGACAGTTGCACAAAACCTGGGAAAGTGGAGTGGTGGCATTTAATGTGGATCCCAAATGGTTTATACATTTTGATTTTCAAAATCATAAACCCCTTGGCATTCCTTCACCCTCTATAAATACCCCTTTCAAAACACATAAAACACACAAACAAAATTTCTTAAATAAACTCTGCAAAAATATCTTTAAATTGCAAATTTGTGTGTTTTATCTCAAAAGCTTTTTCAAACTTTATTTTCTTGGTTGAGAAGATTTGTAACAAGAAATCCTTCTTATTACTATCATCCTGATAACATATCACTCACTTCATGACAGAAAACGAGTTGGATTCAACTTGTGGATAATCTAGAGTTTGATATTCTGCCATTCAAAAACTTTAAATTTTTCTTGACCTAAAATGGCAGCTGACCAAGGAATAAAACTTGCACCTCAATGGGCAAAATTGACTCTGGCTAATGTTCAATTCAAAACAAACAACGTTGTAGGCAATTTTAACTACCCAACCAATGTCCCTGTCTACAAAGAAATCATGAAGTTTTTGTATAATTGCTTTTTGAAAAAAGCTTTCACATCTACACCCTACTTTTAGTACCACACCTACCTCAGGGAGTTTTGAGGTACTGCTCAGGCCTTTGACCAGACACCCTCCACTGATGAGAACGAACCAAGACCCCTTAAGGAGTTTCTCATCAGCTTTTCGGTCTTAAATGGGGAAAGAAAATGTGTCCTGGATTTCAAAACTTTTTCCTCTGCAACAGGACTTAATTATAATAATGGAGTTTATGTTGCACATCCTGACCCAAACAATGTTAAAACTGGGTTAGAAAAAATTGCTTTGGATCCTAAATATTTGGACAAGAGCTCCTTTCCCGTGGTTTGGAAGATCCTGTTCACTTTTGTGATTCAGGTTCTCAGCGGGAACCATTCATCCACTGAGCAGATTAACTCTATTCAGTTGATGATGGCTCATTGCCTGATGACAGGGCTCACTGTCGACATTGGAGAGATCATTTATGGTGATCTCGTAACCAAGCTACTGAATAAAACTAGGCTACACTATATGTCTTACCCTATATTTATTTCATGTACTTTACAATGGTTACTGGGTTGTGACTACCATAGTTTTAAAAATCGCGCCTAAGGCGCGCCTACTCCCTAAATCCCACGAGGCTCCAGCCTTTGGGATTTTTTTAGATCGAGGCTCACGACATGCATGAATCCCGTAAAAATCGCAGCGCTTTGGGAATTTTTGCGCTTTAGCGCCTTGGGGATTTGTGCGCCTAGAAGATGTAACGGGGTTTTGGCCTTTTTTTCTTAATAGTAAGATACAATTTGGGATTACATGTTATATACATTTGGCCCTTTAAGCTATAAAGTATCTAATAACCCTAATATTTTAAAAAATAACTAAAATACACAATCAACAAAGAACTATATTTTTTTGTAATCTAATGTCTAAGAATACTAGCTTATTAACATATACAAATGTTGTTTCTTTAGTGTTAAGTGTTACCAAACAAACATAGTTTTTTTGTTTGTTGATAGTTGATAGTTTGATACATGGTAATTTGTTAAATTTTATAAGTCATAAACTCATATATTGTAATGTATATTCAGGAATTTAGGGTAGTTCATTGATTTTGATATGTTGCCTGCTTAATATTTTGGGTTTAAATGCAATGTAATAACTATTAAGTGGCATTATGCATTGAATATTGATATTTTTGTGTTATTTAAGCTGCATAAGTTGTCACATATGTTATAAAAAAACCTAAATATATAGTGCGCCTCATATTTATGAATCCCGCGCCTTGGTTTGCGTCTCGACTCGAGGCTCTTTGACCCCCTTTGCGCCTTAGTGCGCCTTGAGCCTTTCAGAACATTGGACTGACTACACTCAGGACGTTCATTTAAGTTCTTTACCAGCCGTCCTAAGTTCATCAAATTTTACAAAGGACCCATCCTTAGTCACTAACACTGAATTAACGGCCCATATGGTTTCCATAAACAACCGGAGTGACTCAGTGTACCCACCTTCCCTTCCTAAGAGGACAGGGAAGTCTCAGTCTGTGCCAAAGGCCAAACCTAAGGCACAGCGCCCTGGGGCTTCAGGGACACATGCTATTAAGCCAAGAAGAAAACCCAAGACCGATACGACCACCCGAGGCCAGGCTCCACCACCCTTAGGGAAATATACAATCCGTTAGTAGGGGAGTGCCTTCCACCTTTCCTGCTAAAGGCTCTGATGAATCACGATCAGAGTCTCAGGGAGTAACGGTCCCTATATCTTCGACAAGCCAGTACAAGCTTGTTGGAAAGGGGGACCTCACCATCTCACATGTTCCTAGTGATGCCACTGACAAAAACCCATCAGTGTCTGAAGGGACAACCGAGGACAAAGACTCAGGGGGACTAAAACCACCCGCTGATATGGAACCAACACCCCCCATAGATTTGCGCATTTTTCGCAAACTGACTCTAAAGACCAGGCTGATAAATCCCAGTCTGCTGGATTAGAGGGGTCAGGGAGCGACCACAACCAATGCAAGTCTTCTTATGAAGAGGAGCCGGCTAACCCTTTTTTGCAGATTGATTCTATGGCTACATTTCTGGCTGTTCTTAACTCTGATGATGAATTGAGCAAAGCCAGTGAGGAGGAAATTTATGAAGCAGGAGATGATATGGAGACTGATGTCATAGCCACTGAACATTCTCATCAGTCTCCCTCACATCAACAGGAGAAAGAATCTAAATCTCAGGATGATGAACCTGAGACTTCCTCCCCAGCCAGGCTCACAAAGTATGCTGATTCCTAGCCTCTCACTAAGAGAAAACTAAAGAAGTTCTTGAACAAGGCATGCAATGTTATTTACAGAGGTATCACTGATGATGTGTTCGACATGCACACTGAGCAAGCTGTTCACTACTTCAACCTCAGGGATTCTGTTGAAGCCTTTCATGATAACACTGTGGAGCAACAAGCTGAAATCTCCTTTTCCCTGACAACTCTTAACAGCCATTTCAGCAACTTCAATGCTACACTTGGCCAAATTACGAAGAGCGTTGCAACTATTTAAGAGTCTGTCAAAGATGATCCTGAGCTCAACAAGAAGCTACTTCAGGCTGCTCAAACTTACCAGCAAAACTCTGCACAATTCACTGAGCTGGTAAACATCCTGAATTCAGCTAATCTTCAAGGTCTTCGATCTTCAGTGGCTTCTATTGGTTCTTCCTTGAGCTAAATCTTCCAACTCCTTGGCCTGGAATCTTGGGCCAAGGATGTCAGCTATTGAGTCCACTCAGGCCTCTCTTGATGCCAAGGTGTCTATTCAACAAAAGGATACCTCTGACATCAAATACATGCTCACCGAACTCTACCAGGCCTTCAAGGGTTTAGCTCCTCCCTCTACTTCCATGAATCAACCAACTCTTGCTCTGACAATGGGTCTCGCAACAGTTAAGGGGGAGAGGATCACTTAAGCATCCTTTAGCCAACAACCTCCTTCTCACACTAAGGGGAGATTCCTACAGTGGCGGCTCCTATTTCCTCTTTCAGAGAGCCTGAAACATCTTCTTCCCAACAGGACAAGGGTAAAGGCATACTTACAACAGTGTCTGAACCCATACCATAGCTGGTGCCTGTTTCCTCAGTGGTTAGGCAAGATCTTGATACAACTATCAGGGTCCCCTATGAAATTAATGGCATAACTTATCAAATGACCGAGGAAGAAATCCAAGCTCACATGGACAGGGTTGAAATGTTAAGGAAAGTTGCTTTGAAAGAACAGGCTACCAAGGCTGCTCTCATTGAGGTGGTGAATGAAGAGGCTAAATCAATTGGGTTGAAATAGGGAAGGTGGTGAAACGTTCAAGAAGGCTCAGGATGCTGCCTTGGTCGCTCTTAAGGAGAAAAGGGATGCCAAACTAAAGAAATCTATTGAAATCAGGCAACAAAATATTGATAGGTATAAATGGTTTATGACACATAGACTGAACCCTGAACCTATCACTGGTGTCAAGATCCATCAAAATATCAAGCCAGCAGTTCTCAGTGTCTTCAGGGGTCAAGATAAACGACATTTTGAAGTCCATGATCCTTTCAGATTCTCTGACTTTGGGATCACTGAACTAGATGATTGGGTCCTATAATTGTGAAGAAAAACAATGTCGTTGTCAAAAGCCTGATGAAATCTCTCAGGACAAGGTATGATAACCTAGCCAAGAAACATAAAGAACTTGGCATTCCCTCACTGCTTCCAGCATCAACTTCTGCTATTCAGGCTGCCCCATCTCAGTCCTCAAAAAGGAAGAGAAAGAAGATTGAGACTGAACCTGAGATTAGTGCTCCTGGCCTTGAATACAACAGAGCCCTCCTTGAAGGAGTAAAATTTGTAAACAACTGGGTCATTGAGCAACCTGAAAGAGGTCTCTTCTTCACTGATGAATTTGGTGATCCAGCCTTCCAGAGATGGGCAGATATTGATCAAGCTGGAATCAAAGCTATGTTAGGATACTTCCTCATGGCCAACCCTATCAGGAATGAAGCAAATGCCAGGTTCTGCCATGACCTGATGATCAAGATCCAAGAGCACCCTGACAATCATGATCAAGCTGGAATCAAAGCTAGGCTAGGATACTTCCTCATGGCCAAACCTATCAGGAATGAAGCAAATGCCAGGTTTTGCCATGACCTGATGATCAAGATCCAACAGCACCCTGACAAACATGAACTTGAATCCAAACGACAAAAGCTTGAACCCCTGTGAATGAAGTTCTGAAGCCTGAATGAATCTGCTACAACTATCTTTTATTTTACTTTGTTTTGTTTAGGATTGTAATAACTATGAATAATATTTGATGTTTTGTTTAACATCCAGTGTCCTGAACTTTACTTAGTAATTCAATCAGTAGAGATAAATACCTTTGTTATCTCTCACTAAACATAGAAGCACTTAGGCTATTTGTATATCCAAATAGGGGGAGACTGTTAGGTCTGTTAAAACCCAAACTCCTTAAACTAGGATTTGAACATAAAATATCATAAGTGTTTGATAACCGTAAACACTCAACAAGTCACTGAATGCATAGTCCTTCAGTGAGTCATCCTCAAGAAGCTTAGGACGAATCTATGAAGAAAGGTTCACCATTCAGTGAGGCGGTACTCAGTGAATGATACCTGAGCCAAAGAAGAAGATGATGGATTCAGTGAGTAACAACAATAGCTCACTGAATCCCCTTGACTCCTCACCAACTAAGAAGACTGAGTGAACTAAGACTGAAGATACAAAGACTGAAGTAAAGGCAGGATTAGGCGGGACAAGTTTGAATGGATAAGGAAGGGTCTTTATCAAGCAAAGGTCAACTTTCCCTGAATGGGTATAAAACCAAGAGTGTTGTCAACACTGAAGATCAGAAAGCATCCCTGCCCTTTGCTAGTTATAGCCATTTGTAACAGGGAAAAAATACCTATGTATCTTATCCAATGTAGGCTGATGAAATCTTTGTCTTATAGCCTTTGTCTCCTAGGTATCAGTTAGAATCCACTTGTGTATAAATAGAGAATAAGAGAGAGAAGTAAAGATTTAGTTTGTGCACTTCATGCTTAGACATTCATATACCAAATCTTTACTCTCTTCAAAGAACAACACAATCTCTGAGATAGCTCAGTTGGATCTTTAGTTGTCACTCAAACATAGTTTGAGTTTAGTGAGGAGTTTTACCATACTTGTCATTTCAATCCCAAGTGTTGTTCTGCAAACACTTGGGTATAATTCTTTTGATTAATTTCTAATAAAGAGTTAAACGTTAAAAAATCTTGCTCCCTATCTTTTACGTTTATTTACTTTTGGTTACTAATCATTGCATCGCTAAACCATGAAACTTGGTTAGATTAACTTCTTAGTTAAGATTAACCAAGTAAAAGGGTCCAACAATTAGGGTTTATATTATTAACTTAATTATTGGGATTAATAATGTATTTATAAAAATGTTTTTGAGTTAAAAAAATAAAAGTCAGCTGCCAGCGTGGCAGGCAACCGGATATAAGAAGCATAAAATAGTTGGGTCACTATTTTACCCGGTAAGGATACTACAGTAACCCATTCGCACAAAAAATAGTTGGGTAACTTAGATGAACAAAATCGCAAAGTTTGGTAACCTATCTGATATAAAACCCTAATAGAAAATTACTAGAACATGGGCTACCCTGTATGGCCCAAACATTCAAAACTAATGTACGATTAACACTCTCTCAGATTTTGAGCGGGAGATGATTGAACAATCAAACTGAAGCGAGACTCCTCAAAAAGAGCCGAACGAAGTCCATTAGTGAAATATTTGCATACTGGTAGCATGAAGGTACATGCAGCGCTCAAACCTGTCCAGTAGCAACCATATCATGAACAAAGTGAATGTCAATCTCAATGTGCTTAGTCCATTGATACTGAACATGATTGGCGGATAAGTAGACAGCACTGACATTATCACAGTAGACAAGGGTGGCAGACATCAAAGGTGTGTGTAACCCGAAGTAAATTACGAATCCATGTAGCATCAGCAACAGATTAGCAACACCCCTATACTCAGCCTCGGCACTGGACCGAGAAAGAGTGTGTTGGTATTTAGAAAACCCTGATAGTATGTTGTCACCTAAGAAGACACAGTAACCAAATGTAGATCGTCTAGTGGCAGGGCAAGCAGCCCAATCAACGTTCGAATATGCCATAAGAGAAGTGCTAGGAGAGGTGTATAACAGGAGACCCAAATCCAATGTCTCTTGTACTTACTGAAAAATGTGCTTAAGAGCAGCCAAGTGAAGTTCCCTTCGATCATGCATAAATAAACAAATCAAGTAGTTACTAGAATATGAACTAAGCCTAAGGCCCGACCATTCAAAACTCTTTACAAATAGAATCAAAGCTATTAATATTGTTACTATTACAGTAAAACCTCTATAAATTAATACACGATAAATTAATAATCTTGATAAAATTAATAATTTGTCTAGTCCCAACTTTGGACCAATACAAATTTAGACACCAATTGATAAAATAATAAGATAATTTTTTTGAAACCTTAGTGTATATATATTGGCCCCAAAGAAAGTATAAATTAATAATTACTAAAAAAATTTCACAATTTCTTATATGCCTTGAACCTCGTAACATTCATTAGTAATTTAGTATACATTTATTAATTTTTTCAATGACTTTAATTCATAAAATGCTAATTGAAACTTATTTTTCTAATTTATTTTTAATCTTTAATTAATATACATTGTAACTAGTGTGTTAGACTTGGAAATTTAAAGCTCAAACGTAAAACCTTTTTAAATTAATAAATTATTAATTTATCGATATTAATATATCTTGCTAAATTAATAAAATATATCGATCCCAACATCATTCATTTATAGAGGTTTTTACCGTACTTATTTACATTGTTCTTGCTTGGTGACACTTGATATTTATTTTAGTTCCAAAAAGAGTACCACTTTATAGGTAAGTGCTATGAAATATTTCTTTCTTATTGATTTATCTTCTTCTAGCATTAATTGAAGACTACTTGAGATCGACACATGTTATGAGTCATGCATGCAGGTCTTTTCTGTAGGGTAAGGTTAAAGGTTTGTAAAACTATCTTAATGAAATTCTTTTGATTGTTCTCCATGTCATTTTCAACATAATTTGAAAGATAAATGTTATCCATTTTCCCAAATCTTATCTGATTAGTATATAAGAGCCGGGGAGTGGTAACACCTCCCGGCGTTATTCTTATGTGGCAATGTTAAAACGCAGAAACGCAAGTTAGAACCATTTCCATAGTACTCGCGTTGTTGTTGCGTTGCTGCCGGAGTTGTTTTGACAACTTGCATTGTAACGCAAGGAAGGCAAGGGCGAATTTGCAAAACAGTCTCCCCTACTATGTAACGGCTAGTTTGCATGTAAAAAAATGTAATTTACCTTTTGTATTCAAACGGTTATTTTTTTCAAAATAATTTTTTTTAAAACCCTTATAAATACTCAACAATATAAACTATTTTCACACTTAACATATTTACACACATAACTTATTTTCTAATTTCACAATTATGGATTGTAAACTCCCACACACCGTTGAACAACTGCAACGATTTATCAAAAAGGAAACCGAGAAAGGCGACACGGATCGCCAAAATGCTATTGTGGAAGTCATCAAGAAGTTTGAACTTGCGAAACAACTGAAACGACCACTTAGAGAATGCTACGCAGCGTGTACAGACATCTCAGATGATAGGAAATATGTGATCAACCAGTTCTTGTACGATGAATATCGTAAAGACGCTGCTGTTGCTGATTCGCTGTGGGTTTGTGTCAACCAGATACAGTCCCAAATTTTCAACAAGATCCGTTGGAGTTTTGAAAAAAAAGTGAAAGCTGCTATGGTTGAATAACAACAACAACAACAATTTGTGCAAGGTAAATCAAGTTCATCTGCACCAAGAGATGTTGAGCAACAACAATAGCTGCCTCATCTGTATCACTTTCAGCTAAGTTTTGAGAAAAATGTGACAGCTGATGATGGTGGCTGGAACTCTGTCAAGGAACGGGAGCTGAGCAGGTTGGAAGCTCAGTTAGAAGCAGAGCAGTTTGCGAGTTATGATCCTTACGACGACGGTTACAACTCCAGCAACTCTCAAACCTGGGATCACCCGGATTACAATTGAAGTTTAAGTTTATGTTTATATGATGTTTTAATTTAGTATCATTTTTATTTTATGCTTATGTAACGTTTAAGTATGTTTCTGTTAAGTATGTTTCTTTTAAATAAATTAATTTTCTTGAAAATAAAAATACATTAAAATACGATACGAAACAATACAATACGATACGAAAACAAATCATACAACATTACAATACGATACGATACGAGCGGGATATATTTAAAATTCAAATTTTAATAATATAGTATTTGAATGTTTAATGAATGAAATTGTTGAGGGTAGAATTTGAAAATTTGTAAAAAGTGGTGTTATTGGGTGTTATGATTTCCTAGTGTTTTTTAGTGTTATGTTATTAGGTGTTGAGATGACGTGGTGCCGAGTTATTTCATAACTCAAGTTATGACTCCCTAGGCTCTAAGTATAGTCAAAGTAATATTGTTATCAACGCCTCAATGGAGCTCTGTATCTTTGTCAATGCTTGTTTGCAACATAACACACGTACACACACATCACATGTGCTTGGTTTTTATGCTTATTTCTTCATTTATGAGTTAGGCATCGTATATATATATCCACTATGCGTTCTTTTTAAATATCAATGATTAATGTATCCATGAAGGTATGGTCTCCAGTAGTTGGCTCGAGCTGATTCTAACTAAGATGCTATAAGGGTTGAAATTATCAACGTATATAACGCGCAACATGTGTAAAATATGCTCGTATGGGCTGATAATGGATCAAAGGTCACTTAGTTGAGGCTTTGATATTTTGTCTTCACTAGTCATTCTGAGATGGTTATTAGGGAAAAACACAGCTTAATGACGTAAACATAGAACTTATATTTGTGTTGTCATTTCAGATTGGGGTGAAGAAGCTCATTCCTAGATAGACATAACCACAATGTGTAAATGAAAGAAATTTGGTGTAGGTTTAAATTGGACACGCTGATAATGACTTCAAGAAGTATGTATAAGCGAATAGAAACAGTTATAGTTGTGATTATTCGTGGAATAACTTCAACCAAACAACAGGCTATGTTTTGTTAGCGGGCTCCTTATGAATAGAACTTATAACCTTATTAACAATTACCATCCCTTAAGCAATAGGCATGCTGAATACTATGTTTCTGCTCCATGGTGGCGGAGGCAGGAGGGGGCAGGATGGACACCTGCCGCCTATTGAAAAAAATTGTAGTTGTATGCTATCTATTCTTTATCTTTATCAATACTTGTATGCTACACAAAGTACACATTTGGCGGTTTCTCCTTCTTGTAATTTATTGTGTTAGCTAGGCAGTGTAACTTCCTATACTTTCTTGATAACTCAAAGGTGTAGTTCAATTTAATCATTGTAAATTACAAACAAAATTTTTTGAAAGGGGAAATACAGAAACATTGTAGGCTAGTGTCGATCACCAAGCTCCGATCCACAAGTTTTCTCTTGACCCCTGAAAATCCCTTCTCGTCTCAACTTATCTTCCTTCGATTTTCTACAGAAAATCACCCAAGAATTTACTTCTAGCGCGACACAAATTCCTATCAATGTAGCAAGACACAAGCAGTATGCTAACTTAGCATAAGATCTCCCTTCACCCATCACTTCAAATCCTTGAAACACATTCACAACTCCTAAAGTCACACACGCGTACCCCACAAAATGGTGGTAGGACTTCCAATACTTCCTAAACTTATTAGTAGTTTTGGGTCTAAACAACAGTGCTAATGTCTGGAGACTACCTAAGAAAAATGCTGCAAATCCTAGCTTGCGGTGAAGCCCATAGACCCGCCCTGGTGAAAGTTGTCCCAGGTGGACCCCAATGGCAAAACCAGCAGTCCCTAATAAAAACGCTGAAAGCTGAATTCCAGCATGCACGTAAAACCACGTGGGCCCGAGTGACTGAATGTGTCTTAGGTAGCGTGCAGTGACGGCGCCAATTGGTAACAATACACCCCATGATATTGCATTCATGATTCCATGAACAAGTTTTAGAGTTTTGACGAAATTGTTCGGGCCAGAGGCAGATATGCCTGATAAAACATCGATTGTGGCAATAGAGGAAAGGTCGTTAATGGTTGTTGGATGGATGGTAGGAGAGTATCCTTGTACATATAACCCTCTATTCCACACATGATGGATCTTGGTCTTGTTTGGTTTAAGTTTTAATGTGGCGTATATTTGAATAGTGGCACCATTATGGATTGTAGCCATCCGTCCGCCATATAATGTGGCAGAAGAAGATAATAGATGGATGTCTAAGGGCCTTGAGAGCAAAGGGCTTTTCTGTAGTTTCACCGTTGGGTCTATAATGTAAGGTAGGAGAACTAGCTGACCCGAGTTTGGGTCGGGAAAGGTGATCAGTGCTCGTGTCCCTGTCATTTCAGGACTGTTTGGGTTTATACCCCAAGCAACCCAACCAGATGGCGATATAAACGTCCCTGAAAAGACCAAGTCGAGAGTTGAATTATGCCTATGAAAAGTCCATGCTATTGACGCATCTTGGGAGGGTAACGGCATGCATTTTTCAAAGGTTTTGGTGGTGGTTTTTGTGGTGCAATGGGCAGAAAAAGCTCTATGAGGATGGAAACAAACTAGTATAACAAAGAGAAATGGAATCATGGTTAGTGAGAGCAAGAAACAATAACTTTAGGTATAAAAATAACACAAGTTGATGGTGTTGTTTTGTAAGGATATAAGAGGGTTATGGGGTTGTCATGATACTAAAGGTGTGTTGGTTATGATAGTGTTTTAAAGCTTTTTTTGTGCAGCTTAACTTAGAAGTGAGGCAATGAAAAATGTAGTGGGGTTGGTGAGTAAGTTCTTGATCACTAGACACAAAAGTGGTATAATTTGGTTCTAGTTTCATCATTTTCCCTTGTGGGTTTATCTTTATTTCTTCTTACAATTTATATAGGTACGGGATCCCTTACAAAGTAGATACAAAATAAAAAGTCTACAAAGTAATGTAAACCGTTGAATTAAAAGATCTCATCAGATCACCGTCGGATCAAATTAGGGGTATTTCTGTCCCATCCCCATTTATACCACCCTCAAAACAAATCTCACTCTCACCAACCACTTCACCTTCAACACATAACTAATTGACGGCAACATCACAGCCATCGCTTCATCATCACAGTTACTGCCAAACTTCATCACCGCCAACCATCACAGCCATCGCCGGAAACATCCATTCAAGATTCAGTTAAATTGATTGATAACGATATTCCACAACAACCGTCACTATTAACAATCATCGCCGGAAACAGCCATCGCCGGAAACTTCATCACCGCACCGATACCCACAACAACCGTCACTATTAACAATCGGAAATTGATTGATAACGATATTCCATTAACAGATCGGAAAACTGAACTTAACGGTGTCATCTTCATCAGTGTTTAACTGTAACCGATTCAGTTGAGACGACGTCGTTAGATATGACGGGAAAAAAAGTGAGGTGATTTTAATGGAGATGAAGATGTTGAGCTTGGTGATGATGGAGGATGATTGATGAATTCCTCCGTGAAAGCTGCATACCATTATTCAATGGTCGTCATCTGTATTTGCCTGCGTCTCCAGAGAAGGTTAGTACTTGGACTCAGTCGTTTGGGTTCAGTGAGATGACAGATATTGAAAGACTGGATCTTGTCAAATGCAAGTATCTCGAATTTCTGGGTACCAAAAAATGTCTGAAAAAATTAAAGAAAATGTGAACATATTTGAATCATTTAGTTTTGTAAAAGTTATTGTTGATATCGAATGAAGTTTGATGTGGGGTACCTAATAGGGCTGAGCAAAACCGCCTGAAACCCGATTAGCCCGACAAAACCGCCCGACCGAATTAAGCCCGATCCCGAACCGACATATCTCGGGTCGGGAGTCGGTTTCACATTTTCATGGATTCGGTATCGGGTCGGTATCGGTTAAAACCCGACAACCCGATTAAAAACTAGGTTTAGCACATTAAAAGCGCCCCCCTTTTGTATTTTATCATTTTCTGTCACAGACTCACAACAATCAAAAACAATATACCTACATACGAATCAAAAACACATCAAAAACACGAATCAATTGCATGGATCAATGTCATCGCAAGAAGGGTGAATCAAGAAAGTTGCTACTGTGATGTTGCTACTTATGTTGTGATTCAAGAATGTTGTGAATCAAGAAAGTTGCTACTGTGATGTTGCTACAAAAGGGAAAAGAGAAGAATGTTTGTGATTTGTGATTTGGAGTTATAATGATACTAATTTTTCTTGCAATCTTGCTACTGGATGTCTGGATTTGCTATTTTGTAATGTAAGTTGCTATTTTGTATTTGCTATTTTGCTTCTGTAATGCTTCCGGATGTTATTTGTATTCGTATTTGGGCTGGATATTTTTCTGTAGTTGGACTGGATGTTTGAGTTTGCTTCTGTCGGGCTAGATTGCTTATACCCGACAACCGACCGATCGCACCCGACTAAAACCGAACCGACCCGACTTCTGTCGGTATCGGTATCGGGATGGGTTTTTTGCTTCTGTCGGTATCGGGACTTGTCGGTTCGGGTCGGGATCCGGCCCGATGCTCAGCCCTAGTACCTAATACACACACAACTTTGACTTTTAAGGATATGGATGCATGAAATGTCAGATAGTGGAAATTGAATCACGTATCACAAATTTTATTAAAATAAATGTTCAATCAATAAAAAATATTCATCAATAAAAGACATTGTTCGTCAATAAAAAAATGGTTCATCAATAGAAGAGATTGTTCGTCTATTAATATAATGGTTCATCAATAGAAGACATTGTTCATCAATTAAAATAAAGGTTCATCAATAAAAAAATGGTTCATGAATAGAAGACATTGTTCGTCAATAAAAAAATGGTTCATCAATAGTAGTTTTTGATAACGTTCATCAGTTCAATTTTTAAAAAAATAACGTTCATCAGTTATTTTTTATAATGTTCAGCAATTAATGTAAGATTCAAATAGATCACAGTTAATAAGGTTCATCAGTTAATAAGGTTCATTAGTTAATAAGGTTAATAAGGTTCATCAGTTAATAAGATTAATAAGGTTCATCAGTTAGTTAATAAGGTTCATCAGTTAATATGGTTCATCAGTTAATAAGGTTCATCAGTTAATAAGGTTAATAAGGTTCATCAGTTAATAAGATTAATAAGGTTCATCAGTTAATAAGATTAATAAGGTTCATCAGTTAGTTAATAAGATTCATCAGTTAATATGGTTTATCAGTTAATAAGGTTCATCAGTTAATATGGTTCATCAGTTAATAAGGTTCATCAGTTAATATGGTTCATCAGTTAATATGGTTCAACCAAAGTAACTGATGAACAAAATGTCTTTTTTAAAAATCAGTTAATAAAGTTCATCAGTTAATAAGGTTAATAAGGTTCATCAGTTAATAAGGTTAATAAGGTTTATCAGTTAATATGGTTCATCAGTTAATAAGGTTCATCAGTTAATAAGGTTAATAAAGTTCTCAGTTAATATGGTTCAACAAAAGTAACTGATGAACAAAATGTCTTTTTTAAAAATCAGTTAATAAAGTTCATCAGTTAATAAGGTTAATAAGGTTCATCAGTTAATATGGTTCAACCAAAGTAACTAATGAACAAAATGTTTTTTTTAAAAATCAGCTAATAAGGTTCATCAGTTAATAATATAGTTCATCAGTTAAAAAAAAACAACAAAAAAACAAAAAAAAAAACAAAACTTTTTGAATCTTACATTAATAAAATGACTAAAGGTGCATTGTTGTACAAAAATTAGTGCATTTAACTAGATTTTAAGACTAAAAATCTAAGCTAAACATTTCATCAAACACGTTGTGTGCAACAAATATGAGTAAAACGTCATCTTTAACATACGATATCTCACTCATATCATATTGGATTTAAGTGATTCAAATTTCTGGGTAAAGAATGGCCAAGAAGCTACAACTTTCGTGTTTTAAGTTTTGCAAAATTCGGCCTTTAAACTAGACAAAATTAGAGCCGAAAATGCTAAAATTTTCAAGAAAATCATGACCCAATGAATATGTCAAAAAAAAAGTTTCGAAAAAATTAAAAAAATTTATACCAAATTAAAGGGGATTAAATTTTAAAAATTTTGGTAAAATCGGTTTTTTGTAAAAGTTTGTCATTTGAAAGTTATTTGCATTTGAAATTTAAGGTGGAATTTAAAAAATAGGTCAAATGACCAAAACACCCTCTAACTAAAAATATTAAAGAAAAAAGGGAGGGAGTGGGTGGGGACACATGGCATTAGCTTAGTGGTTAGAAACCTTTTTAGCCTTTTTAATTTTGATCCCCTTTATAGGGGATCGCAACTCTTTATATAATCATAAGTCACAATCATATTTTGGCAGTCTTTACACGTTATGAGTTAATAAACGAACCTCTATTATAAAAATGTTAGACTAGACCTTGATGTCACGTACTTAACTTTGAAGACACGGGATTGCATGTGGTTTTCATGGTTTTACAATGGACTTTTCATCTCTATGTTTGAAAGTTCTCATTCGAACAAGGTCATTGTCATGGTCCATAAAAAAGTACTTTTTTTAAAAGATGGAATTATATATTATAAATAAATTTACATGAACATAACAACCTAAGATAAGGTGATCTTCCATCTAAACTTGACCCTTGTATGTTACAAGAAGTAACGCGATTTTTAGACTACTGTGGAAAGATCTCATAATGTAGTTAAGCGTGTTCATGTGATGTGAGAGTACTAGTTTAGGAAACCTACAAATGCGGAGCAAGAATGTTAAGGTTGAGGTGACAAATTTTGATAATTATTAAAAAAATACACTACAAATCTGTTCATTAAGGGTCAATTTACAAAAATAGTCTGATATTACATTTTTTTCGCTTGAGGGGCACGTGCCCACCCTACCCCTCCTGTCTCCGCCAATGGAGACCTAGAAGTTGATCTTTGAGGCAAAACGAACAATATAAATGTGATAACAAATACTGGGCTGGATATCAATAGCTTTAAAGACCAAAGATCCAAAATTATCTTATATAAATGTGATATAAAATACTGGGCTGGATCAAATTATGGGCCAGCCCACTAAGCCCAACAAAGTCCAATACCCACAATCCTATTTGCTTTCACATACTCTCTCTAAAGTCTAAAAACCTGTAAAGAATCAAAGAACAATAGAACACAGAAAATGGGTGTTAGCTTAGAGGGTACAAAAGTGATACTAGTACCATACATGAAAGAACATGTCATCAAGTACCATGAATGGATGCAAGACCCGTTTCTTCTTCAAACTACCGGGTCGGATCCTCTAACCCTTGAGGAAGAGTATGAGATGCAGCTTTCTTGGACCCAAGACCCACTCAGTATATATATATATATATATATATTTTTTTTACCCACTTTTGTTTTTTTTACTTGATTTTTGTGTTATATCATAAGTATAAATGTTGTAATGAAATATGTTTATTGCAGAGTGTACTTTTATAATATTGGATAAAGAGTTAGTTTCTGGGAGTTTTGTACATGGTGAACCTTATGTTCAAGGTAAATGTTTGACCCTTTACTGCCATAGTTAAGTAGTACTTATGTTTTAGTTGAAATAATTGTGTTTTATTGTTATTGAATTTCGTTTGTGAGTTTGTATTCAGTTGAATTAGAATTACACTACTTTAGGCGTAATTTGGAAGTTTGGGGATTATTGGGGTTTTAAGTGCTAGTGTTTGGTTAGAGCATCCACAATGGTCGGTCCACCGGTGCTTGCCACATTACGAGCCTCTCCACCCGAGCTATGACACCACAATGGTAACCACGAGCAACGCCTTTCCACCACTAGCTCACCACGATCCATTGCGGATGCTCTTATGGTTTGAGTGATTCTGATTGTCTAATTATTTAGTGGTCATTTTACATGTAAATACTAGAAAATTAGAAATTAGCTCTCTACCAAAAAGAAAATTGATTATCTACTTCAGGCATTAGAAGCACATCCGAACACTATCTAATGCAACCCGTTTTATATTTTGATTATTCTATGTCACATCACCACATGATCACTATCCAACCCAATGCTGTATGCCCATTTGATTTTTGGCCTAAACTGCGGAAAAAAAGACATTTCCTTTGTAAAAGAACCATCGTATGCCTTGGAAAGTATTGTACCAAAAATATATCATTTGCTTTAGAGTGTGTCATGTTTCACTTTATCAATAACAGTATTAGACTAAGAACTTGCTTTTGCAACGAACCAAATTGAACTTGATTGATTGCTACCTTCTAGTTGATGCATTCAATATGTTGATGGTTTATTTTCGTTGTCTGATATTAACTTTGTTTTTAGTTAATGCTTAGAAAAGTGATAGTTGTTTTGTTTTGCAGCTATGATCGGTGATGTCAATGTATACATGAATGATGTGGAAGATTCTCATCTGGGTGAGATTGAAATAATGATAGCCGAACCTAAAAGGTACCAATCCTGTACTTCTTAAATCTATATCCTAGTTTACTAGGTATTTGTGGGCTGTCATTTTGGATTTTCTAAGTTTTTGTTCGCTTTCGAAAATTGAAATTCATCGTAGTTTTTAGTTTTCTGTTTCCAATGTTTAATACTTTAATTCATCATTTTTCTAACATGTAATTTTCGCTAGAAAAGTCGTGGCAAGGGACTTGGGAAGGAATCAGTATTAATGATGTTAGTGTTTGCCATTGAAAACCACAAAATCAATACCTTCCGTGCCAAAATTGGAGATGCAAATGAAGCTTCTTTGAATATGTTCCGAAAACTGGTTCCTCTCTCACTCCGAACTAATTTAAAATACTTGTTAATATTCGTTTTCCGATCATACATTTATACTGTCTAACTAATGCGACTTCATCCATTTTGTAGGGTTTCAAGGAGGTTTCTCACAGTGAAATCTTCAAAGAGGTAATCTTATTTTAACAGGAAGTACCAACAACTAAGAGGGTGTTTGGGATTAGTAATTTATAATGCTCATGTACCCATTTCCCTCTAAAATTCCTAAATTACTATCCAAACACTCCACAATACGAAAGTATGTGTAAAAAATGCAATAAACAGATAAGTAAGCACCCTCCAAACACTCCAGATAAGCGTGTTTAAAACAGATAAGTAGTACCATCCAAACATTCCAACTGCTTCACTGTGATAAATAATACAGTAAATAATAAATAGCTTAGATCATTGTAGAATAAGCAGAGAAGTAGTAACAGTCTAAAATGCTTAACTATGCTTAAGAAAACGCAAAAATGGGCAGATAAGTAGTTAACTTAGCAAATCCCAAAAACACTATATTTAAATAAATTGAATTTTAATATGGAGCTGGCGAGACGACATTTGATATACATGGTGTAATTGATTGTATAGTAAGGTCTTATCCATCTTTCCTTGACTTTGCGAGCGCAGGTGACCCTGGAGCTACTGATAACAGCAGAAAAGAACAAGGAGCTGGTTCAGTTAGTTGGGAATATTGTTACATATACATAGGTCTCGGTGCAGCCCCTTGCATGTATGGATTCTTGCTTAAGGATTAGAACTTTAAAATCTCATTAACCATTGAGAGAAGCTGTAGAACAATTAATTCCAAGTGTTGCAATTTACTGTACTTGTTGACAGTTGGAATGAACAAAAATGTATCTGATATGTTGCCGTGAACTCTTCTGCACTTTAATAGGTTCAACATTGAAAGCTCTAAAAACTTTTGTCACTTGATTTTAGTTTTACTAATAGTCATAAATGTCACAATAAAAGAAATGTCACATAAGGCTAAGATCTGTGTGTTGGGGAAGCTGACTAAGAATCGTGTGCATTGAATAGTATCAAAGAAACTGAGTAAGTTACGAGATTTTGGACTTCAATATATTAGACAAAGTTCGACTGCAAATATCGTAGTATAACCGTCCGGCCTTGTAAGCTGAAAGGGTGTAGATTGGCATGAACACCCTGATCTCAAGTGCCTTTTGGGACTGACCCTCCACCCCACAAGGAATAGCTTCGGCAACTCTTCTGACTCAGAGGAGCACCATCTGGAGTGAGACGAAGAAAGGACGACTATGAGCTACTTATGGCACGAAAGAAAATTGAATATAAAGAGACACAAAAAAGACCAAAAACCTAAGAACTGTATACTCGTCTCATATTAAAATAGGTTTACTTTCATGATGCACAAGTTTTAAAAAATCTCACTAAAGACATTTTTCATCAATTAAATATCATATCTACCCACTAAAATTTACTTTTATTAGTTGAAATGCAAAGTAAAAAACTTGCTACTCTTCTTAAAATAAGTGTCAAGTTTGACTCTTTTTTTTTTTTTTTTTTTTTTTTAACTTTAACCTTAAATATTTTTGTTAGTGTTATAGTGTTATACCAAAAGGCTTGTGTCCGAAAGATACTCCTTATTGTATGAGAAGCTCCCAACTAAATTGCTGCGGATTCAAGTCTTGCTTATAACATGTGAAATAGATTTGTGGTTTAAATGTTGTGAGATAGTTTAAAATTATTTTTTTTAAATAAATAAAATAAATAAAAAAATAATAAAAACATTTATATTATTATACCAATCAAAATAGATTTAAAATTTAATTTATTTATATATTTTGCATCACTAAACAAAATAGTTTTTTTTTTTTTTTGAAAAGTGAACTTCATTCAAAAAAACCACAAGAAGTCCTCAATGCGAGGACCCAAGGGCAACAACTCACGACATTACAAAACGTTTAAAGGAGAAACACACCAAATATTCCAATCTACAACTTTTTTCTTTGCTCTATTGCGGATCCAAAAAAACGAAGTAGTCTTTATATTCTCCACAACTTCAATATATTTTCTGTGAAAGTTCCTATTATTCCTTTCGTTCCAAATTGCCCACATGGTGGTGATAATGATACCTGTCAACACGTAAGCATCCTGGTTCGACGATTTTTGCAGCTCCGTTAACTTCAGGAGATCGGAAACCTCGAAAACAATCATAGGCGCCAATTTGCACCAGGCCTGCACCCTCGTCCATATCTCTGCTGTGAAAAAACAACCGGTAAAAATATGTAGTGCCGTCTCTTCGACTTCATTGCAGAAAGTGCAGGTAATGTTCTGGATAGGAACGCCCCTTTTAACTAACTCCTTCTTTGTCGGAAGCCGGTTACGAATGGCTCTCCAAGCCATAATTTTGCACTTAAGAGGAGCCCATCCCGACCAACTCATGTACCATCTATTAGGGTCTATAGAATCATTCAACATCTGATTTTTTGCCTTTTTTACCGAAAACAGCCCATCAGGCGCTGTGGACCACTCCCATTTATCATCGCCTCCTTTCCATTCAAAGTCATATATTACAGCTAACAGATTAAACAGTTCGGTTATCTGCTGAGGCGAATTAGGAGCTACAGACCAGTCCCAAACCATAGTTTTTCGGCCTTCAGTCACTTTTATTCTATCGCAAATCAGTGCCCACTTATTCTTTTCAATCCTGTATAAATGAGGGTATAAAATGCGAAGAGGTTCATCATAAAGCCAAGCATCTACCCAGAAATGGAAGTTCTTGCCATCGCCTACTGTTCCCACAAAGTAGCTGTTAAGCGGCTTGCCATTCCAAAGATTCTTCTCACCATTTTTGACGATAAATTTCCAGCAACTATTAATCGATGGAGAGCATGGAAACAAAGACCAAGTATTACTCGAACCATGGCAACCCAACACTACTTTTTTCCACAAGCTGGATCCCTCATTTCTATAACGCCAAGACCACTTAAGAAGTAAAGCGTCATTTACGTGTTGTATCTTAGAGAGGCCCAAACCACCAGACTTCTTAGGAGTGGTGACATCCTCCCACGCCACCCAGTTTATCTTTTTATCGTTACAAGACCCAGCCCATAGAAAACGTCTCATAATAGCCTCTATTTTTTCTATAACCGCCTTGGGAGCTTTATACAAAGAGAGGTAATAAATAGGCAAATTTTCGAGAACCGCCTTGATGAGGACTAGGCGACCCCCAATGGATAAATGTCTAGCTTTCCAAGAAAGCAACCGATTATTGACAACTTCAATCACCGACTTCCAATTACTAGTTTTAGACATCTTGGCGCCCACTTGGATACCCAAGTATTGGAATGGAATCGAGCCACGTTTACAACCCAAGACTTCTATCATACTATCGATCTCCGCATCATTGACCCCGACCCCGAATAAATTAGATTTATGGATGTTAATACGGAGCCCCGAGCATAGGTAAAAAACTCTAAGGATTCGGGCCGTAACATGAAGATTATCATGAGACCATTCACCCATAATGAGTGCATCGTCCGCATAGAAAAGATGGTTTATGTTTAAATCATTGTACGGAAGAGTAATACCTTTATGAACAGCTATATCTTTGGCTTTGTCCAACATCCACGATAGACATTCCATCACAATCAGAAATAAAAATGGTGATAACGGGTCGCCTTGTCGAAGGCCCTTTTCACTATTAAATTGGAAAGTAGGGGACCCGTTTACAAGAACAGAGGCACGACTCGAAGTAAGAATACCATTAATCCAAGTGCACCATATTGCCGGAAAGCCCATTTGAGTCATGATAGAGATCAAAAACTGCCAATTGACGTTGTCGTAAGCTTTTTCAAAATCTATCTTTAGAAGAAAAGCCTTTTTCTTTCTTTTAGACAACCATTCCGTAAGCTCATTCACCATAAGCGGCCCGTCTAAGATAAAACGACCAGATATAAACGCCGATTGAGAGGTCGAGATCACCTTACCTAAAACTCTTTTTAGGCGATTCGAAAGGATTTTGGAGATAACCTTGCTAATCATCCCGACAAGAGTGATAGGTCTATAATCTTTGAGACCCACAGGCGATTTAACCTTAGGGATCAAAGTGATGAAAGCCGAGCCACAACCCGAGCTAATGTTACCTGTATCATGGAATTCTTCCAAAATGTTATAAAAATCATCTTCGAGAAGACTCCAAAACCGTTTGACAAAGCGAAAGTTAAAACCGTCAGGCCCGGGAGCTTTGTTTGAGCCACAATCGAAGACCGCATCTCGAATTTCCTGCTTCGAAAAAGAGCGAGTCAGAAACACACTATCCTGCTCAGAAATCCGTTTCATACCCGAACAAAGAATAGACGGACGCAAAGGAATGTCTTCTTTGAAGTGCTTTCGGAAGTGTCTAAGGACTTCACGTTTAACAAGAGAGGGTTTGGAGATCCACTCATCTTCAATTAGTAAGCCCGGAATTGCGTTTCTCGCATGTCTGCCTTTAACGATATTATGAAAATAACTCGAGTTTTCGTCGCCAAGGGACGCCCACTTGGACCTAGATTTTTGTCTTATATCTTGCGTATTAAGGAGCTCAATTTCATCGAGACACTTAACACATTCGGACCACACCCAAACATCCTCTTCTTCTAAGACCTGATGTTCCATTAAAATATCTAAATTTTCCTTCTCTTGTTTCAATCTGCTCTCATCTTGTTTTTCTTTAATTCTACTATCAGCAATCCAAACCTTGAGTTTATCCCTCAAGACTTTAAGTTTTTTGGACAGGTTCAAGTCGGCCGGACCCGCGTTAACCCAATCCTCCATAACAGAATTTATCACATCTAAACAACCCTGCCTATCAATCCATGAATCAAACCATCTAAACGGTTTCGGACCAAAATTAGTATCGATGAGAGAAAGAAGAAGCGGGGCATGATCCGATTTTTCACGGTTAAGAGCTCTAACATAACCATTCGACCACTTGTTAAAAACATTCTCGCATACAAAGACTCTATCAATTCTACTCAGTTTACATACACCACGACGGTTAACCATGTATGTAAACTTCTTGCCTATCAAATCATATTCACGAAGACCCGCTTCATCCACAAAAGCATTAAAATCCCTAGAACATACGGGATCAAACACAGAATTTTTTCTCTCCTCTTGATTTCTAACCGCATTGAAATCGCCAAAAATCACCCACCAGCCACTACCCGATTGAATAATTCGAAGCACCCTATCCCACAGGCTTCTTTTAGATGTATTATCTTGAGGCGCATAAACATTTAGAAAGTTAATTCTGGTCTTACCATCTGACAAAGAACCAGAGACGAGCAGAAAATTCGGGTCTTTTACCACCGAATCTTTATAAAAGAAATTTGGGTCCCAGATGCTGAGAATCCCTCCCGAGTTTCCTTCAGCCTCTACACTTTCAAAATCATGCCCAAGACCTCCCCAAAAACTTGAGACCATAGCCGACTTAACATTGTTCGACATGGTTTCTTGTAACCCAATGAACGACACCCCGGATTCATTCTTTAAACGATTAATCCATCCCGGTTTACCCCGAGACCCTAACCCACGAATATTGACCGAAAGAACATTCATTGCTTACCGAATTGTAATCCTTCTTGAATGATTGACTTATGAATAAAGGCTTCATGATCCTCCAAATGGACACCCAACTTTTCTCCCAAAAATTTAGTTGCTTCAATCTCAGCTGTGTGTGCATTATTAATCAAGGGATCAGAATCCTCAATAGTGTCGACTGTATTAACCAAAGGAACCTGGGGTGATGGTTGTGAGTTTAGATCAATTGCTTGGACAATCTTGACTCCAGGCGCTTCCTCCATCTGGTCTAGGTGATTATTATTAAGGCCCAAGATTTGATTAAGCCCAAAAGTGTCTTCCTCCAAATGCTCCTCCAGAATGTTCTTGGGCTTTTTACCAAGTTTGAGGCTTTCATTGCTGCTAATGTAATTGAGACTGGATCGGCCCACATCCATTTTCTTGCATTTCTTTCTTTTAACAACCTTGGAAGTCGAGGGACTAAAATGATCTTTTTCATTTGGAATTCCAAAATCAAAGTTAATGCCCGGTATAAAACTGTCATCCGCGATTTCCTCTGGTACATTAACTTCCTTAAACGTACTTGATTGAATATCAATAAAGTCGTTGTTTGGGCATTGAATGTTATCATTAACTTCCTGGTCAAGATCCGGTTCAGTGGTTGGTTCGCAAACCGGTTCAGTGATCGGTTCTACATTCGTCGGGGGGTTGCCATTACCGTCATCCAAGTTATCCGGCGAGCCTACCAAATGATGTTCCATCGCATCCTCCTCCATCAAACTCTCACTATCCACTGAATCATCTCCCTGATCAGTAGGAACATCAGTGAAATCAGGGATCCAATCACCCGCTTCCTCCGCCACCCAAATACGAAACTTCCGATTCCGCCAGTTAAGCGTAACCTCATCCGATATTCTCTTGCCGTCTCCAACTAAGACTCCCACATATTCGAAGGAAAGATCAGGATCAGATTCTTCTTTACTAGCTTTATGAACAACCTTACCAAACATACCACCCACAGCATTAATAACTTCATTCGAGATCAAGTGTAATGGTAAGCCTTGCACCTTCAGCCAGGCCACACGTTCGAACCCCAGGGATTGACCTTCCCAGGGACGAACGGTAGAAAAACTTTCCTTCATCGATTCTGCCATAGAACGAAATTTCTGAGCCGCCTCCATTTCATCGAAAGAGATTAATAGGTCCAGTCCTCCCAAGTATTGCACATTCCCATAGCCAGGGCAAATTTCATTAAGGAACACGTAGATTTTCTTCAAGGCCATGACATCGACCATCTTGGAAACTACAGCTCTCCCATGCAAAGATGAAAAAGCATTGATATTGCTATCAATATTAATCGATTTCCCCACAAGCCTTTCTTTAAACGACCATGCTCCCGTGACAGAAGGTCCAAAAATAGGAGCCGAAGTCTCCCTATCAACCATATTAGGATCCGTTTTATTCTTCATCGGCTGCATGGGAATAGCAGTGTTGATCTCACCGTCTTCAAGCACAAAGCGTGCAATATTAAACCACAGTTTATAGTCCCCCATTCTGATTCCCCGAAGGTTCTTCAACAAATCATCTCTATCCTTGACATCGAGCATTGAAATAAAGCCGAAACGATTCCCTCCTTTGTCTCTTTTTCTAGCAATATATATGTCATAAATCTGGCCATGCAGACGAATATGAGACGCCAGATCCGCCCCACTACATCCCTCTGGTAGATTGGAAACAAAAATCTTCGTAATACGTCGTTGAATCTCCACAGGAATAGGATTTTTCTGGCGGCGTTCCATTTGGTTTGAAATCCAGTGACTTTGATTAGAGGATTGAATAAAAACCTAACGATTAAAATGTACTACCTATGATGTCCCACTTTTGTTGTCCCGCCTTTGATGTCCCACCACAAGGATGTACCATCTATGACGTCCCAACTATAGTGTCCCATCTCTGATATCCCATTTGAATCGCAAGGAAAAATGAAAAAGGAAAGATTGAGTGATCGGAATTAAGGTGATGGCGTTTGAACCCGCCGGAAAAAGGTTTTCTTTTTTGAGAGAATCTTTACCGTGCCAACCCGCCAAATCACACTTAACAAAATAGTTAAAGTTAAAGTTTAAAAAAGAATCAAAAAGTAAAAATAGTTAGCAGGCAAAACAGTAAATTTAGGAACAAAACTTGGTATAAAAACAGACCATCTTGTTGAATCTAGGGTTTGGGGCAAAGAAAACAAAATAAACTCAGACAATGAAGTAAGAAATGAGGCGACAGAAGGTATGGATGTTTTTCAAAGGTTGTTTACCCCTTGTGTTGCCTATGATTTTCCATTTTGCCCCATTTTAAAACAACCTTTATGATATAGCAATAGTAGTCCACACATACATACAGATGCACCTCTATATATTTACTCCTTCCGTTCCAAAATAATAATTATTAGAGGCTGTGATGATAAAGTTCTAGTAATTGTCTGAGTTTACTGTACAAATAATTTGAGATTTTACTGTATCTTGGCGGGGTAATTTAACTATTGCAGCCATGGCGGTTTTATCCTTTTTTTTTTTTTGTACAACAGATCTGAGCCTCTTTTTATCGTTGCATTATTTTGGTTACGGAGGTTGTTTTCATTTTTGGCTATGTTTGGCGCAAAGCTTTTTTGGGGTGATGAGCAATGAGCTTTTTGATTTTTAGTGTTCGTTTGGCAAAAGAGCGGCGAGCTTTTTTTTTTTTTTTTTTTTTTTTTTTAGGAAAGCTCATTTTTCCCATACTTCTTTAAGAAGCTGTCAGAGCTCACTGTGCTACTGCTCACAGCTACTTTTGCTAAACATAGCCTTTGGCCGAGACGAAAAGGAACTCGAACCTGAAAAAGGATTTCGGACCAAAAGCCTCTTGGCCCAGCGGTACGTGAGTGGCCCATTAACCTAGAGTTTGTGGGTTTAAGTCTAATTGGAAACATGTGAGATATAATTGTGAGATAGGTGGTGTAAATTGTAAAAAATTGCCGTTCTAAAAAAAATTAAAAAACCCGAAACAAATGAATTCAGACAATGAAGAAATGAGGCGGCGGAGGGAAGGGATGTTTTGTAAGGGAGGGAGTATATATTTCTGGGACCAACGGTGTAATTTAGTGTCTACCGAGGCAGTGATGATGAATTTCTAAATGTCTGAGTAATCATGCAAAGGTGAGATTTACCGTATCTTGGCTTGGCAATTTCCGGTTGTTATTTGCTAATGCAACTGCGGATTTGCAGCCATGGCGGCTTAATTCTCTTTGTTTTGACTGTTTCACAGATCTGAGCCTCATCAATTGTTTGACATTGCATTGTTTTGCAATCAAAATTGACACTTCAAATGTTTTTATTAACTTTTTACGCCAAAACTGCATGTATTCATGTTCATACACTTTTTCATTCTCTTAGCTATTCTTAGGCTTGCAGTTAAAATCACCTTTTTAGCTCAGTAAATTCCGGACAACAGGTCACTGAACCAAAAACAAATTCAACAATGTGATAGCTAAATAAAGTTTGACACTTTTATGAACAATGTGTTTAAGCATATACTCTGCAGATCATTTGACGACTAACATGATTTGCCTGTTGCAATGTTTGTCAAAATAAGCTGCTTAGTTGATGTAATGTGCTCCTCTATAGAAATCTTATATGTGAATGAAGGGTGAAAAGTGAAGACACGATCAGACTGGAAGACTGGAAGTGGAGTCTTTAGCTGAAGATTTGGCCTTTGGGCCATATGATTCAGATTATCAGAAAGATTATATATGAAAGTCGTAGTGCGTGGGGTGGAAGTGAAAGCAATGGGGGGTGTGAACTGTGAAGTAAATTGATTTGAATAGTTAAATGCATCTGATGTTTCTAGCATAGTTTCAAATGCCTGTCGGGGGACCTAACACATCTGAATAAGCTGTAATAGTGTAGTTTTGGGTAAAAGTGTAGTAGTGGTAGTATCTAATTGAGTTTTTGCTAATAAAATGCATCTGACGTTCAAGAATAAGTTTATATAGTACGGAGTATTACATTTAGTTAACTTTATGTTTGTTTGATTGATGTTTTAATGGAAAGATTACTGAACTCATGTTTTTTTGGACAAAGGGAGCAAAATTTGAATAGTCTAACAGAGATGGAAAGAACCTTCAAGGCAGGGCCTTCCTGAGACCGGTGAAGGCCTCAATCACAGCTAAGGGAAATGCAACATAGAATCAATCTGTGCCGAATTTGCAGACACAAAGAAAGCAACTGAATATGCAGAACCAAATCCTCATTTGGAGCTGCTTAGACCTCTTAATGGATGGGATTGCAGGAGCATGTACTACCATTTCCAAACAGCAGAGAAAACCTAACAACATAAATAACATTGGCAACAAAAAGAGTCAATTTTTTGAACTTTGACAAGCTTACTACAGACACGTTATACAATCCAATGCCCGATCCTCAAACAGACGATCTGTGGATTCCAAAGAATTATCATAGATATCAGCATAAAATTTAGATCAGTTTCATGTTGATCCAAAATGACTTTTGAGAGGTCATTAATAGCATAAATACAAATATAAAACAAAGGGAATCCCGTCTCAAATTAGACTCTAACTTATCAATGTAAACTTGATTCCATCCGTTCCGTAAAAAGCATTTAAAATCAAATGATTGAGATATATACCTCTATCAAACAACAGGCGCCAACTATTTGAGCATCATGCAAATGATTCAGAAAAAGGATCCGCAGCTTTAAAGTTTGATGAACTTACTACATATATAAGAGACACATTATGTATGATGTATCGAAGGTCCCTTGTATACCACCATTGAAAACATTTGGACCAAATAGGAACCACTTTGGAGCATCATGCAAAAGGCGATATGTAGATGTAAGCTGAGATCATCTAATCTCGTGGAAAGAGTAGCATTGTTTAGCATGTCAATCAAAAGTGCTTGTAATTTGGTCTTTCTCGAGGTAGCATTGATGAGTTTCTAACCGTGTGAGTAAATCTGACAAAACAGACATTTAACTGTAACAAGGCCAAGCAATTTCCGCTTGTTGTATGTATAGTTTTCTTTATCTAGCCTGATCATCAATTTTTACTTTTTTACTGCAGAGGTGAATATGCAGCCAATGGCAGTTAAATGTTCTTTATGTTGACTGTTTAACAGATCTGAGCCTCAACATTCTGCATTGTTATGCAATTGAATTCAGCACTACAAGTGTTTTCATAGCTGTTTTTTTTTTTTTTTTTTTTTTTTTTTTTTTTTTTTTTTTGTCAATACTATGAATCTGCAGTTTAAGTATTATTTTCATGAAAGTTCGGCCATTTTTTGCAAAATATTTGATCTAAGGTATGCAGCCAAAATCCCCTTTTTAGCGTGAAGAATTCGGCCATCTGACAAGTAGAACAGCTTTCTTAACCATACTGATAGCCAAATTGAGTTTGTGACTTTGTATTTTTGTAACCATGAATAATGTGTCTAAAGCATATAACTTTGGATATCAGTTGACCAAACTTGGTTGCATATTACAAGGTGGACATAGCTTTCTGGAACATTGAAGTTGTATGTCAGAAGATAGATAGGTATGAACGTATCAAAAGTTGTTTGAAGATGTTTGCACTGAACATGTCATTGTTAAAGAATCATTTAGAGCATTGGGTGTCGGCTCGCCGTAGCCTCGCCAAAATGACATGGCAAACTTGCTGAAGCTCGCCACCACACCCCTGTGCGACGAAGCAATTTTCTGTCCTTTTGGTAACGTAGCATTCAGGTTTTTTTTTTTTTTTTTTTTTTTTTTTTTTTTTTTTTTTTTTTTTTTTTCATAAAACTTGTAATGTTTTATATATTTGGTAATACATTAAACTTGTAATGTTTTTTAAAACTTGTCCAACCAAAATAATCCTTTTAAGTAATTTTTAGGGATGATTGTTGGAGAAAGTTTGGCGAAATGTTTTGCACTACTCTATTTATATTAAATGATATAAAGACCTAAAATGCATGACTAAAAACATGCCTAATCCATCTAGTACTTGATAGATGTTTTTAATTTGTCACTTTCTCTTTCCAAACATTTAACCTTGATCTTGAAATGTGTCTGAATCTTATTATTATGAATACTTTTAAGCATATTTGTTAGGCATTAGAATCATTTCTCAATATATAATTCTTTGATAGTCTTTAAAAATTTTAGGCATCTACGTATATGATTTATTGTATTTAATTGTAAAATTTTGTAAGAATTGACTATTTCATTTAAACATGAGCCATCAAAAAAGAATGTAGAACTTATTATGAAGCAAGTGGTGCAATGGAACATTCTGTAGAGTGGTTTAAGATGATGCTTGGTCTTTATGACTTGATTCTATAAAAAAAGTGTAGATGGAAGACGCATCCTTTAATCTTGGCATTGTTTCCTCATCCCAACTATTAATATTTTATAACATAACTTGCAAATTGCTAAACATTAAAAGGTAAGTAAAATTGATAACTTACTCTTGGGTTCAAAGTAGGTTAATGGTCAGTTGGTCACATATTAAAATTAATTCGACTAACAAGTAGAAATATTTAGACACGGTCAAAACATCGTTTGAGTTTATCCATTAAGACATTTGGATTTTACGGTAACTAACAAGAATTTAGATAAGACTGAAAATCCTTGTGTCAGTGGTTCGAATCCACTTCTAAGCGGGCCAAGGGTCCAAAGGTTGGGGGCGGGCCGGATTTTGAAATTCAAGTGCAAGAGTAAGCCAAAAAAATGTGAGCGCTCCTGCACTATACGGCTTTTTTGCATCGCCCTATCTTGCTGGGGAGTCGTTTCGGTTGTATGCCACAAGGTCCTTAGGCCGACTGTTGAGCCCACTCTGGCTCAGCCGCACCACCCTGGGTGTGAGCCACCCGAGAAGCTTTTTTTATAGGGAGAGAGTCAGGGGCGGTACGGAAGATTGGTTCGCTCCTCAAAGCTTAGCTTTTCGGTTTCTTCCCCTTATGCGGTCGGCCTTATTACCAGTCTGCCTGATCACCCAACGAATGGACGAGCTCAAAGGGGGAGGAGAGAGGGTGGGCAAGAACCATGTTTTCAGAGATTGCTGGAAGAATAAAGATCCAGTCTTTCGTTCGCAACAACTGCACTCATGCCTCTCCCGCATCAAGTTGACCGCCAGACTGGAGCTTCGTAACATGTTGACTTTGTTTACCCGGTTCCCCTCGCGGCTAAAGGGTACATCCGGGTCCGGTCGCATGGACCTACTTACCTTGCTTGTAGACCAGCTGCAGAGCTAACCCTTGTTCTATTGGTTTGATGCTACCAAGACGATATATCACTAGATCAATCGGTATCTTTACAAATTGATAAAGCTTTCGTCTCAATTCATACTTAGCCGCGAGCAATCTACGTTTGTGATCTCGTATATTTTGCTTCTCCGACATCTTACTGACTTTCCCCCTCATCTTTTTGAAAAAAGCCGCTCAACCTGCGACCATTAGGTTAAAAGCCCAATGCTCTACCAACTGAACTATACACCCAAAAAAATGTAGTAGTAAATAAGGATTGGTGCGGAAAATAAAAGAGGGTAGCCCCTCTTCATCATGTTGTAATGTAACGGTGACTACATTAAGCACTCCAACATTAGTTACATATCCACCCTTACTCCCATCTCATCACCAAACCCCGTAGTTGTGACCACCGAAATCACACATAAACATACCCCAGCTTATAAAAATTAATTAATTAATTAATTAAAAAATAAATAAATAAATAAATAAATAAATAAATAAATTACACTCAAATGATAACAAAATTTTGGTTCCGTCAAAAATTTACCGAACCGGGGGGGGGGGGGGGGGGGGGGGGGGGCATTACGGCAGGTCTAAAAACAAGGTTACCTTTCATTTTATACGTATACATTTGTTTCTCACATTAATGTGATTTTTTTTTTTTTTTTTTTTTTTTTTTTGAACGAAAACATGCATTAAAAAAAGTTAACATCCATACAAATCACTCTTCGAAAGCGAGGTAAGTTTTTCGGGGAAAGAAACATCCCAACTAAACACTAAAGTGGTAGAAAATGCATGATGAGCAACCCAATGAACTACTTGGTAGTCGTATTCATTTAACACGTCACAACGCAGGCGATAAAAATCTAGTTTAAATCATTTGCTAAGTTGACAATAATAATTTTCCGCTAGTTTCAGATCTAGATCCGTTAAAAATGAAATGTAACTTAACAATGCAGGCTACATTCGTATATGGTACATCATATCTATGACCTATAATAAAAATTATAAGAAATAAAGATTGAATCTGGCGAGAACTGAGCATGAAATTCTATTAGTGATTCCTTCTATGCTTTGAAAATTGATTGCAAAGTGTTCAAAGGTGTCATTATTATAGTCGTTCCTTAATTTGCTCCAATTAAACTATTGAAAACACATGCATATAATCAGATTAGTAGGGTATTAGTGCATTCAGTTAAGCACGTTCTATAATCCTAGTAACATGGGCGGACCAATATTTCAGGTTTTACTCCTGAATCATAACGTCTAAGAAACCGCATTCACTCAATCTGCAACAAGCAAAGCGTATTTATTTGTACACACTAACAACATCCGCAATGGGTAAAGTTGTGAAAGACTTTTTACTATTTCAAAAAGCTATTTGATAAGGTTTTTTGCATTGCAACAAAAATTTTAGAAAACATTTTACAAAAGCTTGATAAACCTCAAGTCTTTTGTAAAAGTCTAAATGTGATTTGTATTAAATGCATCAAGTCTTCAAAGACTTAATATATTGTAGATGCTCTAAGGGCTGAAAACATGCATTGATAACTTGTACATTTGTTAACAATAACTCATATTTGAATTTAACTTCTATCAACAATAACTTTATGTGCAACTATTAATGTAAGAAACTTTATTTTGTTGAGAGCCTGGTTGTCATTAACAAAACCTTATTTTCAATAAGAGGCATTAAACTTTACAACTAATTGGTTTTAAGGGCAAACTTAATTGTCATGTACCGACTAAGAAACCATTACATAAGAGGTGAATTATATAAGAGGTGAATGAAGTTCACCTAGCCGCCCGCTCAAATGATACACCGAACAAACATATCAAAGTTCGGCAAAAAATTCAATAACAAACGAGGTTCATTGGCCTCGTGTGGATTGCACTTAGAGGAACATATAAATGTTCTCATCTTTGGTTGGAGTTGTTTCTTTTTTTCCTTAGCTAAGGATTCATATGGGTCTCACTTCCATATAAGCTTCTTAATGGGGAAGAGATGATAAATTAAGCCTTACCATTCAAAGGATTTTTGTGGGTCGCATCTAAAAAGTAATAATATTAAATAGCTTCCCTTAGCTAAGGGGAAAAAAGAAACACCTCCGTTATGTGTTATAAATGAATTTATCATTGGTGATTAACATTATCACCGTGAACTCAACACCACATTAGTTTTTCACTCCACCATCAACCAAGTGTACTATAATACGACTGGCAACTTCACAACCCCAGATATATTCCACTTAAACGCAATTATACTTCATTTAAATACAAACATACCTCACAATGCACTCACACACATTAACACACAAAAATAAAAATAAAAAGAAGCCAGTCGTGCAGACGGCCAATTTGTGCTCAATATTAACCCAAGACGTGTCGTTGGTGGGTGGTCTAATAAGGGACGACACGTACTCGCCCGGTGCTTTTCACATGTCTTCCACTGCACCATTACAATTAGCCTTATAGAACACCGAATGAACGGGTTGGCAACTTGGCATGACCATAAAGGGAACACAATAAACAAAGTCGATTTTATACTAATATTACGTTACATAACATCTTCTATACTTTTTGATATAATATGAACTTATATAACACAATTATAGCTCTTGAGAATAGATAAAATGGAAAAGCATTAATATTGGGCGGAAGCCAAAGTCAGTCACGGAAGGAGGCTTTCGACATGCACGCGTATCCACTTGCTATTTTAATTTTATAGTCTGTCCATTTTATTACTTTAAGAAAAAAACATATATTTTATAATAATGAAAATTATTCATACACACATGACACGTTGGTAAATTGTTTTTCTATTGACTAATTAAGTAAATTCCTAACATATTTTCTAGTACATCAAGAACATTTCAATTACACACAATGACAAATTAAAAATCATGAGAATTCTTAACTGGGGATCCATTTTTGGAACCTGTGCGGCTCTTCCTCAACGACAACAATTGTGTCTGCGAACAGGGAGTTGTGATACAACCCATTACCTATTTCATAAAAATACTTCGTCTTCAGCTTCACAAGAATGTTTGCGCTTGGTAAATATGTGTCCTAGTTGTTACTTGTGAGGTTTGAACTTGAACATCTAAACTTAGGTATTTATAGATAAATCTCAAACGCCGACCACTAAACAACATTTTTTTTATGTTAAAAACATTTGGCTAAGGCTGTGTTTGATTTTTTTTTTTTTTTTTTTTTTTTTTTTTAACAGGCTCTGAATGGCCAAAATGTCTGAATCGGTCAGACATTTGGTCGTTCAGACCGTTTGTTTTTTTTTTTTTTTTTCCGTTCAGACGCGTTCAGATGCAGTAAGATCTTAATGGTTTAGACTTGAGAGGGGTGTTTGAATGCGTCTTGTTGCCTCTTGCTGACACAAATAAAAACAAAAAAAAAATAGTACGAGCAAGCAAATGTGCGGTTCAAACATGAGTTTTTTTTCCCGTTCAGATGCGGTCAGATTCAGACATTTACGCATCAGATTCAGATTCAGATGTGCGGTTCAGATTCAGATTCAGACCCTCTTAACAAACAAACACCACCTTAGTATGATGTTTTTAATAACTAACTAAAAAAAAATGTTAATTTTCACAAAATTATCAGGTTTCAGATAATATGTAATTTACTATTAACAACTAATGTTAAAAGTATGTTTTACTAGATCTACGAACTTGGTTTTACCGTTTACGTTAGCTTATACTACATCCTTTCACACATATAAATGTTAAAATTTATGTTAATTTTCAAAAATAAAACATGAAATTACAGTCTTTCAAAAAAGAAAAATTCTCATGTTTTTTTTCCTTCTTTACTCGTTGTAATCTTCATAACTCCACTTTGACTAAGACTAAACTTTTTCCATCAAGAACCGGTCAACTCGTTCCATAACTCCCAATCTCTCTTTAATTCTCTATATAAATACTCCACACAACTTCATCACTCTCATAAACTCACATTTACACAAGAACCAACTTCAACCCAACCCATCTAAAAAAAAAAAAAAACACTTTTTACCCATTTCATCAGCCAATCTTCACAACCCATCAAGATCTTCCAAATGGGTACACCATTTTACATAACCTTATTCATGATACTCTCATTTTTAACAATAACTTATAGTCAAGATTGCAACACATACACATTCACAAACAACAATGTATACTCAACATGTATCACCTTGCCTAGCTTAAACTCACAACTACATTGGACCTATCACCCAAGTAACACCACAGCTGACGTGGCGTACCGCCAACCTGGAGTCTCAAACTCACAATGGGTAGCATGGGGACTAAATATTAATGGGGCAGGTATGGTTGGTACACAAGCTCTAGTAGGCTTAGTATCTTCAAATGGGTCAGTTCAGGCTTATACTTCTTCAGTTAATGGTTATGGGACTGGTTTGCAGCCTGGTGGGTTAAGTTTTGCTGTCAGAGGGATCAGAGGTGAGTTGGTTAATGGTGATGTGGTTGTGTATGCTAGTTTGAGTTTGCCTAGTGGTAGGACTAGTTTTGCTCAAGTGTGGCAAGTTGGTCCAGTTAGTGATGGAGCTCCTGTGGCTCATCAGATGGGGTCTGCTAATAGGAATGCTCTTGGAAGAGTTGACTTTGCTACGGGTGAAAGTGGTGCAGGAGGTAGTGTTGGTGGTTCGCTAAGGCGCCGGAGAAATGTGAGTTTTTTTTTTTTTTTTTTTTTTTTCTTTTTTTTTGGTCAAGATTTAAATTTAAGTTTGGAACATGCCCACATGGGGAAACCAATAAAAAATGGAACTTTCTTTAAGTATGTTTTACGTCAAAGTGGTTCATGCATATGTGCAAGTTAATAATGAGTTTTAGGCAAATTCTTTAATAGAATGACTTTTTTTCATTAGCCCATGTAATAAACAAAGGAAATATACACTTTATAAAAACGGATAGTTGATATTAGGCTGCAAATATTTTTAATCTAGTAATTCAAGCTCGAGATATCCAAAGTTGATTAAGTAAACTCTTATCGAGTTCAGCAAATAAAGGTCAAAACATCCATATATCTTATAGATCTTGCAACAACAAAAAGTGGGATTTATTCAAATGGGTAGTGAATTAATTATGTGATTGGTTTCACCAATTTGCAGACTCATGGAGTGTTGAATGCTGTGAGTTGGGGAGTAATGATGCCAATGGGAGCCATGGCTGCAAGGTATCTTAAGGTGTTCAAAGGAGCTAACCCTGCCTGGTTCTACATCCATGTTACTTGCCAAGCTTCTGCCTATATTGTCGGTGTAGCAGGATGGGCCACTGGAATCAAGCTCGGTAGTGACTCCACTGGTATCAAATACAACACTCACAGAAACATTGGGATCGCCCTATTTGTCCTAGGAACCCTTCAGGTATATACAAAATCACCATATTTCTATTTAATCTTACAACTAAAACCACAACTCAAACTGATATGTTTGGTCTGTGATATTAGGCGTTTGCCCTGCTCCTGAGGCCAAAGCCAGATAACAAATACAGATTTTACTGGAACATCTACCACCACAGCATGGGTTACACTGTGATCCTCCTAAGCATCATCAATGTGTTCAAGGGGCTTGATATCTTGGACCCCGAGAAAAAGTGGAAAAAGGCTTATATTGGCATACTTATCTCTCTGGCAGTCAATGCCGTTATATGGGAAGTCTATACATGGATCCTGGTTTTGAAAAGAAAGAAGGAAGACACGAGCCTGTCTGCATAGAGACAAGACACGTGACTAAATGAAGGGTTCCCTGGACCCTATTATGTTGAGTTACTTACATTCTTTGTTTTAATGACTTGTTGGGGGGAGAGGATTTATATTTTGGACATGAGTTGTAATTCTTTTGGTGGTACATATATGTATTAACATTTGATATGCATAAATCAATATTTGACTAAAAAATATCATCAATATCAAGAAATCGATAAATCTAGACTAAGGTTCAAATTTTAATCCAAGAGATACAAATCATTTTAGCAGCACCAGATGATGAAACAAAGATATGTCAGGAAGGCTGATTCTAATGAAAACTCTCAGCTATGCCTCATACCATAGTAAAATAAATATGCAGGCATTTCTACTTGGTGCAACAAATGAAAAGAAGGTACCAAGTAACTAGTTTTAGAGTGATGATCATTGTTATTGGTACGAGTTTTCTTCGGGTTGCTTCAACGTCGAGCATGGTTCACCTTTCAGCTCAAGAGTGGCAATTACCTTAACCACTTCAGCTTTGTCTGCTTCAAATTGTTCATCAGCTGCAGCACAGTACAATTTTAAGCATATTATTACAGCAGCAAGAGTCAAGGAAAAAAAAAAAAAAGGCAATTTTTTTTATACCCTTTTCCAAACTGAAGTCGCTAAAAAACCGAATGAGTTTGCTTCTATTCGCGATTAGCACACTCACAATCTCTGAGGGCTTTTTCTGATTAGCTACAAAAAGCTAAAGAAAAGAAAAAGAAAACAAATTACAGAAAGCTTAAGGCAACAAATCAAGTAAAGAAGCCAGAAGAATTATTGAAATAAATTCCATAATTACCTTGAACACATGGAAAGCTTCTACCTGTATGCTCTTGTTTGAATCCTGGAAAATCAAATAATGAAAAAAATGGTCAATTAGCTTTGTACAGGTGTAGAAAATTCCATGTTGAAACAGAATAGAAGTAATAATTACCCTAAGAAGATTCATGAGAACTCTCATGTTGTCCAATGAGCACACATATCGAACCATCACACAGCTATTCGCACGATCCAGTAATATTGCTCCCAACAGCTGAAACATTTTGCAGACTTTCAGCCAAAACAATACTATTAAACTTGACTGCTTGAGACAACAAGAATGCATCACGGATGCTTGTAATGATAGATCTATTAAGAGGTCAAATAACAGATAACTGATACTAGACCTTTATAGCACTCCTTCTTGTGATGTAGTTGGGAGATTCCAGCAATGTGTTGTACTCCTTGAAGAACTGCACCCAAGAAGTAAAGTTAAGAAATGATACCAAGAGTTAATAATACATAAGAGAGTGGTCAATGCCAAAACATAAAGTGGAGTGTAAGAAACGCAACACTTGCCCAGTCATAGTTTTTAGAAAGAAATTCAGCAACTGTTGACTTATGCCTGGTCAATAGCTCCTGAAGAAAGACGAAAAAGAAAACCTCACCATTTTGTCCGATACGAGCAATATGACATAGTATGAAAATTTCATATGCATACAAAGATATCCTATGAATTGCTCATTATGACAACAGTTAATATATCAGTACAATTGGAAGAGAGTCACTGAAAAACACTATACGAGCAACTGAAGTTTCAAACGATATAGAAAAACATGATAGTGTCACTAATGTCAAGAGTATAGCCTTTTATACTAAAGAACAGATATCTCTAACATTTAAACTTGCTGAATCATGCACTATTTAATTGAGGATCTGAGACGCCTTATTTGTATCTGCTTATTGACACTGCAATTGTATTTACTGTCGAGCAAAGTTCCAGAATATAAAACTCTTCCCACCTACTGGTGTATCGACTTTAAAAACCGGAATCCAATTCAATGGATATGATCGAACTAGAGCACGTGATATAGGGGAACTAAACACTAGTATCTGGTTATATTCATGCACTAGCGAAGACGGTTAAAGAAAGAAATCAACATCTTGACTATGCATGCAACATTTCAAGATGTTAATACAGAAAGAGGTGTGTTATACTTACTCTAAATGTTGCTGCAGCATCTGATGCTTTGTCAAAACTTGGATCTTGTACATACATGAAGAACTTTTTTATTTGATCTGACTCCAAAATATATCTGTGAACAAGAAAAAGAAGACCAAATTTCACTTACATATATCAGAAAGAAATTGTAATTGACCTGAATTCTAAAAACCAAGCAATGAATCAGCTTATATGACTTGAAAAGACAGAACAGAGATCAAGACAAGGATACAGTAGAGAAAACCATACTTACTCATGGTGTCACTCCTCTACCTAGGGTTGTGATACATGAATTTAGAATTAAGATACCAACCACGTTAAACAGAGTTGTCACTTTCAAAACTAACAGTGACTAATACTATAACTTCAAAAGCCGATGGTACCAAATTTATGACTTCATTGCAACTTTTCAAATCCAAAATCTTACAATCTACCACATGTTCACGTGCAAACAGAATTATACACATTATATAGCCAGATAACAGATTAAAGTGTAAACATAATATAATACAAGATGTTGACACTGATACTTACTTTGCAGCAACTTGATGCCTAATACATTCTCTTAAAATTGCACCATATGCTAAAGCAAGCTCCAAGTCATCACAGCTGGAAATTATACATACTTACATTAAACATGGAAGTCATTTAAACTTGAAGCAACGTGTGTTCTCAACTCAAAGATCAAATACCAAACAACAGTTAACTATAACTATCAAAATAGGCAAAAGAAGATGTGGAGTGAAGTTGAAAATCAGAAAATTAAGCACATGTGCTATCTCCTGTGAAGATGCTTAATAAAATGTCAAGAGAATTTAATGGAACTGTTTACAGGTAATGAAACAATTAGATGCCCAAATTATCATGAACTAAATAGTTAAGCTGCAATCCTCTCTGTTAGCATAACCTAAACTCTCACATGAATATTAATAAGAAATAATAGTATAATACATGCTTTTGTGGCTTGATTTTGTAGGATTGCTAATAGAAACTAAGAGAGAATAACTTTTACTTAAACAGTCTTTTCAGAATTAACCAAAAGTTGGTAAGTCTATCAAAACTACAATTTATTCAGTTTAAATACAAAAATCAAGACATAATATTCGGCTATTTGCAATACTACATCTTACACCGTATATAACTAGATATAAGATATATACATAATGTAACACAGGGCTCACCCAGGTAGCAGCTTATCCAGAATGTCTGTATTGCACTCCAAATAATCAGAGGCAACACATCGTCCATTTGCACGTTGCCTCTGCAAATTTGCGACCACATGCGTAATATCTTGGCGTGTCTGCAGGATACCAAACTCATTGCTTTACAGCATCGAAAAGAGAAATATAATATTCCTCGAGTCAGCCTTCAACAGACTTAACATAATTAGATAAACCCCGTCCCCTTAGTCCCCACAAGTATATATATTTGATATATAGTTCAAGGTACGTACCCCAGGGTCCAAACTAGGAAGAGCAGCTATTAACATGCGGAATGTGTCTTCTTTGAAAAATTCTTGTGTCAACTTTGCACACGCGTCTTCCACTGGTTCCGAACGCTCATCTCCATAAAGTACTGTCCTCATTTCGAAAATGACTTTTCTTATTTCATCAATCTGTACCACGAGTACAAATTTCAGAAGAAAACCTATGTCACGTTGTACAACCAGCATTCCAGCAACTTCAAGAGCACATACAATCCCGATAGTTCCAGAAGACCAGAACTACTCCACTAAGGATGTGTTTAGACTTTAGACAACGTTTTTAAGGGCATGTTTAGATTAACAAACAGCTTATTAGCCTATTCTATTTTTGGTATACTAGTAATCATTTTTGAGTGTTTGGATGGAGCCAAACAACTTATGCTTATAAAACGGCTTATGCTGATTTATAATATGCTGATGAGAAAGAAAATCCAAATTACAGCTCCTACATTCTATTATCGGCTTACTTTAAATGGCTTATACTGTTTTTAAAAAAGTGCTTGGATGCTATCATTCTAAACTTTGCTTCATAAAGTTAATTTTGCTACATCTTATACCTAAAGATCATACACATAGCCTATGTAACTCTTATGTCAGCTAACAAATCATCTTATACCTGAAAGCTAAATACTGAAACAAACAGCCCGATTTCTCCCTATTATGCAAATATCTAGCCCTATCTAGGAAAACTGTCAGCACAAGGTTATTTAAGACTTAAGAGGTAAAAAACTACCACCAGTAATTCATGAACAAACTTTTGTCCCTGCATCTTATACCTTAAGATCAAGCAAGCTTATCTAAGTCTTATACCAGCTAACAAACATTTGTATAACAACATGCATATATCGACCACTACACGAGATTTTCTATCACATGTTCATAAAGAAAGCTGAATACCAGCATGACATACAGTATAACCGCGTTTGAGCATCTCGTGAAATACAAAAGTCCTTTTAAGTAATTTTGACTCAGACAAACAGCCCCATTTTTGTGTATTATTCATAAAACATCAGCCATATATCAGAACTAAGATGCTGAATTTCATATTGAAACTAATAATGTGTTATTAAGGTACGCACTAAGACCAAGCTCCTTCCTAATGCAACTCTAGCCACAGTCCAATAAAAATTCTTCATTATATAACTTGAACGAAAGTAAAGTACTCCCGGTAATAACTCATAGACTTCTTCCATAAATATCATGCATAACTTCAATGGACGGAGACAAGAGTGGGCACAGGGGCAGGTGCCCCCCTAGCGAAAAAAACTGTAGTGTAAATTTTCTAAAATATTTGACTTTTTTTGTAATCCCCCCCCCCCCCCCCCCTCTCTCTCTCTCCTAAGAACCAATTTGTCGTGTAGTTTCTAAAATTTATCAAAGTGTGGCTCCCTCGAGTAAAACTTTCCGGCTCCAAGCTTATAACAACTAACAAACTACAAACGTATCTTCTTAACTATTCGATATCACACTTTTTTGCTGACGTGTCAGGGTATTCTACGTAGAGTGCGAACAACACTTATGATACAAGAAGCTTCAATAAACCTTATAACGCAACTCAACAAACACTAGATCATTTTCCGAAACCCTAACTATAATCGCGAAACAATCGAATAACACAATTAGCCAAAACTAAAACAAACTACTATACAACAAACTATCATTTGGCGATATTTATACCTTCTCCTTAAGCTTGGCTTTTCGGACTGCGGGATTGGGATTAGGTTCGGTATAGGGCAAGAGACTCCGAAGAAAACGAACAAGGTCGACAGGTGTACGCGGCTTGGGCTTAAAAAGCCCCTTCATTGAAGATGATCGAGATAACATCAAACAAACACTTCACTCCCCGTAATTATATATTAGGGTTTTCGAAATTGAAAAAAGGTGAATTGGTGGTGATTGGGGGGTTATATAGATGTGATTTGTGATAATCACTGGATTTGAAAAGTGGATTTGTATATAATTTTGAGTGATTTTAGGGTTTGGAATTTTTTGGATATGTATCAAATGAAAAAGAATTTGAATTTGGTTTTTTATTTGGGGACATTTTCCTTCGATTTAGCGGGAACGACACGTTGGGTTAATTTTCTTGCACGTGACGTATTTTCTAGTGCACGTGTTGTAATACTTGGTGCAATTATTTGGAGGTTTTAGGTGTTTCTAACGCGTGAGTGTTATGCGGAAAAAGCGGTTTTTTTTTTTTTTAAGTGGTTGACCTATATAAGCATGTTGCATCATTTTTTTTGTGTACGTAAGTTAGCGAAAAAAATGAACAAATGATTTGGCTGAACGTTAGTGACAAAGGATTAACTTTGCAACGGATGTATAACATGAAGTACCAACTACGTAAATTACGTGAAGACTAAAATTGCAACAAACCTCTAATGAAGGACCAAGTGCGGTTTTCTTTTTTAATATGAAAGAGATAACGGTCGTTAGTTAACGACCGTTAAGTAATTAACGACCATTAGTACTTATGGACGTAGTTTGTAATCGATGTATAACATAAAGGATCAATTACGTAAATTACCTAAGGACTAAATTTGCAATAAACACCTAAGATGAAGGAGCAAATGCGTACGGATTTTAAAGATATAACGGCCGTTAGCTAACGACCGTTAGTTACTATTCCTAACACTGTAGCATGTGAGTACTTTGTACTGTAGCTACTGTTCAGGGTTTGGTACTGTAGCATGTGGGGGGGGGGGGGGGGGGGGGGGTTAGCCCTCTGCTTAGTATGTAGATATAATTGGATTTTAAGGATATCTTTTTGGTGAATTGAAGTGTTTTGGTTTGTGAGTGTGTTTTCATTTTGGTTAAAATTAAGAAAAAGGATTTAAAAAAAGTTGGGGAAGGTGTGGTTTCCTGCACTCTACACTAATGGCAAACTCTTTGTGTGTGAACCATTATGTAGGTTTTTGCGTACGCAAACTCTTGTGTGTGAACCATTATGTAGGTTTTTGCCGAATGATAACCTCACACTAATGGCAAACTCTTGTGTATAAACCATTATATGGAAAACTCTTTCGTACAACGACTCTTATACGAACACCTATAAATTGCAGCCAAATTTTACGAAAAAAAAATACGCAGTAAAAAAACTTGAAACAAAAAACATTAAAAAAATAAAAAAGAAAGAAAGAAAGAAAAAAATAAAAATAAATAAAGAAAGAAGAAAAAAATGAAGGTTACGACGTTTGTGGTTCTCAATATCATCATGATTGTTGCGGTGACCGCCCAGTTACCACCCCCACCGACGCACACCATAGAGCCGTTACATGTTCATTTCGAAACGAAAATGAATCCTATAGCTATCGTCCTTGAGCCGTTACATGTTCATTTCGAGACGAAACTCAATACCGTCCTTGACTTAAAAATGAAAACAAAGAAAACACACAAAGCCAAAAAGTGCAAAAAATTGACAAAAAGTGCAAAAATTTGGAATTTTTTTGTCAAGGTTTTGAATTTTGATTAAAGTTTGAATCTTTTTGGTGAATTAAAATTGTTAAAGATTGGATTTTAAGGATAGCTTTTTGGTGAATTGAAGTGTTTTGATTTGTAGGTGTGTTTTCATTTTGGTAAAAATTGAGAAAAAGTATAAAAAAAAGTAAGAGTTTTTAAGGATTTGATATATAGATTTGGTTATGGTGGCTATCAAGATTGGGATACTACATTATGTATATTAGATCATGATTAATCATTTTTATGTTAGACTCATTATTTTAGCTAAGTTATTTAAATTCGGATATCCAAAATTTCAGATAACAGTTTTATATATCCGAATATCCAAATATCTATATTTTCAGAACACTTTTGTGTGAATTCTAAAACTGACATTTCATAAAACTCAACATTTTAATAAATTTTGATAAATTTTTCGGATATCCGAATACGAATATTTTTTGAACATCCAAAATCTAAATAAAGAAATCCTAGAATGTAAGTTGAATATTTTTTTCGTAAAATAATAAGATTAAATAATATGTATATAAAGATGAGATGTGCGATATATAAAGAAAACTAACTTTACGAATTAGTTATAATGTTAGCTAAATTAACACATGTTATGAATATCTAATCTCTTAGTTTTTGGACTTTGATGATTACTTGTATCAAAACTAATATGTATACATTTTTTATTAGTTTTATGAATATTAGCATGTGGCGGTTAAATTGGATTTTAAGGATATCTTTTTTGTGAATTGAAGTGTTTTGATTTGTAGGTGTGTTTTCATTTTGGTTAAAATTGAGAAAAAGGATAAATAAAATAAAAAATAAAAAAATAAAAAAAGAGTTAGGGAAGGTGTGGTTTCCTGCACTCTACACTAATTGCAAACTCTTTGTGTGTGAACCATTATGTAGGTTTTTGCGTACGCAAGCTCTTGTGTGTGAACCATTATGTAGGTTTTTGCCGAATGATAACCTCACACTAATGGCAAACTCTTGTGTGTAAACCATTATATGGCAAAACTCTTTCGTACAACAACTCTTATACGAACACCTATAAATTGCAGCCAATTTTTACGGGAAAAAAATACGCAGTAAAAAAACTTGAAACAAAAAACATTAAAAAATAAAAAAGAAAGAAAAATAAAGAAATAAAGAAGAAAAAAAATGAAGGTTACGACGTTTGTGGTTCTCAATATCATCATGATTGTTGCGGTGACCGCCCAGTTACCACCCCCACCGACGCACACCGTAGAGCCGTTACATGTTCATTTCGAAACGAAACTGAATCCGGTAGCTATCGTCCTTGAGCCGTTACATGTTCATTTCGAGACAAAACTCAATATTGTCATTGACTTAAAAATGAAAACACACAAAGCCAAAAAGTGCAAAAATTTGACAAAAAGTGCAAAATTTTGGAATTTTTTTGTCAAGGTTTTGATTAAAGTCTGAATCTTTTTGGTGAATTAAAAATGTTAAAGATTGGATTTTAAGGATAGCTTTTTGGTGAATTGAAGTGTTTAATTTGTGGGTGTGTTTTCATTTTGGTTAAAATTGAGAAAAAGTATAAAAAAGAGTAGGAGTTTTTAAGGATTTGATATATAGATTTGGTTATGGTGGCTATCAAGATTGGGATACTACATTATGTATATTAGACCATGATTAATTATTTTTATGTTAGACTCATTATTTTAGCTAAGTTATTTAAATTCGGATATCCAAAATTTCAGATAACAGTTTTATATATCCGAATATCCAAATATCTATATTTTCGGAACACTTTTATGTGAGTTCTATATTTTTATTTATTAAAAAACAAATAATTTAATCTTTGTTTTGTTTGATTTATGATGTTTAATTATAGTTTTTTATTATTAAAGATAATTATTTAAAAATTTTAATCATATTATTAATTGCATCTTATCTGTATTTTTTGTATTTATCTTCTAGTTGTGTTATGGATAAATATAAAATTTTACCTAATAAGAAATTAATCTTTTTTAAAATAAAATTATTACTAAATAAGGTATGAATTTATTTTTTTGAAATGGAAAATTCCCAATAGGGGTTTTGTTTTATTATATAAAAGATTAAGTAGTTTGTAGTTATGTCGAGTTTAACCAATTATTTGAGAAAGAGACGTTTTTATAATAAAATTTTTGGAATTTCACAAGCTCCAAACTCATATTCGTCAAATCTCGCTACATCTTCATTCGTAAACTCAATAACTTACTCACAACCCCAATTTGCTCCGTTTGGTAGCGAATACACTATGCCAACATAAATACCTGAAGAATATTTTATTCAACAACGCCACAATTCCTTTCATAACAACAAACTCAACCACCACTACAACCACAACAATCAAGGGATCCTTAAAGACGTCCACTCGTTGGACTTAAGACAAGGAATTATTATTAGTCGAGTGTTATGTTGTTGTTTTCGATAATAACAAAATTATAAATGACCAAGATGAGCTATCATTTCAGTTCTGGATTCTTAATGAGTTCAACAAAAGTTCTCGACACCAACATACTAAGGATATGATGATGGGGAAGTGGGCAACCCTGAACACTAATTGCCAAAAGTTCAACTCTATCTACAAAGGTTTGAGTAGAAGTGGGGAAAATGATGTTGACCTTTTGAATCGTTGAAGGACTACATATCGTGATGAGGGGGAAGGAAAAACGTTTATTCAAGAATGCCATGGGAAATCTTGAGAAAACACTCCAAGTGGGATGCGGTCAAACCCGTTAATCTGGATGATGACCCCGGATTTACCAAGCTATTTAGAGATGATATGAGACCACGTCAACCTGACAAACTACGAAAAAAGAAAAACACTAAATCGAAGACCACGTCAGACACCATGACGAGTAACCCGCAAGATTTTCGGGATAATGTACAAATGAATTAAAACTCAAACCGAAGGTTGCTCAAGAGATGTGCGCAATGACTAAAGCGAAGAATGCGACAATCTTGAAGTTGGAAGAAATGAAGTTTCTCACCATTAGCACCGCAGGGTTATCGGATGAAGATGTCATGGTCATCGACATGTAAAAAGAAGAAACACGACAAAAATATAGACGTGACATGCAGTCGTTTACATAATTTTTTGTTACGGCCATTTTTATTTATTTATAATTTTGTATTGTAGTTTGTAATCTTTATTTTTAATAAACATAAAATTATTTGGTTTGAAAATATGAAAAATAAAATAAAATAAAATAGTAGGTCATAAAAATATAATTTTGGCTTGACCCATCAGAGAGGATGTTTTTTGATGTGTGATTGAAAAGTGATGTAAAAAAGAAAAGTGATGACTTGACACCCAAAAAGTGTGATGGCTCAAGCCATCACACAAGTTGTCTTACATGTGAGCTTGATGGGGTGGCCTATGACTCTCCCTGATGAATACCATTGTCGACTGTGTGGTCAAAGTTAAATATGAGAACCACTTAATGTGCTTCCAAGTAGGGTTGTTATTCGGGTTGACCCGTGATGCGGAATCACAAGACCTTCATAAAAGGTTTTTCTTCTCAAGCGATCTTGAGAAGCTTGCAATCCTGCAGGCAGTATACCTGACCGTTGTAGTATAGTAAATGGTAGGTCCGTGGGATTGATCGTTCTTTAGGGGAATAGTGTCATTAGGATTGAAGTGTATGTCAACTAGGTCTAAAGGTGAAGGATGATTCTTTTTGGTCTTTTTATATTCTTTTGAAAGCAGTAAAAATCTCATTGAAGAGTGGGCGGAATTAGTTGCTAGTCAACTAACCCAAAACTACAAATTAAACTAAAAACAATAAAATAAAAATAACAAGAAAAGTAAATGTGATGAACTTCTTATAATGAGACAAATGTGTTTACATAGATTTTCTTACTCCCTAGTTATCTCTTGTTGGTAAGTTGAGTGTCACAGTGCAATTGTTTAGCTGAAGGGTTGTATTTCTTAATACCAGTCGTGGGGGTGTGCACAGCCTTCCCCAACTCTATGAATATCTATTTCTTCTTATGATGACACGTTTAGTACCCTATCATAGAATCATTAACATCTACTCACGCATTAAATACAACCAATAAAACCGTAGTGCACATCCAATTACGTTTCTTAAAACGTTCAACCTTGTTAGCGTATAGGAGATCAACCAGTTTTCTTAAGCCTAACGCGAATCAATCAACCAAACAATAAACAACTCACCAACAATTAATATCTATGTTTCATTAGATCTAAGAAAACACAAAACAACCTAAGCTAACATGTTAAAAAGAATAAAAGATAAACAAGAAATCAAACAACACATAGACATGATGAATGATTAAAAGATTACTTATCTTCAATGAAACATGAGAGAAAGAGGGTTTGGAAACCCTTGAATTCTCTGGAAATTCATCTATAGGGTTTTGCACAAAGTTACTCTACCAAAGTTGCACACTAATGAATGAAAATTCCCAAACTATATATAGATTTTACAAGATGACGGCGTCAGGTTATAGATCATGACACCATAAAAACGCCGCTTTTAGGGTTTCGTATCGCCCAAGAGATCTTCTGACGTCGTCACTTGTTAAGAGTTCTGGGCCTTCTCGTGTAATTGCAAAGACAGACGGCCTCAACACGAATGCACCTGACGCCGTAAGGTGCAAACTTCCAATTTCTTTATGGGGCATCACGTGTTAAATTTCACCATCTTCAATCTTCAAGTGACGGCGTCAGCATCCAAGCCTGACGCCGTCAGGTGTAAATTCCTGACTTTTCTTGATTTTCTTGTTTTCTTCATTCTTGAGCATAAAAACATCCAAAATGCTTCATATTCCATAAATCATGTCCCAATTACCTAAAATAAGAAAAGAAACTATTTAGGGCAATATTTGATCATAAATTCACGACTTAGGGCTTAAATGACCCCCTAAAAACGCATCAAATAAATCCTTAACAAATATCCCTACACTTGGGATTTGCCTGTCCTCAAGCAAATGAGCTTTTATACCAATAAAAATACAAGTTATGGATCATTTAACATTAATATAAAAGTAATTACAACAAATAATCATTCTACCTTAGTCGAAACAAGCATGGAAATTATATGTTAACACCTCACATTTAGTGTTTGGATAGTTTATATATCACAAATGAAAATTGAAAAGATATCTCCCACTACCTATTACAGCAAATAGATTACCATAGGCTTGGGAAAGGATCAAAACCTCCACCACTTTGGCGTAAGCACCTAGGATAAACTATCAAAGAGGTCTTTTAATGGGTTATAACTGGTGGCAAGTCAATTGTCTTAGTTAATGTGGAAAACTAGAAGGGTGGTTGAATAGTTTTACGTCTGTTTTAAAATTTATAAAAACAAGTTTGTTTTAAAAACTTTGATTCTAGTTTATGTGATCTCAATACTTGCACTATTAGTGTTCTTCCTAGAGCTTGCCACCAAAATGGTTTAAACAAATTTATTCCCCAAACATGAATCATCCCTAGTTTGTAGAGGGTGATGGTGGAGGTGGAGATGATGGTGGTGGTGGAGGGGTTGTAGTTGTCGTTGGTGGTGGAGGAGGTGTAGATGTGGTTGATGGTGGTTGATGGAGCAAGTTTCCGATGTATGAAAACATGTAGTGTATCTCATCTCTTAGACCGTAAATGACGGTTCAGTTATGGATGCAACAAAGACATGCATCACCATGAGCTTCAAGTAAGCTCCATGAAATAGGGTTGGTGGTGCAACAAAGGCATGTATCAATAGTTGGTGGTGGTGGTGAAACTTTTGGTGGAGGTGATGAGTGGGTGTTAATGTAGTCATTGATTGATGATGTTGATGGTATGGATGATTTTGAGGTTTCATGAGTGGATGGTGTATTTGAGGGTGCATTAGGAGCACTTGGAGATGAGCATTGAGGTTGAGGTGATGGAGTGGTATTGTCTTCATTTGTGAGGTCAATGAAGAGTTGTTTTGGTGGTATGATGATAAGCTTTTGTTTCCTGGCTTTTTTGAAGGTGGTGGTTGTTGGTGATGACATGGTGATTATGTGAGTGTTTAATGGAGGTTAGGGATGGTGACATGGGAGGTAAACATGCATGGGGATTATATAGGATGAAAACATGTTTAGAAGTGGTAATGATTTGAAAATATATTGTTAGATTCCAAATTCAGTTTGGTTTTTAAAGGAAATGGTAGCTGGGACTAGCAAAGGGAGTCACAAGATGCTAAAGAAAACAGTGTAAAATCTGTTCCAGATGGCCGGATCCCTTAAATAGAGGTCGGCCCCCTTAAAATTAAGGGGTCCGCCCTTTGTAATTAAGGGGACCGCCCATCTGGTAAATCCCAGACGACCAGATTTCAAAGAATTTATGGAAAAAGGTTCGTTTTTGTTTTGTATTTGCAGCAAGCTTTATTGGAACATTTCATATTGGAGTTGATCTATTATAAAAGCATATAGAACATATAAGTGGAGAAATATAAAGCATGCACACATATATATAATCCAAGTAGCTAATCATGCATATAGGGTAGCATGCATTAATAATAATTTTACAATCCTATCAAACCATAATCCATACTAAGTTTCAAAGATATTTGAAAGTACATTAGGAACATAGAAAATAAATAAGATATTACAAATGTCCAACAAGAGTAATTAGGCTAATTCTACAATCTTCATCACTACTATTTCTTCCCTAGCACTTCTCCAAGCGTTATAGAAAATGACTATAAGTCATCCTCATCATCATCCTCTAGAAACGAGAACGAGACAAGAATACTAGGGCGATTAGGTTTAACCTTATAAGCTTTGCAATTTTGTTTAAGAACGAGATGACGGAAGGTATGATAGATGGATTGATAAATATTATTGTCGAGATCGGGATAGTTTTAAATGACATGATGATAGAGACGAGTGAGAAACATGCCGTATAGAAGATAGGCTTTAGGATTTGCTCTTGCACATTCAATACGCTTGATAAAGAAGTAAGCCAAATTGTAATGTTGTTCGGCAACAATACAATACAACATATGAGCGAGGCATGCCGGGAGATGATCATGGTGTTCACCGGAACCGAACGCATTCTCACGAATGAGTTCTTCCCAATGCCTCATGTCGTGCCATAATTCTTTAAGAGGAATTTTGTTTTCAAGAATAGAGACATATTTGGATTTAAAGCTTTGGGTAGTAGTATCACATTCCAACCCGAGTATTTGGCGAATTTCATCGGGAGATGGAATTTCGGAGACATAAGGACCATTAGTAGGACGAGAACGTTGGAGAGCACCAAGATCCCATTCATTAGTGAATGCGGATTGACCGGAAAAAGGAATTTGAAGGATTTGACCAAATTGTGCAAGAGTAAGAGTAATGAAGTGATGTTGGATCATGAAGGAAATGAAAATGGAACCAAAATCATCAGTTTGAATCGTGACTTGGATATAGAAGTCAAGGATGAACCGAGGAATGATAGGCTCATTGATTTGAAAAAGGCATTCGAGACCGATGTTTGTGAATAAGTGTTCAATGTAGTTGGATTGATAATAAGCTTGATCTACGATTCGACCCTCATGAATATTTCTATTCTCGATTTGTCGATAGATACTAGTTATAGAGGTGGAAGTAGAATGAAGTTGAGAGATTTTTGGGATATAGTTTTTGGTTATGGAAAGGACTTCTGTAATAGCTTTAGGCATTTTCACCTATTATAATAACAATAAAAATATAATCAAAATAAGATCAAAATAAAATAAAAAGTGCATATGTTGTTATGACTTATGTAGAACGTAAACATACTTCGACTCTAAGACCTTAATCCTAAGAAGTAGTTTACCATGTTCTTTATTTTTATTTTTAACTAGTTCTAGATATATTTTACGATAGCAAGTAGTTATGGACAAGTCCAAATGCCCTTTTAAACATCTTAATATATCATGACATTTACTAGATTTACTTTAGGTTGTAAAACTAGTCATTTCTTACGAGTTTCTTATGCATGTGATTTGTTTTCGAAAAGGATGGTTTGTGTTTTGACTCAAAAATGCCATTTTTCGTACTAAACCAAACGCTTCCTTAACTAAACACTTACACTACTAGTATGTCAATATATATATATATGAATTATATATCTTGACAAGTCCGAATTACTAGTTTTAGGTTTATAAACTTGACAATGTTTTATAAAAATTACAGCGACTTAATTTCGACATTATTTGGACATAATCCAAACACCCTCTTATCGTTTACACAAATATTTTTACTTAGTCAAAAAATATAGTTTCATGTTTTACAAGTTATAAAAACATAATATGATTAGTTTTAAGAATTTTTTATAACATTATTCAATAATGTGTTTACCAAAAATTTTGAAAAGGAGTGTATGAAATTTTTCAAAAATTTTCGACAAGAGAGTTTGTAATTATTAGTTTCTAGTGTTAATTAAGCATCCTAATCCTAAGGGAAGCCTTTAGTTATGAAAATTTTATACCCATTCGAAAGAAATTATGAATTTGAAAAAATTATTAGAACATGCATAATCTTAAGTTTGACCAAATTAGATGGAATTAGATGAAAAATGTTATGAAAAACTTACAATATATAATGGTGATTGTGTTAGATGAATTTGCCCTTTGCGAAATAACCTGAATTATATGATTTGGAAGTGGTTTTAGATGTTTTGGGGTTTGGATTTTCGTCACAGTAGCAGCAGAAAATGGGGTTAATGAGAAAGAGGAGTATTTGGCAAAAGAAATAAGAGGGAAAACGATTTGGGACTATCAGATGGCCGGCCCCCTTAAACATTAAGGGGGCCGCCCTTTTTTTGGTTGTCGGTCCCCTTAAACATTAAGGGGGCCGCCCTCCAAAACTTGATATTTTGTGGTTTTGGTTTCCGGAAGAAACAAGAATATATATATATATATATATATATATATAAGATTTATATTTAATCAAAAATACGTTGGAGAGTATTCGCACTGAGGGAATTACTTGACACTTTTACTTGACATATCGTCAATTAAAATTTCTTGATCATTTCGGATGAAATTTATCAAGTTGTCAAGTGGACGAGAGAGTTGTGGAAGGTTTATATATATATATATATATATATATATATATATATATATATATATATATATATATATATATATATATATATATATATATATATATATATATATATATATATATATATATATATATATATGGGCTTATAAGACGAGAATATAGGAGGGAGACGTATGCAACGGAAGACGGGAGTTTGTTTCATCCATAGATTTTTCGACTCATCTCTCTACATCAGCATGAGTGTCGTTGAACATTGAAGTTCAATAAGGCAAATGGGGGGAAAGAAAAGGTTCGTAAATGAACAATTTATAGTTCTAGAAAATCAACAAATGAATTTTCTAGGTTATAAGATCCTATATATATATATATATATATATATATATATATATATATAAGTATATATATATATATATATATATATATATATATATATATATATATATATATATATATATATATATATATATATATATATATATATATATATATATATATATATATATGTATAGATATAAAATCTAGAGGAAACTATAAGCCAAACAAAATCACATAAAAACTAGAGACTAAACTAAGCATGCATTTCTTGACAAGGAAATAAAATGAAGTGTGTACCTTTCGTCTTCAATGCGTTTTTCTTCAAAGTCTTCAAGGAATTGTACGAACAAGAGGTGACAACTAAAATTTCCATGTTTGAATGGCGAATTTTCTACGTTGGTCCCCATTGTCTCATTTGACCAAAGTTATTTGATCAAAACATGTTTTGTATTTGACTTGGGTGCATATATGGTGGAAACATTCCTCACGGATTGAAGTTCCACATTTGTTGATTATTGTTAAAGTTTCGTCTATTTTGGTTTGCTCTTGGTTGAGGTGTTTTAGATCTAGGGTAAGAATTATTTGGTTTCCTAGGTGGTGGAGTTTTAGATCTTGTTTTAGGTTTAGACGTCCTACATCGGTTTTTAAAGATGGTTTATAAAACGGTTTTATTTCTTCATCACTAGCAAGAGGTATTTTCTTATCATTTATGAGTATATACTTAGGATTAGATTTTATAGGTTTTAGTTCATTGAGTTCACTTTCAAGTTTGACATTTTTAATTTCATTTGTTGAAGCTTCGGTTGAGTTAAATCCTAAACCGGTTTTATCTCCGGATACTCTTTGAATACTTATTATTTTACTAAGTGAATGACTACTATTTTCAAATTTATCAAGTTTGCAAATTTCTTCACTGAGTTTTTCATTTTCACCTTTAAGCTCTTGACATGATTTACATTCTTCAAAAATTTCCTTACCTTTTTCAAGTTGATGTATTTTAATTTTTAGTTCTAGTACTTCATTTTTTAATTGGTTGTTTATGCATTTTAGTGATTTGTTTTTAGCCATTACTTGTTATCCTAGTTTGCATAATCTATTGTATTCACTATTTAAATCTTTTTCATCTAATGATAAATTTTCATCACTAAAGTATTCGGTTTTGAAACGTACCTCACTTGATGTTTTCGCCATGAGACACTTCTCTTCCTTTGTCGTTTCTTTCTCATCTTCATCACTATCATTCCATGCTCCTCCAACAAATGCTCTTTGATCTTGATCTCTTGTCATCATTGGACATTTTCCAATGAGGTGATTCGGATCACCACACTTGAAACACTTTCTCTCATTCTTGCTATACTTGTCATCTTTATTCTTTTGAGATGCTCTCCTTTTATCGTGTGGTTGTCTAACGAATCTTCCTCGCCTTTTGAAGAATTTCTTGAAATCTCTTACGGCCATGGCGTATTCTTCGTCATCACTTTCGGAAGATGAGCTATCTTCGTTACTAGATTCCTTTCTAGCTTTCAAGGCGATTGACTTGCTTTGCTCTCGTTTTCCTTTGACCATTTCGGAATCCTTCTTTATAATTGCTTCGTAGACTTTCAAATATCCAATTAATTTATCAAGATGCAACGTTGATAAATTCTTTGATTCTTCAATAGCCGTCACTTTAGCTCGCCATTTTGGGTGAAGAGCCCTAAGAAACTTTCTAACAAAATTCTTACTAGAAAAATTCTCATCAAGTGCTTTTAAACTTGTGATGAAAGTGTTAAATCTAGCGAAAGCATTATCAATTGATTCCTCTTCCGGAATCGTGAATTGCTCATATTGTTGAACAAGTAGATCTATTTTATTATCTTTGACTTGACTATTACCTTGGTGAGTTATTAATAAAGAGTTCCAAATTTCTTTTGCGGTTTCACACATAAAGATCCTTTCGTACTCTTTACTTGGTAGCGCATTATAAATAACCATTTTTGCTTCATTATTTTTTAGCAAGTTTTCTTTTTAAATCATCATTTTGTTTTTCAAAAGGTACTATTCATCTTTCTTTGTTTCGGTGTTATTTTGAATAGGTAAAAAATCACCATTGGTAATAACATGCCAAAGATCTAGATCTTTTTATTTCACATAAGTTTCGAATCGATTTTTCCAATATAAAAATCTATCGCTTTCAAATAGTGGTGGTCTTTGCATAGATTGCCCTTCTAAATATTTTTCAGATTACATAGATCGTTACAAGTTTTAAAATACAATATATTTTAAAGATCTTGCAAGACGTGGCTCTTGATACCAATTGTGGAAAACTAGAAGGGGGGGTTGAATAGTTTTACGTCCGTTTTAAATTTTATAAAAACAAGTTTGTTTTAAAAACTTCGATTATAATTTATGTGATCTCAATACTTGCACTATATAAACAATTATACAGTTACTAACTAACTAAGCTAATATTGTATAAGTAAATAAGTAAGTAATGAAAAGAGTTGGAAAGATCAAACTCCCTTATGGCGGAGAAAACCTTACACACCAATGTACACACCACAACTTCGTCATAACTTAATCACAACTTCTACACAACCTCTTCACACCAATCTACTTCACCACTTACTACTTCACACCAATCTTATTCACAACTACACTACTTCACTACAAACAACTTCTTCTCCCTACACAACTTCTATTACTCCTAAACTATTTATTACAAGCACAACACAACTTCACAAATAATATACACAATATATATAACTACTCTACAATACTTCTTGAACTTTGTTGTAGAAGGAGTATTCTTCTTTTGCACTTTGAATGAGAATGGATGAGAAGGGATTAAATCACTTGAAAAAGGATTAGTAATCTAATGATCAAAGGGTTTTGAAAGATGTTTAGAGAGTTTTAGATCTGAAATTTTCGTGCAAAAGGGTGGGGAAAATACCAAATTTAAGGTGTATTTATAGGAGAAAATTCTGACAGATTCTGACACAGGAGCCTGGCCGGTCCCCTTAATTTTAAGGGGACCGCCCCTTATAATTAAGGGGGCCGCCCAGCTGTAACGGCCAGAAAATCTGTCATTTAGTGGGGAAAGTTTATTTGGTGAAAAACTAACTGATTTTGGTTATGTTGATACAAAAGTTGGGCGTACCTGGTTATTGGGCTTTTGCTCTTATATCAATTAGCTTCTTAGTACTTTGTTACCTGCGCACTAAGAAAATAAACAACACCGTTAGGCTTATCGAGGGATTGTCTCCCCCGATTAGACTCCGGCGTGAGAGTAAGTAATCGATTTAGGGTTTGGTTGAAGAGTTAGGGTTGTATATCGTACCTTTAATGAGAATCGTGTGATTCTATATATAGGGGCTAAGAAACCGTGTTTCTTGCTCCTCACTCTTCGCACGCGTGGTGCTTATCCGAGGTAAGGATATCTATTCCTTGAATAGATAATCCTTATCGTTACCCGGTGGGTTAGATTGGGCCTTTGGGTTTTATGAGCCCAAAGCAATAATACTACGGCCCATACCATTGTCATGGTAGCCCATTCGTAGTGGGCTTAGGTGTAAGTAATGTCTATCATTTGGGCTTGTGGCCCAAATATAGGCTATACGTCATCAGGTTAAAAATTTGAATTCATATATTTAGTATGATTAAAACATTTTTCTTTATTACCAAAAGTGTTTTTCAAAAATATATAATATGTTTATATAATTAAATAAACTTTGTAATAATTAATTAAATACCCCTTTGATCAAGAGATGTATTAAGCACTTGTTTATTCATACCTTAGTGATTAAGTATGATATAATGATATAAACTAGCTTAATACTTGTTTACGTAGTAATCTTACGTTTGATGATTTTACATTTTGTGGTCGTCAAAACATAGAGATATCGAAAAATATAAATAACATTTTTATGCATTATTTATGTCAACAGTTAACTACATGTACAATGAGGCATTGCTAAGCCAAGACTCGACTCAACTTGAACTAACTACGACTCTTTTTGGATTTTTCAAGACACTGTATTGACTTAAACATAAATAAAATAAATGGATGGTAGCCCGTATGTTTTTCTCTCTCTTTTTTTTTTTTTTTTTTTTTTTTTTTTTTTTTTTTTTATTATTATTTTGCATACACTTTTACTTTACCATCCAAGATAATATATCAAAGGGAGCTCGTTTCATCCCTACACATGAGCTTTTACATAATTAAAAATAAAGACTCGGATTAAGAAAATCGAAACACTTGGAGTACTTTAAAATATTAATGCATATATGGGGGTAATAAATGATATTCATCCCATTACTCCATATCACTAGTATTTTACCCATTTGTCCCAATTATCCCAAAATAATATGTACAAGATATGCACTGTATAGGTGCGGCGAAGGTGTCGAATTTTGAAGTGAACTGTCGTTTACTTGCGATAGAACCAACTGTAGATTTATTCCGCTCCTTTTTACCACACGACGTGGTCAAATGGGTGGGTTTCGTTTGCGAAGCGCCAGGGGGCGCTTCAGTGTTATACGGAAAAGGTTGACGCCCTCAAAAATTGGAGGGAGTATTTCTTTTGGGTGGATGACGCAGTCTTTCCCTCTCCCTTTGAGTTTTATACTCAGGAAACCTTACCAAGGGATGGGCGCCCCGCACCCGGTTCCTATAATCGCGCTGACGCGCAAACGTTAGATGCCAATCGACTGGCCATTAACCCCTATCCGGAGGAGTTTTTGGTACACGTGGGGTTGAGCCGCGCTTATTTTGGTGCTGCAGATGAGGTTCCCACTTTTTTAAGTGAGGATGGCCGGGGTGGGTGTTCATCCCTTATTCTTCATGCTTTGTAAGTCTTTTATTCTTGTCTTCGTGCTTTTAAATCCCTTTTTGTCTTTCTTGTTTCCCTTGATGCGCAGAGATGGATTTGTTCGCTGTGGTCAAGCTGGATAGGCCAAAGCAGGTAACCATAGGGGTGCGTCCTCAGAGGGAAGGAGAGCAGCCCTTGCTTGATGCGACTGCCGGGCATTTGACTGTTCTGCCTGCGACGGTCCCTGAGGATACGCCACCACTTGTGGTGACGCCCGTCCAGAGTTTTGCGCCTGAAGTAGTTGTGGCCCCAACTGTGGAGGCAGTGCCTGATTTGGAGGTGACGCGCGAGGGGGCGCGATCAGGGTCATCTGACAGCATTCGGATCCTGAAACCTGAGGAGGTGTTGAGGGAAGAGGTTGCGCAGAACTTAAAGCGCAAGGGAGAGGCTGGAACCAGTGGCACCAGCAAGAGGCGTCGACACGTCATCAGAGACGCAGGGTCGAACGCGGAAGAAACTTCGACGTCCGGCGCACGGTTGAAGGCTGATGCTTCTCCGTTTCTGTAAGTGTGCATTCCTTCTCTTTTTCTTCTTTTTTTTTTTTTTTTTTTTTTTTTTTTTTTTTTTTGATTACTTGTTGTAATTGTTATATACTGTCTTTGTCGCGTAGGGATGACGGTGCGAAAGATGATGAAGTTTCCTCTCCGCAGAACGAAAACAAGGAGGGGAATACCGAGGCTGCTGATGGTGGTGAGGCGCAGCAGCTGATGGATGAGCTGGCTGCGACTACCGCCCGCCAAGCTGAGCTTGTTGTTCAGCTAAAGGGAAAGTATGCTGGGGAGAGCCGTGCTCTAGCCCAGAAGGAGGAGGAGTTGGTGACCCTCCGTGCGCAGTTGGCTGATGCGCATGTGGAGCTGGGGGCCTCAAGGGCCTATGCTGAGAAGATTGCCCAAGATAAGATGAGCATCTTGGCTGACTTGAAGTATGCGAGGTCGAAGCTCGAGCAGATAAAGGCAAAGACGTCGTGGTCTGTGTCGTATCTTGAAGAAAAAAGGGCCGAGCATTATGCTAGTCTGCAAGAGTTCAAGGGGCGCATGGAGAAGACGCTCGTGATGTATAAGGAGAAGCTGCGCGCCCTCAGCATCGAGTATGACGAGGAGCTGTATCCTCATCTCATGTCTATGATAGCCGAGCGCAGGTATTCTTACACCCTTGTCTTTTAAATTTGCTTGTTCGCTCTATTGCGTATCTTACCTTATTATCACTTTGTGAATGCAGGTGGTTGATCAGCCATGGGCTTCGTCTGGCAGCTCTGAGTACTTTGGAGTCTGCGGAGGTGGTGGAAGCCTTTGGGAAGGTTGTTCACTGCGCGATGGCGCGTGGCCGTTCGCAGGCCCTGGAGGAGCTCCGTGAGGCCAAGTTGTTGGAGAAAGACTTGGCGGAGATTCCTGGTTATAGCTCGACGGCGTACGACGAGCTGGTGCAGGCGATGGCGGGGCTGAAGGTTCTTGAGCTGCCGCATATAGGGAGGTTGGAGCGCGACCAAGATGACCCCATAGATGTGCTCATGGTGGGTCTGACGTTGCAGCGTCATCTTGGGGAGAATGCTGAAGAGGAGGTAGATTATTATCTAAAACCTGATGTCTCGCAGCTTCAAGTCCCAGTTTTTGCGCGGCCCCGTGATATCCTCAAGCCTTTTGCACTGGAGAAGGAAGTCCCCTTGAAGGAGGTGCTAGAGCGTCACGAGCAAAGGGTTGCCATAAAGAAGGGTATTAAGGGCAAGGCTGTGATGTGCGGCATCGGTGCTGCGCACCTTCCTCGATCTGATGGTGTTGCTGTGAGTGTTCCAACTGTGTCACTCAAGGATGCTATAACGTTGAGTAAGCTGAAGGAGGCGGGGAGTTCCGCCGCTCCAGAAGAGAGCCATGATCATCGCCATAGCATATAGGTTGTTTGTAAACTTATGTATTTTTCCTTGTAATTTAATAAATATGGAATAAGATACATTTTGTTATAAGTTCATGACTTAAATATACTTGCATTGTTTGCTAAGTTTGATTGTTTTACTAAGTCTTTTAAGTGCGTAACTTAAGTATACTTGCATTGTTTGCTAAGTTTTATTTTTTGACTAAGTCTTTTAAGTGCGTAACTTAAGTATACTTGCATTGTTTGCTAAGTTTTATTTTTGACCAAGTGTCTTGGCTCGTTATATAGCTAAGCTCGTACGGTGTACTTGGTATATGCGCATCCGTCGTGGGGTGCGCATGTGAAACTTACTTTGACGTCTCAAGAGTAAGGTGCTTAGCAAGATCCAATGTTGATGGGTTTGCAACCCTCTTATTCAACGAGTAAATTAGTAGGTTAACTCATCCTTTATGCCTTCGTGGGTCTTTAAGTGGTGCATGCACGCCATGTAGGCAGAAATATAAAATAAACAATATTGACATATATGCAATAAAGTAAAATGCGCTATGGAGTTAGCTAGAAACCATAACATTTTATTAATACTTGCAAGTAAGTGGAAAAAATAGAAAATACAATTCCTAGAAAGAGAAAAAGAAAGACAAACACTTATTGGGCACCTCGTAGGATGCAAGTGTGTTTGTGAAAGGGCCGTAGCCTAAAAGTAACATTTTTTGAGATTGCAGATGTTCCAAGTGCGCGCTAGGTCGTGACCTTCCATATCGCGCAACCTGTAGGCGCCGTTGCCGAGCGCGTCTGTGACCTCGTAAGGTCCTTCCCATTTGGGTCCGAGCTTGCCTGTGTCTTCTGCGTGGCTCGCGTCATTGGCGCGGTAAACAAAGTCTCCTGGTCTGAATGAAGTGTTTTTGACTTTTGCATCATAATACTTCTTCATTTTTGCCTTAGCCTTTGCTTCACATATAGCTGCGCGTTCGCGTCTTTCTTCCAGTATATCTAAGTCTATGCGCCGTTCCTCGTCATTTGTTGTGACGTTGACCTCTGCTGTGCGTAGAGTTGGCATTCCTATCTCGGCTGGTATGACGGCTTCTGTTCCATAGACTAAGGAGAATGGCGTGTCGCCAGTACTGGTTTTGATTGTCGTGCGATGCGCCCACAAGACGTGCGAGAGCTCATCTACCCATCTTCCTTTATGTCTGTCAAGGCGCGCTTTTATGCCTTCGCCTAGACTACGATTAGCGCGCTCAACTAGGCCATTGGTTTGTGGGTGTTTGACTGAAGCAAAGTGTTGTGTGATGTTCAATTGTGCGCACCAATCTTTGAATGGGTTATCACAGAATTGTTTTCCGTTGTCTGATACGATCTCGCCTGGTAGGCCGAAGCGACAGACAATATTGTCCCACACAAAGCGTTTGACTTGGTTTCCCGTAATGTTCACCACTGCTTTTGCTTCGATCCACTTTGTAAAGTAGTCTATGGCTACGATGAGGAACTTTATTCCTCCAGCTGCGACGGGGAAAGGTCCTGCGATGTCAATACCCCATTTGTAAAATGGCCATGGTGAGGTGATTGGTGTTAGCTCGTGCTGTGGTCGGCGCGGAATAGGCCTATGTACTTGGCAATTGCTGCACTTTCTTATTAGATTGCGTGCGTCGCGGTGCATTGTTGGCCAATAGTATCCCGACCTTAGAGCGCTTGCCACCACGGATCGTGGTCCTTTGTGCATACTACATGACCCAGCGTGAATTTCGCGGAGTACGTAGTCTGCTTGGAGGGGTCCAACACATCTGAGCCATGGTTGTAAGAAAGATCGCCGATAGAGTATGTTGTCGCGTAATTCGAATCGTTGCGCTGTGCGCCGTATTCTTCGAGCGTCTTTATTATCTTGGGGTAGGATTCCTTTGCTAATAAATTCGATGATAGGTGTCATCCACGTAGGATCTTGTTCCTCTATCACCGTTGATATCTCCATATCCAAGATTGACTTGTTTTTTAGGGTTTCCACCAATACCTGTTTTGAGAGGTGTGCGAAGTTTGTGGATGCAATCTTGCTGAGTGCGTCCGCCTTCCTGTTATCTCCTCTAGGTACCTGTTTGATTGTGAACCTATCAAAGTTTTTAATCAAAGATTTTGTCTTCTCCAGGTATTGGATCATGTGATCATCCTTGGCTTCGTATTCCCCTAACACGTGGTTAGCGACTAGACGCGCATCTACATTTGCTTCTAGGTTGCGAACACCCATTTGGATTGCGACGCGCAGTCCGGCTAGTAGGGCTTCGTATTCTGCCTCATTGTTTGTGGCTGTGAACTCAAAGCGTAGCGCGTAGGTGAATTCCATACCTTCTGGATTTGTGAGAATAAGGCCTGCGCCTGATCCATCTGCGCATGAGGATCCATCTGTGAACAAGGTCCACGGTTCCTGTAGGTCTGTTTTTGTTGCAGAGGTCGGGCTGTCGCTATCTGGCTTCTCCACGATAAAATCGGCTAAGATTTGTCCTTTGATTGCAGTGCGCGGCCTATACGAGATGTTATACTCACTTAGCAGTACACTCCATTTTTGTAAGCGTCCTGACACATCCGGTTTGGAGATAACTTGTTTAATTGGCTGATCAGTGATTACCGCTATTGGATGCGCTTGAAAGTATCTGCGCAGTCTTTTGGATGCGAACACTAGAGCCAAGACCAGCTTTTCCATAGCACTGTAGTTAACCTCTGTTTTCTTTAGGGCTTTGCTTACAAAGTATATGGGTGTCTGGACGGAGTCTCTGTCTGTCAATAGTACTGCGCTAACTGCTCCATGGGTTGCCGATAAGTACATGATTAGTTCTTCCCCTGGTCGCGGTGCGACGAGTTTGGGAAGAGATGCCAGATGGTGTTTAAGTTGTTGGAAAGCTTCTTCGGCTTCGGGAGTCCAGCGAAAGTCTCCCTTTTTTGTACACTTCGTAAGTGTTTTAAAGAGGGGGAGGGACTTGTCTGCTGACTTAGATAGGAAGCGATTCAGCCCTGCTAACTTTCCATTTAGTGACTGGACTTCTTTGAGTGTGCGCGGGGAGGGGAGATCAATAACAGCCTTTGTCTTCTCTGGGCACGGTTTGATTCCATCGGGTTCTATCAAGTATCCGAGGAACATGCCTTCCGTTGCGCCAAAGGTGCATTTCTTGGGATTCAACTTCATGTTTATCCTCCCCAACGTTCGGAATGTTTCCTCGATGTCGCGCACCAACTCGTCCTCTGTATAGCTTTTGATGACAAGGTCGTCAACATAGACTTCCAAGTTGCGGCCTACTTGTTTTTCAAAGGCTGTATCCACCAGTCGTTGGTATGTCGCGCCAGCGTTTTTCAGGCCAAAAGGCATTTTTGTGTAGCAGTATACCCCTTGACTGGTGTGGAAAGCTGTTTTTTCTTCGTCTTCCATTGCCATCTGGATCTGGTGATACCCTTTATATGCATCTAGGAAGCATTTGAAGGGGTATCCGCACAAGGATTCGACTTTCCAGTCTATCTCTGGCAGTGGGTAGCAGTCTTGCGGACATGCTTTGTTGAGGTCAGTGAAGTCCACGCACATCCTCCAACTGCCATCGCGCTCTTCTTTACCATAAATGGGTTAGAAAGCCAGTCATGACAATATACTTCGCGCATGATTCCTGCATCTACTAGCTTGTGTACTTCTTCCAAAATAGCCTTTGCACGATCTGGGGCCTGGTCGCGCTTCTTTTGTCGTACTGGAGGATATCCTTGTCGGATTTGTAACTTATGCTCTATGATAGAGCGCGGTACTCCCGTCATATGCTTTGGTTCTCATGCAAAGATATCTAGGTTCTTTTGCAAGAGTGCGCATACGGCTGCTTTACCTTTGTCAGATAAAGATCCTCCAATCGAAACTTGTTGTTCCGGATAATCTGGGTGAATAGCGACTTTTAAATTTGGCGTTTTTTCCGTGCGCTGTTCTGGAATAGTCTCTGCTTCAGTTGTTACTGCGATGCATTCTCTTGGTGGTACTGTTGTGTTATAGAGAGTGACCACCCCTCCTTCCACTGGGAATTTAAGCATTCCGTGCGCTGTGGATGGTACCCGCGCGCATGGATGATATTCCCGGTCTTCCAATTATACCATTGTACGGTGAAGGAGACTTTATTACCATGAAATTTATCCATGTCGCGGTTGAGTGTTGTTCATCTCCTACGACCACCAATAAGCGTAACTGCCCCATGGGCCAAATCTTTTCTCCTGTGAATCCTGTTAATGACGTTGTGGCTGGTATCAACTGACTTTGGATTTCAGGTCGCAGCCTTTTGAAACAGTGATCGTACAGGATGTCTGCGGATGCTCCACCATCAATGTACATGCGGTGGATGTCATGTCCCCCCGTATGTATCTCAATGGTTAGAGGTTCCACGACTGCGTTGTCCGCGGCTATGGTAGGGAAGGATATCTCTTTTTCTGGGGAGAATTTCTGGCTGACCTTTTGCTTTATCTTGCGTTGCCATGATTGTATCATGTAGATAGTATCAGCTTTTTCTTTTGGGGGTTCTTTCTTGCCCCCGTTTCTCTGCTTATCCTTTCCCTCCTTAATGTTTTTCACGAGGTGGTCCATCCTGCCTTCTCTAACTAATTTTTCAATTAGTTGTTTTAGTTGAACACACTCGTTAGTTGAATGGCCTTTTTGGTCGTGGTACTCGCAGTATCCACTACCTAGGCGCTTTGCTTCTGCTGTGCGCATTGGTGGTGGTTTTGGGAAGTTCGCACCTTCTGTTACAAATATTTCTCTCGGAGTTTTAGTGAGAGGAGTATATTTGTCGTTGTCTCTTCCACTGCGATAGTTCCTGCTGCGGTTGTTGTTCTGATCATTGGATTGTCTCCGCGGCTGTTCTTGTTGCCTATAGTTTGAATATCCTTTTTTGCTATCCGCAGCAGCTTCTTCTCCTTGTATAAAGGATCTAGTGCGCTTTGTTAACTCGTCAAAGGATTGTGGAACTTTGTCATTAAGCTTCCGGATGAGTTCTGGGTTATTGATCCCATTCATGAACCCTGAAATTTTTAGAATTTCAGGACATGCTTTGACTTGTATGCACTCATCCTTGAAACGTTCCATAAAAGCGCTGGTGGATTCCCCTTGGCGCTGTTTCACTCTTGCTAGCTCCACAGGGTTTTTAGCGCACTTCTTTCGCTGGGTGAAGTTGTGGCGGAATGCTTTCCGTAATTCCTCAAATCCACCAATGCTCCTACGTGGGAGTTTGCTAAACCATGTGCGCGCGTTTCCTACTAACGTGGAATTAAACATGTGGCACCACACAGGTTGTGGCCAATTTTCGATTGTTGCGGCTGACTCGAAAATTTTTAGGTGATCGTCAGGATCACCTGTTCCATCATATGTTTTTACGTTAGCGGGCATGCGCCTGTGTTTGTGGTCTGAGTAATCGCTGATGCGTCGCGTAAACGCGTCAATTTTCTGGCGTCGCCATGGGAGGGACATATCTTCGTTCTCCTCCTCGCGACGTCTTCCTTTTGACTTCCAATGTCCTATTTCTTTGTCCTCGTTGTCCGAGGAATCGCTGGAAGAAGAGTAGTCTCGCTTTCGGCGCTTGCGCCAGCTTCTTTCAGAAGAAGAGCCTGAGGGATCTCTGCTTGGGGATCTCCTCCTCCCCAATCTATCTTGTATTCGCCTACTTTCGGGTTTGGAAGATCCTTGGCTTGGCGAATCTTGAGGCCCTAATCGATCGTGTATTCCCCGACTGCCAAGTCTGGAATGGACATTGGTGCGCCTACCGCTGTCTCCAGAATTTTGTGAGTTAGGTACCGCACCTAACCTATCATGGACAGAGGTACGTTCTGTACGTCTTCCTCGCGGGTGGCGTGGTGGTGATGGTTCGCGTTCTGGACCAAAATTAAGTCGGGCTTGTAGGTCCGTGTTTGCTCTTCTTGTTGCTTCTTCTTGCATGAGGGCAGTTAATGTTTCATAATTTTGGGATACAAAGTTCCCCAAAGTCAGATCCGGTGCGTCCTCAGTTGTTGCAAGAATTTCTTCCTCAGTGTTAGGCGCCCTGTTCCGTTCAGGAGCGCCTGGCGGCACAGTGTTGTTCACTGCGGGTGTAGCCTGATGAGGAGTGGTGAAGAGGGTGCGTTGGAGTTCCTCAACGCTGGGGACCTCTAAAGTAATCCTGGGTAGTTCTATCGCTGGGGGAGGTTGGGTTGTCCCTGCCTCGTGGTGACCAGGTGTGCTGGTTGTCCCAGCGACTTGTCTGGAGGTTGGATCTTGTTGATTCTTCCTCAGATGGTTACGTTTTTCTGGCTGCGGAGTCCGCTGGCTCGAATTCTTATGTTTCGTCATTCTAGTTCTTAGTAGGGTCCCACGGATGGCGCCACTTGTTGATACAAAAGTTGGGCGTACCTGGTTATTGGGCTTTTGCTCTTATATCAATTAGCTTCTTAGTACTTTGTTACCTGCGCACTAAGAAAATAAACAACACCGTTAGGCTTATCGAGGGATTGTCTCCCCCGATTAGACTCCGGCGTGAGAGTAAGTAATCGATTTAGGGTTTGGTTGAAGAGTTAGGGTTGTATATCGTACCTTTAATGAGAATCGTGTGATTCTATATATAGGGGCTAAGAAACCGTGTTTCTTGCTCCTCACTCTTCGCACGCGTGGTGCTTATCCGAGGTAAGGATATCTATTCCTTGAATAGATAATCCTTATCGTTACCCGGTGGGTTAGATTGGGCCTTTGGGTTTTATGAGCCCAAAGCAATAATACTACGGCCCATACCATTGTCATGGTAGCCCATTCGTTGTGGGCTTAGGTGTAAGTAATGTCTATCATTTGGGCTTGTGGCCCAAATATAGGCTATACGTCATCAGGTTAAAAATTTGAATTCATATATTTAGTATGATTAAAACATTTTTCTTTATTACCAAAAGTGTTTTTCAAAAATATATAATATGTTTATATAATTAAATAAACTTTGTAATAATTAATTAAATACCCCTTTGATCAAGAGATGTATTAAGCACTTGTTTATTCATACCTTAGTGATTAAGTATGATATAATGATATAAACTAGCTTAATACTTGTTTACGTAGTAATCTTACGTTTGATGATTTTACATTTTGTGGTCGTCAAAACATAGAGATATCGAAAAATATAAATAACATTTTTATGCATTATTTATGTCAACAGTTAACTACATGTACAATGAGGCATTGCTAAGCCAAGACTCGACTCAACTTGAACTAACTACGACTCTTTTTGGATTTTTCAAGACACTGTATTGACTTAAACATAAATAAAATAAATGGATGGTAGCCCGTATGTTTTTCTTTTTTTTTTTTTTTTTTTTTTTTTTTTTTTTTTTTTTATTATTTTGCATACACTTTTACTTTACCATCCAAGATAATATATCAAAGGGAGCTCGTTTCATCCCTACACTTGAGCTTTTACATAATTAAAAATAAAGACTCGGATTAAGAAAATCGAAACACTTGGAGTACTTTAAAATATTAATGCATATATGGGGGTAATAAATGATGTTCATCCCATTACTCCATATCACTAGTATTTTACCCATTTGTCCCAATTATCCCAAAATAATATGTACAAGATATGACTCGACTTAGCAACCATGTAATTAATTAGACAACTAACTAAGGGTTTAAACATGTAACAATAATGCACTAAAGATGAGTGCATATAAGGAAGGCTAAGGCGATTTGGGTGTACATTTGCGGGTGGATTGTAAATAAATTCTTCCTTTAAGTAAAATGCTTAAAGTTAGAAACGAAAGAGATAGGCTCTAAGGGGTGTACTAGGGGTATCGTGTACTAAAAATGAGTACATCGCAAAGGTGTGGGAGAATTACTTGACCAATGAATTAAATGTAATTATAATACAGGTTTAAAACATGGGTTATCCTAATGCCTCTTATCATATAGCAAATCCTAACTACATGAACGTAGTCTCACTAGCGGTCTCGGGATGCATCACTAACGCAAGTTCTAGAGTCTAAATACTACCGGTACACTCATAAGCACCAACAATGAATGCTTTTTCCTAAAGATCTAAAGGCGAACCTCACATATTTGGGTGGAAATTTTTTGAGTGGTACAATTTTTTTGTGCTAGTCATATAATTCCTATCCATGAGACACTTATTAAGACTAAAGTTTCACTCCTATATGTTGCAAAAAAATTTAATTTTGGTGCCAAAATTACCCTAGCAAGTATTTCTCTCAGTTTAATTACACATATACTCTTAAATAAAACAAAAATCAAGCGGAGTTATAGTTCTAAGGTATCCCAATTACCCTACCTACACTTAAATCGAACATTTTCCCCAATGTTCAAGATAAAAAATGTGAAAGTAAAGATGAATGAAAAGGAAAGAAACTAATACTCCCCTGATTCGCTCAGTATGGACTATGTGGTAACATGGTTAAATCCTTCTCAAAGAAAATGAGCATGTAAAGCTTCACTCCTGAAATATAATAATTTTCTTGTTCAAAAAACATACCCGGACCCGACCCTATTTAGAACTCGGGTCGGGTCAATTCGGGTTCGGGTCAACTCGGGTCGGGTCAGTTCGGGTTCGGGGTCGACCCGAGTATTTATACATTCTAAGGTGTTAGTTTAGCCGGGTTAGTTGGGTTCGGGACGGGTTGAGGGGTTTGGGTTTTAAAGTAAGTAGGCTTATAAAATAAGTCTCATTTGTCACACAGACTTATGGAGGCTTATGTCTTGTAGTCATAAGCCTCCATAAGCCCAAGCCCATAGAAAGGGGGTTATATGGCCTTATGACTAGGTAAATTACGTAAACACCCTTAAAAATATAATGAATTATCACGTAAAAGCTGAAAATATATGTAAATTTAATTTAATGTATTTTTACGTGATTTTACATTAATAAGCTTCGGTTCAAACTAATTAGCCAAACAGCTTTACAAAAATATAAACTTCAGCTTGCGGCTTATAATATAAGCCACAGGCCCAACCCATTACGCCAAACATACCCCAAGTCCTATTAGACATACAAAGAATATCTTTTATATTGATTTAGGGATAGGTTATTAGGACCCCTCATTTCTACAATTGACACCCCTCATGTTTTTAGCTTCATTTATTTATTTATTATTTTTATAATATTGCTAATATTATAAAACTATGAAACGGAAAGTGCAGAACAAAAAATATATGTTTTAACAAGTCAAAAGTAATAAATTGACAAAAAGTATAGAACAAAAACTGATAAAAAAAACTATGCTATACTGTTAACAGTGGGTCAAAGAGGGGTAGAAAGTACAAAATGTATCTGTTTTTTGTGGGTCAGAGGACGCCAATAACTTAACTCATTGATTTATTCTCTCTCAATGTCTCTTCCTAGTTCCTACCCACTTGGCTTGCATTTATTTTCTCAAATCACTTTTATGTTAAGTAACTCTTCTTCAAACACACAAACCACTTTCTAAATTTTGTAAAACTATGGAACAGAGTGTTCCTTGATTATTCGAAACAACCACAACGGTGGCTTAAATCAATGGTTGCAACGAAAAATTATTATCTGACAACTTTAATAATGATGGGCATGCTTAGTTATGGGACACTAGCATGTGTTTATCTTGAAGCTAATATGAAACATGTGCGGGAAATCAAGTTAAAGGCTAGGCTAGTTGGCCAGTTAGGGGTGGCCGAGCACCCCCCCCCCCCCCCCCCAATTGGATCCGTCTCTTGCTATTCATACCAAATAATTTCATACCACATTAATAATAAAGCAAGCATTTTATACTGATCATTAAGTTTGATTAGGGTCATAAAACATATCATGAGTCAGATATTTTTAAATTGGTATGAACACCAACGTCATGTTCTCTAACTAGCAAAACAGTTGAGACCTTAATTTAGAGAAAATTTGTTCTCTTCATTGACAATACTTGAAAGGATCTTAATCCGGCTAAATGGATAAAAGTTCATTTAACAAGGTTAAACTTCACACTATGTTCTCGAGTTGGGTTTTTTTTAAAAAGGAAAGTAATGAAAGAAAACAAAAATTATAATATGTTATTGAGTTTTTTAAGAAGAAAAATGAAGTAGATATAAGAAAAAAGAAGGGAAATTATAGCAATTTGATGGGATATTGTTTGGATTGAGATCCTCTCATGTTCAACATGAACATGAGATAATATTAACATTTATATGAGTAGGAAAAATAAATAAATTATCTATTGTGGGACCTTTATTTAATAAAAATATATAATTTTATTCACAACATAACTAACATGATCTCTCATATTCAAATAGAGCATGAGAAGATCCTAATCTATATTCTTTCATCTCAAATTTAGAAGACACCCAAATTCTTTTCTTGTTTTGACAAACATGTTATTTAACATATTTTTCATTGATATAAATGAAAGGCAAAAAATGAAATTTCTAAGAGAAAAGTACACAAAGGGTACAAAATCATTTTTTTTTTTAATTCTTAACATTGTCACTTTTGAAACCTCTTCTTAAAATGGTCATGCTCAACTCAGCAACTTCACTCACACATGTCATTTTTTTAAATAATAAAAGTCAAATGATTTGATGTTTTGTCATATTATCAATAGTGATGAAAGGTTATAAGGGCCCGTTTGGTATGAGGTTTTTTGTGGGTTTGGACTCAAAGGTGGTTCAAAACTTTTGTTTTGTATAAATTATGGGGTTTAAAATTAGGCTTCAAACCCTCGTACTCTATCATGTACAAAAGTAATGATAACACCTTATTTTTTTTTTATAACTTTAACATTTTTTAGGGGTTCATCTCACACTATTCTCTCTTTTTCTCTCTTTATTTATCTTTTTAATTATTATAAAATTGCACTTTTTTATTAAATTTTTCTCTCTGTTCATTTAATTTATACTCATATTAAATCATAATCTTAATCCTAATCATAATCCTAAATCCATCTATAAGCCAAACAGGCCCTAAATACTCCCAATTTAATATTTCGTTTCCATCTATATTATACTCATCTACTTCACCTATTTATTATGGGAGTTAGGAGTGTCCATGGTACTAGAACCGTACCGAACTGGAATCGGAACCGAAAAAACTGAGAACCAAAAATATGGAAAAAGTGGAACTAAGAACCGTCCCAAGTTCTTCGGTTCGGTTCTGGTACGGGAATTTTCGGTAATTCACACAAGTACCTAAGTGTTTAAATAATTTATCTTTTTCATCGTCGAACATTTATAAAAGACATGCTAATAATGTTATAATAATACAAATACACACAAAAATGTCTCAAAAAATGCCAACCATTCCAAATTTCAAATTGTTCAAAATAACATAAACACAAACACAAAATTTCATTAAAAAAATCAAATAATTGTAACTACACAACTTTTAGTATGCAATGCCTCTATTTTGGCGATTGTGATATTGGTTAATGAATATAACCATCTGAATTATATAAGTCATTTGATTTTTCTATTACTATACATGTACTTCAACAAGAAAATCTATCGACAACATGAGTAGCAATTACGTCAAATATGATTGAACAAGCATACTATAGGTAAGTACCAAATTTACAATAATGATTTAAAGATAAACTTACTTTCATTTATTAATGATAATGATGATGTTTGATTGGATTAAAAGTTAGAGTTTTAATTTATTTTGTTTTTTAGTTTTAGATTTTTATGTTATAACTTAACGATGAGTAGCTCTATTTCCCCCCCCCCCCCCACTCCTCTTTAAAAGGCTATACAAATTACACAATGTTTCAAATAAACTCTATAAAATTTCATATTTTCAAAGTAGTCGGTTCTTTAGGGAAAGTACCAGAACTGGACGGTTCCGACCCGAACCGTCCTGAGAACCGAAAATTTGGAATTTTAGGAACCAAGAACCGTACCATGGTTCTAATATACGGTTCGGTTCTGGTACGATACTGGTACGGTTCCTTGATTTGTTTGGTTCCTCGGTTTTTTTGGACACCCCTAATGGGAGTGGTTATAAGGACCTCTCAAAAATATAAATGGTACCCCTCTCCCCTTATTTTTTTTTTAATTTTTAATTTTTTGTGTATTTTTATAATTTGTTTATATTATAAAACTATAAACCTTAAAATATGGAACAAATAATATAAAGTTTAACCAATAAAAAATATTAAAATGACAAAAAGTATTGAACAAAAACTGATAAAAAAGTGTGTTATACTATAAACTGAAAAGAGAAAAGGAATCCTTGTACTTTTACCCCCCCTTTTCAGGTGGGCCGAAGGAAGGGGTACGTATAACATATCCATTTATTATATCTATCTACCCTACATATTTATTATATCCACTTAACTCACACATTTATTATGAGAAATGATTTGCACACTCATACTTTTGATTGTGACACTCTATTATAGGCATAACATACTTGTACAATGCTTACAATGTGTTTTAACTGCTTGTACAGTTGAGTGTCCCAATTAATTAAAGTGTTAGTGTCTCAATCAACTCCCATTTATTATACCCGCATACCCCACCTACCCTCACACATTTATTATACTTACATACCTCATACAAAGACATACTCAACTTCCCTCACCACTGCTCGACTCCATCCTCCACTGCTCAACTCCTCCACTCGACTCACCCTCCACTGCTTAACTCCTCTACTTCTTTTTTCTTAATGCATTTTTGATTTGTAAGAACAAAGAAAAAGAAAGAAAAAATAGATATCAATTCAAATTACGGTTCAAGAGAAAAACTAACTGAAATCTATGTAAAAGAATAAATGATTAAAATAAATGTTCTTTTGTAAGTACAAAAAAATGCATAAAAGAAATTAAAAAAAATGGTAAACGCCATTTATTGGAGGTGTGAGGACTAATCGTGTAGATTATAAGTCATGTAATGACCGTTACATATTGTGAAATCGTAGAGGGGGGGGGGGGGTGAATACGTTTTCGTTTAAAAATCTTTAAACTTGTTGTATCAAATATAGTATAAACCATTGTGTCAAGTTTTGCCATTATTAGTCCGGTTTGTTTTTCTTTTCTAAAACATCCATATGACAAATTTCCGATCAAGCTTGTTGTAATATGAGAAATGCTAATAATAGTCTTATGACTAATATAAAGCATCTGATATAACAAGTTGTAACACAAGAATAAACATCAAGTCACAACACAAACAATAATATAGTGCAAGTATAAAAGTAAAACAATGAGTAAAAGGAAAGAGCAAACCGAACACGAGGATTTATAGTGGTTCGGTCACGGATCTCCTTTCCGCCCTACTCCACTCCCCGAGTACCCAACTCGAGAGTTACTTCACTAGATCAACAAGCTCCCTTCTTGGCGGAGAAAACATTACAATCGTCGCTTACACTTTTTCCGGTACAAAGCTAAATATCGGGTTCTTTTACAAGGGTACAACCACTCTCGTTAGTTCTTTTACAAGGGTACCACAACTCCCGCTAGTTCTTTTACAAGGGTACAACAACTCCCGCTATGTTTTGTGGCCCAACATAGAAACATTGCGTTTTATGGCACAAACACATAAACCATCTAATCTATAATAATGAGTACAATGATGATCCAAGACATAAATGTCGAATGGATTTGAATGACTAATCTAAAAGAACTTCCATTGATAGAAAGCCTTCAATGGATGAAGATCACAAGTTCTCTAAGCTTGTTGTGATGAATCTTCATATATGTATACTTGAGGTGGATGATGATGGCAAGATCTCCAAGCTTCTTTGGTGGATCAAGATGTATGATATGCTTACAACAAAGATGAATGTTAGAAGCATTATGATCATGATAATGAGGGTGATTAATTATGTTTTCTACATCATTTTCTATTGATCTAAGATGTATGTTAAGTGTAGAGAATGTGTGTTTTTCATCCATCATGTTGTTAGAAAAACCATGAACTTGTATATGTAGGTAAATGATGTGTGGGATTGCGCCCTCGCAAAAAGTTTTTCCTCTCAAGGGATCTCAAGAGGCTGGCAATCCCCACCAGGCAGTGTACCTGACCGATGTAGTATAGTGTAGTGGCAAGTACTGGGGGATTGATTGTTCTATGGGGGAATAGTGTAGTTAGGATCAAAACTTAATTGAACTAGGTCTAGAGGTGAAGGATGATTCTTTTAGTATTTTTATGGTTTATGGAAAGCAAGTAAAAATCTCGGGTATTGAAAGAGTGGGCAGAATTAGTTGCTAGTCAACTAACATAATTAACTATAAATGCAATAAAAATAAATTAACAAGAAAGTAAATGTTGAGAAAAATAATAATAAGAGGAACGTGTTTACTTAGATTTCACTACTCCCTAGCTATCTTTCATTAATTAAATAGTTTGTTACAATTGCGTGGATGACGGGTTATATTCCTTAATACCATTCGTGGGGCCGTGTACGATTTTCCCCAACTCTATAAGCTTCTACCTCTTCCTATGTCGAGCCGGCAACTAGCTCCTAACATGGCCTCCTTAGTAGTCACTCATGCATTAAATACAACCATTAAAATTGTAGTACACATCCGATTCATGTTTCTTAAGACGTTCAAGCATGTTACCAATTGGAAGTCTGCCAGTTTTCTTAAGCCTAACATCAAATTCATTCATCCGATATAATTAATAACAAACAATCAACCAACAATCAATAGTTAGGTTTCATTACATCTAAGCAAACACAAACAAACCTAGCCTAGCATGTTAAAGTAAAGATGATGCGTAGGAATTGCACCAGGCTTTTCCTCTCGAGGGATCTCGAGAAGCTTACAACCCCCACCAGGTAGTGTACCTGATCGTTGTAGTATAGTATAGTGACAAGTACCGGGGGATTGATCGTTCAACTCAGGAATAGTGTCGCTAGGGTTAGAAAGCCTAAAAACTAGGTCTATATATATATATATATATATATATATATATATATATATATATATATATATACACACACACATCATTATGACTCGATACACGCATTTGACTCAAACAAATACTAATAAACATGTTCATTTAATATTGTTGTGATTCATGCTCAATTCCGTTCTTAAAAACAAATTTAGGTTTCCCCTTACACTTATCTTTTGCGAAGTATGTTTTTATGAAGTTAAGACAAACAACAAGGTAAAGCATTTTCACAATAAAAATAAAGCATGCATACGGAAGCAAATAAAATCAAACAAACAAACAATCAAACAAATAAAACATGGGTTGCCTCCGAAGAAGCGCTTTTCTTTATTTACGAGTCTTGTAGCTAGACCCAAGGTCATGGGTTATTACGTGACCTCGTCATCATTCACGGTTTCTAGGTCATCTTCGATTTTAGTTTTGTATTCTGGAAGTTGCAAGCATTCCTTGTAGAAACCAAATATTATATTCATAACATAGTCTACTCCTCTACGTCTATCCTCATCATTCCTATAGTAGACCGCTTGCTTGTGTTTTTTTTCGATGTTTGATAAAAGACGAAACTGTTCAATCTTATAGGGCATTTGGTAGGCTATCTCATTGTTCTCATCCTTAAATCTAACTATCCCTAGAGATTGGTCATAATTCATCTTAGAAGCCTCAACAAACGGCTTTCTGAACACTACTTGACTTAGACAACCATCTATTACCGGACGAATATCCTCTACAATCACAAAATCAGTAACATAAGTGAAGTTTCCTACAAAGACGTGCAATCCTTTCACTCTTCCCACAAAGTTACGCATCCAACTCGTGTTGGGCATCATCCTATATCCAAGTTGCTTCTTCATCACCCAATTGTAATGGGTCCTAGTCATAATGTTTATGGGAGATCTAAGATCGATGTAGGCTTTCCACACATGCACATGCCCAATGTTGCATGGTATGTTGATGTTATAGGGATCACCCGCTTTGATGATTGGTGAACCAAGGGCATATGGTGTCTCGGGGTCATCGAATAGATCCTTATGGTATTCCCGTTCTTCCTTGGTAGGTAACCTATCAAATTATTCCTCTACATTTTCTACTTCCTCAACTTTCTCTTCCTTTTTATTCTCAACTTCCTTAATCTCATCCATATCACTTTCTTCCCTATTATTATCGACCGGTTTAATAGTAACTACATTGACAAAGTGGACGTGTTTAGATGATGAGGGGTCCTTAATTTGGGTTCCGCTACTAGTGTCTCTAGTGTCATTCTTTGGTGTAGTTAGCACTTGGTTGTTGAGGGTTTTCAACAAGTTGTCGATTTTATTAGTCATCTCCGCTTGTTGTTGATTGAATTCGGATTCAAACTTAGCTATGCGGGCTTCTTGAGATGAAATAAGTTTGGACATCAATCCTTCAAGATTATTGGTACTACCATAGTTGTTGGAAGGATTGTTTTTGAAAGTACAGTTAGAGGGTGGACCGTTTGGTTGATAACGATTAGGTGGAGTGGAAGAACTGTTTTGGGGCATGTTTTGGTTTTATTTCCACCAAAGGTTCGGGTGATTTTTCCAAGAGGGGTTGTATGAATCACCTTAAGGGTTTTGCTCGGGTTTGAAAGTGTACCACTTGTCTCCCGCTCCGTCGGTACGCGAGGATGCGTAATCTGCGAAAGCTTGTTCGGGGAGTTCCATGCAATCACTAGTGTCGTGGGGACCACTACATAATTCGCACGAAGAAGTGATTTTGTTCACTTGGCTTGAAGGTTAAGGAGCTTCGTAGGATTTCATGAGAAACTTGACTTGGTCTTCAAGTCCCATGATCCTACGGTCGGGAGTGCGTGAATTGTTCAAAGGCAAAGATATTTCCTTGACCGTTTTGTTCAAATCACGGGGATCATTCCAACTTTCATTGTCATAGAGAGTAAGATCTTCTATAAGTTCCCATGATTCTTCTGCACTTAGATCACGAAGCTTTCCACCGGCCGATTGGTCAATGGTTCGCTTTATGGAGAGATCGATATGGTAATAGAAAATTTGGACTTGGAGCCAAAGATCTATGGCATGATGAGGGACTTTTTGGAGTAAGTCCTTGAAACGAGTCCATGCTTCGATAGCCTTGGTGTCTAGGACGGGAGTATTCTCCTAAAGTTCGGGGTATATGAGGTTGGTTTGGTTGTGGTGGGTTTTGTGGATGGTTTTGTTGTGGTGGGTTGATGGGATCAAAGAGATTACCACCTTCCATGATGGCGGATGGCAAAGGTTACGAACAAAGGAATGAAGAAATAAGATAGACTAAAGAAACCTATAAAAATAAAATAAAAATCTTACTAGAAAGGAATCTAGCAAGTAGACATAATAAAAAGAAATTTTAACCTAGACAATAACTATTCCCCGGGCTGCGGCGCCAAAAACTTGATGCGTGGAATTGCGCCCTCGCAAAAGGTTTTACCTCTCAAGGGATCTTGAGAAGCTTGCAGTCCCCACCAGGCAGTGTACCTGTTCGTTGTAGTATAGTATAGTGACAAGTACCGGGGGATTGATCGTTCAACTCAAAGAATAGTGTTCGCTAGGGTTAAAACTCACCAAAACTAGGTCTAGAGGTGAGGGATGATTCTTTTTGTATTTTTATGTTTTAAGGAAAGCAAGTAAAAATCTCGGGTTTTGGAAGAAGTGCGCGGAATTAGTTGCTAATCAACTAACCCAATTAACTAAAGATGTAATCAATATAAAATAAACTAAACTTAAACTAATTTGTTGTGGAAACAATAATGAGAGAAAATGTGTTTACTTAGATTTCACTACTCCCTAGCTATCTTTTACAGGTTGATTAGTTTGTTACAATTGCATGGATGACGGGTTATATTCCTTAATAACATTTGTAGGGCCGTGTACGATCTTCCCTAACTCTATAAGCTTCTACCTCTTCCTATGTCGAGCCGACTACTAGCTCCTAACATGGCCTCATTAGTAGTTACCTACGCATTAAATACAACCAAAATATCGTAGTACACCTCCGATCATGTTTCTTAAGACGTTTAAGCAAGTTACCAATTGGAAGTCTACCAGTTTTCTTAAGCCTAACATTGAATTCATTCATCTACAACAATTATAAACAAACAACCAACCCATAATCAATATCTAAGTTTCATTACATCTAAGCAAACACAAAGAAAACCTAGCCTAGCATGTTAAAGAGAAAACAAGCGTGAGATATAATCAAACAACACATAGACATATTGAATGATTTGATAAAGGACTTATCTTCAATTAAGCATGGAAGAACCAAAGGGTTGAAACCCTTAAAAAAGCTGTAAAATTCGTCTAGGGTTTACTCCCTTCAAAGTTGCACACAATGAATGAAAACTAGAAAACTATATATAGATCTTATATCCTGACGGCGTCAAGAGTAATGTGTGACGCCCTCAACTCGCTGCCAAAATAAACTCGTATTGCCTAGATCCACTTCTGACGCCGTCACTCTTTATGGACTCTGGGCCATCATTCTTTGCATTTACTCATGATGACCTTGGCAATTTAATACATGACGCCGTCACGATCCCTTCACAAAACATTCTGGCGCGTCACGTGTATTTGATTTATCCACCCCTTTGTCAAGTCGTGATGCCATCACTAGCAAGATGTGACGCCGTCAAGTGCAATTTTCAGCATGATTTTGAGACTTTGTCGTTTTCTTCACTTTTTCGCTCTAAAAATGTCCAAAATGCTTCATTTTGTAAAATTCCTCTCAAAAGCACCTAAAATGACAAAAGGAATGATTTAAGGCAATATTGGTCAAATAATCTCGACTTTGACCTTAAATGACCCCCCAAAAGCGGAACACTTTTCGCTTCATCAGAAACCGTAATCCAAAGTTCATTTTACTTAACTCATATGGGTCACATAGAAAGTTCAAAATTCTTATAAAGCTAATAATCAAATTTTAGAGATTTCTCTGGGTCAAATGCTAAATATGCATCTTCGTAATCCAAGGCTTCAAAATTCTCATCGTCGTTGCGGTGTGTTTGAAATTGACGTATTCAATTGACGCGCTTTGTATCGGGTCGTTACTTGGACTGGTTTAAAAAACACGGATCGATAACCAATATAGCATAATCTAAAACATAGACAACTATTTGCAACAAAATTAGTATTTCAAATTATAAAAATCTATCAAGACTCGGTATATTACAGATTTTACAAACACTTAACATTCAAATTGGACAATTTTTTTTTTTTTCATAAAACAATCATGGACCAACGAACAATCACACAATACTTTATCCACCAAACTCAAAGGCATGAGGCGTGGCCAAAGTTGCTCCCTCTAAGAAGTTAATGGTGACGATGGTCATCTTTTATATATTGGTACAAAACTACAAAAGAATATTGTTAAAAAATTACAAGTGTGAAAGCCAAATATTGAGACATACTGATTGATGACTTTTATCAATTATAATTCTTATTTATGAGACTACTTATAATCACTTTCACAATATGCTATCGAAGACCCTCAACAACATTTTTTCCCCTTAAAATGATCAAGACAGCTTACATAACTAATCTTTGATATTAGTATTCACTAAATAAATATTCATTAAGCAATTCCCATTAATTATTTCATAATATTCATCACTTCTTCCAAAAGTGTATGTTCCAAAATAATCAAGATTTCTTTTCCAATTATGAGTTCGTGAATTACTAAAATAAACAACTAATAAAACCACATTACCCTAAAGGTTGACCAGCTGCTGAAGCAGATTTCAAAATTGATGCTTGCTCCATGCCCAAAAGCAGCCCAACATTCTCACCATAGAGCAAAAAAAAAGTATTAATGTGACTGAAATTAGAATAGCACCACAAGCTGTGACCAGACTATCTAGGAAAATCAGGAGAGCCTGAGAAAGATGATAACCAATCCAATCTTGAATCGATCTTATAATAACTTTCTTAAAATTAATGTAAATGAAAAATACCTTCATTGCGGCTGCATTGCAAATAAGAAGTGTGCACAACAACAGATGTCGCCTTTTGACCATGGGTAGTATCTCTTCTGTTGGGAGAAAAGAGTTTGTGTCATCGACTTCAGCCCCAAGATTTCCTTGCTGCATTTTCCAGTCTTTGATCCTTTCTTTCCAACCTCCATCTTTCTTTCCATCCCATTTTCTACTTCCTGTAATAATATTAATTCATAGGGTCACAATATTGTGTTTTGAATAGGCTCGACCCAATTGTATCGACGAATCGCAATCAATTCTAATGTTGTCAAGATAAATCGGTTCTAAGTTATTATATCAGAAGGGTTCGATTAACATAAGAGGGTGGTGCTTAGAATTCTCACAAAATGAAAAACCAACTACATTATCAGTTACAAATGAGAATATCATACATTTGCTGATAAAGGACCAGCAAAGGAAGTAAATGGGCACCAACACAGGTTGACCTGACCCACACACATTTTTGCCCGTTTATCTGAATTTTAGAAACGAATCATATTTTAAACTTACTCAAGTGTTCAAAAAGTTTTGCATCTATATTAGTTGAGCATGCAACTTAATAGAAGCACACAAGCCTTAAAATAGAAGTTACAATACACTGAACAGGTAAAGGTTCATACCAGTAACCTTCTGTTGTTCATTCTCTGCTGAGTCAAGATCAGTGTCGTTAATCTCACTAAAGGACTTCTTAGGAATGATGCAAATTGGAGTTCCAAGCTATGCCGAATATAATTTTAACTAAATTATTTGATGAAAATTAGAATAATATAAAGACGTGCCTAAGAATGCACATTTCTTATATGATAATTACCACATAATAGTAAAGACATGCCTAATAATGCACATTTCTCTCTCCAATACCCGCAAAAATTATCTTTGTAAAACCACAAGGGGTGACCCAGCGGTAAGAATACCAGCCTTCCAAAGAGGAGGTCAAGGGTTCGAATCCAACGGGGAGAAAATTAATCCCCTTGTGGCCACGGAGGTTCACCTGCGCCGACTCTGGGCTATCCAAAAGGGTAGTCACCGTGGGATTAGTCGGCTCTTTTTAAAACCACAAGGGGTGACCCAGCGGTAAGAATACCAGCCTTCCAAAGAGGAGGTTAAGGGTTCGAATCCAACGGGGAGAAAATTAATCCCCTTGTGGCCACGGAGGTTCACCTGCGCCGACTCTGTGCTATCCAAAAGGGTAGTCGCCGTGGGATTAGTCGGCTCGCAATGTCGAGTCGGAAACCCGTGTTACCAAAAAAAAACAATTATCTTTTTAATCACAATACAGGTACTCACTACGCTGCTTGGTTAAGAAGAAAACTAGGGGTGAAAACGAGCCGAGCCCGAGCCTACCAGAGCTCGAGCTCGGCTCGTTTATATTTTAGAGAGCTCGAGCTCGGCTCGATTCGAGCCTTAAGGTTTGAGCTCGAGCTTGGCTCGTGATATGATATATAAAGCTCGAGCTCGGCTCGTTAATTATACGACTGTGAAAAATAAAGCTCGGCTTCTCAAGCTTCCTTGTTCAAGCTCGTTTATTTGTTTGATGTATGAGAATTATAAGCTCAGATCTACATCTTCATCAGTCCAATAAGAAACGAAAATGAAAAATCAAGGAAGAAGAGGCAACATAACCCATAACCATCATCAAGACCCATCCACTGTCCAAATCCCATCTAGTCATCTACAAACAACAACCACAAATGATCTCCTAACACTCTCGAAAAAAAATAAAAAATAAAAAAAATAAAAACGATCTCAGTTTTTCTTTATAAACTCAAAGATTCGAGTTAAAGAAAACGTTATCATAGATCTATAACTATTTAATATCCGACACTTAAAAGATAGAACAAAACAACCCATATTTCATTCTATCTTTCATTCGGTTAAAAGAAACACAACATCACACCTACCCGAAACCGTTAAAGATCTTGAAGCTTGTCTTTCAACTGAAGTTAAAATGGTTTGCTTTGTATTTCGTCTTTAATAAGCATGATGAAATAAAGAAGTTGTTCAAGTTTGTTTATGCTTCTTATAAATAAGTATATAATAAAGAAAGAAAAAAAAAACATGAGTTATTTGTTCTGAGATTAATTATTAGCAGTCAAAAAAATGAAAAGGCTATATCTACTTTGTGGTTGCGTATGAAATGAAAGGGACATATTAGGGTTGCAAATGAGAAAGAAATTAGGGATCTTCCTATTTATGTGACAAGATTATGGTTAAATTCTTGGGCTAGCATATAGAGGATATGTGCCTTTAATTTGGTGCAGGCTTAATTGGTTATATCCAAATTTAGAAGGGTTTGTGAGTAAAGCTCGTTTAGGGCTCGCGAGCCTATTCGAGCTTTTTATATAAGGCTCGGGCTCAGGCTCGATTATTAAATGAGCTCTAATATAGGCTCGAGCTCGGGCTCGAGCTCGTTGAGGCTCGGCTCGTTCAAGCTTTTTACCGATCCGATCTCGAGCTTTTCACGAGCGGCTCGACTCGTTTCCACCCCTAAAGAAAACCCATAAACACTGAAGTGGGACGTAAACAACTAATTTCACTATCTAATACTAATAAACTCAAAAACCTAATTATTAGAGGGGTGTTTGTGTTAACCCTTTTTGCTATTAGTTTTGCTAAAAAGAACTAAAAAGATACCAAATGATCATGGGCCAATTTTGCTATTAGTTTTGATGCACATATGCTGCTTGGTTAAAAGAGTATTTAGCTTATGTGCAAAAAAAATGACCTATGATCAAAATTGGCGTACTTGAGGAACTAAGAAGAAACTTATGTGGAGCAAAAAGAAACCAATTTATGAAAGTTTTGTTAATGAAACTACCTAATGAAAGTTGGAATGATGTCAACGAGTCTGGTCTATCAAATAACTGAACTGGGTCTATCCGGCCTTGCTATTTTACCAAAAGTGATTGATGACCCAAAAGCTTTTGATTAAAGTATGTCAAATACTTTGTATATATTCACAACAATAAACTTTCAGCCGTTTAGTTAACACATAATAAAATCCGCAACAACACGCGAATAATAACTACACTTGTTTTTTTACGTCTACCCATTTGAACCGTTTCTTTTTCTGCTTAATTATTTTGTTTTGCTTATTCGGCCCGTGGAGACGATAAAATGACCCAAATAGACCCGTGCATAAGTAAATAGGTCCATAAGAAAAATACCTTTTGTTGTTTATTGAATTTTCCAAGGTTTTATTGTGATTACGTTATGATTTCGATGGGGGTGTTGGCCTGCTGGGCTTTGCGTTTTGGAACTTTCTTTGGTTATTACTACTTGAAGTCACAATACAGTAAATATATAAGCATATATCTTATCTTGCAGATATTCAATTTGCTTTTTTGCACGAAGAGCTCCATTCCTTTCGCTCTGTAACTTTACGGTCGAAAATATCCTACAATTTCAGTTTAGCATCAATATTCCACAACACAAAAACACAATAACATAAAAACAAAGATTATATACATACATTTTCAGTTTAGAATCTATTACCAAAAATGACTCTTTCTCCTTACCTTCACAACAATCGAAGAAAGCCGACTTTTTGGGGCAGGTTTTTCTTCTTCATTCCTACACGACCGAACGAAATGGCTCAAAATCCCTCGGGCAACTTCTGGAGCAGAAGTCATGTGTGACCTGACCCTAAGAAGGAATTCCTTCAATTCCTGCACCTTGTTTAATAATTTTCGTTACAAATCCTGCAAACAACATTATACATTAGCCAATTAAGAAGATTGCACTACGGGTAATAATAAAAGTACTTTTTTAGGAGACAATGAAAATATAAAAACTCAAGAAATATCCATGCTTTGTGAAAGTTGGGTAATCTCATTTAAACACATAAACATTCAAGTAACAAAATCATACACCCATATTATTATATAAGCATGCAATACAATAAATTCAAATTCAATCCAAACCGAAAGGCTGTTCAAATCGAATAAAACACTAAATAGGTGTTGTTACCTTTTGTTTTATTTATAGCGCACACTTAAAAATTATAATATGTTTAGATCACGTATTGCTACTACTCATGAAAATCCACAACATGTATTTCTACTACGAATACGAAAGATTTAAAATCAAACACATATATTATAAGAATCAAGATTTTACCTTTAATTTGTTCATGAAATTCATTCATCGTTCTTTATGAACCCGTTAAGACCTAAAACTCATTTAAACACATAAACACCCCTTTCTTTGAAGCCACAATTGCCTAACAGAACTAAAGATCCTTGTTACTAAATTAAATTAAATTTCAACTACTTTTATCACCTTCTTCAACAAAAGGGAAAGAAAAATTAGCTTCAAATAAAGAAAACAAACCTTTCTCTCCAACTGAATGTAGCAGTAAAAGCCAAAATCATGTTTAGCTAAAGAAGATGATTACACTACATGTTTATCTAAGGACAAAATTATATATACACACAATTGTCTAAAATGAGAAATTGAGAGCATAACATCATAAACATAGATTTTTTTTTTTTTTTTTTTTTTTTTTTTTTTTTTTTTTTGGTAGTACTCACCAGTTGTAAGCTTCTACAACCACCACCACAATCATCATTGTGTTCAGCCCTCACCTGTATTTAAATCCCAAAACATAGTCAGTGTTAACAAAAGCTCATAATGTAAAATCACAATCATTCAAAATAAGAATCAAAAGCTGAAAATCATATATAAAAAATCAAAGTACATAGAATCGAAGGTAAGCAAAATTAAAAAAAAAAAAAAAAAAAACACATTACTTAATAATTAGTAGAATCCCCAATTCTCTTTTTAGGGTTCTTAGAAATCACGAATGTATTACAATTGAATCGAAATATAATCAAACAAAAGCATAGTATAATTGAATTGAAACAAAACAATTGTAATATGAAACTAATAAAGCAAAACACAAAATGTATTCTAATTGATTCTTACTGGCGATGTAAAAAAAATGTTTTGCGATTTGATTGCACCATCTGGAAATGATTATAGTATGGTGTAGAAGAGATGATTTTGAATTGAAACTGAATTGGGCGTGTTGGAGAAGATTTGAATGAGATGAAGAAACTGATAATGATCAATGCCCATCAATACTTTACAAAAATAAGTCATCAAGGAGTGTATTGGAGCAAAATTAGTTGACTTTCTCTGTTTGATTTACAAAAAGGATTGCAGCGGGTGTTTGTACTTTGGAGCTAAATATGGTAGCTACACGTCAGAATATTAATTAAAATTTTAATGCTTAACGCTTAGGAGACTTGTGCAAAACCTTCATATATTAGATAGTATAGATAGATATAGATGATATTACATATTATATATGATATGTAATATCATATGATATATCATATATGATATATCATATATATGATTTTTTCGGCCACGAAAAAAAAACGTGAAAAAAACGATTTTTTTTTGTCGAAAGTATATCAAAGTGCCCGTGTATAGAAAGATAATTAAATGCTCGTTGCGATGGTGTAATTATTTTCGTTTAACGATTAACAGTTTAAGAGATATTTAAATTATAAAAAATGAATGAAATATTAAAATGCTTTTAATCTAAACATTAATTTCTTTTTAGATGGATGGTGGGATGAGTCCCTTGGTATGTAAAAAAGTTTGATATTTAATATAAGTCTGCTCATTACTAATTTAGTTCTTTTTTATTCAACTCAAAAACACAAAACATATACAATATTCTTCCTTTTCCGTTCATTTTCTCTCGACTAAAAAACACTTATCCTTAGTATATTTTTATTTTACTTTTCTTAATAACTTACGCTTTCATTTTTTTTATCTAATCAATTTTATATATATATATATATATATATATATATATATATATATATATATATTTTTTTTTTTTTTTTAAGTAAACTAATGTGAAACAAAAGCCTCGAGAACACTATCACACAAGGCAGGGAAGAAGCTTAACCACAAAATCTTCAACCACAGAACAAGAAACAAATCTAAACAGAATCATCATCATCAGTCATCATGTTTGTCCTACACAAAATGGCTTCTTCAGCCACTCACCACCCTCTCTTCACTTCATCTCTCAAATTACCATCCACAACAAACCCCATTTCCAAACACTACTTAAACCCCAAAAAACTCCAATCTTTTTATCTTTTCAAGAAACCCCATTTCCACCGCTTCTCAGCCTCACCCTCCGCCGTCGCCACCGACCCATCCACCGTCGTTGACAAGAATCTTGCTGAAGATGCTCCTCCGGTTGAAAAAGTGGTTCTTCCCACCAATGAGTCTTCTAACAAGCTTCTTAGAATCCGGCATACTGTAATTTCGATACCCTTTTGTTATTCTTGGTTTCTTTTAATGTTTTCTTTAGGAATGAGATTATTTAGGTTCATATGTATGTATTTTGACTTTTTGAAGTTAGGAGGGGATTAGCTCTAAATTATAAGGTGTTTAGTAATAAGCACTTCAGGAAATGGTGTCTGTAATGCGACGATACTCGGAAAAAATAAGCAGTTTAAAGTAAGCAGGTTCCTACCTACTTGTCAGAAACTGCGTATGATGTATGTTACCTCAAAATAAGCATATAACTAAGCAAAAGCAGTTTCGATGACACGAAATTGAATACCAGAAAAGCAGATTGAATAAGCAATCACAAATATGAACAGAAAAGCACAACATTGCTTCTGCTTATATGTACAAGGTTGAATGTTATAAGGAGGGATATGTGTATGAGAAAATGTGATGTTGAATTTGTGTCATATTTAGGTTTGGAAATAGTAGGAGTGGAGTTTGACTAACAGTAAGTTAAAACGCAGAGCTTAGGAAGTAGATTTTAGCAAATAGGGATGGTTTGAGTCGAGTACTCGAGTATGATAAACAAGGGTAGGCGAATAAAGCAATTGTATTTGGCCAAGTGGAAAGAAGCTTGCGACTATCATCACTAGAATATGAGAGGTCTTAAGTTTGAATCATGCTTGGTGCAAATAATCTTGAAGTGGCCACGCCAACCTCCCGAAAGGGAATGCTTTACTCAGGTTGATTCTATGTGGCCGTAGGCTCATGCCTCGTGGATTAGTCGGCACAAAGGCCGCAATCCATAAACGGACGAGGTTTTCTCTGTTTAGGTTACCCGGTGAGGGCGAGCCTTTTTGACTCAATATACGCGTAACCGTTTCCAAACCTTCCCTGACTACCCCCAAATGTGTACCTCGTGATGCTTGAACCCTTGACTTCTTATGTGAAGAGGTCAAGTGCCTTACCACTAGGCCATGTAGTGGTGTTTTAAAGGTCGGAACCATGGTTACCTAAAAAAAAAAAAGTAAAAAGAAAAAAAATAAAATAAAAAATGAATATTGGCTTTTTCATGTCCAAGACAGCCAAACAAGTTGTAAATTGTTGGAATTTTGTGGATGGTTGACTGAAATTATTAGGTGTTTACTTGTCTGGGAGTTGCTTAAAAAGTTCTTACCTTTAAGGAGATAAGCAGTTTTTGGTGTTTCGTCAGAATCTGTTCTAGTGTAAAATAAGCACTGAAAATAAGAAGGTTGGCACTTGCTTGTTTTTGAGCATATAAACACTTCAAAAGTAGCATTCCCAAACACTCCCCTATGATTATAACACTCAACCTTGTACATAAAAGTTAGTAATTGAGAAACCGAGGTGTTAATTCTTGACAATATCATATCATTTTTAAGTTTGGAAATGCTTGGAGTGTGACTTATGACAAGTTAAAATGCGGAACTTAGGAAATATATTATTTAATATATAGGGAACTTATAGCTGAGTTTGTTAAAGAAAACTGTGTGAAAACCAGATGTGAATGTGAATGTGTAAACGATTGATCGGACAAAATGAATCTATGTTTGGATGCAGTGTGCTCATGTCATGGCTATGGCAGTTCAAAAAGTATTTCCAGATGCTAAAGTAACAATAGGTCCGTGGATTGAACATGGATTTTACTATGATTTTGACATAGAGTCATTGACCGATAAAGACCTCAAGAAGATTAAGAAGGAGATGGTAAGCCTTTTAAACATAACTTGTGTTCTATACTTTGTTTGGGCGAAAACTAGAGAAAGATATTAATAAATTGTTGTTTCAGGGTACATAATCCATTATTTGATCATCTGTAGGATCGCATCATTGGTCGAAACTTACCTCTAGTTAGAGAAGAAGTGACAAGAGATGAAGCTCAGAAAAGAATAGCTGCAATAAATGAACCTTACAAAATGGAGATCTTGGAAAGTATCAAGACTGAACCTATTACTATATATCATATTGGTAAGCTCGTCTTACTTTGGTTGACACTCATAAGTAAACAAGTCAACATTTTTGTAAATTTGTCAAATCTCTTAGTTATTGTAAACTAAACGTTGTTTTAGGTAATGAATGGTGGGATCTTTGTGCCGGTCCTCATGTTGAAACTACTGGCAATATTAATAGGCGAGCTGTGCAACTTGAATCTGTTGCGGGTGCTTATTGGAGAGGAGACGTTAATAAACCAATGCTTCAAAGAATTTATGGCACTGCATGGGAAACTGAAGAACAGTTAAATGCATATCTACATTTTAAAGAAGAGGCTAAACGTCGTGATCACAGGCGTCTTGGCCAAGATCTTGATCTCTTTTCCATTCAGGTAATTAATCCCATACAAGAGTGCTTCTTTTTTTTTTTTTTTTTTTTTTTTTTTTTTTTTTTTTTTTTTTAATTATTATTATTACTTATTGTTAGAGGTTATGAAACCTTTGTGTTTGGATAAAACAGCCCATGATGAGTGACAACCCATTGACACTTTCTTGTCCACTTTTGTAGTTTTGTAGATGAATATGATTATCAAAACTATGTTAGTAAAATACTAAATTAATGCAAAACATTATTTGTGCGGGTCCAAAATGGGCTGGGATTATCAAGGGGGTAATTAAGAAGTTGTAAGACATTGTTAGCATTTTAACACATCAGACTTTTGATGAGGATCTCTTTGGCCCATCTTACCTGTTTGTTGCTAGTTTTCTACATATGACATCTTATCGGTAGAATGCAGTCTGAATTGACCCTTTTTCTCATAAGTCGTTAGATCGCTATCAGTTATACGAAGATGTTTTTTTTTTTAAAAATAAATCTACAGGATGATGCTGGAGGAGGGTTAGTGTTCTGGCATCCTAAAGGTGCAGTTGTTAGGAACATAATTGAAGATTTGTGGAAAAAGATTCACGTGGAACGCGGTTATGATCTTTTGTATACTCCACATGTAGCAAAAGCAGACCTATGGAGTATTAGTGGTCATTTGGACTTTTACAGAGAAAATATGTATGACCAAATGAAGATCGAGGAAGAACTTTATCAGCTTCGTCCCATGAACTGCCCTTACCATATTTTGATTTACAAACGAAAACCTCACTCTTATCGTGATTTTCCAATCCGTGTGGCAGAGTTAGGAACAGTTTATAGATACGAATTATCTGGTAGCTTACATGGGCTTTTCCGTGTTAGAGGCTTCACTCAGGTAACCCCTTTATCATTGTAGCTTTATTTGAATCTTGTGTTTCTTTTTGGTCGCAATCAGGGCTTGAACCTGCAACTTCTTGGTTGATGTGTTACCAACCTACTCTGACTGCCCATTGGTACATGTTGTTTGTATAATTGTATTGTTGATTTGCAGGATGATGCACACATTTTTTGCTTGGAGGATCAAATTAAAGATGAAATAAAGGGTGTCTTGGATCTTACTGAGCAATTGTTACTTCAGTTTGGTTTTGACAAGTATGAAGTCAATCTTTCGACTAAGCCCGAGAAAGCCGTAGGTGATGATGATATATGGGTCAAAGCAACGGGTGCATTGAAGGATGCCTTAAGTGATAAAGGATGGGCTTATGAAATTGATGAAGGAGGTGGTGCATTTTATGGCCCCAAGATTGATCTCAAGATTGAGGACGCCCTCGGTAGGAAGTGGCAATGCTCCACCATTCAGGTATGTTTGTATGTGGACTGTTATCCGCTTGTGTTTGTGAAGCTAATCAAGTATACACATGCATAGTAAAATCCTATAGGCAAAACTAAAATCAAGTTGTGAATGTTGCTCAACCTCCTTATATTTCAATCCACAAACCACACCATTTTTTCATAAAGTTTTGAACTTTGGCTGACTTCTAATTTTTTTGTGATATTTTGGTTGACTTTTCTGTGCTCAACTTCAGATTTTCGTCTCTCCCTCCGTCCCAAAATAAATGTCCAGTTTTGACATTGTCTATTTTTTTGGGCGTCATATAATACTTGATGCAAAATATATGAATGGATTGGGTTTTAAATTTATTTTTCATTGGTATATTTTTTAACAAGTATTATATATACAAAAAAAGAAAAAAAATATTTAAGGTCAAAGTCTCTGAAAAGTCAAACTGGACACTTATTTTGGGACGGAGGGAATAGTGTTTATTACATTTAGTATTACTATCATTATTACCACTAGTATTAATAGTAGTTTTTTTACTATGATTATTTTGAATCATTATTTTTTTACTTATTACTTTTAGGGCAAATCACTTGAAAATGTAGTTAACTTGCCACTTTTTATTTATTTTATTATTATTATTTTTTCACATTCTGTCTATAAACTTTCAAAATTCGACCTTTCTCCGGTGACCTGCTAAACCTGCTAGTCATACGTGGAGCGGGTTAACTTAACGACCGTTTATTTTATTATTGCAACGTTAGTCCTTTTTACTAACGACCGTTTGTAGTTAACTCAAAATTTGATTTTCTTAAAAAATTCTCTTTTCTAATCACTTTTAAAATTTATGCACATTTTTATATACATTTTTGCATACGTTTTTATACGTTTTCATCCGTTTTATATGTTTTCTTCCATTTTTATCCATTTTCATCCGTTTTTTATACGTTTTCGTCCAATTTTTCAACGTTTTCGTCTGTTTTGACATGTTTTCGTTCGATTTTATACGATTTCACCTGTTTTCTTATGTTTTCGCACATTTTCTTACATTTTTATCCGTTTTATAGGTTTTCGTCCGTTTTTATACTTTTTCGGCCGTTTTTATACGTTTGTATGCATTTTCATACGTTTTAGATGTTTTCTTACGTTTTCATATGTTTTCGTCCGTTTTTATACGTTTTCATATGTTTTCATCCGTTTTATTTATTCATTTATTTATTTATTTATTTATTTATTTTGTGTTTTCTTCCGTTTTTCTTACGTTCTTATCCGTTTTTGTATGTTTTTGTACGTTTTTATTCGTTCAAGGTCCTTTTTATACGTTTTTGTATGTTTTATGCGTTTTATGTGTTTTTATACGTTTTCTTACGTCTTCGTATGTACAAAAATGTAAGAAAACGTGCAAAAACGGACGAAAACGGATTAAAATATAAAAAAACGGATGAAAACGTATAAAAACGGATCATAATGTATAAAAACGTTAGGAAACGGATAAAAATGGACGAAAACGTATAAAAATGGACGAAAACGTATAAAACGGACGAAAACGGATGAAAATATATAAAAACGGACAAAAACGTATAAAAACGGATAATAACGTATGAAAACGGACGAAAACGTACAAAACGTAAAAAAAACGGACGAAAACTTACAAAAACGGATGAAAATATGTAAAAACGACGTATGAAACCGTTAGGAAACGGATAAAATCGTATGAAAACGTAAGAAAAACATATAAAACAGACGAAAATGTATAAAATGGACGAAAACGTACGAAGATGGATGAAAATATATAAAACGTATAAAACGGATGAAAATATATAAAACGGATGAAAACGTACAAAACAAATAATATCGTATAAAAGTGGATAAAAATGTAAGAAAAACGTATAAAAACGGACGAAAGCGTATAAAAATGGACGGAAATGTATAATTAAACAGTAGATAAAAATGTGTATAAATTTTAAAAATAAGTAGAAAAGATTTTTTATTTTAAGAAAACCAAATTTTAAGTTATTTACTAACAGCCGTTAGTATGAAGGACTAACATTGCAAGTGTTCGTTGGATAAGCAACCGGTTAAGGGTTTAGCGGGTCACCCGATACACATAAAGGTCGATGGCTACATACAACCATAAAAAGTGGCAAGTTAACTACATTTTACTATTATCATCATGAGTTCATGACTAACAAATATAACTAAAACAACTTCTTTCAAGGCATTTTTATACTATATCAATATTATGTGTGGTTAATGTTGTGTTTTTAATTTAATCCCACACGTTCTAATTAAACAAGATTACAAGAGTGTCTGTCTGTGCAGGTTGACTTAAACTTACCACAGCGTTTTGACATCACATATATTGATTCAAACTCGGAGAAGAAGAGACCGATCATGATTCATAGAGCGGTTCTTGGATCTATAGAGCGGTTTTTTGGTGTGCTTATTGAGAATTATGCGGGTGATTTCCCTTTGTGGCTGTCTCCAATTCAAGCTCGAATCTTACCAGTCACTGACACACAGGTAAAATATAAGCGGGTTCTAATATGTGTTAAATGACTAAAATCACATTTGAGTTTCACGATCATAACAAGGCAGTGTTCTTTTTTCAGCTGGAATACTGCAAAGATTTAACCGCGAAAATGAAAGCTAGTGGTATTCGAGCTGAGTTATGCACGGGCGAGCGACTGCCTAAGCTCATTAGAAATGCAGAGAAGCAAAAGATACCGTTAATGGCTGTTGTGGGCCCCAAGGAGGTTGAAACAGGGAGTGTAACGGTTAGGTCTAGATTTGGTGGGGAGCTCGGAACCATGGATGTTGATGATTTTATCACGAAGATTAAGGATGCTGTTGACAGTCGAACATTTGTTTGACATAATTTGTAAACGAAGATTGTTGGTGCAAATGATAAAAGGACTGATTAGTGATTTTGGTAGAACATACAATTCATAACAAATATACACACGAATAACAACAGTTACTGTTTATCTTGATTTTCGACCGAGGCTTTAATTCATTTATATCAATGTTATTAGTTTGCGCATATATATACTTGGTCTTTTTTTTTTTTTTTTTTTTTTTTTTTTTTTTTTTTTTTTTTTGCCATAAAAGCTTAGTTGGATCGTTTATAATGGTGTCGAAAAATAACCTTGGTCATGAAAGTTGGAAGATGAAGAATTCCACGAAGACTGAAAAATGCAACTTACTGTATATAAGCATATATTTATATACTCTGTACTAGCTACCATGTTATTAGCGTAATGCTGCGGTGACGGCAGAAAAAAGTGACGGCAGAAAAAATACATAAAGAAATAATAAGTGAAGTCGATATATACTAGTAGTTACCGCAGAAAAAAGTGACGGCAGAAAAAATACATAAAGAAATAATAAGTGAAGTCGATATATACTAGTAGTAAACAAGAAAAAGTCGGCGTTGTTACTGGCAATGGTAGGGGTAGGACTCTCTACATCTCAACTTCCTTCATGCGCTGTGGAAGACGGTATTAGGACCCTAACCCGTGAAAGACCGTATCGAGAGTTACTTTTTAGCTAAAAAGGGATATTTATGTGTCGTTTATTTATGACGTAAAAATGAATGAATATACGTGATTATATAATGCAACACGTTATGATGATAAATTTATCCAATTCTTTAATAAAAAAATATGTGATGTAACTTGATACGAAAATATATTAAAATCACAAATCATAGTAATTGTGTCTCATAAATTACGTGAAACTTATTAATACACCATGTTTAATGTTTATACTATAGACATGGCTACATAAAATCATCTCTAAAACCGTTCTTGAGATAATAAGTTTCAAATTTTCTAATCCTAGTTTAAGATCATGGGTTGTAATCCTAGTTTCCGGTTAGTGATGCTGTGGTTTAGGTGGTGTTGTCGGCTGTCGAATTGTGTTTGTGTGACTTATTAGTTGTGTATGTAGTTTCAAAGTGACCCTCAAAAATCATATATCTAATGATTTCAAGGTTATTTACTTCTAGATCTAAAAAGTTAAGGTTTGTTTATGGTCTTCTTGGGTTATGTAAGAACTGCACTTATTTGTTTTTGTTGTTGAGTTTTATTACGTACTTTTAGTGAATGTTGTTGGTTTTCTTATTTTTGAATATGAGATGTGAGAGTGTGATAATGTTTGCTTGTGGTTTCGGTGTATGAACACCATTGCTGATGTTGTAACTGTTTTCGGCTTCTTTTTGGTTAGATTTGACGGGTTTTGGTCACTTTTGTTAGATGTAATGCGTTATAATCGTTGGTTTTTTAGATCTGCCATGACGTGGCAGTGATGATAGGTCTTCTATCCCATTTTTATTTTTGGAAATTAAGAGTATGGTAAAGTTGGAGATGTTTATCTTTAACATTGTAAACTTTTTTTTGAAGGTCTGAGCAAAATTTGCAACTTAAGCACAATGGAATGGTTTTAAAAGCAATTGTTTTGTATTCTTAAGGGTATTTTTGTTAGTAGCAGGAAACATCATTTCTTTCTTTAAACCTATTTCAATTTTTTGCGTAAGCTTTTAATTTAGACTAATGACTAGTTATAATGCCCGCGCACGCGCGGGTTTTTTAAATTTTTTTGAATCATATATTTTTATTTATTAAAAAACAAATAATTTAATATTTATTTTGTTTGATTTATTATGTTTAATTATAGTTTTTTATTATTAAAGATAATTATTTAAAATTTTTAATCTATTATTAATTGTATCTTATTTATATTTTTTGTATTTATCTTCTACTTGTGTTAATTGTATCTTATCTATATTTTTTGTATTTATCTTCTACTTGTATTATGGATAAATATAAAATGTTACGTAATAAGAAAATAATCTTTTTTTTAAATACAATTATTACTAAATAAGGTATGAATTGATTTTTTTGAAATGAAAAATTTCCAATAGGGGTTTTGTTTTATTATATAAATGATTTGCACTTTTTTTTTTTAAATTTTTATTTGCACACTCCATCTTGCGCTATAAACAGTTGTACATTTGTTTGATGCTGCTTTGCCAATTTGTACATTGGAGTGTGCGGATAAAAAAAAGAGTGCACCAATCAACTCCCTTTAATTTATGGCAAGGTTGTAAATAGCGTGAAGCGTGGCGTAGCGGCATAGCCAAGCCTCAAGCTTTAGCGTGAGGCGTTGCGTTATAGCGTTTTTAAGGCGTGATTCAAAGCGGCAAAACATATTTCTAGAGTTGTCAATATTAGTTAGCTACTAGGCTTAAAATTGAGTTATGAAGCTGCTAAGCCCAAATAAATACTTGTAAATAAGTACAGTCCAATAAATCTTTAAAAAAATCTCAAAATCTTCCAAAAAAAGGCGCCACGCTACGCGCTATAGCGCGCTATATCACGCTATATGATGCTTTATTGCAAGCCACGCCTTGAGACGACGCTTTGGCATGTTTCGTAACGTGGAGGCCACGCCTCGCGCTATGGCGACGCTATGGCGCCGCTATAGCGCGCTATTTAGAACCATGATTTATGGTGAGGAATATCTTCCATCATCGTTTGTTTGAATTTATATGTGACGACCATAATTACACATGAACGCGCTTAATTAATGTTTTTGGAAAAATGGTTTGTAAATGAACTAGGTCCATAGGGGTAGGAAAACTTTACGAAATTTGTAGCTAATTTAATTTGGGATGAATACTTTTCATCTATACTTTTCTCATTAGGTGAATGGAGACTTGGGAAGGGAAGAAAATCTGGTCAATTTTGAACCTCATCTCCAAAATGGTCATGTTTAACTGTTCAATTTTGCAACTCCACCAAATGCTTTACACGCGTCCTTTGTATTAATTGCTCAACTTCGCAACTTCACCCAATGCTCGACACGTGTCTTTTTTTATATTATAAAAGTACTAGTGGTAAGTGGGGGCTTTCCTATATATTCTTTTGCTTTATTGCAAAATTACTAATATACCTCATTCTTATGAGCATCAAACTCTTATAACTTATGTTTTATGATTTGTACTTTTACTTTATTTGTATTTTATAAAAGTACTAGTGGTAGTACTTTTACTTCATTTGTATTTTATATTTCATTTGTACTTTTACTATTGCTGATACCAATTGTGGTTTCTACTGATGGCTGGTTTCTGTTGAAGATAGAAGTTCTGCGAATATAGTTAATCCGTGGCATTGGAAGTTCTTAAAAGATTATATTTAGTTTATTTTAGGACAAGATGTGTAATATCTTTTATAGTTTTGGTTTACACGTTTTCTTGTAAGAGAGGTTAGGGTTTCTTATAGTATAAAAAAAAAACTCATAGTCATGCATTAGAGAGACGACTTAGAATCAATCAATAGTGATTAATAAAAGATCCATAGAGGATCAAGGTGTTTTAGTTTACTGTGTTCTTCTTTATTGTGTTTATATTCCGCGTAAATACAAATTTACAAGAGACTCTATATAGTTTGTTTTTGATTACACTAGCATTCTATCGATCCATAAAGCTCAAAGATCTATCAAGGAGCTGATCCAACATAGAAGTACTTTGTGTACTAAAACTTATTCCTTAGACACCGAGTTAAAAAGAAGTACGGTGAAACAACTTTTTTGTTTGTTGAATGAATTCACAATATCCTCATATATCGAAATCTTTTTCTGCATTTTAAGTTTAGCACATTCCAAATTCATGGAACACACCAAGCGCAAAAAGCAAGAAATTGAAGATAAGTGCATTCTCTTTTAAAAAAATATATTCCACATTATAAAGTCATAAAAGGAAAGAAAAAAAGCTTAACAGGAAAAAAGGGGGTAAAAGTGTCTAAGGATTTGGGGTCAAGGTGGTGTCGAACATATATACACAAGTTTGAGCATGATTGGTTAAGGTGACGGATTTGGAGCAAAGGGTCGAGCATGGTGAGTCGCGGTGGTGGAACACAGTAGGTCGCAGTGGAGCAAAGGGTTAAGCATGGTGGTTGCGGTGGAGCAAAAGGTGGCGCATGGTGGTCGAACAAAGAGTCGAGCATATTGATGGTGACAATTACAGTGACGAATCTGGAGGCTGTGACGGATGGATATGATGGTGGTGACTGATGGATAAAGTGGTTGATGCGTGGTATTGCAACCTTACAAGGAGTTTTACTTCTTGAGTGATCTCAAGAAGTTTTTGCAATCCTCCAGGCAGTGTACCTGATCGTTGTAGTGTAGTATAGGTAAATCCGGGGGATTGATCATTCTCTAGGGGAATAGTGTTGTCAGGTTGAAGTGTATGTTGAGTTAAGTCTAAAGGTGAGTGATAATTTTTTTTGTATATTTATAATTTTTTGAAAGCAATTAAAGATCTCGGTTTTGAAAGTAGGGGCAAAATTAATTGCTATCCAACTAACCCAAAAACTATTTTTATAAAATAAAAATTAAAATAACAAGAAAAGTAAATGCGGTGAGCTTCTTATGGTGAGGAAAATGTGTTTACTTAGATTTCACTACTCCCTAGTTATCTTTTATTGATTTGTTGAATTGTCACATCATTTATTTTAGTTGAAGCGTTGTATTCCTTAATACCAGTCGTGGGGGTGTGCTAAATTCCCCAACTCTATGAATATTAATTTCACCTACAACCTTAAGTCAATTAAACAATCATAGGATCATAAACATTAATTCATGCATTAAATACAACGAGAAAAACCTATATTGCACGATATGGTTACGTTTTCTAAGAAATTCAAGCTAGTTACATAAAGAAGTTAGCCAGTTTTCTTAGCCTAACGTGAAGCAATCAACTAAACAATAGACAACGCATCAATAATCAATAACTAGGTTTCATTATATCTAAGCAAACACAAGTGAATTTAAGCTAGCATGTTAAAAAGAAGAGAAGATAAACACATAATCAAACAACAAATAGACATATTGAATGATTAAAGGGAATACTTGTCTTCAATAAAACATGGATGAAAGAGGTTGTAAAAGCCTTACAAACACTGTAAAATTCATCAATGGTTTTGGTTTCCAAAAGTGTCACATTTAATGAATAAAAATCGAAAACTATATATAGATTTACAAAGCTGACGGCGTCAGCTTATGGGTTTTGACGCCGCCAGACCGCCGTGTTTAGGGTTTCGTCTTGTGCAAGTAGCCGCTCTAACGCCGTCAAGCTTTAGTCCCTGACGCATCAGCTTATGGCTGACGCCGTCACTCTTTATCCTTTCTGAGCCGTCTCTAGCAAACTTAAAACGTGACCCCCTTCTTTGAAATGCACCTGACGCCGTCAGGTTATAATTCTCCAAAGTTTTCTGAAGTGACGGGTGTAAAATCTTCCAGCTTCAAGTTTAACAAGTGATGGCGTCACATGGTAAAGTGTGACGCCGTCAGGCTTCCAGTTTGACGGTTTTTCGTGACTTTGTTGTTTTCTTCATTTTTTCGTCCAAACACGTTCAAAAAGCGCCAAATTCCAGAATTCATGTCCCAAATACCTAAAATGCAAAAAAAAAAAAAAAAAAAAAAAAAAAAGATTTAGGGCAATATTTGATCATATATACTCGATTTTAGGCTTAAATGACCTCTAAAAAAGGTATCAAATAAATCCTTATCAGTGGTGGAGATGGTGTTGGTGTATGAGGAACAAAATGAAAATTTTAAATAGAGGGTATATTTGTCATTTAAGCCACAAACCAAAAATTAAATCATGTACTTACAAATGGACACTTGTCAAGATTTTGGTGGAGTTGCGGAGTTGAGAAATTGAGCATGACCATTTTAGAGATAGACCATGGTTGGGATCAACAAAACTTTATCTTTTAAGGGAGAGGTGAGTCTCACCCCTAAATTACAAGTGGCACCTCCTAACATTTTTCAATTTATTTATTTATTTATTTTTATAATTTTGTTTGTATTAAAAAAACTATAAACCTGAAAGTACGGAACAAAAAATATAAAGTTTAACAAGTTAAAAAGCTTAAAACTGACAGAAAACATAAAACAGAAACTGATAAAAACTATATTATACTATAAACTGGAGAAAAAAAAATCTTTTGTACCTTTACCCCTTTATGTGACATCCAAAAAGGGTTATATAACATAACACATCTTTTAAATCTTGATGCAAGTTTTTTTTTTTTTTTTTTTTTTTTTTTTTTTTTTTTTAATTATTATTTATTTATTTGAACGACATTTTTTTTTTCACACCTATACCACCTATCTCACAATATATCTTGTAAATGCCCTCAACGAGACTTGAACCTACAACCACTAGATTGGTAGGCCACTCACGCACCACTAGACTAAATGCCTGGAGTACAAATGATAGAAATTTGATTTTGGGCCTTTAAGAAAGTACTTAATTTGAATAAGTTTCTAACCTTTTTAGTTGGTTTTATGAAAAAGTAAATATTTGGTTGTTGTGGTTACCTCATCAACTTTATTGTTTGACCTTATTTTAAAGTAACAATATTGTTACAACTTGCAAAAGGATAAAAATAGTCAAAAAGAGGTGTGTGAGAATATGAGATAGGAACTCTATGACATATCCTCTTATCTGTCACCTAGGACAAAACCTTAACAAATTCGACTTATTTAACCGAACTTTTGAAAATTTTAAAAATTATTGTAATTTTGAACAACAAAGATGATTCTGTTTTATATATATATATATATATATATATATATATATATATATATATATAAACCCGACACACAACTCTAAGCTACAACATGAAAAGAAATAACACACCATGAGATCATCGCAACCAAATCTAAAACTATACTTCACATAAATACTAAGGCTATCTATACCATAAAGACCGTAATGTTCAAGATATTATATTCTTGAGAAAACCAAAACAAAACCTATTTGAAGGCGCCGCCGTAAATAGTTACCTTATTGTTTAGCGTAATTTTTATGTCAAAGTACACTACTAGGTGTATACATAAAAATGATTGTTGAAAATTGTATAGTGTCGTTGTTACGCTCGAGTAGTCAGTATTAGATACAATTTTAATTTGATTGCTGCAACTTAACGATACAAATACAATTTTAACGATACAAATACAGTTTTTAGTGTGAGATTCTTTAACGATACAAATACAATTTGTCGAAAAAAAATTACTCAACGCCAAAAGATTATCAAAAATTAAACACCACTGTCGTTAGACACGGGTACTCGACTATGGCTATTGATAACAATAGCAACAAGTTTCACCAAAAGAAATTCTACAAGGAGTGTATTGTCTTTAACATAATGCAAATATTTTCTAAATTCGATATTATGCAAATACTTTTAAAATAAAATATCATCATTTTAACTTATGAGGTTTAGATTTTTATATCATATAAATTTAATCAGTCTTACTATCTTCTAGCTACTTGCGGCAAGCCATTGTCAACCATTGTCCTCTCATTACCTTCATATATTACTGAGTACCATCTTCATATTACCGCAACGTCGTGCGAGCACTCTATAATTTTATATGAATTAGTTTGACATTGTTTAAAGTAACCAAAACCTTAAATTCTTGCTATCTGCAAAGTTATTGTAACGAAAAATATAAACTTGATGAACATTACTCGTCTAAAAATTTACAGAGTACCTGCCGTCGCATCACGTGGGTACCCTGCTATTATTAAATACTTAAAAATTTAACCAACACACTTGCATATAATGGAAAGATTTTTGGTCAAATACTAATATTAGTAAACGACATGTTTTCTAAATGAAAATAATTTATGTACTTAATAATATAGTCCAATGATCATAACCGAAAACATTTAAAACACAATTAACTAAATATAAATTATTAACTTTTGGTTACACAATTTTAAATTCACATTAAATTATAGGTTATTTGTTTTACTATAAGAAGGATCATGAAGAGATGATAGATTCATTTTACAAAGTGATTGTGTACAATTTGACAACTTGGTGAAAGAAAATACATTGGCTTGAGATGGTTAAGTCAACCACAACGTTTTTGCAATACTAAGAATTGACATTGTTTGTCTTCACATTATCACCAACCACAAGGTGTCATCACTATTATCATGTACTCTTTTTAGTTTCAATGCATTGCGCATGTACTACTACAAGGTATAAAGGTAATCGTGCTGCTTCAATTGTATGCTATTGTTGGTTATTTGGTTACACGCGTATCAACCGCCGCAACGCGCGGGTACCCAGCTATTACATCTTAAAGTATACATTATTCTGTCTTTCATGGTTAAAACTTAAAAGCGCTCTTTCTCACTAATAGTAATGGGTTCAATAATGACAGACATTACCCGGTCCTTAATTCTAGTCTCTGGAGCTTTAATTCCGTCCCCATATTGGTACGTACAATTTGAAACTCTAGCAAGATTTATGGCCATATCAATCGATGGATCAGTCAAATGTTCAGAACACGCAATCCGGGCTTCGATCATTTTCATCCATGCTTTGTCGATTAGAGTTTGTATATGTTCGCGTGCAACTTCCTCGGAAACGCCATGTTCATGCATGTAACATGATATCGCATTGGGACTCTTGTCTTTGTCTTTCTCATCCTATGCAAAGAGATTAAAAAAGTTAAGATAGATAAAAAAAAAAAAAAAAAAAAAAAAAAAAAAAAAAAAAAAAAAAAAAAAAAAATAGTAGTAAAAGTTGTTGTCAATACAGTGAAACCTAAAGCATACCAACGAAGCAGCCAAATCATTGTAAAGTCGAAAAAGCATAGATGACCATTTATAAAGATCATGTTTCTTTTCCAAAGACTCAACTGCATCATTTTTGAAATCTTGATATATTAAAAAGTAGCCATGAGTAAGTGCAACCATTCCTGAAACTGATCGCCATCCGTTATCAAGATAATCTTCAAGTGTTGGCATGTAATTGTCGTGAGTCCATATTGCTTCCACAAGGAATGCTTCTAATAATTCTCCCCACTAATTCATCAGAAAAACAAGACAGAATAATTAAGTCCACAATAAAATAGAAAAGTGATGCACAACATACAAAGTTACAAACAGAATATCAACACATAAGAATATGTCTAACAAGAAGATCGATCACTGAGACATTTGACAAGCCCAGAGGAATAAATTTGAGTATTAGACATATTTTTTGGTTGATGTTTACGCTTGTGTACATCACTACTCAGCAAAATAATGTGTTTCTTAACCAAATCACTAGAATAGAATAATAAATCTAGTAGTACTACAAACCACTTTTGCAAGGATTGGTATGATGTTTATTCCTTGTGCAGTTAAGGTGTCATAGCCCATCTCATTTATGGTGTTGTAAAGAGCTAGGAAGCCTATTTGTAGATATTCAGGCATATTTTCCATTGCTTTAATGTCCCACCTGAAAAAAGAAAATTAATCAAAATCTGGGTCTGAAATTTGAACCAGCTGACATTAAAAACTTGTAACTTGACCTCTTGACAGCATTTGTGAAGACCTTGAGCTCATTTAGAGATCCATGCACATCATAGATGTCATCAATTGTGGTTATTAATGCAGCAACCTTTGTTAGTTCCACACGACAAGTATAGTATTGAGGTTCAAATACCATTCCAACACTCCAAAAGAAGCATTCCATGAGTCGGTCCCTGATGAAGCCCAAGTTCCTTACTAGGCCTGTTTTCTCCCACCACCTATTTTGAAATACGGACACGAATTTGTTTAAGAAAACCTGATGCATGAAATCCACAATATTCATGTTTGATTTTTGATTTATGCAATATTGACAAAAGATAGTTTTGTATACTTTGATACTTCTTGAAGATCTCTTCTGTGTATCGATTGAACCATGTTGAAATCTAATATAGCGAGCTCAAGTAGTAGTTTATTTGCATCTTTTTGTTTACCATATGCATCAATGTACCACCTAGCTTCTAACCTAAGCATCCTACGGTACAAGGGGATATCCAATGCATGATTTACATGGTCCTTCATTACTTTGTTTTCCTGACCATTTAGCTTAAGTAAATTCTCAGTCGCAAACAACTTGGCCTCATGCAAATCTAGTTCTCCCTCGAGGGCAAGGTGAGAAGCTTCATATATACTAAGCAATGCCTTGATGTCAGTGTGTAGGCCTCCTATCAAGGCGCCATGGATTTCCTTGGATTTCCTAAGAAAATCTGATTCATTTTCATAAATTTTGAGCTCGTTGATCATGCGTATCATAATGTATCTGTCTTGTTAGAAAAGTTAGAAATACCTTGGGATACACAGTAATCATGTTGTCTAAGAATTCTGAATTTAAGAGAAAGTGCATGAAGAATGTCTTCTTCTTCATCTTGTTTAAGACCCAAGCTTTTTGCATCTAATGCCGCTATTTTATTGAGTATTCTTGTTATATAGGTTTGAAAACGGCAGCCAAGGCCCAACCTTTGAATGTTATCTACGAGCTCGAGCAACTCCAAAGTACTGAAATCACCATTTTCATAATCCATAATCATGTCGGCCACTTTAACCTCTAGCTCCTTCACCCTCTCCTTGCAGTTAAACTGAGCAACAAGTGAAAAGGCAGAAAAATAATGATCACATGTACGGTAATGAAATACTTTATGGGTGATCATATATATACAAACATCCGTATTAACGTACATACATATGTGTAGCCATATTTGTATATGCACATAGCTATTGGATGTTAAACTAAACTTAGTATAGTTTGGTTAAGAATTGTAAATTAGAATAGTATAAGTATGTATTATGTATGTTATGTAAGATACAATATAAACGACCCATTGTATTTGGGCTGGGTCATAGGATAACGGTATAACCGTTGTAGAAAAGACACAACGTTTACTTTTGTAGAATCGGTATAACTCTTCAATAGCACCGATGCATGTAGTATAAATAGGTTAGGTTTCTGTAATCAATTTATTCCAATATATCAATACAATTCAGAAATCACATATCAGTTTCTATACTTCTGTTTTATTTCGATTACAAGAAAGCAACCTGTGTTTTGTTCATCATAGCAAGATTATATTCCAACAATTGGCATCAGAGCAAGAGTTTAATCGATCCAGGGAAGAACGAGTGTAAGTGGCCATCGATTGAAAAGCAAGAATCAAAAGCGAATGGTTGTTGTACAACCTGGTGTGTAGCGATATTGGAATCACGAATCAGAAAAGGAAGAAACCGTCAAGTAACCACCATCAGAAGAAGAAGACGTCTGGTGTTTGCCCTAATCGACCGGTTTTAATTCTTTCAACCTATTTACTATTTACTACTCCATATAAATTAGGAAAAGTTTTTTATTGATTGTTAGAAAGATAGTAATTTCCCATTAGCGAGAAAAATCCCGATTGATGAAAGTAGCAAAAAAACTGAATCATATTCCTTTTACAACATCCTTAGTGGCAATATCCTTAGTGGCAACATCCTTAGTGGCAATTAAGAACTTAGTGGAAATCAAGTCCTTCGTGGCAAACAAGACCTTAGTGGCACAGATAATAAGCAAAAGAAAACCTGAGTGGTACAAGCAAAACAAAGAAAGATAGGAAGAAAGAAGGCTAGAAAGGCTAAAGCACGTCAAAGCATGACGAACGACAAAGAACAAAATATTGCACTTCAATGCCCGAAACTTAGTGACACAAACTACACAACATGGGCAATCATGATGGAAACAATATTGAAGGCATATGGCATTTGGGATGCAATAGAAGTGAAAGAAGGAGACAAAGCAAATGAGAAGAAAGAAAACACATCAAAGGCAATGATCTTCCAAACATTGCCTCAAGATGTTTTAATGCAAGTAGCACAATACTCGACTGCAAAAGAAGTATGGGAATCAATTAAAGTCAAGTATTTAGGGGCCGACTTAGTTCAAAAGGCAAGACTGCAAACTTTAAGAAGTGAACTAGAGACTCTACGAATGAAACCGGATGAGAAAGTAAGTGATTTTGGAGGGAAGTTAAGTAGTATAAAGGCAAAGTTTAAAAGCCTTGGTGGAAAGTTGAAAGACAAAGTGTTAGTAAGAAAACTACTCAACTCCGTTCCAAAGAAGTTTCTACCAATAGTGGCGTCTATCGAGCAATATCAAGAAATTGACACCATGCCATTTGAAGAAGCAATAGGACGAATAACTGCTTTTGAAGAACGACTCAAAAGTCAAGACGAACATGAAGAAAATCATCAAGACAAACTTCTAATGGCAAGTTCAAGAAATCAAGGACATGAAAGAGGACGAGGAAGAAACTTTAACAAAGAAAGAGGTACATATCGAGGAGAACGAGACAAGAGTGACAGGAAATGCTACAAATGTGACAACTATGGACACCTTTCATATGACTGCACCAAATGGAAGGAGAAAGACAACAATGAAAAATCACATAGCAACAAATGGAAAGACAAGAAAGAAGAATCTCTTCTCGCTTATTACTCTGATGAAGATGCAGCGTTACTGTGAAGACAAGTCAAGAAAGTTGAAGACTCACCATGGACAAGTTTAGTTTATGGGGGAGTATTGGATGTTAAACTAAACTTAGTATAGTTTGGTTAAGAATTGTAAATTAGAATAGTATAAGTATGTATTATGTATGTTATGTAAGATACAGTATAAACGACCCATTGTATTTGGGCTGGGTCATAGGATAACGGTATAACCGTTGTAGAAAAGACACAACGTTTACTTTTGTAGAATCGGTATAACTCTTCAATAGCACCGATTCATGTAGTATAAATAGGTTAGGTTTCTGTAATCAATTTATTCCAATATATCAATACAATTCAGAAATCACATATCAGTTTCTATACTTCTGTTTTATTTCGATTACAAGAAAGCAACCTGTGTTTTGTTCATCATAGTAAGATTATATTCCAACAATAGCTTCTAGTAGTGCATGTGTATGTACATTTACAGCAAGATAATGTTTTCAAACATATGCATACCAAAAAGTATGGTATTAATGCCGAACAAACCTTTTTATTCACAAAACTCAGTACGTGTTTCAAAAGAACTTTTATCACACTACAACAAAACTGAGGACGGGCGACCAACTTTTGGCGAGGACACCTTTGTCCCCGCTAAAAGTTACTAAACGACAAATTTTTTGCTGACCTGACACACCCGAACCAAAAAAATTCAACGCAACTTTTTGGCGGAGACATGTCCCCGCCAAAAGTTTGACCAAAATTTTTTATTCTCTCTCGCTAGCTAATTGCTCCCTCGTTGTCTGCCCGCCAACACTTTTGGCGAGGACTTGTCCTCGCCAAAAGATTATAACTAGATTTTGTTCTTTTGACGAGGACGTGTCCTTGCCAAAAGTGGGACATTTAAAAATTATTTATGTTATTTAGAAATGATTTAAATAAGTTAAAAATCATTTAAATTTATTAAAAATTATTTAAATTAATTACAAATGATTTAAACTAATTATAAATGATTTTAAAATAATTTAAATTAAAAATAAATAATTTAAATTACTTTTTCTATTAGACGACGAAACGGAAGACAAATGCGAACATATATCACTTTCCAATAAACAATATAGCTACTTAAATTAATGATCTTAAAAAACCGAACTCATTTTTATTCTATTCGTCGAAACGAACGGTGTGAAAGTATATAAAGTCATGTACATGTTATTTCCGAATTTTTGTTGTCAAAATCAAGCATAATTCGTCTAAATCGAGCATAATTCGAAACTTCCATTCGTCTAAATCGGGAAAACTAAATGGGTAAGAAGCATTTGGCGGGGATATGTCTTCGCCAAAAGCCAAACCTGTTTTAAAATGTTCAGTCTTTCGGCGGGGACATGTCCCTACCAAAAGCATTAACTAAAATTTGCATGCACACTTTTGGCGAGGACATGTCTCCGCCAAAACATAAATTACAATCTTGGTCAAGTTTTTTTTGGCGAGGACATGACTTACTTAATTAAGTTAATCACTTATTAACTAACTTTTTGGTTAATTAATTAAGTGACCTGTCCCCGCCAAAAGTAGGTTGCCTCGCTGGACAAGGTTTGACCAAGAAAAGGCTGCGGGTCCTACTTGTCCCCGCCAAAAGGCTAAATTCGTCCCTGCCAAAAATTTCAGCGACACAGTATTAGCGGGGACTTTTTGGCGGGACATGTCCCCGCCAAAAGGATGAAAAAGTCCCCTCTAAAGTGGTTATTGTTGTAGTGATATGATATATAACATGAGAACTTACTGAGAAATCGGTCTCCAATCCATCGATAAAATCATGACTCCAAAGAGTTTTCTGGTACATAGCTACAGGACTACGGGTTTGCAAAACTTTGGCGTTGGCTTCACATTTTATTAAACAATGAAATCTACTCTTTTGTGTTACAATTTGTGTTGGAATTTTTCCTAGTATGTACAAGTGAAACGGCCTCTGGAAAGAGGCCATTTGATAGTGTGTAATTGACATTTTACAATCACAAATGTTTGACCACTTCTCTAAAAACGGTAATGCTACCACACAAACACAAACACAAACACCACTATTTATGTTGGTGTCCAGTCAAAGAAATGCTCCTTTGGATGGTCTAGAGTTGGGCACTACTCATCAAGATTATTTAAACCATGTCATAGAAGATTTGTAAGGGAACATATACAAAATTTAATTATTAGTTCATCTATAAGATAAAGAAAATATTGTGCTAAATGGTTCACGACATTTTTTAAGGTGTAATAATTAAATAATGCGTTATATTATTTGCTAAGAAAAATAGTTTCGTGACTTTAGTTTTGTAAATCATAGAAAGTAGAACAACATTTAAAATTTTAAAAAATATCATAATTACATATTATTTTTTGTGTTGAGTTTTTGGAAAATAGTTCTACAAACTTTATGTTTATGGGTCATTTATAATATGAATAAAGATATTGTGTAGATTTGTAAAGTAATATAGTTCACATAAACAAAATGAAGTTGTATTTATTTCAACTTATACATTTTTATTTTAAAAATCATAAGAGTATTTAGTAATTTACTTGTGCTATATTTTTTAAACATGTCTTTATAAGATGTATAGATACTAGTGCTAAATTTTTTAACATTTTCAACATGAATGGTCTAAAGATTTTATCAGATGCATAGATACTAGCAAGCGAGAAAAATATAACTAAATACATGGCGAGTGTTTTCAACATGAATGTTCTAAATATTTTATCAAATACATGGCGAACAGTGTTTTCAACATGAATGTTCTAAATATTTTATCAGATGTATAGATACTAGCGAGAAAAATATGACTAAACTAGCCTATTTAAGTATTATTATGAAATATAAAAATGTAGTGCAAATATGATTTAAATATAAAATCCTTAAATGACATAATGTTAAAAGTTAAAAAGTTAATGTAATATGCTATTTGTATATACTTCGGAATCAACCTAAATAACATCGAGTGTATTGTTTAAAATTTATTTCAGGAAACCGAAACAGTCAAGCTTATAAACAACCTTTACACACTTTGAGCTCCTCTACCCACTTTGAAAATCTTGAACCAGGAACTTTCGAGCTGCAAAATTAATATGAGCAATTAACTAATTAGCAAAGCATCATGGGTAAGCAGCGCAACCAATACCACTTTTAGTTATAACCTTGATGTGTAAGGAAAGCTTTAAATTTATAATACTAGTTTCACCAATTTTAATAAACAAAAAACACACGGGTAAAGTATAACCCTCGTTGGTAATATAAGATTTAGGTAAGACCAGGTCGTATCCATAGGGACTTAGTTCGTTCGGATTAAGTATAAATGATTAGTAAACAAAACAATAGATAACAAATAGCAATAAAGGTAATATGAGAATTCAAATGATAAAACAAATGATTGATTGGATAGCTTAGATAATCTAGTGACAATGCTTATGTTTGATCTCAGCTTGATAATATGAGCAAAGTACAACTTATAACTTTGCTATTTTTGTCAAAAGAGTAATTTCATAATTTGTTAGGTTCAATTCAAGATTTATATTTATCCACCAAAAGACTTCTCTTAAGATAGTATCATATAACTAGCCTAGATTATTACCAATTCTCCTAGGTGGATTTTTCCTTTCGAAGGCTAGAAACACAGACAAGTCTCTAGAATTGCATATAACAAATTGGTTCTTTCGACCTATCCCAACAAGTAAGATTCAATCAGTTTCAATAACAAACGTAATAAGACTAGAGACACAATAGTTCACAGCATAAACTTGAAATTGGTAAAGATCAAAGCATAATCATAATTCACTTTATTATTAAAACATATCCAAGCAATCACAAGAGGTTTAGCCTCTCATGGCTAATGAGTTCATAACAACAGAAATGATTAAGTAACAAACAAGAGACATACGGATTGGATTGATCAAATGGATTACACTAGTGTCACAAGTAACCAAGAGTTCGACACCAACAAGTACTTCACGTCTTGTCTGGGCTCGTTCACTCCTGCTTCTGGCTCAGGATCACAGACTACTTCTTTGCTGGACTTAGTGAAGATTGGTTATTGAGTGAAGAGTTCAAATGCTTGCAAATGAGCTCTATTTATAGGCTTCTAATAGGCGAAGTACGACGTACTTCGATTGTAAGTGCGGCGCACATCGCTATTTTCTTGGCGCAAAAGTTTTATAAATGCAAAGGAAGTACGGCGCACTTAGTTTGTAAGACCGGCACACTTTTATTAAATTTTATTTCTTGACTTCCTTTGACCGAGAGGACAAGTGCGGCACACAGCACTTGAAAACCGGCGCACTTGCATGGAATAAAGGACTAATATGATAGACTTCTTATTTATTTACTTCTTTTGATGAAATAGTAGCGTTATCTGATGTTTCTTACTTCAAAGCATCCGAGAGTGAACCTGCATTCATTTTATGCTATTAAGTACCAAAAGTTCACAATAAATGATCATAAAACATATAATATAAGGCTCGAGAATATGTATAATTAGAGCGTTATCAAATACTTCCACACTTAGCTATTGCTTGCCCTCAAGCAATCAAAGCGAGAAAATTAAGTTTGTGTGTGATCATGGAGATATATAATCAAGATTTTATTATTTTGTTAAAAAGGCATTGACACATAACTAAGACACCTCACGAAGGGTTATTTAATGATTTACACAATTCACTCAAATAGGGTTTAGTTCACTCAACTGCACAGACACGACTAAATAGCTACCATAGGCTTGCACAAAACACAAAGACAACTCCGACAAGGCGTAAGCACCAGACAATGATATCAATGAGGACTTTTCGGGTTGTCTTAAGGATTAAGGGTATGAATGAGGCATGATTAAGGGTAGAGCGATATATCAATAGGCTGCGTCACAATGAATATTCATAGATCTTTTCATCTCATTCCTTTCTTGACAACTCATATTTCTTTTTCAACTTTAGCATATATATTCTCAACATCTTTTTCTTTACTTCATATTTCATACAACTTTTCTTTTTCATACTATTTCTTACTGCAGCGATAATAAATCAGACTTAATTCTTTTTGAGCATATTTAATTGGTTTGAACAAAGAGAAAGATTAAGGCTCAATATGTTGTTCTAGGTGGCAATAGCACTAAAATTGAGCGCTAGAAGGTTATTTTTTCGAATATACTAGTGACCAGTGTTGTCAACTAGATTACAACTTTCAAAGGATGGCTATTTGGTGTAAATTCTAAATTTGCCTCAATATCATATAAAATTGTCTATAGAGCAAAAATATATATATATATATATATATATATATATATATATATATATATATATATATAAATGCAATCTCACTGCGGCATTCGTTATTGATATATAAGTGAAAGTTCTAGAGCTAACTTAGATCGTTGGCACACTCAGATATTTTGAAAAAAAGTGTAGCAAATATACACTTATAAAGGCTTATAATGATCTCACATTTGTGGTGAATGAACTTGTGTCTAGCTACAATGTCAATCCAAGTGGATTTGCCTTAATAACTTGTAAAAACATATAAATTTTTATTTTTATTAGAAAGCAACGGTTTTATCATATAATTTTGATTTTTAGGGATAAAGATTTTTACTATTTGACTCCCCCATACTTAAGTTGAACATTGCCTTTAATGTTATAATTGAATAGAAATAAAATAGGAAAAATAAAACTACTAAAGGGAAAGAAACTTCCCGGGACATATGAGAAAACATGAAGTGCTAAGCTATCCCAAATGCGGTCTTTTACTTCATAATAATCTGCAAAAATAAAAAACAAGAAAACACACAAAAATGGATTTTTTTTTTTTTTTTTTTTTTAACATACCTCCACACTTAAGTTTGACAGTGTGGAGAAAAAATACAAGGAAAAACGGGTTGCCTCCCGCCAAGCGCTAATTTCAGAGTCTATAGCTCGACTCATGGGATTAGGATGATTTAATTGTTGGGAAAGAAGGGTGTTGATTCTTCCTTTCTATCGTTGAATTTTTCTTCCTCATGATATAACTTGAGTCTGTGACCGTTGACTATAAAACTTTTGGTTTCAAGTCCGTACAGTTCAACATATCTGGATAGATATTGGTGTTTAACCGTATAAGGTCCAAGCCAACGACTTGTAAGTTTTGGTTGTTTGATTTTGAATTTTGATTGGAACAGAAGGACTTTCTCTCCTTTATTGAATTATTTTCTTATTTTTAATTTTCTATCATGCCAAACTTTTGTTCTAGCTTTATAAAATGAGAGTTTTCATAAGAATGAAAGCGTAATTTGTCTAATTCATGAAGTTGAAACATACGTTTTTCACCGGCTGCAATTAAATCTAGATTACAGTTTTTAAGTGCCCAGTATGCACGGTGTTTAATTTCAAAGGGGAGGTGACATGTTTTACCGTATATCAGTTTGTATGGAGTTTTGTCAGTTGGTGTTTTGTAAGCAGTCCTAAAAGCCCATAGAGCGTTGTCAAGTTTCCTTGACCAAACAGCAGGGTTGTCCTTCACTTTCTTTTCAAGTATTCTTTTAAGAGCTCTATTAGTATTTTCGACTTGACCACTAGTTTGAGGGTGATAGGATGTAGAGAACCGATGGTTGATTCCATATCTTTCCATAGCTTTTTCCATTAGTTTATTGCAAAAATGAGTTCCTATGTCGCTTATGAGTGCTTTTGGCATACCAAAACGACAAAAGAGTTTCTTGAGAAACGATATAACAACTTTAGCATCGTTTGTTTGAAGAGCTTGAGCTTCTGCCCATTTTGAGACATAGTCGACAACGACTAGTATGTATTCGAATTTTGATGATTTAGGAAAAGGTCCCATAAAATCTATGCCCCAGATGTCAAAAATTTCACATACTTGAATGTAATTCATGGGGATTTCATCCCTTTTAGAAATATTTCCAGTTTTCTGACATTCTTCGCAAAGGCGAACTAGAGTATGAGCTTCTTTTAGAATTGTAGGCCAATAGAATCCTGATTAAAATACTTTTTTAGCAGTGGTAGTGGCACCATAATGTCCACCGGTAGGTTCATGGTGACATTTATCAAGAATAATACAAGTTTCTGGTCCAGATACACATCTACGGATTATTCCATCAGGACATATTTTGAATAGGTATGGTTCATCCAAAAAATATTTCTTTAAGTCTGTAAAGAATTTATTTTTCTCTTGGTGAGTCATTCCTTTGGGTAATACATTCCCTGCCAGATAGTTTGCAAGGTCCGCGAACCATGGCGTTTTAGGAGAACTAATTGCATTAAGAGTTTCATCGGGAAAGTTGTCATCAATTTCAATTTCTATTTCTTCATCTTCTTTTTCTATACAAGACAAATGATCGGCTACTATGTTCTCAGCACCTTTTTTGTATTTGATTTCTATATCGAATTCTTGTAAAAGCAATATCCAACGAATAAGACGTGGTTTAGCATCTTGCTTTTTAAATAGATATTTGAGAGCAGAATGATATGTGTATACCACAGTTTTCAATAGAACTAGATACGCACGGAATTTGTCAAATGCAAATACTACGGCCATGAGTTCTTTTTCAGTAACCGTATAGTTTTGTTGAGCAACATTGAGTGTTTTACTAGCGAAGTAGATATGATGGAAATGTTTACCATCTTTTTGTCCTAAAATGGCTCCAATTGCGAAATCGCTTGCATCACACATTAATTCAAATGGTAAATTCCAATTTGGACTTGTTATGATTGGTGTACATGTGAGTTTTTCTTTTAGGGTTTCGAAATCTTTTTGACATTCGTCATCAAATTCAAATGTGATGTCTTTTTCAAGAAGTTTAGTCAAAGGACGAGCAATTTTTGAGAAATCTTTAATAAATCATCGATAGAATCCTGCATGTCCTAAAAAGCTTCTAATGCCTTTCACATTAGTAGGAGGTGGAAGTTTTGAGATTACATTAATTTTTGCTTTATCAACTTCAAGTCCTACCCCTGACACTTTATGTCAGAGCACAATTCCTTCTTTTACCACGAAGTGACACTTTTCCCAATTAAGGACAAGATTTTCATCTTCGCAACGTTGAAGCATTTTATCTAAATTACTTAGACATTTATCGAAAGAATTTTCAAAGACACAAAAATCATCCATGAAGACTTCCACGGATTCTTCAATCATATCATGAAAAATTTCTATCATGCACCTTTGAAAAGTAGCAGGCGCATTACATAAACCAAAGGGCATACGTCGATAAGCGTAAGTTCCGAAAGGACATGTAAACGTTGTTTTTTTCTTGATCCATTGGGTTGATTAGAATTTGGAAATAACTAGAAAATCCGTCTAGAAAACAGAAATATTCATTTCCCGCTAGTCTTTCTAACATTTGATCCATAAACGGGAGAGGAAAATGATCTTTTGTGGTTGCTTCATTTAGTTTTTTATTGTCAATACATACGCGCCAACTAGGAAAATGATCTTTTGTTAGAAATGAAGCTGAGCGATATTTACGTGAATTGGAGTAGACAACTAATATGCATATAATGCAGGGACTACTAATGTCATATTGTAATAGTTGTCTTATGTTTGCCCTATATATACCCCTCAAGTCTTCACTTGAGTGGTGTGAGTGTGTAACCATCTTTAATAATAAAATCTTATCTTTGTTCACCTCTCCCTCTCTCTACTTTCTCTCTCTAAAACTAGTCATGGATTTCATATTCTTTGATCAACCTCGACCTCCCGAACCACATGAATCATTTAGTATTTTCGGTCCTACAATTGGTATAAGGAGCCAGGTTGTTTGTTTCATTGATTTATTGTTGGTTCGAGTTATCTTTTAAGCTGTTTTACCCATTTTTTTTTCGGACTGGAAATTTTTTTTCCTCTTATCTTTGGGTAACAGTTTTCTAAACAGCTCTTTCATGTATCAATATGGTCAAAAAAGTCTCTTGCTTTATTTCTTGGTTTGCACAAACTGTTTTTTGTTCATATTTATGTCCAATAACAGTTTTTTTGTTAACTTTTATAACTTTTAAGACTTGTTTTTTGTACCATCCGTGAAAAGTGGTCAAATATGTCGGAAAACTCATCGGAATCTGCAGAATAATCGCCGAAATCTGGTCGGAATTTCTTGTATAAGAAATTTTCGATATGTACTATTTCTCGAAAATACTTTTTCGAAATGTACTAGTTTTCGAAAATAGGTTTTCGAAATATACTATTTTTCGAGAATATTTATTTTCGAAAATTTTTACTTTCTCGAAAAGCTCGATAATCAGGTTCTCGAAATTCTTGTTCTCGATATGTGCAAAGTTTCGAAAATGAAAAGTGAAAATTTCGAGAATACGCAGATGAAGACCAATGACCACTAAACCAAATACCAAGATTCAATTTGGAACTCAGTTTCATATACATCATCAGTCCAAAGCAACACTCATTTACTAAACCGCAAAAGAGAATACGACAGCAGATACTATATCAATTCCAACACCAAAAACTTCAATCCCATCTCCAATCGACCACAAGACACGTACTTGAAAAAAAATGCAAACGAAAGATGGATCTCAGATATATGCGCAACTTTGTTTTCAATCTTCTAAAGATTTTTTTAGTTGAAACTAATTATTCATCACAGATCCTATGATAAGCTTAGCTTCTTTCATTTATATACGAAACCTATCAAGGCAGATTTATAACAAGTGTGTTACAATCTATCTTTGTTTCGTTTGTAAAACACAACAACAATGTAATCACCTACCCGAGACCAATTAGATGATCTTAAAGTCGTTTTCTTTGAAGCCTTGACGTGTGGAAGTCGAGCATGAAAAATAAAGGTGGGTTCTTGATCATTGTTGTGTTTCTATTAAACACGAACGGTGTTCTGTTATTGGTGATAATCGATTGGATTTGTAAGTAGATGAGATTGATAGGTGATAAGTTTGATGGGAGAGATTGGTGTATGAAATGGAGATATAATGTTAAAGTGGTAGGCGTTTTTATCACAAGTGTATTTTAGGTTTAGGTCAAATGTGGTATACTTGTACTAATAAGTAATAACAAAACTGATTATCAACTGTTGTTTGGATCGGGTTAGATATTTGTTGGACTGGGCTTATTGTCAAATTCGACTAATGGGCTGCAATTGATTGAATAGAACTGGGCTGAGATTTTGACCAAGTGGGCTTGTGAACGTGCACTTTTATTGTGCTTATCCGAATATTATTGTCAAACAGTTCAACATTTTGATAATATTTGGTGAATGAGTGGTATTTTGGTATTGCAATTTTCACGGGGATACATATTTCATGGCTAAATTTTAAACGTTATCGAAATGTGACTACGGAGATTATTTGTTTATTACTTATTTGAGCTTGAAGTGACGTTTCACGGGTGCGTGTACTTAGTATCTCAAAGTCTAGGGGTTGGTTGGATGCAAGACTTTTGAAGATCCTTGTTTGAGCATTTATAGAATAGTGATTAAGACTTGGACATCTAGCTATGTGTGAGATCTATAAACGCATAAGTTGGTTCTTAATGCTCACAATAGCTATCACTTTAAGGAGTTACGTTGTAGTGCTCAGTGTCACAAAAGGTTGTGGATTGTTCAAGAGGCGGATATACAATAAAGGATGGATGGTTGGGTATATGCCACTACCTATATTGTAAGGAGTGACGTTTTTGTGCTCAATATGTTCTTAATCACACATTAGTACAAGCGTAAGTCACAAGTCTGGGAATTTCACTTCATTTTCAAGTTTGTCATATCGGGTTGTCTCCACACGTGGTCACTTACTATTAGCCAGTGGAAGTAAAATGAGGTTTGATAAGAGGTTGATCTGAGGAGAATTGTAGAGAGAGTAGTTGTCGACATCAACTCATGGGGTATTGATTTGTATGTTGCTTCTAGTTGATATTTCTATGCACACATATTTATGATGATTCCGAAAGATCGTCATCATCCTGGAAGGAGAAATATGTACATCGGGGGTTTTATTGAAGATCCGGAAGCATTCTAAGTGAGTTGAAGATGTCGATATAATGCTCCCCAAACAAACCTGTGAAGAAGTTACAAATTATCAGTCTATAATCCATTTTCCGCTGTGCATGACAAGATAAGAGACTGAAGACTTTTTAGGCAAAATTCAGAGACACTTCTTCTACAAGCATCAAAGTTATATCAAACGGGTTGTCAATTTGGGAGGGAGCATGTAAATGAAAAGGGCTTACTAATTGGGAGGGAGTAATAACCCAATTAGATTTGTACATGATTCGTCTGCAAGTAAAGAAAGATTGCTGGGGATATTTATGAAGATAAAGAGCTGTGAAGTCTTCCTCAGCATTGCTGCCCTTACTTTGATTGTTTCATTTTACTTGTTAGGAATCATTGTAACCAATTCACGTATATCTCCAGCTGGAGGGAGATTGTTAGAAATGAAGCTGAGCGATATTTACGTGAATTGGAGCAGACAACTAATATGCATATAATGCAGGGACTACTAATGTCATATTGTAATAGTTGTCTTATGTTTTCCCTATATATACCCCTCAAGTCTTCACTTGAGTGGTGTGAGTGTGTAACCATCTTTAATAATAAAATCTTATCTTTGTTCACCTCTCCCTCTCTCTACTTTCTCTCTCTAAAACTAGTCATGGATTTCATATTCTTTGATCAACCTCGACCTCCCGAACCACATGAATCATTTAGTATTTTCGGTCCTACATCTTTTGTGGTTGCTTCATTTAGTTTTTTATGGCATTGGATGAGGAGCAACTGTTGTTCCTAGCTGGTGATGAAGGGAATACCTTTGATGTCGATGTGGATGATCAACCAGTTCAAGATTTGGCACTTAATGATCAAAACATCTTCCAGGCAGAAGATTGTTATGCTTTCTACTCAGATGTTGATGATGAACCCACTGCACAAACCATCTTAATGGCCAATCTGTCATCCGCAGTCTCATCACCACAACAACCTGGCCCCTCCAACTCATCCATCATCTCTGAGGTACTAAAGTTATATGACACATTCAAAAGGATTGATGCACCAAAGATTCCCAACGAAGTACATCAAACTAATGTTGTTAAGCCAGATGATGTTGAATTGGAAAACAACAATGTTATCTCAATTGAACAACATATGGATCACAACAAAGAATCTGATGTACCTAGTAGTGCATCTTCGATTATATGTGATGATAATGTGCTGCATAAACAAAAGATTCCTAACGAAGTACAATAAACAAATGTTGTGGAATCAGATACTGCTAATATGGGAAATATCAATGTAACACCCCAAACCGTATAAGGGTCTAAAGTGTAACATTATGGTGTCTTTTCAGAACATAAAGCACAAGCGGAAGGCTTAGCTCAATAAATTACAAATGTTGAGACTAAAAGGACTAATAAAACAAATACCATCAAAATCAACTTCTGAAATAATCAAACAAAAATCTAAATAAAAATCCGCGAAGACTAAGGAAGGGTTGGTCCACTAAAAGCTCCTACACTCATCACTCAATCCCAGCCTCCAACTTGATACCTACCGCAGGGAAAAGAAAATGCGGCTGAGCTAACGCTTAGTGAACAGATATAATGAAACAAATAAGTGAATCAAATGAATGTATATACGGAATCAAATGAAATGTTGAACAAGGAATCATGAAATAAATGAGTAAGTATAATAAACCATAAGGAGATCAAATGATAAACAGATAATCATAATGTCAAACAGGAATGCCCACGAACTCAGAAAGCATACAATATGCTTAGTCACAATAATCCATTAATCCGTCAATTCATAAGTGTACATGGAGTAGCTAGCTCCAACGTACCAGAAGTGAAATGGAGTGCATGGCACACACACCAATCACTAAGTCAATCAATATCCAATCATTCATTTAGCCTAGGATGCATCCATACGCTCCCTGCAAAACAAAATACATATGCAAGTACGAGACTATACATACATATACAGAATGGCCATATGCACCATAATCATTATAACAGAAGGGAACGCCGTGGATCAATCACACCTCCACAGAAAGTGTCACGCCATTGGTGCCTCAATGACATGGCCATGGTACCTCCATGACTAGATAATACTTTGGGCAATGGGTCAATTTAAATGGGTCAAAACAAAGGGGTCATAATAATGGGATCATATCAGATGGATCATAACAAAAGAATCATATCAATGGTTCAAATCAAAGGGTTCATATCATAACAACGGATCAAAATCTAGGAATACGAATCATGAGAAACGAATAATTAAACAAACGAACCAACCGATAACGATGTACAGAAAGGTGGTATCCAGAATATCCGTACCGATACGAAATACAAATGAAATAATGTTTAAAAGTAAGACTGAATATCCGTACCAATACGATATGCAAATGAAAGAATCTTTAAAAGGAAGACTGAATATATCCGTACGGAAACGAAACTGGTTTTTCCCACGAAAATTTTCCCACGGAAACGAAACTGTGTGAAATTTCACACGAGATACCGACAAACTACACACCAAATTGTTGACCAAATTTCGGTGGGAAATACGTCGTAAATTTCCCACGGATTTCCCACTCTTTACACACTAAATTGTTGACCAAGTTTTTGTGTGAAATCCGTCGCAAATTTCCCACAGATTTGCGACCATTTTCACACTATTTGTGTTTATTAGACGTCCGTGGGAAACTTGTGGCACATTTCACACATATTAGCCACGGCCAAAAGTATGTGGCAAAATTTAACTCCATTACTCACGGATTTCACACGGTCTTTTTTTATAAAGTAACTATCTAACTGGTCTCTGGGAAATATGTGTGTACTTTCCCACAGATTACCTACCAATTTAATGAATCCGTGGGAAATACGTGCGTAAATACCCACAGATTTCCCACAGAAAATATCGTTTTTTATATTTTGTCTACTTACACATTCTCACATTACTTAATATGTCTTCATATGTGTTTGTAGTTTCATATTATATGTGTTTGTTAATTAATATAACTATTAATGTCAGTATCACAAGTGTATGTGTAGGTTTAAGAATAATCTTTGTGTGCAACAAACCATTATATGTGTGTGCATATCTACACGTATATGTTCCGTATGTCTGTTTATGACCTTCATTGTACCTATAGATGTTTTGTATCTAGGTATATCGATGTGTAACTATATCAAAAAGTAAAAGAAAACAATTATGTCCGTGAGAAATATGTGTGTACTTTCCCACAGATTACCTACCAATTTAATAAATCCGTGGGAAATACGTGTGTAAATACCCACAGATTTCCCACATAAAATATCCTTTTTTATATTTTGTCTACTTACACATACTCACATTACTTAATATGTCTTCATATGTGTTTGTAGTTTCATATTATATGTGTTTGTTAATTAATATAACTATTTATGTCAGTATCACAAGTGTATGTGTAGGTTTAAAAATAATCTTTTTGTGTAACAAACTATTATATGTGTGTGCATATCTACACGTATATGTTCCGTATGTTTGTTTATGACCTTCATTGTACCTATATGTGTTTTGTATCTAGGTATATCGATGTGTATATGCGTGAACGTGTAACTATATCAAAAAAGTAAAAGAAAGCGATTATGTCCGTGGGAAATATGTGTGTACTTTCCCACAGATTAACTACCAATTTAATAAATCCGTGGGAAATACGTGTGTAAATACCCACAGATTTCCCACAGAAAATATCCTTTTTTATATTTTGTCTACTTACACATACTCACATTACTTAATATGTCTTCATATGTGTTTGTAGTTTCATATTATATGTGTTTGTTAATTAATATAACTATTTATGTCAGTATCACAAGTGTATGCGTAGGTTTAAAAATAATCTTTTTGTGTAACAAACTATTATATGTGTGTGCATATCTACACGTATATGTTCCGTATGTCTGTTTATGACCTTCATTGTACCTATAGGTGTTTTGTATCTAGGTATATCGATGTGTATATGCGTGAACGTGTAACTATATCAAAAAAGTAAAAGAAAACGATTATGTTCGTGGGAAATATGTGTGTACTTTCCCACAGATTACCTACCAATTTAATAAATCCGTGGGAAATACGTGTGTAAATACCCACGGAGTTCCCACAGAAAATATCATTTTTGTGTTTTGTCTACTTGCATATTCCCACATTACTTAATATGTCTTCATATGTGTTTGTAGTTTCATATTGTATGTCTTTTTCAAATAACGAAACTATTTATGTTAGTATCATAAGTGTATGTGTAGGTTCAAGTATAACCTTTTTTCTGTAACAAACCGTTGTATATGTGTGGATATCACACGCATATGTTACGCATCTCTGTTTATTGCCTTCATTATATCTGTAGATGTTTTCTATTTAGGTATATGGACGTTTATAAGCATGAATGTGCAACTATATCAAAAAAAGTAAAAGAACACGATTATTTCCGTAGGAAATATGTGGGTACTTTCCCACAGATTACCTACCAATTTGGTAAATCCGTGGGAAATACGTGTGTAAATACCCGCGTGTGGAAAACTAGAAGGGGGGTTGAATAGTTTACCGCTTTTTCGATTCTTATTTTCTTAAATAATCTTTGAGAACTTGACATTTGGTTGAAGATATAAACACAACTTAATATGTTTGATTGTTTGAAAAGACTTTACATGTAGATAACAATTCTAACTTAACTTGTTTCATACTTTGAAAAACTTTACTTGTAATGATCCTAACTTTGCTTGTTTAGTTCTTTGAAAAGCTTTACTTATGTTGAAAGATATAAGAACAATATTACTTGTTTTGGTTCTTTGAAAAGCTTTATATGTGATCAACAATTCTAACTAAACAACAACATATAATAAGCAAAGATAGAGAAAGAAACAATCAAACCACAACACGATAGTTTATCGTGGTTCGGCTACAAGGACTATTTTTCCTTGCCCTACATCCACGCCCCGAGTTTCCAACTCGAGAGTTATAAACACTAATCAACAAGCTCCTTTCACCGGCGGAGAAAACCTTACACGTCGCTTATACTTTTACCGACACAAAGCTAGATGTCGAGTTCTTTTACAAGGGTACAACCACTCCCATTCGTCGCTTACACTTTTACCGACACAAAGCTAGATGTCGAGTTCTTTACCAAGGGTACAACCACTCCCGTTAGTTCTTTTACTAGGGTACAACAAATCCCAACACACTACGTATTTTGAGGCCTAAAATACTAACCTATAACTTCTACATACATGACACACATGAAGTATAAACTACCAAAGCTTATACATGACCAAGCTACCAAGACTTACAACTTTAGAGTTGAAGCTTGCAACTTCTTGAATGATCTTGTGGAGTTCCTTGCTACATAAGAGAATCACACAAGTCAAGGGTTACTGAGTTAGTTGAGAGAATATGTGAGAATAAGTCCTAAAAGGTTACACAAAACAAACAAATGGTTTGGTATTTATAGCACACTATTCTGCACATCTGGCGGATCAGGCGGAACCCTGAGATGGGTTCCGCCCGTGTACCCCCAGGGTACCGCCGGGTCTGCAGTGGGTTTTTGCAATAACTTCCCAAACCAAATAATGTCTTGTCTCATAACTTCTAGCAACCAAACAATGTCACATCACTTAAAGTAAGTCAAACATGATACTTGCAAGCAACATGAAAGCAAGTCAAACACATAACTTGCCATAAATACATAATGACAAAACTTGCCATAAGTGTGATGTGACTATTTCTAATTTAAGAAATAAAACCAATGTTTAGTTTAAAAGGAAATGTAAACATTAGTTAAACAAGACTTAAACACTCAAAGTGATAATTTACTTTTAGCTAAAGTTCATACTTTGTTATTAACAAAACTTAGCAAAGATCGTAAAATATAAATAACGTTTTTAGGCGATATTTGTATTAACACCGCGGATTTCCCACAAAAGTATCGTTTTTATGTTTCTGCATATTTACACATTCTCACCTTACTTATTATGTCTTCGTATGTGTTTTTAGTTTCATATTATATGATTTCGTTTATTCACGTAATTATTTATGTGAGTATCATAAGTGTATGTGTAGGTTTAGGTATTTTGTGTATCAAATCAATGCATATGGATGATGATGATGCAGGATTTATGACCAGGTTTTAATAGTTATTAAGTCTCATTTACCTAAGGTCTACCTAATACACTATCGGGCAGTGTACTCGATCGTGTATGATATAGCTAGATGGTAAAGCCGAAGTCATCCCAAGAGCTATGCGTGCGGAAGTTATCTAAGTCTAAGTGTCACTAAATTAAAAGGGAGTTTATAAGATTAATTAATAAAACTATGGAAATGCAATAAAATAATAAAAACAATTAAATAAACGAAAGTAATTCAGATGGGTCCTCTGGACAATTCGCCTAGCCTCAAAGAATCTATCAAACATCAATACTACCAAAACTAAAGTGTCTTAAGACATGCTGAAAAAGTATATAAATAAAACGATAATAAATGCGAGAAAACTAAATCATGGCAATAACAATTTCATAACTAGGCTAACACCAAAGGTACACCAAAAGCACGTTCCACATCTTTTCTTGTTGCTTCATGCATCCTCTTCTACAATTAACGCTTATGATCATGCGTCCCTAGATGTTTAATGGACTTCACAATAATAGAGTATTCCGGATATATCCCATCAGCAAGATAATATCCCGGTTTATAAGGCACGCCGTCAGCAAAGAATTCCACATCCGGTGCTCTCCCCGTTTTGAGATCATTGAAAAGAGGCGATGCACGTAAAACATTTACGTCATCAAGCAAGTCATCGAATAACAGAGAATTATACAAAACGGTAAGATCGTTATTCGCACCTGCCACACCAAAAAATGCATGCCAAATTCACAAATCATACGACGCAACATCTTCAAACATTATAGTTGGATACTTTTATCACCTCTGTAAAATTGACCTTACCATTCTTTCGGACAATTTCTCCATTCCTAGTGCATACAATCGATGCTTTCCAACATTCCCGGTATCTTATGAACCATGTTATGTGTGTGGTATAAGTTGTGAATGTCATTCTTGTCTGGTTTTCTTAAAACCTCCCTCCCAAACAACTGGATTATGTACATAGTAAAAAAATCTAGACAATCGCGTGCATATTGTTCACCTATTTGTCCACGTTGGAGTGGCCAGGGGGGTTGGCGAGCTGCACCTTCCACTCTTAATAACCATTATATTAGTGTTTTAGTCTCATTCGATACACGTGAAAAATAATATGAGATATTAGTTTCCAATAAAAAAAAAGGGTTTTGCTAACGACAGCCCTTAGGGTTGTCGTTAAGAGACATTATTTTATTACAATTGTTTGTAAGAATGAAATTCAACCAATCACAATCAAATATTAATTGTATATTCACTATATCCTAAATTGTCTCCACTTTTTTCGTAATTATCATCCAATCAAAAGCATTCATAAATGATGTTGTAATAAAATTTATTTGCTTAATGACAACCATTAGGGCTGTCGTTAGCAAAACTAAAAAAAAAATGTTTTTTTTTAACGGAAAAAAGGGCTCAATTTTAGTTATAATAATAATATAACACAAATCTTCATGCTAAAAAATAAAAGTTCACACGTATCATATGTTAAAAAATTAGATTGTTAAGTGACTAAATAACTCTTTTCATTTAACAATAGCCATATCAATAAACTTACCAATTTACTCTATTATGTTTGAAATATCTTAACCTTTGGATTAGTTCACCAAGATTGCCAACATTTCAATTTCAATGGACAAGATGAAAGCAAACACCCCTCTCACAACAAGCACAAGTCTATGTCTTTTCCTCTTTGTACCCACACACACAAACTTAAAATTATCCAAAACAGATCTGTGTTTCCCTCTCTCTTTTATTTAGCAACTTAACAATGGTTTGTGACAAAAAAATTCCCAATCGAATCGAAGCACCACCAACCACCATTAACCATCCAATGAGATATATGTGTTGATGTTCCCACATCTGTGTTTCCAGCGACTTTCCCACCAACCACGAACCCAATCGAAGCAGCCATGGTCTAGTTTTGTTAGATTAACGAGTCATATATGCAGATCTATATTTTTTGGGATCCAAGGATCTATGTGTTGATTTGTTCTATATATAAATACTGTTATATTTCGATCTATAAAGCTTTGAAGTTTGTGTTTGTTGAGTTTTTTTAATTTTTGTTACATGTACCGATTTGGTTTTGAATTTTGTTGAACATACAGGTCGGAAAACTGCTCAAATGGCTAAGATGGATGGATTATAGAGATAAAAGAAGATTATAGACATTGTAAATTTGTAATATTAGGGAAAAAAATGCTTGGTGCCAAAAATAAGATTTACATAAAGCTCACTAGTTTTAGTCGAGTAGGTTGGTCAAAATTGGTGTATTAAGTATATTTGTAAGTTTCGTGATTATATTTGCTTTGATGGAATATACATTTTACTACATTATGTATTCATGTGTTCTGTACAATTCATATACTGGTATTGGATGAATGTAGTTTATTACTGTATGTTTTATTGTTTTTTTAGTTTTTATATTATGGTTTTATAATTATTTAAAATATTAACAATTGCTAGAATTCTATAAAATTTGGCCAGAAATTTGCTATGTGTTTCCCACGGATTAATCACAAAATTCTCACAAAATTATTTGGGGAAAATTTATTTTTTTGTGGAAAATCTGTGATAAAACCGTTGGAAATTGTAGTGTGAAAATTGTTGGAAAACTGTGGGAAAAAAACCACGGATATATATGAAAATGGAAACTAAAAGCTGTGTGAAATTTCGTGAGAAATCTGTGGGAAAAATTGTAGTGTGAAAATCGTTTGAAATTAGTGGCAAAAAAACCACGGATATATGTGGAAAATGGCTACTAAAAACTGTAGGAAATTCGTGGGAAATCTGTGGGAAATTAAACCCACGGATTATCCACGGTAATATTTGTGGGAAAATAGTCAACGCCCGTGGGAATTCTTGTGGGAAAATATTTACCCACGGGGTTTTTACACACGAAACGAATCCGTGTGAAATCTGTGGATAACGGCCTTTTCACACTGATTTTCCCACGGATTTGGTAGTGGGTAAAACCAGTTTTTGTAGTAGTACCTTAATGCAATGAACGGAAAACAAACGAATCAATGGACGTTACATTTTCTTCAATGAATCTACACGGATTAGGGTTCATACATATTTAGTAGATTTCTACATTTAGTTAACTTAGGGTTTAAAAACATATTAAATGCCATTTAATGATCAAATAGGGTTACAAATACGTATTAAATGTCATTAGGTTTAGGGTTTCCATTAAATCTCATTAATGACAAAATAAATGTCACCACTTAGGGTTTGGTTAAATAATTTCTATTTAGGTTTCCTAAACACATTTCAATTATTGTCGAAATAAATATTACCATTTAGGGTTTCTAATATAATTTCATGTAATGACAAATAGATATTACAACTTAGGTTTAAAAGTGTAAACATTACAAAGTTTAGGGTTTTATATATCTTTTAATAAAATCTAGGGTTAATTGTGAAAAATTCCAAAGTTAGAGTTAAAAGTGAAAATTATCATATAAATCACATTTAACCACACTAAGAGGGTGTTTCTTTTTTATGTTAATGAGTCTTAATAGGGAGATAGTGGTGGGGCCACACATATAATATGTTTCTTTTTCTATTAAATGGTCTATATGAGGAGAGGAAGCAAAGGGTGTTCCTCCCCATTAAGACTCATTAAGAGAAATGGGCCACCCACTTAATCTGGAAACAAAAAAGAAACAATCCCTAAGACACATGCATGCAATCTCTTCGTATGGCCTTATTACAGTAACGGTGTCGAAATCGATTCGCACCCTTTTTTTTTTCCCAGATTTGTTGTTAAAGTTTCTAGTTTTCTTTTAGTTCATTAAGCGATTGACTTAATAGATCATTAGGGTGCGTTATTTTTGTGATAACGGGTCCGATTAGGGCGAATTACAAACAACATAACAGCCACTATATCAATATTTGCAACAGTTTAAGATAGGTTTCATGCTCACACAAAAATAGTTTTTTTACCGAGCCAACAATGAAGCCCAAACATGTGTTTCAAACACATTCATATGATTACTTATGGTGCGTTTAGTGTCGAGTTTTAGGGGTCGACAAGGCTATAGACTTGGACATAAACTTAGGGTCGATGTTACACACAATACAAAGGTCGACATGTTGTTTATAAGTCGACTAGTACAGAAATAAACCAAGGTCGATTACATAACAAACAATATAGGGTCGAATTTGACAAATCATTATCGAGTAACAAACGGACAAAGTCGAACATAGGCATGAACAGGAAAAGAAAAAATAAAAAAGAAGGAAGAAGTCGATACCGAGTGGAAATAGGATAGAAACACGATGCTACAACACCCGAAATTCGTAACCAAAACCTAATGTAGTTCGCCAGAAACAAAAACCTTTTGTTCGATAAGTAGCTTACTTACTATTGTGTTGGTGTTATTGTCGAAGGAATGAAAACCAGGGACTCAAAAATATATATAGGAGCGTATACAATATTTTTGAAACGGTAAGTGGTTAAAAGGGGTTTTAATGGATCATAACTATGGGTGTTTAATGGACTTGATTACGTCGTCAATGTTCGGTTACGAGATTCAAGTAAGTGGTTGAGTTTTTTGGTATGTCATAATGAGATTTCGGAAGTTACACATTCAAAATAAACGTGTGATGACTAGTCTTTAGGAACCTTTATTTTTGTTAATATATATATATATATATATATATATATATATAGGTTTGGGTTAAAATAAAAAGTGTGTTATAATAAAAAGGGTAAGAAGCCTCCTAAGCCCGCCACCTGTCCTAATTACCCCGCCCCTAATTTTTATACCTACAAGGGTATTTTCGTCCTTTACAACCAACCCTTTATAAACCTTTCATCTTCATTATCTATTCTTCCTGGATCTCACTTTTCATCCCGCCATCACCATTACTTTTCCCTCCATCACCAACAGATTCCCCATGTTCTCTGCCGCCTTCCCAACCGCTCACCACCACCTTCCTCATCGTTAACTGCCATTAATCTAAACTAAACTAATTCAACATGTTGATTTCGTAAGCTTAATTCTACATCAGTTTTGAAGATGTTAATTCTATCATCAAACCGTAATGATTGTTGTTCATCCACATTTAATGATAGTAAGAACCTATTTCAAGGGCGTTTGCTTCTTCTTCTTCTTCTTCTTCAGTTTTATTGATTATTTAAAGGGCGTTTGATTTTTTATGTTCTATTGCTTTTAGTAGTTTTTGTGTTGTTATGGATCTAGTTATGTAATATTTAAAGTTTGATTCACACTATATCATGTTTCTTTCTGAACTTGGAACAAAATTGGGGAAAAAATAGATACAAAACATGTTTTGGAAAGTTGCACACAAGATGTTTGTTAAAATGTATATATGATATTTTATAACTGTGATGCACTGATTTTACACTGTGATGCATCAACTGTTATGCTTTAATTTTTTTGGTCAATTTTTAGTGGAAAAGGCTTGTATGTGTAGTTATATGTATTGTGAATGGGAATAGAAATGTTGATGCAGTAGGTTTTTGTTTGTGGTTTCTTATTGTTTAGTTAAAGTTAATAGATTTTGGTTATCATGTGAATATGTGAATGATCGTATGCCTTTGTTAGTATTACGAACTTGAGATATTGTGAGTTGGTGATGGATGAGTGATTGCAACGTTGCCATTGCTTTTGCTTAGCTGGTTAGTATTTACCAATATAACCTAAGAGTATTGAGTTTAAATTGCAAGTCTATCTAGCTAGAGTGAATTACTAATCATAAGTCTGTGATGCGGTTGATTTAAAACATTGTTGCAGTAGGTGAATAAGATTTCATTTGTGTTTTGTTAATTTTTAGTTCAGTTATGCTTGATATAACATAGTGATGCAGCTTATTTAAGACATTCATGCACTAACTATACGTATGTTTAAAATGTTAGTATCTTCTCAATTTTGTTTATTTTTTTTGTTGTGATGCGCTTTGATATCGTGTAAGAGTTGACTATAAGGGTATTTTTTTTTTTATAAGTTGATAGTATAATACTTAATGGACTATGATGCAGTTGATTATAAAAGTTGATCGTTTAGTTCATACTTGTAATGCATTGTTTGTTACAAGTTGATGCAGTTGATTTATTCTTGTTATGCACTAATAACAATAAAATTTGTTTTTTTTGCAGATTGGGTCTATAATAAGACATATTTAAACAGATGTATATGTGATTTAGTGTGGACCGATTAGACTTTGTCTAAATTTGAGAGAGTGGGAATCTATGATCATTGAGTTTGAACTTGATGACTACAAGTGATTAAAAGATATGTTTGAGATGAGTTAAAGATTGATCCCATCATACCTACGTGACGAGCATATGGCATGCCTCATGCCCTAGAATTATTGGTGCATCATATTTCAGCTTGTTGAGTGAAGTTTCTGTACATTGTGATGCAGTATATGTATGCATTGTGATGCACTAGATTTGTACATTTTGATGCAGTAGATTTATAACATTCTGATATAATAAACATATTCATTGTGATGCAGTAGATCTATACATTGTGATGCAGTATGTTTATAACATTATGATGCAGTGGATATAAACAGTGTGATGTAGTATATGTATAACATTGAATTACAGTAGATATATAGATTTTTGTACTCTGTAGATATTAAAGCATTACTTACATGACAAGTTTTTGGTTATAAAAAGTACATAATTTATTAACAAACACCAATCCAATAGTATCTAAGTGTTCATTAAATATTCTATATATTTAAGTCAATATATATAATGTTATGCACCAGATTTTTACACTGAGATGCACTTGATATATACATTATGATGCACCAGTTGTACACACTGACACATGAGTTGTAAACACTTTCATGCACTAGAATTTTAACTGCATCAGAGTTACCAATACAGTGCATCACAGTGGAAAATTCAGTGAATCACAGTTTATAATCTATTGCATATATTTTCATTCAGAATCAGCAACAATCAAAATTACTTAATATTAAACAAACATTCTGCTCATTAAGAGGAACAATACTTAGTATTAAGCATTCAATAATTCAAAGTATTACAACTAAAAATTTGAAACCTCCAATAGAATTAAAAACATTGTTTTGAAACAACAATTTATATTCCTCTACGAATGACAGCACTTCAAATATCTCTCATTGATACTTGAATTCTTTCACATATTATGTTGATCTTCACTCCATTTTCAGGATTTTGAATCTTGCCCATCTCGTCTCCTTTTGCATGATGTTTCCTAAGAAAGTTGTTACAAACATTTTATCCTGTGAGTACCAAGATAGATAATTAAACTGATGCACTATTTTATAAACGAACTGATGCACATAATATAAACATACCAAATTTACTAATTCAAGTTCTACTTACTAGCACATAACAAATTCACTAATTCAAGTTATACTGCATCATAGTTCAAAACCACCTGCATCGTTCATACAACCAAGCAAACAAACACATTTCGATACATAATGTCAGCTACACCTAACCTAATTTATCCTTAGAACCTATACACGCGACAATCTGGACCTATTGCGTCATAATTCATAATATAGTGCATCAAAGTTTCACTTTTTTTTATTTAGTGCATTAAAGATTTAAAAGAATATATACACTGGGATGCACTAACACAAATTACATTTAACCTAATTCATGCTCATACGTGGCAACTTAAAACCTATTGTATCTATCTTCAGTTTCAAGTGCATCAAACAAAAAACCAAACATACAAACACATTTACGCACATAACACAACCTACACTTAACCTAATGCATCCTTATACACGGAAACTGAGCATGTACTGCATCATAGTACAAAATCAATTGCATCACACAAATAACCAAACATACAAACACAAATAACCTACTGCATCACAGTTAAAATAAAAACCTACTGCATTATAATATGGAATACAACTGCATCACAATGTGAATTTAGTACATACAATCAACCATACAAACAGACTTACGTACATAAAGCAACATATGCTTAGCCTAATTTATCATTATACATGAAAACTCAGTACCTACTGCATCACAGTACAAAATCAAGTGCATCGGACTTATAATCAACCATACAAACACATTTACTTACATAACGCAACCTACGCTTTACCTAACTTATCCTTATATTTGACAACTAAACACCTACTGCATCACAGTAGAAAATCAAGTGCCTCAGAGATATAATCAACCATACAAACACATTTACTCACATAAAGCAAGCTACGCTTAACGTAATTTATCCTTATACATGACAAGTTAGCACCTACTGCATCACAGTTCAAAATCAAATGCATCGGACATACAATCAACCAAAAAAAGACATTTACGCACATAACGCGACCTATGATTAACCTAATCCATCCTTATACATGACAACTCAACTCCTAGTGCATCACAATACAAAATCAAGTGCATCGAACAAATAACCAAACATACAAACACAAATAACCTACTGCATTACAGTTAAAATAAAATTTTACTGCATCATAATGTAAATTTAGTGCATCACAGTTATAAAATCTAGTTGAGACATTTTATCAAATACCTTGTATGCAACTTTCTTAAACACGTTTTTTATCTATATTTTTCTACATTTTGTTCCAGATCTTGAAGAAAACATGATGTCAATTTGAATCAAACTCTGAATATAACATACTTAGATCCACAAAACACGATTTTAATAAAAAAAATTCCAACAAAACACGATTTTCATAAACAAATACCAATAAAACATGATTTTAATAAACAAATATCAACAAAATGATGCAATTTCAAAATTAAGGTTTATAAAAAAAACTTACAAGTTCGTTAAAGATGGGGTAGATTCATCTTCTACATCGTCATCACATTGATGTAGTATCGATTCTATGTGATAAAATAGTTTATGATTCAATTGCGATGAGATTATGCATTAACGAGTTGATTAAAAAGAAATATGATGAAGATGTGTATGTTTTTTGAGAGAGAAAGTGTGAAAATTAGAGAGAGAAGATAAGATCGGATGAATGTTTTGGGGTGGAATGAATGGTTAGGTATCTGGTGTTAAATGCACTATTATAGATTTGCCCCTGAAGTTTGCATTATTTACAATAATGACACTGCCCTTTTTGATCTTACCAAATCTAATCCAATGGTGGAGATGCCTTCCTACCCTTTTTATTATAACACACTTTTTATAATAACTCCACCCTATATATATATATATATATATATATATATATATATATATATATATATATATATATATATATATATATATATATATATATATATATTATTTAGTTTAGACTTAGGTTAGTGTAGTTTTGTATTTACTTAACTTATAAAATAAAGTATGGATTTCAATTTAAATTATCATAAGTTTAGGCAAAAATTCAAAATTAAACATAATTTTAGGTTCTCGAATTTGAGGGTTTTACAATCAATGTTATCCCATATGAGCAATATGCGAAACACAACGATGAGTCTGCTGTACCAAGTGGTGTATCTTCTGTTGATGAGTATACTGCTAATGTTGTGTGTAAATTGGATGAATATACTGCAGTTGTTCCCAATGACACTTTGACCACTAGGTTTAATATTCTTAAAGATCAGATGAAAATTTATGAACAACGAACAAAATTTGAGCTAACCAAACGTGAACAAAAAATGGAGTGGCAGATGCGTACATACATAACTGAATGTAACTTAAGGGAAGAAACATTGAAAAAGAAGTTAAAATCTTTACAAAAACAACTTGATCAAATTGTTAAACAAAAACAGGAGGTTCAAAATGGTGTTAATAAACTAAAACTTGATTTTCAGGATAAAGAAGCAAAACTCTTAAATGATTTTTCCAGACTTAAGACGTTAAAGAACAAGCTTGAAAACAAGTTGTACACACAAGGCCAAACCATTCAAACTTCTCAAATGATACAAAAGCATAAAAAACTATGTGATGAACATAGTGAAAAGGTTGTAGGTAGACCTAAGTCTAACTCCCTTAGGAGTAGTAGAGTTGCTCAACCTGCTCTATACGATGCAAATGTTATGCTTAAGCCTGGTCATGCCCCTCCTGATGTGTCATCGTCTGAAGAGAGTAATGAGATTGAGGAAATCAATAGAGAGTGACTAGCTAATAAAATGAAGGATCCCAAGTGCATTAAAAAACGTGTCAATATCAAACCTCATGATTACTATGAAGAAAATTGATTGACTATTTTTGCACCCCAAGCTAAGTTAACGCCTGAGCAGATATTTTGGTCATTAGATATTGGAAAAATGAAAGCTGAAGAACTTATGGCCAAAACCCCTAAGAAGTTTGCTCTCCCAACAGTGTATCCACCCAATACACCCATGCACCTAGTTCAATTATCTCTTCCCACACAATGTAAAACTCTTATTAGTATCTACGTTCTTTGTCAAATGTTCGCTAACTTTGATAAAACATGTAAGAAGAGAATTACACTAACGGGAATTACTGAGGGTGAAAGGGGATTTGAACTAACAAAAGAGTGTTACTTACTGAAGGTATCCCATTTTTTAAACTTATTAAAGAACATTTTGAGGGCCTGCAACACACCCTTGAAACTGAAGTGAAAGAGATGAAAGAAATTTTCAAAAATGTAGAAAATGAGGGAAAACAAACTGCAATAGATCTTCAATATAGTGAAATTGCGAGGAAAAATGTTCTCATCACGAATGAAAATTTGATTACTAAATGTATTGCGCAAGATGTCTTTTATACTGCTACTGATTCTGCATTAACTGCTTGTCAATTTCATGAGATTTCTGTTGCATTGAATGTTTTCCAGAATCGTGTTGTTGATCTTGAGGGGGAGAATTTAAATTTGCATGAAAAAATTCAAAACGATGACCATGATAACATAGTTAGGCATTTTCTAAACTAGAAATTAATAACCTTAACTTACAATTAAAATATCAACATTTAGAAGAGAGAGTTAAATTCTCAAATGCCAAGACATCCTCGGATGCTCCTGAATTTGATGCATATTTTGAATTAGCCAAACGTGATGAAAAAAATTCATGCTCACACGAACACGATTCGAAAATTGAGGGCCCAGATTGCCCAACTGAAGTCTATTTGTGACATTTTATAAAAAATCTAGAGATAAAGAAAATGACCCTTTGATCATATAATGCATTAGACACTTTGTTTATTCATACCTTAAGTGATTAGATGGTAAAAGTGAACATTTACTACTAATACTTGTTTACGTCATGATGTTTGGTTTGATGAGTTTTCATTTTGTGATTATCAAAACATAGAGATATAGAAAGATATGAATAACGTTTTTAAGCATTTATTTATATCAACAATCTCCCCCTTTTTGATGATTAAAAAACCTAAACTCATTAAATCCAAAAATTAATTTTTATACAAGTATTTAGTGAGTTTATATTCACTTCTCCCCCTTTTTGTAGAATCAAAAAAGTTTAAGCCGATAAGTTGAAAGCTCCCCCTTGATGTATGCTCCCCCTCGTTTGAGGGCACCAAGAGTTCGAGCTATGGAATACTTGCAAGAAAAATGTTAGAAGCACAATCAAATATATAGCATAATAACAACTAATGATAAGCATGGCAAAGAAATATTAGGAACACATATTAAAACATTCATTAAACCAAAATGATTATGCCAACCACATAATCATTGTTATATCATTCATAATACTAGAATTCTAAACCAAGTAGAACATCCTATTTTGCCAAGAAAGAGTGTCATCAAACTTGCTTGTATCCCAAAAGCTTGAAGTGTATTATTTGAAAACTAAAAAGCATAAGCATATAGTATGCTTAGGCGAGAGTGGTGATTGGGGATCATGTTGATGGCTTAATGGAGGTATATTTTAGGTTTCATGGATGTTGGTGAGTTTGGTGATGGAGAGCTTGGAGGTGGTGAGTTTGGAGTTGAGTTTGTTGGTTGAGGGTTTTAATGTTGTTCAAGTGACGGTGTTTGTTGAGATCTAGTGAGAAGATACCCAATCCAAGTAAAGTACTCATTCAATGCAATTGTTTGTTTTTGGAGGAAGATGCAACAAGGGCAATTGTTGACATGCTTCTCAATTTGATTTATGTTGTGTGGTGATGAGGGTGAGCTAGATAGAGGTGGATCCAAATTGCGTTGAGCAAGATGTAAGGCTAAAAGAGCACTAACTCATGTGCTTCTTTTAGCTCCTCAACGAACTTCAAGTGTTCGGAGGAAGGTGATGGTGGTGGAGCATGAATGTTGTCTTGGGTGAAGGTTTGAACATGCAACATAGGAATGGCATGTGAAGTTGTAGGATGTGGAGGTGGCACTCTTGGTGGTGGAGACATGTTTGAGCTTGGGTAATCATGAAAACATGATATGGATGGAAGAGTTGCTTCATGAGTAGATGGTGTTTTTGTTGAATGAGCAACATGTGAAGTATTGGCAATGAGGTTAGGATTGTTGTTTTAGGATTGTGCATGCTCATCACATGAAGGAGCATTAGTGAAAGCAAGAGTGGATGATTGGTTGTGAGATGGGTCATTTGTGTGGGTATGATGTTTAGTTGTTGGTTGATTAGGAACAACATCACTTGAGTTGTGACAAGAGTCAAGTTTTCTCCTCCAAACGGGTTTGAAGGAGATCTTTGCAACTCTTGAAAACTTGGGTCTTTGGTTGTTGGGAGATGACATGTTTGGATGGATGAGCATTTATGATGAAATTGAGGTATTTATAATGTAGGAAAAGTGTGGTTTAGGAAGGTAAATTTTGAGGGGTAGTTTAGGACAAAATGTGTTTGTGAATTTTGGGAATTATAAGGTGAAATGGGTCAAAAAGAGATAAAGAAAACAGGAAACCCGACCATCAGATGGCCGGTCCCCTTAATAATTAAGCCCCCCCCCCCCATCTGGTGTTTTCCAGATTACCAAAAGTGGGTTTTTGGCAGAAATTTTTAGGGAAGGTTATGTGTTTGGGTTTGGTTTTAAGCAAGTTCACTCTTTGAGGCAATATAGGATATGCTAGTCATATGTATAAAACAAATTATATGCAAAGATTAAGAAAACAAGCAATCTTTAATAAGCTTGCAACTTACTCATCAAGCAAATAAATTATACAAGTTGTGAGACAACAAATCATGTTAAACTAATGATTAACTAATAAGATTAATGAACTAGTTAATTGATTCTAAGTAGTGCCTATGTGCAACAAAAAGAGAGATATGAATGTAAGAGCATTAAAACTTGTTGCAAATAAGATTCATATATGCAAACCATGCTCTAACAACTTGGATGTGGAGGTCACAACAAGTTGTAACACTTCTTGTCTTGGTAGATTGAAGTATTCTTCTCTTGCACTTGAAAGGGTGAGACTAGGATCACTTTGAAACAAAGATTAATGTATATATGATCAAAGGAGTTTAGGAAATGGAAATGGGGATTTATATCAGAAATTTTTGAGGTGCAAAAGGTGAGAAAATTGTGTGAAATGAACCAGTATTTATAGCACAAAAAAATATTGTTCTGGAGCGTGTCGGTCCCCTTAATTAGGGGCCGGTCCCCTTAATTATTAAGGGGGCCGCCCCCTCCAGAACGTTGGACTTATTTGTCCTTTTGAAAGGAAGGTTTTTCTGGATTATATTTGCCATTTTTGGTTAAAAAATTTGAATTCATATATTTATAATAATTTAAACATATTCTTTTAATTCCAAAAATGATTTTGTAAAAGATATAAAATGTTTGTGACATTTTATAAAAATTCTTGTGATTGAGAAAATGTTCGTTTGATCATAGAATGCAATATATACTTTGTTTATTCATACCTTAAGTGTTTTGGATGTAAAGTGAAATATTTATCGCTAAATACTTGTTTACGTTATAATTTTTAGTTTAATAAATTTACGTTTTGGGATTATCAAAACATAGAGATATTAATGAATGTTAACAATGTTTTTAGGCATTATTTATGTCAACAATCTCCCCCTTTTTGATGATTACAAAACCTTAAACTCATTAAATCTAAAAATTAATTTTAGACAAGTATTTAGAGTTTATATTCACTTCTCCCCCTTTATGTAGAATCAAAAAGGTTGTGCTGTTTAACTTCGCAAAAGAAGTTAGACGGGTAGAGAACTCCCCCTTTATTTGTGCTCCCCCTCATTCGAGAGCATCAAAGAAATGAGCTATGAAATACTTGGCAAAAATATGTGAAGGGAACAAGACACACACACACACACACACACACACACACACACACACACACACATATATATATATATATATATATATATATATATATATATTATATATACACACACACACACACACACACACACACACATATATATATATATATATATATATATATATATATATATATATATATATATATATATATATATATATATATATATATATATATATATATATATATATATATATGGGATGGTTATTGTAAGATCAAGCTTAAAATACTAAAATTAAGACCCAATATGGATCATTGGATCATTGTATTTGAGATTAATGCTTGATGGTTGGCATTACTGTAATTAACAACAAGTTCAGGGGTATATGACTTTAATTCAAAATTAAAACAAATGCCATTAATGTTACGTACAACTTGCTCTTTAATGTCTGGTTTTTTACAATTTTATAGGAAACACCAATTAATTTCCACCTTTAGATTATTCTTTTTAAATATATTGTTACACAATTTAAAAACCACCATGAATCAAGATGTATCTTCTTCAAACAAAGTATCAACTTTAAAACTCCGACCCAGATTTGCAACCAGTTCTTACACTCCAACTAAAAAAAACAAAAACTGGTACATCTTTTCAATAACTATGGACTAATACACCATTACACAAATCAAAACCTTTATAGCAAATTTGGCACATAAACAGATTCCGGTACACCGGATGTATTGTGTACAAAATCTGGTACAACAACAGATATCGGTACACCGGATATGTTGTGTACCAAATCTGGTTCATAAACAGATCAAAACCTATTTGCAGCAGTTGTCTGCAAATCTGGTACATTAACCGATGTTTGATACATAAACAGATCCGGTGTACCGATGTATCTGATGTACCGGTGACGACAACAACACCACTAAAATAGGCGGCGTGGGAAACTCCGGCGACAATCGCGGCACAACAGCAACAGCAACAGCGGACCTAAATACAACCATGGTCAACAGATCTAAGCACGTTGATGATAACCGAGGCACTGGAAAATTACCAATAATGGTGCCGGTGATAACCGGATATGTAGACACCAGATCTGTCCCTATACCATAAACCAACTGGTACACTCTCGTTCATAAACACACTGATAAAATACACAAGGAGATACACCGTGGCGGCGTCTTTTTTTACATCTTTCGGATAAACTACACAAGGAGGCAAGGGGTTTCATGGCAATGACGGCGACTAGGGTTTCAGTGGCACCATCAAATATCGTCCATCGGTTACAACCAAAGGTTGTTTATGGAGAATAGAAATTATTTATCTTTTGTTTTTAGTTGTAGTTCTGTGGCAACAAAAGATGGCCATCGATGGTAAAGACTAAAGAGGGAAAAAACTAGATCTTGAAAATGAAGACATGATCTTTTTTAATCTCATGGTAGACTAAAGTAGTGGCTTTGGAAGTTGGAACAACTCACTGGAACATTTTTATTTTTATTTTGACGTGGATAGGTGACAACAATGAAAGAAGGAAATCATTATAAAAATGGAAAAAGGGATAGATGAGAGAGAAAGGCACATATTTAAGATGTCAAGATTGAGATGCCATTGAATGATATCGTTCATGGTGAAGTGAGTTGAAGAACCGGAAAAAAAACGATCAGTTTAATTGTTAATGAATGATATCGTATTCTTATTGAATGATATGGTGTATTGAAAGATTACTAAAATGCCCTCAAAGCTATATAAATTAATGTTTATTAATTTTCTTTTTACTTTTTTTGTGATTTAAATGTATTGCAACATGCCCTCCTCCTATTGGTTCTTGCATTGATCTTATTTTTAGAACTTTAAGGATGATCTTATATGAACTCAACTCTATATATATTGTAGGACCGTAGAACAACCTAAATCACTATTGAATCAAGCTTAAACCTAGAGAGAGAAAGTAAGTAGAGAGAGAGAGTGAGTGGGAACTCTAGTGTGTGAAATAATAACCTTGTTATGACTAAGAGAACCAACCTCTCAAATGAGGTTTACAAGAGTATTTATACTAATAGTCTAGGGCATCTCTAATCTTTTACTTTATTACATTAATGGCCCTTAGACTTTTACAAAACATGAATACTAAGCATAAACTTCATCATAATGATATTCTAAAGCAACCTATAACTACACATTAATGACCGACACTTTTTATAAATAAAAATACGATTATAACAATCTCCCCCTAAGTGTTGGTCATTGAGGTTGCGCGATGTCATCATCTTTGTCTTTAAACTTTAACATTCATAGCTCTTGACGTCTTTAAGAATCACTAGATGAAACATAGTTCCAGTTCATCATGCTTCATTGTTGTTGAAGTGATCCGATGATGTCATCTGCCTTTCGTCACTTCTGTGTTTGTGGTGGTTGTCTGCCATTCCAACATGCTCATACGTCTTAAGTCTTTGTCATACATACATTTGTTATTCCCGTTCTTTCACGTTGATCTTTGTCACTTTACTTTGTAGATTCTTCTTTTTGGCGTAGAATCTTTCTTTGACTGTTGCTATCCTTTGATCTTTGTGAGAACTTTCCTTTGACTTTGTTGATGCATGTATGAGCATGTGGAATCTTTCGCCATGGAGATGATGTATAGCTGCAGGTAAACAGTTAGCAATAAACAACCGGTACTTATAGATAAGGAATTAGAGATCGTCAACAGCATAGTGTGAAGACTCCTTCTAACCCTTACCATGGCCGTTCCCATATCAGATACTCCCGAAAGAGCTTACGAGACCTACTAAGTAGCTCAATGACTGGGTGAGTCGCTGGGGATCACTCCACGACTGTAGACCGTTTGAAACCACCGCGAACACTAAGCGTAACCCATAAAGAATTACCGAAGTGACCTGCTGTCAGGGCTGCTTGATGTTGACCCTGGCAGGAATTTCCGTTCAATCATTGAGAATACACATAAGTAATTCCTCTCATAAACGTTCTCGGCAGATTGCTAAGATCTACGTAGGACTCTTAAGTTTACATCTGGCGTCCTTAATGATGAACAACCAGTGTAGAAATATCATGTGTTCCTATGAGATCTTTTGATGAATCTCGGGGCTCTAGACTCGATAAGTGAACATTTGGTTTCCTATGCGGAGATTAGGGAGAGGTCTCCTGCTTCAATATCAATCATCTCTAAGAGACAGATTGATAGATTACACCGGTTCCCCGTGAGAATGAAACAAGCTCTTTTAAGAGAACTTGAGTGGCTAGAAGGTTTAGTGCAGTGCGTCACTGGGTCCATGACATCTTTATCTTCAATACCGGTGCCACCTTAGTAACAACCAGTAGCATATGAATTGAACCCGGTGTCTGCCCTAAGGTTGAACATATGGAGGGCTATTTCTTTTCACCCTTTTTCATAACTTTTCTTTTTAATTCTTCAACCCCTTCTTTCTCCTTTCTCATTTTCTCCTTTTTTCAATCATACCTAAGGACTTCTAATTTTAATCTATTGGAATTGTCCTTGGGTAGATCCCTCCGGCTCTGGCGGATCATAGGACGGTTTTCCCTAACCTTAGTCACCTTATAACTCCATGAATCCTATAATTGCCATGAAACCTTTGATTAAAAATCTCTCAAAGTGTTTATGAATATAAAAACATTTTTGTTGACACTTTGAGAGTTTTTGTTTCTTTTGAAGGACTCCCCCTTCACATGTGCTTATGAATTTTTTAAGAAATTTGCACATGCGTGAGGAGTTTGCACTTTTTGAATTGATCCACTTTTAGTGAACATGACCGATTCGAGACACGCTTACATCACTAGTTAGACTAGCTTGAAGTTATTACCCGTCCTGGTCAAGTCCAAAGAAAGTCTCTCGATACGGTATATTCTACTCAGACAAGTCCTATTCGAGACACGCTTACATCACTAGTTAGACTAGCTTGAAATTATTACCCGTCCAGGACAAGTCTTTTCGATTACTGACATTTTAAGCTTCGTCAATTCATTGGTACATGCTGAGTCGAGCTCTTTTGAGATTCAGTCACAATCTTTAAACATCTTTGATCACATTTTAATCATGTCTTTTCCCCCTCAAAAATAGCATATCGTGATATTTTTGATATCAACTGATTAAGAAAAAGCTTTTTGGAGAGAAAGACAGATCTCATTTTGCATGACTTTGGAACAATTTTGTTTTTGTACTCCCCCTTAATGATAGCACATTTTAAAATCAATTAAGGGTTTTGAGAGAGTTATCTTGAGCACTAATTTTGAGAGATTTAAAGAAATCTTTTGAACAATCATGAAAAAGTGCTAAAGAATTCTGTTTGAAAACGAGTTTTTGTTTGAAGTCTTTTTCGTTTGTTTAGACTCGAACTTTTTGAAAAAGATTTCTTCCTAGAAAATGCGAGTCCATGATTTGAAATAATCAGAAGTCATCATTTGGGTCCGGGTTTCGTACTGAAGTATACGAAAGCCATTGTGAAGAAACTTTTGAGAAACGACATGTTTTAGAAAAACATTTTAAAGAACTCCCGTTCAAGCATCTGTACATGTCCGTATCATTTTTGAATGACATTTCTAGAAACGTACAGAATATTGATTTATACGAGAGACATGTCATGAGAAGAATATTTTTGGATTTTTCGATTTTATATTGCTTTTGTATTTTTTGAAATTTTATATTTTTGTATTTTGTTTTTGTTGGTTTTTCAAATTTTGTATTTTTTTTTTCAAAAAATATTTACAGCGAAGCGATTGTGAAAAATATTTTTCAAGAAGATTCGAGAAGACGTTCTAGCTCCTCAGGAGTTAGGCTTCGCATGCCAATTCGTCGAACTAAATAGTCAAACCTTTCTTTTGGAAGGGTTTTAGTAAATAGATCGGCGAGTTGGTAATCAGTCTTAACAAAAAATAATTCAACAGTACCATCTTCCACGTGTTCTTTGATGAAATGGTAGCGGACTTTGATATGCTTCGTCTTAGAGTGATGTACGGGATTGCACGAGATGGCTATGGCACTTTTTGAGTCACAATACATAGGTATTTTGTCAAAAGTAAAGCCATAATCTGTGAGTTGTGTCCTCATCCAAAGAACTTGGGCACAACACGCAGATAGAGACACATACTCGGCTTCGGCGGTTGATAGCGCGGTACAATCCTGTTTCTTTGACGACCAGCTTACTAGCTTTTCACCCAAAAATTGTGCTCCACCTGATGTACTTTTTGCTGTAACTTGATTCCTGGATGGTCGGCATCTGAAAAGGCTGTTAGATTAAACCCCGAATCCTTCGGATACCAAAGTCCCATATTAATGGTTCTTCGTAAGTACCGAAAGATCCTTTTAACCTCTTTGAGGTGAAGTTCGGTAGGCTTTGCCTGAAACCGTGCTAACAAACAAACAGCAAATTGAATATGAGGTCGACTAGCAGTTAAGTACATGAGAGAACCGATCATGCTCCGATATTTCTTCGGATCGACGGGTTTCCCAAACAAATCAGCATCAATTTTTGGTGAAGTGACCATTGGAGTACGAACAGAATCACAATTTTCCATTCCATGTTTTTTCAAAATCTCTATTGTATATTTAGCTTGATTGATAAAAATACCACGAGGGGATTGATATATTTGTAAACCAAGAAAGAATTTTAGTTCCCCCATCATGGACATTTCAAATTTGCTTTTCATGAGATTTTCAAAATGTTTTGAATGGTTAGGATTGGTTGATCCAAAAATTATGTCGTCCATGTAAATTTGAACGATCAAAATGTCATCTTTGTATTTTTTGATAAACAAGGTGTCATCAACCGTTCCTTTTGTGAAATTGTTTTTAAGCAAGAAAGATGATAGTTCATCCTACCACGCTCTTGGAGCTTGTTTTAAACCATAAATTGCTTTCTTAAGCTTGTAGACGTAGTCTGGATGATCTTTGTCGATGAATCCCTCTGGCTGACTCACATACACTTCTTCTTTCAGAGTTCCATTTAAGAAAGCTGTCTTAATGTCCATCTGATAGACTGTGATGTTTTTGTGAGCTGCATAGGCTAAGAAAATCCGGACTGCTTCAAGTCTAGCTACAGGCGCGAATGATTCTTCGAAATCTATCCCTTCTTCTTGTGGATATCCTTTAGCCACGAGACGAGCTTTGTTACGAATTACAGTCATTTCCTCATCCAGTTTGTTCTTCCACAACCACTTGAGATCAAGAACGCGTTTATTAAGTGGTCGTTCAACAAGTTCCCAACTATCATGTAACAGGTATTGAAGAAGTTCCTCCTGCATCGCTTCAATCCAAGGGTTTTCTGCCATTGCTTCCCGAATGTTCTTTGGTTCTTTGAGGCTGATTGAGCAAATATAAATGCACAATTTGAGATCGGTGGCAAGTTGTCTCCTCGTCTGAACTGGCTTTGAAGGTTCACCAATAACATGTTCTATTGGATGGTCTTTTGTCCATTGAAACGTAGAAGGGTACCTTGGGTTTAACGTATGTGTGTTAGACGGTTCTTGTAACCTTGAAGAAGATTCAGCAGAGTTTGTTGCAAACGGGTTTTCAAATACTTCTTCTCCTTCTTCTAACACAACATCGTTTGAATTATTTGTTGGTTCTTCTTGAAAATTTGTGTTTTGATTTTGCTCATCAACTGTTGGTAGTTCAGTTTCAAGTACTGGAGTGGCTTGAGTAGATGTAGATGATGTTGAGGTAGTTGGTGCTTCAGCTTCGATTGTTGTAGATGCATCCAGTGGTGGTGGTGGTGGTTGATGGTTTTGAGCGGGTGCAGCAGAATGTTGTGGAGATGCATTTGTCGAAGTTCCACCATAATATTCATCAAACATTAACTCGAAGAAATTTTCCAGTTCTTGTACTGAAGGTTTATCCGTGTTTGTTGACTGAGCTCCTTGAGGTACGAGTCCTGAACTGATGTGTCCAGAAGTCTGCATGTTTGGTGCGGGTCCTAATCTGTTATGATTAGAAGCCATCGGATTAAGCGCGGGTTCTAGAGCGTATCTCTCAGAAGCCATTTGTGAAATCTCGTCAAACTTCACATTCATCGTCTCCATTATCCTTTTCGTTCTTCTATTATACACCCTGAATGCCCTCGAGTTTTCTGAATATCCAATGAAGATTCCAATATCACCCTTAGCTTTTAACTTTCCTAGATCTTCTCTGTCATTCGTTGGATAGCACAAAGCGCCAAATACGTGAAGGTAAGAGATGTCAGGTTTACGGTTGTTCACTAGCTCATATGGGGTTTTATTGAATCTTGGATGGACTAGGGATCGGTTTTGAGTAAAACAAGCATTGGCTACAGCATCAGCCCATAAGAATAGTGGTGCACTAGAAAAAATAAGCATTGTGCGAGCAGCTTCCACAAGAGTTCGGTTTCTTCTTTCAACTACCCCATTCTGCTGTGGATTTCTAACAACTGATGTTTGGTGAGTGATTCCAACATCTTCAAAATAGGTTCTTAACTCCTGATTTGTGAATTCTGTGCCATTATCTGTTCTTACAATCGTTACTGGAGCTTGAAGTAGAACTTGAATACGCTTTAGAAAGGTGATGATGATACCTGGTGCTTCGTCTTTTGATCTCAAAAACTTTATCCAAGTGTATCTTGAATAATCATCAACAATAACGAGAATATACTTCTTCCCATTAATGCTTTCAACTCTCATTGGGCCACATAAGTCCATGTGCAACATATGTAACCTTGCTTCCGAACTAGGTACGGTTTTGGGTTTATATGATGCTCTTTTACTTTTTCCTTGTTCGCATGATGGACAAAGGTGTTCCTTGGTGTATTTGAACTTAGGAAGTCCGGTGACGATGTTGTCTTTGGCTAACTTGTTGATCGTGTCGAAATTGAGATGGGATAATCTTCTATGCCACAGCCAGGACTTAGTTTCGGTTGCCCTTGTCATAAGACAAATTGGTGATGTAGAAGCCATTTGGTTGATGTCGATAGCGTACAAATTTGTATCACGATTACCAGTTAAGAGATCATCACCAACCAAATTTCTAATAAAAAACGTGTTTCTTCTGAATGCAACTTCTAAATCTGCATCACAAAACTGCCCGACTGAAAACAAGTTGTGTCCCAACCCTTCGACGTAGTAAACTCGAGTGATTAAAAAATTCTCAAATCGAAGATCTCCATAACCCTGAATAGCTGCTACATGATCATTTCTAAAGCGTACAGTTCCCATGAATTTCTAGACGAAATTGATCAGCAGCTTTAAATTCCCGGTCATGTGCTTGGAGCAACCCGAGTCGACGATCCAAAGACATATTTCGATAACCTGCCAATAACAGAAGAATTTGTATTTGGACACCGTTTTGAATTTGGTTCCATGGGGTTAGGGGTACATTCTAAATCACACTCATAGACAGTTGCTACTTGTTTAGCTTGAACTATTTCTAATTTGCCATCCTTAAGTATAAATTCTCTACCCGTTGGAATCCAAACACAATGCTTAAGATAGTTCCTAGGTGTGCGACTATTAGTGGTGTTCCTAATTCTTTTAATTAGGTTTCCAACAAATCTAGATTTTGCACTAGGACCTTTCAAAATGCTCTTCTGTTCAGGCGTAACATTCACATTCTTAGAAACACATTCATCATGAACATCATTAATTAAACATTTCTTGCATATTAAACAAACAGTGTCATTACATGCATTAGAACCAGTACTCTCGACATTACATTCAGATGAAATATGTCTCTTATTAGAAAGCGATAAATTCCTAGGGTGTTCTTCTACTTCTTCAGCTTTATTCTTGCAACTACTCTTAGAGACAGGCGAGACTCTATTGTTCCTTGTATTGCTCCTAGAGGTGTTTTCTAATCCTGTAGAAGGTAAGGCACACACATTAGGATTTATATTGTTGTCCTTTTTAGCATCCCTAGATTCTTTAGAATTATCCTTTATGCACTTGTCATTTGTCTTAGATGTTGAGGCAGACGCACTAGTGGGACTAATCCTAAAAAGGCCAGGTGCTATCACTTTTGTTGTTTCGACAACCGCTTTTCCTTTATCAACAATCTTTTCATTTTCACTTTTCTTAGGCAAGGGTGTTGGAGTGACTGGTTTTGTCAAATCCTTTTTCTCATCGACTTTTGGAGCAAACCGTGAAATTGACATTTTTGGTTTTTGAACCGTGTTTGAAACATTTGGTTTCTCCGAAGTCAATGGTTTTGCAAACTTGGTTTCCTCACCCTTTCCTTTTTGACTTTTAAGCTGAGCCCTCAAAAGATCATTTTGCTCTTTCATATTCTTTAAGGCACGCTCATACGACAATTTGTCATACTTGCATTCTTCCTTTTTTGGATCAAGTTGTTTAAAATATGACACATTTTCTTTTTCAAGCTTTATAAGAGCATTTTCATATTTTGAAACAATTGCGGAGGTCTCAGCTCTTAGTCTTTCATCGTCTTGAACAGAATATGTTTGTAAAATGATGGACATAATATCAGTGGTCATAACAGCTTCGAAGAGAGAATCATTTAGGTTTTCCAAAACATTCATGTTTTCACGAGTATCATTAGCTTCGTTTACCAAGGATTTGTGGTCCTTGACAAAGTCGGCCGTTTCTTTTAAGAAAGCTTGTTCAAAATGGATTACCCCCGCACTGATGTTATTCAGTGGGATAGTAATTTCGTTTTCAAAAACCTTTTTCTGCTCAATATGAAAACTGGAATGCCAGTTGTTAATACTGATTGTAGTTTTAGAATTAACAATATTTTGAAGTTCTTGAATTCTCTTTTTAACGTCATCCAGAATGTCTCTAGCCTCACTTGTATTAAAAGTGTTGTTAGAAGACATTTGTTCCATTTTTGAAAGAGATTTGGAAACAATTACTTTCTTAGAAAACATTTTTGAGAATGGTCGTTTTATAGAAAACACAGATGGTTCTTTTTGTGGAACAAAAGTAATTCCCGAAAGTTTGTTCAATTTGTTGTAATCAATGGGTTTCAAATCCTTTTGTTTCATTTTATTTATGCTCTCTTCGACATGTTCTATCGTTTGCACAGAATCCCGAACGACGGGAGGATCATGTTTAGTGTAAATCACATTACCATTATACAAAACATTCTGTTCTTGCTGAGCTTTCTTGAGATTACTGGGGGTGTTGTTACCAAGAGCCACTTTATGTTTCGTATGGTAAATCGGATTAATTTGATTTGAAATCATTTTAATTGTTTGACTTGACTGACCCGACTTAACCACTAATTCTTCTAAATGTGCAATCATGTGTTCTGACTCTACGATTTCGGCCAAAAGTTTGTCTTCTTTCTTTGCAAAGTCCTTTTTCAACTCATCCCTTTCTTTTTCAAGATTGGTATAAGCTGTTTTTTGTTTAGAAAGTTGGTTTTGTAAATCAGAAATTTCCACGTTTAAAGCTTTTATCTTCTTGAAAGAATTAACATCAAGTGTATCAAACTTGAGTTGCAATTGTTTTTCCCTTGAAACGGAATTTTGATAACCAGTTTCTAATTCAGACACTCTTTTGTTATGAAATTCAAAAGCTTTAACGTTTTCTTTGTAACTCTCAAGCTCAACGGTCAATTTAACATTCGCGGCCTTAACATCGCGATTGACCTTTTTCACATTCTCAATTTCAATACGACAATTATTCAATAATGATTCAAACAAAGCATGTGTTTCCTCATCATTCTCAGCATGCTGTGAAACGAAGCCTCCATTATGATTCACATCTGGAGTCGCTGAAGGAGTATTGCTACTACTTGGCGTGTCCAGGAATGTATCATAAGTGGATGCTTGCTTCTCAAAATGCTGTTCCTCATGAGGAGACATATCAAATATATCATTATTGTGACATGTGTTGAAATTTGATACCTCAGATGGTGCATTGGTGTCATAAACAGGAAGTGTATCAGAATCCGTGTCATACTTAGCTTCCTGAAGATTCGCCATGAATATGCAGTTCGCATCGATATCCTCTCTATCTTCCATGTCATCCATAAGAGCCATAAAATCATTCTCCTCTGCGTTCAACTGAAACCCTGCCTCATTCTTTTGTGCCAACAGTAATGCTTTCTGCAAGTATGCTGTGTCTTTCTTGTTCGGCTTAGTAGGACAGTTCCTTGCCATATGACCTACACCCTGACAGTTGAAACACTTTACCGGATTACCCTGATTCACATTTCCCAAATTCCCAACTACTGGAGCTGCAACATTTCTATTATGATTACCCATTGCCTGATTACCAACATTCTGACCCCTCTGATTTCCAACAAACTGACCCATCTGATTCCCTGCATACTGACTATGCTGATTCCCTGCATACTGACCTACATTCTGCATATTCTGATTGCCCATATTAAATCCAGTAGCATATCCTTGCTGATTCCCATAAACTCCAACCATTTGGCCTCCGTTGCCCATATTGAAACTCGGCTGAGCAATCTGCTTGTTGTGAGTGTTCGATGAAATCCTTTGGTTGTTGTTTGTTGGTGTAGAATAACGTCCTTGGAATGCCTTTGACAGAAAAGCAAACGCTTGGGTCAATGCTGCAGTAGCTTCATCATTTTCAGTGAATTCTGGTTCTTGGAATTGTTGGTATTGCTGTTGTGGAATAACATGTTGTTGTTGCTGTAGGTAGAACTGTTGTTGGTAGACCGGTGTTGTTTGTTGAATGTATGAAGGTTGCATGTAGTTGTGAGTGGAAGATGATGATGGTTGTTGTGTGTTCACTGGTAGCGGTGTTGGTGTAGTAGCAATTAATGCAAGAGGATCATGATTCTTTGCCAATATTTCTTTCCTTACTTCATTAGCCTCAGCTTGGTTTTGCTTCAAAAAGTCATAGAGTTGATCATAATTCACCTTATGTAAGTCCTTTGTTTGATTGAAAATTGTAACATAACGACCCCATTCTTCTGGAAGGTTATTGATGAATTTGATGTTTGTTGCAATTGTTCGAGGTGTCAACTTGTTTCTGATTAACTCATTCATCAAAGTGCAAAACCTTGTGTAGTAGGATTCAATTTGTTCACCTTTAGTGGATGTAAAGTTCTCCCATTCAGTAAGAAGTTTGTTCTCAATGTCTTGTTGTCCAATCTCTGTTCCATGACATATCCTTCTAACACGTTCCCACATAGCATAAGCAGTTTCACAGCTGTCGACCTCAGCAAAGATCTCCCGTGGTAATCCAAGTTGGATTAAATGCATTGCCATATCATCTGCAGCGATCTGCTTCTTGTCTTCCTCTGTGTAGTCTGCTTCTGTTTGTTCACGCACGAATGGTTGAGTAGGAGGTGTTGTATTTGGATTACCTTCAATTTGAACTTGTCTTGGCTTGAATGGACCATTTGTAATGGAGTTGATCATTAATTTACCATTAGGCTTTGTTTTGATGTAACGAAGCATGCGGCTTGTCCATGGGAGATATCCACCTTTTTCAAGCATTGGAGGTCGATTTTCCACACCGGCTGCATGAATATCTTGTTGTGTTGCCATGGATTGACTTCTAAGTGAAAAGTTGTTCTTAGGATCTTTTGAAAGATAACAAAGGTTGTTGTTGTAGATTAGATGTTTTGGTGAAGTTGAAAAGCATTCTCGGTTGATATTTTGTGATTTCAAATTTTCCCTCCAAAAAATGAATACGAAAATTTTCTTTCTCAAAATTTGAAAATCACAAAGAAATACAATTCTAAGGTTACCTGAAAATTTTGAGTTTTCAAAATTTTGACGCCAAATTTTACCGAAAAAATTTGAATTTTGGCCTAAAAATTTGAATTTCGGGCCAAAATTTTCAACGTTATACCAAACTTTGAATCTCGCGTAAAAATTGAACGTTTAATCTCCTGTAAAAAATAAATTTTACTAAAATTTTCCCGCCAAAAATCCAAACTCGGTATGTATGGAGCGAAATCCAAACTCCAACTCGGTATGATATCTTGAGAAAAATCCAAACTCGGTATGTATGGAGAGAAATCCAAACTCGGTATGTATTTGAAAGTTGTCTAACACGGTATGTCCTTAATAATCCAAACTCGGTATGTCCTTGAAAGTTGTCTAACTCGGTATGGCTTATAAACTTTCAAACTCGGTAAGTTTTAAATACTTTCAAATTCGGTATGGCATATTAACTTTCAAACTCAGTAAGTTTAAAAAATTTGGGCAGAGTTTCGTCGAAGTTTAGAGTACAAAAATCCTTACTCGATAAACGATAAGGCAAAAGGCTAACTCGCCAAAGTAGATCCAAACTCGCTAGATAAAAATTACCTAACTCGCAAAATTAAAGTTTCTAACTCGATAAGATTTTTAACCCAAACTCGGTATTACTTAATATCCTAACTCGCTAAGATTAAAAAAATCATAACTCGCAGAAATTAAAAGTCCTAACTCGCTAAGATTAAAGATCCTAACTCGAAAGAAACACCCAAACTCGATAATGAGACGATGAACAGTAACCTAGAATCACAAAAATCACTTTTGTACCAAGTTTTTCTACCAAATCAAACCTAAAACAACCTATATTATCCCTAGGCGATTGATACCACTTGTAGGACCGTAGAACAACCTAAATCACTATTGAATCAAGCTTAAACCTAGAGAGAGAAAGTAAGTAGAGAGAGAGAGTGAGTATGTATCAATGAGTTGTTGGCACGTGAGGTGCATGTATCAATGAGTTGTTGGCGCGTGAGGTGCATGTGATACGTGATTAGTAATCAGTCACATGAGGTGCACGTGATCGTACTCCGCAACTTATATCCTTGATATTGTATGTACCCCTAATTCCTTGAAATGGACCGAATTTCTATTGCAGTGGTTCTTAAGAGAAAATGAATAACTACTTATCGTTTTAACTTAGGTATCACTATCGGACTAAAAATTATCGAAACGAGAAAATATGAAGCAATTCATTTCTCAACAAAATAAAATATTGAGATACAAAACCTAGGAAATGGGAGTAAGAAGTTTCCACAAGTAACTGTTATGAGTAGTGTTAGCATCTAATTTGTAGATAAGCTGTGATCTTGTTTGTACGCTTAGTTTGGGGACTCGTGAAAAATCAAGGATGACGATTTTTATCCGTACGGTCACTTTTCTATGAAAAGTGTTTCTACTCGTTGACCCTAATAATTATTGTAAAATAATGAAAGTTCAACAATCCGTCACAAGTGTGAAGTATGGAAAAGTCAAAAAATAGAAAGTGTAAGTAGAATAAAGGAATAAAGGAAAAATTTTGGAAAACGGAGCGTTTTTCAGGAATAAATGATTTTGTAATCTCTTTTGAACCGCCTTGCTACTTTTCAAAGTTAGTAAAAAGAGTATCGAAAAATATTTATCCCAAGAGCGTGAATTGATCACATTGCGTGAGGACACGGCAATACCTTAGTCGGGGGGATTTTGGTGAGTGCTTATTTACTCACCATTTTATGGCCAATTACCTACCCAAAACGACTATTTGAGCTAATAAATGCCAAGAAAACATGTGTTTTTGTGTTTGTGATATGCAGGTACGGGTATTTTACAAAATGACGGAAATCACACAATAACCGGTAAAACCGAGCACGAGAGTAGAAGATGGTCAAAAAGTCAAAGCCGGGAATCCAAGAATCAGTTTCAGTCCTCTATCTACTCAGACTTGGCAAGAATAGTCCCTGGAATATATTTTTGAAGAATGGCAGAATTTACCCTTGGATTTTCAAAAGTTACATATATGGTCCTTGTAATTTTCAATACTAAAAATCTGAGTTATTAAATTCTGGTCCATAAAATTTGAGTCCATTCACTCATTTACCTCACAGGCCCAATCCACCCATGAAAAGTGACCCGAGCCCATTATTTTTTCGGTCAAATTTAGTCAGCACCAAGATAATAAAATCAAACGTGCCCTTTTATTTTTCCCCAAACTCTCCTCAACCCAGAACCCTCCCAACCATGAACCCTAAATTCATGAATGGCTCGAATCACCTCACACCACTTCACTTAGCTAATAATTAGCTAATCATTTGTGTTTCTAGAAGCTATATCACGTGTCAGAGTCACATGTCAGAGAGGTATTAGATACTACAAAGAGACATCTGGCAGCTTGAGATTGGATGGAACGCGTCATTCCTCTCCTTGGATTCTGCTGAGTCACATGTCAGAGAATAAGACACTCAAATATGGACAGATGGAGGTGTTTGATTGGACAAGCCACATCTCAGATTTGATCCAAGGGTTAGCATAAGATCAAAGAAGCACAAAAGCAATCCAAGGGCTATAAGATGGATGAAAGAAGCACAAGGTGGTGTGGATCGCCAACCTGGAAAAGAAGACCCCAACCCCTTCACTCCTCTTATAAATAGGTCTCCATTTTAGCTCATTAGTGAGTTTTTTTTATGTATTGTTATGTTGCTGAAATGTTCTTAGATTAGTGAATGTAATAGTTTAATTAAGTTTTAATAAAATTTCGATTTACCTTCTTTACTTTTCAGTTTATTGTTCCATTTCTATTGCTTATTTTCATTTAACTCTGTTTTTATATAGTTCATAATCTATATTTCTCAGCTTATTTTAGTGTCATTTAGTAAAATCCTGTTTCAATTTGTTATTCTAATCTAGTTTTATATTCAGAGTATATAAAAAATAAAAATATAAAAACAATCAGAGAAAATAAGAAAAATAATAAAAATAAAAAAAATAAAAAATTAATTTCATAGTTATTAATTTAGCTCATCATAGAGTTTATTTTACTTTCTATAAACTTCATTTTAGGTTTTTAGCTAATAGTGAAGCTTTTGAGTCTGCTAAAAATAAGTCAAAGAATCAGAGTAATTGAAGCAGTTGCAATGGTGTTTTGGATAGCCTGATACAGAAGGAATTGACATCAGCCTATCAAGAGATAGGCTAGCATAGTGAGTCCCCCTCTGTTCATGCTGAGGGGGAGGTAATTGGTAAATTTCTGATTCAAATTGCTTAATAGTTGTATCTGATTCCTTCATTTACATTAGCTACTGTTTCATTAATTGATAAAGTTGAGTTAGTGATAGTTGTAGGTGAGATAATGCTTATTTGATTGATCAGTAGTACTGTTTGATCTTTCATTGGTTGTTAAATTTGAGTTTTTAGTAGTTATCTGTATACCTGAGTTTGATAGTTTGATTAAATGTTTGGTTCTAATGTTTGAATAACCGAGAGTTAGTATATCTTATTAGTAGTAACTGAATTCAGTTTGGATTGATAGAATAACCTACTGTTTGATCTAGATCAGAGTGTTTGATGTCAGCTAATTTGAGTTTGAGAATTAGAAGTTGATAAGTTCTTGATTAATCATTGTAAGTTGCAGCTGTGTAACTGTTATATTGTGTATTATTGCTGAATTGTTGAACCTTTCAAGTTTTGTACACTAATTGATCTTTGAGTGGTGTAGTTTATTGTTCCATTTAACTAATTTGTGCACCTCTGGTTGTCGTGGATCTTTGAAATTTTGTTTCTATTGGATCTTGCTGTTTTTATATGTTGAAACTGTTTCAATAATTGAGCTAATCTTAGTGATTTGTTAACTGTATGGGTGCTTAGCTTAAGTTAGATTGAGAACTTGCTAAATCAGAGCTATACAACTGGTAATTAGAGTGCAAATCTACAATTAGCTGGTCAATAGTGTTTTAAATGGTATAAAAGTTTGGTAGAATTTATCTTGAATACATCATTTTAGTATAATTGCTGCTGTAAGGAGTGTTTGGGTTAATCATTTGCTAGTTGTTGTTATTTGTTTGTACCCTGTTCTTTGAATCAGTAGTTTAATTTGGATATTGAGTAGTTTAGTTATAGTTTGAGTAGCACAAGTTTAAGTCTGATGTTGTTTTCATTTTATATCTGTGATTTGAGAGTTGTTATGATCTGAATTAGTGAAGTTTTAGAGTCTTGCACATTTAGTTTATCTCTGCCTTGGCATTTGTTTTTTTTTTAGCTTAATCTTTTGAACTAAACTTTTGAGCTTTTTGCAACTTGTTTAATCATCTGTGGTAATCTTAGTTTATAATTGAATCTTGTGTTTAATTTTGAGTTAGTTTAGTGGTTAGTTTAACATCTTTGTTTCAGTGATTGTTTGAGCTTTGTTTTTTTTAGTTAGCTTATCATTTTTAGCTTATTGCAAATACTTTGTAAATCTGTGGATCTTTGTGGAAATATATGAGCATACCTTGTATTTGAACATAATTCTGCATTATTTGAGCATTAAACATCATTTTTAGTAAGAGTTTTCAGTTTCATAATTTTTATCACAAGTGCTTATTAATAAGCACTTGTGATAAGCAGTTTCTCTTGAATAAGCAGTTTCACTATTCAATTTTTCTTCAAAATTTTATTTTAAATTCTTTTTATTATTTTAGAATTTCTGGAATTTTTCCAGATTTTTCCAACCATTTTTACTATTTTTATTAATTTCTTTTGATTATTTTCAATTTTTAAATAGTTTTTATTTACCAAAAATCAATAAAAAATTAAAAAAGGTTCTGAAAAATAAAAAAAATATTTTTAATATTTCTTTTATAATATTTTAGAATTTTTAGAATTTAATTTTCATTTTTCCAATTTGTTTTTCTATTTTTCTCTAATTTTAATTCACTTTTAATTCAATAAATAGAAATTTAATTCTAGAAAAGAAAAGAAAAGTCTAAAAAATATTTCTCTTTTTCTTAAAATTCTTTTTATTAGTTTTAAATTTTAAAAAAATATTTCCAAGTTCGTAGGATCATTTTTCGTCATACGTTACGTTTTAAATTTTACGGTTGCGTTTCCGTTTTTACGTTTTTCATTTCGGTGCATAATTAGCTTGTAATCTTTGCATGCTTTATCATTGTTTGTGAATAATTGAATTCCTTGATTGCTATTCTCACTTTATCACTCTTTCACTATTCACTTACACTACACGATTCCCAAATCGATAATTCGAATTTTCCATTCGAGCTTTCGTTGGGAGAACGACCCGAGAAATACTTTCACTAGTATTTCTTTGGAATATAATTATACTATAATTGACACGAACCAATTTTTGGCCCCGCTGCTGGGGAAGGCTGAAGTGAATTTTTGAATATCTTTTTGAAAATCGTGTTTTGTTAAGCCTTCCTCTACTTTGTATATATATCTCTATAAAAATTGAAAAATCAAAAACACTTTTACTAAAGTGTTTTCAAAAATACCAAAAAAAATAATAAAAGTTACAGCCTCGACTCGATCGAAAGAAAGGGCGTTGTAAACCAAATAAGTCTCGCAATATAACGAAAACGTAATTTAGTTGTTTATCGGACTATTTTAATTACTACAACCGAATAAGCGGGAAATATGGATAGTTAAGACATTAAATTGCTAGCTGAAGAGAGATCCATTCTTCTCTCCCGTCCCGTCGCGCGTGGTTTTGAAAGAAACGGTTTTCGATTAACGTTACGTTTTAAGAAAAGAAAAACAAAAGAAATAAAAAGTTTTTGTGAAAAAAAAAAAAAAAAAAAAAAAAAAAAAAAAAAAAAAAACAAACAAACAAACAAAAAGATTTTCCTTTTTCTTTTTCTTTTCTTTTTAATTTTGCTTTTGGTGTATGCACACCCGCTCTTCTTTTGAGAGTCTTATATCACCGTTATCCAATCCCAAAAGGGTAATACGTCACACACACCGTGTCCATTTCCTTAACGTTGAGGAAATGGATATGAATAATCAACACCCTCCGGTGGGTGGTGATGAAAACCAACACGAGCCGGCTCCCGATCTCCGAACGATGGAGGAGCTGTGCCAACCCACAATGCACGGTAGAGGTGGCCCGATTGCCCCTCTAAATATTGAGGCTACGGATTTTGGACTTAAGCACCACATGATACAACAAGTCCAAAATTCATGCCAATTTCATGGTTTACCGGGTGACGATGCAAATAAGCATCTCGATAAGTTTCTAACCGTCACCCAAAATATGAAACAAAATGGGGTCTCCGATGACGCCCTCCGTCTCTCTCTCTTCCCCTATTCTCTTACGCATCATGCCACCGCGTGGTTTGATCGCCTTCCCAGGAACTCGATTCATACTTTCAATGAAAAGGTTTCCAAGTTCCTGGCAAAGTATTTTCCACCATCGATGGTGACGAAATTGAGGAATGATATTAGCAATTTTCGACAACTCCCCTATGAGTCTTTGTTTGAGGCTTTGGAGCGTTACAAGCTTGCCATTGATCGTTGTCCAAACCATAATATGCTTCTCGTCACGATAATTGATAGGTTTTATAATGGATTGACTTTACGACATAGGGACACGATCAATGTTGCAGCTGGTGGTACTTTTATGAAACGTCGTCCTGAGGATTGTTATGAGCTAATCGAGAATATGACGGCCCATTATAACTATTGGGATTCCTCAGCCGAGAGGAATGAGCCAATAAGATCGACTGCGACTCTTAACTCTTCTTCTAATCCTGATCTAGCCGTCTTGAATAAGAAAATTGACGATTTGTCGACGGCTGTGCTAAAAATGTACCAAATGATGCCGAATCAAACCAAAAATACACAAGTTAATGTGGTTAATGTCGTTTGTGAAACTTGTGGTGGTCCACACCCGTATTATGAATGTCCGACGACCGGCTCTTTTGCTCAAGAGAATGTGTATGCTGCAAATATGGGTGGCAATGGTTACCCACCTCTTCAAGGAGACCGTAATCTCCTCAGCTACCGTTCGAGCCATTTTCAAGGACCACCCGGGTTTAATCAACCTAATCCAGTGAATCAGAATAACAATGTGCAAAACCGTAATCATCAATTCAATAACAATCAAAATCACAACCGTGGAAATAATGGTTTTCAAGGACAAAATCAGAATTTTCAACAAAATCAAAACCGAGGAAATTTTCATCAAGGCACGCCTCAAGGGAATAATTTTCAAAACAATCATGGAAATGTTAATCATGGAAATCAGAATAATGGCAATTTTCAAAACCGTGGGCAAAATTTTAATAATCAAAATCAAGCTGCTGTTCCATATCCGTCGCCCACGGAAGAGTTGATTAAACAACTGCTTCAAGGACAACAAGCCTTAATTGCTAAACAAGAGGAAACCACGAAAATGTTTGCAACTCAAATCAATGATATCAACAAGCGTTTAAATGATCGACCCTCGGGCTCTGGAACGTTGCCTAGCAACACGATCGGTAACCCGAGGGGCGATGCAAAAGCGATCATAACAAGGAGTGGTGTTACTTATGATGGACCGACGGCTCCGACTACCTCTTCTTCTCTACCTCCCAAGGTAGTCGCCCGTGAACCCGAGGTGACAACGGATACGGAAATTCCTAGTAATAATGGAAGGACCGAGAACATCCAACCTCCGGTGGTCCCGACGTCAAAAGGAAAAGAAAAGGTCGTTAATGATAATGAAAATGAAACACCCGTCAAAACAAAGTTGCCATATCCATCACGCTTGAATGAACAAAAGCACCGCGAGAAGGATAAAAACCAAATGGAGAAGTTTTATCAGATTTTTCAAGAATTACATTTTGATATAAGTCTCGCGGATGCTATACTTTTGATGCCTAAATTTGCTTCGATGCTAAAAGGTCTTTTGAATAATAAAGAAAAGCTTTTTGAAATGTCAAGGACTCAAATGAACGAGAATTGCTCAGCGGTTCTTCTTAAAAAGCTACCCGAAAAGCTTGAAGACCCTGGCAAGTTTCTTATACCATGCAATTTTCCGGGTATGGTTCAATGCTTCGCCTTGGCCGATCTTGGTGCTAGCATTAACCTTATGCCATTGTCGATTTGGAAAAAGTTGTCTCTTCCTAACTTGACACCGACGCTTATGACCCTCGAGCTTGCCGACCGATCTACGTCTCGTCCTATTGGCATAGCTGAGGATATTTTTGTCAATGTTGGGAAATTTCATTTCCCTGCGGATTTTGTGGTTGTTGATTTCGATGCCGATCCACGGGTTCCTCTCATTCTCGGGAGAGGTTTCCTAAGGACCGGTCGTGCTTTAATTGATGTTTATGACGAGGAGATTACTTTACGTGTTGGAAACGAAGCCGTTACTTTTAACCTTGATCAAACCGCGAGATACTCCTCCGATTACGATGTTTCTTCCATCAACCGTATTGATGTTATTGATGAACTTACGGAGGAGTATGCTCAAGAATTTCTTGGTTTTACCGATAATGCTTCGAGTGGCAATCCCACTCCTTCTTTTGAACCGATCGTCTCCAATTCTTCCCCTTCCCTCACTCCGTTTGAGGGAAGTGATCTCGCTTGGGAAGAAATCAATGCTTGTCTTACAAATGAATCATTTTCACCGGAATTTGATAATAACAACTTTGATCCGGAGGGGGACATTTTATTAATTGAAAAATTGTTAAATGAAAAACCGATTGTTTCTTCCCCTCCGGTTGATTTAAAAATGGCAGACGTAAAAGAAGTTAAGCCGTCTATTGAGAATCCTCCGGAGCTCGAGCTCAAGGATTTGCCTCCTCATCTCGAATACGCATATTTGGAAAAAAATGATAAATTACCGGTTATAATATCAAAAGGTCTTAAAGATGAGGAGAAGTCATGACTCTTAGATGTGCTTCGGAAGCATAAAAGTGCGATTGCTTGGCAAATATCCGACATTAAGGGAATCGACCCTCGATTTTGTACTCATAAGATTCTTCTCGAGGATAATCACAAAGCTTCCATTCAGCAACAACGACGGGTTAATCCACAAATCCATGAAGTGATCAAAAAGGAAGTTATTAAACTCCTTGACGCTGGAATGATTTATCCAATCTCGGATAGTTCATGGGTTAGTCTGGTTCATTGTGTGCCAAAGAAGGGCGGAATCACTGTTGTGAAGAATGACGATAATGAGCTTATATCGACTCGACTTGTGACCGGATGGAGAGTTTGTATCGACTATCGAAAGTTGAATGATGCGACACGTAAAGACCATTTTCCGCTTCCTTTTATGGACCAGATGCTTGAACGTTTAGCGGGAAATGAGTTCTATTGTTTTCTGGATGGCTTTTCTGGGTACTTTCAAATTCCCATTGATCCCCAGGATCAAGAAAAGACCACTTTTACTTGCCCGTATGGAACGTTTGCCTATCGTAGAATGCCCTTTGGCTTATGTAACGCTCCAGGCACGTTTCAACGGTGTATGATGGCCATTTTTTCGGATATGATTGAAAAAACCATGGAAGTGTTCATGGACGATTTCTCCGTCTATGGAAATTCTTTCAACTCTTGCCTTTCCCATTTGGAAAATATGCTAGTTCGGTGTGAAAACACTAATTTAGTTCTAAATTGGGAGAAGTGCCACTTCATGGTTAAAGAGGGAATAGTCCTCGGCCATAAGATATCCAAATCTGGGATTGAGGTGGATCGGGCAAAAGTCGACGTTATTGCTAAATTACCACACCCGACTACCGTCAAAGGAATACGAAGTTTCCTTGGTCATGCCGGCTTTTACCGACGTTTTATTCAAGACTTCTCCAAGATAGCCCGGCCTCTGACCCACCTTTTAGAAAAAGATGCTCCGTTTATCTTCTCAAATGAATGCATCAAAGCATTTAATATTCTTAAAAAGAAGTTAACGGAGGCTCCCGTCTTAATTGCCCCCGATTGGGACTTGCCCTTCGAGCTAATGTGCGATGCTAGCGATTATGCCATTGGTGCAGTTCTGGGGCAACGTAAGAACAAGTATTTTCAGCCTATACACTATGCAAGCAAGACCATGAATGACACCCAACATCATTACACAACCACCGAAAAGGAGATGTTGGCGGTCGTCTATGCTTTTGAGAAATTTAGGTCTTATTTGCTACTTAAAAAATGCATAGTGTATACGGACCATTCAACTCTTAAGTACTTAATGGCTAAACAAGATGCGAAGCCACGTTTAATGTGGTGGGTTCTCCTCCTTCAAGAATTCAAAGTTGAAATTCGAGACAAGAAAGGAGCTGAGAATCTTGCTGCCGATCACCTTTCTAGACTTGAGAACCCCCATCAAAGTGTTCTCGAGAATAAGGAAATTAATGATGCTTTTCCTCTCGAGACACTTGGGAGTGTGACCAAAACTGACCAAAGTACTCCATGGTTCGCCGATTTTGCGAATTACCATGCGGGGAATTTCATTAGGAAAGGGATGTCGTCCCAGCAAAAGAAGAAATTCTTTAAAGATGTTCAACATTATTTTTGGGACGACCCCTACTTGTTCAAAGTCTGTGCGGATCAAGTTATCCGGCGGTGTGTTCACGGTACGGATGCCGTTGAAATACTTAAGGCATGTCATAGTGGACCCACGGGGGGACACCATGGTGCCAATTTCACCGCTAAGAAGGTTTTCGATTCCGGCTTTTATTGGCCGACGATATATCGGGATGCCCATGAATTGGTGAAAACATGTGATTCATGCCAACGTCAAGGGAAAATCTCTCAAAAAGATGAAATGCCGCAAAATGCGATTCAAGTTTGTGAGATCTTCGACGTTTGGGGCATCGATTTCATGGGGCCATTCCCGTCGTCTAGGGGTAACAAATATATTCTCGTGGCCGTCGATTACTTATCAAAATGGGTTGAAGCGAAGGCGCTCCCCACCAATGACGCCCGAGTGGTTGTTAAATTTTTAAAGAGTCTCTTTGCCCGATTTGGTGCACCTCGAGCCATCATAAGCGATCGTGGGACCCATTTTTGCAATGATCAATTTGCGAAAGTTATGCTTAAATATGGTGTCACACATCGTCTTTCCACGGCTTATCATCCACAAACGAGTGGTCAAGTTGAGGTCTCCAATCGTGGTTTAAAACGTATACTTGAAAGAACTGTAGGTGAACACCGTGCCTCTTGAGCCGATAAATTAGAAGATGCATTATGGGCTTTCCGGACCGCTTACAAGACCCCAATTGGGTGTACTCCATATAAGCTGGTTTACGGGAAAGCTTGTCATTTGCCCATCGAACTAGAGCACAAGGCCTACTGGGCCTTAAAACATGCCAACTTTGACTTGCAAACCGCGGGTGATCACATAAAAATTCAATTGAATGAGTTAGTAGAACTCCGTGATCAAGCTTACGAGAATTCTTTGATTTATAAAGAGAAAACAAAAAGAATTCATGATGCCAAGATCAAAGACCGCGTTTTTAACGTTGGTGATCAAGTTCTACTTTTCAATTCTCGGTTAAAGATATTCTCGGGGAAGCTTAAAACTCGTTGGTCTGGACCATTCACAATAACCCAAGTTTTCCCTTATGGAACCATTGAGTTAGCTCAACAAGATGGTCCCAATTTTAAGGTGAATGGTCATAGATTGAAACACTACTTTGGAGGGGATGTACCGACTATGGTAGTCCCGAATCTCCAAACTTTCCCCAAGGACAATTGAATGCGGGGATCGAGTCAAGCTCATGTGACTCGGTGAACAAAAACAAGCGCTTCGTGGGTGGCAACCCATGCTTATCCAATTTCATCTTCTTATTTTCTATTTTCTAACACCTAATGTGAGGAGGGGGTGAATCTTCTACTCTTGTGTTTCGTGGTTGTTTGTGATGTTTGTTCAGGATTGTCCATGATTTATGATGACTCTCGTGCTCGTTATCTCTTCACTTGGAGTTTCATTTATCGGTGCTACTTGGAAATCCTATATCCGTTAAATCTTATCGACTAACGTTTTCTTTGGCATAATTAATAAACGGCCTAGAATTTTGTTAGGATTGCCTTACCCATCAAACATTGAGGACAATGTTTCGTTCTAGTCGGGGGGAGGGTGAATCTTCGATTCGATTTTGACCTTGCATGTTTCACAAGTCGTGTACTCTTGCAACTCCGTTTTTCCACCAAAAATAAAAAAATTGAAAAAAGTGAAAAATTTCAAAAAAATTTGTAATGAAAAAGTACAAAAAAATGAGAAAAGTGAAAAAGTTGTGCAAAAATATAATAAAGTTTGAATAAGTGTTTTGACACCTTGTTGACTTTCTTGATGGCGAGAGTAGGAATAAATATTTTGACTTGACCGGGCGTGTTGAGCCCTAGCTTGTTCCCTTAACCAATGATGATCACATAAGTTTGTGCTAGTCTTGTACACAAGGAGCTATAAAATGCGAATTCTTTCTTAAGAATCTGCAAGTTCCCGTACTTGACTTTATACATGCGCAGCTTAAAAGCTTTCGCTAGTCTTTTACATCAGGAGCTAGAAAACGCGAATTTTTCTTTTAGAATTTGCAAGTTTCCGTAACTGACTTTATATATGCGTGGCTGATTATCGGCTAAGTATTCGCGGGTTTCATTACTTGGAATCTTAAATTGCGAAGAGCGAGAAATGATAGAGTTTATTTAGAAGTTAGATGCTAAACGTGGAGTAGTGGTTCTCTTTAGAGCTCATAAGAGGTACTTGTGGCTTTTTACTCCCATCAGAAACGTCACCCATATATAAATAGATGTTATAGGTTAATTAGTGGTATTTCGGTTTGAACAATATTTAGTTTTTTGTTTTCTTAAGAGAATTTTTGCTTTAGAAGTTGGGTACATATCAAGGAACACCAAAAATAAGAGCGAAAAAGTGAAAAAATCAAAAGTCAAAAAATTGATTATCTATGTGGTTTTGGAGCTACCCGTTAAGCTTCCATTGTTGTTAGAAAAAAGTTAAGAAAGAAAGAAAAAAAGTATCAAAAGTATGAAAAAAAAAGTGAAAAATGAAAAATATGAAAGTTGTAGTATTGTTGAATAAGAGCTATGTATGTATCAATGAGTTGTTGGCACGTGAGGTGCATGTGATACGTGATTAGTAATCAGTCACATGAGGTGCACGTGATCGTACTCCGCAACTTATATCCTTGATATTGTATGTACCCCTAATTCCTTGAAATGGACCGAATTTCTATTGCAGTGGTTCTTAAGAGAAAATGAATAACTACTTATCGTTTTAACTTAGGTATCACTATCGGACTAAAAATTATCGAAACGAGAAAATATGAAGCAATTCATTTCTCAACAAAATAAAATATTGAGATACAAAACCTAGGAAATGGGAGTAAGAAGTTTCCACAAGTAACTGTTATGAGTAGTGTTAGCATCTAATTTGTAGATAAGCTGTGATCTTGTTTGTACGCTTAGTTTGGGGACTCGTGAAAAATCAAGGATGACGATTTTTATCCGTACGGTCACTTTTCTATGAAAAGTGTTTCTACTCGTTGACCCTAATAATTATTGTAAAATAATGAAAGTTCAACAATCCGTCACAAGTGTGAAGTATGGAAAAGTCAAAAAATAGAAAGTGTAAGTAGAATAAAGGAATAAAGGAAAATTTTTGGAAAACGGAGCGTTTTTCAGGAATAAATGATTTTGTAATCTCTTTTGAACCGCCTTGCTACTTTTCAAAGTTAGTAAAAAGAGTATCGAAAAATATTTATCCCAAGAGCGTGAATTGATCACATTGCGTGAGGACACGGCAATACCTTAGTCGGGGGGATTTTGGTGAGTGCTTATTTACTCACCATTTTATGGCCAATTACCTACCCAAAACGACTATTTGAGCTAATAAATGCCAAGAAAACATGTGTTTTTGTGTTTGTGATATGCAGGTACGGGTATTTTACAAAATGACGGAAATCACACAATAACCGGTAAAACCGAGCACAAGAGTAGAAGATGGTCAAAAAGTCAAAACCGGGAATCCAAGAATCAGTTTCAGTCCTCTATCTACTCAGACTTGGCAAGAATAGTCCCTGGAATATATTTTTGAAGAATGGCAGAATTTACCCTTGGATTTTCAAAAGTTACATATATGGTCCTTGTAATTTTCAATACTAAAAATCTGAGTTATTAAATTCTGGTCCATAAAATTTGAGTCCATTCACTCATTTACCTCACAGGCCCAATCCACCCATGAAAAGTGACCCGAGCCCATAATTTTTTCGGTCAAATTTAGTCAACACCAAGATAATAAAATCAAACGTGCCCTTTTATTTTTCCCCAAACTCTCCTCAACCCAGAACCCTCCCAACCATGAACCCTAAATTCATGAATGGCTCGAATCACCTCACACCACTTCACTTAGCTAATAATTAGCTAATCATTTGTGTTTCTAGAAGCTATATCACGTGTCAGAGTCACATGTCAGAGAGGTATTAGATACTACAAAGAGACATCTGGCAGCTTGAGATTGGATGGAACGTGTCATTCCTCTCCTTGGATTCTGCTGAGTCACATGTCAGAGAATAAGACACTCAAATGTGGACAGATGGAGGTGTTTGATTGGACAAGCCACATCTCAGATTTGATCCAAGGGTTAGCATAAGATCAAAGAAGCACAAAAGCAATCCAAGGGCTATAAGATGGATGAAAGAAGCACAAGGTGGTGTGGATCGCCAACCTGGCAAAGAAGACCCCAACCCCTTCACTCCTCTTATAAATAGGTCTCCATTTTAGCTCATTAGTGAGTTTTTTTTATGTATTGTTATGCTGCTGAAATGTTCTTAGATTAGTGAATGTAATAGTTTAATTAAGTTTTAATAAAATTTCGATTTACCTTCTTTACTTTTCAGTTTATTGTTCCATTTCTATTGCTTATTTTCATTTAACTCTGTTTTTATATAGTTCATAATCTATATTTCTCAGCTTATTTTAGTGTCATTTAGTAAAATCCTGTTTCAATTTGTTATTCTAATCTAGTTTTATATTCAGAGTATATAAAAAATAAAAATATAAAAACAATCAGAGAAAATAAGAAAAATAATAAAAATAAAAAAAATAAAAAATTAATTTCATAGTTATTAATTTAGCTCATCATAGAGTTTATTTTACTTTCTATAAACTTCATTTTAGGTTTTTAGCTAATAGTGAAGCTTTTGAGTCTGCTAAAAATAAGTCAAAGAATCAGAGTAATTGAAGCAGTTGCAATGGTGTTTTGGATAGCCTGATACAGAAGGAATTGACATCAGCCTATCAAGAGATAGGCTAGCATAGTGAGTCCCCCTCTGTTCATGCTGAGGGGGAGGTAATTGGTAAATTTCTGATTCAAATTGCTTAATAGTTGTATCTGATTCCTTCATTTACATTAGCTACTGTTTCATTAATTGATAAAGTTGAGTTAGTGATAGTTGTAGGTGAGATAATGCTTATTTGATTGATCAGTAGTACTGTTTGATCTTTCATTGGTTGTTAAATTTGAGTTTTTAGTAGTTATCTGTATACCTGAGTTTGATAGTTTGATTAAATGTTTGGTTCTAATGTTTGAATAACCGAGAGTTAGTATATCTTATTAGTAGTAACTGAATTCAGTTTGGATTGATAGAATAACCTACTGTTTGATCTAGATCAGAGTGTTTGATGTCAGCTAATTTGAGTTTGAGAATTAGAAGTTGATAAGTTCTTGATTAATCATTGTAAGTTGCAGCTGTGTAACTGTTATATTGTGTATTATTGCTGAATTGTTGAACCTTTCAAGTTTTGTACACTAATTGATCTTTGAGTGGTGTAGTTTATTGTTCCATTTAACTAATTTGTGCACCTCTGGTTGTCGTGGATCTTTGAAATTTTGTTTCTATTGGATCTTGCTGTTTTTATATGTTGAAACTGTTTCAATAATTGAGCTAATCTTAGTGATTTGTTAACTGTATGGGTGCTTAGCTTAAGTTAGATTGAGAACTTGCTAAATCAGAGCTATACAACTGGTAATTAGAGTGCAAATCTACAATTAGCTGGTCAATAGTGTTTTAAATGGTATAAAAGTTTGGTAGAATTTATCTTGAATACATCATTTTAGTATAATTGCTGCTGTAAGGAGTGTTTGGGTTAATCATTTGCTAGTTGTTGTTATTTGTTTGTACCCTGTTCTTTGAATCAGTAGTTTAATTTGGATATTGAGTAGTTTAGTTATAGTTTGAGTAGCACAAGTTTAAGTCTGATGTTGTTTTCATTTTATATCTGTGATTTGAGAGTTGTTATGATCTGAATTAGTGAAGTTTTAGAGTCTTGCACATTTAGTTTATCTCTGCCTTGGCATTTGTTTTTTTTTTAGCTTAATCTTTTGAACTAAACTTTTGAGCTTTTTGCAACTTGTTTAATCATCTGTGGTAATCTTAGTTTATAATTGAATCTTGTGTTTAATTTTGAGTTAGTTTAGTGGTTAGTTTAACATCTTTGTTTCAGTGATTGTTTGAGCTTTGTTTTTTTTAGTTAGCTTATCATTTTTAGCTTATTGCAAATACTTTGTAAATCTGTGGATCTTTGTGGAAATATATGAGCATACCTTGTATTTGAACATAATTCTGCATTATTTGAGCATTAAACATCATTTTTAGTAAGAGTTTTCAGTTTCATAATTTTTATCACAAGTGCTTATTAATAAGCACTTGTGATAAGCAGTTTCTCTTGAATAAGCAGTTTCACTATTCAATTTTTCTTCAAAATTTTATTTTAAATTCTTTTTATTATTTTAGAATTTCTGGAATTTTTCCAGATTTTTCCAACCATTTTTACTATTTTTATTAATTTCTTTTGATTATTTTCAATTTTTAAATAGTTTTTATTTACCAAAAATCAATAAAAAATTAAAAAAGGTTCTGAAAAATAAAAAAAATATTTTTAATATTTCTTTTATAATATTTTAGAATTTTTAGAATTTAATTTTCATTTTTCCAATTTGTTTTTCTATTTTTCTCTAATTTTAATTCACTTTTAATTCAATAAATAGAAATTTAATTCTAGAAAAGAAAAGAAAAGTCTAAAAAATATTTCTCTTTTTCTTAAAATTCTTTTTATTAGTTTTAAATTTTAAAAAAATATTTCCAAGTTCGTAGGATCATTTTTCGTCATACGTTACGTTTTAAATTTTACGGTTGCGTTTCCGTTTTTACGTTTTTCATTTCGGTGCATAATTAGCTTGTAATCTTTGCATGCTTTATCATTGTTTGTGAATAATTGAATTCCTTGATTGCTATTCTCACTTTATCACTCTTTCACTATTCACTTACACTACACGATTCCCAAATCGATAATTCGAATTTTCCATTCGAGCTTTCGTTGGGAGAACGACCCGAGAAATACTTTCACTAGTATTTCTTTGGAATATAATTATACTATAATTGACACGAACCAATTTTTGGCCCCGCTGCTGGGGAAGGCTGAAGTGAATTTTTGAATATCTTTTTGAAAATCGTGTTTTGTTAAGCCTTCCTCTACTTTGTATATATATCTCTATAAAAATTGAAAAATCAAAAACACTTTTACTAAAGTGTTTTCAAAAATACCAAAAAAAATAATAAAAGTTACAGCCTCGACTCGATCGAAAGAAAGGGCGTTGTAAACCAAATAAGTCTCGCAATATAACGAAAACGTAATTTAGTTGTTTATCGGACTATTTTAATTACTACAACCGAATAAGCGGGAAATATGGATAGTTAAGACATTAAATTGCTAGCTGAAGAGAGATCCATTCTTCTCTCCCGTCCCGTCGCGCGTGGTTTTGAAAGAAACGGTTTTCGATTAACGTTACGTTTTAAGAAAAGAAAAACAAAAGAAATAAAAAGTTTTTGTGAAAAAAAAAAAAAAAAAAAAAAAAAAAAAAAAAAAAAACAAACAAACAAAAAGATTTTCCTTTTTCTTTTTCTTTTCTTTTTAATTTTGCTTTTGGTGTATGCACACCCGCTCTTCTTTTGAGAGTCTTATATCACCGTTATCCAATCCCAAAAGGGTAATACGTCACACACACCGTCAACCTAAATTGACCAGGTAATGGTCAACAAGGTCAAAGGCTCAGAACCAATGCTCCGCGGAAGTATAAGGTTTTCCCGGGTCGTTAAAGTCCCGACGAGGTGTGAATGGCAATCAAACGGTTATTTGATCGGGTGAATCTGGATGGATAAGGGTTTGAGTGAGATTAAACTAAGGAATTTACAACGAAATAGCTTAAACAAGCTATGTGAATAAGACGGGAAGCTAGGAAAAACCAGAAACGATTAAAACCTAAAAACGCGTACGTTACGTTTAAATAAAACGTAAACGTACAAAATAAAAAGTGAAAACGTAAATCTGAAAACACCCAGGGGGTGAAAATGACTTTTTTACAAAGTTAAAAGTAAAAGAAACTTTTTAGAAAATTAAAATAAATTTTTACACTAATTAATTATTTAATATTAATTAAAAACTATTTATTACTTATTATTAATATTTAAAATACTTAAATATAATACATTATTAATTAAATACTAAAAATGTGAAAATAAAATTTCTAAAATTGTAAAATGACTAAAAATAAGTTCTAAAATTAAAAATAACTATTTTTGTCTTTTTGTGATTTTTCTATTAATTAATTACTTATTAATTACTAATTATTAATTAAACTATTTTAAATTAAGAAAATTACTAAATGAACAGTAAAAATTCTAAGAAAATTTCTAAAATTACTTTACAACATATAAAGGCTATAAAAAATATAAAAACTTGATTTTACTTAATAAAAACTAATAATGCTATTTTAAACTTAATATTAATTAATAATTAATAAAACTAAAATTAATTCTAATAAATACTTAAAGATAAAATAAAAATCTGAGAAAATTATTATAACTACTTTAATATAAGATATAATTAATAAAAATATAAAAATGACAAGTACTTAATAAAAATTTAAAAATGAAAATTAAAATTAAATTATATTAAATAGAAACTATCACTTAATTTTAAATTTGTTTTTCTTGATTTTTCTTTTATAAAACTATTTTACATCTAAAAACAGTAAACTTTTACAAAAACAAACTTTTTAGAAATAAAAAATAAGCTGATATGAGAGCAAATAAGCCAACAGTTGACTTAGTTTGACCAAAAGGCAAAATGGGCTAAAATGAGATCAAGTGGGACCCACTCTGGTTGAAACAAGTTCCAATAAGCTATGTTAACTTATCAAAGCTGGAATAAGCCAAAAAGGACCACACAATAAGCTATAAGCTAAGAATAAGCACTTGGCTTATTTGTTTGAAACTGAAAATGGGGACAGACTTAGTGAGCTAAATTAGGTGGGACCCAGGGTGATATAGGTCAAACCATTGGTCAAAATCCCAAGCCTGGTAGGGGGAGGGATGAAATGAACCAAGGTTGGTGGTTGTGGTCCACTGGGTTGCTCAGAAAACCACCACCAAGTGGTGGTGGTGGTGGTGGTGGTGAGACAGAGCAGTTATCTGCCCTGCAAGTCACTTTGGTGACTTGTGGGGCCCACAAATAAAATCACAAAAATAAAAGAAAGCTAGGATATCAAAGATGAACTGGTAGACAATGAATAGAAACAAGATTCACCTTCTGAGCTATCACACAAAAATCACAACAATTCTTTCAATTTTGGTAAAAATCTGAGTTTGCACAATTTGACTTTTCAAGTTCTAATCCTACTTTGACTTATGTGAATTTCTAGTGATCATTACTGACTTATATGGAATTCATAAGCTATATTAGGACTAACTTAAGTTACTTTAACAACTTATAAAGAGATTTGAGTGATTATGGGTTCTAATGATCCAACAGTTAACAGACAATGGAGTTTTGGGTAAGATTTTGACTTTGGGCAGTTGAGACTTGAAATTGAGACTTGTTCTAACCTAACATAACCTAATACAGTGGGTTAAGGTCAAATAAACAATGAAGCAACAACAAACTCACCTAGTAAAGGACTAATCCAAACACCCCTTAATCTGTGATCTGTGTGAGCTTTTCAAACCAATGGGCAATTTAAGCTTATGGAACTGAGATACACAGGTCTTCTAGAATGTATTAAACCAAGATAAACACAGATACATAAGATTAAACCTAAAGAACCTATGATTCAATATTCAAGCTAAAATGGACAGTGAAATGGGGAATCAAGCTACATCATGGACTAAGCTAACCAAGGGTACTCCAATGACTACAATGCACATACTTATCACATATAAATAATAAGCTACAATTAATAATCTAGAATGGAGTTTAAAACAGGTATTAAATAGCAGCTTACTTGAAAATGGAATGCAAAATGAGATGGCATATGACTTGACAAGATAAGCTCAAATAAGCTATGTAAAAACTTATTGAGCTTGTCAACAGGGTGTTTGAGCTTACACAGAGATGAAACAACAATTTCAAAACCTTAACACTAACTTTGGAATTTTTGTTGAAATTACTAAAAACTTGATTATATTAAGAAACTTGAATTCAAATTACAATAAGTTTACAAAACACAAATAGATTAGATTACAAGCTTGTTGACTGAAAATGATAACTTAAAAGGATAAGCTTAAACTAATTCGACTAAATTCCTACACTACAACTATTTCTAACTAAAAACTACTATTTCATCTTCTGTTTTCTTCTTTCTTTTATAGCCTCTGAGGAGTCCCCACAGCTTTCCCACTTCATTTCTGGCCCTTGGATTAGCTCTTTAGATCCCCACCGTTTGATTTCACTTTTGGCGGGAAATGGGGATTAGGCAGATTGAGTGGAGTTTGGTGGAGCATTTATTGAGGAGGGGGGAAGGTGTAAGGTATTAATGAGTTTGGTGAGGGTTGGTGAGGACTTTGGAAGAGGGGGAGACATGAAACCTGGAATCATGGAGGTAAAGGTGGGAGAATAGTGAAGGGTGAACAGCGGTACAGTTTTGTGGTGTGGGTTTGACTGGTCAACGACCAGGGTATTAGTTTAAAAGGGTGTGGGCTTTAGGTTTGGGCTTGGTGGGTTTAGAGTGGTAACTGGATCAGGCCTAGGGGTAATGGGTGGGTTAGTTTTTAGGTTTGGTTTGTTTTATTATTTGATTTGGTTAGTTAATAAAACCACAAGGACTATTTTTGTAAAATCTGAAAATACAAGGGCTGTTTTTGTAAACTTTTAAAACTTGTTTCAAGGGTAAAACATGCCATCTTTCAAAAGTCCAAGGTTTTAATAATATAATTTTCACTTTTGGTCCTTTAGGGACTAAAATTGCAATTTATTCAAACTTGAGGGACCAAAATGAACTTTTCTCCAAACTTTCACCTAATGACCAATTTTGATAACTTTTGATCTTCCAAGGACCAAAATTGATTTTTCATTCAAAATTATCCCACCAGGGACTGAATCTGCCAAAATCTGAAACTCCAGGGACCGAAAGTGTAAATTTCCAAAACTTTCCAATTTTTCACCAAAGGACTAAATATGACATTTTATGATTTCAAAATGACCTTTGGTGATAATTTTTCATATTTTGAATATCCAGGGACTAGATTTGTAATTTTATGAAAGTTGGGGGACTGAAACTGCCAATTTTGCAAACTTTATACGTTTTTCATCTGTTTTTGCTCGTTTTGCATCTAAAACATATAAAACACGATTTTGAAATATTTTTAGTATTTTGATGCATTACTGATTGTTTTTTTATGTTTTGCAGTTCAGATTAGACCAAAAATGATGAGTGTTTGAGCACTTATCAGTATACATGATTCACGTTATTTCATAAATAGAGTGCTGGCAATTTTTTAGATACAACGGAAATAGAAAGGAGTGTTTTAATTTTCGTAAATGGGAAACAGTGATGGAGTCTGTGTTGAGAGATTATAAAACACTATAATCTGCCAATTACTATCTAATTCGTGAACTTTTACATTGTTTGGCAGAACAAAGCTTGCTAATGGATTGCTTTCTGGCAAATATTCTGTTCCAGCTGCACGGGTAGGTTCAGATTATAAGTTAACTTTATATTTCAATATTCTATTTCTTGTCTATTGTGCATTAACCATCATTCGTTCATTTCCCAGAATGATGATATGGCAAATGCTGCGGACTCATCTCCAAATGAAGTAAGTTTCTGGCTGGACCTTTTTTTTTTTTTTTTTTTTTTTTTTTTTAATTCTCTATGCATGTTTTCTTGTGTTTTATTATGTTTTATCAGTGCTTTGCAATATTGCATCTACTAAAGTACTAACTTATTCCCTTTTATGTTATTTATATAGAAACAAGAAGGTATACGTCCCAGAATGTTTAAATCAGTAATTGCAGCCAGTCATCCCGAGTTTTCAACCATGCGTCAGCAGGTACATTCAGTATTCTACAAGTTATTGTGTTTATGCTGTCCATATTTTTATATTAGCATACTAGCAGACTACTGAAACTGATTTTAATGCAGGATGCACTAGAATTTTTTCTACATTTCATTGACCAAGTTGAGCGTGCCAATGCTGGTAAGCCTGAATCGGATCCTGCAAGAAGTTTCAAGTTTGGCATTGAAGAGCGCCTTCAGTGCCCTTCTGGGAAAGTTGCTTACAATAAAAGAAATGACTACATTCTTTCCTTGACTATTCCACTAGAAAAGGCTACTAACAAAAGTGAGATCTTCTCTTAACTATGTACTTTTGACTTGCAATAAGCGAAAACGATTTTTTTATCTGTTCTTTTGGTTAATTATTATTTCAGAGGAACTAGAAGAATTTCACAAATTGAAGGCGCAGAAAGAGGCGGAGGGGACTAAGATGTAAGTTGGATGTAGCTTTATTTTGGTGGTCTTTTTATTGGTTTTTGTTGCCGACAATTCATGCTAAGAGTCTTTTACTGGTATCAGTGAATCAGATGAAATTGTACGCCCGAGTGTTCCATTGAGTGATTGCCTGGATAGCTTTTCTCATCCAGAGGAGGTGCAAGGTTTCTATAGCACAGCATTGAATGCTAGGACAACTGCAATCAAGTAATCTTTCTGTTTTCTGCTGCCTTTTAATTACTTCATGAACGGCTCAGAAGTTGGCAAAAGTTTATTTTGAATGCATAAAACATCCTAATTTATATTAATTAATAAATTATAGTAATGGAATAGTATGATATTCGTGGCTGCCTTTTAATTACTTCATGAACGGGTCAGAAGTTGGCAAAAGTTTATTTTGAATGCATAAAACATCCTAATTTATATTAATTAATAAATTATAGTAATGAAATAGTATGATATTCGTGATTGCCTGTGGCACGGAAATATTGGACCAAATCACTGGCTCTGTCTATTTTTAGCAAGTATATATTATGAACATATGTTTAACTTTTGATATAAAGATGTAAAAATTAATCAGTTAAACATAATGTGTATATATGTTTGGTGCAGAATACTAAGATGCAAGCAACAGTAAGGATGGCTTTAATCAACGGCTTCAAGCATCAATTGGAAGAAGGAAATGTTGTGACTTTACAGCGTTACAGTCTTGGAGAGATAAAGCCTCAGTATCAAATGGTCAACCAAAGACTCCGGCTTAGTTTTCTGTCCAATACTTTAGTGAAAAGTGCACTGATTTTACTGGATCAGTCCACGGCTTTCAATTTCATGCTTTTAGGACAATAGCTGATTTAATTGATGAAGAAGTGGGACAATTTGGTATGTGTCTTTATTTTGTATTACCTATGTTATTTCTATTACAAATCGAGTTGACACCGTATATTTGACTTTTACAGATGTTATAGGCCAAGTTGTGGCTTGCGCTGAACTTGACAACTATGACAAGAATGGAAAGCCTGGAAAGAAGAAACCGGTCAATCTTATCGATGCTGAGTAAGTACTTAAACAAATCTATTTGTTTTGTTAACCGTCAAAATCTAAGATACACATGTTAATCTCCAAATTCACTTTCCAATATCTTTGTAAGGGTAACGAACTGAATGTAACTTTGTGGGGAACTTATGCGGAACAATTTTGTGAATTTCTTGCCTCAACCACTAATCATGGTAAAATAATTGCCGTTATTCAGTTCGGGATGATGAAATTCTTGGACAGTAAGTTTTACATTATATTACTAACAATAAGTGTGTATAAAATTGATTTCATATACACCCAATGATGCTTATTATTTTTTTTTAATATCATTGGTTATGTAGAGAAAATGTGTGTGCAAAGCGGGTACTTTTGGAACAAAGTTACATCTTCTAAATGGCGCTGATGCCATATCAGCACCTGAGTACAAGGACATTGAAGATTTTAGAAAAAGGTGTGTCTACAAATCCTCTAATGTCTAAACTTTATGTTCAATATAATCATATGTTATTGTTAATAGTATGTTATTAACTACTATTAGGTTTCTTGAAAATCAACAAGCAAACAAATTTGAGAATACGGCTTCACGTATATCCATCTCTGAAAAAAACTCCACCATGGATAAGGAAATTCCCCATGAGGAATATCACTGAACTTCTGGATGTTAGCCAGGTATAATCTACTAAACACTGCCCGTAACCATGTTTTAATAATATTATTCATAAAAAAGATTTTTGCACAACCTTATATTGTTATGTTTATCAACGTAGGGTGTTACTTCTGTAATTGTCAGAATTCGGAACCATCTGTGCAATTCAAGAAGAAGGGTGGTGGTATGTCGGATGTAGAGGTTGTAAAAAGAAAGTTGTCAAGTCATTCGATATTGTCGATCTTGAGTCTGAAACTCCTCCAAAACCAGCTGGTGCCCCAACTGAATGCTACTGCTCAAAATGCAAAAGCACTGTTTCAAGCATCAAAACAGTGTGAGTATTTTATTTCTTTGGATATTCAGTTAACATAAACGAATGCCATGGAGTGTTTCTGATTCTTTGGTTTTTAGGTTCCGTTTGCAAATTAGGGTCCATGATGAAACCGATACAATATCATTGTCCCTTTTTAATGATGAGGTGCAAGTTGTTGTCGGGAGATCTGCATATCAGTTGGTCGATAAATATTGAAAGGTACGCTTATCTATAATCGTAATATCATATCAGTGTTGACAAAACTAGAGAAATTCAGATTCATTACTTATAACCTTTTATTTTACAAAATGTTATGTAGTCTGAAGATAATGGTGTTTTCCCGCATGAAATTACTGCTATTATTGGTAGAAAAAATATGCTTTCAAAGTAACAATGGATAAAATTAATGCGAAAAAACAATTATCAACAATTACTCATAACTTTTCATCGCAAAAATTTGACTGAATAATAGCTTACAAATTCCTTTATTTTGTTTTTAATATTCAAGCCAGATAATGAGGCGACAAGTAAAAGTGTCCCTGAAGTCACACCATTGGTAAGTATTTTTATTTGGTCAATTACAATTGTCAAACATACAATAAAGGAATTTGATGACATTTTGTGTATGATACTTGCAGGATTTGGAGTCTCAAACAACATCCATAACTCCCAACACCCAGGAAAATTCCAAGAAAAGAGGGGCTGATGATGAACCAGGCAGCGAGTCATCGAATGGCAAGAAGCAACTTGTGTCATGGCTGTAATGTCATGGCTTTCTCAGTATCATGAGCTCAAAGTTTGCAGGCCTAACTCAAATTTTTTGTTATTTTGGGTCTGTAACCATGGTTTTTGAATGTTTGCTAATCTCAGGTTTAAGATTTGAGAACAGATGTGGTGTTTTCAATTAAAGATTTGAACTTAACAAAACAATACAAAAACATAAATATAATTGCATTCTGATTAAATTTGACATATTTAAGTACAATGTCAATTAATTTAAGTCAAATATAGATGATTGAGAGATATATATTTTTTTCCTGAACTGCAGTCATCACTCATCAGCACCAATATAGGGACTTTTTGTGTGTTTGAATTCATAAAAAAAAATGATGCACCACTTAATGTACTAGACTGAAATGTATGGCACAAAGTTATAAAGAATTGTTTGTTTAGTCGTATAGCTCTTTTTATTTAGTCGTATTTTAGTATACTAAGTTTTGGGGTTCTTTTTTGTTTTTTTTAATTGAATTCGTATTCGTATGGTATTTTGATGTTTTATTTTATTAATATACTATTAATTGAAATAAACTGATAGAGCTAGCCCGCCCATCGGGCGGGTCTTGAAGCTAGTATATATATATATATATATATATATATATATATATGTGTGTGTGTGTGTGTGTGTATGTATATATATATATATATATATGTGTGTGTGTGTGTGTGTGTGTGTGTGTGTGTGTGTGTGTGTGTGTGTGTGTGTATGTGTGTGTGTGTGTGTGTGTACGCGCGCGCGCAAAGCAAGAAATAGAACATGAATGTCTACTTGATTCAATCATATAAGATGATCATTAAGATAAACATCATTACAACATTCAATATGCTAGAAGCATATTGATTATACAACAATAAACTAAAAGGAACAAAATAGTCCTAAATTGCCAAAGCATAAAGCTTAGTTGTTTGATGGAGAAGGATATGGAGTAGGGTATGGAGTAGAAGAGGTGGATCTCACGATGTTGTATCGTGTCAAGGGTGGTATTTGATGGGGACGAGTGAGAAGATATTCGATCCAAGAGATATCTTCAATCAAGTAGAGGATTTGTTTTTGGAGGAAGATGCAACAAGGGCAAAAGTGAGTGTGGTTTGTAACTTGATCCAAGTTGAGAGAGTGAGGTAAGAAATTTGCATAGGGTGATGATGGAGGTTTCCGTTTGTTGCGTTGAGCAAGATGCATAGCAAGGAGATCGCTTAGATCATGAATTTGGTTTATTTTTTCACGGAACTTTTGCTTTTCCGTGGCAATGTGGAGAGAATCATTTTATTGATATGGATGAATTGGGTTTGTGTAGTTGGAATTGAAATTGTTGGGTGTGTAGTTTGAGGGTTGATCAAACTTGTAGGGATCATTATAAATGGTTGGAGGTTCAGATGTGTAGTTTAGCATGAAGGTGGATGTTTGGCCAATGTTGTATGGTTTGTAAAGAGGATCAAAGGAATGTCCTTGTGGGTTTGGTGTAAAGTTTGGGAAGTAAGTAGTTGGAGGTGTTGATTGATTTCTAACTTCATTGGTTATGATGGATTTGTTTCGAGGGCTTTTTCTTTGCCAAACGGGTTTTTCCGTCATCCTTGCTAGCCTTGAGGCTTTTGGTTTTAGTTTGTTTGGAGAGGTCATGATGAGATGAATGGAGAGTGTGAAGAATGGGGTATTTATAGTGTGAGATTTGTGTGTTTATGGATGGATAAGGTTTGTTTAGGAGATTAGAACAAAATATGTTTGTAAATTTTGGGAAGTGTAGGATGAAATGGGCTAAAAGGCAGAAAAGATTCTGTAAAACTGGACCTTCATATGGCCGGTCCCCTTAATAATTAAGGGGGCCGCCTTACATAATTAAGGGGGCTGCCCATCTGGTGGTTTCCAGATTACCAGAATTGGGTTTTTGGCAGAAAATTTGCAGAAAGGTTGTGTTTTTGGGTTTGGATTCAAGCAAGTTCAACACTTTGAGGCAATTTAGCATCTAATCTATTCATAATATAGCATGCATGCAAAAACACTTAAGTAATAGAACAAATGAGCAATCAATAATTACATAGAGGGAGCAAGTAAACACAAGGGCAATCAATTCTTCCTAGCTGAACTATCTTAGATCAAGGGCAAAGGCAACTAGTGAGTGAGAAACTATTTATGGAACAAAAATGACAACATCGTTTGTGAATTTTCCCTAGTGTGTGTCTATATGCAACAAATGTGCAGTTGTGATTGTTTCGACTCCTAAATGCAAATAAGAAAAACTTCCTAAGAAACAATCCAAAAGCTCCTTGATTCGATTTTTGCTCAATTCATGAATGTCAATGGTATATATTAGATTATATATCTTGACAATTCATGTGAGATTTTATGCATGATTTTAGAAAATGTTTTTGGCATTATTCAACAATGCAAGAAAAATGGTTTTCATATGTTTCTTAGATGTGAGAATATTTTTAAAGAAAATTTGATTGGGTTTTACAAGAGTGTTTATGCAATAAAATGAGGTTTCCCAATCTTTAATTTTGTGCAAAATAGATTCCTAGACTCAGATTTGAAGAGGTGGAAGAAAAATAAATCTTATGCAATAAATATGTAGTACGAATGCAATAAAATTTAGTCAATTTGTTCCATCATTCCAAATCCTAAACGCAAGTGGTTAAATAGTTCTCGCTTAAGGGATTAGTGAATATATCCGCAATGTTATCTTCCGATGCAACCTTTTCTATAAATATGTTTCCTTTTTGTACATTATCCCTAAGGAAGTGGTGGCGTATTTCTATATGTTTAGTCCTAGAATTTTGAACCGGATTTTTACTTAAATCTATCGCACCTTTGTTATCACACATAATAGGAATATTTTCTAACCTAATGCCATATTCTACAAGAGCTTGTTTCATCCATAGTGCTTGTTGACATTCCTTTCGAGCGCTTACATATTTGGCTTCGGTGGTAGAAATAGCAAGAGTGGTTTGCTTCTTCGAAAACCAAGATGTTAGACAACATTCCATAAACGTTCAAATACCGCTAGTGCTTTTTCTATCTACGTAGTCTCCCGCATGATCCGAATCTGCATAGACGATGGTTTCTATGCCGGATCCCTTAGGATACCATAATCCTAAGTGTATAGTGCCTTTAATGTATCGGAAGATACGCTTAACCGCTTCTAGGTGAGAGGTTTTGGGATCCTCTTGAAAGCGGGCACAAAGGCAAACACTAAACATGATATCGGGTCTACTTGCCGTTAAGTATAGTAAACTACCTATCATTCCTCTATACTTAGTGTTATCCACGGACTCACCTTCTTCGTCTTTTGTGAGTTTCACTTCCGTAGACATAGGAGTTTTCATGGGTTTTGAGTCTTCTAGGCCAAATTTCTTAAGCATTTCCTTAATGTACTTAGATTGGTTAAAGAGTATTCCATCTTCTAATTGTTTTATTTGTAATCCTAGGAAAAAGTTTAGTTCACCCATCATGCTCATCTCGAACTCATCATGCATGATTTTGGCAAACTCATCACACATTTCTTGACAAGTCGATCCAAATATGATGTCGTCGACATATATTTGAACAATGATGAGATTTAGGTCTTTCTTTTTAGTGAAAAGAGTGTTATCTACCATTCCCATGGAATAATTATGTTTAATAAGATATGCTTTTAATCGATCATACCAAGACTTAGGAGCTTGTTTGAGTCCATATAAACCTTTCTTTAGTTTATAAACATAATCAGGTTTTGCAAAGTCAATGAATCTTGGAGGTTGTGCCACATAAACCTCCTCATTGATAAAACCGTTGAGGAATGCACTTTTCACGTCCATTTGGAATAACTTAAAGTCTAGGGCGCATGCATAGGCAAGTAGTATTCTAATAGATTCTAATCTAGCTACGGGGGCATAAGTTTCGTCATAATCAATTCCTTCTTGTTGATTATAACCTTAGGCAACTAACCTAGCTTTGTTCCTAGTTACTATTCCATTTTCATCTAGCTTATTTCTATATACCCACTTAGTTCCTATGATGGTCATGTTTATTGGATTTGGGACTAATTCCCAAACGTCATTTACCTTAAATTGATTTAATTCTTCTTGCATAGCCATAACCCAACTTTCATATTTTAATGCTTCATTAATATTATTAGGTTCAATTGCTGAGAGGAAACAAAAGAAATTATTTTTATCTTGGGCTTGTGACCTAAGGGTTCTTTGATTAAGATTTCCTATTATGTTATCTAATGGATGTGATTTAGATTCCTTAATATTAACTACTTCGTTAGCTTCTAAGTCTATAATTTCATTATCATTTCCTAGGGGTTTTGTTTTACTAACCTCAATAGCTTCATTTTCAACTAAGTCATCATCTTCTAAAGGTAATGTTTTAGGAGGTGGTGGTATTTCATAAAATGTTACATTTAATGGTTCTTCTACTTTTATAGTGTGTTTGTTAAGTATTATATATGCTTTACTATTTTGCGAGTAACCTAAAAATATTCCTTCATATGATTTTGGGTCGAGCTTAGTAAGGTAATCCCTAGTGTTTAAAATATAACATTTACTTCCGAATACCCTAAAGTAGCTTAAATTAGGTTTTCTACCTCTTAGCAACTCATAAGGAGTCTTTCCTAAAATTCTCCTAATTGATACTCTGTTAATTATATATGTCGATATATCTATGGTGTGACACCAAAATTTTTGTGGGATGGATTGTTCATTTAACATTGTTCTACTCATTTCTTGTAGTGACCTATTCTTTCTTTCTACTACGTCATTTGATTGAGGAGTACGAGGAGCGGAGAAACTGTGATATATTCAATTTAAATCACTATATTTTCCGAATTGTACTTCGTTATCAAATTCCCTACCATGATCCGTCCTAATAGATACTATTGAACATCCTAATTTATTTTGAATCATTTTACTAAATATTTCAAATTTTTCAAAGGCTTGGGTTTTGTCACTTAGAAATCTAGTCCACGTATATCGTGAATAGTCATCTACTATTACTAAGGTATAATGGTTTCCTCCATAGCTCTGCACAGCAGATGGACCAAATAGATCCATATGTAATAATTCAAGGCATCTAGTAGTGGATACTATGTTCTTAGCTTTGTGACTTGCATGAGCTTGTTTTCCAATTCTACAAGCATCGCAAAAGTGTTTGTCATATCTTAGGTTAGGAAAGTTTCTAACTAATTCCTTAGAGGCTAAAGATTGTATTTGTTGCATGTTTGCATGTCCTAATCTCCTATGCCACAAAGTGGAGTTTTCATCTAGAGTTGCTAGGCATATCTTATCTTCCGGTTTGTTTCCTAGTTTCATAACATATCTGCCTCCTTTCCTAATTCCTTTACCTATGACTTTTCCATTCTTAACTATTTCGCTATCCCTATCCGTAAAGGTAACCCTACATTTATTATCGCATATTTGGCCTATACTAAGTAAGTTATATGTTAAATTAGCTACATGCTCAACATTTTCAATAGTAAGTGAGTCTTGAGAGATCGTACCTTTCCAATGATTTTTCCACGCAAATCACTACCGAAAATGACATTACCTCCATTGTATGCCTTGTATGTAGAAAATAGCTTACGATTTCCCGTCATATGCCTCGAACATCCGCTATCCTTGATCCATTCATCGGGCTCCAAGTCTATTCCTAAGCATATTTCATCGGTCGCTTTGGCTACAAAGCATTTTTCGTCTCTTGGTTTTTCCACTTCTTCTTTGTCACTATCACTCCATGTTCCACTAACGAAGGCGCCTTGATTTTCATAACCCGGTGGCTTTGGACATTCGCCAATGATGATTTGGACTTTCACATCTAAAGCACTTTCTTCTCCCGTAGTTATCACTTCTATTTATTTGAAATCTTCTTTCGTCTCGTGATTGTCTAGTAAATCTTCCTTGTTTTTTGAAAAAAAAAATTAAATTCTCTTACGGCCATTGCATATTCTTCGTCTTCACTTTCGTCACTGGAATCATCATCGTCACTAGGTTCCTTTTTGGCTTTTAGAGCAAGAGATTTAGTTTGTTCTTTCTTGACTTTGACCATTTCCGAATCTCTTCTTATAATTTCTTCATGGACCTTCAAGTTGCCAATAAGTTCATCAAGTGATAACGTCATCAAATTCTTCGATTCTTCAATTGCCATGACCTTAGCTCGCCATTTTGGATGCAATGCCCTAAGAAATTTCCTAACACAATTCTTACTAGAAAAGGCATCATCAAGTGCTTTTAAACTTGTGATAATAGTGTTAAATTTAGCAAAAGCATTATCTATTGATTCCTCTTTCAGAATCGTAAATTGTTCATATTGTTGTACAAGAAGCTCTATTTTATTGTCTTTGACTTGACTATTACCTTGGTGAGTAATAAGTAGTGACTCCCAAATTTCTTTGGCGGTATTACACATAAAAATTCTTTCATATTCTTTGCGAGGTAACGCATTATAAATTACCATTTTAGCTTCATTATTTTTTGCTAGTTTCTTTTTCAAATCATCATTTTGTTTTTCAAAAGGTACAATTTCATCCATTTTAGTTTCCGGATTTTGTTGAGTAGGAGGAAAATCACCAAAAGTAATAACATGCCAAAGATCAAGATCTTTAGATTTCACATAAGTTTCGAATCTATTTTTCCAATATAAAAATTCATCACTTTCAAATAGTGGTGGTCTTTGCATAGATTGCCCTTCTAAATATTTTTCAGATTCCATAGATCGTTGCAAGTTTTAAAATACAATATATTTTAAAAATCTCGCTTGACCTGGCTCTTGATACCAATTGTGGAAAACTAGAAGGGGGGGGGGGGGTTGAATAGTTTTACGTCTTTTTAATTTGTTAAAAAAAATTTGTTTACACGTTTTGTTTACTTTCAAAAATTGTAGATTCGATATTATGTGAATTCAAGTCTTGCACAATATAAGCAACTAAAATTAAATACTAAAGCTATAATAATGTAAGTAATGAAATAAGCAAGAGATGGAAAGATCGAACCGCGAGACAAAAGATTTATAGTGGTTCGGCTACAAGGACGCCTTCCTTGCCCTACTCCACTCCCCGAGCACCTAACTCGAGAGTTTTCTTCACTATGTCAACAAGTTCCCTTATGGCGGAGAAAATCTTACACACCAATTTACACACCACAACTTAGTCACACCTTATTCACACCTTCTACTCAACTTCTCAACACCTAGTCACTACTAAATCTTCACTACTTCTTCTTCACACCTATCCACTAATAAATCTTCACTACTTCTTCTTCACACCTATCTACTTAATATACACTACTTATTCTTTACAACTATCTTACTTCACAATATCAACACAACTTGCTAATCTATCTTCTATCAAATATTCACAACTAATTACACAAAGAAATAGATATAATGAATGATGCTCTAACAACTTGGATGTGGAGGTCACAAAAAATTGTAATACTTCTTGTCTTGGTAGATTGAAGTATTCTTCTCTTGCACTTGAAAGGGTGAGACTAGGATCACTTTGAAACAAAGATTAATGTATATATGATCAAAGGAGTTTAGGAAATGGAAATGGGGATTTAGATCAGAAAGTTTTGGGGTGCAAAAGGTGAGAAAATTGTGTGAAATGAACCAGTATTTATAGCACAAAAAAATACTGTTCTGGAGCGTGCCGGTCCCCTTAATTAGGGGCCGGTCCCCTTAATTATTAAGGGAACCGCCTAAGGAATTAAGGGGGCCGCCCCCTCCAGAACGTTGGACTTATTTGTCATTTTGTGGGGAAGGTTTTTATGGATTATATTTGCCATTTTTGGTTAAAAATTTTAAATTCATATATTTATAATGATTTAAACATATTCTTTTAATTCCAAAAATGATTTTGTAAAAGATATAAAATGTTTGTGACATTTTATAAAAATTCTTGTGATTGAGAAAATGTTCCTTTGATCATAGAATGCAATATATACTTTGTTTCTTCATACCTTAAGTGATTTGGATTTAAAGTGAATTATTTATCGCTAAATACTTGTTTACGTCATAATTTTTAGTTTAATGAATTTACGTTTTGTGATTATCAAAACATAGAGATGTCAATGAATTGTTAACAATGTTTCTAGGCATTATTTATGTTTACACATTTTGTTTACTTTCAAAAATTGTAGATTCGATATTATGTGAATTTAAGTTTTGCACAATATAAGCAACTAAAATTAAATACGAAAGTTATAATAATGTAAGTAATGAAATAAGTAAGAGATGGAAAGATCGAACCGCGAGACAAGAGATTTATAGTGGTTCGGCTACAAGGACACCTTTCTTGCCCTACTCCACTCCCCGAGCACCTAATTCGAGAGTTTTCTTCACTTGCATTACCTATAGAGATATCTAAAGATATGAATAACGTTTTTAGGCATTTATTTATATCAACACCTTTCACACAATCAACACGATCCTCACACAATCTACACAATCCTCACAATCAACTCAATCTACCTTGATCCACTTGATCAACACTCAAACACACTAGCTACAAGAGATCCCCAAGATCTCAACACGATTACAATGATCCACACAAGATAGCAAATACAATATTACAACACTTGATGTATATCAAGATACAATCAAGCAAATAGGTAATGCAAGTGCACTACTCAAATACTCTAACACTTTGCATCTTCTTAAAAACTTGTGTTCTTCTCTTGACTAGTAGAGGAATGTAGGTGATCTTTGGTTGGATGAAAGAATCACTCTTTAAGCAAAAGAAAACTAACTAATGATTTAAGAAGTATAACAAGAAAAGGAGGATGGAATGCAGAAATTTTTGTGTGAAAAAGGATGGTCAAAAACTGAGAAGTGAGGTGGTATTTATAGGAAATGAAAATTTGACCTTTATGGGGGGACGGTACCACTAAATAGCATATGGTACCACTAAATTTAGTGGTACCGTGCCAGACAAAAACGCTCCCCTTTTTATTTTTAGTGGTGAAGATTTATTTGGGAAAGTTTGGAGCTAATTAGGGGGAAAATAGCTGTTAACCTTTTTTGAAATCATTTTCCCAAATAAAACATTTTTTTAAAATTCAAAAATAATATATAAAATGTATTTTTGAAAAGAATAGTTTGTCACCTCACAATTGTAGAGTTAAAAACACAAATTCACTTCTTAGATCATTTGTCAAGTAATCACTTTGTTTGTTCATACCTAGAGTGATTTGCGTAGAAATCGGATATTTCGATTAAAAACTTGTTTACGTTAGTTTTGACGTAAAATGTTTTCACATCTTGTTATCATCAAAACGTAGAGGTATCGAAAGATGGGAATCACGTTTTTAGACATTCTTTGCATCAACACAATCTAGTTAAAAGAGTCACATCAACAAGATCCATGTTAGTAATTACGCATCAACAATTTAAGACTACGAAATGCGAAAAGGGAAACATCATACTATCAATTCCAAGCTGATTAAGCAAGTAAATTATCCAAGTTCAATGAACAATCAAATCTAAAAAATAACTACAATCAAGCAGCTCAAACTCATATCAGCATAAGATTCAGATATGGAATCAAATACATGATCAGATTCAAAATCAAAAGTCAAACTTGGATAGTTGACTTACTAATTACAAAACAATATCACTACAATGCCCTTCATTAAAAAAAAAAAAAATTAAAAAAAGAAAAGAAAAAAAAACTGGACTGGACTGGACTCATCTTTTACAATCGCTCTGAAAATGACGGCATCGAATCCGACCCATTTAAATTTAAATAGTCTTTCAACCTTTTAACCAAATCCAACTCATTTCCTTGATGATCAACACCACAATTAACATCTTCCACAGCTTCTAAATAGTCCAATGAATTACTTGAAGAGCTCGTATTTGAAGAATCGACTTTCTCATCATCCCATAACAAACCTTTTAGTTCCGATGGGAAATGATGTCAATGTTGGGAAATGGTGTCACTGTTGTCAGATCCACACTACTAATAGTCAACTCATCATTGAAAAAATATTGATTTTTCCGTTGGGAAATGGTGACATTGTTGTCAGATCTAAGAAAAAATAAATAAGAAATGAATAATTGGGTTTTAATGGTGGTGGTGGGATGAATAGGTGGGTTTTAATGGTGGTGGTGGGTGAGTTAGTATATATGTAATAACAAATTAATAAGAGGGTATATATGTAATTTACATAAAACACGTGTCATGATTTTAACTAAGTCGCCCAGACCCAAAGTAGCTTATGTCTAGTTTGAGAAGTTTAAATATTCGTGTAAAAAAAAAGTGAACTCCGTTGGGCTACTTGTCATTTAGAGAATTAAGAGAGAGAGGAGGAGGAGGAGGAAAAAAAAAGTGTGTTCTTGATTTTTTTAAGGAAGATAAGTGATGAGAAAGGAAAATCTATATATTTTTTGTTAACAAAATCTTTCGCCCAAATGTCAGTAGAAAAGGAAGGAACTAGTTTTTTTGCTTTCTTCTTCGATTTTCTTTTTTATTTTACTTTTTTTTAATAAGCAGCCGGAGAACATAGTGTAAGGAATACAAGCACGTGAAAATGATCAATAACATTAAACTAAACTACCATACATTTATAGAAAATATTAGGGGGCATTTAAAAGTGATTAGTAAAATAAGTGGGGTTTATAAGTAAATCACGCATTAAGAGGTAAAATAACGGGCCAGCCAAAAGGGTTTAGAGAGGATTACGGGACACTGTTTATATTTTGGGGTTTTTTTGCCGGAATAATTCGTGTAAGGTGGAGGATGAGAATTTTTTTTGCCGGGCCATTATTTTTTCTTGCAGGTGGATTTTGGTTGAATACTTGATTTGTTATGTGAAAACAGTTAGGATTAGTAGCAGAGGTGTTGTTATTAAAAATTTTGTTGATTTTTTATGTTAGTCTTATGAATAGGTCCGGGAGAATTTTTAAGTGCTTCATTTACCTTATGTAAAAATAGTTAGGATTACTAGCACAGGTGTTGTTAATTGTTACTAAAAAAACTGTTGATTTTTGATGTTAGTCTTATGTGTAGGCCTTATTCAGGATTTAGGCGCGTTGTGCTTACGTGATTAGTCAACATATTTGTATTCCCGGTAATTTTGATACTGATTTTTTGGATTGTGTTTCTTTTAATTCAGATTCTGATTTTTTTTTTTTTTTTTTTTTTTATGTTTTATTCTTGAATTTCCATATACTCATAATGCTTGCTTATAATATCGGAATAGTTATACTTTCTTGCATCATTATTACTTGCATTATCATACTATCTTATAAAGCATTTAGGCATTCTAAAAAAAGAAATACTTAAAATTCAGCATTACAAGTTCTTAAGCTAAAACTACAACTAATTAAAACACATTTTCTAACATTAAAGACAATTATAAGTTCTTAACCTAAAAGTACAACTAATTAAAACACATTTTCTAACATTAAATACAATCTTTAAATAGAAATATTTAAAATTCGGCATTACAAGTTCTTAAGCTAAAAGTACTAATTAAAACACATTTACTAATACTAGACGAATACCCGTGCATAGCAACGGGATTTTATAGCGACAGATAGTTTATTGATAAAAAAAGTTTAGGTTATAAATGAAAAATAATAAAAGTTCGAAGATTTGAGAATTTAACATAATGTTTTGAAACCCGGTTCGACCCGGGTGGTTCAACCGGTTGAACCGTTCCAGTCGAAAAATGGATCGATTTAAACCGGGTCAACTTGCTAGGTTGGGTCGAAACGGGGCAAATTAAACTGGGTCAACCCGTCCGGGTTTGAAGCATCCCGGGTCAACCCGGTTTTTGTTTTAATTGGTTGTATTTAATTTTATAGATATGTTTTTAATTAGTTGTACAATGTGAATAAATCATTGTACTTTTAAGTAATGGATAATGTTTTGAAACCCGGGTGGTTCGACCGGTTGAACCGTTCCGGTCGAAAAATGGGTCGATTTAAACCGGGACAACCCGCCGTGTTAGAAGCGTCCCGGGTCAACCCGGTTTGTGTTTTAATTGGTTGTATTTAATTTGGTAGATATGTTTTTAATTGGTTGTACAATGTGAATAAATCATTGTACTTTTAAGTAATTGAGTGTTTTAATAAGAGTATTAAATGCATTTCAATATTTCCTTATATACATTTTTCAACATTCCACAATATTGACTATTCCACTTTTCACCTTTGACTATTTTTCCATTATAGATAATATAGATTAAATACAATATAAAGCACTATTAATATGGTCAAGATATTTAATGTAATCAATTAATTAACTGGTCAATAAATACAATTAATGCAGTTATTAAAACACCCCTTACATAATAAATGCAAATTATCAAAACATACAACCAACTTAAACACACTTCCTGCATTAAATGTAACCGATACAAGCGCAGGCCAAACGGGCTGCAACTCCTAGCTATCACTTGCAAAGGGCGCGGGTATCTACTAGTCTTACTAAAATATGATGGGAAAAACAAAAGATGAAACTGGAAATAATAAGCCTAAGATCCTGAAATTGGATTACGCCTCACATCTAAGAGACAAGATGTAAGGAGGCGTTTTTTCTACAATGGTTTTGGAGCGTTTGATGGCAATGTTGCACCGGGGACAGAGGTTGTTGACAGTGGTTTACAAGAACAATTTTTGGGCAGTAGCGTAATGGCACATGATATGGATATTGAGTCTGTGAGATCAAACCGTATTGATCTTGAAGGTGAATAAGTTTTTTTTGACATTTTTTTAGTACATTCTGTATAGAATATATACTTACAACTGATGTTTGCTTTTGTCTTCATAAATCATTCGATTCAGGGGTATCGGCTTCTTATAGTTTGAATGCCAAAACAAGAAGAGCTTCTGACAGTCGCGTAGTGAATCATGATACGGACATTCAATGTGTGGGATCGGGCAACATTGAGCCTGAAGGTTAGTTATATTTTTCTGAATTTTTTTGTGATGTGTTCTATATAGGTTAATATATAATTGACTATTCTAATGTAGTCAAAAATTAAGCAGTCAATGCTACTGATCCTGACTACTTCAGGGGTATCGGCTTTTTGAAATTTCTTTACTGCTTCATTATTATTCAGTTCATACATGTTATGTTGAGAATCGTTGAACCTAAATTAATTGTGTTTGGATCAGACTACTACATAATTAAAGTATGTCTGGAGCAGACCAGTTCACTGAAAAGACCAGATGTGTTAGGAGCAGACCAAAAATGTATATGTAGAAATGAGTGGTGTTTGGAACAGGCAACTGTAGAAATAAAGTGAGTTCGGATCAGCCAAGTGCCCCAATAAGATGTGCTTAGATTAGGCTACTGCAGCAATAAGGTATGTTTGCATTAGGCTGCTGTAGAAATATGATGGATTCAAATTAGGCTACTGCAGCAATAAGCTGTGTTTGGATTAGGCTACTGCAGCAACAAGAAGTGTTTGGATCAGGTTATAACAAGTATGAAAAATGTTTATAACGGACTGCAAATGTACATCAGGTCATTATGTATTAACAACGAGGTTTCTTTGGAACAGAATAAAAAAGTTAGCTTGCTAAAAGCAAAGGAAACAAGTGAGCGTAATGTAGAGAATGAAAGTAGATAGTTTAGGCAGTCACATATTGGTATCTTAATGCATGACAATGTGTACTGTCACTCGCCAATACTTGGTGAATCACAATCCTTACCCTGCACCATATCACATTTGGAACTTTGATAAGTATTTGGGTGTATTGCATTGGGTGTTTGGAACTGCTTTTAGAATCTGCCCATTTTGTATTATGATACATTAGTTGAGGAGTGTTTGTGATTGCTTTGTGAGTTAGCTGATTTGGTGAAAATAAGCAGCTTGAAGTTGTTTTCAGAGACTTTTATCAGTTTTTGAAGGCAATGAACCGGTTAGCAGGTTTAATAAGAAATCCAAATGCCGAAAATTTCAATGTAGAAATTTGGTGAAGATGTTAACACTCAGACAAAAAACAAAACTATATCAACATTTAAATATGCAATAACAAAAACTTTCCAATGTCAGTGTGCTTCAACGTAAATGTAAGCTTGAAAGGTGGAACTTAACCTATTGTAGAATTATTTGACTCCATTATGACCACCTCATTTCTGAACGACTTTGCTAATATGTACCCTGTTAATGTATTAGGTCACTTGTACTTGTGATACTTTAATTGCTAAATGATTCTTTATAAGCATATGCATGTAATACCAAACTCCCCTTAAATCACTACTAATTAAGTGGTTTGAAGACATGTCTAGATTAGCCACTTAATTGAGAGAGGGATTTGTGTGGACCTCCCCAATAAGATGAAACAAGGGTTTGGGGCCTCATTAAGTGGAAAAGAAACGCCCCTGCCTTTGGTACAAGAAGATACATTTCAGTTTCAGTTAAATAAACCATGAAACTAACATCTGATAACTTTATAACATGATAATCAGATACGTTTCCTGCCTTCTTTGACAAAATCAAACATGTCACAATAATCTATATCAACACAAGAAGAGAATGGTATTACACTATTACACATCATGTGCAATCTGCACAAAAAAGGTCAAAAATGACAGCGGTGTATTCGAATGTGTGGATCACGGGCCACAAACGAATCCCACCTACAGGTAAAATCACAGCAAATAACACAACTTATTTACTTAAAAAATCTCATATCTGCAATTGATACATGCAGGTACAACATCAAAGCTTTTATTGCAGACCACTCCGGAACAGCCCAGTTCACGTTCTTCACTCCAAGCTCTGATGATGTGATCGGATTAGATTGCTACAAATTAGTGAAATTGCTCCAGGTGCCAGACCCTCATCAAATTCCTGTCGAAATACAAGCAATCAAAGGGAAAAAAACACACCTTCCAGTTCCACTTCAACCCCTCTTGCAAAAAAGGATCGGTCAACTTCATCCTATATGACGTCCTGGATACAGCAGATACACAAATCCAAACAGAAAAGCAGTGTACAGGTTAGAAAAGTTCATTTCATATTCGCTTCCCACATACAAAATGAAAATTCTATAAAATCTTAAAACATACCTTACTTCTCCATAATCGCAGCAACACCACTGCCACCAAAATCAGCTACAACCCAATCTTCTGGAAAACCAATCTCAAGAAACAAAGTTACCAACAAATCAACAAAGAGAGCACTTTTCCAGCATAAAAAAAAAAAAAAAAAAAAAAAAAAAAAAAAAAAAAACGATTAAGAAACCACATCAAAGTAAGCAAATCCACATTTTTAGCTCTCCGTGACTTCCACACTTTTCAGTGCAGCCCATTCACGACTACATCAGATCTTTTGTAACAAAAACTAGCTTCAAACTCTGTAATTGTGTAATCAAGTCTGCACTTTAACTATATGCCTCTATTAAAAATTTGGTGGTAGTAAAAGTGCACATTTTAGGAAATATTGCAAGTGCACTTAGACATACAACTTAGTATTTGTAAGTCTGTTAGCCATGGATATATTTAACTCAACTTTATAATTAAGTATGTATATGTATTGTGGCTACAATTCTAAGCTTCAACGCAATGACGTATAACAAGATGATTATTGATAAATTCACCCTACTTTCTCGATTAACACCACGCTTATGCTGAATTACACTATATACTAAAGGTTGGATATGAGGTTGGCAACAACGTAAATTTTATTTTTTTGGCGATCTACTATGTAATATGTCTTGCCATGTGAAAATGTACAATGACATATATACAAGCCGTGAACAAGGCACCGTATATTCACTGTATCTATCATGTTCGTTTGTGATGGTCACAGACAATATGCATTGTTGAAACCCTATATATCAAAGAAAAATTTCTAAAGGAAACTAGTTTGAAATATATTGTATCATGTAAAATGATTCAGTGAACCTCAAGTTTTGTGTGTGGGATAAAATTTTGGACTAGCCGTAGTCTCAGGTAAAGGTATTTGTTTATATTATTTTTACACTTATTATGGGGTATGAGGTGGTTGTGAAAGGACCACTTTGACTAATGTATTTCATTGGTTTGATAACTTGGAAACTCTACTTTTCTTATTGTCTTTTGAGCCACCGGGTTTTGATGATTATAGCTAACTAACATTCATCCTAGCTTAGGTTCGCTCTCTAAATCATATCAATAAGTTTTTTCTTTTGAAAATAAATAATAATAATAATAAAATATAAAAAACATCAAGCTTTTTAAGATGGCAGCGCCACAGTTCTTGGAAAAGTTGATTGGAAACTTTCACCTTTAGCCTAGTTAGTCCTGTAATAATAAGATGAGCAAAGCAATCCATGGAGTTCCTTTGATCTGTCTTTGTCTATAGCACAAGCAAGCGACATCAATGGGACATTCATCGGTGCTATTGAACTAATTATGAGCGCTTCATGTATAGTGTAACTTCCAAAAACTTATAGTACAACGATCTAAAACAAGCAAGTGCAAATTAAATTACATGCGTTATTTAAGCTCAGATACCATATTCTCAGGTATATATTTCCATGATAAAATTACAAAGAGATGATACAAAATTATAATACAATAATACATCAATCCCTAACTAGGTAACTTGGAAAACCAATGATATGGGCCAAAAAGGCAAGACCATTACAGTGAGCCACACACACGGGCTTATAGAAAACACATTCCTTAACAGTTTGTAGCTTATAAACGCAATCATATAAGATCATTAATCATAGACTTATTTGGCACACAAAGAATCATCCAAATTCTACCAATAGCAATAAAAGGAGCAGATAAGGGCATCTAGTCATGGAGATGAAGAGCATCCTAAAAATTAGTGGAGGGAGCAATTATTTAAACTTAATGTCTAAGTATATTAACACAATCAAGAATGGGTCAATGCCAATCATAAATAGTATTAAGTACAAGTTGGTACTTGTTTGGCTCCCATTTGAACAACATCCAACCTCTTGTCATTGACATTTGGACTGTTGTTCTTGTCGACACTATTGTGCCACCTTTTCATCACTAAGCTTCTTTCTTTAAAAAAAGATTAATCATTAAGGAAGAGATAAGATAATGATGCATTGTTACATTAAGTGCAATCAAGATTCATGTCCCAAATGAATGGTATTCCCTCTAGGCTAGACGTCGACAAGTCATTGACTACCTTTTCGTAACAACAAACTATGAGGATTTTACCAATCGAAATCAATGACGTCGACAAGTTCTGGCTACCAAAATTTACCAAAAGTCGTAAGACATCTCAAAATGTAAAAATTATAGATGTTTTGTGTGCAACCCTTATGGAAAATCTAACATACTGCATAATATACCAAAACCACTAAGCCATCATTATATAGCAAATAAATAAATAATTAGATGGAATTCTAAAAGCAATTAAGCTTTCTAGAAAAGATAAAGATGAGTTGGTCTAAAGTATATAAAAACTTTATATGCCAATTAGTTTTGAATGGTTCAGATTTCGTTTAATCTCTTTTGTCCATCCCTTTTGAATATAATTGGACTATTAGTGTACCAAATATATATCACTTACCAGAACAGGAAAGAATGACAAAGAAATTAACTTTCGTGATCTTGTAACTAACTTCATTTGGTACACCACATGCCCAAATAGATTATGCCAAAAAAAACTAGTTGAAAAATGACAAGGACAACGAATTTCAGGCGCCATTCGCCAAGATCGATTGGTATGCTTTTACAAGACAGTATCAACAGCAAGATAAGGTGCTAATAAAAAGCCACAAAAGATCTGAAAAAAATGTGAGGAATTTTTTCCATTCCTCTTAAAGTGCTTACCTTTAATGCAAGCAAGAATCAAACTATAAACAAAGGATGGCCATTTCTGTGGTACTAAAAACATGAGTCTGCCACATTTCTATCAAAAGTATTGATTCTTTATAAAAATATTCTTCCAGTCTAATTTATTGATCACAAAAGCATAACATGCTTAAAACAAACTTAACATATATTATACCAATTTTGATTTTAATAGTGGAAAATATCCAACATCAAACTGTTTAGATAAGTGAGCAATCTAGATGATTTCATAAGATTCAACTGTTGTACTTCACATAGAATCAAATCTTGTCTAGGATCATGTAGAAATAAAAATCATCCCTTGTACTTCATTAGATTTTAGGGTGTTAATTTGTAATCTTTTTTAGTGTTCTAATCAATCAAACTTAGAAGTGACCCCACAGAATACCATAATAAAAAACTAAAGTGATCGACTTCTAAAAGAAGCACTTCAATAAACATTTTTGTGATAAGTACTACCACTAACTACACCACTATCACCATAGCATTATAGAAAGGAGGCCTTCTAACCCTTTTTTCCTCACATTCATTCCTAAGTAACCCAAAAGCTGTAGTAGTGCATAGTTTTCCTTTTTCATCAAAGAAAAACGCAGCTCGTCCCATAAAGATGAGGCGCATACTAACCGTGATGAGGCAAAACATCGAAAATATGAGGAAGAGTCCAAAAGTAGCAGATGAAAACATGTTTATAGGAGGAAATGGAGCCGAGTTTCCAATTATAGTTCATAACACAAGGCAAGGGCGGAACGGGTTTTCTCTTATACATAGCATAGTTAAAGCTCCACTCTCACTTGTATCATGCCTATCTTCTCACCCACATATTAATAGCGCCACTGATGGAGTTTGGGTTTCGGGTGAACACACACGGATATCAGAGGTGAATCATCTTATGGTTAATGATAGCATGCGCTATGCTATCTTGATGTGAAGATGAAAGTAGTGGTGATCACTTTAGTACGGGTATTATGAGATATTTAGCAGATAAATACTTCATGTTTGTATATTCTCATATCTCTATCCTCCATCTTATGTGTAGTAGATGAATTGACAGTGATCAATACATTATAGTCAAGGTTGAGTCAGGGTTTGGTTTCCTTCTTTGTTACACCATATTTTTCGTTATCGTTTCTTACATGGTATATACGCATGTATGTATTCCTCATCTCCATATGATTTTGGTTCTGAAATCAAAATTTTGCATTGTAGAATTCTAACAGCAATTTATTTGACTCTTAAAAGTCAGAACAGGACTATTTTCAGACAGAGGTAGTAATATGCAACTATATTATGTGGACACTTTTTTTTTAAAGATGCTAAATGCAACTCTGCTGTGTTTTGAAATTCTTGTTATAGATTCATGTAGTGAAAAAGCAATTATTTTGACTCTTAAAAGTCGGCAGGGGACTACTTTTGTCTTTGGGATGGAGGTAGTCATATGCAATTCTAAATTTCCAGCCTAGCACAAGGCTGTAACAGGTTGCATTCGGCATCTTAGTAAAGAAAACCACGTGATAATCTAATATGTCAGCATGGACCTTCAAGAAAAAGTAATAGTAATACAAGAAAAGTTAAAGGTGAAATGAAAATGAAAGAAAGGCACTTGCATTGCCACAAAATAAGATACTCGAGATATTAATCCCATTTAGTGCGCGCAGATATGTGCTGATTGTAAACATGTCAATGAAAAATCGAGAAACCGATACCTGTATAAGAAAGGAAAACAAAATTATGGCTAAAAAAAACCAAAGAATACTTGAGCATATTGCATAAGCCTATGCTAGCTGATCACCTATTTTCACACTTTGATGATTTTCTTGCTGCGTTATGGATGTACCTTGTTGAAAAAACTAAAAGTATACCTGGAAGGATGGTTTAGGTTGTTTATTACATTGGCGTTTGCACAGGTTGGTTTGAATAAGCCAAAGTAGGTGACGTTGTTTTGGTTTATCCATAAAGTTATTATCTTTCAAGATCATATCTAATAGATCTTTGGATTTTTCTGTTAAGAACTAGGACTAGTGATTAAAAATATAGAATACCGTTCATATAGAGTAACCAAGTTTTGTTCTCAGTTATATTTGATTCAACTTAATTAAAGCGTACTCACACCGTGGAAATTCACTGACACGTAGGAGGATGTGTGAGATTGCTTGTTTTTTCAGTTTCAATCCTATGTTAGTATGTTTAAAGTGAGTGTTTTCTAGTATCTGGAGTTTCAGATTAGACAATGTAAGGTTGCAGGCAACCCCAATCCTCTTCATTTTCCCTGCCACGTCAGTTTTCTCTCTCCAGCGACCTGCAGGCGATTGGATGCTCCAGTAAAGACGACCAAGTTCAATTTTTTTTTTTTTTTTTAATTTTAACAACAAATTTAAATTTCATTAATAATTAAAACATTAAAACAATGTATGTCTATATTCTTTTGATTAATTATTTTTCAAATCATTGATTAATTATTTTTCAAAAGAATATTTAAAACAAATTTAAACTTCATCGAGACATTTGGCATGACACAAGTCAAGTTGTAAACAAATAGGTGCAAGTGACTCACCAATTTCATGTTATATATGTATCATACTAGGAACCATGGCTTCAAATATATGTATGTAAACAAATAGGTGCAAGTGACACCAATTTTGGCTCAAGATATATGTATGTAAACAAGCAGGGCTTCAAATATCTGTAAGTTTGGTATTATGCAAATTTCATGTTATATGCATGATACTAGGAAGCCATAAGTTGTGCTACATACATGTGAAACAAAGAAAAAAAGAAGCCAAAGTATTCGATCGCTCCCACGACCAAGTTCCATTTTTTTCCTCTGACGATCGAATACCCACAACAACAGATTGAGTAGTGATCGATCGTCCAAGTCGATCGCTTGGGATTATTGTGGGCAGCCTAAGCGATCCTTAGAAAATGAAACAAAAAGAATCAGTTAGCCACCTTAGTTCCTTATGGAGTTTGAGGAGGGGTTTTACCCAGGTTCGAGTCTCGCAACTCGCAAGTGACAAAAGAATCCGGATTTTCCTCCTAGTGCGAAGCCGTGAGTTTTAGGGGTTTCCCTTCGCGGGTCTCTCCTAGTGGTTCGGGTCCAGAGGATTGCCTATTTGGATCGTTTAACTCGGGGGTCTGATTTCAAGTGCCATTCAAAAAAAAAAAAAAAAAAAAAAAAAAAAAAAAAAAAACTAGTTGCTACCAAATTTTTCATCAGTGTTTTACTAGTGGCATCGTAAAAGTCGATTTGAAAAGCTTCTCTAAAGACACGATTTGAAAGACAAAGTTGGCTTTTCGATGTGATGTTCGATTAGACAGACAACTCCACCACTAAGCTTAAGCTCTTTTACCTCATTGGCCAACACATGCTTATATCAAATCAAAGTTACAACTAATAGCAATCATACTTGTGTCTTTTATTAGTGATCTACTGTTTGGTAGAACAAGAACTGTGTAAAAAGAAGGAACCACTAATTATCACAAAAGGAAAAACAACATTAAACTAAAGTAAGTTCAAAGTGTAATCATTATGTCAACACCATAAAAAAGCAAATCATCAAGTGTTGATGTTTGATTATGCTCGTTTCTTTTTTTAATGAAGATGTAATCGACAAGCGAAGTAAGCAACTAATACCAAGGACAGACGATACATGAACATTGTGTTAAAAGTTACATATAAATATTAATAAGTAAATGACTAGTATCGAACCCGAGACCTCGGGATTGCACACATTACAAACAAAAATAAAGTATAATAAATATATATATATAATATATGTACCGTGTATATATATTTATGTAAACACTTGAGAGACTTAATGATCGTTAAATATTAACTGTAAGTATGAACTATCATTAGTAACGAAAGAATGAGGACTAGAGTGTAACTAGGAGCCAAGAAGGATCTAGAATCCCCTTGGGGAGTCCTAGGCCGGTCGAGCAAGGGGAGGGGAAACCCAACCCACATCAAACTTGGACTCTAAGTTTCTCTAGTATAAATACAAGGCCAAGGGTAAAGCTTTCACATCTTTTGTGCACACACACAAAACCCTAAAAGCTTTTTTTTCCCTTTTCTTTCTTGGCCGATCGGCACAACAACCCACCAAGGGTTTTGGGTCGATTTTTGTTAAGCAAAATCAAGTGTTTTCGTTTACGTGCATAAACCTTTATTCGTTGGTAGTTTGTGTGTACAAGAACGAGGTAATTACTCATTATAGTAATTATCAAGAGATCGATAAACAAAACGGTAAGGGGTTTATCATTGATCGATTTTACACAAGTTCAAGGTTTATTGAAGTGCATCGGGTACGTTACTATTTATATTTTAGTTAATCTTTATATGTGTTATACTTGATCCTAACTTCCGCATAATGTGTTATATTGATTGTCAAACTCTAACACATTGATCAAAAGGGCGACCCGCAACCCCATTATAATTGAGATCATTATGCATAGACTTTTTTTTTTTTTTTCTTTTCTCAAATTCGATAACCGTTGAGCCAATTCAATAGTACCCAATGGTCTCTAACTACATTTAAACATATACTAAGTATAAGAAGACTTGTTGATAAAGAAATCAGCAAGCAACCTCAGCAAGGTTCACGTTAGAGACATCGTCAAGGAGTCAAAGACAACTTAAAGATATACGAGCTACTAGTAATAGTCAGCTAGTATGTATAAGAACTAGAAGTTGAAGGACAAAGGTTCGTTAAGGATAGACAACGCCTTGATAATACTTTCATCTCTCTCTCTCTCTCTCTCTCTCTCTCTCTCTCTCTCTCTCTCTCTCTCTCTCTCTCCTGCGCGTGTGTGGTCCAACCAAAAGAACTTAGCTCTTAGATATTAATCGGGACTTTTTAAGATAGCAAATGAGTGGGATAAAGTGTATCCTCAAAAAAGTTAAAGCAAGTACGAGTTTGTGAAATGTGAGGAACAATTGCCATCATTCTTCCTCAAAAGCAAGATTATGGTGCAATAAATGTTTGACACGTCTTAACAACATTCACATGACAACCTCATTTATCTCCTATATAAAGAGAATGTTAGTCGGAGTAAATGCTATCGCTTTCACATTTAATATCCCAGAAGAGCATTTACTCTTAATTAAACTCATTATTGTCCTTGATAGATCAGAGACTCGGGATTTACTTGCAAACTTTAACCTTTGTTTGAGTTTGCTTTATCAGAGAACAAAACTCCATTGTTATTCAATTAAATGTTTATCCGTAACACACTTTGTAATCCTTTGATTCATTCAAATAAGAATTATAGATCGAAAAGTTTATCCTTGTGTCATTGCTTTAAATATTTTTATTCATTGTTTTACTTAAACTGCCATGGATTAGAGAACTTCAATAAGCCATCCTTGTGCAAAAAAAATATTTATGATGTCACAAACTACCATTGAGCCTAATACTGCATCACTTGTGCAAAAAAATATTTATGATGGAGGAGCAGAAAAACGTTCGTCGACATTCAACCTTTGAATCAAACTTTTGAATGTATTATTGCCTTAAAAAACTATGCATCCAATCATCAAGCTCATCAGCAAATGTAGTAGTCTAGACTCTAGATAGACTTCACCAAATTGTTCTCTCATTTATATAAAAGGACAGGTACCAAATAAGATGCAGGAGGGGACAATTTGAGGCTCATTTGTTAAACGTAAGTTTAGTTGGGTAAATATTTAGTAGGAGATGCGTATAATTAAGTCTTCATAAATATTATACTAGTGAATGAGTTTAATTGGGTATTTGAAAGAAATTGCAATTATATACTCTCTCCGTCAAAAATATTGTTCATATTTCCATTTTGGGATGTTTTAAAACGATTGTCCACTTTCCTATTTAAGTAAAACTAAAGAATATAGTAGGGGAAATATTCTCTTTGGGTGGTTGAAAACTAAAGTGGCACTACTTTTATTAAATTTTGTAATTCTTGTCTCCTGACGATTATTTTGAGACGGAAGGAGTAATTATTAGTCAATGGGTCTAGGAGGGTCTAGCTTGTTAAAAAGAAATTACTTTTTTTTTTTTTTTTTTTTTAAACTTTTTTCATCTTTTACTTCTTAAAAAAAATAAAAATAAAATAAAGAGTAAACTTCAAACTACATCCCTGTGGTTTGCCAAATTTCGCACCATACATCCAAATTTTTTTTTTCTAACATATACATCCCTCCGTTAGTAAAAGTCAAACACAATACATCCACGAGGACTAATGGTGCAAATATTGTATCGTTAACTTGGACACGTGGTGTCACACCCCCAAAATCGGGTCCAGCGGAAGCATACGTGCAGCTGGGGTGTAACTCAATCCGTATCACAACACAAGTTCAAAAATGGTTTTCACTTTGCTTATTTAAAATAAAATCGTTTAACCAAAAATATTGAGTTTACATCGTTAAAAGTAGTGCGGAAGTAGGCCCTTAAAAGTAGTTTAAAACGGTCCCCATATAAATAATCAGAGTCTTCTATGACCATGCCATGCCCTGCCAAAACCTCCAGTAGCGTGCCGTAGGTTAAAACCTGAAAATACATGCTAAAGTGTCAACACGAGGTTGGTGAGTTCATAGAGTTTGTTTAACAAATAAAGTTTATAGAAAATGATCACACAGCAAAGGCATCGTAAATCCACTCAGTTACAAGTCCCGCCATAAGAGCCTTGTAACCTGTGTGTTCACAACCCACTGCTAAAATAGTTTAGGTCTAGTAGTCAAGTACACGTGGTCAATATAGTTCACAATATGGGCACATAGTATATAATAAAGAATGTGGCAAGGCTCCTAAAATAAATAATATGCGTTCCGTAGACAGGGGAACGAGAGGTTGGCCGACCTCTAACAGCGCTATCCATACTACCTACTGCCCCACACAAGGAGGCCGCACGAACGGTACGTATAAACTGGAGTGCGAACGGCAAACCAGCAGGAGACTAACAATTGCTGATGCACGTACGGTACATCTTTCACAAACTATTATATAGAAATCAGTTACTCCGTTGACAGGGGAGATTTTATGTTGCTCCGTACATGGGAGACTTTATAATGCTGCTCCGTAGACAGGGGAGACTTTGCACTGCTCCGTACATGGGAGACTTTAGGTTATAGCACGTACGGTGCTTTAAGTTCAAAAGTTTAAGTCAATTTCAAAAGTCAAGTCAAGTTCAAAAGGTCAAGACAAGTTCAAAGAGTCAAATAATAGTTCATTTAAAAACGAGCATGTATTCTCCCCCAAAAGTTGACAAAACAATTAAAATAGTAGGGGCTATGACTCACCTGGTACGATAGTTACGAAGACAAAAGTGGTTACACAGAAATGAGGTTCGATCTCTAACCGCAACTTGATGATTGGATGAGAAAATGTATAATAACCTAGGGTTTTACCACAAAACCCCAACAAGGAACACTAACTAAGCTTGAATAAGACTTGATCTCCAAAAATAAATGGTTTCTTCTTGTTGGTTCATCCTTGGCCGATCCACACAAAAGAGAGAAAGAGAAGAGAGTATTTTGCTAGTTTTTGGTATAAGTGATAATATGAAAAATGAAGTATAGATATTTTATGGCAAGTAATCACATGCATTAGGACCTAGTGGGGGGCATTGGGAGGATTTTAGGGAGGGGAAGGTGAGGTTTGTGTGCTAATTAATAAAGTTGTCTTATAGTTGTAAGGTTTAGGTAGGAGTTGAGGAGTATTAGGTGTTATCGGGTACCGAGTTAACTAAAAATAAATATTACCGAGGTGAAATAAAATACGACGAAGTTGTAAAAGTTATAAAATAATATTCCTGATGAGAATCGGGTGTTAAAATAATTATTGGGTTGAAATATCGCAAACCGACGGAGTTATAAGCTCCGACCGTAAAATATAGTAATTGATTTCAAAACACCGGGTAATTTAATAATAAAATTTTTATATTATTATTATGAGTAGAAAAATATGTTAGGACCATAGTTGGGATTGTCGGATCAATTATTCAAAATAATAGTTCATAAGATAACGTTTATTAGGTTGATAAACGTACGTTTACAAAAATGACGCAACCCACGTATAAATGACAAATTTTCTCCGGAGATGAATAGTGTTTTATGAATAGTAAAATTTTAAAACGCTTATCAGAATATCAAACTGACCTCAAAAATGATGAATAGTAAAATGATGAATAGTGATCGATGAATAGTAACCGATGAATAGTAAATGTTGAAAGTTCGGGAAAAGACCAGAATTTACGAGTTGTGACACGTGGCAGTTAAATAAGGGTATTTGTGTCATTTTACATTCCTTACTACTTTCCCAAAATCAAAAACACAAACACAAACACAAATCAAAAACCCAAATCATATCCAGGTAAACATTATAGCTTTAAAAAGTTGCACAAATCAAAAGCAAATCAGTTAAACCCAGTATTTGCAACAAACACAAACTCATACACTCACCAAAATCATTTTATGTTTCCTACTACTTCACCAAAATCATACACTTAGTCAAACGCAATACTCTCGATCTATAATATACAATACACTCAGTCAAAATCATACACTCACCAAAATCTTCCTACTTCACCAAAATCCAAAATTATCACACACAATACTCTCGATCTATATTAAACATCACATATTCGAAAACAAACACACCGAGAACATCAATCATATAAACCATCAAAACCCATCAGTTGTTTTACTCCGGCGTTAGCTCCGGTGAACAAGGCAAAGAACGAACCCAGATCCATCAAAACCCAGAAGCTGTGCGACAATGTGGTGATGATGGATACGGTGGTGTGGTGTGTGGTGGTGACTGAAGGATACATCACAGATAGCAAAGAACGAATCCAGATCCATCAAAACCCATGTGGCTTCACATATGATTGTGGTCAACTTTCGAACTTTGAATCTTTCGCTGTAGCAATTACGTTTGGAAGAGTTAGAGTTCTTGGAGTCAACTTTCAAGTTTAAATCTTTCGCATAATAATTTAAACGGGGAAATCCCTGATTTGTGGGTTTCATTTGTGTTTTTGATTTGTGGATTGTTGAGATTCTTGTAGTTGTTGTTGTCGAGGTCAAAGAAATGTTGGCAGCCGAGACTAGGAATTAGAGTTAGGATGAATTTGGAGGATTTGGATTTGTGTTTGTGGGTTTGTGGATTTGGATTTGTGGATTTTGATTTGTGTTTGTGTCTGGATCTGGATTTGTAGAAGAAGAAGAAGAAGAGGGTAATAAAATGACAGAAATACCCTTACTTAACGACACAAAATTTGCACCGTTCGTCCTCGTGGATGTATTGTGTTTGACTTTTACTAACGGAGGGATGTATATGTTAGAAAAAAAATTTTGGATGTATGGTGCGAAATTTGGCAAACCACAGGGATGTATTTTGAAGTTTACTCTAAAATAAAATAAAAAAAGATCTTGTAGACGGGACCCAAACCCATCTAGACTCGGAACCAATGCATCTAAACCCGGACCCATTTAGACCCATGTTTTTAAAAGATCCATCTAAACATGAATCCATATAGACCAAAATCAATCTAGACCCGTGACTCAAACCCGACCCACCTATTTTGACACCTTTTATGATGTAACCACATATTGCCACCTTTCGACCCAATTAGTACATCTTTTATATAATAAAAAAAAAACCCCTATTGAGAATTTTTCATTTCAAAAAAATGGATTGATACCTTATTTAGTAATAATTTTATTAAAAAAAAAGATTATTTTCTTATTAGGTAACATTTTATATTTATCTATAACACAGGTAGAAGATAAATACAAAAATTAGATAAGATACAATTGATAATATGATTAAAATTTTTAAATAATTATCTTTAATATTAAAAAAGTATAATTAAACATCATAAATCAAACAAAACAAAAATTAAATTATTTGTTTTTTAATAAATAAAAATATATGATTTAAAAAAAAAATTAAAAAACCCGCACGTGCGCGGGCATTACAACTAGTTATTTTAGAATATAAACATAACTATGAGTAACGACTTTATCACTTTTTTATTTTAATGTTTTTTCAGATTCATTTACTGAATTAAAGCACATACCAACACTACTACCACTACATGAATGCAAAACTTGAAGGGAATAAGACCAATGCTAATGGGCGTCGCATTTGGCAAAGCAACCCCAAAACCAACGCGTTGCCCCCATTAGCTTCGTCCCAATCAACGCGTCGCATGTCAACGAAAACAAAGTTTCGGTTGCCTTGCCAACCGAAACAATTGCACCATCGACGCCTTTTTTCAACCATTGCACCCTTTTTATTTATGTTGTTGGGCTTCATAGATGGCTTTTGTTCTTTTAGGTTTGTCTTCAACATTCTTGTGGCCTTCATCCGCTTCATACCAGACAATCATTCTTCTTGTATAATGAGTTTATGGGTGTGTATTTTGTTGAATCTGCCATGAATGTGGTTTGCAGATTTTGTTTGTGTATGTGTGTGTTTTGAGTGTGTGTTTGGACAATGAAGATGATCTCCAAGTGGGTTGACTTGCATGAACATTGAAAGTTGATATTTGACTTTGGTCTCTCCACAACGTGGCTTGCTTATGAAATAAATAAATAAATAAATAAATAATAATAAAATGGGGTTGCTTTTTTTGTCATCACTAGCTAATTGTGTGGTTGGGTTGGAGTTGTGGAGAGAAAAAGCTAAGGTGACGCTGACTTGGCGGGGTTGCTTTTGTGAAAATGGTGTTGTCTTTAGCATTAGTCTAATAAAATCCAAAAAAGAAAGAAAAAAAATGATGAAGGCAGGTGTCACTTGAGCCCTGAAAGTTGCATATAACATTATAGCATACCTAAACTATGTCACTTATAAGTTATATAACTCATAAGCTAACCACAAACAGGTGAATAGGTTTATGCCATTAAGAATACGAGTTCAAAAGAATGACAGGAACTATAAGCTTATATATTTCAAATATATTTTAGGATCATTTCATGTTTATTCCAACATGGAAGTCATAACACCGATCATTTTATTCGGATCTTTACCCTTTACTTTTCCCTCTAACCTTTTTCCCTCTTTAGAAATAATCTCATCATATCTTGTGAGTATTTTTCTTTTTTTTTTTTTCGGTTATCTTGGGTCTTTGTCTCTTTAATTGTCTTGTTAGAGAGGTGGGATGCCTCTATTTTGTATTGGTTTTTTGTTGGTTATAAATTCTTGCCCTTTCCTCAAAAAAAAAATGTTGCCTTTTCACCCAAAAAAAAAAAAAAAAAGAAAAAAGAAAAGTTTAGGAAATTTTAATCCTGGTCCGGTTCTACGTTTTCGAACTAACCAATAAAAAAAAAACGATCCATGCTAATATGTGAGTCATAACAACTTTGCCCTTTTAATTTGTTCAAATAAGGCCGGTTTTGGACTGGGTCAATGACTAGCTATGATATATTCCACACAAGGCAAGATTGGGCGAACGGCCCAACTCCGAAGAGCATTAAATTGTGCATGTAATCTCCACAAGGACCACAACACTCATTAAAATTTGGAAATTGATAGTAGCTTTTTACACGCACTTCATCATACATATTGAATCTTGTAAAAAATAATATTTTCAACGGTAACTAGATACTCCGTAATTAATAATTATGTTGTTAGAACACTCAATATTATAAAAGATGAAACGAATGCACTTAACTTTTATAATATAATCCAACTAATTAAGTGGTATATGTTGCTTGTATGGGGACATCTGTGAAGTATATGTTCTCTATAGATAAATGATAAGCTTAAAATGCAGATAAATAAATAAGTTATTGATATCGAAATATTAAACAAATTACATAATCAAAATTCAAAATGGTTCGAATTATATAAAAGAACATAGCGGCTGATTAATCTACCTAACACTTTTGTTGTCTACATTTTTGTAATTCACAAACAACTATTATGCTAAACTTATAACCACCATAGTTTTTATATGACTATACAGCAATAACAACAATATACAGTACCATATATACCGTCGGCAGGTGGTATGAATTTATATGATTATAAAAACTATAATTAAAATGTGACTGAATTTTCTACATTAAATAATTTAAAAAGCCAGAAACACTCCAACATATTTCCAAAGACTACTCAAAAACTTAACTTGTCTCAATTATTGTTTAACTTAGACGTCACATATGTTGAAATTATATATATATATATATATATATATATATATATATATATATATATATATATATATATATATATATATATATATATATAGTAAGGATCAAATAAGAAGAATAATAAAAATATGAAGGATATGAAGTAATCGCAACCACGCATTATAGATGCACCTACAAAATTGGATGAATCTTCTTTCAAATTTTCCCTCTCACATTAAAATGTGTGGCTAGAATTACTTCTTACCCTTCTTATTTTAATTATTCTTCTTATTGGATCCCTTATATATATATATATATATATATATATATATATATATATATATATATATATATATATATATATATATATATATATATATATATATATATTGAGACTTTCTTGCGAGAACCATATTATCTGCGAGAACTAAGAGAACCACCAAAAACATACATGTATGCCTTCAATAATTGTATTTTTGCACATATGTTCTAAAAACAACATATATGTTTTAAAAAAGATATGGTTATTCTAAAGAATTTGATAAGAAATTGGAAATACAAAATTTTTCTTTGAAGGTGTGCATGTATGTTCTTATAAGGCGTGCAACGACAATAGTGCGGCCGTGTGCAAGGTTTTTGTGAAAAAAGAGGATGAGTTCATGATGATATTGAAGAACATAGGTGGATACTTACGATTATAGATGATTTGCGTGTATTTTTATTTTATTTTAAAAGGCGTGCATTTATGTTTTTTATGGTTATCTCAGTTCTTGCAAATAAGATGTTTCTCGCAAGAAAGCCTCCCTATATATATATATATATATATATATATATATATATATATATATATATATATATATATATATATATAAACCTTGTAGCATACATACGTTTTTTTTTTTTTTTTTTTTTTAAATCTATGTGACATTTCCATCCCTGGAACACTGGCACCGACAGGTTTGGTTCTTGGTGAAAAATAAGCATCGCACCTTCCAATAAAACGCCAAACTCGCATGTTTTTTTTGTCTAATATTATTTGTAAAAAAAATAAATTTGGTGATTCGTTAGTTATAATATTTTGTTAGTCTTTTAACCCCCACATATCAATGCTTTTGCACATGTCTACCTCCACAGATCTTGATTTTGTTTCCTTTATGCTTATGTTTAATCTTTTATCACTACTACATGGCAGGCCTTTAGCGACAGACATTTCTGTCGGAAATCTGTCGGTAACAGTGGTTTCCGACGGATCTGTGACAAAAATAGTGCGTCGCATTTTCTATGGTCGGTAATTGGTGTCTGTTGGAATTCCGTCGGAAACAGAAAGGAAGGACAGTTGTCGGAATTCTGTTGGTGATGTGGTCGTCGGAAGTCAGTCGGAAAAAATTCTGTCGGAAAGTCGTCGGTAAAAATTCCATCACAAATCAGTCGGAAAAGTAAAGGGTCACAATTCTGTCGGAATAGTTGTCGGAATAACTGGACCTAATAAAGCTCAAAGTCATGTAATCCTGTATTTAAATAGCTTAAATGAAACCAGTAAATTAAAATGATAATTCATAATTAAACATAGAACCATTGAAATGATAATCATTAATCTATTACGAAATGCATCAATCACATCGGAAAAGTTTCAAAATCCAAACAAAAGCATTCAAAAACATAAAAGACCGAAATTAGAGTATAAAATCCAAATATTCATAATGATGTGACAATATCCGACTACTTTGGGGGGCCTGGATTGTTAAACTTCTTTAGCACCGAGTTAATGTCGTTCATCTTTTGTTGCCACTCTCTCTCTCGAGCTTCTTCACGAGCATTCGCCTCTAATTCCCGTTGATGCATGTGTTCCTGAACTTGATGTTCTACCTGTCGTTGTAACTGCACTTGCATCTCAATTTCTCTTTATCTCATTTGTGCGTTATCCTCTTGCAATTTTCTTATTGTCTCTTCCAAAATTTGCACCTACATTGTACCAAGTCCCATTAAAAAGCTTCAAACTTATATAATGGCTTTTAAAAATACAAGATTCTGTGAGAAATTTTGCACCAACTGTGCCCAATATGTGGCCATTGCTCTTTCTGTTTAAGGTATATTTTATGATGCTCAAATGAAATTCAAAACATGAACCCATGCTACTAATAAAAAAATCTTCAATATGACTCTGCCCTTAGGTTCATTTTTCCAGAATTCCGCAAACAATTAACTTTTAAACCCTTAAATGGCTATATTGACACTAATCTTTCCTTAGGTTGATGACTTATACACATTGATCCAACACTTCACTGCAGCAAATTATTGTAGTAGTAACAGTAGTAGTGAGAACTGAATAAGTGCCGGTACTACGCTTTTTGGGTTTATTCTTTGTTGTCCTAATCAACATCAAGTTTGCTATTCACTAAATAAAGAAATACAAACTTGCCAGCCCTTGTATAACATTCGCGCTAATCTTAGCAATCTATATCAAATAGGCAAAATCTTAATGTTACAGTTACCCACCATATATTTATAAATTCCAACTGAAACTCAAGAAGATGGAATTGCAGAACTAAAATCCTTTACTGGCTTTCGACCTACCTACACCTGGTGACAGTCATGGATCAACCCAATTTTCGCCAAGGACAGACGAAATCGGAAATTCTAAATCAGAAGCAGTAACTAATGTTTCTAGCATTATTCAATTTATCTACTGCATAATCTGGTACTTGTTTCGACCCACGAAACCAGGAAAAAAAGCCATTGTGCTGGTCGTTCTATAATGTCTCCTTTGAAAATGCACATCCAAACGAAACCACGAAACAAGAAAAAAAACCCAAATGAACATAAACACTTACGGAGGTAAAGAACTATTTGCATGCAACATCATATAATAAATGCTAGGTACTACAAATTATAAATCAGGACTACTTCAGCAAGCTGCTAACAACTTACAGGAAATAAGAATAAACTGGTAACTAATTGCTATCTCCGAAATTACCAATATGTTAATGTGAGTTAATTTTGATATACCATTGGGGCACTACCCAGTGGTATCACTCCCCCACCACAAACGTCTAGTTGACCGGTCAAGGACGACATTGAGAAATAGGTCATGGGTTCAATCCCAAATCCTGGCTAAAGGTCATTGACTCACTGGAACAGGTGATCATTGTCTGGGTTAGGTCCTTGGGAAAAGGTCAGTTAGCACCCAAAAGGGGCGCACGGCATTGTTTGGGTTATGTAATCTGTAATTTTAACCAGATCCTACTTAACCATATATGCTCGCACAATCTTAAATCTCAACAAACACCTAACATCACTACATAAATTTCACAACTCAAACCAACAGTTGATAATTCCAAACACACATTCAAACACATTGATACACATGATCGATCATAACAGCTACTTTGCAGGCTATATCTGTAACTACATCTGTAATCTGAAATTATGTATACACCAACTCTTATTGCAAATTTGCAGACCCATCACTCATTATTTTCCCTAAGAACTATAAGACTACTTACCTATCATTTGCAACAAATTGTAGAGCATGTTTTCTTCATAAAATTAGAGAGATAGCAAACCTGTTCGCTAGGTTCGGATCCTGTGTGATGAGCATACGATGAACTAGAAGAGCTTGATGTTCTTGATGTCACCATGAGCTTTAGATCCCATTTGCTACAATAAGTTATCAAACCAACAACATGTATCATTACTATTGGAAGTTAACTTGGGTTAACTGGTTTTAGCAGGTTCATATTATAATGAGTTATATTAAGTAAAAACAATTTAAGTAAAAACCTGGAATTCCTCAAACATCAAATATCTGCTTTCTTGGTCAACCTCTCTCCACGTCGCCCAAGGTTCATAAAACATGATCTTGAAGATACTAATAATATCGCGGGTAATGTGGCCTTCTGCAAAACTACAAGATCGAAACAATATATATTAGGTAAAAAAGAAAGTAACATCACATTCATTATATATTAAGATACATACATGCCATAATAGAGTGTAATCATCGGCCTTTGTGATTAGGTATTGATTGTGGCAAGTTTGAACCACGTGCATGATGTGATGTATCTGTTTCATTGTCATTAGTACCACCACGGATCCCATTATCGTAATCTGCATCTGGATTACCACATCCGGATGTACTACTACTTCCACCAATGCTTATATTTCCACTTCTGCCTCTTCCCGTTCCCCTGCTTCCGATACCATTATCATGATCAGCATCTATTCCCATTATTTCCACCCATCCCCCTTCCCCTTACCCTGCCCCTACCCGTTCCCATTCCCATTCCCGTTCCCGTTCCCCTACCTCTACTATTATTATTTCTAGCCATGATTCCTGTATAACATGTCACAGTTAATAACAATAAGAATAATCCATTTAAACATGTCACAATTAATAACAGTTAGCATAATGCATTTATACATGTCACAATTAATAATCAGCACAAGTTATTTACACATAAGCACACAACAAATTGCATTACTGGTAAGAAAAAGTTAAAATAAGTTTGCACTAATCATTCAAAGAATGATCAGATAAATTCCTCATCAGAAGAATGATCGGATAAAGAAACAAGAGTGTACAGAAACAAAAGTGTAGGTTACATATGCTTACTAATAAAGATATGGCCACTGTTATCAGAGGTCTGGTAAAAGATAAGGAGCTTTTTCTGGGTGAACTGAATGTCTCTTATCTTGTTCAAATTTATAGAAATTAATAATACTGTTGGCTTATGTACAAATATGAGTAGTTAGGTACTTTTCTGAATGATGATTTCATTGTCATTTTAATACAAAAAATAACGCTAAGTTGAGAATAACTGATTGACAAACCAATGAATTTGTTGAAAAATGTATTCAGCTAAATTTATTTAATTGGATTCCAAAGACCAGACATATCTTTTAACACATAGGTGCTTAACACATACAGAAAAAGACCAGACATATCTACTAGACATAGATAGCCAAAAAATAATAAGTGATCATTAAACTTCAGTCGCATACCTCAAGAAAAAAAAATCTATAAGTCATAATACCTCAAATTACATATTATATATCTAAATATTATTAGATTCCTTATTCGAAAAGTGCGGGATAACTGCATACCAGATGACACTTTCCAAATGACCACATGCAAAGCAACGCTCGACACCTAATTATCACACATGTGACAGTCCAACGGATAGTTCTCAGGATACAAATCATAAGAAAAACAGATCCCACAGCACTATTATCTGAAAAGTGTGGGATTTAACTATTATCTGAAAGTGTGGGCGTGTGGCAACTATAGAAGCTTAGAAGCTCAACAAATAACAGAGCTTAGAAGCTTCAACTATTATCTGAAAGTGTGGGCGTGTGGCAACTATAGAAGCTTCTACTATTATCATTGCTTTAGCTTACAAGTAGATTTAACTAACTACACAGCACTACAGCAGATGACACAATAATTAACACCCAATTACTGCACATGTAAAAGTCCAACTCACATGTAAGCTTGAGCAACACGTCCTATTTCACCACTCTAAAAAGTTATAGCTCAATCTATCAATCTACGGGTGTCTTACATTGCCAAAAAAGTGAGCTCCTTATAAGTTTATCAGGTTGATAAGTTTATAGGCGGATAAATTTTACGACATAATGCTTAAGCTTATTTCACTGTAACAAAACTAATTTTACAACTACTAACATTCACGATCATTCAGAAGTCATAACAATAACGAACTATAGCTGACGTTTTTCAATTTGCACTATATAAGCTTTACTTATTTACAACTAAAATGTTTGATTTCGCTTATCACAACAAAACACCTTATGCTAGCCAAACACCCCAAAACAAGTCATAACACTCCGATTATTGTACTCTTATATGCTTATCCGATTATTGTACTCTTATATGCTTATCCGATTATTGTACTCTTATGTCAGCCAAACACTCCAAAATTATGGCAAAATTAGGGCAAAATTAGGGAAAACTTTCAGCATCAAAATACATTCAAATTACACATAAATAATAACAAAATAGATTCAAAATTAGGGAAACAGAAGAATTAAACCTCGATAAAAGTGAATAAGTGAAAAGCGAAGTGGTGGCGAACGGTGGCGAAGTGGTGGCGAACGATGGCGAAGTGGTGGCGAACGGTGGCAAACAGTGAAAGTTGTAAAGGTTTTAGAGGGAAATTGAAATGAATTTGGGAATAGTGAAAGTCGTAAATGTGTTTTTTTATAAATGAAGAATTTGAAATGAATAACACCTCTAAAACTTTATTTGTCCAAAATTATATGAGACCTTTAAAACTTTATTTGTTAGTCCAGTTACTAAACTCTAAAACTATATGAGACCTCTAAAACTTGTTAGTCCAATTACTAAACTCTAAAACTTAATCATCCAATATGGTTTATTGAATAACTAGTTATAAACCTTATACGAGTTCTAGGCACTATTCGACTTTATTTAATTTTTGAAGTTACTATACATGACTTATAAGTTTGACGATATTTAACTTTATTGCTCGTATACGCACGAGTTACTAAATGCATTATAACTATGTGTTAAATGTTATTTTTATATTCATGTTATAGACATATATGAGAATTTTAAAAAGTTAACTGCTAAACAATTTTACATAAGTTGCATACATATGGCAAACAAGTTCTTAATATTCCTGTCGGAATTCCCTCAGAAATAATACTTATTTGTGACGGATTTCCGACGGAAATAGAAAAATATTAAAAATTAATAATACATTAAAACATTTCTGATGGAATAGTGACAGATAAATCATAGCCCTTAGAAATCTGTCGGAACTCAATCGCAAAAGTTTCATTTTATGTTAGCTGTACCTTTTGTTGGTAATCTGATGGAAAATCGTCGGAAATTAGCAAAATTTAGCGACGGATGTTTGTCCGTCGGAAATTCCGTCGGTGATACTCCAATTTCTAGTAGTGATTAACATGAAGTCAAATACGTTATATGTATGTCTTTAGCATTTTGCTAAATCACATCTAGAAAGATGAGCATTTTGTATTTTGAGTTTTTCTAACTTGTGTCATGTGTTTTATTTATTGCCACTTCTAATGTAGTGCTCGTTAGAATGTGATTTGGAAGTTCTAGGTCACAACCACAAGAGAAAAGTAGACATGTCTCATTTAAATTGAAACCAGTTGAAAGTTGCACAAAATTAATAATTCAAATACTTGACATAATCTAAATGATTTTATTTGGAATATATTAAAATATCATAACATTGTGTTATAATCGTATTATTAAATCACTTAAACACAATACCCAAAAGATTAGATAAAATGTATCAAAGTGAGGTTTATAAGAACAAAAAGAAAAGGTTTTTTTTTTTTATTTTCTCATACCCATTCTTGCGAGTTTGAAATATCAGGCCGGGTTGTTATGTACGTTTATATATTGAAGCGTGAAAATTGTCCTTTGGCCGTTGGAGGACTAATTTTGTTAATCCCCAAGAACAAGTGAAAAGGAAACACATTCTACCTTCGATCATTGAAAGAGAAACTTATGTGAAGATTTTGTGACGGTGATAGGGTAGAGTGCAAGATTGGACATTTCAAACTTGTTTGATGTATTTCAAGTTTAATAAGTAAATTAGTTGAGGCAGAAAGAGATTTTTGATCGAGAAAGCCCACCTTGAGAATCCAATTTGTTAAAGGGTACAAATCATCTTTTATTAGGAAACATGATTCGCTCACACGAGGAAGGAAAAAAAAGAAGTTAAACTGATAAAGACATTGTGATCAATTTGACCATGACACAACCACAAGGAATTTACACCATGTCATAAAACATGTTTTGTGAACCTTAAAGGTAGTTTGGACTTCAGAGACTTAAGTTCAATCCTCGCATGTTAAAAAGACTAACTATGTTTTGTTTGTTCGTTGGTTGGTTGGTTGAATTGCCAAACTTAATATTAAACTTTTTTTATGAAGGAATGTAAAATACACAATCAGCTCAAATCCACGCTAGCACAATTAAGTTGGGTTTTGACTAGGCATTTTAAAACTACAATGCAACACAATATATACATCTATATATATAGGTGGACGCTGTCGCTCCAAAACCCTACATGCATGACATGCATGTAGTGAGGCCCCACTCAGGTACTTGCTGCCACGAAACTTGATTTTGAGGGCTTCATAAGCATTGGAAATTACTACCCGACATTTGTATGTTACAGAAATTCATTGACCCATTCGCGCGTTGGTTTTGAAGTAGCTAGGCATGAACTTATATTTGAGATATTGAAACTTTACCACTAAGAAAAATGAACCACGTTTTACATTTCACTCGTAGCACCAAAGCTAAAAAGACTGGACTCAATGTTTTGAAATTTGTGTAGTTATTGTAAAGGTAGAAACAATTTATGCATGTTAAATTTTTTTAAATATAGCCCTAAAAGCTATGTTTAGATTATTATTATTATTATTATTATTATTATTATTATTATTATTATTATTATTTTTTAAAGCATTACTTTTAGTTAAAACTGGGAAAGTCGTTAAATATACTCCACAACATCGGTTCAAAGGTTGCTATGCATGTTTTTAACTCTTTATCACGCAGTTCTTCGTTTTTTCTTTGATTCGCTCTCTTGAGTCAAGTTTGTTGCATGTTGAGATCCAAAGGAACATACAATTAATTGAATTCGCCTATCGCCCCTTAGAATTTGTTAATCATTTTATGCAATAGTAATGGAAGTGACCATGAATCTCGTTAGCTTAATTGTTCACATTGTAAGCTCGTGCCGTTTTTGTATAATGTGGCAACGACCATTGGGGACATTATACGCTAGTTCAATATATTTCCTCGCACTTTCTTGTCCTCTCTTAAACTTCGTTATGTTCAACAACACTCAAAAATACGATTAACTTGTACATTTTACGTTATATATTACAAGTTACATGATTTGTCATCAATCAAAACAAACAAGACTATATAGATTAAATATTGTAATATTTGCACTAAAAAGATGAACAATGAAACATTCAAAAATACAATATTATCTTAAATAAATTTGAAAATACTCATTTTATTAAATACTAGTAGATTTTAAAAATACCATGGTAAAAAAAAAAAAAAAAAAAAAAAAAAAAAAAAAAAAAACTCCATAAAAAAGAGAAAAACAACCAAACTGAAAACTCAAGTTTTTTTTCTTTTTTTTTAGAACTAGAATACCCAAGCTAACAGCAATACCTTTTGCTTACTCTTTTGACTTGTACCAGCTGCCACTATTAACAACAAATACAACCATTATTAAACAAAAAAAACCATCTTATTTATACTCTCTCATTCATTCCACTCTCACACTGCTTATTACCCCATCTCACTTCTTTTCAAAGGTCAGTCTTTTTTCTCTAAAACAACTTCATCATTACATTTTGCCTTGTTATATGAAATGGGTTTTGCTTTTTCTTGATTATTAGATCTTAGATCTGTATTAAGTACATTCCATATTTTAGCTACTTTATGTTCTTGCATAGTTGCATGTTGTTTCTTGATAAAGATGAGATCTTAGATCTTTGGTTTCATAATGTACTATGTTGTGATGTTTCTTAGATTTTACATTAAATTTGTCTAGTAGATCTGTTTTCTTGGAAAAATGGTTTGGTTGTGATGTTTTTGAGCATATTTAGATAGTGGTCTTGGAAGATGTGGTGTTTATTTCTATAAATAGAATATCCTTTGTAGTTTGCACTACTACTTACTCAAAGAAAGTCAATTTAATCTAATTCTGTTTTAAGACCATTTGTTTTTTCACCTTCAAATTTCACATTGTAATCATTTTTGTATCATTTTACTCTGAAAATTAAACTTTTTTTTTTTTTTTTTTTTTTTTTTTTTTTTTTTTTTTTTTTTCTTTCCAAATTTGGAAGTAAAAAACTTACAAATTTGACTTGCAAAAATTCAAACATGGAGACCAAGTTCTTGAGATCTAATAGCACTTCCCAAGCATATAACATATTTTTTACTAGTATATTTTATCACTGCTATGCTATGTTCTATAGTTTTTTGTATACTGGATCTAATTTCAAATGCTTTTTGCAGGATTGGTGTATCATTAAAAAAAAATTCTCATTTAGATCTTGACCATGAATTCCGTCAAGATATACATATGTTTCGCCGCACTTTTATTTGCATATACACAAGCAGCAACACCCGTATCGCCACCAGCCCCAATCATCTTAACCCCAACTCCAGCACCAGCTCCAGCGCCTGACTACGTCAACCTCACGGACCTCCTAAGCGTAGCGGGCCCATTCTCCACTTTCCTTAAATACCTCCAACAAACCAAAGTCATTGAAACCCTACAAAACCAAGCCAACAACACAGATGAAGGCATCACACTTTTTGTACCAAAGGATAAAGCCTTTGCTAACCTTAAAAAACCATCTTTATCAAACTTAACCGCCGATCAACTCAAACAACTTTGTCTTTTCCACGCCTTGCCTCATTACTACTCGTTGTCGGACTTCAAGAACCTTAGTACAGGTCCTATCAACACACTTGCTGGTGGTTCTTACACTTTGAACTTCACTGATTCCATGGGGACAGTGCATATTGGGTCGGGTTGGACCAACACAGAAGTTAGCAGCAGTGTGCATTCGACTGATCCTGTTGCGATTTACCAAGTGAACAGAGTGTTGTTACCTGAAGCCATCTTTGGAACTGATATTCCACCGCCAGCACCGGCTCCAGCACCAGTTCCTGACATTGCTCCTGTTGCTGATGCTCCTGGTGCAGATGGTAAAGGGTCGGGTTCAGGTGCAAGCTCATCGTCGCCTTCGTCTAGTAACAGGATTATGGGGTTGAGCATGTGGAGATGTTTGATGATGGTTGTTGTTTCTGCTGGATTCGTGGCGTTGTTGTAAGATATGCAAATTGGGATATGTTTGAAGGATGCTACGAAGTATCGATTAAATTTGAAGAGCAAAAACCATTCTTTTAATATCGTATTTATGTATTTCATTGATTGATATTGAAATTTGTCTGATGAGGGCTTGAGGTAATTTTTGTTGTATAATTTTTACTTGGTCTATTAAAGATTACTATTATTATTATTATTATTTTCTGGTTTCTGTTACATGTATATATGTCTTTGGGACATGTGGTAGCACAACAGAATGATTTTGTAGGATTTTGATATACTATGTTGAGTGCATCATGCTTAGAATTCTATCAAGTAGTAATTGTTTGGTAAGCCTAATTAATTATAGGGAAATATGACTTCACTTAGAAGTCACTATTAATTAGAAGCCCTATAATTAAATATACATGATTTTGTTGAAAATGTACGTTTAAACTTTAAAGTTCATCACTAGGACAAGACATTTGATATTGTGTTCTTTATGTGTTTAATTCTTTATGTGATATCATGATGCTTCAAGACAAAGTTAACATCAAGAAATATGATAACTGCTTGGTCCGACCTAACACCATTTCAAAAAACTGAAAGTCGACCCTTTGGCATCCTCAATCGACCTGTTTCAAACACAACATGAGAGCGTAAATCCACGTAAAACCATGATTGGGGACAAATTTGTTGGTTTTTCGGTTTGTTAACACTCCATTGGACGGTTTCGGAGCCTTAAAAATCAGGGACTAGTTCTATAATGTGCTCAAAATTTTAAGAATTCACTCAATATGAGCAAGTACCATTGTTAAGAGAAAATAATACAAAATTTTAATTTTCCCAAGTTTACGTTGGTCCTATAGGCAATGCGAGTTTATCTCCATTTTGTATGCACACCCCCCATCCATCTTCTTCCATTCACAAAAAAATAACAACAAAACCAATGTATCACCAACCTTACATCTGCTTTTCTTCTTCAATATGGATTCTTCATGATCCATGATCAATCTTTTTTAAAGGTTTTCTTATCTTTTTCCATATTCACATTTTGAATTTTGTGATTCTTGATGGTAAAATAACCATCTTGCAGTGCTTTATATTTTTTTGTATATGATGATAATTGTGTTGTGTTTGTGGAATTATTATGTGCATTCATCTTTTTAGACATTGATACATATGGAATTCATGCCAAAGTTTTGTTTGATGGTTGTTTAAATATTTTCGAGATTTTATAAAATGGTGTAACAAGTGAAAGAATTTGTGTGCTTTTTGTAAGAAACATTGTCAACTTGCTAATTCGAAAAAGTTATATTCATAAATAGTTACACGATAAGCGGGTTTAATAAGCAATCCTGAAAACCCTCTAGGCGTATTGTTGCTTTTTATTGAATTACTATGTGCATCCAAAGTTTTGGACATTGATTCGTTTTGGTTGTTGTAAATTATGCTTATACGGTAATTGATTTTGGGTATATTTCAAGATTTTTTCGATTGAAGAAACGATTGAAGGATGTCTACGTTTGAGGGTGTCTTTGTTCAAGATCAATGGCTGCAAAGCCAGTTTACACAAGTGGAGCTTCGTAAACTTAGAACCAAAGTACGCAGTTTCATTTCTATATGTAAGATCAGTAACTCGATGTATATATGTACTGAAATAAACGATTTGGATTTTGTTAATGTAGTTTGTTTCAGCAAGAAATGAATCCGGCACAGTCACAATACAGGATTTACCACCAGTTTTGGCAAAGTTAAAGCCATTTAATGAGGTAGCAAGCCAGGATGACGTTACCCATATGCTAGGTGACTCTTATTCTAACCAAGCTAAAGAGTTGGATTTTGAGGCCTTCCTTCGGGTGAGTGGATCATTATTACCTAATGGAACTTGTTCCCGACGGTCTAGTTTGTAAAGGGGGCGTTTGACATTTTGAAAGTATACTTTGTAAGTCCCAGGACGGAGCTACTCATGCACTGGGATGGGCCATGGCCAACCCAAAACCTCTACCTTCATAACATACGTATTATGTTATTTAGTATTTTGGTTCATGTCATAAAAGTTTTGGCCTACCCATTCAATAGTCAAACTTGTCATACTTTCAAATGTTGTGGTACTTAATTAAGTTAACATGTGCATATACATTATATGTGGTTTACAATTAAGTTCATCCTATATATGTAGCAACGGATGTAGTAAGTTTTTTAAACAAATTTTTGGTTTGCGAATAATTGTTTTGGCCCACCCAGCATCCAAATCCTAGCTCCGTCAATTGTAACTATTATGTAATTTGTTTTATGAACACAGGTATATTTGAATTTACAATCTCGAGCAAGTGCGAAAATGGGGACTTCAAAAACTTTTAGAACAACTTCATCTTTTGTCAAGTCATCCACAACAACCCTACGACACAGTATTAGTGAGACGGAAAAAGCTTCATATGTTTCCCATATTAACAACTTTTTAGGAGAAGATAAATTCTTGAAGGATTTTCTTCCTTTAGACCCTTCCGCCAACGCTTTATTCGACCTTGCTAAAGATGGTGTTCTTTTATGGTATTACTAACTACTCAATGTTCTTCTATTGATATGTTTATTCAAAGAAAATTATTTTCATTAATTCTTTGAAGTATTTTCTTGTAGTAAGATGATTAATATTGCAGTCCCTGGTACGATAGATGAGCGAGCTATTAACACTAAAAAGATTCTTAATCCATGGGAAAAAAACGAAAATCACACTCTTTGCCTCAACTCTGCAAAGGCTATAGGCTGCACTGTAGTAAATATTGGCACACAAGACTTGGCTGAAGGAAGAGTAAGTTGAAATCCACTGAAGAAAATTGGAGTCACTTGTAGGAACTTTAACCAAAATTTGTACTAATGTATTTTCCTTTTGGTTCATGTTTACAGCCCCATTTAATACTTGGGTTGATCTCTCAGATAGTTAAGGTAATTTTATGGCGTTAATATTTATCATTTAATCGCAGGCTAGTATCGTTAGAAAACTACAATTTTGTTGCTTATTTGGGTAACCAATTACTGAAGTGTCATTTTTTGTTATTCAAAGTCCCATATCACCTGTTGTCAGGGGATTTGGCTCACAACAAATAATAGTTCAGTTCGTATATTAAATAATCAACAGTTTGAATTTTTATAAATTAGCAGCAAAATGGTTGTTGGTTTCTATATTATGCAATTTTCCATTATAAATGTTTCTAACTCACGGCTGCCATTGTCAGATTCAACTTCTAGCAAGTGTCGATCTTAAGAAAACTCCTGAGCTGGCGGAAATGGTTGAAGATAGCAAGGTCTGAGGGCTTGTTTGGTTTTACATATAAAACCAGTATTATATATTTTATACACTTGATTTACATGCCAATACAATGTTAAATGTCAGGAAGCAGAAGAGCTCATGGGTTTGGCACCAGAAAAAGTTCTTCTGAAATGGATGAATTATCAGTTAAAAAAAGCGGGATACAAAAAAGAAGTTACAAACTTTTCATCTGATTTAAAGGTATGTTTTTTTTAAACTTGCTATGAAATATAATTTTTTTATTATATACATTAGCATTTTTTTATTTTTATTTTTTTCATTTATGCTTATTCATAATTGAAGGACGGAGAGGCGTATGCACATTTACTCAATGTTCTTGCACCTGAACATGGAAGCACTAAGACTTTGGAAACAAAAGACCCCACAGAAAGAGCAAACTTGATTATTGAACAAGCAGAAAAATTGGACTGCAAAAGATATGTTACATCGAAGGACATTGTTGAAGGTTCTACAAATTTAAATCTTGCTTTTGTTGCCCAGATTTTCCAGCATAGGTGAGTCATGTCATCGTGTGGCTTCTTTTTTGCTATTATCATCTTTTTTAAAGTACATTTAATTTGATAAACAGTTTATCAACCAAGGTAGCTAATGTATTTAATTATGAATTATGAATAATATGGTGTGCTATGTATTATTTGGTTAACAGGAATGGGCTTACCATAGAAAAGTCAAAGTGTTCGTTTGCTGAAATGATGAGTGACGATGAAAGCACATCAAGGGAAGAAAGATGTTTCCGAATGTGGATCAACAGTCTTGGAGTTGAATCACATATCAACAATGTATGGGAGGATGTTAGAAACGGGTGAGTTTGAAAAAATATAAACATGCTATGCAAAGCGGTTTACGGTTCAGACATTTGATGTTTTTATTTACATTCAGATGGGTTCTTCTAGAAGTTTTAGATAAACTTGCCCCAGGGTCAGTTAATTGGAAGCAGGCATCAAAACCTCCGATTAAAATGCCGTTTAGAAAAGTAGAAAATTGCAACCAAGTTGTAAGGATTGGAAAAGAATTAAACTTTTCGCTTGTTAATGTTGCTGGAGATGACATTGTTTCCGGAAACAAGAAGCTTATAATAGGTTTGTTATTTGTTATTAAACATAACTAAATCTTTAAATGATAAAGAAAATAATTAATTATGTTTGCGTTTTTGCTGTCTGCAGCTTTCTTATGGCAGTTAATGAGATTTAGCATGCTCCAACTCCTTAGAAATTTGAGAACTCACGGTCAAGGAAAGGAGATAAAAGACGCTGATATCCTACAATGGGCAAACATGCAAGTTAAGCAGTGTGGAAAAACACAAATGGATAGCTTTAAGGTAATTATCTAAAATAGTAATCACACTAAGTTTGGTTTCTTTCTGTGTGCAACAACCCGTAATGAAAAATAATCATAGTTAGTCAACCATGGTTTAATGAATATGCATTCTTTTAGGATAAACGCTTATCGGATGGTATTTTCTTCCTTGAGCTCCTAAGTGCAGTGCAAAAGAGGGTTGTAAATTGGGGTCTTGTTACCAAGGGAGAGACTGGTAAGCTTCAAACTTCATCGTTTTCGCGCATTTATCCTTAGGCATGATTAAAGTAACATTTTCTTGTTGAAATTACAGAGGAGGATAAGAAATTAAATGCAACGTACATTATTAGTGTTGCAAGAAAGCTTGGGTGCTCCATCTTCTTATTGCCTGAAGACATTCTTGAGGTAAACTGTAACAAATCAAGGGCTACTGTAATAAAATAACAACATACTCGGTAACCTTAGTAACTATTTATACCATTTGTGTATTCATCAAAGCATTAAGCTTTGTAAATCTATTCCATCTTGGCCAATTTTGGAGAAGATAACCATCTATCACTATAGATGTATGATGGTTATTTCTTCAAAGATGACACAAACTTGGAGCACATTTTTGGAGTTTAGTGACTGGTGTGTAAAACGATTGCACTATTCTAAGCGAAACATTGCAAAAAGTAGGTGGTTGTTCTGAAACATTATTCCTCGAATTAATGAAGACCCTATAATTATCATCCAAAATGAGTGATTCTGTAAAACGTTCATAGTATGACTAGCAATCTGTTTGACAGGTTAACCCGAAGATGATTCTGATCCTAACAGCAAGTATAATGTACTGGAGTTTGCTACAAAAGGCCAAAGTTGATGAAGAAGATAGACCATCTGATGAACCCGCAGTTGCATCTGAAGATGAGGGCAATGCTGCTGTCGATGAAGCTGCTAATGAAGATGGTGTTACCGAAACGAAAGAGACCCCAGAAAATGATGCTGACGAATAATTATGAATATACGAGTAAGTAAGAGTATAATATTAATCATTCATAGTAATAATCTACTGCAACATTGTTTTGGTATTAGAATTGTATTAGAAATGTTCGAATCTCCTTTTTCGTGTTCATCGTGATTACTTGGAAGCTTTTTAAATGTGAATTGGGGCAATACATGTAAATTTTACACATGTAACTACTCATTGTTTCTAGTTGTATTTTTAACCAATTTTTGGGTACATATCCTTGAATAAGACACATTTTGGTGTATTATTGGTGAATTATACATCAATTAGACTGCTTTAACAGTTTTAAATACAGAATCAACCAAAGTTCAAAATCAACAATCCTACTTTTGGTCAGCATCATTTATGCACAAGCATGTTCAAAAGTTAGCAGACTCATAACTCATTAATGGGAACAGTTGTATAAAAAGCATGTTACCTGAGTTAACTTTGGACTTTTTTCTGAGTATCGACAAACCTGCTTAAAATAGAACGGCTATTACAAGAAACTTCTTTGTAAGTTGTAACATACAGAATTATCTAATGACATTAAAGCTTTTCTCTCAGATAAAACCAGGACAAATGCAATAGTACTTATCGTTATTAATTTATTATAACATATAACGTAGTAACAGTTTTACAGTTTTGACTTCATATCTTTAAGAAACAGTAAGAAGTCATACAATGTGTAAACCACGTGACAAATTTTAACATGCTCACACATCGTAGAAAATAACTATCCAAAATCCACTGACAACAGAAGAAAAGAAAATGACATATACACTAACCTGATTTGCTGCAAAAAATGACTAATCCAAAAGGAAGTATCACTCAGCAGATTGCTCTTTTTCTGCCACTAGCATTAGCATCTCAAGCCGTTTGTCAAAAAGTAATGCATCTTCATCTCTTTTATCGAGTTCACCAGCTTCAACTTCCAGCCATTTTTCACGCAAATCATCTAAAACATTCCCTTCTGTCATCTTCATTTCTGCTCCAGGAGCATTTGGAATAGTTGTACGAAGTGATGAATCTCCAGATGGCGGCGGCAGTGTTAGAAGCATTGCTCTAAATTCCCGAGTATGTGCAAATGTCTCAAAGTTGGATGCGATTATATCGAGACAATATTCACGAATCTTTAAAACACCGTACCTACAAACAAAACCGAAACATTATAAATATAACTTCTTTTTGTTAAATAAAATGTGTGATTCTATAAAAGTGAAACAAGCATATGTTAACATACAAGTCGGATAATATTAACCAGTGGCACAATTCCGAAGGAGGAACATTTTCCAGATGAGGAAGTAGAGCATCAGCTACCGCACGTTTAAGAGGAAATAATAAATATCTTGAAGCAGCATCAAACATTTCTTCAGCCTGCTCAATAGAATTTGTTCACGTTAAGTGTTAACGATGCCATTTTCATTAATTCTAAATATATAATGATGTATGTAGTAATTAGAATACCTGATCAGGGTCAATGTCCTTTAAACAGTCAGTGTACCTGTGGATAAGCAAAAGAATTTTGCATTAACTCGTGTAGTATTTCCATCTAACAAACACATATTCTTGTAGCCCACTATATAAAAAGTTATGCTTAAAAAATGCTCTCACTTCGCTAGTTCAGTCTTGCTACCCATTATAGCATGAACACTAACAAGCAGCTGTTTGGCAATACGCTGATGGTACACAATTTGTTCATGTTATGTCAATCGAAAATGCACATGTGCTCTTGGATACAGAGTAGCTGTTTAAGGAGGCGTTTGTAGGTGCATTTTCAAAGTGATTATTTTGACACTATCAGAAAATTCATACTCAGTCTTTTTTCCACACACAAATGATTATTCGACTTCATGTCACTTTACCCCACATCCAAACACCCCTAAACTAAAAAATATGCTTAAAAAGTAAAAACTAGTGTCAATGATTATTTTGACCCTAAATTAACAGAAACGAGTCATCCTCAGATTCTTTTGCTTAACACTCAAATTGATTATTTCAACGTCATGTCACTTTACATGCACATCCAAACACTCCTTAAACTAAAAGATGTGCTTCAAAACTTGCGGCAAAGATCCTAACTCCTAAGTCACCTTATGTAGTAAATCAAGACTCTTAATATCACTTAAAGATCATTATGAAAGAGAATACACTTACATATACTCTATCATTTTCTCAAAAGCTTCCATGCTGAGATCACGTTCTTCAAGGATAGGAAGATTATTATCCGGTAAACCATCCTTTCCTTCACAAAAATCCTCCATACGTGATAATCTTGTTTTAAAATATTCAGATCTTGAGGCCAAAATAACTTGATGACAACGAAATATCTTATCATCAACCTTAATACAAACATCTGCCAGATCATCCTCAAACTCAAACTCACTTATTTTCAGTGACCCTATTTGTGACACGATATTAACACGTTTCTCCTCTTTATTTGAATTATCAAGAGATATCTTAAGAAGACGTGACAAAGCAGCAGGAAGACGATCCTCTTCAGGTAAAAAACTGCCTTGTAAAATATAGCGTCTTTGGGAGTTATCTATATCTTGTAATGATTTATAATCTGCATATTTCTGATGTGTCACTTCTTTTTCTATGATTCTTTGTAATGACTCACATTTACAAACTTTGCATATTCTTGCAAGGTCTTCCATGTCATCAACTGCAATTTCAAGCCTATCGGAGTAAAAGAAGTGAATAAGGCTGTAAAATGCGGGATATGATAATTTTTCCTTTGAAAACTTTATCTCCTTACGAGTCTTCCAATCTTTTTGGAACTTTTTCTTAAGGTAAGATGAACGAGCACTTAATATCACTTTATGAGCTTCAATAGGTCTTCCATGAATATAAAATGTAACGTCTGGAGGGAAGGAACCAGGACTTGGTGCTCCAGTGGACACATCACCTACTCAACCCCACTTTCGTATCAGACATCAAATAGGCAAATTCAGTAAGAAACTTAAAAGCTTATCGAAAAATTGTTCTAAAAAGTGAATTATTATGCGATGAAGAATCAGAATCAGATATTTTAGCTGCAATACAGGCATAAAAATGTGGGATACATAGATAGTTTTACATTTACTCTTGAATACTAAATTTGTTGCAGCAAATACTACACCAACTATTTTGGTTATAAAAAGAATCAAGTTTGACAAAAACCACAAAACAGGTAATTATGAAGTCAACTAATCATGTTATCAGCACAGTCAAGGATTAGATATCGATATATTAAATTCAGCTTCGAAGATCAAACAAGTCCTTGAGCCAACAACCATTAACTGCAATTACCGGAGAAAATAGTTCAGGGTTTGGGGTATCTGTCATTGTGTTTGGGAAGTGATCAGTATTCGAAGTTGCGATTTAAGATAGTCAATTGTTACTTTAAGTGTTTGGCAAATGCTCATTATTTAAGTATTTACATGTAACAGAACCCCTAAACATTTTGATACCCAGAACCAATTTTCTTAGAAGCTACTCCTAAACTTATAATTTGACTACCGAATAACCTGATAATCTAAACAATCTAAACAGGCTCTAAAGAATTCGAACCCTCGTAATGCACGAGCTAGTGTTTACATTTGCTTATGTTGTCAATGGAAGTGAGATAACAAACTGTTTTAGCGTTTGGCAATTCTAGTATTTTAGATTAAGAAGTAAAATAATCAAAAATCAGAAAAGTAATCATAATAAGCAACTCCTAAACCGTTATTCAAACTACTTATTCACCCTTCAAACAATCAGATAAGCAACTATTTGTTAAAAAATTATCAATATAGTACTATCATATAAGAAGGTGTTTGGGATTGCGTATTTGTTCACGTTAAGAACTTAACAGGGTAACCTAATACAAAAATCAGATACAACGCGTCAATAACCAACTCCTAAACCGCTTACTAAAAACTACTAATTCTCCGCTCTAAACTATCCAAACACCTTGTAATTCCACAAACCTGCAAACTGAGTCCCCCCATCAACTAGTTCCAAACAGCTCCTATTAACCAAACACCCCAAAAAAGTCTCCCTCAAATCCCCCGCCAACGGGCCAAGCGGAGGCGGGCGGGCCTCAAACGCCTTCAAAAGCTTCCTAACTTTCAAATTCAAGGCAGCATAATGACACCTATCACCATCAAAAGTATGTTCAGAACAAATAGCCCCATTCTCAAGCAAGAGCTTAACAGCATCCAAATGACCAGCTAAGCAGGCGTAGTATAACGCCACAGAGTCCCATTGGTCTCGTGCATTGACGTTTATGCCGGATTCTAAAAGGTAGGTGAGACGAGTGATGTCCCCTGCTCGGGAAGCTTCGAAGACGTCGCCGTATGGGACTTTTTTTTTGAAGAGGGGGTGGAGGAAGTCCGAGGGGGACAGGTCGATGTCGTCTAGGTCTGTCATGGTGATTCGTAGGTTGTCTGTCATGGTATTGGGGGTTTAGGATTGAGGTTGTTGGGATTAAGGTTTTGTGATTAGGGGTTTTGTTAATTGTTTAATTACTAGGGTTTAAGGTTTTGATGATGATGAGAAATGGATAATTGTTGTCTGGATTTTGTTGCAGTGTAAATGGGAGCTTTTTTTCTTTTGAATACGTCATAAAAGCAAATATCTTGCTCATAACTTTTACACTTAGAGGGCTAAGTAACCTGAGTTTTCCCGTGCGTTTTCCGTCAAAACGCCACCCGACGACGCCACTTAGGTACCGGGGCTCGCGTTTTCGGGTCTTGAGCCGTCGTGACCAGCCGAGATGGTCCCGGAAAACGCCACCTGACGGCGCTAAGTGGGCACCGGTGCTCGCGTTTTCCCGTATTCTTTTCGCGTTTTCATTTTCTTTTCTTTTTTTGTTGTGTTAGATCTGTGTATTTCATGGAGGAATAAGGTAGGATTTGGTTGCAAATGTTTGTAAAATGGAGATGAAGTAGATTGGTAGATGAGTCAAAGTGATGCTGTGTCAAAAGGATGAGCAAAGCTAGAAATAGTAGATTGGTAGATGAAGTAGATTGGTAGATGAGTCAAAGACTAGCTGTAAAGGATTCATAGTAGAAAAGAAAAAAAAAAGTTTTATAATGCTGTCAATATTTTTGGAGTTGGTATTTTTTACTTTTACGTTTTTTTTTTTTTTTTTTAGTTAAATGTTTTTTTTTATTTAAATGTGTTTAAATACATGAAAAAAAGATGTGGGGTCCAATGGTGCACGACGGCACCAGAAATTGGTGTTATAGGAGGGAGAGGTTTTTTGGTGTTGTGATGAATTTTGGTGTTATAGAAAAAGATGCTGATGTGGCAGCACATTTCTCCACGGCACCAACGGGACAACACCACGATACCTAATGCTCTTAGGGTGGTGGCAACCATACCTCCCAAAAAATTTCATACCTCCCAACCAACCAATAATATCATTCCATCTCATCCACACTTTTTTCATACCTCCCAACCCTTTTTTAGTGGCAACCATACTTTTTTCATACCTCCCAAACCACCAATTTTTTTTTTTTTTTTTTTTTCATAAATAAATAATTTAATAAAAACATAATATTTCATTAATAATTAAAATAAAAATACATAATACTTTAAAAAGAAAATTACACAATACTTGAAAAAAAAAACATAATTATTCTAAAAATCCGTAGGCCATCCATATTTCTCCGCGATCTCACGTTTTTTAGCAATAGTGAAATCTCGCACAGCCTGATTGGTTATGTGATCATGCGGTTCGTTAAAGAACTTCAAGGCCCGAAACATTTGCTTTTCTTTAACACTCTCGAGTTGTGCCGCCATCAACTTTTCGGCCAATGCATCATTTGCACGTTTTTTTTCCATCTCCTCCTCCAACATTTGTGATTTTTTTGACGTGTAGGCCTCGAATTGTTCAACAACACTATTCTTTGTCGATGCCTCGCTAGCAATCCTTTTCCCTTTTCTTTTCCTTGTTGGAGTTGTGTCATCATTAAGATCGGGAATAACAGTTTCGACATGCTCATTGCTTCCCGACTCGTAGTAGGTAGATTCCGACGACTTTCTTCGTTTGTCGGAATTAGATGCCGAAGATGTTTGAACAAAGCATGGTTGTTCCAACCATTTCGGTTCTCCCCTAACAATCTCCCATGCATCAATATGAGTAAAAGATTTGCCTTTATTTCTCTTATTAAAATCGGCCAAGGCATTTTTCAACTTATCCACATCGCCACATCCACTCTCCCGAATACGCTTCTACAAGTATATAAATTAACACAATTATATAAACTAACAAAATATATAAATTAACACAATTATATAAACTAACAAAATATATAAATTAAGAAAAGTATTAAAAAATTACTTGTTGGATGTATAGCCCGTTAAACACACCCACGGCGGCATTCATAGTTGTCCACTTTGTGTTCAATGAATGATGAGATCGGGTAACACCTTTCACGTTTTGATGGAAGTGTTCGGTAATTCTTTCCCAAAATTTCTCTCTACGTTGTTGATTCCCCACTTTTGGACACGTCGACACATATATCCACGCTTTTGCCAAAGCAACCTCTTGGGCCGTTGTCCAAGCCACTTTATCCGCCTTAGTTTTTACTTTCACAACTTGAACATCTTCATCTATATAAAAAATAATAACGTATAAAAAAAATTAACGTATATACAAAAAAATAATAACGTACAAAAAAAATTAACATATATAAAAAAAAATAATAACGTATAAAAATTAATACCGGTTTGAGTTTGTTGTTGCGTTTCGGGGACAACCTCAACCTCTTCATCATCATCATCATCATCATATAGAGGTAGCTCGCGCTCAACACTATGCTCGCCACGTGAAGGACCTTCACGGTAGTCACCAAACGGGTTGAACTCATTTGTCATAATTACGTTATATTGACTTGGATTCAACGGTGGTGGAGGTTGTGCATAATATTGTTCTTGAAAGAATTGTGGTTGAATCGGTGGTGGAGGTTGAGGATAGTAGGCCGAATGAGGGTGTTGTTGAGTTGCAACTCTCGGACGAAAATGTTGTCCACGAACGCCACGACCACGACCTCTTGAGCTAGATTTTCTTTGATCCATGCTACAATTGATTTTTTGTTGCAAACTTGATATACAGATTTAGAGATGGAGTGAGATTGGAGATGGAGTACTCAACTTGAAATTGAGTTGCAATATATAGGAATTTTTTTCTCTTTTTTTTTGTTCCAAACCCCAACGTTCATTTTTTTTTTTTTTTTTTGTCTCTTCCCCAACGTAAACACCATTTAACCAAACCAACGGATACAAATATTCAAACCGCGTCGGTGAATAACCCTGCCCAACCAAACCGCCGAACCAAACCGCTGGGGTGGCGGCGGTGTTCCCCGGCGGTTTGGAGGCAAACCGCTGGCCCAGCGGTACCGTTGCCACCCCCCTTACAGATATTCAAATGGGATACGTTACTTGCACCCCAAAAATCCCCCCATTACATTTTTTTTTTTTTTTAATTTTTAAAAAATTTGAATAATGCTTTTATCGTAAAACTGCGAAAAAGTATAAATTGATAAAAAAGTACGAAATAAAAACTGATAAAAAATTATGATGTACTGAAAAAGTAAAGTATAAAGAGGTGGAAGTTGTAAATAATGGGCCATGAGAGATACTCATAGTTGCCGAGCAAACCAACCGAACAGATCGGACTGACCGAACTGAAGGACTAGCGGTCCAGTCTCGGTCTAGGTTTTTGGGCGAATTCGGACTCAGTCTGGTCCGGCGTACAAACCGATCATTTTGCCTTATTAGACCGGACCGATAACATTCGGTCCGATCCTCGGTTTTGGTCCCGTCCAATTTTTGGATCGTGAGCACCCTAGTAGTAACCATTTTTTTTAAGCGAGTTAGCATAATACTATAGTTGGTGATTCGATTCCACAGGAGGAAAACCCACCTTCCAGGAGGCATCTATGGTGCAAAACCCACACAGATACCACCCAGGAGGAAAACCCACCATGAAGAGACTTGAACTTAAGACATCTCACATATGGTAACACCTCCTGCCAAAGCTCCTAAAGAGACTTTGGTGGCCAACTGAGCTAAGCCCAGTTGGTTTAACCATTCCTTTTTTTACGTCCCATTATAATTGTCCACTTCAATTTGCTTAAATTTTTAAGAAAAATATTAACTCAATTTTCTATCAATCAAATATCATCTCTTCATAATAAACCACTTCTCATCTATACTACATATAATGTAAAAATGGTCAATGTGAAATGTTGAGTTTTCAACAATAGTCAAATGAGAGAGAAAGTGGAATATAATTAATACTCTTATTAAAACACCCCAATACTTAAAAGTACAATTATTTATTCACATTGTACAACCAAATTAAAGCATATCTACCAAATTAAATACAACCAATTCAAACACAAATCGGGTTGACCCGGGACGCTTCAAACCCGGCGGGTTGACCCAACTTAATTTGACCAATTTTCGACCCAACCTAGCAAGTTGACCCGGTTTAAATACAACCAATTCAAAGACAAATCGGGTTGACCAGGGACGCTTCAAACCCGGCGGGTTGACCTAGCTTAATTTGACCCATTTTCGACCCAACCTAGCAAGTTGACCCGGTTTAAATCGACCTACTTTTCGACCGAAACGGTTCAACCGGTTGAACCACCCGTGTCGAACCGGGTTTCAAAACATTACCAATTACTTAAAAGTACAATGATTTATTCACATTGTACAACCAATTAAAAACATATCTACCAAATTAAATACAACCAATTAAAACACAAACCGGGTTGACCCGGGACGCTTCAAACCCGTTTTCCGACCGGAACGGTTCAACCAGTTGAACCACCCGGGTCAAACCGGGTTTCAAAACATTACGTTTAATTCCCAAATCTTCAAACTTTTATTATTTTTCGTATAACCTATAAACTTTTTTTATCAATAAACTATCTGTCGCTATAGAATCTCATTGCTTGCGGGTTGCCCCCTCATTGCTTGCGTTTGAAAATAGGATGCCCGATTATTCTTTTAAGGAATCTCGATCCGGAAAATGGATTATGTAATGACACGAGGTTGATATGTAAACGTTTTGACCCTAATGTCATCAACGCCGAGATTGCTGTCGGGCAACACGCTGGAGTTAGAGTGCTCTTGCCAAGCAGTGGCGAAGCTAGAAAATTTTCAGTGGGGGGTCGGGATCTAAATTTTTTTTCCTAAGGCTATTTTTCGGGTAATACTGAAATTTTGGGGGGTCGAAACCGAATATACCGAAATTTTTCTACACGAAAACTATATACCCCGTACATCGCAAAAAAAATTTTGGGGGGTCGAGCGCCCCCCCCCCCCCCGGCCCCTATGTAGCTGCGCCATTGTTGCCAAGAATTCCTCTTGCTCCATCTGAAGAAGAGATGTTCCCTTTCAAACTAAAGAGAACACAATTCCCTATTCGCTTTAGCTTTGCGATGACTATTAATAAAGCTCAAGGCCAAACAATTCCAAATGTGGGTGTCTATTTGCCTGACTCTGTTTTCTCCCAAGGCCAGCTTTATGCGGCATTGTCTAGAGGGATTTCCCGTAGAACAACAAAGGTATTGGTTAATCCAGTCAAAGAGTTCCGTCAAGCAGGAATCTACACCTTGAATGTCGTTTATCAAGAAGTTTTACGCGAAGAGTAACGCGTGTTGTTAGTTTTTATTTCATAAATGATGTAATGTTTCACTTTCAATTTCATTAAATGTTTTTATATGTTGTTTTATAGATGTTAAGAATTTTTTATATACTTTAGTTATCGTGTAGTACAACCGTTTGCAATTACATTCTGATCGGTTCACGTTCTATTTTGAACTCTACACAAAACACTCACCACAATATTACAAATCGCTAATTATCTGCCGCTAGAAATTCCGTTGCTATGCACGGGTACTCGCCTAGTTGATTAAAATGCAAAATGAACATTTATTTTTAAACATTTTAAAATAGCAATATGAACACTTATTATGAGAAACGGAGAGTAATATCTTTTTCTTCTCATTGGTGCACTGAATTCTCTGTAAGATATCACTAAATGAAAATAATTTGTTACTACAACAATGTCTTTTAAGTGTGGGTGAAAAAGCAATTAAGTGTTTAAATTATTAGGACCTCAAAATTTATGTTCAATGCATGATATTGTAAGTATTGTTAAAGGTTTTTTTTTTTTTTTTTTTTTTTTTTTTTTAATTTATATATTTAAATTTTTAGAACGGCAATTTTTACAACTTTATTCGTCATCAACCTCATCATTAGTTGTTTACTCAGATGCAGATTGGGCTGGTTGTCCGGTCACACGCCAGTCTGTATTTCTTGGCAACAATCTTTTATCTTAGTCATCTAAGCGTCAGGCTACTATTTCTCGGTCGAGTGATGAGGCTGAGTGTCGGGGTGTTGGCAATATTGTTGCTGAGACTTGCTGAACACACAATTTATTGCGTGAGCTCTATACAACGCTTTCGACTGCTACCATTGTTTATTGTGATAATGTCAGTGCCGTTTATCTCTCATCTAATCCCGTGCAACATCAACGCACGAAGCATATTGAGATTGGCATCCATTTTGTTCAAGATTTGGTCGCTATTGGTCATGTTCATATTCTCCATGTCTCGTCTCGCTATCAGTATGCGGATATCTTCACCAAAGGATTACCGTTTGATGAGTTTCGCTTCAGTTTGAGTGTTCGTTCCTCTCCCGCTCAAACTGTGAGGGGCTTTTAGTGATAGTTTATATGGGCTTAGCCCGGTTATGTATTTACATTGTATTATCAGCCCACTAGATCAGTATATATTTTATTATTGTTATCTCATGCAATACATATTTGATTCATCAATAAAGATACGGTTTATACTTGTACAAACTTTCAAAAACAAGATATCAACTCCAGCCATATATAATCAGACAGCACGCGTAAAGAACATCTCAAGTCTCACATAAATTAATTAAGATTTTAAAAATGAATCCAATACAGAAGCTACACGATCTGAGCATAGATCATGTGTACTCTCGCATGTAACAAGTACTCTCATAACCATAACTATAATTAAGATATAAGTCGAAAACGAGCATGCTAGACATTGCGTCCTTTAGCATTTGTACAACATTTTCACGTATATTAAGGTTCTTTTTAGCTTAGTTCATATTAGTCATCTACTGTCTTCCGAGTTACTAGAATTTAGCCGTCTCAACCTCTGATCAAGTTCTGCCATTACTGCTGGTTCTTGTTTTTTCCTTTCCTTTAATATATTTGTGCTCATAAACCCAAGTTTATCAAATCCAAGTTTATCAAAGGCAACCTGCACCCATCAGAACCAAAATATTATGTTATTTTCTAGTTATAATAAGTAAATTGGACCTAACTGATGTCATTTGTTCTTGTTTTTAACATATAACTCAATAGGACCAAAACTTGGCTTAAACACTAGGACCAAGACTTTTGTATATATACCAACAAGGCGGCCTTCTTATATGCACTTTTCTTGGGTATTGATCAAATTGTATAATGATGCTTTAAACTTAAAAAATATGAATCATTATTTGCCTTTTGAGTGTCAAATAAGTAATATTTTAAATTTTAACTTAAAGGTTAGACAAGCATTACTTTCTGCACAGAAAAATTGATAACCACATTTAATCATTCAAAAGGTATATGTATAGTAATCGTGTATATAAAAATCCTAAAGTAACTCCTTTCTGGGTCGATGGGTATAAAGAATATATAAAATTTCTAATATATACTTTGTTACAAGGATGAAATACCAACTGCAAATTATATAATTTAACCACTCTAAAACAACATCAAACATTTTTGGGAATCAACTTGTGGGTGGGTGAAATCAGGAGAAGAGATAAAATAGTTTGTATAGAGAACAAACTTACTATCAATAGGTCATCAGGATCGAATAGATGATGAGTGGTGTTTTGTATTACATTGATTACATCCCCAACATGATGTGTCGCGAGCAACTCCTCTTCTTTCATCTGCAATAACGATAAAACCAAAATACTTAAAAAGTTCGCTATGGCAGGAAAGTATTGACTTACACATAATTAATATTACCTTGAATATCGCAAGAGCCACGTTAAATAGAACCTTTGCTCCTTCGTAAAAGAGAACATCCCAAACTCGCAAGGTAGTCTGTATCAAACAATTAGATATTAAGATACATCATACATAGATAGATATATGTATACATACATGACAAGGGGTGAATGAGTTCTTTTAACCTCTGAAGGCAAGCTCTTCGAAAAGAGGCAAAGAAACCACTCGGTTGCAACAAGCGAGACGTCGAACTCAAGAGCTTCCAAATGAGCATTTATACTGCATATCAAGATCTTTAAAGATTAAAAGATATCGACTTTGATAAACTGTGAACAAACAATAACATGATGAAATGCAGGAACTTCTAGATATTTATTTTTACCTTGGGCACTTTTTCTTTAGTAAATCTTTAAAAACCCGTTGTTCAACATGGCAGCCTGTTAAATTACTTGAATAGCAATCATTGACCAACACATTTTCCAAAAGGACTGCTAGCATCCAAAACGCATCCTCTTCTGTTTTCATCACGAGTAACAATAACGCGGCTACATAATTTAAACCCTGCATCAAACAAATCTTGATTATCCCAAACAAAGAAATCAAAAAGGTTAACTCGTTGCTTTTTTTTAAACCCTACATAATTTAAACTGACAAGTACCTGACAGTAACCAACATCAGAATCACGGAAAGAGTATCCAACAAGAACACGTCTTAACGAAGCATGACCTTCGGGAGTATCCAACCATGGGTGACCAGGAAAAGTCCGTGGCAAGTCCTGCATGTATGCATACCCAAAATGGATAATAATCAACATGAGTGTGTGGTAAGCTATAAACCCAATATTTATGTACTTGGTAAAATTAATGTGGATTATTACATTGAACCTTATAAACTAAATAAGTTGAAGCCTCTTAATCCTAAACAAGTCATGTTACCCATATTACAGTAAAAAATTGTATTCCTTTAGAAAATTGCAAACTTTGACTTGACATATAGTTTAAAGAGAGTATCAGATTACTGGCAAAATGTCTAAGATACCCTTCAAGAAAGACAAAATAGAGGAACCTTATCGACCCAAATCAACATTAACAATTTACTACCAGCGATGAAAAATGCCAAAAGAAAATTGTAATAAGAAAATATCAGATGTAGCAATATTTGTCACGTCTCAAGGAGGAAAGTAATGTAGCTATTTATAAATTTATCATATTGTGACGTCTCAAAGAGGAAAGTAACCTTTTATGCATTTATCGTACCATTTTCTTCTATTTGTAGGCCCATCTTCATTTTTCCACAAATAACTCACGTTCATATTTTCATTCTTTTCACATCTAGGGGAGTGAAACAGTTAAAGAATTGATCCACACCGGGACCAAACAGGAAGCGAGATTTTGACAATATTATAACAGAGAAACATACTGCTGGTCCGCACCAGTTTAGAACAGTGTACATCGGACTCAAATGTCGGATAGTGATTTAAGCCTAACTTTTTGCCTAAACAATGTCACTTATAATAGTACAAGAATAAAGACGGTTTTGGACCAGAATCAGTACCAAAGTGGACCTCGGACCAATGCTTTGTCGTGCCGGTTCCGTCCGTTCCACAGTTTTGGCCAGACTCATACCACATAGATGTTACCCACATAAAACCTTAAAACTGTGACATTAAACTGGATCTAGGGTTCATTAAACAGATCGGAAACTTCATCTAAGAGTTTGATTCGGCAAAAAAATAAAAAAATCACAAGAAAATTACATCAAGAGGAACCAATTGTTGTAAATAAAAAATAAAAAATAAAAATAAAATAAAATAAACCCTACATTATCCATTCTAAAAGGTTAAGGAGTTCAGAGGAAGTTACGATAGGGAAGATAAGATGCAACATCAATAACAATGACTATTATCTATCGCTTAGGTAGTTAGGTTACACACACATTTATCCAAAACTACCTTCATAAACTTCGGATCATGTAAAGTCACTTATAGCATAACCATCAAAACCACATATAATTAATCAAACAATTTAAGACATTTAAGCTGCAATTCACACACTCCAGGATAAAAACTTCCAATGTAGCTAAATATAAAGTATGAAGCAACATTAACAAGACCACGTATTAACCAAAAAGCACATTATTATAACAAATATGAAAAAGAACTCAAAGAACTCACATGATCGATCTGCTTCGTGGCAGGGGTTACTTTACCCTCAACAGCTATTATCAAATCATTATAATAACTATCAGGCACAGTCGACTTCTTCTTAGCAGCCCCCGATAAAGTGAACCAAACTTTCGGTCTCAAAACCGGCGGTATCCCCTTCCTAATCAGCTTCTTAAGGGTAATACCATTCACCAAAACCGAAAACTTTAGGGACGATTTGAGGTCAGAAGTAACATGAGTTTGCAAATACCAATTAGCCCCTTTACTTGCTTCTAATCCCCACCATACCTTACCCTGTTCCCTCACCTTTTCCCTAACCTCATTCAATATATTCGCATCATCTACATTGCCTTCCACAGTAAAACCGTAAAGATCTTGAAACTTGACAGTTATATTCGCCCTTCTAGCATGAATACTCGGTCTCAAAATCGGGATTTGCGACTGAAGTTCCATCGACAAATCCCTCTTGCTTTGAGTCCCATACATTTCTTATGCGAAACTAAACACTACTCAAACAACTTATACTAATCAAGAAACATAAGTTTCTTTCAAGAAAGCTACAGCTGAACTTAAAAAAAGATTAAATCTTGCCAACGAATAATAAAATGGGCACCTAAAAAACCATAAATTTGACAACTTTATAATCAAGAAACCCAAAGATCAAATCTTTACACCAAATAACCAAAAGGGTACCTAAAAAACCTTAAATTTAACAACTTAAACTAATCAAGAAACTTAAGCTAACCTCAATGAACCAACAAATCAACTTAAAGATCAAATCTGTACACTAAATAACCAAAAGGGTATCCAAAAAACCATAAATTTAACAGCTTATGAGCTTAAAGATCAAATGGGTAACCTTAAAAATCTTCAATCTTATATAAAAACAACCTCAAAAAACCAAAGAACATTAGAAAGATTCAAAATATTAAAGTTCATGAGTAAAAAACAAACTACTATTTTATAAAGATGGTCTTAAATAAAGGTTTGACAATTGATAAGCTATTTAAGGTATGACGCGTTTAAACTTTAAGAAAATTGGTAAAGGGTAGATTTGCTGTTTTTTATTAAAGGAGAATTAGTAAAATTAGTACAAAAGATTTAAAAATAAATAAATAAATAAGGAAGTTGTTTTAGGCGTTTAATAAGTTGAAAGAAATAAAATGTTAGGGATATTTTTGGTGTGACGGATAAAAGGGGATTGGGTGGGGAAGTGGTGGTAGGTGTGTAATGTTATGTATCACAATATATGGTAAGATGGATCACAATATCTTTACTACAAATTTGTTTATAAGAGCATTCCGTGTCTCGACTATATTCCCATGTTAAAGTTTCACGTTTCTGCGTTAAGGGTGCGTTAATCACATCGTGGTTCTGCATTAAGGGTGTGTTAACCACCCACGTTAAACTTTTAACGCTGAGTTAAAGTGTGTTTGTAGGAAAAAAAATTACACTTTTGACCCCTCTAACGTTTAGAATTTGAATTTAAAAAAAAAAAAAAAAAAAAAAAAAAAAATCTAAAACACCCCCTTGGTTTTTATACGGTACAGTTTGAGCGAGATAACAAAATTAAAAATTCAAAATATACGAGCGGATAACCAAATTTAAATTCAAAGTTGTCTATATGTACAACTCCACCGGAGTTGTTTATCACACACACAACTCATACACACAACTCACACACAATGTCTCGCAAAGACTTCTCCCAATAATTCCCAAATGAACACGACTTTTCCCAGCAATTTCCAAGCTCCAACCTGATTCCAAATGAACCGGTGAACACTTCACCGGAAGATATCTTTCCGGTATTCACACCGGTAAACAATCCACCGGTTGTCCAACAACAACCCAATCCCCTGTTGTCCAACAACAACCAAATCCGTTTGGACTCACTGAGGATGAACTCCGACTTCTTGACCAGGATTAGGAAGCTAGGAGAGAAACAGAACAAAGAGAACTACAAGAGGAAGCTGCTCGTTTGGAGTAGGAAGCTCGGGATGCAGAACATCTTAAGAAGAACTCGTCTGACACTATGGAAGGAAAGTATTATGATGGCAGAGTTTAGGTCCTCTTCGAGTGAGGAGGGTTGGAAATCAGATGATTCCTTTTCGTAGTTTCTTTTAATTTGTAGTTTCATTTTTATTACCGTATCGTAGTTTCTATTAATCGTACTATCTATTTCGTGTTTTAACTTTAATGTTTAATGTAATTCACGTTTTAACTTTAATTTAATGTAATTCGTGTTTTAAATGTTATGTTAGTTATGAAATGAAGTATTAGTTTTAGTTTAGGGGTTGAATTTGAAAATAGTTGAGTTAAAGTTGAGTTAAGGTTGAGTGATGATAGTTTTTTTTTTTTTTTTTTTTTTTTAAGTGAAAAGATTAAAGCTGATGTGATGCTGTCGTGGTGCTGAGTGAAATTTTAACTTTGTGTGATGGTACCTAATGCTCTAATAATTTAAATTAGTACGATAAAACTATTAGACCATATATATGTTTATAGAAAAATACAATTATTTTTGAATTTTTTTTTTAAAAAAAAATCTAATTGATACCAAATAAAACTAGGAGCTGAATTCATCTAAGAGGTGTTGTAACAAAAAATCTAAAATAGCTATAGATCAACCAAAATAGAGGTACATGCTGATTCACTCAAGAATGGGGGGCTTTATGTATAAGAAACACACCATCGTCATTTCACTCCAATCATCTTCATCGGCCACAGTGAACGAAATTGTGTTATCATCTTAACTCAAAACGTATATAGAAAAAAAAAAAATCAAAAAAAAAAACGTATATAGAAAATTAAAAGCAAAACTAAAGTAGATTGAGAAAAATTCAAATGCATACTTTATTTTGGTGCATACCAATGGACAAATCCCCACCATTCATTTAGTTTAATCTACTAGTGGGGATTAACCTAATATTAAATATGAAAACCTAAGTCTATGTTTTTTTTTTTTATTATTCATTTTTTTCTTTCTTTCTTTTTGTTTTTTTTTTTTTTTGTTTTTTTTCACGCTTTTTTTTTTTTTTTTTTTTTTTTTTCATTTTTGTTTCTTATTTGCTTTTTTTTTCCTACTTCACGTTTTTTTTTTCTTTCTTTTTTTTCCCCATAATTCATGTTTTTTTTAATTCACGTTTTTTCCCCTTCTTATCTTTCATACGTTTTCGTCTGTTTTCATATATTCTCGTCCGTTTTCATACGTTTTTTAACGTTTTCGTCTTTTTTCAAACGTTTTCATCTTTTTTCAAATGTCTTCATCTTTTTCAAATGTTTTCATCTATTTCCGTCCGTTTTTATACGTTTTCATCCGTTTCAAATGTTTTCGTCCGTTTTTATATGTTTTCGTCAATTTTCATACGTTTTTGTCTGTTTTCATATGTTTATATACATTTCGTCTTTTTTCAGACGTTTTTGTCCGTTTTTTTTGTTTTCGCTCATTTTCAGACGTTTTCGTCTATTTTCAGACGTTTTCATCCGTTTTTTTACATTTTCGTCCGCTTTCATCCATTTTCTTACGTTTTCATCTGTTTTCTTATGTTTTCGTTCGTTTTCATACGTTTTCGTCCATTTTTCATACATTTTCATCCGTTTTCATACGTGTTTTTACGCTTTCATACATTTTCGCCTGTTTTCTTATGTTTTCGTCTGTTTTCATCCGTTTTCTTACGTTTTCGCCCCATTTTCGTCCGTTTTCATACGTTTGCATCTAATTTTTTACGCTTTCGTTCGTTTTAATACATTTTCGTCCGTTTTCTTTCGTTTTCGTCCATTTTTATACGCTTTTGTCCGTTTTCATACGTGCTTTTACACTTTTATACGTTTTTGTCCATTTTTATACGTATTCGTCTATTTTTTTACATTTTCGTCCATTTTCTTACGTTTCTTAATACCACAAGTGATTTCTGAATATCACAAGTGATATTCAATGATATCCAAAATTTCACTTGTGATTTTCTGAATATCACTTGTGACATTCTGAATATCACTTATTATTTTCTTATGTTTTCGTTCGTTTTCATATGTATTCGTCCATTTTCATATGTATTAGTCCGTTTTTTTTACGTTTTCGTCCGTTTTTATACGTTTCTAAATATCACAATTGATATTCAGAATATCACTTGTGATTTTCGGAATATCAATGGTGATATTCTAAATATCACTTGTGATTTTCTGAATATCACTTGTGATTTTCATGTTACAAAAAATTTGTTGAAAATCACTTGTTATATTTAGAAAATAACTTATATTCAAAATATCACTTGTGATATTCTGAATATCACAGAATATTACTTATGATATCCAGAATATCATTTGTGGTAGTCATAGTATCACTTGTGATATTCTGCATATCATAGAAAATCACTTTTGATATACAAAATATCACTTGTGATATTCTGAATATCACAGAATATCACTTGTGATATTCAGAATATAACTTGTGATGTTTAGAATATCACAGAATATCACTTGTGATATTTAGAATATCACTTGTGATATTTAGAAACATATGAAAACGTTTGAAAATGGCAAAAAAAACATTTAAAACGGACAAAAATAAATGAAAAAATGGACGAAAACGTAAGAAAACAGACGAAAATGTATGAAAACAGAAGAAAACATATGAAAGTATAAAAACATGTATGAAAAGTACAAAAACGTTTGAAAACTAGACGAAAACGAAAGAAAATTGATGAAAACGGACGAAAACGTATGCAAACGTAAGAAAACGAACGAACGTATGAAAGTGTAAAACACGTCTGAAAATGGACGAAGACGTTTGAAAAATGGACAAATATTACTTATGATATCAAGAATATCATTTGTGGTACTCATAGTATCACTTGTGATATTCTGAATATCACAGAATATCACTTGTGATATTCAGAATATAACTTGTGATGTTTAGAATATCACATAATATCACTTGTGATATTTAGAAATATATGAAAACGTGTGAAAATGGCAAAAAAAAAACATTTAAAAATGGACGAAAACGAATGAAAATGTATGAAAACGGAAGAAAACGTATGAAAGTGTATAAAAAATGTATGAAAAAAACAAAAACGTTTGAAAACGAAAGAAAACAGAAGAAAACGTATGAAAACGAACGAAAACTAAGAAAACGAACGAATATGTATGAAAACGGACGAAAACGTATGAAAGCGTAAAAACACATATGAAAACGGACGAAGACGTATGAAAAATGGACGAATATTACTTATGATATCCAGAATATCATTTGTGGTACTCATAGTATCACTTGTGATATTCTGCATATAATAGAAAATCACTTGTGATATTCAGAATATCACTTGATATTCTGAATATCACAGAATATCACTTGTGATATTCAGACTATAACTTGTGATTTTTAGAATATCACTTGTGATATTTAGAAACATATGAAAACGTCTGAAAATGGCAAAAAAAACATTTAAAAACGGATGAAAATGAATGAAAATGTATGAAAACGGAAGAAAACTTATGAAAGTGTAAAAACATATATGAAAAGGAACAAAACATTTGAAAACTGGATGAAAACGAAAGAAAACGGACGAAAACATATGAAAACGAACGAAAACTAAGAAAACGAATGAATATGTATGAAAACGGACGAAAACGTATGAAAGCGTAAAAACACATCTGAAAACGGACGAAGACGTATGAAAAATAGACGAAAACGAAAGAAAACTGACGAAAACGTATTAAAACAAACGAAAACGTATGAAAACGGACGAAAATTTATGAAAACGAACGAAAATGTAAGAAAACAGATGTTAACGGGCGAAAACGTAAAAAAGAGGACGAAAAACGTATGAAAACGGACGAAAATATATGAAAACCGGCGAAAACGTACGAAAACAGACAAAAACATATGAAAACGGACGAAAATGTATGAAAGCGAAAAAAAATGTTTATTAAAAAGAAAGACAAAAAAAGAAAAAGAAAAAATAAGAAAAAAAAACAATGTGATTTAGATAAAAAAAGAAAAAAAAAAAGAAAAAAAAAAAGTAGCGTGTAAAAAGTAGACACAAAAATAATAATAATAATAATAAAGAAAGTAAGAAAAAAATGAATAATAAAAAAACAAAATGACAAAGAAAAATGAAGAAAAAAAACATAGACTTAGGTTTTCATATTTAATCTTAGGTTAATCTCCATCATTAGATCAAACTATATGAATGGTGGGGATTTATCCCTTGGTATTCACCAAACTAAGAGTATGTAAAATAAAGTGCCTCTTGAAACCCATTTTTTTTTTTTTTTTTTAAATTTAACTTGATATTAACCAAACTAAGAACAATACATATCACTCCTCGATAGAGAGGTGAGTTCAGAAGGGAACGAAACGTCCCACAAAATACATTGATTCGAAGAAAATGCTACTTGAGAAGTCCAATGAGCAGGTTGATTGTTTACTCGGCTAGTCCAAGAGAAGCTAAGATGCAGATTCTTCGACCATGTACGAATGTCATCCATAAGAGCACCTAAGCACCAAGGTGGAATAGTTTCTGAAGATGACAAAGCTATCGCCATTTGAGAGTCAGATTCCACAATAGCACCGACCCAACCATGATTAAACGCTAGCTGACATGCATAATGTATAGCGATAACTTCAGCATGTAATGCAGATGTGGCAAAACATGAATTACCATGAACCTGAAGTAGGGAGCCAGTAGAATCTCAGACGACAATACCAAAAGCAGCATTAGGGTCCTTGTAAGCAGCATCACAATTAATCTTCACCAATGACACGTGGGGGGGAATCCACTGCGGAGAAGGATGTGATGTTGGATTAGGAGCACCTGTTGGAGATCCACTGAGTGGTGTTTTATTACCCAAAACCAGCTTATCAAACTCGGAAAGCTGAGCATATATGGAAGCTAAAGTGTTAGTCGGGGAGAGGGTAATATTATTGTAGATGAAATTGTTTCGAGATCTCCAAATAGACCAACATATTGTTGCAACCACTGATAAAATTTCGATAGCTACCTGATTGGAGGAATTATCATCAATAAAGCTTTGAATACGATGAGAGATGTTAGTACCTGATTCATGAGACCTGAATGTTAACGGGGAGCCAAACCAGATTGGGCGTGTCAAAGCACATTCAAACAATAGATGTTCTATTGATTCCACGCGTGCACTACAAATTAGACATACCGGAGAAGGAGAACAATTTCTTCTGAAGAGATTCTCCATTGTTGGTACAGAGTTTGAAACAACCTTCCAAAGAAATAACTTCACTTTCGGTTGTGCTCGGATTTTCCAAATTCGCTTCCAGAATGTTGTAGATGGGGTGGTGCTTGATTCTTCCTTAGGAGATGCTCTCGTAAGAATTGCTTGTTTGTAACCTGATTTGACAGTGTAGCAACCTTTGGCATCAAAGTGCCATACGAGCTTATCAGGGGATCCAGTTTGAGATATTGGAATTTTCTTGATAATGTCGGCTTCTTCTTTCGAGATATTCTCACATAACCTCTTATAATTCCATTTACCATTTGTAATAAAATCCGAAACGCTGCCATCTCACACCTTGAAGCAACAGATCACGCCCGTGAAGAAGAAGACACACATTTTGAATTTTATCACAATAAGAATAATACATGATGGATAAGTAGATAGAAATAGCTACTCCGATCCGTCTCTAGTATCTATGCATAGTTCGCCACTTTGGTTAAGTTTTCAAACATGCATGTTATTACTCGTATACGAATGCCAACAATTAGGCCACTGGCCACCCATGTTACATATTGTTTAAAGGTGTCAAACAACGTAGACGCTCTTTAGTAAAGAAAAAAAAAATGTGTAAAAGGATTTTGATGTCTACATTAATAATTTAATATCATAAATCATACCTCTAATTATTAATTACATACAGTATTATCTTTTCTCGAAACACTTAAATAAAGAAAACCACCATTGGGACCAAAAATTTTTTTTCTTTAAATTGCACGTGGGAGCCAATTGCATTGAAGTGATAGTAAATTGACATCATCTTCCCTAGATTAAGTCAACCATTCTATTGTCAAACACCTACTAATCAAGGTTAAATATATTTTAAGCTAAGTAATAAGTGATCAAGAAACAACAATGTCATCACAAGTGCCAAAAGTGAAACTAGGCTCACAAGGTCTAGTTGTTTCAGCACAAGGACTGGGTTGTATGGGCATGTCGAGTTTCTATGGACCCACAAAACCCGAAGCTGATATGATCAAACTCATTCATCACGCCATTGAGTCCGGAGTCACATTCCTTGATACTTCGGATGTCTATGGCCCCCTCACCAATGAAATCCTCATTGGCAAGGTTAGCAGTAAAACATAACCAACTTATGATTTTTCTGACAGATTTTTTAAATAAAGTATGTAATTTAATAAATATGAAAAGTTTTGTTTAGGCTTTGAAACAAGGAGGACTAAGAGATAAAGTTCAAATAGCTACGAAATTTGCTTATCGAACGATTGATGGGAAGGTGGAAGCGTGTGGTGATCCTGCTTATGTTCGTTCAGCTTGTGAAGGTAGCTTAGAGAGACTTGATATTGATTGTATTGATCTCTACTATATTCATAGGATTGACACTCGTGTCCCTATTGAAGTCACGGTTCGTCACTCTTGCTTTTCTTTGTGTTCTAATTTACTATTTTTCCCTTTTCTGAAAGTTGAGTGAATGTACTAATTATCTGTATGTACCATTTTATACTTTTGTGTCCTACATCAAAGTCATTAACAATGGTTTTGTGTACCATTCGTTTCATTTGTAGGTCGTGAAAGTTATGATTCTTGGAAGGTGGTTTGAGACCTACAAAATGTATCAAACGGTACAAAAATTTATTGAAATGGCTCGGGTGTAGAGAAAAGTACAATAACCAAAATGACATATATGAATATTTTGGAATTTTATAGTAGCGATAACCTTGAAAACTCTTTAATGCTAGCCATGACTAGATAATACTGAACTGTTTTTTTACACTTAATTATAATAAAAAGATGGGAGAACTGAAGAAATTGGTAGAGGAAGGCAAAGTGAAGTATGTAGGATTATCAGAAGCATCTGCTTCGACAATTAGAAGGGCTCATGCTGTTCATCCAATAACAGCAGTCCAGAATGAGTGGTCATTATGGACACGGGATTTGGAGGATGAAATTGTTCCTACTTGCAGGTGATCTCACTCAGCATAAATGATTAATCGACACTGATTTACTTTTTTTATAGATGATTCTTTTGTTTCATTTTCAGAGAACTTGGAATTGGGATTGTTTCTTACAGTCCTATTGGGAGAGGATTCTTGGCTGTCGGTCCTAAAATGGTCAACGACTTTGACGAGGGGGATGTCAGGAAGGTATGATATAATTCATGGCATAAAAGGTTTCTATGATCCTAAGTTTAGAGTTAATCATCGAGACAGTAAGAAAGTAAGAGCACGAGACAACATTACAAAACAAATAAACAAGTTTAATACTATGTTCATCTAAAACGCATATATTTAATCAAACAAGAAGATACTATTAGAGCATTTGATTTGATTGCGAGTTCTGATTATCATGACAAAGTATATGGGTCCTTCTGTCGTGTTTACGAGAGTATGAGTCATATAATCGGATAGTTACCGGAGATAATTAGTTAGCTGACCTCATATTATCTCATTAATCGCTTTAATTTCCTTTGCTCTTTATGTGCTAGTTCATATCTATTTATTTTGATCAGTTTCAATCAAAAAAATTTATGGCAGAGGCATCCAAGGTTTCAGAACATGGATCACAATAAGACCATTTTTGAGCGAGTGGATGAGATAGCAACAAGGAAAGGATGCACCGCGGCTCAACTAGCATTAGCATGGGTCCATCACCAAGGAAATGACGTGGTTCCAATACCGGGAACCACAAAACTTGAAAACTTCAACCAAAACATTGGAGCTTTATCTATTAAGTTAACACAAGAGGAGATAATGGAACTCGAACCGTTTGCTTCAAGTGACATGGTGAAGGGGGATAGGCATGAGTGGATGCATATGAGCTGGACAAATTCAGAGACTCCTCCATTGTCGTCTTGGGAAGGTAATCAAGTTATTTGAAAACTTTAGATGAAAATAAGCGTTTGAGTGAATCTTTCTTGTGTGTGTGATATAGCTGATCAACCAAAGGGTTTTCTTGCCCTTTGTCGACTTCCTTGTCGTAGTTGTTTTTGATTTGTGGTTCCGCTCTAATCATCAGCTTGTTGGTTTTCTTCCAATAAATGCAATATTTTCTTTTTTTGAATAATGTATGGTTTGAAGCTACTGATTTACTCATTGGCATTCTTTTATGAAAGTGCATCATAGATCAGTCCTCTGCACCTTTGCAACTGTTGAATGTTGATAATCATTGTTTTCAGCGACTATGAGACTTTTTTTTTTTTTTTTTTTTTTTTTTTGTTGTTGTTGTTGAACGGCGAGTTAGTAGTTAGTGATCCAAGCCCACAGTGACATCCAACTGGGTAGTATGCAAGCCTCGAACCTTTCTCCATAAGGGATAAAACCCACTCCTGCTTCTATTTATTTCGGGCCCCTGAAGGTACTTGGTGAGAGTCGACTCTGTTTATAGTTTTATCTTCAAATAATTACTATACAACTTTTCCGGAACTAAGTTTGCAAAGATAAACAAGATTTAACCATTTCAATGGGACAGATTTTTGCACGACCATAAGCACGAAGATTCAAGGTATTTAAAGTAGCAAATGTACGTAATTACGTAACCAAAGTGACTTGCAAAATATGAGTCGTAGTGCTTGGTGAAGCAAACCATTTGTACACTGTAAACACTTTTTAACTCATTTTTTAAGCGTTAGGAATGGGCATCAACCGCAAATATATTAAATTAGTTTTTTTTAATAAGAACATTGATTGAAATGACTAATTGATATGTTTAATTGTATGCCTAAACTAAGAGCATTAGGTGCAGTCACTTGGCACCCTCGTCAAGTCGACGTGTCCCTCGCCAACCCCCACACCACTGCATCGGGGTGTGCCTGCGCCAAACCACACGCCAAGTTTTTGGCTTGCGCCAAATGAGAGTGAGGAAGACAAGGGTGAGGATAAAGTGAAAGTGTGGACACAAATCAAACCCAGCATATACGGTCACAAAAAAAAAAAAAAAAAAAAAAAAAAAAAAAAAAAAAAAAAAAAAAACTTTTAAATTCATTTTAAAACCACACATTGGACGTTAACTGGACTTTGATCCGAAAGGTTGTTGGGCTTTTGGTTGGAATTTTAGATAACAAAATCCGAATTTTTATTAAACTCTTGATAGATTTTATTTTGTCCAAATTTTTAGTTGTGTATTTTTAGTTGGACTAAAATTTGGTTGGGGATTTTTGGGATAATTTTTCGACTAACAGTTTTTATTCGGCCTTCGAAATACAAAAGTGGTTATAATTTCGAGTTTAAATTTTTGGTTCCGTTTGCAATAACTACAGTCATTTTCTCTCCATCTTTATTTGTTCTAATCGATGAGATTAATTCCAACAATTTAAAAAACCCACTTTCATCTTTTTTTTTAAATATTAATATCTTTCAAACCGTTAATCGTTAAGCCAAAAAAAATATACCGTTACGACGAGCATTTAATTATCTTTCTATAGATAGGCTATTTGATATATTTTCGACAAATTTTTTTTTTTCATTTTTTTCACGTTTTTTTTCGTGACCGAAAAAATCATATATGATATTACATATCATATCATATATGATATGACATATTTTTTCGTGGCCGAAAAAATTATATATAATATTAATATCATATATAATATAATATGTAATATCATATATGATTTTTTCGCTAACGAAAAAAGACGTGAAAAAAAAATGAAAAAAAAAATTATCGAAAATTTATCAAATAGCCTATCTATAGAAAGATAATTAAATGCTCGTCGCGATAATGTAGTTATTTTCGCTTAACGATTAACGGTTTAAAAGATATTTAAATTATAAAAAATGAGTGAAATATTAAAATGCTTTTAATCTCAACCATTAATTTCTTTTTAGATGGATGATGAGGATGAGTCCCTTGATATATAAGAAAAGTTTGGTATTTAATATAACGTTACTCATTAGTTATTTGTGAAACCAATAAAGTTTGTTAACCGTAACAACTCAATAATCATTGAAAAAGATCCGCATCAAGTTTAACACATTAACAAAGTCTCAACTTCAAGAAGCAATCTTGACATATTACTCTTCGATTACAAAGTTGTTGACTGAAAAACAAAGAGACGTTGGGGAAATGGCTGATTACGATTTTTCAACACCAACTGCTACAGGCAGTACTGTATCTGACCGTTATAGTGTAATATAGGTAAATTCGAAGGATTGATTGTTCTCTAGAGAAATGGTGTCGTTAGGTTGAAGTGTATGTCGAGATAAGCTAAAGGTGGTGGATTATTATTTTTGTGTTCTTATATTTTTTTAGAAAGCAAGTAAAATCTTGGTTTTTGAAAGAGTGGGCGGAATTAATTGTTATCCAACCAACCCAAAAACTATTTATAAAACTAAAATTAAACTAAAAACAAGAAAAGGTAAATTGTGGTGAAAACTCTTATGGTAGACAAGTGTGTTTACTTAGATTTTATTACTCCTTAATTATCTCCTGCTAATTTGTTGAATTGTCACGTCCTTGTTTTAGTTGAAGCATTGTATTCCTTAATAGGGGTGAGCAAACGGACCAGATGGACCAGACCGACTGACAAAACCGACCGAACCGACCACATTCGGTCCAGTCTCGGTCTAGGGTTTTTCATAATTTCGGTCTCGGTCCGGTCTGGTCCGGTCTGACTTAAAAACCGGACATTTAGCCTATTTGGACCGAGACCGGACCGACCACATTCGATCCGGTCTCGGTTTAGGTTTTCGCCGGATTTTGTCTCAGTCCGGTCCGGTTTTTCTCGGTCCGGCCCGGTTTTCACCCTATGAGCAGCCTTATTCCTTAATATTGGTCGTGGGGAGGTGTCGAAGTCCCCAACTCTATGAATCTTAGTCTCCCCCAAATCCCTTAAAGTCTATTAAGTTACCTAGGATCACAAACCGCAATTCACGCAATAAATACAACGAGAAAAACTAACAGTGCACTCCATGGTTGCTTTTTCTAAGACGTTCAAGCTAGTTACACAAAAGAGGTCAGCTAGTTTTCTTAGTTTAACGCGAGGCAATCAACTAAACAATAGACAACAAACCAATAATCAACAACTAGGTTTCACTAGATCTAAGCAAACACAATTAAATTTAAGGTAGCATGATAGATAGAAGAAATGATAAACAAGTAATCAAGCAACACATAAACATATTGAACGATTAAACGAATAACTTATATTCAATAAAGCGTTAAGTCCAAGGGTTGAAAAACCCTTAAAAAGCTACAGAAATTCGACTAGGGTTTTACCTCTAAAGTGTTACCAAAAAGTGTCACACATTACAATGAAAACAATCGAAAATATATATAGGATTACAGGTCTGACGGCGTCATGTTATGGCCACTGATGCCGTCAACTCGCCTCAATTATGGTTGCTTCAGCGTAAATCGCCACTCTGACGGCGTCAACTCTGGATCTGAGGCCGTCACTTGTAAAATTCAACTGGGCTATCTCTAGTTAAATTAAAATGTGACGCCCATCTTCATGCAACACCTGACGATGTCAGGTTATAAAGTCAAAAAAATCTTCTAAGGTGTCACTTGTTAGTTTTCCACGAGAAATTCAGCTTGAATAACACGTGATGGCGTCACGTTGTAGCTAGTGACGCCGTCAGGCTTCCTTGTCTGACGTACTTTTCCGCGACTTCTTCGTTTTCTTCACTTTATCATCTAAATATGCTCCAAAAGTTCTATATTCCACAATTCTCGTCCCAAGTACCTAAAATACAAAAAGAAACGATTTAAGTCAATATTTGATCACATTTACTCTATTTTCGGCTTAAATGACCCCTTAAAAAGGTACAAAATAAATCCTTATCAATAACTTTATTACTCCATTAATATCGTTTGCATGTTAATGTAAGCCCTAGGTGGTTAATTAATAAATTGATAATCATTAAGGTAGACTTTATGCCGATTTCTGATTAATCGTGACAAGATTAGTCGGTTGCGAAAACTTAAAAGCCAAAATCTAGACGTTTAGGGAGTCTAAACATTGGAACGAGATACGCCACAAAGTGATGCACCATAGAGAGAAGAGATTTAGTATTTATCATATATGACCAAACATTGGCTAATACGTTTTCCTTACTATCGGCTTGACCTCTTATGTGTTATCTGTGTCTCTGCTTGTTTGTGTTATTTGTCTATCTGCCTTTGTCTACATTTTTATCAAACCTAAACATTGTGCCAGTCTCTCAGGCTGAAACCCTCTGCTGAGTTAGATTAGGTTTAATTAGACTAACTTGCTTATATTATATTTTAAGGTAAAAAATGAGCATTGGAATGAAAGGACGTGGATTTGGAAGGTTTTAAATGAAAATTATTGAAGTATGCCAAAATTACACTAACTACGGCGTAGAGGCTCTCTCTACCTACGTCGTAGTTACCTTTTTCATGAAGACTGAAGTCAACGAGGACCTACGGCGTAATTGGCCTCACCAACTATGGCGTAGATGCCACTACGCGACATTCTACGGGCGTAGCTATCATTCAAGCTACGCCGTAGAATCTTCATTCTAATACTTATAAGAAATTCCGTTATCTTTTATGAAGCTACGGCGTAGTTCCTCATCTGGCTACAACGTAGATGTGTTAACAAGAGTTCTGCGGGCGTAGCAGAAGAACCAACTATGGCGTAGTTGGAAATAACAAAGGCTACGACGTAGCTAGACCTAATGGCTCCGCCGTAGCAGAGTCGAGACTATAAATACAAGCCCTAATTCCGCATTTCAATCATCACTTTCTCACACACAGAAGTCAGGGAGGAATTAGGGAGCAAGTAGAATGAAAATTCTGAAGCATACAAGTCATTTCCAAGGGAGAATTCGCGCTACAATCATAAGTTTTATCATTTATATTTATTGTATCGAATTTATGTTTTCATCATTCATGTTTAACATTGATTTTGCTGCAATTATAAATATGAGTGGCTAGACACCTTTGGTGTTAGCCTAGTTATGAAATTATTATTGTTATGATTTAGTTTTATGGCATTTCATATCGTTTTATTTGTATACTTTCTTAGCATGTCTTAGGACACCTTTGTTTCGGTAGTGATGATGTTTGGTGGTTCCATTGAGGCTAGGAGAATTGACCATATGACCAATAGCAGATAAGGGTGTGTTTGGTGATAAGAATTGACCATAGGACTATCACCGTTCGTGTCAAAATTTCAACGAACGACCACCTACCAAACTGACTTGCTTAAGGAATGAGGGGGGATGTAAGTTCCGACCGGCCGCATCCTGTTAGACTATTCTAAGTTAGTAGAGGCGCTTAATAACTCTTTCACCTTGTATTTGTCAGCGAACTCTTGTAATCATTAGGCTACGGAATAGGGTAAGGTGAAAGATATGATTAGACGATTTGACCATCTGAGTCTAGCGACTTGAATCCCCAGATGAAATGATAGGATGCATTAATTAGAAAACTCGTCATGATAATAACAAGAGTAGTAATTAGGTTAACACATTTCTCCCATCTCATTTCTCTTCATCATTTAATTGTCTATTTATTATTTTGTTTATTTCATTTCTTTAGTATAAATCAATTAATCATAAACCCCCTTTAAAACAGTGACATTAGACTTAGATAATATCCACACGCATAGCTCTTTGGACGACCTCGACTTTATCGTTAGCTATACCATACACGACCGGGTACACTGCCCGATAGTGCATTAGGTAGACCTTAGGTAGACGAGCAACTTACAAATATTAAAACCTGATCGGTAAATCCCGCATCAATCAGCAACTTTTATTTTTCGTATTTTGTTTTTGTTCTCTGTTTTTTGTAGTTCTACATTTTCAAACCTATCCTACTGATATTATTGTCTTGATTTCAGGTAGTGCATGACCAGGAGTTTTGTAGACCTCTTTGAACCATATAGTGAACCTGGAAAAGCTTTCCACTCGCTAAGGAAGCTTTTCAAGACCATGAGTCTTGATTGTTCGAGTTCATTAGAGCTTGATTACTTTTCTGATCAAGAAACTCAGTGATAACGCTCAAATTGAGTATGTTTTTAGGAACAATATCATGGTTTTTGTACATGTTATTTGGTTAATCTAACAAACTTTTGGTACTTATATGCACAAAGTTATGTTTTCATGTTTGTAGTTAGCCAAGACGAAGTAAACAAAGAAAAAGAAAAAGAAATGATGAATAAACAAATATTTATGCTTGTAGGAAGAATCACTCATCAAGAGCTATCTCAAGAAGCCTTGAAATAGCAAAAGAATCAACAGATCAATGCTTCTAAGACCCAAGATAAAGAAAAGATAAAGTTTTGTTGAAGAAAGATGAGCCACAGTCAAGAAACGAGCAAATCAGAAGCTAAAAATGAAAAAAAAAAAAAAAAAAACAAAAAAAACAAAAAAATCAAAAAAACAAAAACAAAACAAAACAAATAAAAAGCTGATAGTTTCAATGAAAAGCTGATAGGCTACTCTTTAAACCAAATAGGCTGCTCTTCAAACCGAATAGGCTGGATGACATACCGATAGGCTGGAGGAATTATGCCTTCGAAACCAATCTACATGAGCCCGCAATCGATTGGTTGGACCAAACTGACCTTCCCTAGTTATTTTTAATGCTTATTTAAGTGTCACTAAGCCCCAAGTCCAATCATATAGTCCTAATAACTCATAAACCTGCACTTTTATGACACTTAGTGCCCAAGTTTCATGCTTGGAGGCTAAGGGTTGATTTCTACTATATATAAGAGTGCTTAGGATTGGTTTTCAATATAAAAACTCACCCTTACACCCTAAGGATGAATTTTCTCTCATATACCACTCCCAAAAGACCTCAAACACCTCTGCCATTTCCAGGAGAGTACACAAGACATTGAAGCCAAGTGTTGGGCATAATTTTTCGGTTTGGTTATAATTTTTAATCAATTGGAGGCTTAAGGGTTTCTCTAAATCCTTTACCTTTTCCTATTGTAAATCATGCTTTGGGTAAACCTTGTTACTTTTATATTTCCTTATGTTTATAATTACCATGATTGTTGAAGCCTTGTGTTTGGTTGAATACAATATGGAGTAGTTTAAATATTCACTTGTTTGGAATCATGTGAATATTGATACAGAGTGTTTATTATTTGGCAATATAGACAAATGGTTTTGTGTATGAGTTTGTTTGAATTGTAACATGTCTAAATAACTTATTGATGAATCATAACCGGATTTATAGGTCGAAAGGTCTTCTTGTCATGATTTGTTTCAAATGTTAATGTGCATATATGTTTGGTATTTCATAATTGACAACTATGAATAAACATGTTAAATGGCCTTGTAATGATTAATTTAAGACTATAGGCCAAAATGACTCTTGTGAACAAATGATAAAATCATATTTCTAACAAATGGTTTATAATGACTTGGTTTATAATAACATTCATAGGTTGAAAGGTTTCGTTAGTCTAAACCATGATATATACAATTCCATGATATTACCCATTGACTTGGAATTGTATGACTTTGATTTGTATGCTATTGCTTGATTTCTACCCGAAACTTTCATACACTCATAGAAATATATACTAGTTCCAAACAAGTATTGTTTTTAATCTTATTGAATTCGCACAATCATCATTTTCGTGTTACTTGTTGCTTATATGGTATTTTGGGACGTGATAACCAATTACCACCTTTTTATTGCTTATTGTTCATAGATTCTTCACAATTAAAAACACCCAAATCCTAGTGAACGACCTCGGTTACCAACTAAAACTAGCTACATACGAAAGGGTCATACTTGGCCATGTGTTCTTAGCTTTATCAAGTAATTCGTGTTAAAAATTTAAAACTAGTAGTCACGAGACACATCAAGTTTTTGGCACCGTTTTTGGGGATTTGTTTGTGCTTTTGTGTGATTTAAATTTGAGTTTTAACCATTCCTTAGTTGTGCCACCCTTGCTTGTAAAAAAAATCTTTTTTTTACCAGTTTAGTCCAATCGATCGGCTGGAACACCAAACCGATTGGCTAGACCGATTCACCCCGACCAACCTCCATCCAACAGATCGGCTCGAAGCCTAAGCCGATCGGCTAAACCATTCTGCCCCAAAAAATATTTTTTTTTTACAAAAACCCATTGAAGGTTTCACCTTAGTTCGAGCCTTACCCAAAACCCTTCCTAGTTGTGTTTTTCTCTTTTATGAATGTTCGTTCATTGGGAGAGGAACTAAGTAGTCAATTATTGTCCAATCCCGATAGAACCAAAACAAACACCACCAACCCACCCTTATGAGTGATTTATTTTTCTTATGTCTTTGTTATTTTCTTTGTTTGTTTATTTGTTTGGTATATTATTTTATAAATTTTCTTTTTAAAATTTTAAACACCTTTTTAAATAAAAGTTGGAAAATACAAAAAAAAAATAGTTAGATTATTTATTTTAAGGAGTTTTTCGAAAAGATAAAAAAAAAAAATGTCTTGTTTAGTTGTCTTTGTAGCCTATTCCAATATAGTGAAAATCAAGAGGAAGCGGTTAAGTTAAGGACTTTTCCTTTCTCATTAACTCGAGAAGCTAAGATTTGGTTAGACAAATTAAATGAAGGAACGATTACTACGTGTGAAGAAATGAGAGAAGCTTTTGTTAGCCGATACTTTTCTCCCGCAATGTTTAAACGTCTCCTGAACGAAATTTACAACTTTCACCAACTCGATCACAAAACTCTCGTTGACGCTTGGCTCCGTGTGAAAGATATGCTTCGCACTTGTTACGGACATGGTCTAACCAAAGGAGCGATAATTCAAACATTCTATTATGATTTAGATGATCTAACTCAAGGAATTCTCGACGCTGGAAGAATCTTCCTCTATAGAACTCCCAACGAAGCATTCAAAATCCTCAAGGACAAGGTTCTTTTGATATCCGATTTATCAAAGAGTTCCTAAAATGATCCCAATCCGAAAACCGTTGTTTCCGCTGGTGGAAGAAACATCTACTCCAATCACACCATTTTGATGGAGAAACTTAAAGCTCTCGCTACAAAAATCAATTCCGAATTCCTGAAAATAAGACGAGAGCTGAAGGAGATGCGAAATGATCATAGAAAAAATGAAGGACACTACAATGTAGATTACTACATGAAGGATGATACGCCGATGTGTGAACCTCATGAAGCCAATTACATCCAAGAATATCATGAAGGATATCACAATTGAAATTCTAAAAATTCGTACTCATATCCAAACCGTTACTATCCTCACTTTCGACCCCAAGATGAGATGCCACATCCATCACAATATTTCAAATTGTCCAAAACCTCAACAGAGGAGATGATGAAAGAGTGGATGGCTAGCCAGATGAAAGCAAATGAGGGTATGAAGAACCAAGCGGTAGAATTGGAACGTCAAGTCGATCAAGGAAGAAAGAACCACCAAGCCATAATCCAAGACTTGGAAAGGAGGATAGAAGGATTAAATAAGGAGCATGAAGTCCATTGTACTGAATCTCTTCCTCGTACTATAGAGTCTAACCTGAGACATGAATATGTCTACAAACCAATCTCAATTCGAAATGAGCATGATAAGGGTGATGTTGAAGTTATCATGGAAGATAAAGTCAAACCTCTTAATGCAAATAATGTCAAAAACTTTATTTGCATTATTCGGTCTTTATACGTTTTGATAATCACAAAATATAAAAACGCGATACGTAAAATTACATTTAATAAGTTTTTCAAGAAAACTTGTTTCGTCAATGTATCTACTACAACGTCACTTCAGGTATGAACAAACACGATGCCGACATTAGTAAAGTGATAAAAGATTTTATTTTCTCAAAACTTCACATTTTTATGTGGCAAAATATTTTTACAAAAGTATTTTTGTCATTAAACAGAAATGTTTTATTAAAGAAAATAAATTTAAATTTCAAATATTGCAACAGCCATTTTTCCCGCCTAAACCCGACAGGATTTTTCACCAGATAAATTTTCACCACATCATGACAAAAATGGGAGCGTCTGTCGGGACGATCCCTTAGTGATAAAGGACCGTTCACCTTTAAGGGATCGTCCCCCGCTCCTCCTGATGGCTATAAATACTGCACTGTTTCTTTCAGAAAAATAATCCTCTTGGCACGAAAACTTTCTGTTCTTTCTTCCTCCCTTCTTTAATCACTACAACGTGTCGATAAGTCTTTATAAGGGAGTGGGAAACCTCATGATTGGAGATAGTGGTAGAGTAGAAGGAGTATAGTCTAAAGGCCCATTTGGTGATAAAGACAAAGAAGTATTTGGTGGAAGTGGATGTGGGCTTCTTGGTGGAGGTGACAAGTCTCCAAGATAAGGTGAGAGGTTACCAATGAAAGTTGAGAATTGAGAGGATGATGGTCTAGAAGAAGAGAAGGATGTTCCATTTGTGGATGGAGTTTTCATTGGTGCACTTGGTGCTTGAGGAGATAATGGTGGATATTTTGGAGAAGGAGTAGTGTCTTCTTGAGTGAGATCGATGAAGTTGGTTTTTGGTGGTATGATGGTGATTTTAGGCCTTTTGTTTGTGAGAGATAATGAGGTTGAAGAGGAACCCATTGTAAGAGAATGAAGAAGATGAAGTGAAGAAGAAAGATGGTGATGAAGAAGATGAGAAATGGAGTTTAAATAATCAAGGATGATTATAGTTTAGGCAAAACATGCATTAGGAAGTTTATAGCACTAATATTTGTTTAACTAAACATGGAAATGGTGGTGATAGACATGCAATAGGGTCAAGGATTGCAGGAAGGAAGAAATAGTCTAGAAACTTGTGACCCACGATGGACGGTCCTTTAAATACCAGGGACCGTCATCCCTTTAGGGGACCGTCACCAATAGGTGATCAGGTTTTTTCCTGTTTTCATTTCTGCAATCCTGTCACAAAAAATACTATCTAGTATGTCAAATAACTTGCAGAATTATATAGGATTACACATGCAGACTATAATCATGTAATAGACTAGGAAGCATATAGCATCTTACAAAATTAATTGTATTTAAACACAATAAGATAACAGGCATGCATAAGATAGCAAGTAAAGTTTAGAGGCAACTACAAGTCTTGAGAGATAAAAACATCTCTTTTTAATATTCTTAAAGATTATTCTACTTTGTTCTTCCATAACTAGTGCCCACTCCAACTGCTTTCTTCATCGGATTCGCTTGACGAGACATCATGGCATGACACTGACTCATCATCATTATGAGCCTCATGAGTCAAAGTGCATTCCCAAGATAGTGATCTAAAGGTATTATGACTTAAAGGATCCAAGACTGGATCAACAAGAAGATATTCATTGTTGCGGAGTTGTGGGAAAGAGTTTATGATGAACCGATACAACCGAGTCAGCAACATACCATAAGGCAATGCCTTATCTTGTCGACTTTTGACATTAGCAATTCTCTTTGCCATAAAATAGGCAAGATTGTATGGTTTTTCGGTGATGTTTATTAAATTATATCTCCAAAGAAATACAAAGGAAATATGTATTTCCCGAGTCATTTTTCCAATGAAGTGTGAATGGGATTTAGTGATTCGGTTCGTGATCGAGTGAATTGAATAGTGAGAGATATTTGAATTTTTGAGATTACAATTATGAAATATAAATTAAAACAACTTAATAACCACACAAAATAATAATGCAACGCACAAATAAGCTAAAACACAAATAAACCTAAAAACGCGAAATTACGGGATCTGAACGTAACTTAAAAACCTAAAACTTGGAAAATTGATTCTAAAAACTCAAATTTAATTTAAAAAAGTCCTAAATACTTAAAAAGAATTTTAGAAAAAAGATTTTTATTTTTTTTATTTTTATTTAATTTTTTATGAATTAAAAACTATTTAAAAAAAAATAAATGATTAAAAATAGCAAGCTTAAATGGAAAATTCTCAAGAACTTCAGAAATTTAATTTAAGAGTCCCTAAATCAAATAAGCTAAGAAAAATTAGGCAAAAGTGAAATTTTACTTAAAAACTCAAACTTACTGGAAATCCCGAGCCAAAAAAGCAAAATGATGGAAAACTAATCCTAGAAATGTAATTCTATTTTTCCTATGTCCTATTTGATAAAAGAAAATTTTAGAAAAAAGAAAAATATTTTTTTGACTTCTATTTTATTATGATTTAAAAACTAATTTAAAGAAATTAAATGGTAAAAAATACTAAAACTTAAATGAAAAATCTAATTTTTTTTTAGAAACTAAATAATACTAAAAGGAAAATAAGAAAAATAAAATTGGATAAAAAGCAGTTTTCAATAAGCTATAAAAAGTAGTTTAGTGAAATAAGCTAAAGGACTAAAAGAGGCTAAGTAATTATGTAAATTAAGATTGATAAAAGTCCCTAGGGCGAATGGTTATCTGTGTGTGGTGTGAGGTGTTGGTGTGGTGAGGTCCAAGGTTCGAACTTGGGCCTCACATTTTATTTTTATTTTTTTGAATTTTTGTTGATCCCAGTTGAGCAAACGATCTTATATAGAAGTTGACTTAAAGTAAACACTTAAGCTTGAATGCGGAATGTAAAAGCTTAACTTAAGAAGAACAATTCACTATCAACACTTCAATATTATTAATACGAGCACTCGACAATGCTAGGGTTTTACAACCTTGAAGTGTAAACGAAAACTAAACAATGCGTACGTAATCTAACCCTAGGATCCTCCTTTTATAGACCAAGGAATCCTACTAGGTTTACAATACCTTTCTACACAAGATAAGAATATTCTAGACGTATAAGATATACACACAATCTATTCTATAATTATCTACTACGGATACATACTTATCACTTCAGCAGTAGTTTCCTTCAGCAGTATTTTCCTTAGCAGCACTTTGTCATCAGCAGCAAAATCATTTACACTAGCAGCAGTTTCATCACAGCAGCAGTTTCACTCTGCAGCAGAACTCAAAACCCAACAATCCTCCCCTAAACTTAATATTTATTTCTAAATCATTAAGTTTCTTCAAAGCTCATCTAAACACCAGGAGGATGCTTCCAAACACTCAATTCTTGAGATGTCTGTTGATCAAGTATCTTCTTATACTTTGACAGCAAATTGAATGCCTGATCATCAGTATCATAATCTTTTTGCAAGTTGAGTAATCCAGCACCATTAACCATCTGATTGACAGTATTCCAGTATCTTACCACTGGGTAATCCTTTTCAGCTAGCATATACAAAGTAATTGGTCCAATTTCCAGCATATGAACTCCAGAATCTTGAAAGAGTCCATTATCTTACTTTGTATTGTACTATCTCTGTCCATTCAAAATCATCCATTGAAGGTTCATACATAAGTTTTAGAGCTCTCCATAGAACATTATCAGACATAGTTATGATATGATCAATTTGATCTTTCTCATACTTTTTACCATCAAACTTCTCAGCTCCAAACTTTGCTTTGTATAACTTCCACAAGTCATCAACATCCTCTCTATCAAAGTAGTATAGCATCTGTTGAAATCTAAGAAACCTATGAATCTTTCCATCAGATCTCTCAACATCATGAAATGCTCCAATGTTAGTATCATATCCTGTAGTTACTTTGATAATAGGATATTTGATTCCTATTGGTATGGCATCAACTACTTCAGGATCTTCCATCTTGCCAACCATAGTGTAAACCTTCAATTGTTCCTTTAAATGCTCAGGAGGAATATGATCACAATCATTTTTGAACTCATCTCCTTCTGGCTTAGAACTGCTTTCTTCCCCTGTTTTCCTCTTCTTCTTTGCAAATGATTTATGAACCACACCTTTTCTTTTACCACTTTGTACAGAAGAAATAGTCTTAACTGCATCATCAAGCTGCTTAACAACATCTTCCTCTTGAACATGCTCTACTTCTGCCACTTTTTCAGGTACCAACTTTTTATTCATCTGAGCAATATGTTCCAAATCTTCAGCACAACCCATAGGATAGAAGGTATCTGTTTGTCTCTTAGCCACTTGATACAAGTCATAAACCTCTTTATCAGACTTAGGTTTTAACTGCACCAATTTCCATCCCTTCATATTCTTCAGGTATCTTTCTTGCTCTTTTCTTTGTTGCAATGGAGTTGGACCTCTAAGTACCTTTTTCTTCTTTCTAGTAGCAGAATCTTCTTTCTTTTTCTTTGCAGTGAACTCCCTTATCCAAGATCTCACATCAAAAGTTGGAACTTCATTATCCTCAATCTTGATCATCTTGTTGAGTTCAATATCTGCCTCTATTCTTATCTTCTCATCAACCCATTCCTCATACCTCCTTAAATATTCTGTTTCCTTTTCAATCCTTTCCTTTTCCTTCTGAGCCAGCTGTTGTTTTTCTTGATCAATCAACTCTTGTTCTTTCAAAGCAGCAGCTAAGTCATGTTTAACTTGTAATTCCTTAGGCCACATATGAAAATGTATTTCAGAGTAGTCAAATCCTTTATGCACCCATTTAGATTCTTCAACTTGCTTGCCCTTCCCTTTGTCAGTAGATGATGATACTATCTTCTTTGGTTGAGCAGCAGGTTCTCTGAATATAACTCCTTTTAGAGGTAAACTTGGTGTTGATGATGTGATTGTTGTTGTAGGTTGTTGTAGTAGTGATGGTGTTGTTAGTGGTGTATGTTTTGAAGATGATTCACATGGAACTTCTGTAGTCTTCTTACTTAACAAAACCATTGCTTCAGCAGCAGCATTATCACTAGACCCAGCAGCAGAGTCTTGTGCATCAGCAGAGTTCACTTTTCCACTAGCAGCAGGATCAGCAAGATCCTTAGCAGCAGAATCATGAGCAGCAGTAGAATCATTAGTCTTGTCAGCAATAACAGCATTTTCAATCTCTTTTACCATTGAATCCCCCAAAGTCATCAAAGCTTCACCCATCAAGCCTGTTGCCTTCACTAATTGCTCAGGCTCCAAAGTCTTGAGTTTTTCCACCATCTTTTCTTGAGTAGCAATCACCTCTTCCATTACAACCTCATTCCCTGATTGATCAGCAATCACAAAATTTTCTGCATCCTGAGGACTTTCCACATCCATGTCTCCAATCACTGGAACCTCCCCTGAAACCATTTCTTCATTCAAAATCTGAGCACTTTCAACCCTCTTCAAATTTGCCTCCCCTGAACCCATGACATCTTCATTCATCCCCTGTTTGGAAGCATCATCCTCTTCCAAATGAGTAGAGAGTTCAGGTGAACTAATAACTTGAGAAGTGCCCACTTTCTTTAGCCTTTTCAATGAGGTTGAAGATCTTGATTTCTTCAATTTCTTAATCTGTTTCTTCAATGTTGTAATAAGCTTTCCTTGACCTTCAACAACTGTAGACAGAGTACACTTCAACCCCAAATTGGTACAGGTAACCGTCAATTTCTTAATGAGTTGCATAGTAGTCTCATTACTTCGACCTGTGTAACCTGGTCCGAGAGGTGAATCATGGACATTGTCATCATGTACAAGATTTTCCGTCAATTCATTTGTCACTGGCCTGTCCTCATCACTTCGACCTGTGTAACCTGGTCCGAGAGGTGAATCTTGGGACATAAACTCAGTATCAAACCTAGTTTGATCATCTGAGCCCCCTATATTTTCCATTTGGCTAGGGTTACCATCCTGAGAAGTAGATTCAGAAGAATCCTTTTCTCTAGATGTTGCCTTGGTTTGGGTCTTATTTATGTCCCCTCCATCAACTAGGACAGCCTCATCTGGTACAGCTATACTAACACTATCCTGAGGTAGATCAGTGTTCTTTTTGGTTTTCCTACGGGTATAGTGTATTTTGGGTTGTGAAGTGGATGCAGAAAAATTGGGTGTGTGATGGGAATCAGTGGGATTTCCTGATCCTTCACCCTGTATGTTTTGTACAAGTTGCACCATTGAAGGTGTAAGATTTGTATGTGTGCCTGAATAACCTTTTCCATGCTTAACCAAGAAAGTAAAAGTTTTTGAAATTAATTTTGGAGCTTCATAATAGCCAGCATGGGATCTAAAATCTGTAAGTTGGTCAACAATAAAGAGCTGGATAAATCTTGGATAAAGCAAATAAGAACCAGACTCTTTAACACTTTTAACAATCCCCTCCAATATCCTATTTGAAAAATTGAATGGTTGACCTGTGCTTAAGCATACCATTGCAGAAGCAATAGTAGCACTAAACTCATGCCACCCAGAAGTTTTAGGACTCAAACAATGAAGGAGAAGGTGTACCAAAAACTTGTATTGAGGACAGAGGAGAGCCTTTTAAAATTTTAAAGATGTATGCTTTCCCTCATATCCCAAAGTTTTTAAACCAGCAAAAATAGCAGAATTAGCAAGACAAGTAGTCTCTGTTTCATCATTTAAGAGAAGAGATTCCCTTATAGATGATTCAGTGATACGAACCTTTTGCCCATCTACTAAAGCACTGACATATTTTTCTTCATTCCAAGTTTTGACTTTAGCAGTAAGCCAAAACTGTTTGATGTAAGAAATAAATATAGTATGATTCACAGTGAGTGCATACCTAAGAGAAGTAGCATTCAAAAAGTTAACCATATCTGTGAATTCTTCAGGAACCAACTCTGCATCTAAAACGACCACACTATTGTGCTGCTCTGCCCATTTGCGTGCACAATCCATGAATTAGGGTTTAGAGAAATTGGGGATAATTGATTTTGACAATAATGGAGTGTTAGGGTTTGTGATAACTTCAATTTGGAGCGTGTAGAAACCAATTATGAAGATTAATTAGATTTTAAACTGATTGGTAGAAGTTACGCATACCACCCTCTCACTTACAACCGTAGTAGCATAACCATGTCATCCACAACTAGCAGCAGAGTGAAAATAAGCCAGCAACAGAGTTGACTAATCAAACTTGGTCAAAAAGTCAATAACCCATAACAATTAATGCGCTTGATACTCCGTAATCCCTATAAAACCGGACGCAATCTTTTCCCTAATTCACCACAATCAAACCCTAATTACAAGCAGAAATGCCAATCACACCAATCAAATCTTCCAATCACCCAAATCAAATCATCAATAACCATGAAATCTTCACCCGAAATTATCAACATCTCATCCGATTCTTCTTCTGAGGATGAATCTCCATTTGAAACATATGTCCCTCCCTTCCGTCCTCCTCACAATGGTTGTAGAACCAAGGAGCAAGCCAGAAAGAGGAAGCATGATCTTCCTGTCTTCAAAGATCTCCTACATTTGAACCAAACCCCAAGCACTTCAAGGGGTAAAGAGGTGATATCCCCCAAGTCTCCATCGTCTTCAGAATCATCAGAAGACCCTGCTTGGATCCCTATCAGACCACCATCTCCCAAGGAGCTTGTTTTCCCCCTTCATCTATACATCATCAGATGAGGATGAGCCACACCACAATCCACCATCCACTCCAGAAAGACCATTATCTTCAAGGCCAAGACCCAAGACATCTACTAAGGCAAGGAAGACAAACCCTCCTCTTCCTAAGGAGAGGAAAATTGTACTTGGGCTTCCATGCCCTAGAAATTGATGTTTTAAGTCTTTTAATTTTAGTTTGTGGTTTAGCAGTCTTTTGTTATTTCAGAACTTGATGTGGATGTACTCTTTTGTTGAATGTACTCTTGTAATTGATGAATTGAAATCTTTTTAATTTTTGTTTAATAATCTTGCAAATCATCAATTCTCAACTTATCCTGCAAAATGTTAGTCCAAACACCACAAAGTATACAAGAAAATATACTAGCAGTAGAGTAAAATAGCAGCAGAGTACATGACAACTTAATCACTTGCTTCTTAAGAAGCAGCAGAAACAGATTAACAATCAGCACAAGACCTTTACACTTTGTACAAAACCAATAAGAGATAAGTTTTTCAAAGATTAATCATACCAATGTTTGCAATTAAGAATTGAAATCTTCCCACATCAAAGTGTTTAGTAAGAAGATCAGCAACATTGTTATCAGTATGAATTTTGACAATTTGAATTAACTTCTTTTCATAGCAATCCCTTATGAAATGATGTCTTATCTCAATATGTTTTGTTTTAGAATGAAAACAGCATTTTTAATTATGCAAAGTGTGCTGTTGTTATCAATATGAATTTTGGTATTCATGAAATTGTACCCATAATCCAGTAGTTGGTTTTGCATCCATAGCACTTGACCACAGCAACTTGAAGCAGCCACATACTCAGCTTCAGTTGTAGAATTTGCAACCACTGTTTGTTTCTTGCATTACCATGACACCAATCTGTTTCTAAGAAATTGACAACCTCCAGTTGTAGACTTTCTATCCAAGCAAGTACCAGCATAGTCACTGTCTGAATATGCCACCAAATCAAAAGGTGAATCCTTAGGATACCATAGGCCCAATTTAAGTTGATGCCTTAGATACCTAAAAATCATCTTCACTGCATTGAGATGTGATTCTTTGGGACATACTTGGAATCTTGCACAGGCATATACAGCAAACATGATATCAGGCCTTGATGCTGTAAGATACATCAATGAGCCAATCATAGGCCTGTACAAGTGAACATCTACTTCTTTTCCATTTTCACCCTTCAACAAATGTTGGTATCCATGGTTGTCTTGGCAGGCTTAGCATCTTCAAATCCAAACTTCTGCAAGATGTCATTAACATACTTATCCTGACTAATAAATATGCCATCTTTCTTTTGAACCACCTGTAGTCCTAAGAAGAATTTGAGTTCTCCCATTGAACTCATTGCAAACTTATCCTTCATAAGCTTCTCAAAATCAACACACATTGCCCTGTTTGTAGAACCAAAGATGATGTCATCTACATAGATTTGAACCAGCAAAATATCATCTTTGTGTCTTTTGAGAAACAAAGTCTTGTCAATCTTCCCTCTACTGAACCCAGAGTTTAACAAATATGTTGACAAGGTATCATACCAAGCTCTGGGAGCTTGATGTAGTCCATACATTGCTCTATTCATCTTGTAAACTTTGTTAGGATAATCAGGGTCCTCAAAACTTGGTGGTTGAGACACATAAACTTCTTCTGTAATGGTCCCATAAAGGAAAGCACTCTTTACATCCATCCGATACACCACAAAATCTTTGAATGAAGCATAAGCCAAGAATAGTCTAATGGCTTCTATTCTTGCCACTGGTGCAAATACCTCATCATAGTCAAGTCCCTCTTGTTGTGTGTATCCTTGAGCTACTAATCTAGATTTATTTCTGATGACTATTCCTCTTTCATCTCTTTTACATCTGAAAACCCATTTAGTACCAATAACTCTTTTTCCATTTGGCAAATCAACCAAAGTCCATACATCTTGTAGCTTGAATTGCAGAAGCTCATCTTGCATTGCTTCCACCCAACTAGCTTCTTGTAGGGCTTTGTAAGTATTCTTGGGTTCAATTTGAGACAGAAAGCAGGCAAACAAGCAATTTTGTAGATCTTTATGATTGTTTCTTTGATGCAGAGATCTTGCAAAGAAACTTTGATGTTGAAGATCTTTAAGCTCTTTAGTCATTTTCCATGTTTGTACAGATGATTGAGGATCACTTAGAATTTGTTCTTTTGGATGATTCTTGTGAACTCTTGTAGTAGTAGTAGTGGGACTAACAGAAATATTGAGTTCCAAATTAGTATTGTCTACTTCAGCTCCAAATAATGTACCATCAAGAGCTTCATAATCTGTGTCATCATAAATATTCTCTAGAGGAGGTATATTTGGATCTTCAAGATAATTTGTATCATCAAAAGGTCTATCCTGAGTATTCAAAGAAGGAAACTGTGATGTAGAAGCAGAGTGAGTAGGCTTAGCAGCAGAATAGATAGAAGCAGTAGTTGCTTGTTTTGGTCTAGCAGTAGAGTCTTCTGAGTCAGCAGTAGAGTCTTCTGGCCTAATTGGAGAGTCAGCAACAACTTCTTTTGGAGCTTCATTGGGTATCTTTGCTGCATCAATAGGAGTTTCAATGTCTGCTTGAGCTTCCTTAGGTTTCTCTAGAGGAACATCATCTTCTTATGAATCTTTTTCTTTCTGTAAACGTATGAAAGTAGGACCAACCTTCAGTTTCTCAATCAAAACAATGTCTTCTTGTGATTTGTTAGTGTCAACACTAGCAATAACAGGTACATAATTCATTGTCATGGTGAGGATGTCAACATCAAACATCCATTTAGGTCCTTTTCCAACAGCATTAGATGTGTTCTCACTAAACTTGATATGCAAATTCTCCTCTACATGTTTGGTTCTCTTGTTATATACTCTGAAAGCTTTACTATGTACAGAGTAACCAACCAAATTCCCTTCATTAGCCTTCTCTTCAAACTTTCCTAACTGATCTTTAGTGTTCAAAATAGTGATAGGACATCCAAATGGCTTAAGAAAATCAATCATTGGTTTCTTCCCATGAAAGAGCTCATATGGAGTTTTGTTGTGAGCCTTGACTACCTTACTCCTGTTCTGCACAAAACATGCAGTGTTTACAGCTTCAACCCAAAAAGGTATCGGTAGTTTAGAATCAGCTAACATTGTTCTTGCAGCCTCAATAAGTGTCCTATTTCTTCTCTCTGCAACACCATTCTGCTGTGGAGTTCTTGCAACACTATACTGTCTTAGAATTCCTTTCCCCACATAGAACTGATTCATCACACTATTCTTGAACTCAGTACCATTGTCACATCTGATAATTTTCACTTTGTGGTTGTGCAGGTTTTCAACTCTTGTAATGAATTCTTTACGTATCTCTGGGGTTTCATCTTTAGTGGCTAAGAAGAACACCCAAGTAAACCTGCTGAAGTCATCTGTGACAACTAGGCAATATGACTTCTTATTCAAACTTTTCACAAAAACAGGCCCAAACAAATCCATGTGTAGCAAATGCAAGGGCTCTGTATTTGTATTCACAGTCTTTGACTTGAATGAGACTCTGTGTTGTTTTCCCTTCTGACAAGCAATACAAGGCTCACAGTTTTCAAACAACTTTGTGGGCATGCCTCTCACACGATTTCCTTTCACCAACTTATTCATTGTCTTGTAGTTCAAGTGCCCAAGTCTTCTATGCCATAATTTGGACTCATCAACAGTGGCTTTTGCAATCAGACAAGTTAAAGCTCTTTTGGGAACTATGTTCTTAATATGGTCACTGTATATATTTTCATTTCTAGGGACCTTCAATAGCAGAAATTTATCATTTGGCAACTGAAAATCAGGAGAAAGGATCATACATTCAGTGTCTGTAAAAAGAACAAAATTCCTTTTGTCACACATTTGTGAAACACTAAAGAGGTTAAACTTAAGCCCTTTCATAAGAAACACCTTCTCAAAGTCCAAATTCCCAGTTTTTAAAGTGCCTCTACCAATAATCTTTCCACCTTTTGGATCATTCCCAAAAGCAACATAGCCACCATCAAAAGCCTCAAAATCTTCAAGCTGAGACTCATCCCCTGTCATATGTCCAGAGCATCCACTATCAACTATAACCATGTCTTTAAGCTCATCCAGTAGATTACCCTGCACATGAAAATAGAGAAATTAGTTTCTCTTGGGAACCCAAGCCATTACTGACTTGGATCTGCCTTGTGCATCAACATAGTTAAATTTCTTTAAGTCACTTGATGCACTGCTGGTTTTGGAAACATTATTTGAAGCATTAGTTTTTGGTTTCCATACCCAACAAGCTGAGGCCTTAACAGCATAAAAATGATTTCCAACAACTGTATTTGATAAAACTTTTGGCCCAGAAGTAGAAAGTTTTGTACTAGCAGCAGATTGCTTACTAGCAGCAGAATGCTTACTAGCAGCAGCGTGCTTACTAGCAGTAGAGCCAACAACAGAACCAGTTGTGGTTTTAAAAGCACCATTTGATTTAGCAGCATAAATGGATCTAGTTGCACCAGATCTTAACAGCACAGCCCTAGGAATCATGTTTCTATTAGGATGAGGGTGAGTATTCTAATTAACATATTTGTGATTCACCCTAGTGTATTGATTCCAAATAGGTTTCTTGTGGTCAGGACAACTATTAATCAAATGTTCAAAGCTCCCACACTTATAACAAGCCTTTTTCTTCAATTGAAACTCACTACCTAATTTGTTTGAAACTAGGTTATTAAAGTTTCTCTGATTACCCCTAGGCTTATTATTGAAACCATTCATTCTTTCTCTAGAAATCTCTTTATACTCAACCATTTTCCTAGAGATACCTTGACCTAACACAGGTTTCACAAACTTCACTTGTTCAATTTTAGGTTCAACTTTTTCAAATTTAGCAGGAATTTCTTCATTTACTACATTGTGTTCTAGTTCAACCTGTTCTTGTTCCTCATCACTATCTGAGTACCAATCTTCAATAATAGGAGCATCAGGAAATTTTCTACCCTCTACCTTAGGTGTTTCTAAGACACTTATACTAGACTCACCTATTTGTTTTTCTATGTTCAGTTCACTAATGAAGGATAATTCTTTTCCTGGTGGAGCATAGGCACTCTTAACAAGAGGAGCAACCTCATTGTAACCTATTCCACTTCCTTTCCTCATTATTGTACTCTCAATAGATTTATGAACCAGATCAGAAGCATATTGTTGTTTGTTTACTCTTACTATATGTTTTTCTTTTTCAGCAAGAGCTGCATCTCTATCTTTTTCTGCTTCTTCTAATTTATTTTTAAGAAACTCAATTTCACTGTTTTTCTTAAAAATCTCAACATCTTGTTGGTTAATCCTATCTACATATTCCATCTCACACTCTTTTAAGTACTCAAGTCTTCTTTCAACATTTTGAATACCTACTTTGTAACCTAAGTTATCAAGTTTTAGGCTTTCAACTTCTCTATTTAGACTCTCATTCCTAGACTTAAATTCTTCTATAGTGTCGGCACAAGACTTAAAAGAACACACAGATAAATCAGAATCATTAGATACCTCAAAGTCAGATCCAGAAGATGATGATGAATAAGCCATAAGTGCAAAGTTATGCACTTCAGGCTTGACTTGAGCCACCAAGGAATAATTTGGTTCTTCATCAGCCAAATCACTCCAATCATACTCTCCCAATCCATCACAAGACACCAATGTAGTAGTAGTATTCTTTGTCTCTTCAGTCTTCTTTGATGCTTCACCATTTTTCTTTGGAGCTCTACACTCTCTGGCAAAGTGACACTTCCTGTTACATTTGTAACACTCTATCTTTGACTTGTCAAAGCCAACATTTTCTTTAGGTCTGTACTTGACTTCTCTTCCAGTTCTCTTCCAGAATTTTCTTGCCCTCAAGGTCAACATGGCCATTTGCCATTTAAGATCCATCTCTTCAAGATCATCTTGATCAAGATGATCCAGATCCTGATTAAGTGCCTGTGACCTTATACTTTTTGTTAGATCAGCCAAGAATGCACATAAAGCCATATCACTGGTGGAGTTATTATCATGAGAACTAGCAGCAGATCCATCAGCAACAGATACTCCATAAGCAGCAGAGTGAGATTCTTTAGACCCCTTTGACTTTGAAGATACAAAGGCAAGATTTTGTGAACCAGAAGTAGATGAAGTAGATAATTCTGGTTCATACACTCTTAAGTTGTTATAGAGGCTTTCCGACTTCATGGTTTCAAAGTCAGGCTTATTCCTCCCAAACAACAGTGTGCATACTCCATTCAGGTGCAAGACTTCTGAGAAACTTGAGATTTACATCTTCTTGTGGAACCACATAGCCAACAAGCTTTAAATGACTGACAAGTTGATTGAGCCTGTTGTAGGTGCCATTAATCTTTTCTCCACTTTCAGCAGTAAAGTTCTCAAACTGATGCTTCAACATGTTTTTCCTTGACTTCTTAGTAGCATCATTCCCTCCAAACCTGAATTCAATAGCATCCATCAAATCTTTAGCAGTCCCATAACTATCAAAGTCCAACTGAAATTCATTAGGTATTCCCATTAAGAGAATACTGTGTGCCTTGATCTCCATCTTCCTCACTGAGTTATCTTCAGCAGTCTTGATTGGTATCTCTTTACCATCTGTACCCTTCTTTGGTAAAGAGTCACCATTCATGATAACATTCCACATGTTATAGTCAATCATGCGAATGTATTGTCGAATTCTCATCTTCCACAGTTCATACTCTCCAGGATTAAGCATGGGTACCTTTGAAGCAGTCACCATATGTGTGTCATCACCCATATTTAGCAGTTGATTAGGAACATCAAACTTGCAAAGAACAGTTTCTTCTTGATTACAACTTCTAGATCACAAGCTCTGATACCACTTGTTGATCCCAGTTGAGCAAACAATCTTATATAGAAGTTGACTTAAAGTAAACACTTAAGCTTAAATGCGGAATGTAAAAGCTTAACTTAAGAAGAACAATTCACTATCAACACTTCAATATTATTAATACGAGCACTCGACAATGCTAGGGTTTTACAACCTTGAAGTGTAAACGAAAACTAAACAATGCGTACGTAATCTAACCCTAGGATCCTCCTTTTATAGACCAAGGAATCCTACTAGGTTTACAATACCTTTCTACACAAGATAAGAATATTCTAGACGTATAAGATATACACACAATCTATTCTATAATTATCTACTACGGATACATACTTATCACTTCAGCAGTAGTTTCCTTCAGCAGTATTTTCCTTAGCAGCACTTTGTCATCAGCAGCATAATCATTTACACTAGCAGCAGTTTCATCACAGCAGCAGTTTCACTCAGCAGCAGAACTCAAAACCCAACAATTTTTTATTAAAACTTGTAAAACAGGTAAGAATAAGCAATTTTTATAAAAAACAACTTTTAAAATTATAAAGCTAATCCTAGTGACTAAAAGCTATAACCTAATTAGCTGAAGTGGACTAAAGTCAATCTAAATAAGCTTAAACTAAACCAACTAGCTGCCTTAAAAAGCAGATAAGCAATAAAAAGCTCAAAAAGTAAATAAGCAAAACTAATGCAAAAACAGCCTACAAGGCCTATTTTAAGCTATCTAAAAGCTATCAAGATGAATAAGCTAAGGGCTAAAAAGCTGAAACAGGTAAAGTTAAGCAAGTAAAGAACTTATAAAACCAATTTGGGAGATTTTGGATTAGATATCTACTCTGACAGTTTTAGCAATTTTAAAAACTTTTATAACTTAGAAAAACAGCCTAAACCCTACTTTTTAAGCTAAAATTTAAGCTAAGAGATAATTAGACTAATGTGTAAAAGCTAGAAACAGGTTAAGTTAAGCCACTAGAGATTATGAAAACGCATTTTTTAAGGGATTTTGTTTAAGTAAATAAGCTATCAACACTTCAATATTATTAATACGAGCACTCGACAATGCTAGGGTTTTACAACCTTGAAGTGTAAACGAAAACTAAACAATGCGTACGTAATCTAACCCTACGATCCTCCTTTTATAGACAAAGGAATCCTACTAGGTTTACAATACCTTTCTACACAAGATAAGAATATTCTAGACGTATAAGATATACACACAATCTATTCTATAATTATCTACTACGGATACATACTTATCACTTCAGCAGTATTTTCCTTAGCAGCACTTTGTCATCAGCAGCAGAATCATTTACACTAGTAGCAGTTTCATCACAGCAGTAGTTTCACTCAGCAGCAGAACTCAAAACCCAACAATTAAAACTTGTAAAACAGGTAAGAATAAGCAATTTTTATAAAAACAACTTTTATAAAAACTTGAAATTAGCTGAGATAAATAAGCAAAATGCAAAGAGTTAAGTAAATGCTTTAAAAACAAAAAAAATTAAAATTATAATGCTAATTCTAGTGACTAAAAGCCAAAAGCTATAATCTAATTAGCTGAAGTGGACTAAAGTCAATCTAAATAAGCTTAAACTAAACCAACTAGCTGCCTTAAAAAGCAGATAAGCAATAAAAAGCTCAAAAAGTAAATAAGCAAAACTAATGTAAAAACAGCCTACAAGGCCTATTTTAAGCTATCTAAAAGCTATCAAGATGAATAAGCTAAGGGCTAAAAAGCTGAAACAGGTCAAGTTAAGCAAGTTAAGAACTTATAAAACCAATTTGGGAGATTTTGGATTAGATATCTACTCTGACAGTTTTAGCAATTTTAAAAACTTTTATAACTTAGAAAAACAGCCTAAACCCTACTTTTTAAGCTAAATTAAGCTAAGAGATAATTAAACTAATGTGTAAAAGCTAGAAACAGGTTAAGTTAAGCCACTAGAGATTATGAAAACGCATTTTTTTAGGGATTTTGTTTAAGTAAATAAGCTAGAAACTAGGATTGAAAAACCCATTTTGACTCAGCATACCAATACTATGCTGATGTGCATATGGGTCGAAATGGGTCAAAAACAGGTTTCTACCTAAGGGCTTTTACCCAGAACTTGCAACATGTATATAAACACATGTAACATCCCGCCTACTCAGACCACAATATTGTCCGCTTTGTCCGCAGGCTCACGGCTTTGTTTTTGTGGCCTCATTTGAAGACTTCCCGGCAGGTCACCCAAGCCAGTACTACTCTCACAAGAGCACGCTTAACTGCCAGTTCCTAAGAACTCCACCCGCAGTAGACCACAAAACGCGTTGTGTCATTATAAGACGAATGTTATCTTATGAGCCCAACATCTATCCAGGCTACAACCATGTGGGATTTGCCTAGGGTGTTACAATCTTTTATAGCAAAACTAACAACTAATTAAACTTAATCTAAATTCCACTAAATTATACTATAAAAACATTTTAAACCTAAAATATTTAAAAGACTTACTAAAAGGCTTAAAAACTATTTGAAATTACTTTATGTAACTCTTAAATCATATCTAATACTAATTTAAAGTAATTTGAAATTCAGAAAATGGTGAAAACAACTTTTAACTAAAAATAAACTACTGGGCCAAACACCCCCTTAAAGTGGATTGTTTTGAATTTTAAGTAGTTTAAGCAAGTTTTAAGCAAAGAAATTGATGGACAGGGGATTAATAAGCTATATTAAGACTTAAAAAGTAAATTTGAACTATGAATAAGCACTAGAGATAAGCTACGAGTAAAAAGCACTATTTTTGGATTTAAATTATTTTTGATGAAAACTTAAGTAAACAAGCAACCACTAGATTAAAGCACTAAAAAAAAGCATAAACAAGCAATATAAAGCAGAAATAAGCTATTAAACAATCAAATAAGCAATATGATAAGCAATAGACAGAAATTAAGCTAAAAGTGAATTTAAATGCAAACTTACTTCAACCCTTGCTCAAAACAGGGCTACTGATGAGGCGAAAAATGAACCACTTTTAGGGGGTCATTTAAGCCCGGAATTGAATTTATTTGATCAAATATTGCCCTAAATCGTTCCTTTTGTGATTTTAGGTACTTTGGGAGTGAAATCTGGAAAAGGAAGCAATTCGGACATTTTTGGAGCATAAAAGTGAAGAAAACACCAAAGTCTTAATTTTTCTTGCTGGGAACAGTAGGTGACGATGTCAAGAGCAACACCCTGACGGTGTCAAGAGCAATTTTCCATGATGACCCAATACAGATTTGACGGCGTCACAAGAAAGGGCGTCAAGAGTAAAAGTCATGACGGCCTGGAAATGCATAACACATGACGGCGTCAGAAGTAGATCAAGGCAGTCCGAGAAAAGTTTTGGCGGCGAGGTGACGGTGTCAAAAGTTTGGTCTTGACGCCGTCAGACCTCTTTTCCTATATATAGTTTTCTAAGTTTTCACATTAAAAAAAGAGAGAAGTTTTTGAGAAACCCTAAGTACGAACTTGGTGCGAATTTTACAGGTTTTTCAAGGGTTCTAAGCCCTTGATACCTTTCATGTGTAATTGAGATAAGTATTCTTTTAATTCAATCAATATGTCTATGTGTTGGTTGTCTATATCCTGTTCTTGTCTTAATTCCATCATGCTAGGCTAGATCTATCTTGTGTTTGCTTGGATCTAATGAAACCTAGATGTTAATTATCTGTTGATTACTTGTTTATAATTGTTTTGGATGAATGAATTTATATGTTAGGCTTAAGAAAACTGGCAGATCTCCAAATGGTAACATGCTTGAACGTCTTAGGAAACATGAATCGATTGCACTAAGGTCTTTATTGGTTGTATTTAATGCATGAGCCACTGTTTATAATCCCTATGGTTGTGCTGGGCATGGTATAGGAGGAGATAAGAGCTCATAGAATTGGGGAGTTATGTGCGATACCCTATGAATGGTATTAAGGAATACAATCCATCATCCATGCAACTATAACAAGTAATTAACATGTAAAAGATGTCTAGGGAGTAGTGAAATCTAAGTAAACACATTTTCTCCACTTATTGCTCACAACATTAGTATAATTTAGTTTATTTTCATTTCTAGTATTTTTATTTTGATTGCATCTTTAGTATTGGGTTAGTTGACTAGCAACTAATTCCGCCTAAATCCTTCAAACCCGAGATTTTTACTTGCTTTCTAAAAAATATAAAAATACAAAAAGAATCATCTCTCACCTTTAGAACTAGTATTTAGGTTTTCTAATCCTAGCGACACTATTCCTAGCTAAACGATCAATCCCCCGGTAGGCCGGTACTTGTCACTATACTATACTACAACGATCAGGTACACTGCCTGGTGGGGGTTGTAAGCTTCTCAAGATCCCTTGAGAGGTAAAGCCTGGTGCGATTCCCACGTATCAAGTTTTTGGCGCCGTTGCCGGGGAATAGTTATTGTCTAGGTTAGAATCTCTTTTTATTAGGTCTACTTGCTAGATTCCTTTCTAGTAAGATTTTATTTTTATTTTTAGGTTTTCTTTAGTCTATCTTATTTCTTTGTGTCTTTGTTCATAACTTTTCACCACCCGACATCATGGACAACGGGAACATCTTTGAACCCGTCATCCCACCACAACAAAACCCACCACTAGAACCTCTTAGGCCCCAAACCTTAGGAGAATATTCCCGACCTAGCCACCAAGGCTACCGAAACACCATTGAGCTCACCGGAGCCAATGTGACCCCCTTGCGATCCGACACCATCCGGTTGGTGCAAAGCAGATGTGCATCCCATGGACTTCATTCCGAAGATCCAAACCTACATCTTAAGGACTTCCTCAAAATCGTAGATTCCATGGACCTAGATGTTGCAACTAGAGAGACAACCCGATTACGCCTATTCCAATTCTCTCTACGGGATCAAGCTAGTCAATGGCTTGAGCGTTTACCCGCGGGATCCATCACCACATGGGATAACCTCACCAATCGTTTCCTTACTCAATTCTTTCCACCGGGGAAGACTGCAATGCTTAGAAATGACATTTTGATGTTTGAACAACAGCAGGGTGAAACTTTCTACGAAGCTTGGGCCCATTTTAAGGATCTCCTCCATAAGGTCCCTCATCATGGTATAAACCTTTGGTTATTAGTCCAGATTTTCTACGACCATGTTGACTATCACACTAAGCACACAATTGATAGGGCCGCGGGAGGTAAACTGCGTGATAAGAATGCCGAGGAGTCTTGGGCAATTATCGAGGAGCTCGCCACTGATAATCAGGAGATATGGGAGTTTAATCATACAATAAAAGCGGCTATCAATGCAATCTCAACATCTGGAGGGACCACCGAAATCCCCGATGAACTCCTATGCAAACTCGAGTCAAAAGTTGACTATTTTGAGGAAAGAAAAAGGAGACCTTTAAGTCCTAGACGGGCTACTGTCAATTCTGTCTCAAAACCAACTTCGGCACCATTATCTGAGTCACCTTCTAGAGAAAATGTTGAGACCTTTCAGAACTATGCCCCACCTTGTTCCCCTCCCGAGGAACTTAGCTCAGAGTTTGAAGCTAGGATGAGAGAATATATGGCAACTCACTCAGATCGGCTTGCTAGATTCGAGGAAGCAGTTTATAAGCAAAAAGAGGAGATGCAGGAGAAAATGAATGAGATGATGAGTTTATTAGAGGAGTATGCTAACCAGAGAACCCCCGAAAGAATGTTACTAAGGAAAGAAAGCGCCACTCCCACTACCCAATTTGTTAATTCTATCACAATTGTCCAAAAGAATAACGAGAAGGTAGAAACTCCTGCTAAACAGACCTTAGAAAAACCACCAGAATCCCAACCTTTGAGTTACTACCTGAAACATGATATAAACGAAAACACCATAACAAATTGGATTAAGGGTGATGGGCGTAACCAACCTTCCAAACAGGGTTCTGAGAAAGAGGAAGAAGTGAAAGATGAGTATGATACGCTACCTGGAGGATCAGTATTCGAGAGGCTATTGGTACAAAAAGTGGCTACTAAGCAGATAGCATGTGGGAACTTTGAGATACCAACTAGCACCGGGGACTTGAAATATCTTAGTGCTTTCGCCGACCAAGGATCGGAAGTAAATCTTATGCCCCTAACTATTTACATCCAACTAACGTCAAAAATGCCAGCCCCTACTCATGTTAGGTTATCTCTCGCTGGACACTCGTACGTATACCCCCTAGGAATCGCAGTAGATGTATTAGTTAATGTCGCAGGATTCATGTACCCCGTTGATTTTATGATCATCGATGATAAAGGAGATGGATGCATGCCAATAATCCTTGGGGCACCATTCCTCGCCACCGCTAGGGCTGTCATTAAGTATGAAGGTAGGAAGATCGAGCTTAAATATGGAAAAAAAAAAAGATTAGCTTCCCCATGACCCCGCGAAGTGGGCATGAGAATTTGAGTTGGAGAAAGATAAAAAACAACATTGACACGACACCCATTCGTGTTCAGAATAAAATTCTTGCATGGGAGGCAAGAATCAAAAGCTATAAGGAAGCCAAAAATGAAAGAAGCAAAAGCAATAAGGTTCAGGTCGAATTCGAACATACTCAACCCGCAGAAAATCATATACCATTTGAGGAAGGGAACTTGGTACTCTTGAGACATTTAGAAACAACAATACCACCCGATAAACCAAGTCCTTGGTGGTATGGGCCTTTCACAATTGAAGGTGTGAGCCAAGATGGAATAGCTAACTTGAGAAGTGAAGTAGGTGGAATGGTGATTGCAAGTATCGATAGGTTAAGGCACTACCACCATAACAGTAATGATCGCAACTACATGGGGTATATCATTTCGAATGATGAGGTCACGTAGTAACCCATGACCTTGAGTCTAGCTACAAGACTCGTAAATAAAGAAAAACGCTTATTGGGAGGCAACCCATGCTTTATGTGATTTTATTTTTGTTTGTTATTTGCTTCCGTATGCATGCTTTATTTTTATTGTTGGTTGATCATGTTTCTAAATTAAATAGTGGGAATACTTTACTTTGTTATTTTGGCCTAGTCTTAACTCCACCTAAAAGTATTTTTGCAAAAGATAAGTGTAAGGGGAAACCTCAAATATGTTTTTAAGAAACAAACCGATCATGATTCTCCACAATATTAAATGAACATGTATATTCGTAATTGTTAGAGTCAAATGCTTGTATTGAGTCATAATGAAGTTTTGCAGGATTTTCCAGGAAGTAGGATCAAGTTTTTCCAGAAATTTTTCGGAAACTTAACATAAGAATTTCTGCAGGTCACTTCTGACGGCGTCAAGAGTTTACTCTTGACGGCGTCACGTGTAAAAATCTGGAAATTTTACCGGTTTTGTTTTTCTAACGGAGTCTTATGGTTTTTGTGAATTATTAAGTTTTATAATCTCCAGGAGATCTGCAAACTTCATTCCACAAGCATTATATCTTATCTTGTTTTCTAGGATTTAGTAACTTATATAGGATGCCGCCGATTTTACGCGAGGTTGTTTTGTCTACTTTTTCAGGATTTACAAGTTATGTTTGACAAGAAGATGATTTACATTCTGGAAGGGAAGCTTTGATTGTTCATTTTCTTGGAGGAAGATCTAACCTGGCCACCTTATTATCCATACCGAGCGAATCAGAGGAGTATTTGATTTCATTCTTTTTACTTTTTTCACTTTTACATTCTTTACTTGAACATTGGGGACAGTGTTCATCTTAAGTGTAAGTGGAGGGTAAAAAGATGATACCTTACATATGCACTTTCGCTTGAGTTTGTTTTGTTTGATAGTAGATGTGTAATAAAACTATGAGAAATACTTGTTAGTGCAATTTTAGCGCCAAATTTAAAATTTTTTACAACATTTAGGAGTGAAACTTTAGCCATAGCAAGCGTCTCATGGATAGGAGATTGTATGACTAGCACATAACCGTATATTCAGAAAAATTTTCCACCCAAATATGTGAGGTTCGCCTTTAGATTTGATAGGAAAAGCATTTACTATTAGTGCTTATGAGTGTACCGGTAGCATTTAGATTCTAGAATTTGCGTTAGTGATGTATCCCGAGACCGCTAGTGAGACTACATTCGTGTGGTAGGATTTACTACATGATAAGAGGCATTAGGATCACCCTTGTGTTAAACCCGTATTGTAATTACTTGACCATTTAAGTCATATTACTTGGCTAGTTAAGTCAACTAATTTTTCCCACACCTTAGCGTTGTACTCATTTTTAGTACATGAAACCCCTAGTACACCCCTCCGAGCCTATCTTTTCATTTCTAACTTTAAGCATCCTACTTAAAGGAAGAATTTGTTACACCCCACTTAAATGTACACCCAAATCGCCTTAGCCTTCCGTGTATGCGCTCATTTTTAGTGCATTATTGTTATTTGTTAAACCCTAAGTTAATTATCTAATTGATTACATGGTTGCTAAGTCGAGTCATATCCTTGTACATATTGTTTTGGGACGATTGGGACTTACGGGTAAGTACTTATTTCATGGAGTAATGGGGAAGAACATCATTTATTACCCCCATATGTACGTTAATCTTAAAAGTGCTCCAAGTGTTTTGATTTTCTTAATTCGAGTCATTAGATTAGTTTAATGTAAAGTATGTAAAGATTCAAGTGTAAGGGGAATATTCATTCCCTATGATGTATTATTTTGGATGGTAGGGTAAGAGTGTATGCAAAAAAAAAAAAAAAAAAAAAAAAAAAAAAAAAAAAAAAAAAGAGAAAAAGGAAAAAGAGAAAAAACATACGGACTACCATCCCTTTTTATTCTATGTTTATTTTATGTTTTTGTTATTTTTCATTTATTAGCTTAAGTCGAGTCTAGTCTTGGCTTGGCAACGCCACATTGTACATGTAATTAACCAAGATTGTTAACTCGCCACCAGTAAAACTTCCTTTATCCAACAAAACCGTGTATTTCATATCCCTACACCTAACGTTACAACCCTTTAAAAGACCTCTTTTATAGTTTATCCTAGGTGCTTACGCCATGTGGTGGAGATTTGATCCTTTCCCAAGCCTATGGTAATCTATTTTGCTATGACAGGTAGTGAGAGATATCTTCCGTCTCCATATTGAAATTTATACTTTATTACACCCGAGAGATGTGAGTATCTAAACACTATTTGTGAGGTGCTAGTGTATGACCTCCGTGCTTGTCTATTGGTCTTTAGTGGAACGATTATTTGTTGTAATTACTTTTATATTAGTGTTAAATGACCCCTAACTTGTCTTTTGAGTAGAATAAAAGCGCATTTGCTTGAGGACAAGCAAATCTCAAGTGTAAGGGTATATGATGAGGCGGAAAATGAACCACTTTTAGGGGGTCATTTAAGCCCGGAATTGAATTTATTTGATCAAATATTGCCCTAAATCGTTCCTTTTGTGATTTTAGGTACTTTGGGAGTGAAATATGGAAAAGGAAGCAATTCAGACGTTTTTGGAGCATAAAAGTGAAGAAAACGCCAAAGTCTTAATTTTCCTTGCTGGGAACAGTAGGTGACGGCGTCAAGAGCAACACCCTGACGGCGTCAAGAGCAATTTTCTATGACGACCCAGTACAGATTTGACGGCGTCACAAGAAAGGGCGTCAAGAGTAAAAGTCATGACGGCCTGGAAATGCATAACACATGGCGGCGTCAGAAGTAGATCAAGGCAGTCCGAGAAGAGTTTTGGCGGCGAGGTGACGGCGTCACAAGTTTGGTCTTGACGCCGTCAGACCTCTTTTCCTATATATAGTTTTCTAATTTTTCGCATTAAAAAAAGAGAGAAGTTTTTGAGAAACCCTAAGTACGAACTTGGTGCGAATTTTACAGGTTTTTCAAGGGTTCTAAGCCCTTGATACCTTTCATGTGTAATTGAGATAAGTATTCTTTTAATTCAATCAATATGTCTATGTGTTGGTTGTCTATATCTTGTTCTTGTCTTAATTCCATCATGCTAGGCTAGATCTATCTTGTGTTTGCTTGGATCTAATGAAACCTAGATGTTAATTATGTGTTGATTACTTGTTTATAATTGTTTTGGATGAATGAATTTATATGTTAGGCTTAAGAAAACTGGCAGATCTCCAAATGGTAACATGCTTGAACGTCTTAGGAAACATGAACCGATTGCACTAAGGTCTTTATTGGTTGTATTTAATGCATGAGCCACTGTTTATAATCCCTATGGTTGTGCTGGGCATGGTATAGGAGGAGATAAGAGCTCATAGAATTGGGGAGTTATGTGCGATACCCCATGAATGGTATTAAGGAATACAATCTGTCATCCATGCAACTATAACAAGTAATTAACATGTAAAAGATGTCTAGGGAGTAGTGAAATCTAAGTAAACACATTTTCTCCACTTATTGCTCACAACATTAGTATAATTTAGTTTATTTTCATTTCTAGTATTTTATTTTGATTGCATCTTTAGTATTGGGTTAGTTGACTAGCAACTAATTCCGCCTAAATCCTTCAAACCCGAGATTTTTACTTGCTTTCTAAAAAATATAAAAATACAAAAAGAATCATCCCTCACCTTTAGAACTAGTATTTAGGTTTTCTAATCCTAGTGACATTATTCCTAGCTGAACGATCAATCCCCCGGTACTTGTCACTATACTATACTACAACGATCAGGTACACTGCCTGGTGGGGGTTGTAAGCTTCTCAAGATCCCTTGAGAGGTAAAGCCTGGTGCGATTCCCACGTATCGGCTACAATATAAATCTACAAGCTCTAGCTCGTCAAAAGACAAGCTAGTAAAGCATATAAGCCCTACCCCTTCTGGCTTATCATCCAAGTGCTTTTTTTTTTTTTTTTTTTTTTTTTTGAAATAAAATACTTTAAACTTTAAAACACAGCTCACACAAGCTATGTAGAGCTTGTATGAGCTTATGAGGCTGAATGGAACTTATAAAAGCTTATCACAGCTTATTTTTAACCAAAACAAAACATTATGACTTACTTCTTTTATTTTCTTTTTCTTTGATTAAAACAAAAATACCAAAAGTAAACTATTAAAAGGCGGAAAATGAACTTTAAGGAAGCTTATGAACTAAATTCAGAGCTTAAATAAACTTATGTAACCGTAACTAAACATGTTTAGAAGCATTTAAATTGAAATAAGACAAGAGCAATAAGATTAAAAGCTGAATTTATATTAATTTGATGAGTAAATTACAATACTTGAATAAACTTGACAGAAATAAGCTAAAAATACAATAAAAGCATAAAACTAAACCCTAGAAAAATACACTCAAAATGTGAATGAGAAGGCCTCTATTTATAGGCACATGCTGAGGTGATCCTAGGGTTTCATGGAGACTTCTGGAACTCTGATCATAGCCCTTGATTATCATCTCACATGGAACTTGTATTAGCAGCCCTAAGATCAATCAACGAGTTTGTTCATCCAATAGAAAGTTGCCCTTTGTCCATGCTGTCATTCTTTGATGTATCAGCTTGCTCTGACCTGTCAGACCTTCTAGAACCCCTTTAATTGTACAGGTAAATCTTGAGGAGCAGGGTAAATGGGAGGTGAGTGGTGATAAATAGTAACCTGGTAATATTTGGTGCATTTGGATTGTTTGACCAAGTTTTATTAGTGGGTTTGCCCAGGGTGTGGATACGGGTTAAAGTTGGGTAAAATGGGATACACATAAGGGCAAAGTGGTGGATTGGGTTGTTATTAAAGGGGTGATGGCTGGGAAAAGGATTGGATTTGTTTTAGTTTGATCCGGATATTTGTAATATTATTAATAAAAGGTTTAATTTAGGTTTAGGTTTAAAATCATAAGGACCAAAATTGCCATTGTTGTAAATTCAAGGACCAACTATGTCAAACTGGCAAAGTACTTCCAAGGACTAATATTGACAACTTGAGCATAATTATGGTCTATTCTTGTAAAGTCTTCCATGGCCTCGGCTTTAAATGATCTTTCCATTTCTCGTGTTCGTTTTGTCGCTTTCTCTTGATTTTTGCCCATTTTTCTAGATATTCGTACCTGCACAATCACAAAAACAAAACACATATATTTGACATTTATTTATCGGTTTTTGGTTATGTTGGTCCGTTTTTGGTCTAATAAAAGTATGTGAATAAGCACATACCATTCGGTGACAAGACAGTACAACATATGAGCACAACATGCAGGAAGATGCTCATGGTTGTGAGGAAGACAAAAGGCATTTTCACGAGTGACTTCTACCCATCTACACAGATATGGATGCAATTCATTTAAGCAAATTTTGAGAGGATCCAAGTCATAGTTGTGTGACTCGCGAAACTCAATTTGTCCATTCTCCTTAAGAGATCCATAAACCTTTTGAGGGAGACGAATGTGTTCTTTGATTTGAGAGGGAGTAGGTACGAACGTGAGGTATGGACCTGATATTTCTTGGTGATTTATAAGAGATCTAAGTGACCACCCTTTGGTGTAGGCTCATTGCCCGTGACCCGGAATACCAAGAATTTGAGCAAATCGCTCAAGAGTGAGGGACAATACAGTGTTACCTATGATGAACTTGACAGAGAGAATCAGGTCATTGTTATTAATAATTTTGACTCGACTATAGAATTCTCGCACAAACCGAGGACAAATTTTCTCATTAAAGAAGACTCAACTACTCGTCCTTCGTGGAAGTAACGAGACTCAAGATTACGAAAGGCTCTATTAAGACTTGATGAGGTACTTGATTCTAGTGAAATTTTTAGAATGTATTCTTCAGTGAGCTCATGATCATAATCAAACATGCGAAAGCCTTTATGAGACATGATAACCTATAATAGAGCATACTATGAATATTTTGTACATATCATATATTTTAACGTGCTTGACTAATGTTAATGCAAGGTTTGAAAAGCGTTTTTGATATGTATTAACAATGTTTAATTGTGTTTTTATTATGTTCCTAGATGTGATTAACTACATCAAATTGAATTGGGGATTATCAAATGTTTTGACCTTTTTTCAAAATTCATGCAATTAAACAATTACATCTAGGTGAGTTATAAGAATTGTACACTGTTAAATTTAGTTGTTAATTTCAAACAATTGTATGAATAATTGAAGATCCCCAATTTTAATTTCATGTTCTCGTAAACCCTAGAATGAATTATGAAAATCTTGATAAAATGACTTACAATAGTTGATTAGAAGAAATGATGGATTGATGATGCTTGAATTTGAAACTTTTAATTTTAGATTTAGTGAAGTAATTTAGGATTTGGGTGGTTTTGGTTTGTTTTCGTCACTGCTGTTGTAGAGAGAGTTAATTGATTTTAGTTTTCTGCAAATGTGAAGGAAAATGGACCGTCACCTCCGTCGCCAGTAAGGGGGTTTTTAGGAGATAGAAAATTTTGACTGGTCTTCTAATTTTTTGTTTTTAGAAAAAGTGTTTTGTTGAGGACTCTCAGAACAAGAATTTAGAAATCTAGACACAGAATAGAGGACACGGAGGAGACACAATACGCACGAGTAGTCTAGAAGAATTGATATTGGGGAGAATCGAGACAGAAGAAGTAGGAGAGACTCATTTAGGGTAAGGAGGTTGATGACACGCTGAATGTGGAGTAGGAATAGAGTCGAGACTTAAGAAATTGAAGAAATGTAGATGAGACGAGGATCAAATACAAGACTTGCATCGGGTAGGCTAGAAGTCAATCATGTCTATGGCGAGAAGAGACAAGGATAAAACTCGCAGACGAGAAATAGAGAAGAGAAGAGATGTCGAGAATGTTAAAAGTGTGTGTCATCTATTAGTGCAAATATTACGATAGTTAAACTAAACAATTTCTTTGGTTTTAATGATGACAAACATGTAACTTGTAATACATAACGTATAATGCACAAGTTACTTGTAAACACTTATCATTGATGCATACTTACACCAACATCTCTCAACGTCTCAAGTATGGTTCAACATAGTCGAAGATTTCCATTCCGACATAAATCACTCAAGGTATCATGAACAAACAAATTTAAACTTGACTGATGATCAAAGAAATAAATTTTTTGTTTTAAACTTCACGTTTTTATGAATGTGACAAAACATTTTTCAAAAATACATTTTACAAATTATTTTTAAATTAGAAAGAAATGTTTTATTTGAGAAAATTATTTCAAAAATTGTAACAGCTATTCCCCTCCCCCCCCCCCCCCCAAAAAAAAAAACAGCTCCAAACTTCCCCAAATAAATCTTAACCACTAAAAACAAAAAAGGGAGCGTCTCTAGTACGGACGGTACCACTAAATACCCGACAGTACCATTAAATTTAGTGGTACCATCTAATAATTAGTGGTGTCGTCCCTCTGTAACGGCTAGTTTTCTCTTTGCCTATAAATAGTGGATCATTTTACACTTCCAACTTGATTTTTCCAACCAGTTTTCTCTAGTCTAATACCTTCTTAGTTAGATAACTTTCTTTGATCATTTAGAGAGTTTTTCTTTTGTTTAAGAGTGATCCTTTCATCCAACCAAATATTACCTTCATTCCTCTATTAGTCCAAGAGAAGAACTCAAAGTATCAAGAAGATACAAGGTGTTAGAGTCATTGTGTAGTTCACTTGCATTACTTGTTGTATCTAGACATACATCAAGTTGTCACCGTCTTATTTAGTCATCTTGTGTGGATCATTTTGATCTTTTAGAGATTAGAGAGATCTTGTGTAGCTTGTGTTGATAGTGAGTAGATCGTGTAGATTGTGTTGGTTGGGTAGATCAGGTAGATCGTGAGTAGATCGAGTAAATCATGTGGAGATCGGGTAGATTGTATAGATTGTGTTGATTGGGTAGATCGGGTAGATCCTAAGTAGATCGGGTAGATTAAGTATAGATTATGTGGATCTTATAGCTTGTGTGATTTGTGAGGATCGGGTAGATCGTGAGTGAGATTGGTACTAGCTAGATTAGTACTCAACATCTAGCTTAGTGTCAAAAAATAATGTAAGTGACACGGTTTATGTGTTTAGGCCTTAAAACACAAGGTTTGTTATGTTGAGCCATAAAACATAATGGGTTTGGTTGTACCTGAAGAAGAACTTGACATCTAGCTTAGTGTCGGAAAATATTGTAAGCCATGTTATATGGTTTTCTCCGTCGAGAAGGGAGCTTGTTGATTAGTGCAGTAACTCTCGAGTTGGGTGCTCGGGGAGTGGAGTAGGGCGAAGAGGAGCTTCGTGACCGAACTACTATAAATCGCCGTGTCCGGGTTTCCATTTTCTTTACTTATCTCTTTACCTTTATATTTGCATTTACCGTTTTATATTTGCATTGCTTTTATGTTTGTGTGGCTTATTGCTTATATTGTATGGTATATATGTTGTGTCTATGCTTGCGTTATGGCAATATGCTTCATTTATGGAATTCCACTATCACTAGTTGTTGCAAGACTTTTTGTTAACACTTCTCATATTACGTCACACTTGATTGGTTATTTGACACAAAAGATTTAAGTTTTCTAATGGAAACGTATTCACCCCCTTCTACAGTTTCCACATCATCCATAATGATTAATAAACGTGAGTAGTCGACTATTGATAATGGTTGTGGTAAAACCTAATAACGAAGGTTTGAGTATGCATATTACGTAAAGAGTATAATGTTTACATAAAAATAAGAAAGTGTCAATAGTTCATATAAAATATGACTATTGATGAATTTTAAGTATTTTGAACACATAGACTTATCCTAGTCTTATATTGGTCGCGAGGAAAGTTCACATAATTAAACTTTCATGATTATTACTAAAAGTAATATCATTTAATAAAAACATAATAATAATGAATATTAAATAGTTAAATATAACCAGAGGTGAACGAAAACGTTCAGAGAGTAATGATTCGAAGCAAAGTGAATTATTTAACTTTGAAAATCACCGATTAACTACCGGTTACAGTAATTGCTTTTACGTTACGGTAAGAGTCAAATAGTCAAAGTCAAAGTCTATTTACGGGTTGCTACAACCATCACCATCGTATCACAGGAAAACTTTCTAGGTTTGTCATACTTGTAATGTTTGATTCTCATTTGTTTAGACATGTGAAACATGATATAGTATTTGGATGATTTGTTATTACTTGTGAATATGAATGCTTATGAATTCGATATTACTTTTGCTTGGATCTTATTTATCCTTTGATTGATTATTGAAACTATCATAGGTCGAAAGGGTTAGTTGTTATGATTATATTTTGGAACATTTGTCTATAATGGTCCAATATCATGCTTGTAGAAATTGTGTGATAAATTGATAAACAAACCAAGGGAAATGATGTTTAAGACCCTTCCTTGTGTAGAAATGTCGGGTTGGAAGGAATTCATATGTATGCACATTCGATATAAATCATTCTTAATGCGCTCGTGATGATGTAGTCTATAGGTCGAAAGGATTCTATATCATTATTGGTAGATATGTTTGTTACGGTTAAAACACCATTAATTGTAACTTGCATGATTTTGTTTATATAAGTCTTGCTTTATCTCTATCTATTATCTCATGCGGATCATACCTTGTTTGGTAATTTGCTTTGCTATACACACGTTTAGGCCGTTTGATATGTGACAATCATTTGGCTTTGTTACTTGATAAACATTCAGTGAATTGCTACAAATCTCTTGGGACGACCTGGTCTTACCTAAACACCTATACTATTAATGGGGGTTATACTTTACCTGTGTGTTTTGTGTATTATGGAATCGGTAAAACTAGTATTATAAATTTAAAGCTTTCGAAACACATCAAAGTTTTTGGCGCCGCTGCCGGGGATTTGTTTTAGTTGTTTACAGATTATTTGCTAGTCTTGTGCATCATTTGTGTGTTTGAAATTCCTTGAAATATCTTAAAATCTCTTAAAATTGCCTTCTATTACTGTTAGTACGCCGCACTTCTCTTGAAGTACGTCGCACTTCCCTTGTTCTCGTTTGCTATTTTGCAAATAAATCTTTTAAGTACGCCGGTTCTAACACCAAGGCCGACGCACTTCTGTCCTGTGATCAAAAGGTTCTCTCAGCTGATTAATTTCAGTGGTAACAAAACCCCAAATTGCTAGATTCAGGTATGTAATCATTTGGAGTTATGTTTTACTTGATTATATGCCTCGTAAATTTGTGAATAATTAGTTTGTCATTAAAATGGAAAAACCAAAAAAGATTTTCATATTTGTTTTATTTTTATTTTCTGGCATGTTCATGTTAATATAATAATTCATGCTTTTGTTTATTTGCTAGTTATTTATTTATTAGTTTTCTTTGCATTGCATCTGTTAAAACTCAAGAAAATTTTTGTTGTCAAAACTCATAGTACGCCATACTTTTTCCTGAGTGCGCCGTGTTCTCTCAGCATCCAAAAAAAAATTCAAGTTTCGTATAAAAATAAAACCAAATTCATTTCTTTTATTTTTATGTTACATGTTTTTTTATTTGTTTTTGCTTCTCAGCGTGCATGTTTGTTTATTTGCATCTTCATAATAAAAATTCATATAAAAATTAAAAAAGAAAAAATGTTTCTAGTTTGTTTGCGTTTTCATTTGCAGTCTGTTTCTTTTTCTCTAGTATTTTGTGTTTGCATTGCCATGTTTAGTTATTTTGTCAGCTTTTTGCATTCGTATAAATATATAAAAAAAATCTCATACTGATGTACGCCGCACATTCTCTTGTGTGCGCCGCACTCTTTGTCCTTAGAGATAAAAATATTTTTCGAATCTTTATCATTATAGTTTTCTTTCATGTCTTTCTGTTTTAAGTTTGCATGTAGTTTGCATCTGTCATTTGCTTGTTTGTGAGTGTTTGTTTGATCGTCAGTTGATAAAACTATAAATATAATAACTTAAAAAAAACAAAAAAGGTTTCTTGTTTTTCCTTTTTTATTTTTAGTTTTTATGTGCTTGTCTGACTATGTGTGTTTGTGTGATTATATTGTTTGCTTGTCTATTTAAATAAAAAAATCTGAAAAATTAAAAATATGTGATGTCCTAATAAAACCGCCACACATGTGTTGGAGTGCGGCATACTTTTAATTTTTGCCGCGACCCTAGTTTGAATTTTTGAAAAATAATAATAAAAAAATAGACTCGATGTACACCATACTTTCTTTTAAGTGCGACGCACTGTTTGGTCTGCAAAAATATTTTAGTTAAAATTCATTTTCTTTGATCGTTTGGGTAATATGCTTTATTGAAATAATATCTTAAATGAATTTGTGCCCAATACTTTCAGTTTTTTTAGTTTGCCTAAAGAAATATTTCAAAACCCAAAAATATATTTTTTTTTTCTTTTCGTACTAGATTTTATGTGTTATTTATTTTCTTATGATTAGTTAATAAGTTTTAGTTTTTTTAATTGTTTTCTGTGTTTGGTTAGTATGTTTGTTTGCTTTTCTTTTGTGATCAATTAAAACAGAAAATGGAATTTTGCTAAGAAGAGTGGCGCGCTTATCCTCTAGTACAACGTACTTTTGTCATCAGACCACAAAAATAAGATTTTAAACCAAAATGTTTATTATATGATTTCGTAGCTTAATATTATTTGCATGTTTGATTTGTGTTTGTCTTAAAAATTCTGAAAATCCAAAAAGATTTTATTTTTGCTTTCGTATGTGTTGTGAATCTTTGAATAATACTTATTATATTTTCCTTCTTATATTATTTTTCATTTCGTAATATTTTGAGTGTGCTTGTTTTAAGTAAATTGTGAATAAATAAAATTTAAAAAAAAGAGGAAAATTTCAAAAATATGCAGTTTCTGTCAAAATAAAACCGCCGCACTTTATCTTGTGTGCGGCGTACTTTCTGTATGTTAAAATTGTCTATTATAATAATCTATTTTGAAAAACGAAAAATTTTGCAGTTTCTTTGGTATGACGTACACAAGGCCCGTGTGCTCATTACTCGACTTCTGTAATAATTTAGCTATTGCATTTATTTTGCTCATTACTGGGCATATGTATAGAACTAATTTTGGGATTGGGGACTGTATGAAAGATCTTTTAGATGCACATATCCCTCCGGGAGGACGATTGGGATGTGGGCATAAGGGCCTTTATGACACAATTAAGAATTCAATTCATTTTCAATTAGGCCTTGCTCTAGCTTCTTTAGGGGTTATTACTTCTTTGGTAGCTCAACACATGTACACTTTATCGGCTTATACATTTATGGGACATTAGCCACTCTCCTGCTCGTACCTCGCTAACAACCGTCAACAACCAGTCTTGCAACAACTCCTAAATCAATAGGGCCATAAAGACTAGTCCTACTTGCCCTAGAGATTAGTTAATAGCTTCAAAGACCGGCAGGAAGTCATACAACCTAGCTCTCCTTACTTGATAGGGGGTCAAATAGAGGGTCTAGTAAACTAGCTGAGTCATTCGAGAGGCTTCAAACTTGGCTAAGCCTTCACATAAAGCTCGCCAAACGAATAAAAGTACAGTGTGCACAACCGTCTGAGTCGATGCTGCCCTTGCTACAGATTTGTGATCTTGTAGCTCGGTCTGGAGAAACTCTTCTCCGTCGGTACTGTCCTAGTATAGGTTTTGGTTTTATCCCCCGGGAGAAGATTGAACCCTACATGGAAAGCGATTCCTTCAAAGATTGCTATGAAGGATAGGAAAGCATATCAGGGAATCTTTTTGAATTTCCCTTATGAGTTGTTTTGGATGTTGTTCCGTGGTTTCGGTTTATCACCGATTCTGCGGAGTGGCTTCCCAACTCTTACTAGCTTTATAAGGTATTTTAAAAAAAAGAAAAAAAAATCAAAAATATGTTTTTGAACTTTGTGGTGTGTTCGCTGTAAACCCTCACGAGACTATAACTCGTCCACTCGGGACATCGAGGGGTTTAAAGGCTTGTTGCATATGCTAAATGCAACCGTGTTGCCTACGAAAGTGCGCTTTAGTATTTTACGTTTTTCTTGTAGTTTTGTTTATTTTGCAGATTAAATAAAAGTGGAGGTTGGTTGGTTGGTGATATCTCATACTTGGGGAGCTAATATATATGGATCGGCATACTATATATGGTTGAAGTTCACATGCTCATGTTGCCGTTCTGCTCAACATTCCACTTTTTGGAACTCAACTGATCACTTAAGAACCCCGGGAAGTCTCGTTTCTCTTATATTTATTTTTCCCATTTTTCTTACTTTTTAGTTGTTTTTCTAATTACGCATATCGCTTAACTTAAGCATGGGGGAAATGAAGTTGAAGAATAAGACTCATTCTAAGAAATTTAAAATTTTTGTTTGCCCTTAGTAATCTAATAACTTTTATTTTTTTTGTCACTTAGGTTAATATATTAGAATAAAATTTAGTAAATAAATAAAGTTTTTGAAAATAGAGATGTGTCCCGATTAATAGAGTAGATCCGACCCGGGATTGATGGCATTACTTGCGCGTTTATAACAATTACCACTGAAAATGTGAGGATATTGAGCCTATATCGGCATATGTATTTTGTGCTTGATTTCTTTGTTTATGAATGTGTCGGTGATTTATTGATTCTAGAACTTTTGCTTGAAATCATTACGAGACCGCAGTGAGATCACATTCGTGTGATATAGGTATTTATATGTGATAAAGAGGCAAATTAGGATTTAACCCAAGTAGCCATTCCATTTAACATATTATTTATTCTTTTAGCTAATTACACTAATTAGCTATCCACCAAATAAAACCTATTTTGTAGCACTCATCCTTAGTGCTAGATACCCCTAGTTTAACACGCAGAGCCATCCCTTTCATTTCTTACATCCACTATAAAAAATATACAAAAATATATAACATTTATCTTATACTTACCCCTTTTCGAAAGTCTTAATGGTTGGTTGCTAGTTGATTGGTACGTTTGGATGATTTTTTATTAATAGTTTGTTCGCACTTGGTATAAGTGTTGTGCCATTTCAACGAAGATTCAGATTGATCACCTTCTATTTGTATTTTTTATGGTGTATGCTTATATTAAGTGTGGGGGAAGTGTTGATTGTGTCAATATATAGAGTGGAGTAGAAAAAAAATTGTTGAAAAAAAAAATGAAAAAAAAAAGAAAAAGAAAAAGAAAAAGAAAAAAAGTATGATGAAAAAGGAATAAGAGTTGGCGTATTGATATATCATTCTAATTCGAGTTAGATTGGTTAGGTTGAGATGTTGAATGACCTCATGGGTTTGTGGTATGTCTTAGCTAGCAACATTGGGTTTCTTGGACTTTTCGACATTTCATTTTTATTTTAAAGCAATTTTAGTAAATATTTCTCATGCCTAATCCATACCCTTATTAACCCTTAGCCTAACATTATAACCCGAATAAAAGTTCTCTTTTGATATTTATACTTGGTGCTTACGCCACATCGGTGCAGTTTTGTTCCTTGTACGAGCTTATGGTAATTTAATGAATCATGTCTGAGCAATTGAGTGTGATTCCCTTATATTCTCCATCATATAAATAATGAGTGTGAGTGAATTATACTTTTCCTTATTCGTGAGGTGCTAAGTCATGTTATGATAGATTGAGAATTGTTATATGTCTCTGTTCTCGCATATAAAAAAAAAATCCAAAAATATTTTTCATCATTCTATTTTGTTTTGTAAAGCTCATTTTCTTATTTGCTTGAGGACAAGCAAACCCTTAAGTGTGGGGGAGTGTTTGCACTTCTTGCAATTTTTATAAAAACCAAAAATATTTTTTGATAATTTCAGACCATTTTTAAAGTTTTCTTTTCATTTGTCATTTAGGAACTTGTTTTTAATTTGTCTTTTCTTAGATTTGCTTGAGGGCAAGCAAATGTTCAAGTGTGGGGGAATTTGATAACGTTCAAATTATAAATATTCCTAGATGCGTTATCTATGCTTTTATATGAATATATTGATGAGTTGTATGAACTTTTGATATTGAATAGATTAAATATGCTATTGTAAGTTCATGTGATGCGTCGTGGAGGAATCGGAAGAAAACACGAAGAAATAAAGCTTAAACGGAGAAACAAACTTAAGTTAAAGATCTCCCGACACCTGTCCACTGTTTTGGCCGTATCTGGAGCATACGGACTCTGTTTTATCCCCCGTTCGCAGCCACGGAAAGCTAAGAGAATTATCTACAACATCCATTTGGTGCCAACTGCTGAAACAACCACAAAACCGCCGTACCTGACAAGAAGTACGGCATACTTCTGAGTTTGACAGCAAATCAACATTTATTTTGGTTTTCATTCAATGTTTATCCGATCATTTGCCATCCAACTTGGTCCCCAAGTGTTCATAAAGCCTATATAAACCCCATTTGGCCACAGGAACTCGAACTGGAACATATACTATAAAAAATACAACTTAGAGGGAGAAGAGAACTAGGTGAGGGTCTTAGGATCCAATGATCCAAACACTCCTCAACCTCGACACCATCACCATCGTATTACAGGAAAGCTTTCTGAGTTTGTCGTACTTGTAATATTTGATTCTCATTTGTTTAGACATGTGAAACATGATATAGTATTTGAATGATTTGTTATTACTTGTGAATATGAATGCTTATGAATTCGATATTACTTTTGCTTGGATCTTGTTTATCCTTTGATTGATTATTGCAACTATCATAGGTCGAAAGGATTAATTGTTATGATTATATTTTGGAACATCTGTCTATAATGGTCCAATATCATGCTTGTAGAAATTGTGTGATAAATTGATAAACAAACCAAGTAGAATGATGTTTAAGACCCTTCCTTATGTAGAAATGCTGGGTTGGGAGGAATTCATATGTATGCATATTTGATATAAACCATTCTTAATGCGCGAAGTGATGATGTAGTTTATAGGTCGAAAGGATTCTATATCATTATTGGTAGATATGTTTTTTACGGTTAAAACACCATTAATTGTAACTTTCATGATTTTGTTTATATAAGTCTTGCTTTATCTCTATCTATTATTTCATGCGGATCATACCTTGTTTGGTAATTTGCTTTACTATACATACGTTTAGGCCGTTTGATATGTGACAATCATTTGGCTTTGTTACTTGATAAACATTAGGTGAATTGCTACAAATCTCTTGGGACGACCTAGTCTTACCTAAACACCTATACTATAAACGGGGTTATACTTTACCCGTGTGTTTTGTGTATTATGAAATCGGTAAAACTAGTATTATAAATTTAAATCTTTCGAAACACATCTTACACGAATAAGCACTCTTGTCCACTTGGATTTACACACAATTCAAGTTTTCACACGGATGATCACCCCGTCCAAATCTTCACATGGGCGATTACCCCGTCCACTTGAATCTTCACCCGATCCAAGTCTTTACGAACCTTCACTAGGTCCTAGTGTTCACTTCACGGACTCACACTAAGTTCAAGTCTTCACACACATCGACACACCGACTTACACAAAGTCCTAATCTAGATACAACACTTCACAAACTTACACTTTGTCCGTATTTGTCCTAACACACCTAATCACGACTCACACACAAGTCAGATACATAAATATATACAACTTAGAGAGTTTGGGGGAAGAAGAGAATCCTAACACACGTTATGTTTGTGTGTGATGAATGTAACACTTCGTTTCTTGATGAATACGAGTGTTCTTCTCTTGCACTTTGATATAGAGGGTAACGGGATTGCTCATAATCACATATCGACATGTTATATTGATCAAAGAAAAGAGGAAGAAAGAACAGAATATTTTTGTGCAAAGAGGGTTTGTTTTTCTGAGAAAACAGTGTAGTATTTATAGGCACCAGGAGAAGCGGGAGGCGGTCCTTTAAATATTGGACGGTCCCATATATATATAAGGGACCATCACAATGTTTATGGGACTGTCCGACATACGCTCCTATTTTTATCCTGATGTGGTGAAAGTTTATCTGGTGAAAAACTTGTCTGATTTTAGGTGGACAAACTAGCTGTTGGGAGATTTGAAATTCAAAATTATTTTCTTAATAAAACATTTCTTTTTAATTACAAAAATACTTTTATAAAAACATTATTTCACATAAAAATGTGAAGTTTTGAGAAAATAAAATCTTTGATCACTTAACTAATGTCGGTATTCTGTTTGTTCATACCTGAAGTGATGTTGTAGTCGATGCGTTGTCGAAACGATTTTCCTCGGTTAAAAACTTATCAAATGTTGTTTTACGTATCGTGTTTTTATATTTTGTGATTATCAAAACGTATAGAGTTCGAATAATGCAAATAACGTTTTTGACATTATTTGTATTAACAAGGTGGTCGAGAATGTCTAAAATACTTTTAACTCTAATTTAAATTGATCGGTTAAAATTACTTTTTATTCTTTTTATTTTAATGTTCTTCTCATTTGATCTAAACTCAATATACTAATATGGTAAACTCTATTAAAAATCTTTATCTATTTTTAGTAGTGAACAATTAATTTTGAACAAAAAAAATATGGACAATAAATATGAAACGGATGCAATAACTCTTTTAAATAAACTAATAAACTCGAAAAATAAGCTACTTGTAATAATATTATAAACGAAGGACTTAAATCACAGTCTCACTTAACTGAGAGGTACCAAAGAGCAACTTCACGGCTATATGTACATCTCTAAAAAAAATCCCTATCACACACAGTAAAAACACCGTCGGAAAACACACACTTCGCCGGCGACACCGTTAACTCTCCGGCACCATCAACTTTCCGGTAATTTGAGTTTTATAATGTCTGTTAGCAGTTATATAACAAACTTATTACTTAAAACCCTAGATTTAACTGTACTTTATTTAAAACCCTAGATTCAATATTTTATATTGTTTGTGAATTATCTTTTTTTTTTTTTTTTTTTTTTTTGCTTTTAGTTGTTTGGAAGATTAGGCCGTGTTTAGCGAAAAATTCGAAGAAAAGTTTGTTCGAGTAGGTACCGTTGCGGCTCGTTGGTTATACCCCCTAAGTTAAGTGATGAGCGCTAGCTAAGAAAAGTCGGTTGATCGCTGATTAAAGTTTTGACAAGCTTAGTTCGGTTGTTGGATTCTATAAAATAATGTAGGAATTTCTTAGGTAGTTGATTAAGCGACGCTAGCTAATCTGACATAGTGGTGCTAAGTTTAACCCGTCGGTAGTTGTTTAAGCGTTATAAATTGGAACCGTTGGCTAGAAGAACAGTTTGGACCAACGAGATAACAAATTTTGATGTTGCTAGCATGTGCTTACAACGATGGTTTCTTACACGAGTTCCAACTCCTGGCTAAAAGTCATTGGAACAAGTGCTCATTGGTTGCGGCTATGTTCTTAGGGAAGGGTCTGCCGGCACCCGAAAAGGGTGCATGGGTCGGGGTGTCCCTGCTGATTTTAACCTTTCGGAGGAGTTTTTAAATGAGTTTCCCGGTTTAGGGGTAGTGAATTTTTCCATTAACCAGAACTTATACACTATGGTGTTTCATTATTATATATGCGAATGCATTCTCTTAAGGCTTAAGAAGATAATCAGAGTCATATTCCCGTGCTTATTATGAATATAGCTTTTCGGTATGTTTGCTGTTAGAGCTGTATACTACTTCTTGGAAAGGGGATCTAGCACATTGGGAATTCGGGATGTTGTAAAGTTTGATGCCTTCGATGAAATTAAGCTGTTCTCCTAATGAAACCTGAACTAGTGTGACTAACATCAAAATTTAAGAAGAAAAGGATTGTGCTATAGTAGATATGAGCACAAAGTATCTTCCCTTGACCAAAATAGTCGATCCATATTTTTTTTGTTGATTTGCAGATGTGTTTTATCAGGGGGTTGTTAATATAGGACTTAATGGGCAGGATGAGATCCTGCATCTGAACTGGTCAAATGTAGGTTTGACTTTTAAGAAAACAGCCTTTTAGTGGTTAGGAGACAATGTAAATCGCTTAAACATAATTACACTTCTCTACACATTCAATGCTCCACTTTTATAAAGCAGCCATTATTCTGATATCTTCTTCTGACCAGAGTAGCAATATCTCACTTTGTCCTTGAGGTTTGTTAACTGCTTTGATCTCATTAAGGGTTTGTTGCGTTGATTGTTTAATTGCTAGATATTATAGATCTGGTGGAAAACAGTTATCTTCCATATATCATAGAATTGGTTCAACTCTTCGATTTGTTTCATCTGCATCTAGGCTTACCACTTTAACTCCCCCCCCCCCCCCCCCCCCCCCCACCACCACCACCACCACACACACACACACACAAAAGCTGACACAAGCATATTGGTGATTTTCCATTTTCACTTTCTTCCTTTCATTTAAGCTGTTATGTAAGTTATTTAACATGGTGTATCTAAATTGCTTCATACATATGGAATCAAAATCTATAATTGAATCCCCTATCTCAAGACAGAGTAAGGGTGTGTTTGTTTCATTAGAGTAAGATGATTAATCTCTTACCGCATTTGATTGAAAAAGAAAACAACAAACAACACTTGCCTCTTACCGCGTATGACCGGTTAGTGGTAAGACGCTAGTCAGACCTTTTTGTAAAAAACAAACACGCCCACACTTCCGTGATTTGGGTTAGTATCAAATTAGCAGAAAACTATAGTTGAAACTAGGTTCCTGCATACCGCAAAATTTTGTGCTAATTGAAATTAGGTTTTGTGTTATATCGAATTAACAAAAAAGCTTGACTAAAAAGTAGTGAAAATGATTTTTCTAATGTTTCAGAAGTCTCTAGAGTCTGATTTCCCCCTGCTGATGACAGCATATTAAATAGAAGAAAATGAGCATTGTGCCTAAAGAGACGGTCGAGGTTATAGCACAGAGCATTGGTATAAATAGTTTGTCTCCAGATGCTGCGCTGGCTCTTGCTCCTGATGTTGAATATCGTATGCGGGAAATAATACAGGTGATTGCTGTTTATCCATTGCTCTTTTCCTTGATGAGTTTTTGTAAAATGAATAGTATTAATTGTTCAGGTCATTAAGTCCATAATCGAGGTTTAACTTACCATCACTATTCTCCCAGCCAATTCGTAAATCTAAATGGGTCTTTGGTTTTCTTGTTAAAACTGCAGGAGGGGATCAAATGCATGCATCATTCAAAGAGGACTACACTGACTACAGATGATATAGACAGCGCACTTAGCATGAGAAATGTGGAGGTGAATCATAAGTTGTATACTCTGCTTATTTTGTATGATATTATGATTCATTGAAAGTTAAGAAGCTTTTTCCATTTTGACTTGAAAAGATGTTGGAGGATTAATGTTTAGATACAAGAATCTGGCTGTAATACAATTTGACTGTTTAATATTGTCAGTGCAGCCACTCTATGGATTTGCATCTGGAGATCCTTTGCGTTTTAAGAGAGCTCTTGGACACAAAGATTTGTTTTACCTTGATGACAAGGAAGTCGATTTTAAAGAGGTGAGGAAAACACACCTCGTGAATTTCCCTAATATTATAGTTGGAAAATGTTCACGCTGTCCTTAGAAAATATTATTCTTCTTCTTTCATGAAGGTGATTGAAGCTCCATTACCGAAAGCACCACTTGATACTTCACTTTTCTGTCACTGGCTAGCCATTGAAGGTGTACAACCTGCTATTCCTGAAAATGCTTCCATCGAAGGTTTGTTTTAATGTTGCAGGAGCAAAGAACGGCTGTGTTTTGAATTTCTATGCAAATTTTAAAATCAAAAATTATATTTTATATATATGCATGCACTGTGGCAGAGCTGACATTTGGAGATGTTATGGGTCATCTGCAGTTATTGCTTCTTTACCAGAGACTAAAAAGCCTGAACAAAAGAGTGATGAACTTCCTGTCGATATCAGATTGCCTGTAAAACATGTATTATCTAGAGAGCTTCAGGTATATCCTACCGTTTCATCATAATTTTTCATTTTAAAAAACAAAATTTGTTTCACCATTCTTAAATTTGGATTGTTTGCAGTTGTACTTCAATAAGATTACCGAGCTTGTAGTAAGTATGCCTGATTCCATTCTGTTCAAGGAAGCACTTGGTAGTTTGGCCACAGACTCTGGAATCCATCCTTTAGTTCCTTACTTTACGTTGTTTATTGAAGATGAGGTAATTCTAGGGATAAGTTTCTGTGAAGCAGAGTGAAAAGTAAGATTTTATTATTGTACAGATCAAGTATTGATTCCGCTCAACACTGGGATAAATTTCAGGTTGCTCGTGGTTTGAATGATTTCCAGTTGCTTTTTGCTCTAATGCGGCTTGTTTGGAGTCTTCTCCAGAACCCACACATACATGTGGAGCCTTATGTAAGCGAATACGATACCTATATTTATAGTATTATTTTCTGAAATAATACCTTTATCTGTAATATCATCTGGTCTCTAAAATGTTGCATGATCCTGCAGCTGCACCAACTCATGCCAGCTGTTGTTACATGCATTCTTGCAAAAAAGTTAGGAAAACGAATTGCTGACAACCATTGGGAGCTTAGAGACTTCGCTGCCAACCTTGTTGCCCACATATGTAAAAGGTGAAACTTTGAAGCATTATTCTATTAATGCTGCTATTGTTAAGCTAATAATGAAGTTGACATGCTTCTTATTAACAAGTTGCAATATATTTAGCAGGTTCGGACATAATTATACCAGTCTACAGACGCGCTTGACTACAACGTTGCTCAAACCATTTTTGGATCCGAAACGGTCGTTACCTCAACATTACGGCGCTGTACAAGGACTAGCAGCTCTTGGACCTCACGTGGTAAATAAATTTACACTTTTCCTCTTTTTAACTTCAACTAATGTGCAATACGTATTAAATTCGATATCTGTCAACTCTTTTGCAGGTTCGCCTTCGTATTCTTCCAAATCTTGAGACTAATTTAGGAATTCTTGAAGAAATACTTCGTGACAATAAAAAAAAGGAAATGACCAGACATGAAGCTTGGCGTGTATATGGTGCACTCTTGGTAAGTTTATTTTACAAAACAATCATGTGTTGATGTGTAGTGGTGCATTCCTGCTTCTCTTAACTGAGCCGTAAGTTCCGATTTTATATTATTTTTTTGGTAGCGTGCTGCAGGTAGATCTATATATGATGTGCTCAAGCTTTTCCCAATCTTACCTTCCCCACCTGCAAACTCTGTTTGGAAGACCAATTCGAGGGTTATTGGTACAAGTGAAACTCGTAAGTTTCCAGTAACTTTGTATATACGTGGTTGAAACTTTCGTCTGGTCTTATATTATATGTGAATTATTTGAATATTTTTTGTAAAGATAAACGCAAGGCGAGTTCAGAGGAGTTGGAACATCAACCTTCCCCAAAGAAAATGATGACAGATGGACCTGTGGTCTCACCATCTAGTAACAACGATATGGCCATAGCTGCTCAAGGTGAAACTGCTGCTGATGCCGGTGAAACTGCTGCTGATGCTGTTGAAACTGCTGCTAACGACGATATGGTAATAGATGTTCAATCTGAAACTGCTGCGAATTCTGGTGAAACTGCTGCTAATGCTGGTAAACCAGAGCCTGAAACTTCATCTGCTCGTAAGGAAATGTCTGATAATGGTGGTGTTAAAGATACAAATGGAAAAAGAGAGAAGGGTAGTAGTAGTAGCAGTAGCAATGCATTGCGGACACCTGCATATCTCAAGCAGGTTTGGAAAGATGATCTAAATTCAGGACAACTTGTTATTTCACTATTCGAACTGTTTGGTGAAGGTATCATGTCCTTCATTCCAGCTCCTGAGATGTCTCTATTCTTGTAACTGTTTAACATTGTTGTAAAGGTTAATCAAGAATCTTATTGCTTTCTTTTTCGCAACTTCGTAACCCTTCAAAAACCAAGGCAACTATCCTCTTTCAGAAGCATTTAAACAGAGACAAAAACCAGATTTTAGCACTTGTCAGCTTCCTGAGGTTGGCACTAGGGCTAGTCAATCAGTCTATCTTCTGTCATCTGGCATTGTCTTTCATTTGATTGTTCATGAGTACGATGACATATCAAGTCAAGTGAATGTGTATGATATCATTAGGCATGTGCGTTTGTTGCAGTTTTGTTTTTGTTTGTGAGTCGGCTTGATCCTTGCAACTCATGCTATATGATCTGCGGGTGTATACCAAAATGACCCGTTTTGAGTCATGCTAAATAGACACATTATCCAAACTTGCATGGTGTGTTATGTCATTTTTCTTTTTGGTTACTCGTATTGGTGTGAACACACAAATCAGACGCATACAACAGGATTTCCAAATCAGACACCTGCTACTAAAAATTATTTTTGGGCCTGCACCACGCACCTGATAAAAAGCAGTATTCTCTCCGTCCTTAAATAAATGTCCAGTTTGACTTTTCAGAGTCAAACTGGTTCAACTTTGACTTTAAATATTTTTTTTGCGTTATATAATACATGATAAAAAAATTATATCATTGAGAAGTACATTTAAAATCCAATCCATTTATATATTTCGTATCAAATATTATATAACACTTACAAAAATAGTTAAGGTCAAAGTTGAAACAGTTTAACTCTAAAAAGTCAAACTGAACATTTATTTAGGGATGGCGGTAGTATGAAACAAATTCTTCGAGATAGATAAAAATATATTGAAAGTAGGGATGAGCACGGTACCGGTACCGTACCGATCTCGTACCGAATTAGTGGTACCGAATTTTTCTCGAGCATAAATTAGTGGTACCGGTACCGTACCGAACGGGATTTGGATACCGGTACCGGTACCGGGAAATCGGGTTTTTCCCCTTTTTTTGGGGAATTTCCCGATTTGGTACCGGTCCCGTACCGAATAAGTGGTCCCGATTTTTTTTTCCTTTCTTATTTCGTAGTACCGATACCGTACCGTATATCGAGAACGGTACCGTTTCGGTACGGTTCCGGTTCGGTTCCGGGATTCGGTTCGAAATGCTCATCCCTAATTGAAAGAAATCATTTTGGGTTTAAGATAGAATGGGAACTAGAAAGAGACACACAAACAATTATTAACAAAAGGCTTAATGATCCTTGTTGCAAAACAGCTGCTGTTGCATTTTATAGCCAAGGGTGTTATGAATAATTCAAAATCTTGAAGAGTTAAAAACGTAAATATTAAAAAAATATTGTGCTTGCTGCAAAAACTTATCAGCTGCACACAGCTGTGATGACCACCCACAAACAAAAATAACCAAATGGTTTTAAAACAGAGAAAATCGCCAATTGTCTTATGAATCACATTTCTAAACTACGGTGGTGATCTATTTCAGACATGGGTGAAAATGAAAATGTGAGAAAGAGAAAATGAAAATGTGAGAAAGAGAGTAATAAAAAACAATGTGAGATACAATTTGTGAGATAGGCGTTATATGTTGTAATAATTTGTCGTTAAAAAAAATATGCTTTCGTAGAGTCACTTTATTTTGCATACTATAATTTTGGTGTATACCAAGGAACAAATCCCCACCATCCATCTAGTTTGATCTAATGGTGAGGATTAACTTAAGATTAAATGAGAAACATAAGTCCATGTTTTCTTGTCCTTTTTTTTTCTTTTTCTTTTTGTCTTTCTTATTATTCTTGTTTTTTCTTTTCTTTTTTTTTTTTTGTTCTTTCATTTCATTCACGTAGCTTTTTTTTCTTTTTTCTCAATTCATGCAACTTATTTTTTTTATTATTATTTTTTTAATTCACTTTTTTTTTAGTTAACCTTTTTTCAATTCAATTTTTTTAGTTCATGTTTTTTTTCTCTTTCGTACGTTACGTTTCCGTCCGTTTTCATAAGTTTTTGTTTGTTTTCATACGTTTTCGTCCGTTTTCTTACATTTTTGCCCGTTTTTGTCTGTTTTCTTACGTTTCCATACGTTTTCATCCATTTTCTTTCGTTTTCGTTCATTTTTCATACGTTTTCGTCCGTTTTCAGACGTGCTTTTACGTTTTCATATGTTTTTGTCCGTTTTCATACATATTCGTTCGTTTTCTTGTGTTTGCATCCGTTATCTTACGCTTTCGTCCGTTTTCATACGTTTTTGTCCGTTTTCTTACGTTTTCGTTCGTTTTCATACGTTTTCGTCCGTTTACTTTCGTTTTCGTTCATTTTTCATACATTTTCGTCCTTTTTCATATGTGTTTTTACGCTTTCATACGTTTTCATCAGTTTTCATTCATTTTCGTCCATTTTTAAATGCTTTTGGCCGTTTTCAGACATTTTCATACGTTTCTGAATATCATAAGAGATATTCTGTGATATTCAGAATATCACATGTGATATTCAGAATATCACAAGTGATATTCCGTGATATTCTGAATATCACAAGTGATTTTTCGAATATCACATGTGATATTCTTTGATTTTCTGAATATCACAAGTGATATTCTGAGTACCACAAATGATGTTATGAATATCATAAGTGATATTTTGTGATATTCAGAATATCATAAGTGATATTCTTAATATCACAAATGATTTTCAACTAATATTTTGTAACATGAAAATCACAAGTGATATTTAGAAAACCACAAGTGATAGATATTCAGAAAATCACAAGTGATATTTAGAAAATCACAAGTGATACTCTGAATATCCATTGTGATATTCAAAAACGTATGAAACATCTACAACCATGCTCTATATTTAAATATCTTTTGGAGCATTAATCAATATCATTCATATTTGAAGGATCATTATACATCCTCTAAAACATAAAATAATACTATCATATGCATTAAGTGGTGTAGAAATTAAGTTATTGGTTGAAAATAAACTAACTTATAGTATAAATGATTTTTGAAGTTGAATTTTGGAGGATATGGCTTTAAGAAGACAAATTTTTGGAGGAGGAATAAAAGCGAAATATGCTTTTTATTTTTATTTTTATTTTTATTTTATTTTATTTTATTTTTTTTTTCTTAAATTTTGAAGAATTTTTAGAGTATATGATTGGAGTCTGGAGAAGACCTAAGTAAAAGCTATCACTTTTTCTTCAAATTTGAAGAACTTTTAAAGCATATGGTTAGAAATAGCCTTAAGTTCAGTAAGCTAGGTTATGTAGCTAACGTTACTTATAACAAGATATATGGCCATAGGCAGTTCATTTGTCGATCACACAATGTGACTATGGGTACAATGTTATTTTGGTACCATGTTTCAGTGTCTTCAAGTGTTTGTGTGTATAGTATATTTCCGCTAGTGTCTTATTTAGATCATAGTGTATGTATTCATTTCTTTGAGTCCCAGCCTCTTTTAATTAGCTTGATTATTTGAGGTGGGATGCATTTATTTTGTATTTTGTTTTCTTTCAAGGTTTTATAATATTGTTGCCTTTGTAAAAAATATTTGTCGGATTGCACAAGGGTTATATATAACTTTTTTGATGTTCATTAAGGTGCAAGACTTCAATCATGAATAGTGTTTTAGCATATGGTTGTCATTTCATCATGACAATTATTTTGTGAACAAGATTTGATCTTAGTAGAGCCTATAGTTTTTCCTTTTAAGATTTACAATTTGAGATTGAATACATTTAGATAGATTATCCAAGTGAACGGTGAACAATGAACTTTTTGATTTTTAGTATTCGTTTGGCATGAGAGCTGTGGTTTTGCTATTTTTTAGAAAAGCTCATTTTCCCAATGCTTCTTTATGAAGCTGTGAGCTTTTTTGGCTACTGCTCACATCTACCGCTCACAGCTCACTACTACTGCTCACAGCTACTTTTGCCAAACATAACCCACTCATCATTGAAAAAAATCACTATATATTACTAGCATTGTGTAAGTTGTCACAAGAGGAGGCAACAGGAATATATTACACTGGAAGGGTATAAGTAACAGTTGAACGAAATTAACACAAGGGACTATTACCAAATATTTCACGGGAGACACATGAGACGACACTGTATCCCATGTACGTTTCACATTTCTAGTAAGAGATAATATAAACATTAAATTTTTATATTGCAAAACAACCCTATGATCCACGAACAGCGGAACAGGCAAATATGAACTTGTCATTTGGGACTTAAAAAGATTCTGTTTGTCTCTTATACATCTAATCGAGTTAATTTATAGCTGAAATTACACTAAATTGTTCTAGAAGTACACAAAAAAAGTTCGCTCAGTGAGTTCAACTGATCACTTGGCATCAATGGGTCTCACGCGAGACGATTTTGACCGTGAAAGTGAGCTCAAGGCATTTGACGAAACAAAAGGAGGTGTTAAAGGCCTTGTGGACTCAGGAATCACCAAAGTACCTCAAATTTTCATACAAAAACCTGATGATTTCCCACAAGCCGATAACAAGTTCGATTTACCTATCATAGACCTCCATGGGTTCGACTCAAATCCAGTTCGAAGAAATGAGATTGTTAAGGAAATAAACGAAGCGTCCAGGACATGGGGTTTTTCGATTAATCATGAGATTCCAGTTAGTGTTTTGAGAGAAATGAGGGATGGAGTGCTTCGATTTTATAATATGGATCATGAGGTGAAGAAAGAATGGTATGTTACGGATAGTACTAAGAAGATCTTTTATAATAGCAATGTTGATCTTTCGAGTACTCATCCTGTTAGATGGAGAGACTCTTTTCATTGCAGGATGGCTCCTGATCCTCCTAATCCGCAAGAACTACCTCCTCTTTGCAGGTATGATTCTTTCTTATAATGCGAGTCCTAGTAACAGTAAATTAATGTTAAGGAAGTTGGGTATCATACTATCATTGCATGCATAGCCAAACTATCCAGTAATGAAACAACTTTAATTTATATAGTCTACAGATATATGTATTTAGTTATGTTTTGTTTCTTCAAATACTTAAAGGTTATCAAACTTATGAACATTAATTCCTAAGAACTAAACCCCTCATAGATTGGATCCAAAAGATGATCACTTGATCTTTGGAAAACTTTATATAAGTGATGTCATGGTTTATCCCTTACAACTGCATTTTTTTTTTAATGGTAATTTTTTTTCACACCCTATACCACCTATCTCACAAATGCCTCAAGCGAAGCTTGAACCCACAAGTTAGTGGGCAACTCACATACCACTAGACCAAAGGCCTTGGGTCCTTATAACTGTATTAGTATGGTATGAAATTAAATTAGATTGATTAAAGGAAGAGTGTGAAATATTTGTGTCTCATCGCAGAGATATACTGACCGAGTACTCAAAACAAGTAACAAAATTGGGGTGTTCGTTATTCGAGTTAATATCCGAGGCTCTTGGGCTTCATTCAAGTTACCTCGAAGACATTGGCTGTGCGGATGGACTTGCTACCATCTGTCATTACTATCCAGCGTCTCCACAGCCAGAACTAACCATTGGGGCACGAAAACATTCCGACAATGACTTCTTAACAGTACTTCTACAAGACCATATCGGGGGCCTCCAGTTCCTTCACAAGAATCAATGGGTTAATGTTCCGTTTGTTCCCGGAGCTCTTGTGGTCAATATTGGCGATCTTTTGCAGGTCAGATAACAAGTTTTTTCACGGAATTCATCGAAATACCGTATTACAAAGCTTTTTAATAAATGTCACAAGCATAAGTGTTTATACCAAAATGACCATCAGTTTTGCACACTCCTTCTAAGGCTACCATTGTTTTACCAAAATTCTTGGAACATTTTAGTGAAGTTGGACTTCTCTTCTTGGCCAAATAATGCAAAAGGAAACATCTTTTGGGGAGTTTTTATTACAGTACAAAATAAGTGTGCAAAATTGGTGGTCATTTTGAATGAGCACAAATTTTCAATGACATTTGGTTAAAATAAAATTATGTATTGTTATTTCTTTATAATTGTCCAGTTTTTGTGTATATTATTAGTACTTTAATGGTCTAAAAGACTTGATGAATGAATTGCAGTTGATGTCGAACGACAAGCTCATGAGTCCAGAACACAGGGTGGTGTCAAGCTGTGCTGGTCCACGAGTATCAGTAGCATGTTTGTTTACGACAGGATTGGTTGAAACTGGAAAGGTTTTTGAACCCATTAAAGAGTTGTTATCCGAGGAAAATCCAGCCAAGTATCGGCCTACCACGATGAAGGCATTCGTTCAACACTCACATTCCAAGGTCTTTGATAAATCTTCTATGTCTTATTTCAGGATCTGATCAGTAATTTGAGCAAATGTTATACATACCACTCGGTATTTAACATTACTTTTTGAAATAAGTCTATGACTATAAAACATATGATTCGCAAATCGCAATACTAAGAAGGAACAAGGATTGTATCTTTGTGACTGAATTTCATGCAGAAAAGTGGTTTATCATGTAACCAAAATTTAAGAAACAACATAATATATACTCCAAAATATTTTTGCTTGATTAACATATGATAAAATATAAAAACATAAGTTCATCATATCATTTAAATATAAAAAACATAAGTTCTATGTTTTCAATGGAAAAACTAATTATATTTTGGTTAAATGTATTGTGTAACCAAAATATCACTATAACTATCTGTCGCTATAAAATAACGTTGCTATGCATGAGTACTCGTTTAGTTTCTTTGAATTTAGCATTACATAAATAAAAAGAAAGTACAAACTAACATAAATAAACTATAGAACAAAGTTACATAACAAAATACACAATAAACTTTATATTATATAAATTTCAGCAACATAATTTACCTACAATCTATTAAAAAGTTTACCAACAAAATTTACACACCGAAACACCCATATAGATCTGAATCTTTTATATAATACAAGAATTACATTATTTCGGAGTGTTTTTGCAAAACCCTTCTCATTGAAAAAACAATTGGACCAATAGGAGAGCTCGATTTTGACACATAAGCAAAATCAAGCAATATGATTGGCCAATAAAAAGTCAAAATTGAATTGATTTTGGTCAAACTTTAATAAATTTGATGGAGAATTTGATTGATAAAAAAACACATAAAAATATAGGTGTCAAATTTGTGAAAATAAAAACTTAAGAAAAGAGGAGGTAATTAATAAAACCTTAGTGGTTAAGTGTAAAATTATAAGTCTCCATGTTTTTTAATAACTTTAGATAATAAACAAATAACCCCTTACACTTCATACCCCCTATACTTTATAATGTTAACGTTGTTTAAAATTACATGAGTAATAGTATTAGTTTTTTTGACTTTCATCTATTAAAATAAATTTGGTAAATATGTGAATTAGTTTTAATATACGTTAAATATTTTTTAAACTAACGTTAGTTTTAAACTTTCTTCTATTAGATTTTTTTTTTTTTTTTTTTTTAAATAAGGACTCATGTTACTATTTAAAAGTTTAATTTATACGTACACGTGTTTGAAATACGGTTAAATTATTAGTAACGGGAATATAAATATCAAATGGTAAGCATGAGTTACTGTGATATAAAATAAATATACGTGATTCTACTTATAACAACGACTCATGAAATTGTTATTTAAAATTTATATATGGATATCCATAAAAATATTTTAAAAACTTTACGGAACATATTTTAACTTTATCAACGCTCATTATATACCACTAAACTCGCACATTTTGTACAACATGATATCAATAGTTAAAGTTAAACAACAACATTAACCTCAAACTCAACATCTCTGTCAGTTAAAAATGTTATACAAAGCTAATTATTAAAAAAAATAAAAAATAAATAAAAAAAATTGGCTAGATATTTATTCTTTAATATAGAAGGTGTTTTTCTTAAATTATAAAAAAAAAAAAAAAAAAAAAAAAAAAAAAATGCACGCATCACAATCCTTATTTGATAAGAATCACCTCCTAAAAAAAAAAAAAAAAAAAAAAAAAAAAAAAAAAAACGTAGGTGATAACCTAACTTTATTCATTGACTTGATGTTTCAAAAATAATAATAATAAAAAAAAAAAAAATAATAGCTGGTTGTTGTAAAGGAATTAAAAGTATGTACATGAGAATTATTCAGCAAAAATATATAGTTTTTAATTAGGTTATTACGTTACTATATTGCGATAATGTTATTGACTTGGTAATCACGGATGTGAGATACAACCATTATTCTATACTTATGATTGATGTGTAAACCCCTTTTTGCTTCTGAATAGAATCTGAAAGAAACCTCAACAGCACTTTGGCTTATGCCTTATCTAGCTGATAATTTTTAGTAAATTTTTTTATGGTTTAACTTTTTTGTTATACATACCAACTTTTAGTTTTTTTTTTTTTTTTTTTTTTTTTTTTTTTTTTTTGAAAATTTCTACACTTAATATTTGTGTTTTTACTATAAATACACTAAGCTATGATAGAATTAGTTGGAAGTTCAGGGGTTTTTTTACTAAGCTTCTCAAAAAAGCTTATAGTTTTATCATAAACTTATTGTGTTATGGTAATTGAATAAGCCAATAAGCACATTTAATAAGCATAACCAAATACCCCATTAGTTCTAATCTGAAGATTTCTGATTTGATGTTATGACTAACTTTGTTGTTATCTTCACTATAATGCAACATGTTAGTGGTTTTTGCAGTTTTATGAACTTATCGCGCACACTAAAGTGTAATGCAATTTATTGTGTGCGCTTTTTAGAGGAGGATTAAGTATCAACACATGATTGTCATGGAAGTTTAATGTACCAAAGATGTGTTTTAGTGCCTATATGGATAATTTTATGGTAGGAATTCTTTTCGGAGTATAATTTGTCTTTGAATGAATTAATAAAACTTAGCAGGTGTTTGCCGTCATTGATAACACTATGGGTGTCAACCAATGATCTAAAATATGAGTGTGTTTTACCTTAATGATTTAGGCCAATTGTGAAGAAAGTTGCATTAAAGTGAAAGGTCGGTAAGGATTCAAACAATCCTAAAAGACATGCGGATGTACTCTGTCATTTTTTACGCATTTATAATTTACTTATACAAGTAATAATAATTTCCTTATATAGTTCGCGTTTAGAGAAAAATTATTCTTATACATTATAAATAATCGTAAGATTAAATTTGAGTTCTACCAATTACATTTTTTTTTTTCTCTTTATGTAATAAAGAAACTATAGTGTAAGCATCTATGTTAATTTGGTAATTTTATGATCAAACATGATAAGTAAATAGCACAAACTTATGAAAATACAATTTTTCAAACAAAAAAGTACATTAGTAAACATGGTATGATGGTTATTCATAATCAAAGAAATGAATCAATCTTCAAAGCTATCTAAATATGCTTCACATATTAATGGAAATATAAGTAAAAGAAATACCAGAATTACAAAACACATCATAAATTGATAGCACGGGTTTGCAAAACTAAAAGCATATATCACTAACATCTCATTCAAGTCAAGTATCATCATGTGATTTTGCTTGAATAATAAAATATAATTTTTAATCCAAAATCATTCTTCTAAAATAATAGGTAGGTTATAACATATACACATATGATTTTTTTTTTAATCCACCAAGTAAAACTATTTGAAAGATGTTAAGTGGTTTATTTCTTAATCAATAATAATAAATAATTAAAACGAAATTTTAAAAACCCTGTGCGTGCACAGGTATTATAACTAGTAAAAGAATACATAAACATCACATCTTTTATACAATAAAACAAAACCCTATTAGGAATTTTGCATTTCAAAAAAATCAATTCATACCTATTTTAGTAATAATTTTATTTAAAAAAAATATTATTTTCTTATTAGGTAATATTTTATATTTATCCATAATACAAGTAGAAGATAAAAACAAAAAATATAGATAAGATATTTAAAAAAAAGATTATTTATTTTATATTTATCCACAACACAAGTAGAAGATAAATACAAAAAATATAGATAAGAAATAATTATTTCAAAAGATTTAAAAAAAAAACAAAATTTTTAAATAATTATTTCAAAAATTTTTAAAAAACCCGCGCGTGCGCGGTAATTATAACTAGTAAACTTTATAATAAAATTTACAAGAAAAGTGCATCAATTTTATCTCACCTTTATGGCTTTACATAAGAAGTAACACAACAGATTCCGGAGTCGGCTAAGCAGTTTCCGGCGACGTCAAAGCAGATTTAGCCAAGCTGGACAAATATTCTGGCGTTAACTGAAAAGTAGACACAACAAAACCCTTCTCATTGAAAAAAAAATTGGATCAATAGGAGAGCTCGATTTTGCCACGTAGACAAAATCAAAAAACGTGATTAGTTAATAAAAAGTCAAAATTAAATTGATTTTGATCAAACTTTAATAAATCTGATAGAGAAATTTCATTGAGAAAAAAAAAAAAAAAAAAAACACACATAAAAATATTTGTGTCATATTTGTGAAAACAAAAACTTAAAAAAAGAGAAAGTAGTTAATAAAACTTTAGTGGTTGAATTTTACATAAAATATATGGAGTTAAATGTAAAATTACATGTTTTCATATTTTTTAATAACTTAAAAAAAAAAACCAAATAACCCCTTACACTTTATTACCCCTATACTTTATAATATGAACTTTGTTTAAAATGACATGCGTATTAATATTAGTTTCAGACTTTCATCTATTTAAATTACAAAATTTTGTAAATATATGTTAAACATTTTTTAAAACTAATATTAGTTTTATGCTTTCCCCCATTAAATATTTATTTGTTATATACGTTAAATAAAGTTTCATGTTATTTTATTTTAAAAGTTTAATTTATGATTACATGGGCTTGAATATTAAATACAACTAAACTATTATTAACAGGAATATAAATATCAAATGTAAGTACGGATTACTGTGATATAAAAATAAATATACGCTATTGTACTTATTATAACGATTCATGAAATTATATAGATATCCAGAAAAACATTTTAAAAAAAACTTTACGGAGCATATTTTAACTTCATCAATGTTGATTATGCGCTACTAACTTGCATATATCACAATTTTTACGGGTAAATTCTTATATATCCATATACTAAACTAAAATTTTTAAAACAAAATTGATTCATGTGTAAATCTTGTGCGTGCACGGGACTTATAACTAGTTGAGATATACACAAACTTAATACAAAATTTACATAAACTTCATTTAACAAATTTTAAACATAAAATGAATAATAAACATTATACAACAAAAGGATTAATTTCTTGAAATTTTATTATACTTGCCACTTTTTATTATTATGTGTACTGAATTTTTTTTTCTTCTTATTGTGTGTACTAAACTTTCAAATTTTGATTTTTTTTGACCATTTAACTCTTACTTTTTTTTCAAATTTGAAAAGGTAGAATAGTCACAAAATACATACAATAGTCAAAATTTGAAAGTTCAGTATACACAATAACGAAAAATATCAAGTATGATACATTTTTAAGTAATTAGCCCTAAAACAAAATCTAAAAGAAATTACATAAATCTACAAAAAGAACTTTCATAATTAACTTTATTACATGCAAAAAAGGAAACTTTCACAATTAACATTATAACATGCAAAAAAATGAAACTGGAGCAGTTTTCGACAACGTAGGTAGAAGACACCTGCAATAACGACGGTTGTACCAACAACGGATCTAAATAAATGTTATTACAACTCAAAACTTGAAGAATACATAGATTTATACAAAGAAAACATCAAAACTTAAAGAAAATATAGGTTTGTTTAAAAAGCGCATTCGAAACTTGAAGAATACATATATTTATAAAAAAAATTAAAGAAAATGGTAAATTGCATATATATTTTGGCAAAAGCAAAAAATTGCATATATATACAACCTAAACTAATAATTGCATATATATTTTTCTTAAACCTTAAAATTGTCATATATATCCAAATAATTAATTTTTTATATATATTTTAAATCACAAAATACATAATAACTATAATTTTATTTTAAAATGACTATTATACCCTTTGGTCTTATAATTTTATATAATTACATATATCTTGAGTTATAAACTTATGAACTTTACAACCAAACACAAGAAATGCCATATTATACTTTACCCATATGAAGCTAACGTGCTCAACATTTCTTGTTACGGTAGCTATCATGATGTGTCCATTACTTGCCATATGAACAATAAACTAAGCAAATAGCCATAAGACTTTCGCTACAACATAAAACAACAACAACAAAGAAAAGAAAATTGGTAAACATGTAATAAACCGGTTAAAAGTACATCAATACAACAAGCGTTTAACATTTAAACTAACAAAATGAACCAATAGTTTTAATTGTTTTAGCATTCAAACTAACAAAAGATTAAGTGTTTTAGCAACTGCGCTAACACAATATATGAAGAAGCAAGCGCCTTGAGTAGGACTCCTAATTCGACCCCATTTCAGCAAAGCCTTCAAGAGCTCTTGTATTTTTTTTGTCGTCTCCTTCTAGCAGTGGATGTTTCACCAAGATTAACACTTTGAACTAGGGATTTTTGCATGACTTTTGACGGTGCCCATATCCACTACATTGCTTACACTGGTATCTTTTTTTGCAATTATCTTCTTCCTAGGATGTCCAATTGGGCGTTTGATAACAGGTGGATATATTTTATCCTCTATTTATAGGTGTACCCATTTATCCTTTCCAGGCATCGTAGCAACTTTTAAAGCATATGCATCTTAAAATTTTTCGATTGTGAAATACGGATCGACATAATTTTCGTAACTGTTCCTTGTGAAAGCAATGAATGCAGCAGCATGAACACATGGCAGACCCTTTACTTGCCAAACCCATGTTACTTCGCGTACAAGTATGTTTTTCTTTCAAAATTTTAACCTGCATAATCATTACATAAACATCGAATCAATTGAACAAAACAAACATTTCTTATAATGTATTTTTATGATTTTATATACTTACTTCACAGGTAACTTTATCTTGCATGAGAGAAGCATGAATTCTCCATGGGCATTGTTCGTGTGCACACCTTGCTATGACTCGCTCAAGATCGCTTTTCTCAATGAAATATTCAAACTCATTTATTACCGCGTGATGATTCAAAGCTCTTCTAAAATCAAGCACGTTATGGAATTTTGAGTTTTCTTTCATCGTTATATTTTTCTTGCGATTTAAGTTAGTTTCAACTTTATCACTCGATATCTCATCATCATTATCATCATGACCATAATTATCATCACTGCTAAGATGGCTAAAATAACTTTCATTGCTAGGACACTCGTCTGAATCTCCTTCACCATGTGGTTCTTCAATAACTACTTGTTCAGGACTGTAACAAAAGATTGTGTGATAAGTGACATGAATATATGTGGTACACCACAGTACATAAAAGTATTCTTGATACCTTTGTTGAGTATTGTTTGTGCCAATATCATTGATTGTTGTCACATAAATGGTTATTTATTTTTCTTTCTCGTACATATTAAGCATAAGCATGATATTCTCATCAGAATTTATCTCAATAAAGGATTGCTCTATGGCATACTTGTCAACAAAAAAGTTGAGAGAACTAGATTGCTATTTGATGAATAATTCCTTAAGACCTCTTCATTTAGGTGGCTTAAGTCGAACGACCATGTGTTTATATAGATACATTTTTGTGAGCCAAAACAATATTTTCTTCTATTTGAGTTCTTGACCATCTTAAAAAAGCCTTTATATCTCAATTTTAGCTTGTACTTCGAAGACACTTGCCAAAAAGCAAAAAAATAAGTACAAAAAATGTTACGAGCAGACTAGAGCTTAAAAAACCTTGCACTATGAAAATAACATAAACATACTCTATTGCTGGCGAGTTAACCATATTCTCCCATGTTGGTCTCGATGGGTCTGGAATAAAAACATCAACTATATCATCCATCTTTATGTTATACAGCACTTTCTACGACAAAAAAAAAAAAAAAAAAAAAACACAAACAAGTATCCATAAATTTCTAATAAAGTTCAAATATTTCAATTTTAAAATCCCATTAAGAACCCACTGTGACATATTGTGCTCATGTCTTTCAAGTTACAAATTAATATCAATGAACTGAACATGTGGCAATGATTGACAAATTGAAAACAAGAACAGTGAATGAAAAACATTAGATTTGGTGAGTTGAAAACTGTTAAAATGAACATGCGACAATGATTGTCAAATTGAAAACAAGAACATGTTAGTTGTACATTAGCAGGAAAAGATATAAGATTTTGACTTGTACATTCATCATGATTTGCATGTAATTAGGAGATGATTATCTATTTACCCTAAATAGATAATAGATAGGCTATATATGTACTGTATCATGTATCTCTGCTTGTGAAATCATGGAATAAACATTATCACAATCATCTACTCGCCAACTTACATGGTATGAAAGCCTGAAATAAAATCGATCCTATCTTTTTTTTCTCCTCCCAAATTTTCGGATCCCTCCATCCTCTTCATTGCTTTCTGTCGTACCTTGTTCACCCTAAATCTAAAAATCGGCATCCATGGCCGTAGACGGTGACAATCCTCCATCTCCTAACCACCCATTATAGCCACAAATTCATCAGAACACAAAGGTACCAACAATATTCATTCACATAAATCTCAAGGTTTACCTCAAATTTGTAATTACTTTAATAAGGGAGTGTGCAAGTTTGGTGATCATTGTAAGTTTATTCATGATCAATGTAATAGATCGGGTTTGAATGCCAAAAATCCTACTGTTAGTCATTCAAGTAATATAGGGGGTAATTTTGTTCGACACTCTGGAATGCAACCGTATAACCAAAACTCAACTTAGGCTGCTCCAGGCTATTATACGCAACGCCTGGCCCAGTTAACACCCCAGCCCACCCGCCTGATCCAACAGCCATCACCCCAAGCCTTTACAGCCCCACTATACACCATAAAGCCCACTACTCACATCAACCCAATTCCAGCCACAACCCATTATCAATACCCGACCCAACAACAACCTACACAGCCTGCATTCCAGTTTACACAACCATCAAGTATACTTGGTCCCGTTCCTGTTGCATACCCGTCTCTAGTCACGACACCTCCAAGCGCTTTTAGCACCACGACACTACAAGACCCTACTTGGAACATGGATACAAGTGCCTCCTCTCATTTAAATTCTAATGCAAGTAATTTAAGTACCATTTTTAATAAACATCTATTACCATCTGTACATATTGGTGACGGTAATTCTATTCCCGTCACCAACACCAGACATAGTATTATTCCTTCTCTTCATCGCCCCCTACACCTTCATAATGTACTTGTCACTCCTAATATCATTAAAAGTCTCATTTCTATTCATCAGTTTACTAGGGATAATAATTGCACTATTGAATTTGACGCGTTTGGTTTTTCAGTGAAGGATTTCTTCACTCGTCATATCCTTCTTCGGTGAGACAACTCGGGTGATCTCTATCCAGTTACCAAGCCGTCAATTCTCCCTATTGCCTTTGTATGCATAAGCCCCTCCATGTGGCATCAACGTCTTAGACATCTCGGTGATGATATACTATGGTCTCTTGTCTCTTGTAAATTTATTTCATGTAATAAAGACAAAAAATCCACACATGTTTGTCATGCTTCCAAACTTGGCAAACATGTGAAGCTTCTCTTTTACAGTTCGGATTCTGTTGTTGAACATTGTTTCGACATTATTCATTCTGATTTGTGGACCTCTCCTTTTGTTAGTTCTGGTGGTTTTAAATATTATGTCCTTTTTCTAGATCATTTCTCTCATTACTTGTGGATTTATCCTCATCGTAACAAAAATCTGACATGTTCAGTAAGTTTTTGCATTTTCGCACTTATGTTAAAAATCAATTTAAATGTGAAATAAAAAGTTTCTAATGTGATCATGGTGGTGAGTTCGATAATAACCGATTTCATTCACTTTTTGCTAATAATGGTATTTAACTTAGATTTTCATGCCCAAAAACCTCTCAACAAAATGGCAAGGCGGAAAGAATGATTCGCACAATAAATAACGTCATCCGTACCCTTCTTTTTCAAGCACATCTACCACCTACCTTTTGGGTCAAGGCTCTCCACATGTCCACATATCTCCTCAACCGCCATAAACAATGAAATCCTCTACACAAAAAATTTCCAAAAAGAACCCGACTACTCCTATTTACGCAAATTTGGGTGCCTTTGTTATCCTCACCTTTACTTACCTCACAAACTTGCGCCATGAGTAACCCCATGCATTTTCTTGGGCTTTCCCGCATATCATCATGGTTATCATTGCCTAGACCTTGAAGAAAACAAAATAATTCTCTCTAGACATGTCACCATCGATGAAACACAATTTCCCTACCGCTCCATGACACCCATATCTCCACCATCATACACGTTTTTAGAACCCACACCTTCCCCTATCCTTCACCAAATTCATACTAATCCCGTCACCCCTCCTCTAAATCATCCATCTAATGAATCCCACAACCAGAATCAACCTAATTCACCACACCCTAACCACCCTGATACCAACTTTCACCAGTTTCAAAACCAAGAACAAACCCCTCCATAATCGTCAAAAACCCGAAGCCACTACCGCAGGCCCAACAACATCCCAACACTTCCCAAACACAGCCCAATAATGAACCAACAACCTCGGTCCAATCCCCACAGTCCGCTAACGAACCCACCCGAACTCACCGCATGGTCACTAGGTCTCAATCAGGCATTTTCAAACCTATTGACCGTTTATCTTTACATACGTCTTCCATTTCTCTTATACCTAAATCCCCATTCACTGCTTTAAAAAACCCTCAATGGCGTAATGCTATGTATGATGAGTATAATGCGTTAGTTAAAAATGGTACTTATGTTCTTATACCGAGGCCCTCTGCGTTAACATGATTCGCTCTATGTGGTTATTCAAGCATAAATTTCATATTGACAGGACTTTGAGCTTCTATAAGGCTCGTTTGGTTGCTAATGGCACTAGTCAGTAACTTGGTATTGACTGTGATGAGAATTTTAGTCCAGTTGTTAAATCGGCTACCATCCGTACTGTTCTTAGTCTTGCAGTGTCCTGCAAGTGGCCTATTCATTAGCTTGACGTTAAGAATGCATTTCTTAATGGTTATTTATCTGAGACTATCCATATGCATCAGCCGTCAGGATTTATGGATTCTCGGTACCCTCATCATGTTTGTCTTTTGCAGAGATCTTTATATGGACTAAAGCAAGCACCTCGTGCTTGGTTTAAGAGATTTGCAAGTTATGCCGCATGAGTAGGGTTTTACAACAGTCGATGTGATTCTGCTTTATTTATTCTTTGACAGGGTTCTCAAGTTGCTTATTTACTTATCTATGTAAATGATATTATCCTTACAGCTTCTTCTATAGCTCTTCTTCAGTAGATCATTGCATCTTTACACAGTGAGTTTGACATGATTGATCTCGGGGCACTTAATTATTTTCTTGGTGTCTCTGCTACTCGTCATTCTACAATATTGATTCTATCTCAGCAGAAGTATGCACTTCAGTTTCTTGAGCGTGCTCACATGGCCAACTGTAACCCTTTTAGAACACCGGTTGATACAGACTCCAAATTAGGTCCTGAAGGTGTTCCAGTTTAGGATCCTACCTTATATCGTAGTCTTGCAGGTAGTCTTCAGTACCTCACATTTACATGACCAGATCTATCTTATGCAGTGCAACAAATTTGTCTATACATGCATTATCCTCGCAAGCCGCATTTAGCTGCCCTTAAACGTATCCTACGATACGTTCTGGGGACTTTGGATTTTGGTCTTCACTTATATTATCTTCTACTACTTCTCTTGTTGGATATACAGATGCAGATTGGGCGGGTTGCCCATCCACATGACGGTCTACTTCAGGTTATTGTGTTTTTCTGGGTGATAATTTATTGTTTTGGTCTTTTAAGTGCCAGCAAACCCTCTCCCGTTCGAGTGTCGAAGCTGAGTACCGGGGTGTTGCAAATGTTACGGCTGAGACTGCATGGCTTCGTAATCTTCTCCGTGAGTTGTCGTCTATCTATTTACCACCCTATTCAACATCAACGGACAAAACATATTAAGATCGTCATACATTTCGTCTATGACATGGCTGCTGCTGGTCAGGTGCGCGTTCTACATGTACCCTCCTGTTATCAGTACGCCGATATCTTCACCAAGGGACTCCCCTCAGCTTTGTTTGAAGAGTTTAGATCCAGTTTGAGTATCCGCCTTCTTCCCGCTCCAACTGCGGGGGAGTGTTAGCTATAGGCAAAGAGATAAGATTGTGACATGTACATTTATCATGATTTACATGTAATTAGGAGATGATTATCTATTTACCCTGAATAGATAACAGATAGGCTATATATGTATCATGTATCTCTGCTTGTGAAATCATGGAATAAACATTATTACAATCATTCTACTCACCAACTTACAGAACAATGAATGAAAAACATTATTTAGACAAACAAATACAATCATATGAACAAGAATACTATTAAAATCGATTACGACTTACCAGGTTTTGGTTTATAGTTGTAGAAGATGATGATCTATGTTGAGAAACAGAGAAAGAAGAGTTGTTGAGAAAGAACGAGTCACCTTAAGTTTATGTGGGATAATGATCGGTCATGTAGGACTATAGGAGAATACAAGGGTATAATGGACTTTTTATAATTATGTTGTTATTAACATGTATTTTGTGATTTGAAATATATAGAAAATAGTTATTTAGATATATATATGATAATTTTAAGGTTTAAGAAGAGTATATATGCACTTATGAGTTTTGGTTGGATATATATCTAATTTTTTGCTTTTGTAAGGATATATATGCAATTCATTAATAAAAAAAAATTACCCCAAGACTTTCCAGGCAAGTCAGCGGTGGTAGCAGTTTTTCGATGATTCAGCGGCGGCATCAGTAGCTTTTCTGACGACTAAGCGACGAGAGTATTTTTTAGGCGACTCAAAAGCGTCGCTGACGGCGGCCGCTGAAAAAAAAAAAAAAAAAAAAAAAAAAAAACGTTTTGGGTAGGAATTGATTTTTCAAATGAAGTTGAGGATTATCGTTTATTATATAACTAGTTATAATACCTGTGTACACACAGGGTTTTTAAAAATCTGTTTTAATTATATATTATTATCGATTAAGAAATGAACCACTTAACATGTTTCAAATGGTTTTACTTGGTGGACTAAAATAAAAAAAATCATATGTATATATTATAACCTACCTATTATTTTAGGAGAATGTATTTGAATTAAAAATTATATTTTATTATTCAAGCAAAATCACATGATGATACTTGACTTGCATGAGATGTTAGTGATATAGGCTTTTAATTTTGCAAACCCGTGCTATCAATTTACAATATGTTTTGTAATTGTGGTATTTCTTTTACTTATATTTTCGTTAAAATGTAGCATATTTAGATAGCTTTAAAGATTGATTCATTTTCTTCTTTATGAATAACCATTATATCATTTTTACTAATGTACCTTTTTGTTTGAAAAGTTGTGTTTTTATAAGTTTGTGTTATTTGCTTCTCAGGTTTGATCATAAAATTACCAAATTAACATAGATGCTTACACTATAACTTCTTTATTACATAAAGAGAAACAAAAAAGATGTAATGAATAAGAATAATTTTTCTCTATGCCCGAACTATATAAGGAAATTATTATTACTTGTATAAGTAAATTATAAATGCATGAAAAAAAATGACAAAGGCTATGTTTGGCAAAAGTAGCTGTGAGCAGTAGCATTGAGCAGTAGCAGTGAGCAGTAGCTGTGAGCTGTGAGCAGTAGCTAAAAAAGCTCACAGCTTCATAAAGAAGCATTGGGAAAATGAGCTTTCCTAAAAAATAGCAAAGCCCACAGCTCTCATGCCAAACAAACATCAAAATAAAAAAGCTCATTCTCACCGCTCATTACCCAAAAAAGCTCCAAAAAAGCTCCGCGCCAAACATAGCCTAATAGTACATTCGCAAGTCTTTTAGGATTGTTTGAATCTTTACCGACCTTTCACTTTAATGCAACTTTCTTCATAATTAGCCTAAATCGTCAAGGTAAAAGACACCCATATTTTAGACCATTGGTTAACACCCATAGTGTTATCAATGACAGCAAACACTTGCTAAGTTTCATTAACTCATTCAAAGACAAATTACACTCCGAAAAGAATTCCTACCATAAAATTCCTCATATATGCACTAAAACACATCTTCGATACATTAAAATACATTCATGTATTATCTAAATCAGCAACTCGACTAAATTATACATTCATACCTTGAGCAGGCGTAGAAAATCCTTCCACGACAATCATATGTTGATACTTAATCCTTCTCTAAAAAACGCACACAACAAATTGTATTACACTTTAGTGAGTGCGATAAGATGATAAAACTGCAAAAACCACTAACATGTTGCGTTATAGTGAGGATAACAACAAATAGTCATGACATCAAATAAGAAAACTTCATATTAGAACTAAAGGGGTGTTTGTTTATGCTTATTAAAGATGCTTATTGGCTTATTCAATTACCATAACACAATAAGTGTATGATAAAGCTATAAGCTTTTTTTAGAAGCTTAATGAAAAACCCCTGAACTCACAACTAATTATATTATAGCTTAGTGTGTTTATTGTAAAAACACAAATATTAAGTGTAAAAATTTTCAATAAAACATAAAAAAGAGTTATTAAAAGTTGGTGTGCATAACAAAAAAGTTAAACCATAAGAAAGGTTACTAAATACTATCAGCTAGATAAGGAATAAGCCAAAGTTCTGTTTAGGTCTCTTTCGGATTCAATTTAGAAGCAAAAAGAGGTTTACACATAAATAATAAGTATAGAGTAATGGTTGTATCTCACATTCATGATTACCAACTCAATAATATTATCGCACTATAGTAACGTAATAACCTAATTAAAACTATATATTCTTGCTGAATATGAAGTTAGGTTATCACCTACGTAGTTTTTTTTTTTTTTTTTTTTTTTTTTTTGGATTTAGGAGGTGATTGTTATCAAAAAATGATTGTGATGCGTGCATTTTTTTATATAATTTAAGAAAAACACCTTCTATATTAAACAATGACTATCTAACCCATGTGTTTGTTTTTAATTTTTATTATTTTTTATTTTTTTATTATTTCTTTAATAATTAGCTTTCTATAACGTTTTTAGCTGGCATGCATGTTGAGGTTGAGATTGATTTTGTTGTTTAACTTTAACTATTGATATTATGTTATACAAAATGTGTGAATTTAGTAGCACATAATGTGCGTTGATGAAGTTAAAATATGCTCCGTAAAGTTTTTAAAATGTTTTTATGGATATCCATATACAAATTTTAAATAACAATTTCATGAGTCATTGTTATAAGTAGAATTGCGTATATTTATTTTTATATCACAATATCGTGCTTACCATTTGATATCTATATTCCCGTTACTAATAATTTACCCGTATTTCAAGCCCGTGTACACATAAATTAAATTTTTAAATAGTAAATGAGTCCTTATTAAAAAAAAATCTAATGGATGAAAGTTTAAAACTAACATTAGTTTAAAAAAATATTTAACGTATATTAAAACTAATTCGCATATTTATCAAATTTTGTAATTTTAATAGATAAAAGTCTAAAAACTAATACTAATACTAATACTCATGTAATTTTAAACAAAGTTAATATTATAAAGTATAAGGGGTATAAAGTGTAAAGGGTTATTTGTGTTTTTTATAAAGTTATTAAAAAACATGTAAACTTTTAATTTTACACTTTACTCTATATAAATTATTTAAAATTAAATCACTAAAGTTTTACTAATTACTTCCTCTTTTTTTAAGTTTTTATTTTCATAAATTTGACAACAATATTTTTATGCATTTTTTTTCTTAACCAATTTCTCTACTAAGTTTATTAAGTTTGACCAAAATCAATTTAATTTTGACTTTCTATTAACCAATCACATTGCTTGATTTCGCTTACGTGGCAAAATCGAGCTCTACTATTTGTCCAATTTTTTTTCAATGAGAAGTGATTTACCAAAATACTCCGAAATGATGTAATTCTTTTATTATATAAAAGATAAAAGATGTCTATGTTTGGCAAAAGTAGCTGTGAGCAGTAGCATTGAGCAGTAGCAGTGACCAGTAGTTGTGAGCAGTAGCCAAAAAAGCTCACAGCTTCATAAAGAAGCATTGGGAAAATGTGCTTTCTTAAAAAATAGCAAAGCCCACAGCTCTCATGCCAAACAAACATCAAAAATAAAAAAGCTCATTCTCACCGCTCATTACTCTAAAAAGCTTCAAAAAAGCTCCGCGCCAAACATAGCCGTTATAGGCAATGGAGAAGAAATCACAGCTTTCAACAGCTAGCTAAGAGTATATGATAAGTTTCAAACATTTTTATTTGGAAAGTACGCAATTCATCTAATTTTTTCAATTCTTTCAACGCACAAATCATTTCCATATTTATAAGACGTTTCGTTCTTTCAAGTCTATCTATTTACCGACTCTTTAGGGTGCTTGGTGGGGGTTAAGGGGGTGGGGAATGGGTAATGTATTCAAAAGGGCACATCTCACTTCTTATTTTGTGCTTGGTTAGTGAGTGCAAAAGGATTGATTACCCCGTAGTGGTAATCAACCATTATAAAGTAAATTAGAGGGTAAGGGATTGATTACCCACCACTACAAAAAACTAGTTGAATTTTTCACATTTTAAAAGCAAAATTGCCACATTTAAAAATGTGTAAAATTATTAATTTCACACTTTCTCATGTGTAGTAATAATGGGTGTGACGAATTTTGCTACACATATAAGTGTGTAGATATTATCCAAATGTCTATGGTTAAAAGTGTGAAAATATTCTTTGAATGTCTACACCTAAAACTGTGGCAAACTTGCAAAAAATGTTCAAAAATAAAAGTGTGTAGACATTTGTTACACATATAAGTGTAGCTTTATTGTAGTTGTTCACACTTATATATGTAGATTATTTTTTAAATATTAGTGACACTTATAAATTTAGCAAAATTATTATCCATATAAAAAAAGTCCATAATTATTCATACCGTGGCAAAATAAGTGTTTAGAATAGCACTATTTTTTATAGTGACCTCACTCATTTCTTTGCATTCCTTTTCTTTTTCACTTTCTTCGCTTTGAATCAAGCGGGCAAAGTTTTCAAAAAAATTAAAATTTCAAGAAATGAGAGTAACCCTTTATACAGTAAAATCTTTATAAATTAATACTCGATAAATTAATAACCTCGATAAAATTAATAATTTGTCTGGTCCCAACTTGAGACCAGTACAAATTTATACCCCAATCGATAAAATAATAAGATAACATTTTTTTTGAAAATCCAGTGTATATATATTAGTCCGAACGAAACTATAAATTAATAATTACTAAAAATTCCATATATATGTATATATGTGTGTGAGAGAGACACACTTTAAAATCCTAAGATTGTTTAGTAAAAAATGAAATTCATTGTCACTTGTTATTTTTTGTTGAACTTCAAATCTATATTGAGTTTATCTCAAAATCTCCTTATTGCTGTAAAGTGTTGGTGTGTTGCCTTCTCGTATTGCAACAAAAAGTGTTAATTTTATCTTAACTACATTATAATGCATTTAGGCAATTCCTAAAAAGAAAGTCTTAAAAAATAATACCAAAAACATTTCTTTAATTGAAAGGATTTCAAACTAACACACACATATGAATAGGAGTTAAGCTACTTATGAATTTTAATCTCTTTAATTGTAGGAGCCATTAATATTTATGAACCTCATTAACTTGCAATAACCCATTTAATCAATGTGATATAACAACCCAATAAATAAATGAAAAAAATAATAAAAAAATGGTTGTACTCTAACTACCTTTTAATGCATATTTCATATGCATAAAGCCTACAAACTAACCCACAAACTAACACAGTTTCATCTCAGCTTCTAAACACACATTACACTATTAATAATTTAAATGTTCTACTTTCAAAAGATATATATCTACAACGTTTTAAAGTATTTGAGACAATACTAAATAAGGAAGGTTTAAAATGAAAAACATTTGTTCGCCACAAACATAGTCTCCGGGTACCCGCCGCCGCATTGCGCGGATACCCTTTTAATTTTCATAAAGTGTGAATATGAATTCATAAAATTTTAATTGGAACTTGTTTTTCAAATTTATTTTTCATCTCTAAGGAGTATACATTGTAACTAGTATTACACTTGAAAAATTAAAGGCCATATGTAAAATCTCTTTAAATTAATAAATTATTAATTTATCGATATAATAATATTTCGCTAAATTAATAAAATATCAACGTTCCAACACTATTAATTTATAAAGGTTTTACTGTATGTAGTAAAAAAATAGGGATATATACGGAGTATATAATAACAAATTAATAAAAAGAAATTATGTTAACAATAATTGAGTTGTCATAATCGTGTTTTGGTGGCATAATTTTAATATATCATCTTGTAGAGTGATTGCTCAGATAGATAATATAAACATTTATATTTTTAATGAAAATAAACCCAATGATTCGCAAAGAGGCAAACATGAACTACTATTGATACATACAAATCTCCTGTGGACTTAAAAATATTCTGTTTGTCTCTTATACATCTCATCGAGTTTATAGCTGAAATTACACTAAAATTGTGCTAAAAGTACACGAGAAAAAGTTCGCTCAGCGAGTTCAACTGAACTTGGCATCAATGGGTCTTACACGAGACGATTTTGACCACGAAAGTGAGCTCAAGGCGTTTGACGAAACAAAAGGAGGTGTTAAAGGCCTTGTGGACTCAGGAATCACCAAAGTACCTCAAATTTTCATACAACCACCTGATGATTTCCCACAAGCCAATAACAAGTTTGATTTACCTATCATAGACCTCCATGGGTTCGACTCAAATCCAGTTCGAAGAAATGAGATTGTTAAGGAAATAGAAGAAGCGTCCAGGACATGGGGTTTTTTCCAAGTGATTAATCATGAGATTCCAATTAGTGTTTTAAGAGAAATGAGGGATGGAGCGCTTCGATTTTTTAATATGGATCATGAGGTGAAGAAAGAATGGTATGTTACGGATAGTACTAAGAAGATCTTTTATAATAGCAATGTTGATCTTTCTAGTACTCTTCCTGTTAGATGGAGAGACTCGTTTCATTGCAGGATGGCTCCTGATCCGCCTAATCCACAAGAACTACCTCCTCTTTGCAGGTATGATTCTTTCTTATAATGCGAGTCCTAGTAACAGTATATTAATGTTAAGGAACTTGGGTATCATTGCATGCATAGCCAAACTATCCAATAATGAAACTACTTTATAGTCTACAGATATATGTATTTGTTAGAGTTTGACAATCAAAGTACACATATTGCGGAAGCTAGGATCAAGTAATAACACGTATAAAGATTAACTAAAACATAAATAGAAAACATACCCGATGCACTTCAAATAAACCTTGATTCTTGTACAATTAGATCAATGATAAACCCCTTACCGTTTTGTTTATCGATCTCTTGATAATTACTAAAGTAAGTAATTACCTCGTTCTTGTACACACAAACTACCAACGAATAAAGGTTTGATGCAAGTAAACAAAACACTTAATTTGCTTATGAAAATTTCGATCCTAAAACCCTTATGGGAGTGAGGATCGATCGACCAAGAGAAGAAACAAGGAGAAGAAAACTTTAGGGTTTTGTGTGTGTGCACAAGAGATGTGAAACCCTAATCCTTGGCCTTGTATATATACTAGGTGATTCCTTGGAGCACAAGCAAGGGTGGATCGACCCATGGTGTGGGCTTCGACCGGCCTAGGCACCCTTGGGGTGTTTCTAGATCCTTCTTGACTCCCAAGTTACACTCTAGTCCTCGTTCTCTTATCCCTTAATAATAATTAATACTTACGTTTAATATTAATGATTATTTAGTCCCTTAAGTGTTTATAAATATATATATACGATACATTTAACATATATATATCTATTTACATTATTCTTGTTTGTAAAGTGTGCAATCCCGAGGTCTCGGGTTCGATACTAGACATTTACTAATTAATATTTATACGTAACTTTTAACAGCTCCCACTCGTATATCTATTAATAGTAAAATGACAATGGTTAGCGTCTTGCAACACTCCAATGCCCCTAGTTCGACCTGAGCTAGGTTTCCTGGAAAACCTTTAATGATTCATCATTATTATTATCCTTTCGCCTCTAATACTACATTAATAAAGATGTGAGGTTCTTTATTAAATTCTGTTTCTCGTCTCTTTATGATTGAACAAAATTACCAAAACATCTGAACGTATTCCAGATAGACTTTGGGCGTGGCCACGCAAACATTTTGTCAACCCTACGAGGGGCCCAGCAGTATTAAACTTCTGAACAAATCAGAAGGAGCGAATTCTCTCTTGACTACAAGAATAACCCATGAACTTTGCAACATTCTGAAAACAACCCTTATGACTTCCAATTACGGTAAGCGGTAGATTGCTCCACAAAATGCACTACATCCATGACACTTATCTGGTATCTCAAGTCTGAGGATAACTATTAAATATGATTCTCACAATAAATTTAAATCATATTGTTGGGATAAGTCCAATACTCAATTCATTGAATATCATGTGAAATTGGTATGACTACGCATCAATATACTTTCAAGTATATCCTAAACCAATACTCAAAATTGTCTTAGTTTAATGATATTCCCATATCATTAATCGACAACGGACTATTTAGAATAATAAATTATTCACGGATCTTAAACATGCAAATATAGGATATATTATTAATAAGACAATGAATAAATAAACATAACCAATATTTTATTTCAGTAAATATTAATAATTGTACATTACATCCTTTATCCAAATACTAATCACAAATGGGCATGAAACTATCAGCTAATTTAAGTCCTATTCCTTCAGCATGCTTGTAAAGCTTGGTGCCAGGTAAAGGCTTTGTAAATTGATCAGCTAAGTTTTCATCTGTGTGAACTTTGAGCATTTCGATTTCACCTATCTCAACTTGTTCTCTGACATAGTGGTGCTTAATCGGGAAATGTCTGGTGCCTCTCATGATTCCAGGTTCATTGGCAAATGTAATTGCGGCTGAGTTGTCACAATACATTTTTATAGGTCGCTGAATCGAAGGCATAACCCCAAGCCCTGAAACAAACTTCCTAATCCAAACAGCTTCCATTGCAGCTTCTGAAGCAGCTATATACTCACTTTCTGTAGCAGACATCGCCAGTACACTCTGCTTTTTGCTCCTCCAATCAACAGCTCCTCCATTAATGACAAAGACATAACCCGTCTGAGACTTCGTATCATCTTTATCACCTTTCCAAGAAGCATCGCAGTAACCTGTTACATCAAGCTCTGCAGATGGAGTACCCCCATATACTAAGAACATCTCTTTAGTAGCCCTAAGGTACTTAAGAATATTCTTAACAGCAGTCCAGTGTTTTTCACCTGGGTTCTGCTGATATCGACTGGTTAAATTCTGAGCAAACGCAACATCAGGCCTTGTGCTTTTTACCGCATACATTATAGATCCCACAGCCGAAGCATAAGGGACTCTCTTCATGCGTTGCACCTCTTCGGGTGTTGAAGCACAAACTTTGTTGCTCAAGCCATGTTGCTCTTGCATCGGCAAATATCCTTTCTTGGAATTTTGCATACTGAATCTCTTCAATATTTTATCAATGTAAGCACTTTGGCTTAATCCAATTAATCGCTGAGATCTATCTCTATATATCTTGATTCCCAGAATAAATGCAGCTTCCCCTAGATCTTTCATAGAAAAACAACTTCCAAGATATTCCTTAACCTTTTGTAAACTTGGAATGTCATTCCCCATGATCAATATGTCATCGACATATAATATAAGGAAAATTACATTACTCCCACTAGCTTTGTGATATACACATGGCTCATCAAGATTTTGAGTGAATCCATACTTCTTAATTTCACTATCAAATCTTTTATTCCATTGTCGTGATGCTTGCTTTAATCCATAAATGGATCTCTTAAGCTTGCATACACGATCTGGGAATTCTGGATTTACAAACCCCTCAGGCTGCGCCATATAGATGTCTTCATCTAGGCGACCATTTAAGAAGGCGGTTTTGACATCCATTTGCCAAATCTCATAGTCATAGTAAGCGGCTATGGCTATAAGAATCCTAATTGCCCTTATGTCAGCTACAGGAGAAAAGGTCTCCTCATAGTCAACACCTAAAGTTTGAGTATAGCCTTTAGCTACCAAACGGGCCTTATAGGTGTGTACAATGCCATCCATATCAGTCTTCTTCTTGTAGAGCCATTTACTCCCAACTAGCTTGGCACCCGGAGGTAGGTCTACTTCTTCCCAGACTTCATTATCTTTCATGGATTGCATTTCCCCATTCATAGCTCCCTGCCATTTTTCCTTTTCTGGACTATTCATAGCAGCTTTATAACTTGTAGGTTCATCAAGATCCCCTATCAAGTTGTCATCACACTCCATGTTTAAACATAGACGTGTAGGAGCCTTCACAGATCTTGAAGATCTGCGAACGGGAATCACTTCAACTTCTGGTGGAGGACCTAAACTTTCAGGTTCTTCAGGAAGTTGGCTAGTGTTTTCAGAAGGTGTCACATCTTCATGATCGTCTTCCAGATCATATACTCTCCCACTGAATTCTTGAGATATGAGCTCCTTTTCTAAGAAGTCTCCATACCTTGCAACAAAAACCTTGTTTTCAGCTGGGTAATAAAAGTAGTAACCCATAGTTTCCTTAGGGTAACCTACGAAGATGCACTTTACAGATCTTTGTTGGAGTTTGTCTGCTGAGTCACGTTTAACATACGCCTCACAACCCCAGACCTTTAGATAAGACAAGTTAGGAACTTTCCCAGTCCATACTTCATATGGAGTCTTATCAACCTTCTTTGTTGGAACCATATTTAAAATGCGAACTGCAGATTCCAAGGCATAATCCCAAAACGAGTAAGGAAGAGTTGTTAGATTAAACATAGATCGTATCATATCTTGCAATGTACGATTCCTTCTTTCAGATACACCATTTTGTTGTGGAGTATATGGAGAAGTAAGGTGCTGGACAATTCCCTCTTTTGCTAAGTAATCTATAAACTCTTGACTCAGGTATTCACCACCTCTATCGGATCGAAGAGCTTTAATCTTCTTTCCTAGTTGCAACTCTACTTCTGCTTTAAACACTTTGAATGTCTCAAACACCTCATGTTTATGTTTAAGTAAATAAACATAACCATAACGGCTGTAGTCATCCGTAAATGTTAAGAAGTAGCTAGCACCTCTCCTTGACACATGTCTAAGTGGTCCACACACATCTGTGTGAATAAGACCAAGTAGATCATTCGCCCTTTCAATCCTATTTTTAAAGGGTTTCTTAGTCATTTTCCCAGCAATGCAAGATTCGCATTTATCAAATGATTCATCATTGATCTTTTCTAAAAGCCCATCATGTTGCAGCTTTTTCATGCGATCTTTGCCAATGTGAGCAAGTCGACAATGCCAAAGATAAGATGAATCCAGACCTTTCTTGATTCTCTTATTGTTGATGCTATACATTGAATTATTTTTAACAAAAGCTTTATCATTATCATTCATATCAATTTCAAAGACACCATTCACAGCAATAGCATTAAAATAAAAAACACCATTTAAAGAAACCGAAATTCCATTGCTAGAAATAGTATGCTCAAAACCAAGGTTCAACAAACATGAAAATGAAATTACACCTCTAACAATTGACGGTGCATAATGACAATTATTTAAAGATAGTACTAAGCCCGAAGGCAACACTAAATCATAAACTCCTATAGCTTCAACTCCTGCATGCGCTCCGTTACCAACGTGCAAGAATTGTTGTCCATAGGCCAGCTTTCTCTCAACTCTAAACCCCTGCAAGGTATTGCAAATATGAATGCCACATCCCGTATCATATACCCATGAATTCAATTTAGGAGTAAGAGTGAATAATTCAATCATAAAGAACGCACCTGATGAACTGGGGTTACCAGCTTCATTCCCCTGCTTCTTGAGTCGCAAGTCATGAATATAGAGAGGACAATTGCGCTTCCAATGGCCCTTTTCATGACAATGGTGACATGCCTGATCCTTCTTGTTTGGTGGATTCACCTTTTTCTGCTTAGGCTGATGTTGCTTCATCTTGGGTTCAGGTTGATAGGCCATGACCTGCTTGCCTTTGTTAACCTTCCCTTTGCCTTTGTTCACATGCGATTTCTTCTGGATTCTCCCACCATGAATTGCCAACACTTGCGGGGTAGGATTCTTGACCTTGGCTGGTAGACTTTTCTCATACTCAATAAGCAATGCGAGTAATTCAGATACTGTCTTCCCCGAGCAGTGCATATTGAAGTTCTGCACAAAACCAGCAAAGTCCTTGTTAAGGGACCTGTTGATCAAGTGCACTTGCACATTGTCAGGGTAACCAAATCCAATTCTGTGAAGCTGATCAAAAGATTCCTTCATCTCAGTCACATAATCTTCAACTGGTTTACCATCACCATGCTTGCAGTTATGTAGCTTGTCCAATTCATCATACAATTCAACTGCTGGTGGTTTCTCATAAGATTGCCTAAGAACATCAAGCATATCTTTTGGGAAAAAGTACTCAAACTTCTTTTGCAATTGAGCACTCATGCTAGTGAGCATTAAACAAGCAACCTCATTAAACTTAGCATGTTCCACCCTCCATGCCGCCTTGACTGCTTCTGGTTCAGAAGCAGCAGGCTCAGCTGGGCATTCTTCGGTCAAATAGTCCATTTTACCGGTCGACCTCAAGACAATTCTAAGTGAGCGGTACCAATCATTGAAATTCTTTCCAGTCAGTTTCTCTCTCTCAAGATGACTCTTGAAAGCAGAAATCACAGATGGGGTATCGGGTTGAGCCATATCTACAGATAAAAGTTCAAACATTAGTATTTTCGATAATAAATATCTTCAAGAAAATAAAATACCCATTAGTTATATTCATATAACCACCAAAATTTTCTTGAAAACCTAGGATCTAACTTTACATAGTTCCACCACATCAGTTGATCTGCTAGTGGTGAAAGTACAAAAGATAGTAATCTGTCGAACAATAATTGGCAAACAAGATTTCCAATTCCTAGATCATTATGGGAATTACATCAAATTGATTCATCAATTTGCCTTGTAAGCATGTTTCATCCCATCTCATGCCTTAAGTTCTAGGTCTCACGCACAACTTAATTAAGTCGTCTACCTTAGAAACTGTAAAATTACAATTATGGTCTCACGCGTTAAAAGAATTTTACCTTGTTATAGTAATTTAGCCTAGGTCTCACGTTTACTAAATTAAAATTCCAAGTGTTTCTTATAGGTAGATGGCATGTAACTTAAATTATAAAGGGTATTTATTTTTGATATGTCAATCAAAATATGTACAAAGATGCATGCACTCATCTTTATAACATAAGTTTTCATAAAAACTTTTTATATCCAATTCGTGAAATTAATACACAAAGTTTTACTTGAGGTTTATGCCAAAACCCTAAGATGACTTTCTACAACATATGATTTTAAAAGTAATTCGTTTAAGACATATTCAAGATTGTGATAACCAAGGCAGACTCTAAGGCTCTTTTCTAAGCCTTCAAATCACGGTTATGAATATCATCTTAAAAGACTTAATTTTAAAAACATATTTGCACAAAACATCATTCAAGCAAAAGTTTATGGATTCAATCTCAAAATAGTAATAAAGTTTGAATTTTGCTAGTCTCGACTGGGAGCTGATTACCGTGCGAATCGGACCACGATTGTCAATAAGACCTTGCAAGATTCTTACTTTATCACTTTAGGGTTTCAAAATTATTAGTCCATATTATTTTCTTTTATGAAAATCACCCTTTTTATTGCTTACATCAAGTCAAACAATTAAGAAAACAATAAAACAAGTAATTTAAAGAAAATAAACAACTAATAATAAAACCTGAAACAATTAGCCACATGCAAACCATATTAAAAGATCCTAATAAAATCAATTCTAGGTATAATTATGCATGTAATCACCTAAGGCCTTCCCTTCTTAATGGAAGTGGAGCCACATACATTGACGAATCAATTGCGTAGGCCAAAGATAATATACACACCACATAGCATATAAATTGATTTTAATATATATGGAGTCTTCCCCAATTTTAGATCTATTTAAAACATGTGACATAAATAAACAAACAAGATCCATGACTAACATGCATGTTTCGTCACGGATTAACCTAACAATTAGCACATAGGTCACAAGTATGTCCACAAAAACCGGTTTAGACCTAGGGTTTCTATATGATTATTATATAATCAAGAAAACCACAAACCCTAATTAGGGTTTTATAGTGGAAATCGACCCCCCCCTTAAAATTAGGGTTAGGGTTACAAAAATTTTAAAAAATTTAAAGAAAACCCTAGAAAAACATGTATCTAAAACAATTAAAGATCCGATTTTTATTACGTTTTAGTAATCAATTACATGTTATCCATGGCTCGTGAAGCCACTGTTAGAGTTTGACAATCAAAGTACACATATTGCGGAAGCTAGGATCAAGTAATAACACGTATAAAGATTAACTAAAACATAAATAGAAAACATACCCGATGCACTTCAAATAAACCTTGATTCTTGTACAATTAGATCAATGATAAACCCCTTACCGTTTTGTTTATCGATCTCTTGATAATTACTAAAGTAAGTAATTACCTCGTTCTTGTACACACAAACTACCAACGAATAAAGGTTTGATGCAAGTAAACAAAACACTTAATTTGCTTATGAAAATTTCGATCCTAAAACCCTTATGGGAGTGAGGATCGATCGACCAAGAGAAGAAACAAGGAGAAGAAAACTTTAGGGTTTTGTGTGTGTGCACAAGAGATGTGAAACCCTAATCCTTGGCCTTGTATATATACTAGGTGATTCCTTGGAGCACAAGCAAGGGTGGATCGACCCATGGTGTGGGCTTCGACCGGCCTAGGCACCCTTGGGGTGTTTCTAGATCCTTCTTGACTCCCAAGTTACACTCTAGTCCTCGTTCTCTTATCCCTTAATAATAATTAATACTTACGTTTAATATTAATGATTATTTAGTCCCTTAAGTGTTTATAAATATATATATACGATACATTTAACATATATATATCTATTTACATTATTCTTGTTTGTAAAGTGTGCAATCCCGAGGTCTCGGGTTCGATACTAGACATTTACTAATTAATATTTATACGTAACTTTTAACAGTATTCAGTTATGCTTTGTTTCTTCAAATACTTAAAGGTTATCAAACTTATGAACATTAATTCCTAATAACTAAACCTCATAGATTGGATCCAAAAGGTGATCACTCTTTGGAAAACTTTATATAAGTGATGTCAGCTAAATGGTTTATCCCTTATAACTGGACTAGTACAGTATGAAATAAATTAGATTGATCAAAAGAAAAGTTTGAAATATTCGTGTCTCATTGCAGAGATATACTGATCGAGTACTCAAAACAAGTAACCAAACTGGGGAGTTCGTTATTCGAGTTAATATCCGAGGCTCTTTGGCTTCGATCAAGTTACCTCAAAGACATTGGCTGTGTGGATGGACTTGCTACCATCTGTCATTACTATCCAGCGTCTCCACAGCCAGAACTAACCATTGGGGCACGAAAACATGCCGCCAATGACTTCCTAACGGTACTTCTACAAGACCATATCGGGGGCCTCCAGTTCCTTCACAAGAATCAATGGGTTAATGTTCCGTTTGTTCCTGGAGCTCTTGTGGTCAATATTGGCGATCTTTTACAGGTCAGATAACAAGTTATTTCACGGAATTCATCAAAATAGCTGTATTACAAAGCTTTTTAACAAATGTCACAAGCGTAAGTGTTTATACCAAAATGACCATCAATTTTGCACACTCCTTCTGAGACTACCTTTGTTTTGCCAAAATTCTTGGAACATTTTTGTGAAGTTGGACTTCTCTTTTTGGCGAAATTATGCAAAAAACATATTTTGGGGAGTTTTTATTACAGTGCAAAATAAGTGAGCAAAATTGGTGGTCAATTTGATGAGCACAAATTTTCAATGACATTTTGTTTAAAATTAAAATTTGTATTGTTTTTTCTTTATAAATGTACAGTTTTTATGTATATTATTAGTACTTTAAAGGTCTAAAAGACTTGATGAACGAATTGCAGTTGATGTCAAACGACAAGCTCATGAGTGCAGAACACAGGGTGGTGTCAAGCTGTGCTGGTCCACGAGTATCAGTAGCATGTTTCTTTACAACAGGAATGGTTGAAACTGGAAAGGTTTTTGAACCCATTAAAGAGTTGTTATCCGAGGAAAATCCAGCCAAGTATCGGCCTAGCACGATGAAGGCATTCGTTCAACACTCACATTCCAAGGTCTTTGATAAATCTTCAATGTCTCATTTCAGGATTTGAGTAATTTGAGCAAATGTTATACCACTCGGCATGTTATTTATGTCGTGTTGGTATTAGGGTGTGATAATCACAAGATTGCTTGGATAATTCTTGAATCGTGTAATGTTCTAGCTGATACAATATTTTTACCCTAGTGATTGCCTTGGGTTACAAGAAATTTGTAAAAGGATATGATAAGAATGAAACTCAATGTCTAGATAAAAGAAAGAGAGCAAAACATGAAAATTTTCATGTATATGTCGTTGTATTGAATGAAGGACCAAAACCATGTTTATATAGTAAACAAAATGACTTTTGGTGAAAAGTCACAACCCTTCATGAATGGTTACAATTTTTGGTGGAAAGTAACCACTTTTCATAAATAATTTAGTGACACTTCAATAGCGAAAGTTTTTAAGTTACCATTGAGAATAGTCAAATCTATTGAACAGTTGCAACATCCTAGTGACGAATAATCTGTCACTAAAAGTTTTACAATTCATCATATCCAACATCAAGTTAATTAGTTTATACAAGTGTGCACTCTACACCTCCCAGCTCGTATTATAACTTAATTTGAAATTCCTTTGGTCTCGGGTATCTTGATTACACAAAAATGCTTGATGATACTAGATCACCAACATGTCAAACGTCAAGTAAGATGATAGAACATTGGATATACTGTAACATTACTTTTTGAAATAAGTCCGACTACTAAGAAGGAACAACGATTGTATCTTTGTGACTGATAATTTCATGCAGAAAAGTGGTTTATCATGTAACCAAAATTTAAGAAACAACCTAATATGTACTCCAAAATATTTGGCTTGATTAATGGATGATTGTCAATACATACATGTATGCAAAAACAACACGAGCCATTTATAAACTTACGAATCAAACCACTAAGTCTCTAAAGCCCCCCCACCCCAATTTTCATTCGTTGTATTGAATGAAAGACCAAAACCATGTTTATATAGTAAACAAAATGACTTTTGGTGAAAAGTCACAACCCTTCATGAATGGTTACAATTTTTGGTGGAAAGTAACCACTTTTCATAAATAATTTAGTGACACTTCAATAGCGAAAGTTTTTAAGTTACCATTGAGAATAGTCACATCTATTGAACAGTTGCAACATCCTAGTGACGAATAATCTGTCAGTAAAAGTTTTACAATTCATCATATCCAAGATCAAGTTAATTATTTTATACAAGTGTGCACTCTACACCTCCCAGCTCGTATTATAACTTAATTTGAAATTCCTTTGGTCTCGGGTATCTTGATTACACAAAAATGCTTGATGATACTAGATCACCAACATGTCAAACGTCAAGTAAGATGATAGAACATTGGATATACTATAACATTACTTTTTGAAATAAGTCCGACTACTAAGAAGGAACAAGGATTGTATCTATGTGACTGATACTTTCATGCAGAAAAGTGGTTTATCATGCAACCAAAATTTAAGAAACAACATAATATGTACTCCAAAATATTTGGCTTGATTAATGGATGATTTTCAATACATACATGTATGCAAAAACAACACGAGCCATTTATAAACTTACGAATCAAACCACTAACTCTCTACAATGGTCACCACTTTGGAACTTATTCGATCAATATCTACAATTGGGTATACCTATGAAATACTCATCCATCTCAACTCTTAAGACCCTCAAAACATAAAGCCCTCCTCACGATCATGTCTTATATATTCCCCCAAAATAGAGGCGACATTGCTATATATGGAAATACGTAACTTACATATTGCCAGTTTGTGAAATGACACTGTACGTTGGCTTAATCCTTGAAGTCGAGTCATGCAAATGGACACTCATTAAGTGATTTTACAACTTATCGTAGTATAGCTAACTAAGCTTTAGGAAATATGTCACTCTATTGTTGATGGACTCACAGAGTCACGGTATGCTTCGAATATTCGTGCCAACTAATCTTTTTTATATAATAAAACAAAACTCTAAGTGGGACTTTTGTATTTCGGAAAAAAAATGTTTACTTATTAAGTAACTAGGCGAGTACCCGTGCATAACAACGGAGGTTCCTAGCGGCAGACAATTAACAATATGCAATATTGTGGTAAGTGTTCCGTATAACGTTCAAAATAGAGATCAAAATGTAAATGCAAACGGTTGAAACATGCGATAATTCAATTCTAGCAAAAATTCTTAACATGTATCAAACAACATATAAAAATATTTAGTGAGATTGAAAAATAAATATTAGATCAATTATGAGAAACTAACTAACAATGCATGTTACTCGTTGCGTAAAACTTCTTGGTAGATAACATTTGAGGTGTAGACTCCCCCTTCACCGAAATCTTTGACTGGCTTCACTAATACCTTTGTAATTCTACGTGATATTACTCTAGACAAAGCAACATAAAGCTAGCCATGCAAAAAAACTAAAACATAAAACTCGGTTCAATTTATGAATAAAAACTCAATTCAATTATAATGGGTCTCAACCTTCATGTACCCGAATTAGTAAGTCACATGTTTTAGCCTAAAAGGACAAAGAAACACCGGTGCAAGTAGGATTTATTTCACGAGAAACGATAGAACCAAAATAACTTTCACAAATTTTTTTACAAAATGAGGTGTCATTTCATGATTCGTTTAATTAGAGAGAAGAGGGAGAAAATATATAAAAATACACCAATCACGATATGGCAACTCATTTTGTAAGAGTTTTTGT